>OZ007591.1:431215958-432520958 GCA_963931845.1 Maratus michaelseni | reverse complement strand
TTTTCTACAGTGTATGATCTGAGATGTGGGGTAATCTCAGTGACAACACTTATGTATTTAATTCATGCATGTCACGCATTAGGTGCTCATCGTAATATAATTTTTCTTTTCAGTGTTTTTTTATAAGTGTGTATATATTCATGTATATTTTTATTGTATAATTATTTTCTTTGCATCTTTTGGTATCATCACATGCTATAGTTTTACAAACATAGTGAAATTCTTAATTTATTGCATTACATTTTAAAATTTTAATTGCTTTTCCGTATTGTTTTACTGTACTCCATATTTCTCAGTTTTCAATTCATATTAACTTAGTGGTGACTTTAGGTCACATGATAGTCATTAAGAGTGTAGTACTCAGGGTTGTCAAACATAATTTTGTGATGTTCTAATGTAATGTTTTCAAAATTTTTTAACTCATCTTGAAAATGACTGTCATATTTTATTGTATCATGTCCATGATACATAGTTATTCGAAGGAATTTTCCTTTTATATTTACATTTCTTTTCATTTTCAAAAATCACACTTTAAATTTTCTCACTATTAAATTAGTGATTGACAAAGCATTGATGAATTTTCAGAAATTCTCTTTGTGAACTACAAAATTTCTCACACTATATGTTTTTGTAACTCCAATGTTCTTCTCATGTATCTAAGATAACCTAGTATGACAAAATATTTAAAAAAAAAAAAAAATCTTGCACTTAGGATTACTTAACTTACTTTCAGAATTTACCTATTCAATAATTACCTTTTTAAATCACAACTATTTTCCATTAATTACACATTTGTAATTTAATAATTTTTCAATGGTATACCTTTTCTTTTGAATGAAATATTGTCTTATAAGCATGCTAGCAAAAATTCAAATAAAGCAAAATGAATACAATAGAATAATAAGTGTCATATAGACATATTTATGATTAATAGTAATGAATTTTTGCAAAAGGTTAACCTTATGATATCTTATTTTTGTACGTACATAATTGTGAGCTCACACTTTATTCATTAATAATCACTTTGATTTTTATGTTGTATATGTATGTTTAAATTTTTGTTTGGAATTATGCATTTCTATTTTGTTACAGGATTATACTTGTAAGTATAAGGGTTTTTTAGTAATCAGTACTAATGTATGATATGCTTTTTCTAGTATTCCCTATTTTTTTGTGGTACCACACACCCCTTTTAAATTTTCCCTTTATTTTAATTCACTTTTTCCTTCAATATAAAATATTTAAAATGATGTAATTTTATCCTGTATATCTGCATGTTGTACTAATAATTTTACTTAGCTACCCACCTGTCGGGTATCGTTTGTACCCCCTGTAATCCTGATGGCATCTGGTGATCTCTGATATCTTCACGCTGCACGTTCTCATCTACAGTACTATTACGTTTCAATGTTTAACAGTAATTTGTTTTCATCTCAGTTTTGGTAAGTTTTTTTTTTCAATTTTTCTAGTCTTGTTTTTCTTGAATTTTTTCATGTATTCCAATTTACTTTGAGAGTAATTTCTGTGCTTCCATTTTTTTTTTTCTATCGCATTATTCTTATATTTAATTGTTACAATAGTCCAATGGTGACTTTATGTCACAATGTCGTCTTTTAAGATGTAACATTCTATTTTGGGAAGCATAGTTTTGTTTGTACTTTTATATTCTTTTATAGCAGGTTCAAGGATGTCAAAATTATATTAATTTTTCTCAAATTCTATATTGCATTTGACCTTTGTGTCATATTTTTGAGTATCGTATCAATGATACATTTTTTTATAAAAGAAATTTTCTTTTATTTGCCCCATTTTTCTCCATTTTTTTCAATAGTGTCAGTTTCCTTTTGCGAGTTTGCTGTTTCAGGTGACTGCATCCTGAATTAGTATCAGGATACAGAATGGTGAAAATCATTTTTAGGAAACATTCTCATTTTTTTTCCTCAGTATATATTTTGTTTTAAATTAATTTTTCCATTGATATTTTAAACTTGTTTGTTTTGGTTCTGAATGTTGTGTTGTGACACAGCACCATCTATTTCACCCTTTTTCCTCCTGGTTGTTATGGATTTTGGGTCTTTTTCTTTCCCCGCGTTACCCGCCATCCCGTTCTGCGATGACCTGGCGGACACACACACTCGGTACCATATGGTATTTGTAGGTTCGTTGGCAGTCACGTCTTCTTCTGTAGTATTAGCTCAGTTGGAGGGGATTGTTCACAGTACAAAATTGTGCTGGACAATCAGCAATCACATAGGAGATGAGGTTTGGAATCGTATGATAGAATCAATCTATGTTTCAATATCACAGTTAATGAGTTGTAATTCCATGCATTATCCCATTCTTTCGAATTTCTTTTGTATTCGTGGGGGAGTATATGTCATGTTGTGACATATTGTCTTTCCTTTCCACCCCATCGTAATATTCTCATATTTTATTTATCTTTCAAGTTCATCCAATTTAATTATTTATTTAACTATTCATTAATTTTGATCCCTTGTAACCTGTGTTTACATTTCATTTTATCGATCGTCCTGTCTGCGTTACGTTAATTTAAAATCTGCTGTTCTCGTTTCTCTTTTGGCCCAGAGCCAAAGTGCGCAGACATGCATCCTCTTTCTGCATTTGTGACCGTAAGCCAACGTACTTCATTGAAGCGGTTCGTAGTTCCTTCACCTAGGCAGCCGGTTCTCACCGCGCATGCGCGTAAGGTCTCGCTTCCGTCTTCTCCTTGGCGCAACGTTTAGGCGTGCGCATCTTCCACTTGGCGCGGTCTTGGCGGTTTTTAACTCCCGCAATTTTCGGCAACCGCGTTTTAGCTCCTGCAGGCAGTCAGAACAGAAAGCAGCCTGAGAGATGTAGGGTGTCTCTCAATAAGGGCAGTGCCCGGGTTCAACCGGTGCCGTGCGAGAATGCTTCGAGTGAATGCAGCGTGTAGCACAGAAGTTGGACAGAGCAAGATTTGAGGTTTCTCTAGACTTGTACATAGAGACAAGCAACTACACAAAGTAGTTAAAGTGACCCAGATGCCAATCCAGGGATCCCAGTAATTCCAACTAAAGATGCAAATAAAAATTAATTAATTCCATGCAACGGTGTGTCTTCTCTGATCTACTTACTGAAGGTATGTCGTTACTAATATTTATTATCCTCTCTGTTCAAGACACACGAACCTGAAAATCTCCCACATTTTTTTTAATAGTAATATACGATCACTTAAGAGCACGCTTGTGCCGCAGTTATTAAGTTCAGCAAGAAATAACTTTACGATACCATTATTTTTTATCAACAAACAAAAAACGTTTACTACCTGTTTTAAAATTTTTTTATTTTTTTATTTTCCATACCCTAGAGTAAATTGTTTAATAATTATATCACAACATAAACCTATTTAAAAAATAACTATTAAAACATGTTGAGAACTCACAAGAATAAATATTTTAATTTGCAATTTCAGAAAAACAGACCAGGTTAGAATAACGAAAAAAAATTTGTGCCAACCTGTATTCCATTAGTGACATAACACTCATGGAACTTTCCTCCCATCCAGAATTAAAAGAAGGGCTTTTTAAATAGGTATGGATTATTATTTTTTTTTGTTCCATTTGCATGATAAAAGTTACTGTCTACAACTGAGGTTTGCCTGTCTCACTTAGTCCCAAGTATCTACTGTTCCCAGCTCGTTCCATACGCTGTCATCCTACGCAAATCCCAGGGTTTAACTTTGTCAGAAATTGCTGTGTCCAAAGGAGTTGTTTCTTTTAGCAGCATTGCTTAGAGGACAAGTCTTTCATAACGGGACACACTTTCAAGTTAAGTAAGTTGACTTGCTTGACCCAATTAAAAGAATAGCTTGTTAGCCCCCCCCCCCCCCCCCCCCTCCACACACCTCTTCTTACTACTGTCTCCTATATTCACTCTTGCTATTTTATTTCAACTTTATTTAAGTAACATCACTCCTACTACTACATCCTTCTTATACCTTTAAAGTTTCTTTTGTTCATTTACTTCCTGTCCTTTACTGCCAGTTCTCTCGATCGCTACAAGATGGCGTCGTTCGATTGAGTTCATTACGTTCTGCCTATGCATATTACTAGAATTTTTTTTCAGTACAATCTTGTATGTTATGTACAGATTATTATAAGGGCCACATATTAAGCTAAAATTTAATTCAGATAAATCAAATGCAACTAGGAACATACATCCAGCAATGTATCCAGTTCTTTGTATAATAATTTATTTTTAGTCTACAAACATATCTTAGAATTCAGATGGAAAATGCATTACACAATTAAAAAGCACCATGAAGCACTCATTGGCCACAGGGTGAGTGGTGGCTGTGTTCAAATGTGAAACACATAAGAAAAATTCTGTGTAGTTGCCATGTCTGATGCACGTTGAAAGATGGCCCTGGACTACTCATGTAGTAGTCAGTGAAACACAGCAGCATACTGTCCCTGGGAGACTCTGCTCCCCGTCATCTTCCACATCTAAGTGGCCAGTTCGGGAGAACAAAGAAGGATGGGCGGAATCAGATATATTTGGAATGAAGCATTTCTAGGACTGATAATCTCCCCCAAAAATTCACTGCACTATACTGCATTATATGTACATTGTTCATGAAGATAATCACATACCACATAAATCCCCAAAATTATTAGTGCCTGTCACTTTTTGCTATGGTTTCTCTTTTTGTGTCCCCCCACCATCCCAAACTGGACTGTCTTGTTTCACCCTCTTCATGGCCATTTTTAAAAAGATTCTGCCATTTACATACTTGAGACCATTTCAGAATTGTACATTCCATTTGCCAAATTTTACATTTTCATTTGTTGAAACTTTAATAATTATACTCTCTGCACTCAATAGACACATTGTCTTTACTCATATAATCCTAGAGACTCAATAAATGAACATAGGAAGAATAAAACAAAGAAAAATGAAGTTTTAACGCATAATTAACTTAAACTTATCATGATTGTCCAGACAAGATTACAAATTTCTAAAGATATTAAAAAGAAAGTCTTCTGTATGTTGTCTTCACCCTTCTAACTTTATTTGCAACAAAATGAAATGAAAAGTTTTTATTTTTTATTAACCATTTTGATATAACATATGGCAGTGTTAAGACGATATTGATATCAAAAAGCAAAAACCATAATGCGAAATTCAAACACATATGAAAATGTTAATGTGAAATGTTGTCTATTTCCCCACCCAATGAACCAAAAGTCATACAACTTATTTTAAATATCTAATAATAAAGGTATTTACACAATTTTAAACATTTTCTTCTTTCAACCTGTTGTATTCCAATTGTATAAACTAGGCATCTCTAAATTAACATTAAATAATAAAATAAAACATTCGAATGTTGAAAGAACTAAGCAGAGAAAATGCAAGAAAATGTTCTATAATTTTGAATGAATTAAACCCAAAACTGTACATGAGCTAAGTGAGTGATTTTATCAGATACTTACCATCATAGTCTTTACATCTGTTGGATCCTTTAGTGTTGTTCATATGATAAGGTGGTGGATGACTATAATTGGAACCGTCATGCAACAGTTCTCTCCGCCTCTCTTCCGGCTTTAGTAATTCTTTTTTATGCTTATAGGAGTTACTATCACTTTTATCTGGGAAACAGAAAAATAATTTCATCAATAAATAACAGGAATATTAAAATTTTGTTTCTGTAGCAGGACAAAATGAAACTTTGTATCCTTCAAAAGACTTTTATAAATAAAGTCTATGGGTATGTATAAGTACATGTGTGTTTGAAATAGTTATACTTAAAACAATAATAATTTGTTTAAAAATGTTTAATTATATATCAACAGGTTGAAAAATAGGTCATTTTCTGCAGACAATTTTTGAATTACAATACAATTTTACTCATTACTGACTGCATTTTTTTTTAATTTGATTTTCACAATCAGAAAACTGATATCTCATACCAATGTACATGGGTTTTAAAAATTACATTTCTAAATTTTACAAGGCAATTTATTTTGAAATTTTTATTTTTAGTGTCTAATGAAAGGTACTTAAAATTTAAGATGTATTTTTAATATCATAGAGTACATTGTTAAGAGACATTGGCTTGAAAAATAGGTGTATATTTCCGAATGCTGGAATTGAAAAGGTGTGACATCATCGTCAAAGTGAATCTCAATGGGTAAAGTACTCATGAGGCAAGACTACATCCCAGTTGACTCGAAAAGGCCTGAGGGATGTCAAGAGGGTAATCACCCACATCAAATCTGAGCACAACTGGGAAGAAGTGGTCTGAAGACAGATCATCTGTTATGTGAGGAAAGGGACATTGACGGTTATAGCAAAATCAATAACAGCATAGGGTAAGTGGACGCTCAGGTCGCTATGATTTTGATCTGTCCATCCATGCACTTTGAAGCTAGAATCAGAGGAGTTTCGAGAGCCTCAACAGAAAATATGTGCATTAAACTCACCCACAATGACAAAATTTGAAAAAGGGCAAGATCGATCAGACATTGTTGATTCCTCAAAGGAGGGTTATAATTAGCTGCAATAAGAAGGCGGGGGGATGGAACAGAAATCTGAGACAATGGGGACACCTCAATGCAATGCAGCTGGAGAATTTTAGTGAGAGAAGCATTGAAACCCTATTTGATACAGTATGGAACCGTTTATCTGGAAGTCAGTTAACCGAAATAGTACTTTCGAAAGACCCACTGCAGAATCATTTCAGGAAAAAAAGCACCATTTATCATAAAATTATCAACCCTTTTTTTTTTTTTTTAAATTAGTGGTACAGTACTTTTTATTTAGGATTTATTGTTTCACTGGAATGTGGTATATTTATTGCCCATATATATATATTCTTCTTTAATCTAAAATGATTTATACTACAGCAACATTTTTGCTTTGTAGCCCTTAATCTACAATGTGGACAAATAAACAAAGCAGAACTGTTGCCAAACTGCAGAAACAAGATAGAAAATATGCTGCTGTTTATTCACCTACATGAAGATATGAAAAAAAAGAGCAGTAACTGTTCGCCAAAAGTTATGGGCATCACATTTCTTTTTTTCAGCAGATGGCGCCAGACCAAATGGCATAGACTGGAATGGATGTTCTTAGAAGGCAAAACAACAACAACAATAAAACACTAGTTTTGTAATAAATTTTTTTCTGCTGACAAATTCTCCGAATAAACTTTTGAGTATTTTTATGGTTTTTTTTTTACATATCTCTATGAATGTGAATAAACAGCGAAGAAATGTTTTGCTACATTGCTTCTTCAGACTGGCAACAGTTAAGATTAGTTTATTTTCACCTTTATTGCATGATTATTACAGGGATTATTTGTTGTAAAGTAATATACATGTTTAAAAACCATTGATTAATCAGGATTTGAAGCATTTAAATAAGGGCAGATTTTGAATTTTACATGGAATCACTAATTTATTGAAAGCCCTCCTCTCACATTCTGATTAATGATTATGATTCACAAACAAAGCCAGAGCCAAATATATTATACAAGTCTGAATAACAGGTGTTGTGTCGATGAGCAACCGGTTATCCGGAAAAAACAGTTATCCAGAATACATCTGGACATAGCCATTCCAGATAACTGGTTCCATACTGTATACACAACAGTGCCACCACTAGCACTCTGGAGGTCTGTTAACATGGAAAAGCTTGTAATTGGCAACATTGATAGAGCTACCCTGAGAAAAGCAAGTCCAAAACGATGTCCAAGTTCCTAGCATATATAAACACACTGACATTACATCTGAGCCAGTTTGGTGTCCCATTAGCCAATGCTGGAAACGTGCCAAAAAAGGGCATATCAAAATCAAGAAAAGAGAGACAGACAGTACAATCCACGGAGCAGTACTGAACAAGTTACTACATAGAATGGTACTTTTCGGTTAGCCGGGCGCCAGTGATTTATATACATGTATATATACACACATATATACATACATATATATATGAATATATATGCATATACATATATATGCATACACATATATATTTATATATGTACATATATCACTGGCACCTGGCTAACCGAAAAGTACCCATAGAATATATATATTCTGTTGATTTCTGCTGGTGCTGTACGGATAGCTGGTAGATATTTGTGAAAGATTTTTTAGAACAAGCTTTTCGCCATAAGACATCTAAAAGTTGAGAAGTTGTTTTAAGAAATTGGCATCCAAAACTGCATCCATTTTGGGGGTCGATGTGAGTTTGCTACTTTCAAAGAGGGTAGGAGTGGGTTTAGCAACCATGCCAGCAGCAGTATTGGCAAATGAGACTGCTGGATCCATTTTATTCGAGGAAAAGGATGGCGCATTTTTAGATTTTATGTTTTATCCAGCATTTTTATTGACTTTTTAATTTTGATCACCTGGGTACCTGGCAAAAGCATTCATTGTCCTTATAATTTTATCCAATTTTTACAATGACATATTTTGTTAATTATAGCAAATCATTTATATTTTGCATTTTCAAATGTTTTGCATTCTACAATGATTTCCAGCATAAAAAAGTATTTTATGTATAAATTAATTTAGTTTATTATTTAGTTCACAAATAAATTTTTTTTGTGCAATTTTTAGTTGTTCTTATGATTCTGACCACCGTAAAATGCAAAGAATCAGATTACAGAAGATTCATTAATACTAAATTTGAATAACAAATTCGTCAAATAAGTCAAACATAGCCAAGTTAGCTCCATTTATGGACTTATTTATGGTCACCACATTTGGCGATATTTCGCCAAGTGTTGCCAAACTTGGCATGTATTTGGTGCTAACGGGTATGAATATATACTTTTATGTGTATTATTGGTAAAATGTTTACAACAATGAAAGTTAATTCACGAGAAATCACATTCAATAAAATTTATAAATTAATCGTTGATTTTGTAATCTGCTGTATTGTTTCAATGTCAGCCACTATAAAATTTCAAACTCCTATATCTCAGCCATCTTTTAAGATAGGGGCAAAACAAAAAATGCTCTGGAATTCTTGCATCAAGGTCTAAACACTTAAGCAAAAAATAAATTTGAATTTAGAATTTTTTTGATACATTTTTCAGTTTTAAATCTTTTAGTGGCCACAATTTTGAAACAAGATGGCAGACCAAGCTGGCCAACAACAGAGTCGAGATATTGGCGAACCTAATACACATAATTAGCTTCATCCAAATCGGATTAAACATACAGGTGCTATCGTATGACAAATATCAGATATATTATATATAAATCAACATTTAAATTGAGGGTGGTTTTGTGGTCTGGAGGTTATGATCAGGTGAAGCTATACAGAAATTTTCTGGAATCGGTTTTCTCCGAACAGCTGCAATAGGAGGCTGTTTACTTTTTTGTAATTAAAACTACCTAATATCTAAAATTTCAGTTTATATATGGCAGAAAAGTTTGAAAATTATGAAGAGAAAAAGGAGCAAACAGCAACTTTATTTATTTTAAGATCTATTGAAAGAATAATCTATCTGATACCTTTTAGTCTTTCCCTTGAGCTTGAACGTGATGACTGTGATGATGATGAGTGTGAACGGGAACGATTTCTGTCCCTGAGAAAAAAAAAATGCATTTGAAACTTAAAACACTTTTGCAATTAAATACAATTTGATACAATATCAGGATGGGATGCTCACCCAAAAATTTGAAATCCCGTCCACAAAATATCACCCTTTTGCTTTTTTGAAATAACAATCAAGACCAGCTACCGAATTTCATTCCAGCATTTTTAAATATAAAATAAAATATAAAAAACTGCAAATGTTAAATAAAGAAATAATAAATTACCTGTTTTCCCTGGAAACGCGTCCTGATACTTTGGTATGCTTTCTCGAACTAGAGAAGTGTGAAGATTTAGACTTAGGCACATTTTCTGGTTTTATCTAAAAAGAAGAGAGGTTCTATAATACAAATCACTGCAACGTTCAATTTTATTATTCATTTCTATGCAATTCCAGAATTGTGTCAATTTGACCCATTTTAAACCAAACTGAAATCCAATAAGCCAATTCAATAATGTATGGAGTCGGTGGGAAAAAGACTCCTGGAATTTTACAGACACGACTCTTTGATGACTTATATACTGGTGTTGGCTGTTGGGCATATTTTTTTATTCAGATGGCTTGATTGCTACTACGTTTAGAAATAGTAATATTCACTTTATTTAATGTGTCATTAAATAGGAGAAATATGACTATTTTTAAAAAGTGGTAGCAATTTTTTTACTTTTGCAAAAGACATTTATTACATTACATTTCACTTCATAGAATATCTTCTCTTTAAATTTCCTTTTTATAACCTAAAAATTCATATCTTTATCTTTTTAAAATCTTTTATTTACTGTATCAGTTTTTAGCTCACAGCGTTTCTCGGCTATGCTTCATATCCACATACCTGACATAATCCTTCTATTTTCCTGATGGAATCTCTTAGATGGTGGTATGGTTTGATGCATTTGCGTTTTGTTCTATGCCTCGTGTCAATGTTCTGAATTTGCATAAGGCGTAAAATCCACACAACCATTGGTTCCAAGCTGTAAGGATTTGAGGGAGTCTAATATATGTATATACTAGCAAGCTACGCCCGCTGCGCTGGTCGGTTTCTACAAATGAACCTTGAATCAAACAAAATATATCGTTTAATTTGACCTTGTATTAGAAAGCAATCTGTATATTTACCTGGAATATCCTTCCACATTACTGAAAAATGACATGATTGCGCTATTATATTTTCTAATGTCCAGTCAAAATTTTAGCTGTTAAGGACCAACTCTTTTATTTGGTCATTTACAGTTAGGGTTTGCTAAAAAATGATAAAACTATATGCAATATACCTAAACTGTCATTAAAAATTATCGAACTAACAATGCAAACAAAATAACTAACAAAATACATTCAGTAGAAGTTTTTATAAAGGCTAATCTTTGATAATCGGGTTCATCTGATTATAGAACTTTCCCACATAATTCTAAAACCAACAGAACGATATAAAATATACTAAAACCATCCCCACAAATTATCTACTTTACAATGCAAGTCGCAAAAAATACGCCCAGTAAAATCTTTCAAAAATGCTAATATTTCGGAATCGGGTTCACCTGATTATATAACCTTCACACATAACTGTTTGACTAAGCAAAGTAGAACAATATGTAGTACACTAAAACCATTCCTGAAATAGCATCTAACTAACAATACAATTCTCATCAAAATCCATCCAGTAGAACTTTTTCAGAAGGCTAATCTTTCATAATCAGAATCAAATATTGAAAAGGCTAATATTTGATAAAAATATGGTCACCCGATTTTCGAATTTCCCCCTATAATTCTAGAACTAAGCAACGTAGAATAATATGTTATATAATAAAACTTTCCCTAGAAAATTATCTAACAGTGTAGGTTCCATCGAAATCCATTCGGCAAAATCTTTTAAAAAGGCTAATCTTTCATAATCGGATTCATCTGATTATAGAACTTCCCAGAATAATTCTATAACTAAGCTACGTAGAACGATATGTTATACAATAAAACCTTCCCTGTAAAATTATCTTACAGTTTAAGTTCTACGAAAATCCATTCAGCAGAACTCGAGTTATAAGCAGCCGGAACGAAATTTCATATATGTAGAAGTAAATAGAAGTATATTGCCATTAATATAGTTTGCATTTGAATAAAAAAAGGTACTTTTCGGTTAGCCGGGCGCCAATGATATATGTATATACATGTATATATTTATACATATAAGTGTACATATATGTATGTGTATACATGTATTTGTGTAGATATATGTGTATATATATCTGCGTATGTGTATATATACTATAGGTGCAGATTCACGGTCGCCAGTCGCCACGTGGCGACTAATGTTTTTGCTTTGGCGACTAACTTTCTATGTCTAAGTCGCCATGTGTTTTACATGGATGTCCCTTTTTCGTCCAAAGGGAGATTTCCACTTTTTTTTTTTTTATATAATATGAAATCCGGACATTCTCCTCCATAATTCAGCAATATTTAGCTCTTTTTTTCTTTTTTCTATTGTCCATAATTAAAAAATATGACTGCCACATTACCACTAATAAATCTGCAATGTCCGCAGAATCGAAAAAAAAATCCTGTTGATATGCGTCGCTAATAAACTCTGTGCCAATGGCATGCCACAATAAGCCCGTGACACAGTAAAATTTGTGCCGAGAAGAGAATAAATTTGTAGCTCTGGGATTTTATAGATATGTTCTTACAGGTACACATAGATATTGGCATGCGATTCTTCCACGAATTAGCAAAACTCCTCGAATTATCATTATTTATTTATTTATTTATTTTTAGCTTTCCGAAAATCAATTCGCCAATCAGCCATGAAAAGAAATCTAAAATTTCTTCAAATCGGTCACTGAAAAATTTTGAAAATTTCGTCAATTACTCGCCAAATAAAACCATGAATTTCATCAATTGCTGATGACATAAAACCGCAAATTTCGCCAATCGGTCGCAAAATAAAACCGCGAATTTCCCCAATTAGTCTCGGGGGATAAAAAATCCCCTTGCAACAAAAGTTGCAATGAGGCTTATAGTATTCGATCTTTCTCCATCATCCTTGAAAATGTCAGAAATTGTTAAATTTATTTTATTAAAATCTAAAACCTAAAAGAAAATAAATCTTCTCCATATTTTTTTCATATATATTTATTTTTTATTTTGATTTTTATAGACATATTTTCTTATGCAAGTTTCCTAAGTTGAGCATTTATATTCAGCTATAAAAAATCCTTTTCCTTTTTTTTTTTTTTTTTTTTTTTTTTTTTTTGGGGGGGGGGGGGGGGGGGAAGCTTATTTCTAGATAAAAAAAACTTTAGAGAATCGTTTATTCAAAAAATATTCAGATCTTGCATTACAATTTTTTTCCTACAAACTGTTTGCAATTACGGTGGGAAGATTCAATATTCCATTGTCCAAATTTAATTGTGAAAAAAATATTGTTTTTATGTGTTTGTTTCACAATGTGGCCACTGGATTTTTTGGGTTTAGGAGCCACTGGCTCCTTCCAGATTTTGGGAATCTGCACCTATAATATATACATGTATGTACATATCACTGGCGGCTAACCGAAAAGTACCAAAAAAAAAATACTGCAAAAATGCTGTCGTACACTTGAAAAAACACCTTTTGGCTTAAAATCTCTCCTCAAAACTGTTTTTCTTTTTTTTTCTTTTCTTTCTTTTTTTTAAATAAAATTAGTAACGATTTTTTTCTTTTATTTTTCCAGAAATATAGCCATTTCAATTATTTCTGCAACAAAAAAAAAAAACCTTTTGGCTTAAAATAAAATTGTTTGGGGTCAAAAGTAAAATCAAAATCGCCAAAAATAAAAGATAAGTCACCGAATATTGTTTCAATAGCAATCTTGCCCCTTGAATATTTTTTTAAGCATTACGAACATTCCCAATCATGTTAAAATTAAATATTTTCGTTTTATAATATTCTCTTATCAAAACTCTTTTTCTTTTTTTTCTTTTCTTTCTCTTTCTTTTTTCTTTCCTTTAATAAAATCAGCAACAGTTTTTCTTTTATTTTTCGAGATGTATAGCCTTTTCATTTATTTCTGCAACAATAATGGTCGCCAAAAAATTAGCAATGGTAACCTTTTCGGCCAAAATAACGAAACTTTCCATATAATTCTATAACTAATATACGTAGAACGTTGTGTTATATACTAAAACCTTCCCTGAAAAATTATCTATCGAACAGTGCAAGTTCCATCACAATCCATTCGGAAGAACTCGAGTTATAAAGGAACAGAACGAAATTTCCGTTTGTGTTTTATATATATACTAGATATAGCACTGGTGCCTGGGTAACAGAAAAGCACTTAGATCTGATTTTTAGCTTACAACTTATAAATTTTAATTGTAAAACTGAAATCTAATAATAACAAAGTCAAATGTTTGTGTATAGGTTTGCCTGGAGTTTTTGAAGAGAACTATCTGAATTTATGCACCTCAAAGACAGTTTTTTATACAACATTTAACATGTTTTCACATTCCACAGCAATTTTTCCACATTAGTAAAAGGAATCCAGTTTTAATCTTTTAGCCCAATATAATAATTTGTTCCCCTCCTTTCAATAAAGTTTATTCAGAACAGCAATTTTTGAATTTTTCACACTTTTTATATTATTATTCTCTTTTCTGCTAAAAATTAAGAATTAAATAAATTTTAAAAATATGAAATAGTTCTTTTTATTATTATTACAAAAAACAAGGGATATATTCATATTTTTTTAAGAAAGCAGCTAAGAGAAAGTTTCAACTGTATTGTAAATTTTCCCATAATCCAAGTTTGAAGATTGGCAAATCAATTCCAAAAGCAATGTGAACGATACTGAAAATATTTTATTTAATCTGGTATAGATCGGCATGTGCCTTTGATATAAGATTTTAAAGATAGCATAATTAAAAACATGAATGGACAAGCTTCTATTTTTCTGGAGTTCAATGGCATTAAGATTGCTTACACACACAATTCGTAATTTTTCAAAAGTAATCAATCCATTTTTCCGCATTTTCAAATCACAATCAGCAAGCCCCCAATGAGTTACAAAAAAAGAAAATGAAAAATAGGAACATTTTCACAGTATCTTCCCATTTGTTAAAGTATCTTTTAAAAAATATATATTAATATTTACTATTTCCAAAAATATGTTTCTTGAATGTCAAATTCATATTCATTTTCATGTTTTCATTTTTTCTGCAGTTTTAAACTGTCATCACTGATTTCTGAATAGAAATACAAATAAAGAAATTATACCCACTTATTTAGAGTATCTTACTGGTTGCAACGCTATTTTTGGTTTTAAAAAAAATCTGGAAGTCATTTATTGCAATTGCTGCATCCCCCCCCCTCCCTCCCTCCATTGACTTTGTACATGATATTTTGAAATGCAGTGCAATTTTTCATACGTTTATTTCAGCCAGGCACAAGTGATACACACACACACACAAACACACATATATATGCACATACTATATTACATATATATATAAAATATACAGACACACATATATTATATCAGTGGTGCCCAGCTAACATAAAAGTAAGCAATTATTTTATTTTGGTATTTATTTAAATTTTTTTTGCTGTGTTAAAAATGTCAAATCATACAAATCTGAGATTAGTTGTTAACAAGAACGAAAAATCATGCGTCAAGCATAGATTATGTAACACTTTCCAACGCTTCCAAAATAATTATACGAATCATACTCTTTTATAAGCTAAAAGATAACATCTAAGTAATCCGAATACTTTATTCAGCCCTGTATAGGATCTATAGATTTGTATATATACTACATAGGATGCTAAATTTTAGTTCAGTTAGGAAACACGTAGCACAGTTTAAAATTCTCCGTCTGGAGTTAAATAATACGGAAATGTGTTCCCGAACTTTTGTACTTCCCTGTATAGGATCTACAGAATTTATACACACCACGTAATATACAAAAAGCGATTTAAAATTAAAATCGCATTCAGTAACTTAAAACGCACTTCCAGGAATTATTGTTAACATACAGTAGAGAATTCTTTTGTGTGTCCCTGTAAATGAACGATGACTGCTATACACACAATATTCTGTAGTAAGTCTCTTGTAATGAACCTTATATAAATTTCAATGCGTTTAAAATAGTGAAACATTATTTAAATAAACCGCAGACGATTTTTCTCCATAGACGTAACGTAACGGAATTCTTTTGACTGTCCCTGTAAAGTAAGTATAAGTGCTATGCACACCCTATTCCATATTAAGCTTCTTCTAATGCACCTTAGTGATATATATAAATTTCAATGCGTTTAAAGTATTGAAACATTATTTAAATAAACCGCAAATGATTTTTCCCCATAGACCGCAATGTAACGGAATTCTTTTGAGTGTCCCTGTAAAAAAACTATAAGTGCTACACACTTCCGTTGAAATAGGGAACATGCTATAGATAACGATTATAACATATAAAATTTGCAGGGCAATCCGAGCATATTTACGGGAGTTAGAGCACGGACAGACGGCAGACGGCCAGACAAACCGAAGTCATAAACACTTTTCAACTAGGTTGGAAAGTGTTAAAAACAGACCCATACAAGCCTAACACGCTTAAGTATACACTGCGAAAGTCGCAACTGTAGGTTCTTTTGAATAGATCTTCATTTAAAAATGTAATTTCATTGAAGGGTGTACGCTGACGAAAACAGAGGAGCCTCCGAACACTATATCCCAGCAGAGAAAAATATCCGAATTCAATACTGATTTTAGGCCAATTTAAGGTTATTATCCTGAGCCTGTCGGCTAGTATTACAATAAAATGTTATCTTAGTAGAAAAGCACAAAATTTTGGCAGTCTTAGCAGAAGAAGGCAATACTTACAGATTCTTTTTCCACGTCTGTCTTTTCTCTTCCATCCGATGAATTCAATTTTTTGGAACTATTCACCGTAATGTTGTTAAGAGATTCCGTATTTGACAAAGGTACATTAGTACTATCTGTTTTGTACAAGTAAGATTTCGTCTTCAAAGTTTCAAACAATAAGTCAACAAAGTGCTTTGTGTCTGAAAATTAAGATAAAATAATTAAACATAAATTATATTTATTGAATGCACTTTACTTAGAATTCAAATTCATAATCCTTAAAACAGCTGAATTACTTTGACGTGATGACATTTATGCTTATCAATTATAATGCATTAAAGGGCCAAAATGGGAAATTTCATTTAAAAAAATTCTATTAGTACAGTGGAATCTTGATTTTACGGTACCCGCTTCGTATGTCATTTTTCACTGGTCCGAACAAATAACCTATACTGATAATATTAAAAAATCCCGAATTTTGCGTCCTCCATTTTGAAGATTTCCCGCATCATACATTTTTCTACCAAGAGGCGGAAAATATTTTTTTCTTGAATTTTGCTTGTCAGAAACAAGCAAAACCTACTCTAGAGCTCAATACAAGATGAATTAACACCGCCATTTAAAAAACCTTTGACCAAAAACAAAGTTAAAACCAGTTAGTCTTAGCCAATGGCAGACAGCGGACAACAAATACGTTTCATAGCTAAAAGATTAGATGACGTCACATCATCTATTTTAGGGAAAAATAGTTTTTCACATTTCTCTTTTTTCCCCTGACAAACAGCCATGCTAACGCAGTGTGGGGTTTATTTAATTTCAGATCTTTTTCATGTTCTTTTATTCTGTCCCGAAATTTCCTCAGTGTCATACCTTCGTACATAAAATCTTTGTTATCTTTCTTGAATGGTATAATATATACCCCTGATCTATTGATAGCCTGCATTGGGTCAATTTTCCTGTTTAACAAAACCCGCAACTTGGGAGAGGGACTGCAATTAATGTAATGCCAAACTTAAAGATGACTTGGGTCAGTATGTTTAGACAAACAATGATTATTGCTAAACGGTAAGGTTGGAAACAAGTACCATTTGAAAAATTCATTTCTTTTTACTAACATATGAAGTATAGGTGCAGATTCCCAAAATCTTAAAGGAGCCAGTGGCTCCTAAACCCAAAAAATCCAGTGGCCACATTGTGAAACAAACACATAAAAACAATATTTTTCCTCCATAATACGTGGATGACGGGTTTTTATAGAATCTTCCCACCATAATTGTATACAGTTTGTGGGAATAAACGTTTTTAATATAAGGATTCTACATTTTATGTATAAACAATTCTTTAAAGTTGTTTGTTCTATAGATACCCCCCCTCCCCCTTAAAGTATTTTTCATAGTTGAAAAAAAGACTCTAAAAAAGCCGATTTGTATCAAAAAATATGTCTTTAAAAATCAGAATAAAAAATGTATATATATGAAAAAAAAATGCAGATTTATTTTCTTTTATACTTTAATAAAATAAATTTAACAATTTCTGACATTCAGGGATGATTGACTAAGATCGAACACTATAAGACTCGTTGCAACTTTTGTTGGCAAGGGTATTTTTTTAATCCCTTTGGAGACAATTAATTGCAATTTTTGTGACTGATCGCCTATTTTCACGTTTTATTATCGCAACTCCTTGACGAAACTCGCTATTTTTTCCGCAACTGTTTGGCAAGATTCACAATTTTTTTCTGCAATTGATTGATGAGCTTCGCGTTTTTTTCCCAATCAGTTGATGAAATTTGCGTTTTTTTCCTCACTGCTGATTAACGAAATTTGCATTTTTTAAAGACCGATTGAGGAAATTTACTGTTTTATTTCTCGACGATTGACAAAATTTGCGGTTTTATTCGGCGAGAGAGCCACAAAATTTATGGGATTTTTCCGTGACTGTTTTCACGAAGTTCGAAACCAATTGACGAAATTCCAGATTCCTTTTCATGTCCGACTGATAAATTCATTAAAAAATAATTAAATAATAATTCGAGAGGTTCGGCTAATTAGTGGAAGAATCGCATGCCGATATCTATGTCTAATTGTAAGAGCATATCTGAAAAATCCCAAACCTACAAATTTAATGAATGAGACACAAAATTATATTCTCGGCACGAATTTTTCTGAATCACGGGTTAATTGTGGGATGCCGCCGCTGCAGAGTTCATTTGCGGTGCATTTCAATATGATTTGTTTTCTAATTCCACGGACATTGCAGATTTTCTTTCTTTTTTAAGAAGAAGAAAATGGAAAATTTGCAGATCAGCAGAAATGCAGCATCCATGTTCAATCATCATATATTCTAATACGAGCAAATCTTGTGCGTGGTTATCATCATATATTCTAATATGAGCAAATCTTGTGTGTGTGTGTGTGTGGTTATGCAAATTTTACCTTAAAAACGGCTCTAACGATTTTGACGAAATTTTGCATCTTACCGTTTTGGGGCACAAGAAAACGATTGGGCTAGGTCATATGTTCGAGAAAATTTGCTTAGTGGGTCATTTTGGGTGATGGTCAAGCTAATTGTATCTGAAAAATGGTTCAAACGATTTTGACGAAATTTTGTATTCGACCCTTTTCGGGCACGAGAAGACTATTGGGCTGAGTCACATGTTCGAGAACTTTCGATTAGTGGGTCATTTTTGGGTCAACGCGGGTCAAATTAATTTTATATAAAAAACGGCTCTAACGATTTTGATTAAATTTTGTATCCTACGAGTTTCGGGCACGAGAAAATCATTGGGCTAGGTCACATGTCCGAGAAAATTCGATTAGTGGGTCATTTCTGGGTCAAGATCTAAAAAGTGGCTCAATTTACACTAAATTTTGCATCCAATGGTTTTCGAGCACGAGAAGACTGTTGGGCTAGGTCACATGTTCGAGAAAATTAATTAGTGGGTCATTTTGGGTCATGGTCAAGCTAATTGTATCTAAAAAACGGTTCAAACAATTTTGACGAAAGTTTGTATCCGACTATTATCGGGCACGTCAAGACTATTGGGCTGGGTCACATGTTTGAGAACTTTCGATTAGTGGGTCATTTTTGGGTCAAAGCGGGTCAAATTAATTTTATCTAAAAAACGGCTCTAACGATTTTGATTAAATTTTGTATCCTACGAGTTTCGGGCACGCAAAAATCATTGGGCTAGGTCACATGTTCGAGAAAATTCGATTAGTGAGTCATTTCTGGGTCATTGTGGGTCAAGATCTAAAAAGCGGCTCAATTTACACTAAATTTTGCATCCAATGGTTTTCGAGCACGAGAAGACTGTTGGGCTAGGTCACATGTTCGAGAAAATTCAATTAGTGGGTCATTTTGGGTCATGGTCAAGCTAATTGTATCTAAAAAACGGTTCAAACGATTTTGACGAAATTTTGTATCCGACTATTTTCGGGCACGTCAAGACTATTGGGCTGGGTCACATGTTCGAGAACTTTCGATTAGTGGGTCATTTTTGGGTCAAATTAATTTTATCTAAAAAACGGCTCTAACGATTTTGATTAAATTTTGTATCCTACGAGTTTCGGGCACGCAAAAATCATTGGGTTAGGTCACATGTTCGAGAAAATTCGATTAGTGGGTCATTTCTGGGTCATTGTGGGTCAAGATCTAAAAAGCGGCTCAATTTACACTAAATTTTGCATCCAATGGTTTTCGAGCACGAGAAGACTGTTGGGCTAGGTCACATGTTCAAGAAAATTCAATTAGTGGGTCATTTTGGTCATGGGTCATTATGGGTCAAGCTATTTTATCTTAAAAACGGTTCAGAGGATTTGAAATAAATTTAGCATCCTACAGGTTTAGGGAACAAGAAGACTATTAGGCTAGGTCATATGTTCGAGAAATTTTGATTAGTGGGTCATTTTGGTCATGGGTCATTATGGGTCAAGCTATTTTATCTTAAAAACAGCTGAGACTATTTTACACTAAATTTTGCATCCTATGGTTTTCGGGCACGAGAAGACTGTTGGGCTAAGTCACATGTTCGAGAAAATTCAATTAGTGGGTCATTTTGGTCATGGGTCATGATATTTGAACTCAAATTTAATTTTGACCGAGCATAGCTCGGTCTTCCCTGCTCGTATTTATTAATTATGGACAGTAGAAAAAAGAAAAACAGTGCTAAATATCGCAGAATTATGGAGGACAATCCATGGATTTGATATAAAAAAGCGGAAATCTGCCGTTCGGCAGAAAAGGGACATCCCTGTAAAACACATGGCGACTTAGACATCAAAAGTTAGGGGCCAAAGAAAAAACTTTAGCCGCCACGTTTCGACTGGCGACCGTGAATCTGCACCTATATTATGAAGTTACAATTTTTTTATACGTATGAATCAGATAGCAATGATATTTAACCCTAATTAGAACTTTTTTTTTAATAACATGCAGTTGAAATTGTTTAATCTTTTCTTCCTTTACCTTAACTACAGTGTCTTAGACATATCTAATTTTACATATATTATGTATATAAATATACATACTGTATATTCCGGTGTATAAAGCATACCTAAAATTTTAGATACATTTCATTAGGTTCTACAGAAGTTGTTCACTTTTACCACCTTATGAAATAGTTTTACTATATTAACTAAAATAAAATTATGTAGCAAGAAAATTTCAATAAATTTTATAAAGGACTTTATTTAACACAGTTTTGACTGACAAGATCTAAATCTACAAGCTTATAACAAAAATAATTTTGAAAATTTTCAAATAATCAGAGAGAAAAGCACAATGTAGACAGTGAAGAATAAATTTAAAATAACAATTCTTAGAATAACTAGTAAATCTACAGATCAGGAGCCTCACCGTCAGTTCTCCAATTCGTTGTTTATTAACACACCTTTCACAATATACAACTTCCTACAAATCGTAGTTTAAATTTTTTAAATTACATAAATATTTATAAGCCTATAAAATACTTTGAATGTTTCGGAAATTAGAAGCGTTAAATTACACACAGTACTATGCAATGATGTTCTGAAATCCTGATAAACTGCTTCTAGTAATTTTTTAGATAAAAAAGTACATTTATTCAGGGGGGCAGAGACCCCCCCCCCCCCCCCCAATAGTTATCTTGGATTCCGAGTCTTGTATAGCACATCGTGAAGAGAGGCGTTGTCCAACAGAGCACTCTTCATCATGACAGAAAAATAGCAGAGATAGACACAAAGAAACCTCAAATTATTCTGGATTACAAGAGCTCCAAAGGAGAAGTAGACACGTTAGATAAACTGGCCTCTCACTATTCCTGTCGGAGGAAGACAATCAGATGCCCTATTGTACCTTTTTCTAATATTCTAGATATTTCTGAGTATAACGCATTTGTATTATTCCTAAAGATCAATCCAGCATGGAATATGAACTCATTTCACAAAAGGAGAATCCTCATTGAAACACTTGGCATGACTTTGGTTTCCCACCCTATTGAGGGAAGAAAGAAACTGCCAAGAAACTCGGGACAACCTGAAACATCCAGAAGTGTAGCAAGACAAGAGCAGGCAAAAGAGGAAGATGTGCCACACAGACTGATAACAAAATTTCTGTAAAGTGTTGCAAATGTGGTAAGTTTACTTGTAAAACACGTTTCATTCAAGTGTGCAGTGATTGTACATAATTGAATGTTTTCTATACTTTTTTGTTCCCTATTTCAATCCCTTTTTAATTGAATTGTAAATTAAGGATGTTTTAGTTACACACGCACACTCACTTAAGTTTAGTATGGGGTGGATCATTCTAGTACCCCATTCAGATTAGGCCATTTAGGTGACTTAACAAACATTTTTGAAGCGGATGACCCGGAACTAGGCTTCACTTCTCCGTGCACTCACTGCTACGGTGTTTGAGAACACTTAAGAGTTAAGCAAGTTAAATCCTCCAGTCTGAATGAGGTATGAGGCTTTGGCACCTTTGCCTCGAGGGATTAGGAGGATAGATGACCGAATCCAATTTGTGCCTTGTGTTGGCTTTCATACAGGATGTGTTGATTTAAACCAAGAATATTAGAGATCACCCTGTTTCACCTAGGATGCAACATACTCTACCACTCCAAAGTTAAATATCAAGGTTAAAAAAATAAAGTTAGGTGCCAAATCTATGTTTCCTGCTCACCGTAACGACAATGAAATCTGACAAAGTGAAATAAAAAGTACAACTGAAAGAGCATTAAGCAAAGAAAATGCTTCTGAGCGAAAGGGTTCAAATTTTCATTGGTGAACCATCACAAAGAAAAATAAGTTTTTGAAGCAAATGGATGAAGAAATTCAATTTTTCAAAATTGTGCTCAAAGTCCAATGACAGATTATTTTAATGACCATTTATGTAAACTTTGATAAATAATTCATTTTATTTAATGAAAAAACTCAATAGATGCACACAAAATTTGCCTTTTAAAAATAGATCAAAGACCAATGCGTCAATTTTCAACTTTGAAAATTACATCGATTGAACTTCCATTTAACGATATTCAAGATTCATTCAATAAAAATTCAACTGGCACCTAAGTCAATATAGTACTTACATTTGGCTCAACCGAAAAACAGTGAATTTCAATCTCTATAATAAAACCGTAAGTCATGTGACTGTCATCAACAGTTCCGGGATGCCCGCTTCATTTTTTCATATGCCAGGTGGCCATTTTTATTCAAAATTATTTTTTCGAATAAAACTGCATAAAAGTTACATTTTTAGAAAGATTGTTAAAAAAAATAATAATATTTGAGAGATGATTTACGTTCAATTATGTATACATTCTGCAATAACTTCAGTTTAAATTAGGTTCATAGTTCAAATTCTCTATCCATAAAAGTAAACAGATTCATTCGTTGTGAATGTTTAAAATATTAAACCATGAATTTTTGGACCGCTGCCTGGTGTAAAAAAAATAATCCGCACCAGTGAGACAGTCAATGTTTACCATAATTCTGTTCTATACAACTTAACTTCCTTCCGGATTTTTTCTTGACGTAAGTTGAACTCATATAATAATATTTAATGGATCAAATTTCAAAACGAATTGTCAGCTTTTATTTTTTGCGTGTGCAAATTAGAAACGATACTTTAATTTTGAAATCAAATGTTTTGATCAAATGTTTTGTACCTATTAGAGATTACTAAAACAGCATGTACTTTTATTTTATTATGAAATAGTTTTTTTATATTAAAAAACACACAATTTTATTATAAAACACACACAATGATTAATTTATTATAAAGTGGGTTAAGCGGTTTTTGTCAAGAAAGATGAAATACATAACAACAAAAAATATGCGAAATGCTACCACGAACGCAAAAATTCTTGATTTATCTATTAGATTTTTCCGGTTTGGCGAAGGATTAAGGAAAAAAATAAATTATGAATAAAAATAATTTGTTACAATGCTTAACATACATTTAAGGGCAACCAAACTGGTCCTGAAATAACATTGCTCAACCAAGTTTTAGATTCATTTACATTCTATCATTTATAAGCAGATTTTTAATGGGTTGTCAAAACTCATCCCAAAAAAATTTATACTTAATTCTTACAGTGAAACTGCAGTAACTCATCATTTTTAGGGTTTCGTTGATCTCACGAAACCCCATTTGTCTCACTTCTCTGTTTGTCCATCACAGAGTCCATTCTCAGAAACTGTATAAGTTTGAGACTTGAAATCATAAAAATTTGAAAATGTCTTCATTAATGCAAGATATTAATTAAACCCTACAAATCCAGTCATTAATGGAAATAAAATATTCAACAAAGCATAGAATTTAATCAAATCACAAAAAAAATTCATCCTTAAATTCCAGAAGAAGGATAAATGTTGCCACAGCCGAGATTACTGGAAAGATCCAGGCAGCCATGAAACCGCAATTATCGCCTTTTTAACCCCCTTTTCAAACAGATTGAAAAAAGAGCCCAATCCACATGAAACTCGGGATATGGGGTAGAAAAAAAAAATCACAATTCAAAAAATAAAATTTCTAAAAATTCGAACAAGGGAAACCCGACGTATCAATTAAGAAATTTTAATTTTAAATTTAAAAAAAGATCAATTTTTGAAAGTGCGGGAAAGAGACAACTGTCTCACAAGAAAAGAATGAATCAAAATAGAGTTTCTTTAAAGTGGAAGAATTCAGACACTTAAATTTCTTTTAAATACTGCATTTATCAACTTGAAAATTATACATCTATATATATTTTTCAACAACTAATCAAGAAATCTAATTTTCATAACGTTGAGATTTAAGATCCTGCGATATGATTTTCACTTAAAAAAATTCTTTTTTAACATGTTAATTTTAGATCAGACATAGCATTGCTTTCTGTGAAAAGGGAAGAATTGATAAAATGAGGCATTTTTGAGAAGGATTGGAATTTTTATAGGCTATATAATTTTTTTTTAAATATTGGATTTTTGGATATGAAAATTATCTATCCTTGCTTAAAAAATGGGCTGGGATTTCAGATTTCTAAAAATTTTTCAAATTCGGCCTATAATTTTTTTAATTTTAGCAAAATCCTGATTTTTGTATAGGAAACATCAAAGCAGTCTTTGTCCGCTATCGAGTTGGTTCAGATGTTCGGAAAAATTATAAAAAACATGACTTTTTTTTAATGAAATTTATTTGGATTTATTAATTAAAGGATAAAGTGTTTTGATAGGACTATTAAACAAAACCGATTTGTTTTATACATTTATATGAGATAAAGTTCTCTATTTCAACAACTATGCCCACAAACTGTTAAAATAAATCTGGTACAAAAAAGCATTCACACCCAAACAATGTTCCACTCTATCAAGCTATGAAAATAGATAAAAGAATTTACAAACCTTTGAGTAAGAAAACTTCTAACTGATCCAAACAGAACTCTCGTAGCTCATTTTCTGACTTCTCTTTCTTAACTAATGCCAGTACATATTTTGCTAATGCCGCTGGGTCAGCATCACACCTAAATAAGGCAGAATATCATATCACTAAGATGGAATGCTTAAAATTTGTATAAAGATTTGTTGCCAAACCACTATGAAAACAAACCTGACCAACTTTTATGCTTGTTTCTGTATGTATTTAAAAAATTGCCACAGATTACCTATTCCTATTACATAAACATTGAAAAAAAAAATGACTTGTATGTAAGTGGGAAATTTTCTTTAATTTTTTCTTAACAAACAAGGGTACAGATGTCACACACACAACAGGGTTTCTTTTTGGCATCAAAATAATAATTTTTTAACAGATGTGTGTGTTTCATATTAAATTACGTACTGCGTGTGTTTTATAATAAGTTAAAGATTGTGCATGTTTATAATAAATATTATGTGTGTATTATAATAAAATTGTGTGTGTTTTATAAAAAAATTGTGTGTGTTTTATAATAGGTGTGTGTTTGTGTTTATAATAAAATAAAACTAACTAACATGCTATTTTTGCAAGCTAGGCTTAACAGATATTCAAGAACATGGTTTTCTTGCAAAAATGGCACAAAAAAAAAAAGGTGAGAACCCCGGTGTGTATGACATCTGTTCCCAAACAAGTACCAAAAAAAGTGAAATAAAAAATTACACTAAATGGATAAAAGTAAAACTTTATACACTAACATTATAGCCATTTATAGGTTTTACCAATTATTCAGTTCTCTCAACATACATATTTTCTTAATTTATTTCAGTACTTTTGGGTTAGAGGGACAATGAATCACCCAGTGACAGAGATATATCGCCAAGTTAGATGTAAAGTCTCGTCAAATGTTTGCGGTCCTAAAAATGCAGCTCATGTTTCTGCTATCATCCTATTAATTTTTCTTTGATGTTCTAGAACCTATTCCACATGTTTGTTTTTTTAATTCTACATTGCATTGTTTTTTCTTTAATCGCCTGTATTTAACAACCTTTATAAATAATCTTGGATTTATCGAGTAGTACCGAGATAGATGCAATCTCATTTTTTCAAGAGCGAGGGCTTTAATCCAACAAACAACTATGCGACAGTGGCCCTGATATGAAACTGTATGTTACCAATGATGAAGCTATAGGGAGATGCAACGTAAACGATTGTTTACAAAAAAAAGGGGCCTCCGTGTTGAAATTGGTTTAGTGGTTCGAGAATATCATTTGTAATTGCTTTTAAAGTTTATTGTACTGACTGTTGGACAGTAACATCTATAAAATGGTGCAAGAAACAGCTACAAAGGAATGAAAATGCAACAGTTGATTGGAATAGTTACACGAGAGAAGTATGTTCCCTACACTTCACATGACAATTGAATGGACGAATAGGTGATGCCAATAAAATTGTCTAGATCGATGAAAGTTTGTATGTCAGAAAAACAAAAGCAGTAGAGTTTTGGATGCATATGCCGGAAAAATGGTGAATGCTTTCTCATTCAAATCCCAAATAGAAATGCTAGAGTGCTGATGCAAAATATGTGTGACCATTTAGAAGATTGATCAACAATCTACACTGACTGCTGGAAAGGGCACAATTAAGGAGAGCTTGTAAAGGCAGTTTACAATCACTTTATTGTGAACCATTAAGTACAATTTTGTTGATCCAGTCCAGATCCAACAACAGATGTTGATACACAACACGGTGGAATAATGTGGGGTTCTGCTAAAGGGTGCAATAAAAAATAATGGGGTATCACCTGGAATCGTATATTACAGAATTTATGTTTGGAAAATACTTAGCAAAAAAAATGTTTTTGATGAATTATTAAAAGAAATTTTGGCCTATAATGTAAGGCCTAACATTAAAAAGTTGTTATTCTTGTGAAACATTGTAAGAAATTATGATGAATTTGTTAAGAAATGTTGTAAATATATTCTTACAGGGTTAAAAAAAATTCCCTGTGTTTTCCCTGTACTACAATGCGTTTATTACTATGTAAAAAAAATGTGCAAAAATATATGTGCGTATGTATACTAGTTAGTCATCTTGTAATTTACCATTACCCAAGTAGAATATATTATATGATATTATATGATATAAAAAAGTGATCTTTAAAGTTGTTCACTTCTTATTATCCCACATTTTACATTAATAATAATAAAAACAGTAAAGCAATAATCAAACATTCGGCTAAAATATACTTTGAAATATTTGTAAATGGATGTTAGAATAGGATAAACTTTGTATCTAATAATTTAAAGAATATGAAATTTTAAAGAATCGGCACTTCTCTATTATCCCGTCGACCACTTTTCATAACAAAAAACTATCGCCAAACCCACTAATGCCCAATAAATGGGAGAACGTTGCCATTGGAATATCAAAAGAAAGAAATAAATAAAATATAAGAATTTAAGGACACAACTGGCATTTTAATGAATGAAATAACGCATAAATGATAAATCAGTAAAACATAATGAAAAATACACGCAAATGTCGAATTAAAAACCCCTCGATGGCATAACAAGCACGTAGAATGCTTCTGACACCAAGTAAATGGGACTGCATTTTTGGCATTTCATCTTAGAGTTTGGCGATAATCTTTTGTTATGAAAAGTGATCGACGGGATAATAGAAAAGTACCAAAGAATCTTACCTAAAAACCAATTATCTCGAACATGATACAGTATAGGATCCGTTATCCAGAATGCTTGGGACCTGGGGCATTCTGGATAAAGGGTTTTTTCATAATTCAGAACACTTTTTTATAAGTATAAAAAATATACAAAATAATTTCATTAAATGGTGATAAATATGATTAATATATGCAAATACATTATACTTTGTTCATTTAATACATTATTTGCACAAAATAAAAAAAAAATTCTAAATTACAAAAAATAAATAAAATTTCATTTTGGGAGCTGGGATCAGAATCTTTGATTTGGAGATAGCGATGGCATCAACTGCCGTCATTTATCCAGCTTGTTTAAAATTTATACAAGTACCCTAGATTGAGGCTAAAGATCATCTGCTAGAGTGAATTGAGGCTGCGCATACTGTTTCGTAAATGTAGTACTGTTCGCAATGTTTTTGACGAAATTTGCCGTTTTTCCGAGATTCTCTGACGAAAGTCACGTTTTTCCCACAATCCTTTGACAAAATTGGCGACTTTTCTTGGAACGAATGACGAGATTGATTTTTTTCGGCGATCATTTGCCAAAATACAGATACATTTTATGTCCGAATTTTCGGATTTATGACCGACATATATATTTTTTTTTTCCGGAAAATTCGGACCAGAATCACCCCTGATCATTTTGTTATTTTTTCTTTTACTGACACTTAGAAAAAAAAAAAGTAAAAATTATTATTATTATTATTTTTTTTTTTTTAATGAAATTTTTTTTTTCTTCTAGTGTTTTGCATTCCGGTTTTCGGAGCGTTCCGGATACCGGGACGCCAGATAACGGATCCTATACTGTATCACAAAAATTACAGAAACTTAAAAAAAAAGAAATGCTACTTACTTTATGCATTCAAATTAATATTCACATTGAAATATGGACCCAGGACGCATAAAATATAAGACAACTTTGATACACAACACTGATTTATTTTTTACTTAAAAAAATATTATAATATGGTACTTCTCCATTATCCTGTAGACCACTTTTGATAACAAACAAAAACGAAAAATCATGCATCAAGCATAGATTATGTAACACTTTCCAACGCTTCCAAAATAATTTTACGAATCATGCTCTTTAATAAGCTAAAAGATAACATCTAAGTAATCCGAATACTTTTATTCAGCCCTGTATAGGATCTATAGATTTGTATATATACTACATAGGATGCTAAATTTTAGTTCAGTTAGGAAACACGTAGCACAGTTTAAAATTCTCCGTCTGGAGTTAAATAATACGGAAATGTGTTCCCGAACTTTTGTGCTTCCCTGTATAGGATCTACAAAATTTATACACACCACGTAATATACAAAAAGCGATTTAAAATTAAAATCGCATTCAGTAACTTAAAACGCACTTGCAGGAATTATTGTTAACATACAGTAGAGAATTCTTTTGTGTGTCCCTGTAAATGAACGATGACTGCTATACACACAATATTCTGTAGTAAGTCTCTTGTAATGAACCTTATATAAATTTCAATGCGTTTAAAATAGTGAAACATTATTTAAATAAACCGCAGACGATTTTTCTCCATAGACGTAATGTAACAGAATTCTTTTGACTGTCCCTGTAAAGTAAGTATAAGTGCTATGCACACCCTATTCCATATTAAGCTTCTTCTAATGCACCTTAGTGATATATATAAATTTCAATGCGTTTAAAATAGTGAAACATTATTTAAGTAAACCGCAAATGATTTTTCCCCATAGACCGCAATGTAACGGAATTCTTTTGAGTGTCCCTGTAAAAAAACGATAAGTGAACATGCTATAGATAACGATTATAACATATAAAAATTGCAGGGCAATCCGAGCATATTTACAGGAGTTAGAGCACGGACAGACGGTCCGTGCAGACAAACCGAAGTCATAAACACTTTTCAACTAGGTTGGAAAGTGTTAAAAACTATCACCAAACTGTAATGCCAAATAAACAAATGTTGCCATTGGAATAGCAAAATAAATAAATTAAATACAAAAAATTCGGAAAAGCCACGCTTACCAAAATGTCAACAATCAGTAAGTTTAAACAAAAAAAATTACAATATATTAAATGAGAACAGAAAGAAATAATCTTGGATATTTAGTTTTTTACATCATTTTTCTTAATTATGCCTCTCGCCTAATGAATAAATGTTTGTGACGTCAGCTGAAACTGATCTATTGCACGTAACTATGCATTGTAACATTTTTTCAATGCTTTATCTCTTTTAATATCATGGCACCTCTATTTAAAGGGACAATTCTTATTTTAACGAATAAAATAACTCATAAATCAGAAAACATAATGAAAAATACACGCAAATGTCTATAATGCTTCTGACGTCAAGTGAATGTGACTGCATTATTGGCATTTAATCTTACAGTTTGGCGATAGTTTTTTGTTATGAAAAGTGGTCGACGGGATAATGGGGAAGTACCGATAATATTAGCTGTTATTTATTCGGCTTTGATAATTCACTTATTTGAGCAGCGATGCCGCGGACGCGCTATAGCATATAAATTACACCAAAAATTGAAGTTGGGATGCAAAAAATAGTTCTTACACGTCCCATGAGATGTGTAATTTTAACACGTGCAAATTCTTCGAAGAATCGTGAAATCCATCCAAGGACCACGAAAAATCGCCGAATTTCATCGAAGGATCGCTGAAAAAAGGCAAATTTCGTCCACGAATCACGGAAAAAATGCAAATTTCATTGAAGGATTGCGAAAAAAAAAATGCAAACTTTGTCAAAGGGCTGCAGAAAAAAAGATGCATTTCGACAAAAGATCAAGTAAAAACAGCGAATTTCGTCGTAGGATCGCGAAAAAACGGCAAACTTCGTTGAAGGATCGCGAAAAAAACCGATAAATTCGGTCGAAGGATCTTGAAAAAGGCAAATTTTGTCGAAGGATCGTCAAAAAACGGCCAATTTCGTCGAAGGATCTTGAAAAAAAAAAAGCGGTAAATTTCATCAAAGAATATTTAAAAAAACGGCAGATTTCGTCGAAAGATCTCGAAAAAACGGTAAATTTTGTCGAAGGATCACGGAAAAATGGCAAATTCTATCGAAAGATCTCGAAAAAATGGCAAACTGCGTCGAAGGATCATGAAAAAAACGGCGAATTCTGCGAAGGATCTCGAAAAAATAAACGGCAAATTTCATCGAAGGAACTCGAAAAAAATCGGTAAATTTTGTCGAAGGATCTCGAAAAAATGGCAAATTTCGTCCAAAGGCCGAGGAAAAAACGTGAAATTCACTCAGCCTGAAATCGACTGGAATCAAAAGCAGAGTTAATCCAACCTACAACAACAAAAATAGTGCCAAGAGAAAGGGGATTCCCCCCCCCCCTGCTGTAACATAACCTTTCAGAAAAATTGCTGTGAATTTCAGAAAATATTTTTTTAAATTCAGAATCACTCCTGAACTCTTTTCCAAAGAAAATGTTTGATTCCAACACTGATCTATACTGACAAATAATCCATTGGGAAGTTCAATCAAAGCATCCATTCATTCAACAAAAAGTGCCCCTTTACTCAACAAAAGTATTCTTTTATCCAACAAAAATGTCCTTTTCAATAAATCTGTCCTCCCCCTTTTAAAAGAAATGCAAATATTAGTGATACTTGTTATCTTCTACACTCAAATAATCATTATTTTATAACTAAGCATTTACATTAAAAAAAGGTAAAGAAAATTTCGCTTAATAGTTTTAAAAAAAATCTTATTTGATTGGGAAATACAGGTTTTAGTTATTCATTATTTGATTATTATCAAAACAATAGCTATTGCATTTCTCTTTTCCAAATAAACAAGTTCACTTGTTCCTTTAAAATATGAATTTGAATTATTATGAATAGGGACCCGCTTTTATAAAAAAGGGACCCAGATATTTGAAAATCCTGGGTCTCCTGGAGATTTTTTAGGATCCAGTGACATCACTGGTGGATGTTTCTTTTTTAAACTAGTTGCAGAGATGGTTTAGTGTTAGTGTAAGATGATTCACTCCATTCATTGATAATGATAGCCAGAGGCGGATCAACTACCACCCGGGCCCCTAGGCTAGATCTTTTTTTGTCCCCCCCCCCCCCTCTACAGAGCAATATATACAGGGTGATTCAAAATACATGTTTGCTCATTTATCTCTTAGACCACTGATGATGGAAATATAATTCCAATTACAACAAGTATATATTTTAGACATGGCATTTATTTTACAAAGGGCTTTATGCATATTAAAATGTGAAATTTAATTTTTATACAGCCCCTGGGTTCTGTATGTTATACCATAGTTGTTTAGTTGTGATATATTCTATATATAGACAAATGTCCTTCGTTTACGAAGAACATAAAAAAACATTTCCAATTCCTTTATGACCAAAACTTACTAAATTATTATACTTCGTATTTTATGAAAATTTCAGTGTTTCCTGACACTAAAAACAGAAAGAAGCACTGTTAGTGCAGGTAAACTTTGAAATTCCTTTAACTTCAAAGTGTCATAATTCGGTACAAACTGGAAGCTGAAATTTTTCATGAATCCAGTACTTTCTTCTTATGAATATAGAAGAAATTAAAAGGAGAATAGCATTTGGAATACCATGTATATGTTAATAACCTGAAGGATTCAATAAATGAGTGAAACAAAGAATATTGTACATCATTTCTCTTTTGCATAAAATATCAGCCCAATCTGAAGAAAAAATCCAAAAGAAAATCTTAACACAGGGGCCCTTTTCTTCCGGGCCCCTAGGCTTCAGCCTACTCAGCCTAATGGGTAATCCACCTCTGATGATAGCTCCGATTTAAAATTACAAAGTTGGTCGATATTTTTACATTTGTCATCTATTGGTTTCGTCAATATTTTTCAAGTTCTTGGATAGACTTTTCGGTTAGCCGGGCGCCAGTGATATACATGCATGTATATATATACACACACATATATATATACACATATCTACATATACATATATATACATAGACATATATATACAGATATGTATGTATATATATACATATATGTATATACATATGTATTTATATATGTACATATATCACTGGTGCCCGGCTAACCGAAAAGTACCGACTTTTCCTGAGAAGTGTAGTTGTGTTGGATGAATAACCAGAGGGGGCCCGTGCGAGGATTTCGCACTGAAATCTAATATTTTTTAGGTTATCCCGTCGACCACTTTTCATAACAAAAAACTATCGCCAAATTGTAAGATTAAACGCCAAAAATGCAGTCCCATTTACTCGATGTCAGAAGCATTCTACGTGTTTGTTACGTCATCCCGTAAATTGATTAATTATTCTTAGAAAAAGGGATGTTGAGAGGAGAAATAATATATATGATGCTATGACGGACATTTTGGACTGTCTTCTTGGTTTAGGTGAGTGAATGGTGCTGTTTAATGAACATGAATATTATGAAATGTGAACTTGTAGCTGTTAATTTAAGTTAACGATTGGTGCAGTTTAATCAACATGAACTTGTATTTTTCGTCTTGAATCGTTTCTTTTTTTCAGTCAACCACATAATGCAAAGTATGTGTGTCGTGATAAATGGATTATCTGTGATAGTATGAAATAATTGAGATGTTTTTCTTAATTGATTTATTTTAAAGTTTTTAATAAATATTATTTGTTTTTCATTCTGCTTAAAGCTACTCCATTAATTATTTAACCTAAGAGAAGCACACCACTATTGTATCATTAAAATCCATTTGAGACTTTTGAGAAATACTATTTTTATGACATATTTTTTGTTCTTCACAGACTTTTGAACAGAACAAATGAAATAGGACATTTTTGTACGTCCTAAAGTACATTTTTTAGTGATGTCACTGTTTGGAAACAACCAACTAAATGAAAAATGCGAACATATTCAGGACGTACGGTAGCTTAAACATCCCTTGCCACAATTTCGTGTCTTTCATTTAACAAATTTACCTATTACATTTGTCTGCTTTCAATTTTCACATTTATTTTTTTCCCTTGCTTCCGAAAGAGTCTAGGTAGTATAAAAGGACTAAGACGCTAAACGCCGCGCTCTCTGAAGGTCATGTGAAAAAATGTTTAAAATGAATAAAATAATACTATCTTTAGCACAATCATAAAGTTGGCTTTAAATAGAAACCGCAACTGGTGTTTAACAACCTACTTCAAAGTGTTTATGATTTCGGTTTGCTCTAACTCCCGTAAATAGGCTCTGATTGCTCTGCAATTTTTATATCTTATTGTCCTTATCTATAGCATCTTCCCTATTTCAACAGCACTTATAGTTTTTTTACAGGGACACTCAAAAGAATTCCGTTACATTACGATCTATAAGGAAAAATCATTTGCGGTTTATTTTAATGATATTACGCAATTTCAAACACATTGTAATGGATATAGATCACTAAGGTGCATTACAAGAAGCTTAATATGGAATAGGGGGTGCATAGCACTTAGAGTTACTTTACAGGGACAGTCAAAAGAATTCCGTTACATTACGTCTATGGAGAAAAATTGTCTGCGGTTTATTTAAATAACGTTTCACTATTCTAAACACATTGAAATTTATATATATTACTAAGGTGCATTACAAGAGGCTTACTGCAGAATAGTGTGTGTATAGCAGTCATCGTTCATTTACAGGGACACACAGGAGAATTCTCTACTGTTTGTTAACAATAATTCCTGGAAGTGCGTTTTAAGTTACTGAACGCGATTTTAAATTGAACTCGCACTTTGTCTATTATGTGGTGTGTATAAATTCTGTAGATCCTATACAGGGAAGCACAAAAGTTCGCGAACACATTTCCATTTATTGACAGAAACTCCAGAAGGAGAATTTTAAACTGTGCTACACATTTCCTAACTACACTAAAATTTAGCATCCTATATAGTATATATAAAAATCTATAGATCATATACAAGGCTGAATAAAAGTATTCGGATTTTTTCCGAATATTGTATATGTTGGAAATTATTGAAATTATGTTTTTAAATAGGTTATGCATTTTCCAAATTGTTTACTTAGATGTTATCTTTCAGCTTATTAAACGATATGATTTGTAAAATTATTTTGGAAGCGTTGGAAAGTGTTACATAATCTATGCTTGACGCATGATTTTTCATTCTTGTTTTAACATAACTGCTGATTCCATTGAGATCCCACTCTAAAACTTTCAAAATTTAAATTTTATAATATTGCAAAAAACATTTTTTTCAAAATTTTTAAAAAACACTTTTAAAATTTTTTTAATTTAAATTTTGGTACTTTTCGGTTAGCCGGGCACCAGTGAAATCTATATATCTATATATACATATATATACATATACCGGGTGTCCTAAAAAGGACTGACTGATTTTAAAATTCAATAACTTCCAAACGGTGACAGATATTAAAAAAATTCATGCAGGAGAGTAATGTACGATGTCGGGAGTTTTTTCACTGCGATTCCCAGTTTTAGTTTGAATTATCATCAATAGATGGCACTGCGAGCAATAGACGCTCAATCGAGACCAAAACTGAAATCAAGAGGTTACATGTATAGAGTGGGTCTCGTTCACCAATACAATTTTTTTTTTTTTTTTAGGACCCGATTCTGAACTCAGTCGTTATATTTTCGATTAAATGTGTTGTTGCCATGGAAATAATGAATTCTTTGATATAACCACAGCATTCAGAATTGGGCATGAATTTAATAACAATATACGAGTGAGCAGACGATTTTATATTTATGAAGCTTTATTTTCCTGGATTAACTTACTTTTTATTCTCTGAGTTAAAGAATATTTTGTGCATTGCATCTTAAAACTAGGAGAAGAGATTCAGTATTTTTTTTCATTTTGTTGTTGTTAAAAATTTCATAAATTTTGTTAAATTCTAAGAAATTTTAGATTTTTTTTAAGGAAGTTTGTCAGTAGATTTTTATGCATGTTGAATCCAGTTTAAAAGAATCTTGGAAAAATTTCATAGTTTGGAAGAAAGAATATATAATACTGGAGTATAAATACTGGAGTATATAATACTGGAGTACTAGTGCTTGGATCAAAGCATAATGGCGACTAGAAGTAGTTTCCAAAAAGGGATTTAACGTAAGGAATGCTCCGCATCCGAATACAATTAAACAATTGTATCAGAAATTTGTAAAGAGCGGTAGTGTTGCCGACGGTTTAGTAAACAACGTTGGACGACATAAATCGGCCATGACTGAATCTAACGTGGATGTTATTAAAAATGTTATTAATCATTATTCGAAAATATCGGAAATGCATAACTCGAATTAAAAACTCTTTTCTGCAATTCACGCTCATACTCGGTAGCGCTTACGAACGAATACTTTTGTGTAGCTCTGTATATGATCTATAACATTATGCAAATCACGTAGTGTATGCAAAAATGTTTTTAAAACCGCTTACTATAACTGAAAGTGCACTTCCAGCAATTATCGCTTATAGACAGTGTGCCGAATACAGTATTGCAACCGAAATTTTTGGCGTGTCCCTGTAAATGAACGATAAATGTTATGTACATCATATTATACAACAAGTATCATTTAGTAAAGCTCAGTAATGTATATCAGTTTTATTATATAGAAATGCTGTCACATAATTAAAATACGCTTCAAACAGTTTTTCCCCGTAGGCTATTATGCAACCGAATTTTTTTGCGTAGCCTTGTAAATGAATGAAAAATGCTTTACACTCCATATTCTACAGAAGGCATGTTTTAGTGTACTTCATAAATGTAAATCAATTTCATTATGTTTGTAACGATGTAACATCATTAATACATAGTTTTTAATTATATTATAAAAATAAATAAACAGTAAACGATTTTTTCCCATGTACCATCATGGAATGAAATTATTTTGGGTGACCTTGTAAACGAATTAAAAGTTCTACACATACAATATTCGATAGTAAGCATTTTGTAGTACACTTCAGTACTATATATTATTTTTAATAAGTTTGAAATAGTGTAACATATAGGTGAAAATTAGCGGTCGCCACTCGCCATGTGGCGATTAAAAAATCAGCCATCGATCACCATCCTAGTCGCCACTCGCCAAATGGCGATTAAAAAAATCTCTTATCGATCCCCAAGTGAAATACACCATTTTTCATGGAAATATGCATTTCTACATTGATTATATCTAATTAGAGAACTGATTAATTCTTTTTTCCTACCAGATGCAAACAGATTTCAACGACTTAGCTGTATTTTCAATATTCCAGCTTTTTTTCATGTGCTTACTCTTTAGTTGGATTATTTTTTCAAGAAATACAGTTTTATTCTGCATCAGCTTTGATTCCACATGCATTTCAAGTAATTTATTCCTTTTTCCCACCGGATACAAGCGGATTTTAAGGCCATTTCAACAGTATCTTCAATATTTCGACTCCTGCCACATGCTCACCAGTTGGATTATTTTTCTTCAAGAGATACTGTTTAATCATGCGAAATACACTCATACTCATACAATAGGTATAAAACTCTTATAGAAAAATATGTTTATATACAATGATTATAATTTATCTAGATGTCAAGAAAGTTTGAAACATAATAGTGGCCACTAACTTTAAAAAGTGGCCACTAATGAAACTGAGTCTACCGGCCATTGGCTACTAACTAAATTTCCCAGTTTTCACCTATAGTGTAACATCATTGAAATACACTGCAAATGATTTATCCCATAGACCATAATAAAACGGTATTCTTTTAAGTGCCCCTGTAAACGAACCATAATTGCTACAAACTTCATTTTTAATATAGAGCATGCCATGGTAAACCTCAATATTAAAAGTTCTACATATACAATCTTCGATCGTAAGCATCTTGTAGTGCACTTCAGATAGATACATACATGGCAATTCAAATATATTTACACAAGTTAGAGCACGAAGAGACAGCCAGATAAACCGATTGCATAAACACTTTTCAAATGTGTTGGAAAGTTTTAGAAAGAATAAATTTGATTGATAAAGAAGACACTATTTTTTTTTTTTTTTTTAATTATCCTTCTTGGAATATAACAAGTTTTAAGAAATTCGATATTTTGAACATTGTCGTTACACATTTAGATTTGGAAGAAATCATTTCCGTGGAAACAATACTATTTCTATTATTGCTCTGACTCCTACAATATTGAAATCATACCGTGTCAGTTCAGAATCGGGTCCTAAAAAATATTGTATTGGTGAACAAGACCCACTCCATACATGTAACCTCCTAATTTCACTTTTGGCCTCGATTGGGCGCCTATTGCTCTCAGAGCCATCTATTGATGATAATTCAAACTAAAACCGAGAATCGCAGAGAAAAAACTCCCGACATCGTACATTACTCTCCTGCAAGAATTTTTTAAATATCTGTCACCGTTTGGAAGTTATTGATTTTTAAAATCAGTCAGTTCTTTTTAGGACACCCAGTATATACATGTATATATATATTATACACATACATATATGTGTGTATGTATACATATATATGTATATGTAGATATAGGGGAGACCAGTACACAGTGGACCACTTTTTCAGTTAACATTTTTTTTCTCTTTAACAGACTGACCGATCTGTGTGAAAATATTTTTGAATATTCCTTAAACCTTCATACATCCATCATAATTTTCGCACAACATAGTTTTCAATACATTTTTCATAAAAAAAAAAATTATATACACTGGTCCACCCACCGGGGTACAGTGGACCACTATTAGGTATTATCTAAAATACAATATAAATCTATTTTTCATTAATCTAATTCTTTTTTGTTACCCCCTTCACCCGCAAAATAACATAGTAATATAAATTTTGAAACAAAAACAAAAAATTAATTATATTTTGAAAATAATAACAGATTAATACAGGAACAATTGCAATTTAGTTGAAGTTATTACTTAAGTACAAAAAAATCAGTGCACATTAAAATTGGCAAATGAAATTCCAAAGTCCTTATGAGCAAGATTGAGCCTGGAATTTTCAAGAAATAATTTTGGGTCTGAGAGCAACATTATGGAATCATTGACATCAACAGCAGATTCATCTACAGTTTCGGGAGAAATAAACTGATTTCCATTCAATTTGCATCTTGAATAGAATCATCAACAATTAGACTACAGTTATATTTATCAAAGGCAGTAAATACAAAACAAAATATTTCTTACTATGTTAAATAAATTGTTATTTTTATTTGTTTACCTTATTTTACAGTTAAATCTACTTTAAAACAATCTTTCTTTATAGAAAATAAGCTATTATTAAATATTTTGAACATTCTGCATTACAGGAGCAGAGTGGATTGTGGACCACTGTACCCCATGTTGAAGTTCAATAAATAATCCTATTAATATTGGTTATTGCTTTCTTTTAAACATATTAACTTTAAAGTAAAATAAAAACAAGTATCTTAGCTTTGCAAAAAAGCTGTTTTATTTTATTTATCTACAAACCTTTAATTACTAAAAAAATAAAAATAGGATGATGAAAAATTTTACTTTTAGAAGCTCAAAACAACCCATCATGATAAAATAGTTCAATCTGAGCTAAACATATTTTCTGAAGGCTATAAATAATCATTGCAGTGCTGTTGTCTATTAGGATAGAAGAGAAGCTTAAAAAATTTGTAAATAAATAAAATATTAGGGGGTGGTCCACTGTGTCCATAGTTCCAGTATGTACCGGTCTCCCCTATACATTTCACTGGTTCCCGGCTAACTGAAAAGTACCTAAATTTTTTTAATTAAATTAAATTTACTTTTTTAAATCCAAGCATAGTGCATACAGTCATTCTATTTTAAATAAATGATTAATTAAAAAAATATATTTTATTATTAATAAATAATGTAGGAATATAATTCTATTACCAATTACCATCATAACAATAATTTTATAAGTCGTTATCATATGGAAAATCAGCATATTTTCATTTTGTTCAATTTCTTCCGGTGTTCCAGACTTTTTACAAAAAAATGGACAAAATAGCAACCCTGTGACAAGATTTAACTTTTTTTCTGCAGTCGATTGCTGAAATACATGTTTTTTTTCTCGGACCAATACATGAGATTTGGGGTTTTATTCTATGAGTTATTGACAAAATTCATGACTACCGATTGACAAAATTCACAATTTTTTCTGAAACCAATTGATGAATTTCGTGATTTTTTTTTCCTTGCAAGAGATTACGAAATTTGCAACTTTTGTCTACAACTGGTTGACGAAATATGCATTTCTGCTATCGATTGATGAAATTAGTAGGTTTTTTTTTTTTCAAAAATGGATAGATGAGATTAGAGATTTTATTTCGCAAACAATTTATGAAATTAGGGTTTTATTTCATGAGCAAATGAAGAAATTAGTGTACTTTTCTATTATCCCGTCAACCACTTTTCATAACAAAAAACTATCGCCATATAAATGGGAAAACATTACCATTGGAATATCAAAATAAATAAATAAATAAAATATAAGAATTTAAGGACACAATTGTTATTTTAATGAATGAAATAACTCATAAATCGGTAAAACATAATGAAAATTACATGCAAATGTCGAATAAAAAACCACTCGATGACGTAACAAACACGTCTAATGCTTCTGAAATCCAGTCAATGGGACTGCATTTTTGGCGTTTCATCTTACAGTTTGGCGATAGTTTTTTGTTATGAAAAGTGGTCGACGGGATAATAGAGAAGTACTGAAATTAGTAGTTTATTTGACAAGCGATCAACAAAATTCGAGACAATTCCCTATTTCTTTTCATGATCAATTGAATGCGCAGAAATCGACAAAAAAAAAATTATTATACAATAACTTTTGCTAATTCGTGGAAGAATCTCAAGCCCATATCAAGTGTCTATCTGTAAGAACATATCTGAATAATCCCAAAATTACAAATTTAATGAGTGGGATCCAAGATTATTCTCGGTACTTTTCAGTTAGCCGGGCACGTCATATACACATGTATATATCCACACACATATCTGCATACACACATATATATATATATATATATATATATAAACTTATTGCAAAAATTAACCATTGAAACAGAAGTAACTGACCAAATGCAATGAAATTATTATATACAGAGTTTCCCCCAGACAGTTTCAGAAGGGTGCTGCACCCTGCCTGCCCTTTGATTTACAAAATAGCACCCTTCTTGCCCCTCATAAAAAGAATTGGCACCCTTCTTGCCGCTCAGTAAAAAAAGTGCCCTTTACCTTTTTGCATTAAAAAATTTGCTTTCATAGTAAAAACTGACTCAATGTTGTCTTAAAAAGAGTGCATTGACTTTTAAACATCAAAAGTGGCTTTAAAAACCAAAAGAATACCTTTGGGTGATTCTATGCAAATAGGCCATTTTCATATTAGTGATGAAAGAAAAAAAAATCTTGTCAGAAGTTCCTAATTTTTTGTAACAAGATACTAGAAGAGGTATTTAATAGATAAAAAATAGTCGTCACTCTTAATATTAAGAAATACTGTAATTCTTAGATTTTTTAATTTTTATTAGAATGAGGGAATGATTACAAAGTGAGGGAATGACAATTTTGTAAAAAAAAAATGTTACATGTAATAATTTTAACAAAATGTTTGCCCAGAAAAATTAAATCTGCTTCCTCTGCTATCACAAGGCACTGGAGGTTCAATTTTTTTTAACAATGTCACATAATGGGTACTCATGAATAGGGCTGGATTATTTATCGATATATCGGTCAAATATTGATATTTTTTAATTATCGCAATACCGATACCTGAGCTCTGATTCTGACGATATATCCCAATAACGATAGCTAAGCTGAAACTCTACCGATATATCCCAATAACATTTTTTTCCCCGCAGCGCGACTTCGAAATCCTAGAAAAAGCACCGAAATTGCAGTAATAATATCGGAATAATCATTGTATCCCAATAAAAAATTTTTTCCCGCAGCGCGACTGTAATCCAATGTATCCCAATAACATTTTTTTTCCCGCAGCGCGACTAATCCAATGTATCCCAATAACATTTTTTTCCCCGCAGCGCGACTTCGAAATCCTAGAAAAAGCACCCAAATTGCAGTACTAATATCGGAATAATCATTGTATCCCAATAAAAAAAAATAAAAAAAATCGCAATGCGACTGTAATCCAATGTATCCCAATAACATTTTTTTCCCCGCAGCGCGACTTCGAAATCCTAGAAAAAGCACCGAAATTGCAGTACTAATATCGGAATAATCATTTTCCACCATTCATTTATTCCTGCCTGCTTCATTCAAAGCCAAATATCCCTTCTAATGATTATCTCTTTTTCGTTGTTATTCCAATATATCCCGATACAATCTATGCTTTACTTTTATTTAAACAAACCGCATATTCCCCTGTTCGTTTGTTACTGAATAAAACTGTTATCGTCTGTTTTTCCGTCGCTGCTTAGACATATTGCAATATATCCCACATATTGATATGTCCAAATTCAAACGAATAAAGAAGCGCTTAAAATACGTACGAGTTAGTTGTGGAGTCAGAGCTTAGCAGCTGGAAAGCTCGGTTCGCGAGCAACCAATCAGAGTGCAAAATGGTAAAATTTCGCCTTTCGGCTACGTTGATGAAGCTAAGCTTCCACATTCTTTCACTGTGATTCGTTTTTTTTTAGAGGAGCTTCCTAGCTATTAACGTCTAATATTGCGAGTGCTGAATAGCCAGCCAGTGTTTATTCTATTCCTATTTCGTCTGTTGTTTTATTGTTAGAGAGCGCGCGAATCGGATTGATTTTAATATATGCTGTCTTGATACTTTAGCTTAAAACGAAGTCAAAAAAGTACATTTTAATTAGTACAAAACTATTCCGAAATGTGATTTGAATATTTATATTTCAAAAAAGATTTCACTGTTGTATTTATGTATTATGTATAGTAAATAGATAGGAAGCTGTAAATACAGTGAAAATTTGTATTTTTTTTTTCTATTAAGAAGGCATTGATATCTAAGAGAAGATTGAAAAACAACATTTCTGCAGCATCTGTAATCCATTGAAAGCAATTTAATTACAAGTATATTAGCACGACATGTGGCATTAAACTAATTTCAGTTTTTGCTGTTGATTTTTACTTATTTTAATAATATTAAAATCAGCAACGTCCTAAATTTAAGAACATTTTATTTTAGTTTCTTTTTTTATAATATTCTTAGTTATACACGAGGATATTAAATAGTCAAAATAGTGCAGAAAATAGGAAGAATAGGGAGCATACTATTTTGAAAGAAAACCACCATCCAAGCAATGGTATAAGCCAGATATATATCGCACAATGTGTCCATTTCCTAAAATATTTCTGTTTTGTATAAATATGAAACTATAATATTTAAAGGATGCTGTGTGAGCAAATAGGTTAGGAGAGTTGATTCGTTGCTTTCTACACCTGTTTGTACTTAAATTGCTGCTACCATACCATTTATCTTTGAAAATTAACATTTTTTCTATTCCCACACACTTTAAGGTAGTTATCGCGATATATCACCAATATCAATATTAATTCATTGATATATTGCGATATTAAATTTCTGATATCGTCCAGCCCTACTCATGAATATCCTCTTTCATAGGCCACTTAAACTTTCCAATGCCTGTAGGTTCTATAGCATTTACTTTGACGGATTTGTCATCAATTTCCAATATTTCCCCAGGATACATTTCATTTTCATACTTCACAATTATCCAATCCAAGCATTTAAAATGCCCTGTTAAATGAAATGTATTAAGATTGTAACTATTATGTCACTAAAATTAAATTATGTCAAATCACTTAAGTTTATTAACAATAAATTCCATATTTGCATGCATAATACATTTTACTGTATCTCTATCATTTGCATTTTGTTCAATGATCCAAAATGGTTTAAGGGTGATCATCACTTATATTTTCCCTTATACTGCTAATGCTATATTTTTAACATCAGAATTGCGCATTTACTATTGAACCGATTTATTTAAAAAAATTTTTGGTGATAGATATGACTTATTTCTTTAAAACGATGCAAATTTCGTAAGTGAGATGTAATTACCCTCTTTTTAATTTAAAATGTTTAATTTGTTTCCAATAGATTTCGCTAGAGGGCACTACGGGTGCTGCAGATTTTCGGCATAGGTTACAAAACGATTGTTTCAGGCAGTTTTAATATATTTTCTTGTTAATTGTCGTCATTATCTTGTTATAAATTTAATAAGGGGTATTTTTTACACGATATTATATAAAAAATATCGTTCAACAAGCATTTTTGTTTTTGCTGCAGTAATTTCATTCTCAGCCAGAAAGACAATTTTTTCCAAATTTTCAGCAACCCTAAAACACTTCCGTTGAGGAAAATCAACAGGAGGGTTCAGATGAGATTTCCCATATCACCTTTTTCTCTACACTTGCCTTTGAAAGGGAAGGGAACGGGGGGGAGGGGTTACATTTGTGGTCATTTTCTTTTCTTTGTCACTGTTGGTTGACCCCTGACTCCCCCCCCCCCCCCCACTATGTTCCGAAGGTTTCAGATTTTCAGTATCACTACGTTTGCGAAGGGGAATGAATATCTTCAAAATGGTAACTTTCTGTTTGCGAAAGTTTTACTTTAAAAATAAAATGAAGCAGGCGATTTTACTTTGTTTGATTTTTCCTTTCAAATACATTCGTAGTATAACTTTTCGATTTACAAAAAAAAAAAAAAAAAAAAAAAAAAAAAGTTTTTATTCCTTGTTACCTTTAGTTGACATTGCATTAGATGTACACAATTTTTAATTGAAAGAAATTAATGTAAATTTTTGCGTGAAAGAGAATTTAACGTCTAAACAATGTAAATTGCACCCAATGTAAATTCGACACACAAGTAAGCCGAATACTCCAATGTTCCAGGGTTAAAATATTAAAAGGTTAAATTTTAAAATAGTTTTATCTCATATTTAATACAAATGCTGCCTCAATTTAATTTTTTTTTTCTCTAACTTTTAACTTTATTCCTATTTTTATGAACATTACTTTCTCACAAGTAAACTTCACGCTAAAAAGAGAAGGAAAAAAAATCTATGTTTTGAATTATTAAATAAGATTATAATTTTAATATTTGTAAATAAAGCTTTTAACTTTGGCTTTCTCTGTGAATTAAAATAAATTAATACAAATTTCGTTTCTACCACTCTTCGTAATATCATATTTCAGATAAAGCAGTGTAAGTCTGATAAAAATATCGTAACAATAGCTTTACTATAATTAAAGTTGGGAACAAAAATTCAAGTTTGGCTTGAAGTGAAATACATTTCTGTATTTGAATAAATGGATTGGAACCTGGCTTCCTATAAAAACTGTCTGAATGAAACTGTAAAGTAAAACCTATATTATAAATTCTTTGTAGATTTTTCAATTGCATAAAATGTGTAAACTGTATCACGCCTTATTTATTAAATTCCAACTATTAGCTCACACTCTCTCTAGTCTATATATATCTTGTTGGAATTTTCAATCGTTAATAAAATATTTTCTATTCATCCATTCAAGTTCAAATAAATTTTTTTAAACTTGTACTGTATGACAATTGATCTTAATACAGTTTTTTCAAATATTAATTCATTAATTAAATTTAATTTTTATATGGGAGAAAAAAAATTCTCCCATTGTTTTCATAAATGAAATGAAAGATTTATCTCAAATGAGTGATGCCAACAAAAAATAAAATACCGCAACGATGATTATAAAATAATGTTCAATAAAGATAACGTGGGACATTAATGCTGTACAGGTTTATTTTATATATTTATGATTAAAAAGTAGGAACTGACTTAATTTTTTTTTATATTACTTGTTTATAATCGGCTGCACTCTTGAATCCTCCAACACTTTTTTTTTCATTCCTGAAGGAAACGCATATGTATTTCGAATGAAACTGTAAAGTATAACCTACATTGTACATTCTTTGTATAGATTATTTAATTGCGAGAAATGTGTAAAATTTATTATGTCTTATTTATTTATAAGCAGCTGCTATCTTGAATCCTCCAATACTTTTTTCATCCTTGAAAAAAACTGTCATTTATTTCGAATAAAACTGTAAAGTAAAACCTATATTATAAATTCTTTGTAGATTTTTCAATTGCGTAAAATGTATCATGTCTTATTTATTTATAACCGGCTGCACTTTTGAATCCTTCAATGTAAAAGTTTTCTTGTATTTTAATCACTAGTTAATTGAGTTTAACTTTTTATATAATATACACTGCGCATAGTTTCACAGCATTTTTAAATTTTAATTAGCTCTACTTGATCTTAATTCCAGTAATGAAGATACGTATTTTTAATTCCATTAAATATTTTTTTACACACTGTCACTGCTTTCAATTTCTTTGAAAAATCGATTTTGCACTGAGATTCATATAAAAGTGAAAAATTCATATCCTACATATTCAATAAACGGTAGCTATATGAAATATCCAACAACTATTAAATTGTCTAATTGTTTTTGAAATATAATTACAGTTATATTTTTCATATATTACTCAACTATTTTAACAATATTAATGCCTACTAAAAGTTATTCATTTTTCGTAAATATTTTAACTGTGTTAAATGTATGAATTTGTAAATAAAATATATTGGAATTTGCAATAATTTTTTTCTTCAAATTTTATGTCTTTCATTACTAAAGAAGAAAAAAAGAAAACAATTCATAACATCAAAATCTAAAAATTTCCATATTCCAACTGAAATAAGCAAATGATTATCAAATATCGCCATTTTTTAATACAAAATGATTAGAATATCCAAATTTAGTAAAAGTATTATATCGGTGAAAAAAAAAAAATAAATAAATAAATAAATAAAAATATATATATATATACATATATAATTATAATATCTATGAATTTCAAAAAACATATCAAGTTCTTGTATCATTCTACTTAAATCTCCAAAGAGATAATTGATGATAATGTGTAGACAGCTAATAGATTAACATGTGCAATCATAATATTACCATAGCTTGTGCTTCAATTATATATATATATATATATAATATAATTCTGTATGACTCTGAATGGAGATTCATAATAAGCTTCGTTTGTAAAATCTTTTGTTTTGATTTCTGTAAAATATATGTAAAATATATGAGAAAATATGTGTAAAATATATAATATTCTTTCTTGCATTCATGTATTCTTGAAATACTCATATCAGGAACATTAGTTTCTAAACAATTTCATTCTTTTCAACAAATATCTACGTCTAAATACTGGAAAGCGGCTCCTGTTGTATCTTTTTGCACAACAGCGGAAGTAAAGAAAATTGTTCGGAATGATTTCTTCGGGTATATGTGGATATGCAATATGTCCAATCCCTCTCTCTTTCTTTCTCGAGTCATTTTGAAAAGTGTGATCAATGGAAAAAATGTCCTTGTCGAATTACATTTACTGAGCAGGACTATACATACAGTAAAGGCTAGTTATCATGTCCCCACTTCTACTATAAGGAACTGGGCCGGCGGTGGAAATTGCAGATAATCATTCTCCAGAATTTATGCACAGAACAGAAAAGTATTAGAATTGTCTTATTGTCTAAAAAATTCCTTTCATTATTTCCATACAGATTATTTTTTTTCCTATTATTGAGGAGGTATTACAAAGATAAAACGACGTCTTGCGCTGTTGCAACTTGCTACAGTATCCCTGACAGCTCGGCCTACAGGCACAGATAGATTTCGAAGAAGCAGACCGTGGAGTGCCTGTTTATTGGGAATTGCAGAAGGAATGACCTTTTTGCCATGATGCGGCAGTTGGAACCGCCCACTTCAAAATCTACCTGTGTCAAGTAGGCGGAGCCAGCAGAATTTTTTTGTTTATTTATTTATTTATTTATTATTATTATTATTATTATTATTATTTTGCTGTAAGGGTTGGTCCTATAAAAAAACGTGTCAGTATAAACGTTTTAGATAATATTAAGAGGATTTATAATAAGTTTAAGCGGATTTGATATCTTGTGAATTGACGAAGTTATGATTTTTTTTTCTGAAACCCCATTTTTAGATGTAGGTTTAAATTTCTAAAGAAAAATTAAGGACGAAAATATCTGCAAACAACATTAGTCAAGCCAGAATATCATGTCATTCATCCCAACAAAATTAAAGTAAAAACTAATCAAAGATAGCAAGAGGCACGCACGAGAAAAAAATAATAATAATCGTATTTTAACTTCATTGGAAGATGACGTCATCCGCTTCGGGAAAAACACGGCACAGAAAAAGAAATTGAGCACATATAAAATAGAATTTAATATAACATAACATAACATACATTTTAGAATACACGTAAAATACCACTGCTTCGATCGATCGATGGTGTCTTTTTCTCCAAACATTTGAATTTTTCTTTTATAATCATAAATATAAAATAAACCCGTGCGTCCCGCTTTATCTTTAACTGTGCTATTTATTTATTTTTTGTTATAATTATTGTTGAGCACAATATAATGTAGTATTTTCTTTTTTTATGGCAACAATGATTTGAGAAAAAAAAATCATTTCATTAAAAAAAAAAATGCTGATTTAATTTTTAATTAACTGTAATTTTTAATCAAAAAACATGTTTTAAAGAAATGTGAGTATACTATGTCAGAAGCCTGTTCAAAAACCTTTCGAATGATAGCTCATTCATTTTTGTGCATTTTGTAAATGCATAGAAAAAGGGATGTTGGCAACAGAAATAATACATATGATTAACTCATGTAAAATTTTAACGCATATGTAAGTACAGTGCAACCTCGATTATCCGAGCTAATTGGGACCGCTAGTACCTCGGATATCGGAAATCTCGGTTAATAGAAATTGTGCATAAAAACTAACCGTGCTCGCGAATTTAACATCTCTTAGAATAAAATACAGTAAAACGTTTTTTGAATAATAAAAATAAACATATATAAAGTTATGTTTCACAGCTCAACAAATTTAAAAAGGAAATCAACAAAAAATAGTAAATTTTAAAAAGCAAATTGAAAATTTTTTAACTATTCTAAATTAAGTCCAGATTTTCTATCAGTGGCTGTCCGATCACGCCAATTTTTGAGCAGCAGAAGATCTATCGGCGCAACATCGCTTCTTTGCTCCAAATATTGTAGGGCAGTTGTTAGTGCTTGAACACCTTCAGTATGACTTATAGTCCTTGAATCCTCAATGTCTTGGTCCTCATTGTCAGCATCATTAATGTCCAATAGGAATTAACGGCTTGTATAATTCCTTCATCATTAAGGATTTGAAAACTTGGATGTTGGTTTTCAACGTCCAGCCATTCGGAAATGTCCTCTTCCGAAACTTCTTCACACCTTTTAATGAGATTAATAATCTCAAATAGTTATCCGTCTGTCGGTGGGTTTACCCTTTGCTGGGATTCATCCTCTCTTCTCTTTTGAATAATTATGTAGCCTGTAGCATGGACAGTGAACTAAAACGTGTGGTATTTTTCAAGGCTCATTCACAAAAAAAAAAAAAAAAAAAAAAAAAAAAACCAGACTTTGTTATCGTCTTGGTTAACAGAAACCTCGATTAATCGAAGCTCGGTTAATCGAGGTTCTACTGTACAAGGGAGTCAGAAATGATAACTTATTGTATGATAAATCTAAAACTTCTAATATGAAAAATTACATAAATAAATTTTTATTCTTAAAATGAAAGCCTATATAAAATATTAAAATAGATACAATTAGGTATAACTGCAACTCAAGTAATTTATATATAAAAAAAATAAATCGCTCTCTTATCACAGTTACTTTGTAATTTATTTTTAGTTTATATAATACGTGTAATAAATCAAACTGTGTTTAAAATTTTTTATCACTTTAAGGTGATTTTGATGTTCAAAAATAGTAAAAGGAAAACAGCGTAAAAGTTGGCAGCTATGCAAACATCGTAGATGTAACTTTCACGTGTATCAAATGGTACTGTTAGTAAATGTATTGCTGCTAGCGATTTTCGGATTCATTTTTAAGCATAAAAGCATAATACTTGCAAGCATGATTATTGAAATGATTGAGCAGTTTTTTATTTTCAAATAAAGGAATTACATTTTGAGCTATAGGCTATTATTGTCTCAGGACGGCAATTTGTTCCTTTCCTGCGCTGTCACGTCCTAAAATTCAGTTAAAAATGACAACTTTGACAGCATTATTTGAAAATCTTTTGCCTTTACAGGAAAACGAAAAAAAATATATATATATTACATTGTTTCTTAATAAGTTTGTGAATAAAAATCAATTAAAAAATGTGTCAGAAAGTGGACAGTTTGGATTTCAGAACAGCCTTAAGTAAATAAAATGTATATGCAAAAAAATTAAGTCAGAAAATAAAATAAATGCATTATGTAATAATATATATTTAATAAAATATATTTACTGATAATTATCATATATTTAAAATTCTAAATAATTTTTCTGTTTAATTGAATTTATCTTTACAAAGCTTCGCTTAATCTTGATTACTTTTTTTTTTCAATTTCGGTTCGGATTACTGGGTTTCTATTGATATGGGTAAGCAGAAATATTGATGTACAATGCCCCCCCCCCCCCCCCAAAAAAAAAAAAATTGAACCAATTATTTGGATAGCTAAATACATTAGCTATTTAACTCCAAATTTGAGGAAATATAATTAAAACATATCAATATTGCAGAAATTCTGAATTTAGATCCTTTAATTTAAAAGCGTTATTTCGTGCAGCTATTTTCCTCCTGTTATATTACAAAATCCCTTTTTAATTATAGCTAAACCATGTGTTTCTCTCAATAACATGAGATTACAATTGCAAAAGCTAATCTCTAATCTTCTAACTTACATTTACTTGGCACAGAGCCTCTGTGTTTACTCCGAATCGGCTTCAAACGGGAAGTGACGTTTCCTAGAAAATAGGGCTACCAGAAAAATAAGTTTTTCGCCCATGCGAAAGTCAGAGCCATCTATTGAGAAAAGGTGATTTTCATAATATCTGACGCTCCTTTTTAAGCTTGCAGAATGTTGAATATCCAATAACGTAACCTGTTTCAGTTTGAAATTTTTTGTGCAAATTTCTTAATGTATCATTCAAAAATCTTCTTTTATGTTTGTCTTTATTTGTTATACATTCTTTCTTTCCTGCACACAGCCTAATGTTGTTATCACTGTAAAGAAAATCAAGAACTTTAATTAATCTAATAGACTTTTTTTAGCCCTAGAATATTTCGTGAAACCATCTTTAATGTAATTTTCATATGTTTTAGTACTTTTATATTTCATGAATGATATGTGTTGCTTAATTAACCTGTACTTTTTGGTAATTTTGACACCAATCAATTTTGATTTTTTTTTTTTTTTTTTTTTTGTGATTGGCCTAAACTTTTATAAGTTTCTGTGAGTTGGGCATTTAAAGCTTCTTCAAAAATTATTTTTTCCTTATGGCTGGAGAAACACTTTCTTTTCTTAGCGACTTATTTACCTTGCTTTTAAGCGTAAGTGGGATATTTTTCCTTGATAATGTATCTGCTTTCATTCGATAAAATTTTGATTTATATTTACGTGCATTTCTTTGCTGCATATGTAACTGAAGTTTTAACGATTGTATCTCCTGTATCATTTTTGCTCTATTTTTTCTTCTAAGTTTTTCTCACTTTCTAATCTAGATGTACTTTTAGATGTTGATGGCACACTTATTAATTCATTATGGCATTCATTAGTCTGGATTTCCAAAGTATTTGATAATTCTATTTTCTTTCTATATTTTGCTAACTTTTCTTACATTTTTGTCTTTTTGCTTTTAATTCTCGCCTAGACATTTCTGAAACTGATTTAATCTGTCCTTTTTGTTTTATTTAAATATTTTATTCGCTCTTTCATCTGCATTTATTTTTTTGTCACAAGATCATTCTTAAGTTTTTCTTTTTTGTCATATTCCTTTTTTTTTTTCAACTTTACATGAACTTTCTTTTTGATCATAATAACTATAAGAAAATAAAAAAAATATATAAATTTGACCAAATTTATAAATTTTATTTTTAATTTATTATAATTAATGTTTCTTACTTAAAATTTATATAATTTAAACATTAAATTGGGAAATTAAACAAAATCTCCATCCATTGAAATTTGTAGTTGTTACTTTAATATTAATCCTTTATTCCAATTTTTCTTCTTCTAACCTTTGGCCCAAATATACTTTGATTCATTTGAGAACTTAGTTTAATTATTTTAGTATAAGCCAATCACTAACAGCTTTAAAAAATAACAAAATGGAACAAAAATATCTTTTCTACTAGTTTTTAAAAATAATGGAATCATTCCCTCATGTGAGGGACTGATAAAATTAACATTATTAGCTTCTAAAATTTTTACTCATAAATAAAATTAAAAAAACAATACCTATTCTCAAATTATTCCTTTAGGGGAAATTAAACTACCCATTAATACATTTTAAAGAAATAAAGCAATTAACTTTATAAATTTAAGTGAAGGAATGATAACATCAACTTAACACTTGCCATATCTGTTTATTCAATTCTTCCTTACACACAGAAATACTTCTCCAAGAAAGCTGAAAATTGTTTTAAAGACAGGTAAGAACATGTGCTCAGTATATGTGCACTGTTTCTATTTACAGTACTGTGCCACCTAGCTGAAACATCCTGAATGAGTGAGGGAATGACTTGAAATATGAGTTGCAAACTTTTTTGCCAAATAAAAATTGCATGTGAAGACCAAAAAAATAATTTAATACAATACTTCATGTGTTTATTTTAAAAGGCGAAAGTCAGAAAACAAAAGTATAAGTACTTCAGTAAGAAATAATATTTTTTGTATTTTTAGGTGGTAGTAGTTGCATGTGAGGGAATGATATTTCATAAGTTTTAAAATTAAAAAAATATATTTTTCTTAATTAATTCTTCAATTTTATGAGCTAATATAATAAAACCAAGTCTAAACTACATGTTTTTTTTAAAAAACGTTAATTTTTCTGTTGTAAAAATTAAAATATCATTCAGTTTCATCATTATGGCCTATTTGCAGAGAATCACCCCTTTAATAATTAAAAAAAGTGCCAATAATAATCTGAAAAGTGCCCTTAAGAATCCAAAAAGTGCCCTTAAGAATAAAAAAGTTCCCTTAAGAATAAAAAAAGTGCCCTTTCCTCACCAGCAGCACCCTGCTCTTTTTTAAACCTGGGGGAAACTCTATACAGTAGAGTGCCGCTAATCCGCAAACCTGTAATCCACAAAGGCCTCCAATCCGCAATCAATTTATGAATGTAAACAAAGAAATTTAATTCTTGAAAAATGCTTTAATGGTGACAAAATTTTGAATTTTGAAATTTTTTTTCACCAATTTTAACATTTTTCTTATCTTTATATATAGTATTATATATCATATACAGGGATCATTCTAGATCTAGAACATAAAAAAGGGCAGGGTGCACATTACATAATAAGGGCAATTTTGTTGAAAAGGGCACATCATTTCATGAAAAGGGCATTTTTGTAATAAACGCATATACCAATATACTGGTGGAGAGGAAAGTCTGGCAACAGCTTAAAGTACTCCTTAATTTAAAAAATCCAATAACATTTCTAATTTCCATAACTTCACCGTTTGAAAAGTATTAAAAATAGCAAAATGAAACTTGTTCTCGATTTTTTTTTTTTTTTTTTGTAAAATTGTTTACTATATTCACAGTCATTTCCCCCTTTCCCTACGATATTCAAAAACTTTTATTCACCAGATAACTTTTTCCCAGGTTTAGCAAAACTGGTTTTGAAAAAGCTACAAAATAAAAGGTCTAAAGCTACTTCTTAAAATTTTATAGGACTTATGTAAGTTATCATGTGGTCAAAGGCCAGAATGCCTGATCTAATACTATATTTCACTAGACAAGGTGAAATTAATCAATGAACCTTAGTTACCCTATGTCTTGTTCAATGGAAAAAATGAATCGCTCAAAGTTAAAGATTAGACATACCAGGACATTTCACAGAGAAATAAAGAGGGAAAGAGGAGTACTCCTGACGTACCATACTAGCATTCTAAAAATAAAAGATAAGTAAAGAATTTTTGAAAGTACAAAACAAACAAGGCAGGATTCTACCCAGAAATAAAAGGAGGGTAGAATTCTACCTGGAGAAAGGGCAAGGAGGGTAGAATTCTACCTGGAAAAGGGGCAAGGAGGGTGGGATTTATCTAAAAAGGGCATGAGGGCAGGCCGCCCTTCTGAAACTCTCTAGAATGATCGCTGCATATAACATTCTTCTTTATAGTTTAAAATGAAAGCACATTTAATTAGTATATTATTTTATATATTCATTTCTTCATACAATACTTGTAAAATACAATTTAAGCTTTTGTGATTTTTTTTTTAATGATAAAAAATCCTTACTTAGACAATATATTTTATAATTTTTTTTTTTTTCTTTAAATCATAATTATAAAATTGAGAAACACATAAAAAAAATACATATATATTGCTTTTGAACTCTTACTTAAAGATAAAATTCAACACTATAAATCAAATGTCTTAAAACAGACAACAATTGATGCCATATTTAAGAAATTTTTAAAATAATAAATTATTTTTTACAAAATTATTACTTTATCTATATATTAAAATGTGTAATTTATTTATTTTTTAGTATTAGCAATCTAAATTTGTTCAAAATATGAATTTAAAAAAATGTAAACAAAAATTAAATAGACATGGCCTGTAATCCGCAAAAAGCCTCCAATCCGCACAATACTTGGAACCAAGCTTTGCGGATTAGTGGCTTTCTACTGTATATATAATGTACGTAGTATAATCGTTGGCGCCCGATTAACCAAAAAGTACCTTATTCTCTTCTCGGCACCGGCTAATTCCGCCACCACTGCTGACTTCATTCATCGCGCACATCAACGCAATTTTCCACTCCCAATTCCACGGACATTGCAGAATGATTTTAAAAATCGGAAATTTGCAGAAAAGTGACATCCATGTAAAAATGACATAGCTGGATTTACAAAGGAGGCTGGGCTTCACTTGCCTCCTTTGGAAGTCGTCTAGTTATTAAACTAAAAACGTTTACAAATTTCATGAATTTACAAAAGAACATAAGTTCAATAACAGAGGTCAATCCAGGTAAAATTTAGAGCCTATGTAGGGCGCCTTCACAAATATCCATTTAATAAAACAGGCCCCTTCACAAAATTCCTCTTATTAGAACAGGCCCTTCACAGAATTTCATTCCATAAAAACAAACTCTTCATTACATAATTTTATATTGTTAGGTTTTGAAATGGGTAATTTGCAAACAAAACAAGTTCACCGGAAAGGAAAACTTTAGCAGAAAGACTTGAAGTTATTATTTAAATAAACTTATTGGTGTGAATTTGAATATTGGATTTTATCTTTCGATATTAAATGTTATTTTTCACAAAAATATAAAAAATTCACAAAAATATGATAAATTTCACAAAAATAACTTATTGTTTACAAAATGGGCCCAAGAAAAAAAACCTCATCGACCCCTGCTTAATTGAATATAGTGTTAAGATTGGCTTGAAACAATAGCCATGTCCACAAGAATATGGTGATGGTTTCAAATGGAGCAGGTCATGAAATCTTTACAGAGCATTTAGAAAATAGGTATACCGAATGTTTTGGAAATTTTTCAAAATAAATTATACAAAAAATAATTGAAACAAACAAAACACTACGTTTATTACCGGTTTTATCATTTTTGCAATTTGTTTTCATTTCACTGCAAAATAACATATCATACCTAAAATATATTTAAAAAGTTACCATAAAATACGTTGCGAACATAAAAGAATAGATATATCATTTTGAAATTTATTATGTAGGTAATCGTATGAAAAAAAAAAAAAAAAAAAAAAAACAGGTTACACTATAAAATCAAATTTGCGCCAAACTGCGTTCAATAAAACACTCCAACTGGCGATATACCCACACAAAAGGGTAAAAGACTAACTGACCCTTTAATCAAAATTCATATAAATGTAGTAAATGATTTAAAATAACGATAACTTACATTCGACCCAGGCAAGACGTAAGCCAAACTTTTAGAGCATCAGAGTTTTCAATAATCATGATATAAAGAAAACAAAAAATATATTATCCTCGTTTTTTTTTTTTTTAAATATATATGAAATGTTTGCTGTTTATATAAAAGTTGTAATAAAAAACATAAGTGCAGTATCAAGGCTCCAGAATCTGGACTGTTTTTGAACACATCAATTCCACGTCCTTATTTATATAAAATAGTTATATTAATGTTTCACAGAATACAATTTAATTAAAACTTATGATGTAAAGCGTAACTTTACAAAATTATAAACACAACATTTTAAATGTTTATTTTCCTTCCTCTTCTACATCAGACGTGAACGTGAAGTGCTTGCAAACAATTTACAGAAAACAAGATACAGGATCATGATCATGGTGTAAAGATAATGAGTGCGTTCTTAGGGTTCTGTTCACGATCGGTGAGCTGCAAGTGCAGCAGCAGTGGTGATAATCGGTCCTGACAGCACTCCACTGCACGCGCGTGTCTGTGGTTTTTCTTTTTCATTCTACCAAAAAAGGATAATTTTTTTAATCAGATTGGCAATGGCAACTGAACTTGATAAACATCGAATTGTTTATAATCTCAAATAAGCGCTTATGCCGATTAAATAGTTGAAATTAGAAGTAATTCTGTGAAAAATGAAGTTTTTTTGTTTTTGTTTAATTTTTCAATTTATTTACTTAGTTAGAGGCAAAGGACAGCTAAAAATTTTAGATGAAACTTCGTGGTCGGATATGCTACAAGGAGAATGGATGGTAGAATTGTATGTATACAAAATTCGAAGTAGTAGATCCATTTTAGATGAAAATATTCCTGTTTGTGTTTTTAAAGTTCATGTTGTGTTAAAGACCACATAATATTTATTTCCATGTGAATGTTTACTAAACAAAATGATGGAAAAGGTAGAATTCTACAGCAGATTTAACATTTAAGTATGAGTAGACAAAAGTATCATTCTTGAGAAAACATTAACAAAAAATGGTACTTTTCGGTTAGACGAGCGCCAGTGATATGTATACATATACACACACACATATCTACACAAATATATGCATATATGTATGTAGTATGTATAAATATACAAATTTATGTATGTGCATATGTGTTTATATATGTACATAAATCACTGGCGCCCGGCTAACCGAAAAGTACCCAAAAAATGTGTAGACAAGTCTTTAGCGTTACTGCGATTAATTTTTTGACAATCCCTTGTGTTCGCTGTTTTAATGTATAGTGTAATATAAGGTATATTTATTTTTCACATTTTCTATAAATATCTCAGTTTAGCAATTTTATTTCTCAATCTATATATTTAAAACGCTAAGCGATTTCTTTCGACAATCCGTGAGAACAAACTACTGCATCAAATTACATCATTCTTTTTTTAAATGAAAGATATTTGCACACAGATTTGTTATCGTGCATTCGTTTGTTCGAAAATTTAATTAATTAGCCATAATTTTCAATTAGACTTTTACTTCTGCTAATGACGTCATAATCGGATAACGCCCACAGTTGCAAGGCATAGATTTTATTCTCTGAACTCTGTGGTTTGCGAAGATATTAAGAGAAATAATGAATATTAAAAGCACGCGGCTTTTAGGCCGAATTTTTTAATTTGCAAGTTAAGTTTCCGTAAAAATATTTATCCGCGTTTTAAAAGCGAATAAAAATTCATATTTATTGTGACCTCACAGGAATATTGTCCATTGGGTTTATTTTATCATCATGCATTATAACTTTGTTGATGCCATTTTTTCATTCTAATTAAATGCAAAATATATTTGGTACTTTTCGGTTAGCCGGGCGCCAGTGATATATACACATGTATATACACACATACACACATATATATACACATATATCTACATATACATATATATATACACATTTATTTATGTATACACATATGTATGTATATATATGTATATATACACATATATTTATATATGTACAAATATCACTGGCGCCCGGCTAACCGAAAAGTACCATATATTTTTATTTGTATGCATTGTGTTTAAGCATTAAAGTAACGGATATAAAGTAAGTGTGAAAAGTTTGTGGCGGTAAAAATCACGTTATGCTTACCTTGAAATTCATCTTAACATTGATAAAACTAAAGAGAAAAATGTATATGATTATGATTGTGTCAACCTGACTTAATTTTAACAGATTTTTCCACTCATAATTATAAAGATTAGAATTGGAGCCGTCATTGATTTCTTCATATTGATTGCATATATACCTTGATTACATGTTACCAATTACATTTTTTAATTATAGGTTAGAAGATCTCCTTTTTTAATAAAAAAAAAATCACAAAAGTAAAGCATTTCAGGAAATTTAAAATTAATAAAAATAGAGTTAGGGTAGAAAAAAAAATCTTGAAATAATGATTGTATTTTTAGCTAGAGTAAACAATGTAAGACTAATATTTCATAAGAATTATTTTGGTAGGTTTATTATAAGTTCATTTAACAGTTCCTTATTATCCTATTTCTTTCACTGTGAATTTCTCTTTCGATGTCAAAAAATAGTTTTCCACTTTTGGACGCCAGCCAAAATACAGTGGCAATTTTTAGAAATGTACAACGGTTGGGACAACAAACGGCGTTATCGCTTTAGCTTTCATCGCAGTTACATCACTTCTAAATACTACAAATTTCTATTTTTTACTACATTTTACAATTTCAATTCGTACATCATCAATTAGAAAAAAAAATTAGCTTTCGACTGAAATTTATTTGAAAACTGCCGCTTAATTTAACGACTTTTTAAATAATTTTCGGTACTTTTCGGTTAGCCGGGCACCAGTGAAATTTATATATCTATGTATACATATATATACATATATCTATACATACACACATTTATATATGCATGTATGTACATATATATCATACATATATATGTATATATAGATATATACATTTCACTGGCGCCCGGCTAACCGAAAAGTACCTAATTTTCAAGCATGAAGAGTTTTCAATTCTATTTTATCAATGACCACCAGTTTGCTTCAGTAATGTAAAATAGCCCTTGGAAAAGTTGCCACAATTGAAAATAGAATTTCCAAACCATCATAAAAAATGAATAATAATAATAATGATGATAAAAACAGTGATAAATCATAAGATCAGATTATCCATAAGATAGAGCATTTTAGCGTTAAACAAAAATCTGTCAAAAAAAAAACTATTTTTAGTTTATGAATAGCATAAAATTGATATGTTGAATTCGTTGATGTATATGTTCCATCAGATATCAGAATATGGTAGGAATTGTATTTTTATATTTCATTACGTATAAGAGGGAAAATATCCCCGACTCTGATGGAAAAGGGATAATCATCCTAATTATGTAAAAGAACCGAAGACAACATACAAATAAATTACACTTGAAAACATTAAAAATATCTCTCATCGGCCGATTGATTTATTACTGTAAAAAAATGACATAAAAACTGATTAGCTTAAAACAATGGATGCGTTTTAAAAGATATGGATTTGAAACGAACAATGATTAAAGAGGACATTTTAAAACTTTTTTAATGTCGGATTTTGGGCAAATGCAATGCACATGCACATAGGAGCTCATTCGGTTGCATTATCACAGGTGTGGGGGAGGAAGATGTGTGCTTTATTTACTGAATATGATATGACCATAGGAATATACTATTTGTATATACTTCATAGGTCCAGGAATTTTTTTTTCTTGCCCTGGGGAGTATGGCGGTTTTGTCAAACTGATTTGCACAGTTGTTTACGGATTGTTTGTTTGGAGTTTGCATCGGAAATAGTACTGTATTTGACTAAGGAAAAAACTTTTAAAATAAAATATTTGAAAGACTGTTTCATACGCACCCTTTTTAAATAATAAAGAAGCTTATTTTACTGATATTGTTATAGTATTTTTTTCCGTCAAATTCCGACAGGTTCCATCTAGTATTCTTTTAATACATGGCTAATTCTCTACAATCAATGACCATGTCAAACTGATCTATGTCAGTGGCAAGTTTGATTTGTTAGCAAAGAGTTAGTGAGCAGTAGGTGCATTGTATAAAAATTATTTGATACTTTTATGGGAACAAATGTGTTACACTCACGCACAGATGTTTGGCCAATTTTTGATTGCCGCGATTGGCCAAACAAATAACTTAATACAATAGCCAAGTTACCATTAAAGGAAAAAATTCTCAAAATTTGGCGACATTTTTCCTCTTTATAACGGATTTTTAAAAAAAATTGGTGTGTGAGTGTAAAACATCATAGCCTTTTTTTGTTTTCCGGGCACCAGTGATATTATATAGTACTATCTGACCTGCCCCGCATTGCCTGAGCCTGTGATAATAACCTTAAACAAACCTCAAGTTTGCTTGATTTTTGGCTTTTATGGTGAAAAGGCTCATTTCCTGTGTCAGATTATTTGGCAAGGTTTCTTTTTTTACCGATAAATGTTTTGTTGTGATCTTTTGGCGTGTGGTAAGATGATTTGGTAAATTTATAACCCGGCGTTGCCCAGACCTGTGATAATAAAGCTAAACAAACCTACAATTTGTATGATTTTATATGAAATTATTTATTTAAAATTGCTGTGCACGCGATGGAAAATCCTTTATTTCCACCTTCCGCCGACAGGAGCATAGGCGTAGAGTTGTATAGGCCCATGGGGCTCGGGCCCCCCCCAATAATTTTTTCAGATGGGCTGGTATTTTTTGTCGCCAACCGATATAGAAAAAATCTCAAATTTTGGAATTTATAATGATTTATCGAATTTTTCAGCGAATATTGTTTTCCAGAAAAAATTTTCTTTCTCTAAATTCGTTGTTTATTTTTACTCTTTATAAACGACTAAAACAGCCTAAGAAAACTTTCACCATAATGTATGGGTAAAACGAAGCACTCTCCACGGGTTTTGTCTTTCTTTTTTTCTTCTTTACACGTAAAACATAGGTTCCAGGAAGAATCACCTTTTCTGATTCTGACATCCTGCACAGGGGGCAATAAATTAACACTTTTAACGTAGACGACGTGTCCGATACTATCAAATTACACAACCTTAGATAAGATGGTTAGCCTTTTCCCAAACATACAATGAAGGGGCCATCCGGCCTTGGATAAAAAGGTCCTACAGGCGAGTACAGAGGGGTTTTAAAGTTTTGCTGCAGCGGATGACCAAACCAAAACAATCAGTAGTGTCTTTAAGGCAAAGAATATAGACGGGAAAATTTCTTTTTCCTGAGTCAGGCATAAAAATAAAATTTTTATATAAATAGATGGACAAATATCTATTGGGTCATTCCATGTCAATTCAACCAGACCTTGTAACCCGCCCGACAGGGATTTGGGTGAAACTTTGTGTACATACTACCCCTACCTAGATATGAACCCATTAAAAAATTTTCTTTCCTAGACCTCATAGTTTTTGAAATATGGGACGTCAAAATTTTGGATTTTTCTGAAATCGTACATTTCTAAGTCTGTAATTTTAGACTTCAGTTCATCTTCAAAAAATTGTTTCTCTGGATCTAAAATCCGAATGAGCTTAAAAATATCACTGTAAGTACGTCAAAATATACAGATTCTAATTAAAAATATTTAAAAATTTATTTATAATTTTTAGAGCCAAAAAATTGAGCCAAAATTTAAAGTTATGATTATTTTGGCCATTTTACGAAAAATGCTCTCCACAAAAAGGCAATGTAAAATTCCAATTTCTTTTTGTTTTAAATAACAGTTTACACATTGGGGTTTCTAGTTATGAAATAAAAATGATGTCTTTCCCATTGCTTATGTAAAAATTTTGCCCTATTCTGGGATGATGTACCAATCACGAGATAAAAATCTCTAACTTTACTTATGGTATCTAAATAATTGCTGTACTTTAATTTTAATTAAATTTATTAATGGTTTTGAATTAATTAATAAATCTGAGTCCTTAAAATCACACTGATGTATTTATTTTTATTATAGTAGAAAATTTGTAATTCACAGTCCTAGTACATATCACACATTATCTGGAATTAATCAATTGTAATTAATTTTCAATTGTATCACATGTTTGTCATGTAAATGTACATCTATCATTGGATTCAATGGCATTTTTCTATAAATATTTTCATAATAGTTGTATACATCAATATTGAAATAAACATTAATTAAATATGAAAAACTACATTAAATGAAATTAATCATTAACCTTTAACAAATATAGAATTTTTATATTACAAATTAAGATTTTGTTAAAATTGTATGCAATTTTTTTAAACTAAAAAGTCAGAATAAAGATTATATTTAGAGTGCTGAAATTAAAAAATATAATTGGCTATGTATAAATAAATATGGAAATAAATAATATATTTTTGCAGTATCACTTACTTTGCAAGATGCTTTCTTTATCCAATGTAAGTAATATTGTGAATGTGAACCTTCTAAATATATATTTAAATGTAACGAAACACCAGTATATCAGTGGATCTTTATAATTTAATATCTACAACACAATAGTCTTTATATTTTAAAATCAGTGGTTACCCCCCCCCCCCCCAACAACACAAGATTTGCTTTAGTTTCTTTCAGGAAATTAGATTGGGCTTTTGTTATAAAATAATGTGGAATAAGATTTTCCAAACATTTTATTAAGCTTGTCACAAATTCATCCAAAGAAACAGTGCATGTCACCATTTCTGTTCGGTCGGTACTAACCCACTGCCGGTACTGGATTGAATCATTTGAGTTAAAATCTTCAAATTTTTGTAAATTTTCATTATTTGGGCAATTAGTGCAGTGGCGCAACATGCAATCTCTATTATCTGCAGAGTATACCAGTTGTTTTATCAACTCATGATAATTTTCTGTAATATGTGCAGCATGAAGCATGAGAATGGTATTTTGATGCTTCATAGAAACACATACGGAATGTGTACCTGGAGAACCAGCCAATACACACCATTTGGGCCTCAAAGAACAGAATTTAGACAATTTTATATTTACTTCAGGAAATTCTTGTTTAAAAAGAGAATACATCTCACGAAGATTACACAATATCAATCTCTTTTGTGCATGTACATTTTTAGCAATGCTAACTACATCTTTTTTTCCAGACATGATTTGGGACTATTCATCATTCTCATAAAACTTATTAATAAGTTCAATTGTTTCTGGGCTTGTGGGTTTGCCTTTTCTTATGTCTGGCATTGCCAAGATACCCTTTTCTCTCAGAAGTTGTCGTGACTGAATTACAACATAATCAGTAACTTCAAATTTATCTGTTATTTTCCTTTTGCTCCAAGAATTAGGAACCAAAGTCAAAAGCTGCAATTGCTCCCTTCTATTTCTGACAAGTTTTACTTTTTCTTTTAACATATCCATCAGCTTGTCAAAATCTTCAGCCTTTTGTTTAATCTCTTTTATATCACTACATGCTCTTTCGGGAGAAATATCCACATCAGTTACTTTCTGCACTTTACTTTTCAGAGTATCATATGCAGCCTTAACTTTTCTTTTAGCAGATGATTTTTTGCTGTATGAGGGAATCCCCAAGTGTAAGTGGAGATTCCCCTAATTCACGAAGTGAGTAATCGAGACTGTTAAGAGCTTCATTTTTGTTGATTGATGTATCATACTCAACATCAGCACTATCATTATCACTTATTACCCCTGGCTCATTCACTTCATCTGTATTTGCACTCTTTTCTGAAAGTTTTGTACAAGAATAACACAGTTTCTGTCCAGGTGCAACTAAGATATTAAAACTAAACAATCTGTTGGATACTACTGACAGCCCTAATTGCTTTTTTCACTGGCTTTTTATGCTTCTGAAATGTATCTGCACATTTATATTGATAACATTCATATTTTGTTAAAAACCAAATTCTGTGATGTTCACATATATTAATGAGAAGGTTATCACTTATTTTTCTTTTTATAAATGCAGTAGTCCTAAGTAATAAAAGTTCTTTCTCTGAATCACAGATATTATGAATATAGTTTAGTTTTCTGTGTTTTGTATAGCTAGTTTTGTGACGCACTAAACCAGTCAATATCCCAATACATAAGCCTGAATGCTAGTAAAAGATTCAATATCAAGTTCCATACTAAGACAATAAAGCAAAATATATATATATAATCACAAAGCATTTATATTCCAAACTGGTAATATCAGGTGACATGGAATGTCAGTATGCATATATATTATAAAGTATAAAATTTTCGAAAATCAGAATGCATTTTGCAGCACAAGAAAAAAATGATCACCCTTCTATGATGAAAAACAACAGACTGAGAATTTGATTAACAGATTCCAAAACACCTGCCTTTATGAAAAAACTTTACCCTGCCTTTTTCAGAGTGTGTTTATAAAAGGCAGGTGTTAAGAATATGCTTCATCCTGTAGAAATAAGCATAGCCTTGCTAAGTATAGTTAAATGTATTTAAACTTATCAAAAGCATATTTAAATTGTTTAAAATTATCCAAGGAAATAAAATAAAAGGTTTTGAACGTTTTTTTTAAATATAAATAATTAAAATATTTATTCAAACACATACAGAAAAAAGATATATTGAAAATGTGAGGGGCAAAATGCCATTCTTTCATTTTCTTATTCTATATCCATAAAAGACTTTCTATTTACAATTACATTATTAAGGACAAAATTAAGAGATTTGTTTAAATTTAAAATATTGCTTACAATTAGAAAAATAAATAATGAAACTAAGGATTAAATAATAAGGAGCAATAAATTTAATAGAGAAAATTATTGCAGTCAGATTTTTTTTTTTTTTTTTACTCAGGAAAATTAAAGAACAAACTTTATACTGCAAATAAAAAAAATAAACACTTAATAAATAATAATAATAAATAATAATCTCAATAGTAAATCCATAGCAATCACAGTAATTATTTAGGTACCGCAGCTAAAATTGGGCATTCTGATTTTTATCTCATGATTGGTACATCATCCCAGAATAGGGCAAAATTTTTACATAAGCAATGGGAAAGACATCATTTTTATTTCATAACTAGAAACCCCAATGTGTAAACTCTTATTTAAAACAAAAAGAAATTGGAATTTTCCATTGCCTTTTTGTATAGAGCATTTTTCGTAAAATGACCAAAATAATCATAACTTTACATTTTGGCTCAATTTTTTGGCTCTAAAAATTATAAATAAATTTTTAAATATTTTTTATTAGAATCTGCATATTTTGACGTACTTACAGTGATATTTTTAAGCTCATTCGGATTTTAGATGCAGAGAAACAATTTTTTGAAGATGAACTGAGGTCTAAAAATACAGACTTAGAAATGTACGATTTCAGAAAAATCCAAAATTTTGATCCCCCATATCTCAAAAACTATGAGGTCTAGGAAAGAAAAATTTTTAATGGGTTCATATCTAGGTAGGGGTAGTATGCACAGAAAGTTTCCCCCAAATCCGTGTCGGTCGGGTTACAAACCATAAAAAAATTGGTTGAATTGACATGGAATGACCCTATTAACATTTTCTAAAGGTACCAAGCCGTCTCTTGCAGTAAAGGATGATTCTCAAGGATCTAGTAGTTCCAATAAACAGTAACAGTAAGTATTCAATTGTTCCTACTTATTATTTTAAAGAATTTATTTTTGTGTTGTCTTAAGTTGTCTGATTAAAAGTCTGCACAGACCTGGGCCGGGCCCGAAACTCAAACTCAGGCCGGTTTTCTTTCACTAACCGCAATTACTATTATCGTTTCGCTGTTCATATAAATGTATCTAGCTGTACATTCATGGAGAAGATACGGGCCAACTTTTTCATGAAATATTTTTATTATACGACGTTTCTTTTGCAAACTGGAATCTTTGGAAATCTTTTTGGAAGGTTATATACTGATTGCTGTATTAAAATATATTTTGTTTCTATAAATTACAGAAAAATACTTTTTCTTCATTATATTTTCAGCTTTAAAAGTATGGTTTTCTTTAATCAATCTTTTATTCCTCTTTTAATTACTATTATTTCTAAATTAATCTGGTGTATGCATATGCAGTTGTTTAAATATTCATCAATATTATTATTTCATATTACGATTGCTTGCAGACATAAGAATCTTAAAAATACTGAATTTCAAATGATTGTATAAAAACAGAGGCAATATTTCTTTAACCCTTTCAGGGGTAAGTGATTGTGTTTCTGTAATGTTGAATTCACACAGTTTTTTTTTTTTTTTTTTTTTTTTTTTTTTTACTAGAATGTCAGTTGTAGAATTGTATTGTTAAAAAAAAGTATCGGCTTTTTATTTTATTTTCATTTAATTTGTAGAAATTGAGTTGTGTTTAATTTCGTTGTTTTTCTACAAGGGCAAGTGATTAATTAACAAAACTAAACAGATCGGGCTCAACTTTTAGTTTTTATTTCTCGTAGGACCTTGGAACAAATATTAATCATACAGTATATTCCTTTTCTAAGGATAGGACTTGTGCAGACCTCTAAAGGCAGTTCTGACAAGCAGCCTGGAAGGGTAATCACGAGTGTAGATTTGATAAAAAAATTTCCGATAAGAATTTCTGCTGCTCCCAGGCGCCACCGAAAGGGGAGGGGAGCGTCATTTATTCTTAGACTTTAGTATAAATAAATAAATAAAAAACTTTTGGTAGGGGCAGGGACTAGGATGGGGAGTTCTTTTGCTGACCACCTCCAGTATTCATCACTGGTTGTAACATTAAAATTTTCTGATAATGGAAATGGTACTCATATGACTTAGTAACTTAGTAATTAGTACTATACGAATATTATCTGCAATCTAATCGTCATATTTCGATTAAACTTGCTACATAATAAATTACATCAATTTATTCGATTGACTTCAATTTAAATAAATAAAACAATATAACTCTCATTAACTTCTTCAATTATTAATTCATTCGTGCAATGAACTGAGTCAAAAAACAAACTTCTTATTTAATTATATAGAAAATGTAATGGTGAATATTATGAATGTTTTTCAATGGGCCTAATGTTATTTTAGTTGATGGTGATTGTATTTGAATTTTAAGAAGTGAATTTATATTAAAAGGTGATCTTTTAAAACTATGCAATTCTTTGAAAAGTTTCATCTATTATGCATTTAAGCGGCAAAAACCTTTGAAACCATCGATATTGCTGCTGTTTTAGTCACAGGTGTCCGAGTGAATATAAAGAAAGAATTTAAAGAAATATTTAATTTTTTTTTACTCCTCTTAGATCTTTGAAATTGCAGATATATTTCCAAATGTATATAGAGAAATATATAAAACATGTGAAAAGATACATGAAAAAATTTATCTATCTCTTTCAAGTTACCCCATTAAAACTGCCCTTGGTAATTTTTTTTTTCAAAAAAATATCAATATTTAATTTAGTCATAACTTTATGAAATATTATTAAAATAACAGCTATATTTCTGCAACTAAAAATGATATATTCTTACTTTTATTAGGAATGTACAAAATTTGCTTTAGTTTTAAAACTATTATTTTTCAAATATAAATTTTCCTTTGTTTCTTGTTATTGTTTATTTATTTATTTTATATGTATGAAAAACTGTCGTTAAGCTTATTTGTATTATTATTATTTAAATCTTAAATTTCATTTTACCGGATGATTGAAAATAGACATAATAGTGATTACGCCTAAGGACATTAAAAAATATAGCGAAGGACATTTTAAAAAAAATCAAATCTTTTACGGTTAAATATTACCCAGTTATGTTATTTCAGAGATTTCCTGCACTAAAAATGGCAAGATGGGATTTCGGTATCTAAAAGGTTTGAAATTTCCTAAAATTCGAAATATCCTAATTAGATAAATTTTTGTCAAAGATGAGGAATTATTTTAATGTCCTTTCTTGACTCTGGAAATTTTTTATATATATAAAGAATCTTTCTATAAAACAAATGCCATATCTAAAATCTGTTCACAATTTGTATACTTTTGTGATTAGAAGTATGTTTCTAGTATCATCGGTACAGGAGATATCTATTTTAAATTATCCGGTATATGCATACGTATATATATATATATTTCTTTTCGCTAACTACTTTCGCACTATTCAGATTGTTTTGTGGCTAGTCATAGTTAAATACGTTTTAGGGTTGTACAGAATATTTTACGTGTGTGTGTGTGTTCCTTAAGGCTACCATTCCATCCGGCAAAGACACTCGCGAGCTAATGTTAAACCTGTGGGAAGTTTCTTTTCAAATATTTCATTTGCATTTCGACATTTTTAAATATTTTTTTTTTCATTGGATAGCTGAGGTTGATCTCTACATTCGCCTTTTTTTACTTTTTCGATTTTGGCTGCAGATTTTTTTTATGAAGTTACTTACACTTTCGGAACCGGTTTCGAAAGTGAAAATGTGATCATAAAAAAACTGAAATCGAATGTAGGGATCAACCTCAGCTATCCAATGTAATATATATGTACATGCATATATATATATGTTTTATTATATATATATATAAACTTTTGTTAATAAAAACCATTAAATCATTTAAACATACTATAATATATTAACCGACAATTACAATACAATATAACGAAATAACCAATAAATGGAGGTTAGAAATATCAAAATGCAAATGAAATATTTGAAAAGAACTTACCCATAAGTTTAACATTTGCTCACAAGTGTCTTCGCCTGACGAGACGGTACCCTTAAAGAGTTCAAATGTCTTACTGAGAATAACATATGACTGGGTGATTCTCAAAATAGGAGACAATTTCAAAAAATAAAATCCTAAGAAAAAATTTTTAATAAAATTTCTGAAAAAAATAGGAGTTATTAATATAGTATCCTGTATACTTTACCTGTAGTCAGCAGAGCTAAATATTTAAAAACTCGCCCCCAAAAAAAAAAAAAAAGTATTTCATGAGCCATGCTAATGACAGTGAAACCATGCTAATGACAAAAGAAATTATTTCAAATAAATCGCTTTAGAAATTTTAAGAAATTGCTTTTTATTGAATAACTTTTCATTTTCTCCCTTTTTACAAATCTTCAAAACGGAAATAAGCAGCACGAGAACCCATTGGTATTGGCGGCAATATACATCTTAAAATGTCACATATTGGGTAAATATGCCTGTCTTCGGGCACAGGCCACTTGTAGACATTTGTTGCTTTTAAGGCCACTGGATGCATCACTAATACTTCAACTTTATTTTCCAAAATGTTTGTAATTTCTCCAGGATAAACAATATTGTCGTACTCCACAGCAACCCAATTTCCCTTTTGATATGTTGACAGTGATTCTAAAAGGAACAATATAATAAAAAATTTGTAAATAAGAAGCAAACAAAATATGAAATAGTAGTATTATTAAATATTTATTTTTTAAATGCAACATTGCAATAAATAATAGGTACCTGTAGAAGTTATTTCCATTGACAAAGTTCCGATGTGATAGTGTTTGCATTTTGCTGCTGCAGAGCAAGAGAAACAACTTGCACTGCGGAACATTAAATTCTTAGAAGATTTACGCCATAAAACTTGATGCACCTTCATACTGCCTTTAAAGGGTAGAACAGTGTTCTTATTATATAATGTTGATTCTTCCTGAATAGACTTCTCTGTTATTTCTAAAATTACGATGTTTGATGTATTTTTTTTAACAACATCAAGAAGGTCTTCGAAGTTTGAAACATCATTGCCTTCAGCAACAAGACGGTCAGCTGTTCTCTTTATGACAGCCCCAATTCCATCTGGAGCCCCTTTGCCATGTCCAGCTTCTGAGTAATTCCATGTTATTTCAGAAATGTTTGGATAAAACTGAGGTAAACGAAATGAAATCATTGAAAACATTGTTTTATTTCGTACTGGGTACTTGGACTGTCAGATAAAAAGTGCAGCACTGTTGCAGAAGGAAACTTGTCCAAGTATCTTTGGACAATGGGCTTGATGTGAGCAATGATAGCAAAAGCATCATGCTGTAATGATTTTGAAAGTGTACAGAATGCTTCTTCGAAATCTTTGCCATATACCATTCCAGTATGAAGGGTGATTTGATCTCTTGATGCTCCAAAGTGGACGGATTGGGCTTCTTCTGCAAATTTACAGTTGAAATTTTCTGAAAAATCAATGTGAAATAGCAATTCTGTCTCCATAAGGTTTTCTTTAAGTTCTTTCATAGCTTTAAACTGATGTCTCACATGTGTCAAAAAAACTTTTAAACTATCTTCTAAGACATTAATAAGATCTCCAACAGTACAATGTATAGTTTGCTTTGCTGTTTTCTGACTTTGTTTTGCCAATGACTCTTTTTTCTTTTAATGTCACCCACTTTTCAAAGCTTGTGATGGCAGCCAAATCAGTTGGGGAATAGCTTTGTTTTGCAGCGCTGGCATATCCTCTTCATGCAATCATCATTCTGACCTTTGCATGTCAAATCATTAATTAAATCATCCATATTACAACCTTTAATTTATATAATTTTCCTACTATCATTTTCATATTAGCATGTATCTCGTTTATTTACATCTGGACAGAGAATCCAAAATGATGTGTAACTAACTTTAACATTATGTGTTGCATTAAATGTTACTTGTAAATTTTTTAAGGTGTCGTTTTTGTTTCTTTACTCCATTCCTTGTGATTGTGTCATGTTTTAACTTTGTAACTTTCTTCATCATATTTTTCTTTTTATCGTTGATGCATCTTTCATATATCTGATCGTCTTTTATTTGGAGATAAGAAGGATGTTAGAAATCTGTATTTCTTTATTATGCGTCCAGCAATCATTTTACTAAAGAGTTGTTTGTCTTTTTGTTTTCTTAAGCTTTTGTACCGTTCAGATAATTCGCAGAAAAGTAGCTTTTTTCTTACATCTTTGGGGACTGCTCTACCTTTCAACTTACTTTTTGGTGTATCAGTTTTTGCTGGTTTATTCTCTATTTATCAGCCATCCGTTCTAACAGTTTGTCAACTTTATTTATCCTCCTGTAAGCAGAAGCCTTTTGGCTACTTATTGTCATCTGTTATGCTTTCAATGTCTGAGAATTCATAATTATTATTATTATTAGTTGAGGTTGATGGAGTTTCCTTTACTTTTTTCTTTTTCTACATCATTTCTGGTTAATTTCGCTCTGCTCTATGTTCCCTTGCACTCATAATTTTTATCCCACCTCATTCCTTTGCTTTTAAATATATTAAGCTCTTTAAGTTTATCACTATCTTCTGCAATTTTTTCACACTCTCTTTTTCTTTTAAGTTTTTCTTCTCTACTCATTGCTTTACTTTTCCCCATAGGCGCAAAATTAAAATTCACTATACACAAAACTGTGTTCTTTTAAAATATTCTATAAGAAGAATTTTCTAGAATATTTTTAATAAATTTAACATTGTTCACCCAAGAGAAAACCTTGTTTACATAAAATATTTTCTCACATTAACAATGTAAGAAGCTATCTTAGTCATTTTCTGACACATTTAATGCATATTTTAGAGGGCTAAAAAAAATTTTGTAATAGAAAAGCACTGGTTACATTTATTCACATAGGTGTCATTAGCATGGCTGATGTGTCATTGGCATGGACAGAAAAATCCATGCTAGTGACACTAGCATATGTCCATGCTAATGACAAACTTTAACTTAAATGAGATTATGAACCATAATATAATCACAATGGAATACTCCTTTCTGTAGCTTTTTAAAATACAAAAGTTCAATGCAAATCAGTAAAATAAAAATTTTAATTATAAAAGAAACATTAAAATTAATTATCCATTCTAATGACATACAATTGATGTACTCACCTAATATTTAACTTCTATTCTCAAAATACAGCACATGCTTCTGTTTTCACATTGATGTAAAATGGCTACTTGTTGCCTTGCAGAAACTTGATTTTTTTCATACTGTTGCCATTCGTGAAAATGAAATATTGATTAATAATTAGCTGTTAAAGTGTTTCCATGCTTTAGAAATCAAATATGGAGGACAAACTTTAAATCCTTTGATATATATTACTGTTTTATTGTTAAAAATAAATTTATTGGATAAATCATCTCATTGATTCATCTAAACAAATAATAAAATTTGTTTGGTCTTATGAACATGATACTAGTACTTCAAAAATGTTGGTATAGAGAAGGCAGAGCTACTGTGGACATCCATGCTAATGACATTTTGAATATTTATTCTGTTACTAGCCGCCACTGGCGACCAGTTTGGTCTCCCTTAAATGTATGTTAAACATTGCAACACGTTACATTTATTCATAATTTAATTTTCCCTTAATCCTTCGCCAAATCGGAAGATTCTAATAGACAAATCATGAACTTTTGCGATCATAGTAGCATTTCGCATATTTTTTGGGCACAAATGTCACATACGCACGTTGGCGCGATTCCCCCCTCCCCTCCCCCGCCAATTTGGCGAAAACTTTGTTATGGAAATTGTTGTTTATTTACTTTTATTTTTTATTTTAATTCTATAAATTATTTTTTATATGTATATCAATATTTATTTACAACAAACTATCATTTATTTATTTTTATTCTTTTTTTTAATTATGAGTATTTTTGTTAGCCGGGAGCAGATGATAATTCGCCAAATATCGTTCCCATCACCGTCATTCATACTACAAATAATTTAATTTTAAATTATAAACCTGTCACTCATTTCATTTAAAATACTTAACTTTAATCTAAAATGCTTATATTACATAAATTTAAAATACTTCACACTTTTCATTTAAAAGAGAAAATAAATAAATAAATAAGAAATAATATCATAAATCAAAACATTTGATTTCAAAATCAAAGTATCATTTCTAATTTGTACACGCGATAAATAAAAGCTGTATTAGCGATTTTAAAAATGCTAAAAATCTTATTCATTAAATATTATTACATGAGTTCAATTTACGTCAAGAAAAGGTCCGAAAGTTGAGTTGTATAGCACATAATTATGGTAAACTTTGATTGTCTCACTGGTGCGAATTATTTTTTTGACGCGAGGCAGCGGTCCAAAAATTCATTCGCGGAGAACTTGCTTTGCGAATGATTACCTCCATGATTTAATATTTTAAATGTTCACGACGAATCAATCTTTTTTTTGTTTACTTTTATGAATAGAGAATTTGAACTGCGAATCTTTCGACTGAAGTTATTGCAGAATATATACATAATTGAACGCAAGTCATCTCTCAAATATTAATTTATTTTGAACGATCTTTCTTAAAATGTAACTTTTATGCAGTTTATTCGAAAAAATAATTTTGAATAAAAATGGCCGCTTGGCATATGAAAAAGCGATGCGGCATCCCGGAACTGTTGAGGATAGTCACATGACTTACAGTTTTATTATATTTATTCTGTTATTTTAAGATGTTTTTAACTGAAAAGTGGGTGATTTTTCAGTGCAAATAATGAATAACATTAGGACAAGCATATTTCAATAAAACAAAATTCCAGAAAACCTCCCAAATTTTTTTGTATGCTGAAAGACAGAAATTCTCTCCTATTTTGAGAATCACCCGACTGTTTTATTTATTTTTATGGAAGCTTTTAATTGAAACAGGTACCTCCATTCAGGTCACGTATCATGAATAACGATAAAGGTTAAAATTCCCGGTCGCCACAGGGCGACTAAATGTACAAAATTGGCGACTTTATGTTATGCATCTGATCGCCAAAATGGCGATCAGTCATTTCCGAAAATAAAAATAAAAAAGTTTAAATCGGTCATAAATCCAAAAATTACGACATAAAATGTATCGCGAATTTCGACAAATGGTCGCCGAAAACAACCAATTTCGTCAATCGTTCGAAGAAAAATCACAGATTTCGTCAAAGGATTGCAGGAAAATGCGAATTTAAACAGGAGATTTCGTCAAAAAATCATAAAAATACGACAAGTTTCATCAAAATATTGTGAAAAAACGGCAAATTTCTTTCAAAGATCGCGAGAAAACGGCAATTTTCTTTAAAAGATCGCGAGAAAACGGCAATTTTCTTTAAAAGATCGCGAAAAAACGGCAATTTTCTTTAAAAGATCGCAAGAAAACGGCAATTTTCTTCAACAGATCACAAAAAAAACGGCAATTTTCTTCAATAGATCGCGAAAAAAGGCAGATCTCACGAAAAAAAGAAGATTTCGTGAAAAAATGATCACCAAAATGGCAATCAATTATTTCCGAAAAAAAAAGGTCGGTCATAAATCCGAAAATTATGACCTAAAATATATCGCAAATTTCGACAAATGGTTACCAAAAACAACCAATTTCGTCAATCGTTCGAAGAAAAATCACCTATTTCGTCAAAGGATCGCGGGAAAACGCAAATTTAATCAGAATATTTCGTTTAAAAATCGCAAAAAAAAAAGATACATTTCGTCAAAAAATCATGAAGGTACAATAAATTTCGTCAAAAAATCACGAAGATAGGTCAAATTTCGTCGAATGATCGCGAAAAAACAGCAAATTTCTCCAAAAGATCGCGAAAAAACGATAGATTTCGTCAAAAGATCGCAAAAAAATCGTGAAATCCTTTTAACAATAGCAGAAAAAGTTTCAAAATTCATCAAGTGGTCGAAAAAAAAAAAAAAAAAAAAAAAAAAAATCATCATTTTCATTGTCTGTGATGGGGGGAAAAATCATACATTTGAACGAAGTTATGGTTTTCTGTACATATAAAATAATTGTTAACTATTTAATATTCGGAGCATTTGCTTATTACATGAAACCAAATTCTATATTTGGGCAAAATAATGTAGTATGAAATTGTACGTGTATTGACAGGTAGCCAGCCGTTTTCACCAACTCAACTATGAAAATGCAGTGTATTTATTATAGAAAAAGCTATAAAACATTTTAAGGGGACACAGTAACTTTGAAACTTTCTTCAATGAGAATGGTGGCACAATACTTAGTACTAAAAATTAAATAAAAAATTCTTGTAGAACAGCCTATTTTTCTAAAATTTAATTTTTTTTTAATTAACTTTTTTAAAATCCCTACTACGTTCACAAATTTGAATATTTTTGCTTCAATTTTTTCCCCTCATTCTTTAGAATATCCAGGGGTGATTCTGGTCTGAATTTTCCGAAAAATTAAGGCAATGATTTCCGAAAATTAAAAAAATATATCGGTCATAAATCTGAAAATTCGGACATAAAATGTATCGGTATTTCGGCATTATGATCGCCGAAAAAAATCAATCTCGTCATTCGTTCAAAGTAAAGTCGCCAATTTTGTCAAAGGATCGCGGGAGAAACGTGACTTTCGTCAGAGAATCGTGAAAAAACGGCAAATTTGTCAAAAACATTGCAAAAAGCGGCAAATTTCGTCAAAACATCGCGAAAAAACGGCAAATTTTGTCAACAAATCGCGAAAAACGCCAAATTTCGACAAAAAATCTTGAAAAAAAAACGGAAATTTTATCTCGAAAAAACTGCAAATTTTGTCAAAAAAATTGCAAAAAACTGCAAATTTCATCAAAAGAGCACGAAAAAACGGCAAATTTTGTCAGCAGGTCTCGAAAAAAGGCAAATTTCGTCAAAAACATTGCGAAAAAACGGCAAATTTCGTCGAAAACATTGCAAAAAAACGGCAAATTTCGTCGAAAAAACCGGAAATTTTATCTCGAAAAAACTGCAAATTTTGTCAAAAACATTACAAAAAACCACAAATTTCATCAAACGATCGCGAAAAAACGGCAAATTTTGTCAGCAGGTCTCGACAAAAACGGCAAATTTCGTCAAAAACATTGAGAAAACGGCAAATTTGCGTCAAAAACTGCGTAAAGCGGCAAATTTAGTCAAAAGATCGCAAAAAAAACAGCAAATTTAGTCAAAAGAACGCAAAAAACCGGCAAATTTTGTCAAAAGATCGCAAAAAAACGGCAAATTTTGTCAACAGATCTCGAAAAAAGTACAAATTTCGTCAAAAACATTGCGAAAAACGGCTCGTTTTGTCAAAAGATCGCGGAAAAAAACGGCAAATTTTGTAAAAAAACTTGCGGTAGTGGTGGAAACCCCCACCCCCTTTGTTGAAACTTTTCAGAAAATTTGCTGTTAATTTCAGAATTTTTTTTTTTACTCAGAATCATCCCTGTGAATATACTACATGAAACTGTATGGATTTTTAGATGTATGGGATTTTACATTTAATATATTTTTATTTTCTTGTGTATATCAAACAATTAAAGAAATTCAACAAACTCTCAGTTAAAATATTTTTTAAAAAATAACTATAAACTTGAATGTTAAATCATTACACAAAAATATTAAATACACCATAGAGAACAAGTAAAAAAAAAAAAAAAAAAAAATTCAAAACTATTTTGAACAAGCAAGTTATTAAAACATAAACAGGGAGAAAAATCAGTTTAAAGTTTTTATTTATATGGGTAATTGCGCTGGATCTATAAACAAAATTTACAATATCTCGCAAAAGAATTGTCGTATAGGTAAAAATGTGAGGTGTCAAAATATTCACAATTAAAGAAGCTTTCATTAATATTAAAAGAAGAAAATCTATATTTTGATTGACCAATTTGAAGGCACTGTGTCCCCTTAACATAAGAAATATGTCAATGTATTTATTTTATATCCAATACAATATAATTCACAAAATCTAAGCATAAATGTTGTGAAAAATGTCATAAATTTTTCCTTTACACGATATTTTCTCAGTGGCATCCCTGATAGTAATTAGTGGCCACTAACTTGATAATAGTGGCTACTAAACATGCAGCCTCTACCGGCCACTGGCTACTAATACAAATATTGAATTTTAACCTTTAAATAACGATCAAAACTCATTTTCACCCACCAAAAAGTACACGTTTGATGTTGATGCACTGCATTTAAAATTGCTTCCATAAATTTTAAGAATTTGATAAAATGCTATTAACTTTGAATTTTGTGCTCTACAAAATCTTTAAATTTTGTGGTCTTTAAAAAAGATTACAATATATTGTCATACAATGTCAATTTTTTTGTCATGATAACCATATTTTGGTACTTGTCAATGTTAAATTTGTCATATTGATGACCCTTTATCTCAGGAACTGTTTCATGGAATCAGGTGAAAATTTAAAACCTTATATATTTTTACATTCTTTAACACAGAGATTTCTTGAAATTGGCTGTAATTATAATTTTATGATTTTTATTAATTTGAAAATTATAAGTCTTTATAATTTTCATAGAAACTTATCTAGAAATGCGTTTTTCTTGCAATTGTTGCAGAAACCACCTGCGAATTTTTTTCTTAAAAATTAGTGGTGTTCAAAAAAATGACCAGTACGAGCCTTGAAACTACTTTAAAAAAAATTAATTAAAAATAACAAAACTTCACATTCCAAAAACTTGCGTTAAACTACATACATATGAGAGAAAAACGTGTGTTAAAAATCTCAAAGGTGTATCTTGCATAGTTTATGAGATAAAAAGTCATTTAGACAAAAAAAAAAAAAAAATCGAATGAAGTTTGATATGTTATTATAAGACGTACACGTACATCAATAAATTGAATGCATTCCACCACCATAGAAAGGACTATTTTGGCCCTATTCTTCAATTTTTCTTTTGCTTCTCGACAATGAAAAAGGAAAAATCTAAAGTGTCGGAACTTTTTGGTTTAAATTTCCTCATATCCGAGGTCAGCGGGGTTCACTGAAGTATCCCTTATAAAAATGTACAATCTTTTCCTCTTCAATATTCAGCCTTTTTATTTATATATTTATTTTATTCAATAATAGTTTTGTTCATACGGATAAAAAGATTCTTGGTGAATATTCTAGGTTTACCTATCGTGGCATATTTAGCTTTAATGCTTTATGAGTGGATGCGCTGTTTTCCAAGTGTGCCGTGTCGTTTTTCAAATGATAGATCTTTTTTAAACCGCACAAAAAAAGCGGCTTATTTAAATTTTAGTTCGCGGATAGCTCCAAACGAATTTTCAACTTCTAAAATGACTTCCAGGTGATCGTTAACATTTCTACATCATCATAAATTTTCAGTACAATTTAATCTGTTCATCAATATATAAAAAAGATTCTTATACAAAGAAAACATCATGTGTTGAAATTTATAAATTAATTAGAACTATACATATGAAATGCTACAATGCACTTTGTGATATATGTGATTTGTCACTTTTATCTTTGAAAGGTGTCCTTGCTTTTAACAGCATTCGGTTTATTCTATGCTGGGAAATTTTTAGTATGATTCTAAGTTATTTGTAATCAAGTTATGTTTCTGAATTTCTGTTCGGCAACAACATATACAATGTTGAGTTTGTATGCATTGAGCTGTTAATTTACATTAAATAAGGAAACCATTCTTGTAAATTTCTAAATGTTTTTCATATATATATATTTTTATTTTTTTTTTTCTGAACGGTTTTGTATGTGTGTGCTGAGGTGTGAACATTAAAATAAATAATTTCAGTATTTGCAATTATTATCTCATATAACCTTCATAATTCACATTAAAACCTTTTTTCAGTATCTTATTTTCTGCACCAAATTCTCTAATATAATTTTAGCAAATGTATTTATAATTCACGGTTTTACAAGAATATCTGCAGTGTAGAATTATATTTATGATTCTACTAATTATATATACAATGAACGAAGTAATTTGTACTGTTTCTTTACATTAAAAGAAACAATGTTATATATATATCATATTTTGAGATTCTTTCTAACTTTAGTTCTTTATAACCATTTTTTTTTTAATATATGAAAGTTCAGATTGGTAGATTTTCATTTACTATAGCCAGGGCCGTCTTCTTAAAGCGACTCGGGTGGAAAAAATATTTTTGAAGCCCAGCACTTTTTTCCCCTTAAAAATTTTAAAAAGTCGATCTTCAAAAGCCCTGTTGAAGTTTCCCTTATAAGCTCGATTACAAGATGGGCACTCAGCACGAGTCAAACATTTTTTGGACTTCCTCTCTTTTAAGTTCTTTTCAATCTCGTTCAGCAGACCCTATGAGCACGAGCCCCGGGTGCATTTCAGCCAGTGGTCTGTCTTTCCACATGGATGAACCTGACATCAGCCGTTTTATGATTTAGGGATTAGTAATAATAACTATTTTAATAAATTTCAATAACACTCCTTTTATTTTAATGCTTATCTGGATGTAAATAAACCTCCATCTACATACAGCCATCATTTATGTTCATATATGCTATATGTATGCAACTATAAGAGGAGTTTACATGCATACATGTACTGTTTACTTTAACAACTATTTTCTAAATTTAATTAATTTAAACACAGTAAATTTTCTAAAAAATTTACTTTTAAAATATAGTGGTGCGAATAGAATATAAAAATAGAATCATGTATTTAAAGCTACCGTCCGTTAAGGGTTAAATGTCATGTGTGGTGTCAAATTAAGAGAATGGAGAAACAAATTTCAGTATATGTATATATTTCTAATTATATTATTGTTAAGCAGAATAAAAAGAAAAGCAAGGCAGAAATTTCATAATGTTAGAAAGGATTTCATATTCAACAAGCCGTGCATGATTTGTTCTTTCTGGTTTATTTATATAGAGATTTTTATAAATTTGATATATGTCTTTTATTTTTCATTTTGCTACATTTTATTCACATTAGATTTAATTTTATGTATGAGTTATTAAACATTTAATTGGTTTCTAAACTCCAGAAATGCTGAACCTCCTACAGATGAAAAATCTTTAAACAGTAAAAGAAAAGGTAGAGTTTTTCAAAAGAGCTGGATAGACAAATTTCCGTGGATTGAGTATGAAAAGACCAAGGAACACGTTTTTTGTTCAATTTGCAAAGAATGCTCGGAAAAAAAGATGTTTTCCAGTAAAAAAGAAGAAAATTTTATTTCTTTGGGATATAAAAATTGGAAACATGCGCTGAGAAACTTTCATGCACATGAGAATTCTAACTGTCACCGAGAAGCAGTTCTGAAAATAAATTCTCTTAATTCAGGCGTAAATGTATCAGCTTCCTTAGATGCAGGAAAAAAGGCTGATATGACCATTGCAAGGGATGCCCTTAAAACTATTTTTACTAGCATTCAATATGCTGCGCGTCAAGGTATTGCTTTGCGAGGACACGATCCACTGCAATCAAATTTCTGGCAGCTATTGAAAACGCGAGCACAGCACTCTAGTGCTATTGCTAGCTGGATTAAAAGGGAATCAAAATTCAAATGGTTATCTCCGAATATCCAAAACGAAATTTTGGAGATGATGTCTCATGCAGTATTGAGGACTGTCACTGATAATATAAAAAAGAACAAATATTTTTCTATAATTATGGACGAAACAGCTGATATCTTCGGAAAAGAACAAGTTAGTATTTGTTTTCGGCATGTATCTGCAAGTGATTTTTCAGTGAATGAGGATTTTGCAGGATTTTATGAGACTGATAACACCAATGCAGAAGCGTTGTTTTTAATTTTAGATGACTCACTTAAAAGATTCCAGTTATCATTTGAAAACTGCAGGGGACAGTGCTACGATCGCGCAAGCAACGTTGCTGGTAAATTTTCTGGTGTGCAAGAACGAGTAAAACAGCGCCAACCATCTGCTAAATTTGTTCACTGTTCTGCTCACTGTTTAAATTTAACGGTGCAAGATGCAATGAATAATATTTCAAATACGCGTGATTGCTTCAACATTGTAAAAGAAATCGTCAATTTCATAAAAGTGTCTTGCAGCTTTTCAAAATTTGCAATCACCAGACATGGGCAATTTATGTCCTCTATGTCCCACAAGATGGTTGATGCGTGCCAGCAGTGTCCAGAGTGTTTTGAATAATTATGAGTCCTTGATGGAATTTTTCGAGAATCAAAGTTTCGTTTCTATATCAAGATATGACGTAGCTACTAAATGTAGCAGCTTTCTTTGAAATTTGATTTCTTTCGATTTTTTCTTTGCACTAAGCAACATTATAAAAATATTAGGACCAGTTGAGGAGGTACAAAAAACATTGCAATCGCCCAACATCTCACTGAGAAATATCCAAAATCAAATCGATATTTTAAAAGACCTTTTGACAACTTATCATCAAGATGAAGAATTTTCTGCATTTTGGAACGAAATTGTCTCTAAAAGTAAAGAATTTGATTTAGAGGATCCAGTATTGCCTAAAATCCGAAGAAAACCGAAGCGTATAGACGAAGGAAGTGATCCCCATATCTATGAAAAACCTGAAGACTACTATCGCATAAAATTTTTTGAACTACTAGACAGTATTCAAAATTCTTTAAATGAACGATATAATAAGTGCAATACTTTTTCTAAATTGAAAAACATTGAAGAATTATTATTAAGCTCTTTAAATTCTCGATCAGCTTTAAGATCTGAAAATTTAAAAAACGTTCTTGGTGAGAATTTGATGGCTGATTTTGATATCGAGAGATTAATATTGCACATTATGATGCTGTCAGACTTGTGCAAGACAAGAGAAGAAACTTTTGAAAGTCTTTCTGAGCTGAAACACTTTTTCCAGAGTGATAAGAACATTTCTGGAAATAACCAAATTGATCCAGATTTTCTATGCAATTCCTGTGACAGCTGAACGAAGTTTTAGCATGCTTCGTCGACTGAAAAACTTTTTAATGACTCAGCAAAGACTAAACCATGTTGCTATTTTAAATACATATCAAGAAAAAGTTGATGCATTGAATGTAGAACTCATAAATGCATTTATATAGTTTGGTCGCCTCAGAGACAAAATACTTTTGCAAATTTTTAATTATGGGTCTGACTTTCTTATAAATTTATTGAACCTGGAAAATTACATATAACTACCACTATCTTTTTAATTAGTTTTCACAGCCAAGGAAAGTTCTACAACATATAAATATTAAATGATTACATCATTGGAAAAACTGCTGAGTGCCTAGGTAAGCAAAAGAGATTAAGCACCACCCCTTTTATTAGTAGTATTTGTTTACAGGGAGTAACAAAGTTAGAGTGTACAAACAATTCTACTTGGGAACTTTGTGCATTAGTCACAAACCATTTTATACAGTGCATCAAAATAAGGATAAAAAATCGGGTACCCCAACTGGTGATAAACGGGGTAAAACATCAAGTAGGGATGATGTCAAGGATAAAATAAAATCTCATATTGAAAGTTTTCCAAAGATTGTATCTCATTACAACAGAGCAAACACAGGCTTAACTTACAAATAATGCATGATTTCTACTTTCAGAAGTGCAGAGAAAACAACGAAAAGCCAGTAAAAAACTTCATTTAATTTCGATATAATAACTAATTTTTTGTCTTAATTTATATACTCACACTTTTTCTCCCCCATCTATTGAAATAGCACACTGAAAAAGGAAAGCTTTCGGATTCATATTTAACATAATTCAATATTTAAGATAGTTTGCGTTCAATTAAATATTATATTTAACTTACGTAAATTTATTAATTTTGTGAAGATGCTATTAATTAGTTTGAATAAGTGGAAGAAGCAATTTGCTGTTATTGTATTAAAATATAGTTAGTAATAAATGTTTTACTATCCACTGATGTTTATTCGAAATAATAAACAAAATTTCACTTTGTTAAATTATAAAAAGTTAAAAAAATTAACAATAACATGGTTCTTTTATGATAGAACCCTGTTATTCTAAGCAAGACACGATGTTTGAGAATAATATGGTTCTATCAAATTTTTTAAATGTAAAAAAATCCACGAAAATAGTATTTATGAACTTTGATTTTGTAGAACTGCTGTCTATACCTACATAAAAATTTATTATTGCTAAAAGTTTTTTTCAAACTTTAATAGCTGCACGTACAGAGCATGCTGATTTTCAAAGTGTTCTAATTGCAAAATGAGTTTTTGCCAGATAGAACCATCTTATTCTCAGGTGACGAGATGTAATTGCACGGTACTTTTTTCAACGGGACTACGTTATTTTTCCGATTACGATAGATTCCGTTTAAACAGATTTTGCTGTATTTACATAATATTTTTATATATATTTGTTATATGTGCATTAAAACCTGCCAAAACGGAGCCTGTCTATAACAAATCCTCGTCTTAAATGGAAACTTTTCGTGATTCGACGAAAGGATTACCATACAATCATACCTACTAACCAGTCAAATATATTTTTTCGGTGCTTTGCACTTGCTTTTTCACAGACTTCACTGTATAAATATTTAATCTGTGTAAACGAAAGCAGTCTACAAAAGAATCTTGTCTCAATCGGAAACATTCCATAGTTATAACGAAATGAATTCCTTAAAAGTTTACCTGTTAAGGCAGAAAGCTGCCTAAAACAAAATTCTCCATGATTCCTTGCAATTTCATCTTAGAAATCAGAGTTGGACAAATTTGTAATCCCAATTATCTGCAATGTAATTACAATTTAATCTCTATGTAATTAATTATAGTTAAACACATTAATGCAGAGAAATTTCGTCATATAATGGGATGGGGGGGGGGGGTTCTAGCTACAGTGCTGCAAGAATTTTTATGGCATGTAATTTTAACTATAATTAATTACATACAATTAAACTGTAATTACACTGCAGATAATTAGGATTACAAATTTGCCCAACTCTGTTAGAAATCATTACTGTTTTTGTATCCATAATGAAATAATTAGTTCCTCATTCCAAGGGGTTCGGACTCTCCCCTTCCCTCCCCCCTCCTCCCCTCCGGCTACGCCGCTGACTGAGCCCCTCCAATAATTTTCAAAACTCTACGCCTATGGACAGGAGCACATTCTGATCTAAACGAACCTCCGGCACATGTTCTCGCTGCCTGCAGTACCGTATAGTAGGCGTGATATGCACACGTTGCAAAATCTTTTAGTTCCACCTTCTGCGGCCAGGGGGCGCAGTCTGTTCCATACAAAGCACCTTCTGAAGGAAATTCAGACATATGTCCCCGTTGCCTCCGCCACCGTATAACAGGCAAAGTCCTTTAGTTCAACCTTCCACCGCCAGGGGATGCTAATTTGTTCTATAAGAACATTCGACACGGTACCCATTATATCAAGGGAATGGTTCAATTTCTTAAATGAAATTTGTTTTGTCTAAATAAGATAAATACATTTTTTTAATTATTAATAAGAGTTCAAGGAAAAAGTCTCTGCCAAGGGGGCGCTCGATGAAGTACAATAAATGCGATACTAAATAAAAAAGTGTTAACCTCCTGCCCTCTTCATACCTACATATATATGTATAACAAATAATTTGTTCAAGAAAACCTCAATGCAAGTGTTTCTTTATACTGTAACATAGGGGTGCACAACCTTTTTAAGCGGAGGGCCACTTACAAAAATGACTGGGTTGTCAAGGGCCACCATCAGTAGCACATAGGGAATTTTGCTTCGAGGAAGTGAGGGGGGAGGAAATCTAAGTCTACAATCAGATAAAAAAACCCATCAATTTCAGAAGGGTAGTTTTAGTCCCCTAGGTTCCTTCCTTCCCAGTCAACATATTCAGTTCTGTTGGCAAGGATATATCAACAGTTTACGTTTATATTTATAAAAGAGATATAGCTAAGATTATTTTCAAAGAGTGACTATTTTTGAAGGAGTAAATTTAGCTTTAAAGGTTGCCATGCCGAAAAAAAATTGTGCTTTCATGAATGAAGGTGGGGAGGATATTATTCTAAATTGTACTTCTTAACATATTCAGTCATAAAATGTGGATATCAAGTAGGGGTGCACAACCTATATAAGAGGAGGGTCACAAAAATGACTGGATTGTCGAGAGCCAACATCCGTAGTGTGGACACAATTTTGTTTCAGGGGAAAAGGGGGAGGATCGGCCTAAAAGTTCATAAAAATTATAATTTTAAAAGGAGGGTTAGCCCCCTATACTCAACCACCTCCTTAGTCAGCATAACCCAATTCAGTTGGCAAGAATAGAAAAAACTTGTTTTGTTTTTCCACGCACGATTGATAATATTCACAATTTTTCCTAGTGATTGACAAAATTCCTGATTTTTACGTGCCCGTTCGGCAAAATTTACAATATTTATGCGGCCTACCGGCGAAATTTGCAATTTATACGCACCTGACTGGCAAAATTTACAATTTTTTCGTGCCTGATCGATCAAATTTTCGATTTTTTGCACCCGATGGACCAAACTTGTCATTTTTTTTTAAACGATTGGCAGAATTTGCGATTTTTACGCACCCAATCGGTAAAATTCATGATTTTTACGTGCCTAATCGGCAAAATTCGTGATCTTTACGCGCCTAATCGGCGAATTTTGTGATTTTACGCTCCCGATCGGCGAAATTCTCGATTTTTACACAGATGATCTATGAAATTTACAATTTATACGCACCTGATCGGCAAAATTCTCAACTTTTACGCAGATGATCTGTGAAATTTACAATTTATACGCACCCGATTGGCAAAATTTTCGATTTTTATGCAGATGATGGGCGAAATTTACGATTTATACGCACCCGATCGGCAAAATTCACGACCTACACCCATGTAATCGGCAATATTGTTGATTTTTATGGGCCTGATCGACAAAATTTGGGATTTTTACGCAGATGATCGGCAAAATTTACGATTTATATACACCGATCGGCAAAATTTGTGATTTTACGCAGGCGAAATTTACAATTTTGTACGCCTCTGATCGGCAAAATTTGTGATTTATATGCCCCCGATTGGCGAAATTTTGGAAAAATTCGCAATTTTTACACAACCCCCCCCCCAGTGGCAGAACTATCTTCAAGTGTCTGCAACTCTAATAATGTTTTCAAAAATAGTCTGCAATACACAATATATCATATAAATCTATTCTTGCTGCTGTTGTAGTTGTAGTGCTAATTAATTAAGGCATCAACATTTACCAGCCTTTCTAAGTAAAAAAAAAATTCGGAAATTCACAGCAAACATTCTGAAAGGTTACAGCAGAGGGGGGAAAGGGAGAAAATCCCTCTCGGCAATAATTATTCTTGTTGCAGGTCGGATTAACCCTGCTTTTCATTCGAGTCAATTTCAGGCTGAGTGTAGATTCTTGCAAATTGTGTTCAAGTTAACCCGATTTTTCAATAATTAGTTCAGTATATTTTTTCAGATTAAAAACTATGCCTATATTATTAAGCATAGAAATTTGTGTGTCTGCTGTTTTGTGAAGGAATGCTGTATCTTTTCCGGGACTATTTCACAAAATTCACATTTTTTTCGTGAACCTTTGACGAAATTAGCGTTTCTTTTTTTCCCCGCGATCCTTTGATGAAATTTAAGTTTTTTTTTTTTTTTTCGTGGCCGCCCTTTGACGAAAATCACACTTTTTCCGTGATCCTTTGACGAAATTAGCAGTTTTTTCCACGGTTCTTTGACAAAACTGGCATTTTTTCTGCAGCCATTTGACAAAATTTGCGTTTTTTCTGTGGCCCTTTGATGAAATTCACAGTTTTTCCACGATCCTTCAACAAAACTCGTTTTTTTTTTTTTTTTTTTTTTTTTTTATAGTCTTTTGACGAAAATAAAGTTTTCCCGCGGCCCTTTCGACGAAATTTGTGTTTTTATTGCAATCTGTCAACGAAATCAGCCATTTTCCCAGATCCGTTGATGAATTTCGTGTTTTTTCTGCGATTCTTCGATGAAATTTGGCATTTTTTCGAAATACTTGGATGGAATTTGCCGTTTTTTCGAAATAATTTGACGTTTTTTCGAGATCCTCCGACAAAATTTAACATTTTTTGGCGATCCTTCGACGAAATTTTCCATTTTTTCACGATCTGTCGGCAGAATTCTCAGTTTTTTTACATCTGATGACGAAATTTGCCATTTTTTCGTGATCCTTCGATGAAATTAACAGTTTCTTCCATGATCCTTTGACAAAGTTGGCATTTTCTCCATAGCCTTTTGGCAAAATTCTCATTTTTCCGCGATCCTTCAACGAAACTCGTGTTTTTTTTACAGTGTTTTGACGAAATTCACGTTTCTTCACGGCCTTTTGACTAAATTTGCATTTTTTTCGCAATTTGTCAACGAAATTAGTCATTTTTCGTGATCTTTAAATGAATTTTGTGTTTTTTCGGCGATTATTCGACGAAATTCGCTGTTTTTTTAACGATCTTTCGACAAAGTTTGCTCTTTTTGTGCGCTATAGCGCATCCGGGTCATCGCTGTATATTTTTAGTCTGCAGGTGCCCTAAAAAGTCTGCGATGCCCGTCGCAGCATTGCGTACATTCTGCCACGGGGTGCAACCCATCGGCGAAATTCGCGATTTTTTCGTGTTCGATCTGCAATATTAATCCACGGGCCACGAGTAATCCGATTGCGGAACACAGGTTGTGCACCCCTACTGTAACAGTATGAAGGTCATCATTAATGGTTCATTTTCTCAATTGACACTTTTCATAATGTAAAAGCAGAGTTTCCCCCAGTCAGTTTCAGAAGGGTGCTGCACCCTGCCTGCCCTTTGGTTTACAAAATAGCACCCTTCTTGCCCTCTCAGTAAAATAATTAGCACCCTTCTTGCCTCTCAGTGAAAAAAGTACCCTTTCTCCTTTTTGCATTAAAAAATTTGCTTTCATAGTAAAAATTGACTCAATGCTGTCTTGAAAAGAGTGCCCTGACTTTTAAATATCAAAAGTGACTTTAAAAACAAAAAGACCATCTTTAACATTTAAAAAAAGTGCCCTTATGAATCCGAAAAGTACCCTCAAGAATCCAAAATGTGCCCTTAAGAATAAAAAAGTGCTCTTTTCTTACCAGCAGCACCCTGCCCTCTTTTAAACCTGGGGGAAACTCTGGTAAAAGCATTCTTTTTTATTTAAATAATAATTCTATTTTTAATTATTTTGAATATTTGTATTAATTAACAGTTAAAAGTAAAAATTGTGTATGGTTTTTAAAAATATTTTTAAAGGTTTTATTTTTTTAAAAGTATTTAAGGTAGCCAAATCTTTCGATATTCGGCCTAACCAAATACCGAATATTTGGTGCATCCCGAATTCCTAGACAACAAAATTGCTGCATGCAGTGTTTTTTTCATGGGCACGGAGCACTTATACAAGTATCATACATAAAATGCAAGCATACAAGCATAAAATGCATACATACAAGCACTCATACATAAAATGATTAAGTGGTCACAGACCTTTCCAATGATATATGACATGAGGGGTGTCAACAAAATTTAGAAAAGTATCCCTTAGGGGGGTGAGGGGGCAAAGTGGGGAGATGGACATTGGAGATGCATAATATGATTAAGTGGTCACAGACCTTTCCAATGATATATAACATGAGGGTTGCGTGCAAAATTTAGAAAGTACCCTTTGGGGGGGGGAGGGGGGCAAAGTGGGGAGATGGACATCGGAGATGCATAATATGATTAAGTGGTCACAGACCTTTACAATGATATATAACATGAGGGTAATGTGCAAAATTTAGAAAGTACCCTTTGGGGGGGGGGGGGCAAAGTGGGGAGATGGACATCGAAGATGCATAATATGATTAAGCAGTTACAGACCTTTCCAACAATATATGACATGAGGGGTGTCAACAAAATTTAGAAAAGTATCCCTTGCGGGGGGTGGGGGGGACAAAGTGGGGAGATGGACATTGGAGATGCATAAAATGATTAAGTGGTCACAGACCTTTCCAATGATATATAACAGGAGGGTAATGTGCAAAATTTAGAAAGTACCCCTTCGGGGGGGGGAGGGGGGCAAAGTGGGGAGATGGACATCGGAGATGCATAATATGATTAAGTGGTCACAGACCTTTACAATGATATATAACATGAGGGTAATGTGCAAAATTTAGAAAGTACCCTTTGGGGGGGGGGGGGCAAAGTGGGGAGATGGACATCGAAGATGCATAATATGATTAAGCAGTTACAGACCTTTCCAACAATATATGACATGAGGGGTGTCAACAAAATTTAGAAAAGTATCCCTTGCGGGGGGTGGGGGGGACAAAGTGGGGAGATGGACATTGGAGATGCATAAAATGATTAAGTGGTCACAGACCTTTCCAATGATATATAACAGGAGGGTAATGTGCAAAATTTAGAAAGTACCCCTTCGGGGGGGGGGGGGGAGTAGGGAGATGGACATCGGACATGCATAATATGATTAAGTGGTCACAGACCTTTCCAATGATATATGACATGAGGGGTGTCAACAAAATTTAGAAAAGTATCCCTTAGGGGGGTGGGGGGGCAAAGTGGGGAGATGGACATTGGAGATGCATAATATGATTAAGTGGTCACAGACCTTTCCAATGATATATAACATGAGGGTTGTGTGCAAAATTTAGAAAGTACCCTTTGGGGGGGGGAAGGGGGGCAAAGTGGGGAGATGGACATCGGAGATGCATAATATGATTAAGTGGTCACAGACCTTTCCAATGATATATAACATGAGGGTAATGTGCAAAATTTAGAAAGTACCCTTTGGGGGGGGGGGGGGCAAAGTGAGGAGATGGACACCGGAGATGCATAATATGATTAAGCAGTCACAGACCTTTCCAACACTGTATGACATGAGGGGTGTCAACAAAATTTTGAAAACTGCCCCCCTTAGGGGGGGGGGACGGGATGGACCCCGGAGATGCATAACATGAATAAGTGGTCAAAGACTTTTCCACCGATATATCACATGAGGGGTGTGTGCAAAATTTAGAAAAGTGTCCCACTTGGGGGGGGGGGAGTGGGGGGATGGACACCGGAGATGCATAACATGAAAAAGAGGTCACAGCCGTTTCAACTTGCAACTTTTTTCTCGAAGGCATTTGACAATATTAAATTTTTTTTTACCCAAGACAATTTAACGATATTCTTATTTTTTTTTGCGTAATTCGTCAAACGTTCATGGAAAAAATCATGAAATTCGCTAATCAATAGTTGATAAATTATAAAATTCAACAATCGATAGCAGTAAAATTGGTCAATCGATAACGGAAAAATCACGAAATTCATCAAATGGTCTCCCGTAAAAAAAATTGTCCTGCACACTGATGTGATGATCAAAAGGGTTTTGAAGTATAGGACAAAATTAGCACTTGCCAAACAGCGAGTAATACTGAAAATTTGGCAATGGACTTTATTGCCACCACTGGTCAAACATAATAGTCACACTCACCAATTGCGATGATTGAATGGGAAAAGATTTTTTTCTCTGCTGTCGCGCGACAAATTTTAAAACCATTTGGCAAATTTCATCCCCGAAATTGGCAGATTGTGAATTTTTTTCTCGAAGCCATTCGACGATATTCGAAAATTTTTTCTTCCGAAACCAGTTGATGAATTTTGCGATTTTTCCACTGTGTCGATTAATGAATTTTGCACTTCTTCCGCTATCGATTGACGAATTTCGAATTTTATCGACTATCGGTTAACGAATTTCACGATTTTTTCCATGAACGAACAAATTGCGCACTTTCTGCTAATTGACACATTTCGCCCTTTACAATTCAGTCAATGAGTTGAACGTTGTTTCTTTCGAGAAATGTCAGGAATGAAACAATGATTCTTTAGGTTGAATTTACTTCGTTCGATGCCCCATGGAAGAATGTGTGCGATGCAGCAACGGGCATCACAGACTTTTTAGGGCACCTGCCGACTAAAAACATCTAACCAATCTTTGCGGGGGGAAAATAACAGATTTTGTCAAATGATTGAGGAAAAAACACTACTTTATCAAAGGATCATGGGAAAACATGACTTTTGTTAAAAGACCACAGAAAAAACGTAATTATGCAAAAGGATCGCGAAAGATAAGCAAATTTTGTCAAAGAATCGCAAAAAAGGAAATTTCACCAAAAGATCACGCTTTTTTACTAAATTTCGTCTAAAAATTGCGGAATAAAATGTATTTTATCAAAGAATTGCTGGAAAATGCGAATTTCGTTAAGGATCGTGAGAAAAATGCGAAATTCTTCAAAGGATCGCTGAAAAAACACTAATTTCGTCAAAGAATTGCTGAAAAAACATGAATCTCGCCCAATAACAGAAAAATCATGGTTCATAATCATTATATCTAGTAGTATATGTAAATACAGTTTGTGATATAAGACAAAATTAACATTCACCAATCGGCGAGTAATACTGGAAATTGGTGATTGATGTTATTGCCACCACTGGCTAAACTTAGTCACACTCGCCAATTGCGATGATTGAATGTAAAATGAAATTTTTTTTCCCGCTGTCACTCAAAGAATTTTGAAACCATTTAGTGAAGTTTTTTCCGAAACCATTTTGTGAATTTCCCAATTTTTTCTTCAAAATCATTTGACAAAGAGACTGTTTTCTCGATGGCATTTGACAATATTCAAAAATTTTTTACCCGAGACAATTTGACGATATTCTTAATTTTTTTTGTGCAATTCGACAAATGTTCATGGAAAAAATCATGAAATTCGTTAATCAATAGTCGATAAATTGTGAAATTCAGCAATCGTTAGCGGTAAAATCGTAAAATTTGTCAATCGATAACGGAAAAATAATGAAATTCATCAAACGGTTTCCGGTAAAAAAATTGTCTTGCACGCTGATGTGATGATCAAAAGGGTTTTGAAGGCATTTATTTTATTTGTTGTATTGTGTATAAATACCTAGGTGGAAGCAGTTTGCTTATTTTGTCAAATGTTTCAACAATATTCGACCCAATACGCATGCGTAAAAAAAATCTTCCGGTAGGACCGGCCAATGAGGTGAAGGTCTATTACGATCTCTAGAAACGTGTTTGGGATCATCTCCTGTTGTTTTTTTCTTGCACTTTGCATTAAACCTAGGAAGGTATTTATATAGAACTCACTGTGGAGTGTTTAGAAGGTATTTATTTATTTCATTTATTATAATTTGTATGAATACTTAGGTGTCCATTTCGGATTTACTGTTTAAAAATGAATTTAGGCTCTTTTAACGTTCGCGAAATCAATCCCGATGGAAATTGTCTTTTTAGATCTCTATCATTTTGTTTATATAGTACAGAAAATGATTATTCAAATGTATATAAAAATATCGTAGAACACGTAATACAAAATTGGACCACTTATAGTCTGTTTATTATCGGGGATGAATCTTATGGTGTTCCGATTGCTAATGAAGACAATTATGTAAATATATGGTTCTTCATAGAGGTATATGGTTCTTCACACTTCAATAGAAGCATTGTTTAAATTAATATAATTCTACAAATATGATGCAGTTTTAAAATATCGAGTAATGATTAATACTGTCAAAGAATATACTCATATATGTAATTAAGTTTTGGTACTTCTCTATTATCTCATCGACCACTTTTCATAAAAAAAAACTATCGCCAAATAAATGGGAGAACGTTGTCATTGGAATATCAAAATAAATAAATAAAATATAAGAATTTAAGGATACAATTGTTATTTTAATTAATGAAATAACTAATAAATCAAATAAACATAATGAAAAATACACGCAAATGTTGAATTAAAAACCACTTGATGACATAAAAAACACGTATAATGTTTTCGACATCAAGTAAATGGGACTGCATTTTTGGCATTTAATCATACAGTTTGGCAATAGTATTTTGTTATGAAAAGTGGTCGATGGGATAATAGAGAAGTACTCAAGTTTTTTATACCAAGTTTGAAAATTTATCTTTTTTTTGACATTTAAAAAAAATAACATAAAAAACATTACAAATTTGCCCATTTAAAACATTCAAGATTTGTATATATACAAACAATACAATGTAAATATTAATATTGTTACATGATACATTATATACATTGTTTGCATATATACTTCTTTGTATACATATATTGTTTGTATACATACAAACAAATATAATGTAAACATTATTCAAATATTAAGAGTTTGCAAATCAAAACATTCTAAAGATTTGTATACATACAAACAATATAATGCATACATACTCTTTACAAATAAAATAGCCCACTTATGTAATGACAAAACTTTTAAATCGAATAGAGATAATATATTTCTGTTTATTTTATAACTTATATTCAGATGCTCAGATTCTGCTTTTTTCGAACACATAATAATAAAAATATTACTACCGTGCGTACTGTCTTTTGACATTATATTTACATAATCGTTTTCATTATCAATCGGAACACCATAAGATTCATTCCCGATAATAAACAGACCATAAGTGGTCCAATTTTGTATTACGTGTTCTACACGTTTGAATAATTATTTTCTGTACTATATAAACAAAATGATAGAGATCTAAAAAAAATTTCCATCGGGATTTCGCCAACGTACGAGCCTAAATTCATTTTTAAACAGTAAATCCGAAATGGACACCTAAGTATTCATACAAATTACAATAAATAAAATAAATAAATAAAATAAATACCTTCTAAACACTCCACAGTGAGTTCTAGATAAATATCTTCCTAGGTTTAACGCAACGTGACAACAGAAAAAAACAACAGATGATACGATCCCAAACACGTTTGTAGAGACAGTCATAGACCCTCACCTCATTGGCCGGTGATTTTTTGACGCATGCGTATTCGGTCGAATTTCGATGGAATATTTGATTTGACAGAATTACCAAACAGCTTTAAATATATGGATGATCGAGGCATATTTTCATGTATTTCAACTTTGTAATTGTGATTCAGATATATTGATTAAGTGTATGTGAAAAAAAAAGCTTGGATTCTTATTAGATTTGGGCGCTAACTTAAAATGCTTTCTTGTTTCAGCTTTGCTCCTTGGTGTCCAGCTTGCCAACAACTGCAGCCTTTGTGGGAAGAGTTTTCCAAGTGGAGCGATGATCTGGGGATTCGAGTGGGCAGTGTGGATGTCACATTGAATCCAGGTGATTCTCATTTTACGCTTCCATCTCAACTGGTTTAGGATAGATTGAATCTATTATACAGGTGTTTGGAATATTTTTAAAAGCTTTGATATTTATTTATACACTCTTTAGAGCATGCAGAAACAATTAAAAGATGGTTTAAAACTTTTCCAACATGACTTTGACTTGTTTGGTTTTTTTTGTTTTTAGGGGGAAAAAATGGAGAATTTCCCCACTGGCTAAATTTAAAACCTTTTTATTAAAAATTTGACGTAAATACTAAAGTATGATTTCTCCCCAAACAAAAAAAAAAAACTTCATTAATAAAGGGTATGTATTAGGAAAATAGTAGTAATTGCTTTGAAAGACGTCTCAAAGGATTGATGTGTAAAGTGCGTCTAAAAAAGAGGATAAAATTGTTTAGAGCAGTGGTTCCCAAACTTTTGGGCTCGCAGGGCCCTTTTTGGGAAGAATTCCTAAAGCAGAGCCCCTTAACCCCACGGTACTCTATGGTTTGCAAATTAATGTTTTTATGCCTGTGGAGCAGAGAAAGATCTGCTGGATAAGAGTCCGAACCAGTAGTTTCCAACATGGGGCCAACATTCTCAGTTTGGCGCTTTTCTTGATACAGAAATTCTGAATTCATACTAGAAATTTTGAAAGTCAAATTTTCTATTTAACCCCTTAACAGTTTTAGTTAATATTACTATTATTGAACACATTAAATTAAAAATAAGGACTAAAAACCACTTTTTTTGTATTAAAATATCTGCCTTGTATAACCGAGATATGTCCGCCAAATACAGCAAAAATTATAGTTAAAAATTTGTAGTTTCTGAAAGTTTTTAGTAACGTAGAAAACAAACTCTTCTTACCCGAGTGACGTTCCAGCAATACTGTTAAAGGGTTAATGACATCCCTTTTAAAATAAAAAATATTCTTTCAGGATTTCCAGTATGAACTAGGAATTAAAGATCAAAATGGTAACCCTGTCTGGGTCATGCATTGAATTGGTACTAACATGAAACTATTATTATTTATGGCAAAAACCACACACATACAGAAAAAAAGGTAAATTGTAGAGTTTTTGTTTACAAAGAGAGACTTCTGTATAATCACAATAGGCTTCTCACGAAAAGAAAAAAAATGTGTAGGCTCAGTCACCCATGAATAATTATATAACACATTTTTGCTATTCCCACCCACCCGTAATAGAATCATACGATTAAGGATTCTTTTTGTCGTTCTTCTTTACCTTTCTAGTACTTCTAAATGAAAACGAATCGCCTCTGAGCTTCTTCTTTTGAACCATTTATTTTATATACATTTAGAAGCAGATCATCGTTTTAGTGTTTAAGTGGGCTGGGAAAAAAGTTCACTTTTTTGGATGTTTTAATTGAACTATATAGCTATTAATTATAGTTTTGAAAGAAACTTTCTTTCACCATTGTTTTTGCCTCAAAATAGATATATGGTTAAAAACTACACATGTTAAAAGAACTGCAACTAGTAGAAAAACTTTACTAACAAAAAGCGATATATGGGTGGGGTTAAATTTATATCAGGGCGAGTACTCATTGATGAAAAGCCTATGCAAGGGGTGAAGCTGAGCAAAAGTTTAGATTGTTAGTGTGATGACAAATGTAAAGAGCAACCAATATACATATTTTTAAATTGCTACAGCTTTATTTCTGATAGGAAAATGTGGCATCATAACATAAGAGTCTTAGCCAACGCCGAGACCAATTAAAACAAAATTATAAAGAGGGGTTGTTAAGTGATACAAGACATTAAAAAATGCGTTTTTAGCAGCATACATTACTTTAAAAATTAAGTACAATTTTGTAAAACAGAAATGTGTCTGCAATTAAATCTATACTAATATTATAAAGGAGTAAATCTTGTTTGTTTGTTTGTAGGGGGTAATCTCTGGAACTACCGAACCGATTTCAAAAGTGATGGTGGCAAATTGATGGTGACAACCCCTGCTCCAACATAGGCTATATTTTATGTCGGTGCCACTAACCCCAGGGGGTGCAGGAGCAAAAAACGTTCTAAAATTGCTCTTTTTCAGTTATCACACTGGCTGTCAAGCCCTGAGAGCTTGGCAGCCGGTTCTGTATGTATGTATGTACGTACGTAATGCGATAACTCTTCATAGAAATATCCGTTTTCCTTCAAATTTTGTTTATAGGTTCACTGTGTTAAGGCGCTTCCCTGATTAGTTTTCAGGATTGATTGGTTAAGTATAAAAGGGGGGGAACAAGGGGTTAATTCCCCCCCCCCTTAATTTATATAAATGGGTTTTTCATGCAGAATTATTCCGTTTTCCTTCAAATTTTGTTTATAGGTTCACTGAGTTAAGGCGCTTCCCTGATTAGTTTTCGGGATTGATTGGTCAAGTATAAAGGGGGGAAACAAGGGTCTAATTTTCCCCCCCCCCTTAATTTATATAAATGGGTTTATCATGCAGAATTATTCCGTTTTCCTTCAAATTTTGTTTATAGGTTCATTGGGTTAAGACGCTTCCCTGATTAGTTTTTGGGATTGATTAGTTAAGTATAAAGGGGGGGGATCGGGGGGCTAATTCCCCCCCCTTAATTTATATAAATGGGTTTTTCATGCAGAATTATTCCGTTTTCCTTCAAATTTTGTTTATAGGTTCATTGGGTTAAGACACTTCCCTGATTACTTTTCGGGATTGATTGGTTAAGTATAAAGGGGGGAACGGCGGGCTAATCCCCCCCTTAATTTATATAAATGGGTTTTTCATGCAGAATTATTCCATTTTCCTTCAAATTTTGTTTATAGGTTCACTGTGTTAAGGCGCTTGCATGATAATTTTCGGGATTGATTGGCTGAGTATAAAGGGGGGAACGGAGGGGGTTAATCCCCCCTTAATTTATATAAATTAAGGGGGGAACGGGGGGGTTAATCCCCCCTTAATGGGTTTTTCATGCAGAATTATTCAGTTTTCCTTCAAATTTTGTTTATAGGTTCACTGTGTTAAGGCGCTTCCCTGATTAGTTTTCGGGATTGATTGGTTAAGTATAAAAGGGGGGGAACAAGGGGTTAATTCCCCCCCCCCTTAATTTATATAAATGGGTTTTTCATGCAGAATTATTCCGTTTTCCTTCAAATTTTGTTTATAGGTTCACTGAGTTAAGGCGCTTCCCTGATTAGTTTTCGGGATTGATTGGTCAAGTATAAAGGGGGGAAACAAGGGTCTAATTTCCCCCCCCCCTTAATTTATATATATGGGTTTATCATGCAGAATTATTCCGTTTCCCTTCAAATTTTGTTTATAGGTTCACTGAGTTAAGGCGCTTCCCTGATTAGTTTACGGGTTTGATTAGTTAAGCATAAAGGGGGGGGATCGGGGGGGGGCTAATCCCCCCCTTAATTTATATAAATGGGTTTTTCATGCAGAATTATTCCGTTTTCCTTCAAATTTTGTTTATAGGTTCATTGGGTTAAGACGCTTCCCTGATTAGTTTTTGGGATTGATTAGTTAAGTATAAAGGGGGGGGATCGGGGGGCTAATTCCCCCCCCCCCCTTAATTTATATAAATGGCTTTTTCATGCAGAATTATTCCGGTTTCCTTCAAATTTTGTTTATAGGTTCATTGGGTTAAGACACTTCCCTGATTACTTTTCGGGATTGATTGGTTAAGTATAAAGGGGGGAACGGCGGGCTAATCCCCCCCTTAATTTATATAAATGGGTTTTTCATGCAGAATTATTCCATTTTCCTTCAAATTTTGTTTATAGGTTCACTGTGTTAAGGCGCTTGCATGATAATTTTCGGGATTGATTGGCTGAGTATAAAGGGGGGAACGGAGGGGGTTAATCCCCCCTTAATTTATATAAATTAAGGGGGGAACGGGGGGTTAATCCCCCCTTAATGGGTTTTTCATGCAGAATTATTCAGTTTTCCTTCAAATTTTGTTTATAGGTTCACTGTGTTAAGGCGCTTCCCTGATTAGTTTTCGGGATTGATTGGTTAAGTATAAAGGGGGGGAACGGGGGGATAATCCCCCCTTTAATTTATATAAATGGGTTTTTCGTGCAGAATTATTCTATTTGCTTCAAAATTTGTTTATAGATTCATTGGGTTAAGACGCTTCCCTGATTAGTTTTCGGGATTGATTGGTTAAGTATAAAGGGGGGAACGGGGGGCTAATCCCCCCCTTAATTTATATAAATGGGTTTTTCATCCAGAATTATTCCGTTTTCCTTCAAATTTTGTTTATAGGTTCACTGAGTTAAGACGCTTCCCTGATTAGTTTTCGGGTTTGATTAGTTAAGTATAAAGGGGGGGGATCGGGGGGCTAATCCCCCCTTAATTTATATAAATGGGTTTTTCATGCAGAATTATTCCGTTTTCCTTCAAATTTTGTTTATAGGTTCACTGTGTTAAGGCGCTTCCCTGATTAGTTTTCGGGATTGATTGGTTAAGTATAAAGGGGGGGAACGGGGGATAATCCCCCCTTTAATTTATATAAATGGGTTTTTCATGCAGAATTATTCTATTTGCTTCAAAATTTGTTTATAGATTCATTGGGTTAAGACGCTTCCCTGATTAGTTTTCGGGATTGATTGATTAAGTATAAAGGGGGGGGACGGGGGGCTAATACCCCCCTTAATTTATGTAAATGGGTTTTTCATGCAGAATTATCCCATTTCCTTCAAATTTTATTTATAGGTTCACTGTGTTAAGGCGCATCTCTGATTAGTTTTCGGGATTGATTGGTTAAGTATAAAAGGGGGGGAACAAGGGGCTAATTCCCCCTTATCTAATATATAAAGTAGTAAAGATTGTTTGTTTGTTTGTAGGGGGTAATCTCTGGAACCACTGAAGCGATTTTAAAAGTGATGGTGGCAAATTAATGGTGACAATCCCTGCTCCAACATAGGCTATATTTTATGTCGGTGCCACCACCCCCAGGGGGGTGCAGGAGCGAAAAACGTTCTAAAATTTCGATTTTTTGTGTACTGAAGGAGATAGAAGTATCAAATTTGGTATGGTAGTTACTTATAAGATGTAAATGCTCTCTAAGAACAAATTATAAAAACATTCGCAATTTAAAGGGGTGAGATGAGGAAGAAGCGTTCTAAAAACATTCTAAATTACAATTTCTATGGAATCTCTGAAACTACAGAACCGATTTAAAAGTGATGGTGGCAAATGGATGGTGACAGTCCCTGCTCCAACATATGCTAAATTTTTTGTCAGTGCCACCCGCAGACGGTGCAGGAGCGAAAAACGTTCCAAAATTATGATATTTTCAATAATGAAGGAGTTAGGAACTTGACATTTTGTATGGTCGTTACTTACAAGATTTAAATGCTCTATAAGAACAAAGTCTAAAAAAATTCGAAATTTAAAAGGCTGAAATAAGCAAAAAAATTTCTAAAAACATTCTAAATTACAATTTGTATGGAATCTCTGGAACTACTAAAGCGATTTCAAAAGTGATGGTGGCAAATGGATGGTAACAATCCCTGCTCCAACATAGGCTATATTTTACTTTGGTGCCACTACCCCGAGGGGGGTGCAGAAGCGAAAAACGTTCTAAAATTGCGATTTTTGCGATGCTGAAGGAGCTAGAAACTTCAAGTTCGGCATGATTGTTATTTATAAGATCTAAATGCGCTCTAAGAACAATTTCTAAAGAAAAATGATCTAATGATTCTGTGATTTTTCAACTATTGAATTTCTAAAATTACCAAATTTCACAATAGAGTACCATAGCGAAACCTTCACGCGTAAAAAGATAATGATAAGGGCGACGCGTCCTGACGTGTATATTGACTATAGCACGAGTCACAAATTATAGTATCCTTATTATTCTGTTAAAATATAAAAGTGAATTATGAAATGTCAATATTTTGTTTGATTAAAGGTTCGTTAAGAGAAATTGACCAGCGTAGCGGGCGTAGCTTGCTAGTGTTACAATAAAATTCGGTACTTTTCGGTTAGCCGGGCGCCAGTGAAATTTATATATCTGTATATACATATATATGTATACATACACACATATATGTATGTGTATATATATGTATATATACATACATGCATATATAAATGTGTGTATGTATAGATATATGTATATATATGTATACTTAGATATATAAATTTCACTGGCGCCCGGCTAACCGAAAAGTACCTAAAATTCTAACTGTCCGGTGTTGAGGCGATATTATTAAAATCACCAAGAACAACTAAATAATATTAACATTATTAATAGAACATTGCAAAGTTAAAATAAAAACACTAAATATTACTGCAATAAAAATGTTGGAATAAATTATAAGGTACAAGATTAATTTGACTACAAATTTTAAATATAAAATAAAATTTACAACCCAAGCAATTATAAAAATGAAAATAAATATTTATTTCGTAAATACATATGTTCCATTTTCGCGAACACAATGTCAAAATTAACTAGAACATTTGAAAAACTGAATAGGTTAAAAAAATTGAAGCAGTTTCGAATTTTAAACTGAAATAGAACATGAAATTTGAGATTAAAACATTTAAATTAATATATTAACGAAAATCAAAAACCAATTATAAGTATCACAGGGGTCAGAAGTAATGCGCTACAAGTAGCGAAACCACAGTAGTCGCTAGTTTTTAAAGTAGTTTGTAGTGTATCGCGCTACATTTAAAACAATGTACCGTAATTTCCAGTGTATAAGCTGTGGCTAAAAAAATTCTGTTACGAACCAGAAATTTTATTTATTAAAAAAGGTCAAATAAGTTCCATGCACAAATAAGTTATATTTTATTAAATAAACTTTTTTGGTCGGAAACAGATTTATTTGAGCCGCGGCTTATACACCGGAAATTATGGTAGTGTAGTGAGTAGCGCCATAAAAAAATCAGTAGTTTGTAGCGAGAGCTGACGCTACATTAAACACTACTTCAGGAAAAAAAAAATATGACAATGACTCCATATGTATGTGTGCATATGGATGTAAGTATGTATATATTAAAATTTCCTCACGTTTTCAGGTGCACAGAGCTCCCCTTTGTAATATTGGGATTTAAGATTTTATTAATTGTTTATTATTATTTATTTGAGCCCAAAGTACTCTGTAAAGTGTTCGGAAAGTCCAGTGGAGTCGCACCTGATTTTTTTATGCAACTTAATTCAAATATTGATTGTATTATGTATTATCTCTTAATTCGCTAAGAAATTTGTAATATGTGTATAAAATAACATTTTAAATGCAAACACAAAGCATTTTCTTGTATGTTATTTTTCTTAATTATTTAATACCCTCGGTTATATCGCACTTATTTAATTGTATTCCGGCAGATAAGACGTAATATAACGAGAGGTGACTTTATTATTTAATTCATGTCTTCAATTTCGAGAATAAATCGTCTCCTTCGAGAAAATCTCAAATTAGCGACTATATTTGAAAAGCAGTTTGTAGTCGCTACTTTTTAAAACTTGTAGTTGTAGTTAACTACATCTTCGGTAAAGTAGTTGTAGTTCGCTACAGTAAAAAAGTAGTTTTTCCGACCCCTGGTCTATCACTGAAACAATCAAAGCTTAACTAACACATTTCTCAGTAAATATTGGAAGTAATGGAGTATAAAATACCTCATTTTAAAGATCACAAAGAGTGAAGTGAAGGAAAATAAACAATGTGAGGCACACTTACCTCATTAGGAAGTTAGAACCTGGTTACTAAGCAAAAAATAAGTATAAACATATGAATAGGCGGAGCTCCAACAAACAAAACTGTTCTCCGTTTTGTTCAGCAAGCAGAGATAACAGCACTGGCACGCCCTTTACCTTCTCGATTCACGTTGTGCATTCGTTTCTGAATACTATTTCTTGTAGCTTATTTTGAATCGAATTTTTAAACACGTTAAATACAGAAACATAAAATAAACTAGTTCAAACCAAAAATATTATATAGAAAATGGATACATCAATAAAGCAAATTTTTATATGATTTAAAATATATATATAATAGTATTTTTCAACCCAGTGATAGATGTATTTATTTTTGACGCACACACACACAAATTCCTACATACTTTCGAAAAATTTTCCCTTGCAATATGCTAATTTCTTTCATGTTTTGTTTATTTTCCTGGAACGCTGCAGAGCCCCAAGGGCTCCGCGGAGCACACTTTGGGAACCTCTGGTTTAGAAGAATGATCTCTGGTACCAGAGGGCTGAAGAAGTAATTGCTTCATCGATATTATTGTACCAGTGGACCCGTGCGAGGATTTCACACTGCAGTCTGATCATTTTTAGCAATATAACCTAGTATATTTTTTAGATGCAGGTTTAAACTTCTAAAGAAAAAGTAAGAAGAAAGATTTCTGCAAACAGCGCACGTCCAGCCAGAATAGAGTCTCATTCATTCCATCCAAGTTACAGTAAAAACAGTACTTTTATGTTAGCTAGGTGGCAGTGATGTATATATATATATAGGGGAGAGTGGGGGCTAGTGGGACAATTTTAAAGTTTTAATTATTTGTAAATGAAATCAACAAATTTCTGAATTTTTTTTTTTTTTTTTTTTTTTTTTTTTGTATGCAAGGAAAGAGAAGTATTGGCTTTATAAAAAAAAAAAAAAAAAAAAAAAATTGAAGAGATAGCATTTGTTGTCTTTTAAATATAATGACTTTTATACACTATTGTACTTGTCCCATTAGTCCCCTAGGTGGGGGTCTATTGGGACATATACACAAAAACTGGAGTTGCAGTACCTATTTAAAGACAACACATTTTACTTCAAAATGCAATGTACATAAACCATATAGTATTAATTATTGCATATTAAAATTTGAAAAATTAAAATCAAAAGAGATTAAAGTTGATAAACGAATAGTTTTTAATCGATTATAGGCTGGGGTAATTTTATTACAATATCTTTAATTTCGGGATAGACAAACTTTTGTGAGGTAACTCAGAAAAAGTTCTTGAATTGCACGGTTTATTTCAATAACAACTGCCACATAATGAGATATAGACCGTTTCCCTTCAAATTTTACTAAGATAAAATCATTTTCAGATATTTGCTCTAAAAAAACATTTTCTTTGACATTAATTCTTTCTGGAAAGTCTTCATTACTTGAAGACAGTGTTCATGATTTTTTTTTATTTAAATCAAATTTTTTTGATTTTTTAAAAAAATTCAAAATATAATTTTAAAACTACACATTTTAAAGTAAAATAATCTTTATTAAATCATTAAAATTAACAATTCAAAAAACTCATTTACAAAACTGTGAAATATATTAATCCTATAAACAATTAAATATATACAGTTAAAACAAATGGAGCAACAGAAACAGATTTAATTTGAAAATGGGAATTATCTTTTACTTTTGAAAACACAAAATAAGTAAAACAAATTGTCTTGTGTTATATGAGCACTTATTGCAATTTAACAAATATCCTGTTCTATATACTATATATATATACATCGCCTTAAGTTGTCCATTTGATAAAATAAAAAGCATATGCACCCTTCATTACTAAAGGCTAAACCTTTTTGTTTTAAGCAAATTTCTTTATTAAAAATCTTAAAATATAAAAGATAATGTAACTGGGTGGTCACAAATATCTTATGTTAAAATTCCCTGATATTTCCAGGTTAGCGTTAAAATAACGAAATTTTCATAGATAATTTCTTTTACAACATTACTCTAATGCATACAGTCATTACTTAGTAAAAGTTTATATATATATTTTTTAAATCACACCACAAGTTCTTGCATAGTTAATCAAAAATAGACATTACTGCTTGTTAGATCTTGTGGTACTGTACAAGGTAAGAGTACTGTCATATCAAAACAGCATCTAGTGGGGAGCTGAATAAAAAATTACTGTGCATCACAGTAATGACAATAGAGACAAACTTCAAATAAGGATAATTGGTACTTGTCTATTATCCCGTCGACCACTTTTCATCAAAAAAAAAATCAATGCGTGTACAAAATCAGCGTGATGTACATTTTCCCTTTTTGTTTATTTTGAGGATAAGTCAGTTTAGTATTTCTAAGCTGTTTGGATGGCTCTAAATTAACATTTGTAACTGCATTAAGGTTCATTTATACCTGGTCTGATGAATCAACATCAAATGGAGAAAAAAAGCAATTGGATTTAAATCATTGTACCTTCTAACAAGAAAATCTGGCCCATAAAATTTAAGCATTCTAAATGTAATCTTTATTCTTACTTTTCAGTTTGCGTACAATTTTTAACAAATCTCCAATCATTCTATAAAGTTTTCTGAGTGAAACTCTTGCAAATCGGTTATTCAATGTGCATCCACCTCCACTAATAGTGTCCCTTTTTCTTCTTTTTAGGACTGAGTGGACGTTTTATGATTACAGCCTTACCAACTATATTTCAGTAAGTTAAACAATCCTCTTCATTTTTAACTGTGATTTTTTTTTTTTACACTTTTGGTTGTGGCTTCTTCAAGAGGCCATTTAATAACATACACACAAATAACATTACATGATGATTAAACACTAATTCACATGAATAATCATTTGATAGAATGCATATCTAAAGATATTCAAAGACCGCATTCTGTGAAATTCTTTTGTAAATGGTTGGAGTGAAATGAAATTAAAATCATGCATATTTAAAAAGCCTATTTATGTAATACAAAATGAAATGAAGTTGTTGGCAGCCAAAATAACTTTAATATTCAGCAATTTCGCCTAATTTGTCACAAAGCTAACAGAAAGATATTCGTTATTTATGATTTGAAATCAAAAGTCTGATTAATGGATTGAATTAATCTCTTTTCAAATTGCTCCTATATATAATATATATCATCCTGCCTACCCTGTTTGGACCCTGCCTGATGCTGTGTCTTCCCTTGTGGGTGCCAGTACGACTGTTCTCTGTATTTCTAGTGCGAATACAGGGCTTGAATTTCAGGGCGGGATTCGTACCCAAAAATTTTGAAATCCTTCCTAAAAAATTTCACTATTTTCTGGAGAGTTTTGCATTTTGAAACGACGATCAAGTCCTGGGAACTGACTGCTGAAATTTTCTATATTTCTTTGTGATCGATTGACATATTTTGTAGATTTTACCACAACTGATCAATGAATTTTGTGGATTTTACCATGACTGATCAATGAATTTTGTGGGTTTTCCAGTGACAGATTGGCAAATTTCATGGTTTCTTCTTGTGACAGAGTGGCAAAATTCACAATTATTCTCTACATCCGACTGAATAATTTTGTAATTTTTCTCTGCGACCGATTGAGGAATTTTGCAATATTTTCCTGTGACCATTTGATGCATTTTGCGATATTTTCCCTCAATTGATTGGCGAACTTCGTAGGAGTTTTCCCGCAACATTTGACAAAATTCCAATTTTTTTTCTCGTAACCGCTGCCAAAATTCCCTTTTTTTTTGCAATTGAGGAATTTTGTGATTTATTTCTGCAACAGATTGTCAAAATTCATAATTTTTTCCACGACTGATTTTACTAATTTCAGAGTTTCTCGCTAGAGATTGACAAAATTCACAATTTTTCACAGTGTCCAACTGATGAATTTCACTATATTTTAGTGCAATCGTTTGATGAATTTTGCAATATTTTCCCACGACCGATTAATGAATTTCATGATTATTTCCCGTAACATTTGACAAAATTCCCAACTTTTAATTTTTTTTTTCCTGTGACCAACTGATGAAATTCCTGGGGTTTTTTTTCTGCAACTGATTGACGAATTTCGCAATTTATTTCCGCAACAGATTGACAAATTTCATCATTTTTTCCACGACTGATTTTATTAATTTCAGAGTTTCTCACAAGAGATTGAGGAAATTCATGATTTTTCCCAGCGTCCGACAAATGAATTTCACTATATTTCACTGAAGTGATGAAAATGAGCAAATTAAATGGTGGAATTACAAAATAATACCATACATAAATTCATATACACTGTTAAAAAAATAGGGAAGCAAATAAATAGAGAGAGAAAGCCGTATAAAATTGAAAGTATACAGAAATGAAGGCACTAAAACATTGGAATTTGAAGTCTTTGATAGAGAATGAAGGAATTTTGTATAGATGGCTTACAGATGCACCCTGGAGTTTCTTTTTGATGCCAAAATGGCAATTTTTGGCCTAGTGTGGCAATTGCATATTGATCAAAGCCATATTTATTAGATTTTTAATACCACCAAATCTTGTGTGTGGTTATATATATATATATATATATGCAAGTTTTATTTTAAAAACGGCTCTAACGATTTTGACGAAATTTTGTATCCTACCGTTTTGGAGCACCAGAAAACCATTGGGCTAGGTCACATGTTCGAGAAAATTCGATTAGTGGGTTATTTTGGGTCATGGTCAAGCTAATTGTATCTAAAAAACGGTTAAAACGATTTTGACTAAATTCTGTATCTTAACATTTTCGGGCACGAGAAGACTTGGGTTGGGTCACATGTTCGAGAACTTTCGATTAGTGGTTCATTTTTGGGTCAACCCGAGTCAAGTTAATTTTATCTAAAAAACTGCTGTAACGATTTTGATTAAATTATGTATCCTACGAGTTTCGGGCACGACAAAATCATTGGGCTAGGTCACATGTCCGAGAAAATTCGATTAGTGGGTCACTGTGGGTCAAGCTAATTTTATCTAAAAAACGGCTCAGACTATTAACACTAAATTTTGCATCCTAAGGTTTTCAGGCATGAGAAGACTGTTGGGCTAGGTCACGTGTTCAAGAAAATTCGATTAGTGGGTCATTATGGGTTAAGCTATTTTATCTTATAAACGGCTCAGAATAATTACACTAAATTTTGCATCGTATGGTTTTCTGGCACAAGAAGACTGTTGGTCTAGGTCTCATTTTCGAGAAAATTCAATTAGTGGATCGTTTTGGTCATAGGTCATTATGGGTCAAGCTATTTTATCTTAAAAACGGCTCAAACTATTTAGACTAAATTTTGCCTCCTATGGTTTTTGGGCACGAGAAGACTGTTGGGCTAGGTCACATGTTTGAGAAAATTTGATTAGTGGGTCATTTTGGTCATGCGTCAGGATATATGAACTCAAAGCTAATTTTGACCGAGCATAGCTCGGTCTTTCCTGCTTGTTAGATTTTTAATAGATGAGTCAGTTGTATTCCTGACAATATGTGTGGCCAAAAGCTGGTCCCTAGGGGGGGTGCTGTCTGTCTGTTTAATAATAAATTAGACATTGTGGGTTTCATTAAAAAAAAAAAGGTAGGTAAATGTATGTGGTGTTTTATTATAAAATGGGTGGCTGGTGGTTTTGGCCTGTAGATTAGATAGTGAGATAAGCAATCAGTATAAATCAGTTGTATTACAGTAATATTTATACTAAAATAATTTGTATGTCTTTTATAAAAATAATACAAAATGTGTGTGTTTTATTGGGTTCTTTTCCATTAATCCATTGACCCATTTCCATTTAAAAAAAAAAAAAAAAAAGACTTGTCCAAACTATAGGAATTTGGCAATGTATCGATGGGAAAAGTGTATGTGTTTTATAATAAAATACAACTAACTGATTTTGCATGCTATATCTAATATGTATACGAAAATAGGGTTTTCTCAACAAAATGGTGCAAAAACAAAAATTGCACCATAATCCTGGTGCATCTGCGACATCTGTTCCAGGAATTTTTGTATAATGTGTGGTAAGACTGGGCGATATTAAAATTTCTGCATCGTGATACATCATTGAGGCTACATCGTGATGTTGCGATGCATCACAATATTACACTTCTAATATCACAAACATGGTCGTAATTTTAATATAAAATTTAAAAATCATACATACACATTAAACTTGTTTTAAAAAACCTTTTTCTTGAGGCATATGTTAAAAACAACAATGCAAAATATAATAAAACTTGCTGCAAAAAATAAATAAAAGTTTGAAAAAATGTTATAATTAATTAGAAGAATTTTTTTTAAATGAGCTTTAATACTTGCAATAATATCTAAAACCAGAATTTCTGATATTTAGATACATTTCACTTAACTATTCACAGAGTTTCCCCCAGACAGTTTCAGAAGGGTGCTGCACCCTGCCTGCCCTTTGGTTTACAAAATAGCACCCGTCTTGCCCCTCATAAAAATAATTAGCACCCTTCTTGCCCCCTCCAGTAAAATAATTACTACCCTTTTTGCCCCTCAGTAAAAAAAGTGCCCTTTCTCCTTTTTACATTAAAAAATTTGCTTTCATAGTAAAAACTGACTCAATGTTCTCTTTAAAAGAGTGCTCTGACTTTTAAATATCAAAAGTGGCTTTAAAAACCAAAATAATGCCTTTAACAATTAAAAATAGTGCCGTTAAGAATCCGAAAAGTGCCCTCAAGAATCCAAAAAGTGCCCTTAAGAATAAAATAGTGCCCTAAGAATTAAAAAAGTGCCCATTTTTACACCAGCAGCACCCTGCCCTTTTTTAAACCTGGGGGAAACTCTGCTATTCATCCTCATAATTTTATGCAATTATCTTTAATATTAACCATTTTTTCAATTTGCGTGCATAGCCCGCCTCTTGTACTGGCCAAAATTTAATTTCTGGTTTTGAAAGAAATTACACTTCACTATTCAAACGGAAATTTTTATGCAATTCTGTTTAATATTAATGATTTTATTGATTTGCGGGCGAAGCCCGTGTTTCTGTACTGCCGAAAATCCAATTTCTGATATTTAGATAGTTTACAATTAACTAGTCAACCTCACATTTTTATGCAATTATCTTTAATGTTAACGATTTTAGCAATTTGTGGGCGTAGTCCGCCTCCTGTACTGGCCAAAATTAAATTTCTGATATTAAAATAAATTAAACTTGTCTATTCATCCTGAAAATTCCATGCAAGTATGTTTATTATTAACAATTTTATTGATTTGTGGGCAAAGCCCGTGTTTTTGTACTGCCCAAAATTCAATTTCTGATATTTAGATAGGTTACAATTAAGTCCCTCGTATTTTTATGAAATTCTCAAAACTTTATCAATTTGTGGGCGTAGCCAGCTTCCTGTACTCGTCAAAATTTAATTTCTTCAATTTCTGATATTTAGATAGGCTACAATTAACTATTCACCCTCATATTTTTATGCAATTATCTTTAATATTAATGATTTTATCAACTTGCAGGCGTAGACACTTCGTGTACTGGCTAAAATTTAATTTCTGATATTTTAATAGATTTCACTTAACTATTCACTCTCAAACTTTTAAGCAACTATCTTCAATATTAAAGATTTTATTGATTTGCGGGCGAAGCCTGCCCTTCTGTACTGGCTAAATAGTAATATCTGATATTTATATGTATTACACTTTTAATTCTAACCAATAACTAGTTCCTAAAGAAATTCTAAATAATAGAACCAGCACTATAACCCACAATATTTTACTGTCAAATCCCCCTTGGCACTCTTATACCTCTTAACTCAAACCTGAAATAATTCACAAACTTGTTTCTGCCCCCCCCCCCCCCCCCCCCCCCCAAATTGAAAATTCAGTGGGCTTTGAATACTTATCGCACAGATTCTAAGTGACTAATTAAAAAACATATACTTCACAAATCACATCGCTGTATTTTCTCAAATGAACATCGTGTTGCTGCTCACTGATCATTTGTGCAGCGAGAAAAACAGACTTGTAACTGAGCATGCGGTGATTTGCGATCTGCATCGATTTTGGATAATCGTGGTGTCTAAAAAACTAACGATGTGATCTCTCAACAATGCTTCATGGGAGCGTTGTTTGATCCACTTCGACGATCGGAGGAGAAAACGATCTTTGCTACCGGTCTCATTCGCGCATGCGTTATTTATCCATTTCAAAGATCGCGGGAGACCGTTCTCGTTTCACATCAATGTGGTATGATGCATCGTTAGGTCCGCGATGCATCGTTAACCGGAAGATCAAAAAACTGGTTTGATGATTTAGGATTTAAATCGATTTTCAGCCATATATCGATGCATCGGCCAGTGCTAGTGTGTGTTCCCTCAAACATTTAAGACTTAAGACTGATCCACATCTGTTTTCGATAGTTGTGATGTGATTGTCGATAAGAGTTTAGGGAATTCTCTTCCACTCTTCAAAATGTTCTATCTCAAATTCCTAAATAGCCAAATTGCTCTCACTTCAACGACCACACTCCTGTTTCTGTTTCAAACCTATTCTTCACAAGTTGAGAGCTGAATTACGCATTACCATGCCTTAAAAGAAAGGAATCGATAATGGCTGCAGCATAAGGTATGACATAAGATCTGAACATCTTGTCTGCATACCTTTTGGCTGTCAAATTGTTATTGCCATCCCAGGCAATTTACAAGCTTGTGCTTCTGAAAATCATGTTCATTAAAATATGCCAATTTGAACCTGACTATGAAACTTTCCCTGAATAAGCTGCTACATAAACAACCTGCTAATGACTATTAAGAAAAGGACCTTTCCATAAAATCTAGATTTTATTCTTCTCTGTATGTTTTAGATTTAACTTCTCTATGTTAGACAAGATAGAGAATCGTACACACAAGCATTTTCCCAATATTTACACTATTTAATATATAAAATCTGTTTATCTGTTATCCTATAAAAACTGCAGTCATTTATCTAATAAGTATGTTCAGATCGCAGTTTTTTAAATACATACATAAACCAGCATGATAATTCATCCGTTTTATTTTATCATTTTTATTTATTTACATCATTTGGCAATCCATTTCACTTTCTTTAACCTGAATTGCGTCAAACTTTTAAAAAAAAGTTCCATGGCCCTTGTAACGGGGAAGTACTGTCAGGATTATGATTATTGGATACGTGTTAATAGTTCAAGTTGTGGAGGAAAACTTCATAACTGGGTTTGCAGCCCATCGCGTATTTTAGAAAGTATTGCTTAACGCCACTTTAATTTCATTGCTGTAGCTTTTTGTGTGTGGGGGGAGGGATTTAAACGTTTGCCTCCATGTTTATATAACTGTTGTTTGTATAATGAATGGGTACCTTGATTGAGCTTCACTCAAAACAAATGTAAAAGACTACTACTTCTGTGGTTGTTTTCCATTCTAGGTCCTAAAACCAACTCTCATACAGTTAAAACAATACTGCAATTTCTAGAATGACTCTTGTTGGATGCCAGCCTATAGCCCATACTTATAGCTGAATGCAGAATAGTAGCTATTTTTCTTGTATGAAGAGTGGTTAGAACATAATTGTTCGATTTCCCAACCACATACCATTTGCAATAGGGGTGGTACTTTTATGCGAGTCCCAGCATTGCATTCATCCCATTTAAAATATATGCCTTTCTCTGATTTCATCTAAAATACTACTAATGATAATGAATATAATATACTAATAATAATAATAATAAGAAATAATACCATAAATCAAAACATGAAAGAATTGTTGGTGAGATCTGCAACAAATCTTGACTACTCAGTTAGTATGGGTATATTGCACTATACATGTGTACAATAAAAATAGTGTAGCCGCTAAAATAATAGAGTAAATTAAAAAAAAATCTTATCATAGTTAGAGAGCAATAGACATAGTCAAATTTCCATAATTGAATCCAATCTCCCAGTTAAAATGGAAAGTTTTAGATGTCTTTTTTTTTTTTTTTTTTTTTTTTTTAAAAGCAATACCATCCACATAAAACATTCATTTTTTTTCTCAAGCGTTTTTTCAAAAAGCATAGTTTTAATTGCGGCATTACAGATGCCAGTTTAATAGACACATCTAACATTATCGTCAGTCAGTATTCTAATATGCAAGCTTCAGACTATTAGAAGCGGAGTGGACCTTGTAGGAGAGTTGCTATTCAGTTACTCTTCCATGTTATGTTTAAAAAAAATAAATAAATAACCTTTACAAAATTTGTTCTTAACATACATACACTCTATCATCACTATTACTCTGAATCTACTGAGCTGATTTTGAAAATCCTTTCAGTATTATAATTGTGACTATTTCCCGATAGTGAAATGTAGGCTATTGTTTATCTCAGCACCCAAAGAGATATAAGAACAAAAAATATTGTAGCGTTACAAGTTCTTTGAAATTGTTGGGGCTAGAAACTTGAAATTGGACACAGTGTTTATGTTTTAATATGTAAAGGGGCAGTTTTTAAAATTTTGAAATCTAAAAGAGGGAAATGAGTGAAAAACTTTCTAAAATGACTCTGAAACTGATTTCGAAATTCTTTCACTGTAAAATGTCGGCTACATTTTATCTGCAGATGGGTTGGAAGAAAGATTTTCTCTTTTGACTTTCATTTTAAGTTTAACAATGTGTTTACTCCTTTCTAGTGTTAAAGAGGGTGTGTTTCGTCAGTATCGTGGATCTCGTGACAAAGACGCCTTCTTCAGTTTTGTGGAGGAGAAGAAGTGGCAGTCTGTGGAGGCGGTGTCCAGCTGGAAGTCTCCCCAGTCCCTCCAGATGTCCATCCTGGCCTACTTCTTCAAGGTGTCCATGCTGCTGAGGAGTTTGCACACCAGCCTCGTTCAGGACTACGGCGTACCTTACTGGTGTTCCTACATCCTCTTTGGTCTCATCACCATTGCACTCGGGACAATACTGGGCCTGGTAATCAATTCACAGAACAATATTTAAATAATGTAAAATTAGTTCATTTTGAATCTTTACATGGACATGAATTTTAAATTCAGCCTATTTCAGGGTTCGTACAGTTTTTAAAAGTCCTTATTTTTATGCAAAATCTGCAAAAACTCCTTAATTTTACTCTTCTATCAGCAGTAAAACTTCTGTGTTTCAGTAAATGGTACTACTCTATTATCCCGTCGACCACTGTTCATAACAAAAAACTATCGCCAAACTGTAACGCCCAATAAACGGGAGAACGTTGCCATTGGAATATCAAAATAAATAAATAAAATATAAGAATTTAAGGACACAATTGTTATTTTAATGAATGAAATAACTCATAAATCAGTAAAACATAATGAAAAATACAGACAAATGTCGAATTAAAAACCACTTGATGACATAACAAACACGTATCATGCTTCTGATATCCAGTCAATGGGGCTGCATTTTTGACATTTCATCTTACAGTTTGGCAATAGTTTTTTGTTATGAAAAGTGGTCGACGGGATAATAGAGTAAGTAGTACCCAGTAAATTTCTGATATATATATTTTTTAATTATCTAAATTCTTCCTCTTCCAAAATAATTTTGCTTGCCCCCTCCCCAGTATCCAAAGTTTAAAATATTTAAAACTAATTATTTTAAATTCTGATCTATTTGTTGGACTCACTTGAATCAGACTTGTAACAATAAATAATCAATCCTATAAATTTAATTAAGTTTTATCTTAATTTTCCCTCCCAAAATTTTCTTCTTCCTTCTGTTCACTCTTCCTCCAACAATACCCAAAGAAAAACTCTAAAACTCTTTAATTTTTTTTAAAAAGTTTCTGCCCTATTTCTTACTTTATTGTAACAATAAATCGATCGTATAAATTTCATCTAAATTCACCTCCAAAATCCGGACTCCATAATTTTGTTAGTTTTGCTTTCTTACTTTGTTCATAGATGGCAGCACCAAACAATTTTGTTAATTTTTTTCCATTCTAGTCGATATTCGGCATTTTGCCGATAGATGGCCGTACCAGTCATTTTTTCTATTTCATTTTAGAGAGTTTATTTTATTCATGATTTTTTATATAATCAGCGATCGTTCAGTTACATTAAGCTTAAACTTCCGTTTAGTTCATCCTAGTGCATTCAATTATGTGTGCAATTAGAAAAAAAAGAAAACATATTTCTCTGTCAATAGTGGATAAAATTTCGTTGCTAAACAGGGACAGTGTGATAAACTGTATAGTATTTGTTTATCACACTTGACAGCAGTGGTGTAGTCGAAGGGGGGCGCAGGGGGACGGCATTCCCTCACTTTTTTATTTTATCTCAAGCGTCCCCTCACTTTTTATTTTCAAGGGGCAGGGATGCGGGAGGACATAGACTTTCCAAACTTGTTAATTTTTTAAAGGGATAAGCACGCTAATCAATTAACAATTTTAAGAAATAAAGCATTGATTTTTAATACTTTTCAACAAAGTTGAAATGTGTTTTGAACTTTTCAATTAGACACAAGCTATTTAAAACATTACAAATAAGAAAACTTTAATTAAATAAAATTAAACTGCGTAATTTTTCAATTACTTTTCTCAACAGTTCAAAATGTAAAGTAACATTCAGTATCAAGTTTTCTGTCGGTGAATGATAAACAAAGGAAAAGCTGCTGATGATTCGGAAAATGACTCTGATGATTCGGTAATTAAAGGAAAAAATAACTACAGAAGAACTAATAAATACTTTAGACACAACAATATCAGGTTTAGAACAGAGGAATTTTATAACTGAGAATGAATTAATGTCCTTATATAGGATTAGAGAGAAAGTAATAGCCAGTAAGCCTAAATTAAGACAACAAAAACTGACAGACATATTTAAATAAAATCCTAATGGTAAAAATGTTCTGTGTATATTTAATTTTATAAGATTAAATCAAGTTTGATTTTGTTTTTGAATCATTTAATATTTTATTTAGGATTTTTTATAAGTATTATGATTTTTTATGATTATTATTTATAATTTTTGCTTATAATTTTAGGTTGTTATTTCAGGATCTCTAAAATCCGGAATTATCGAAAATCCAGAAAAGCCATGTCCGGAACGATTCCGGATTTTAGGGTCTGTACTGTATATATAAAATCCTAATTAAACAAATTTATGAAGCAATTTTATGAAACAACTGATTAAGCGAGGCAGGGAGCAGAGCCCCCTAACTAGTTAAAATTCTTTACCTAAGTATGTAAGATTAAATTTTTTCTTTCATCTATCTTTACAAGATGGAAATGTTGGATTCGTGAAAAATTTCGATATGTTTTAGAAGGTTCTGAACATTATTGGACTGTTTTTAGAAAATGTCTCACTGTAAGTGTGTGACAAAAGTTTTGTGGGCACTCTTATCTCCAGAATGGAATTGAATCAATTTTCAGATTCAGTTAGACCTTGATATAAATGGGTGCTGCGAGAGATTAGTTTTTGGAGTTAAATCGCCCTAGCATGTGCCGCTGCTATGTTGCATTTTTGCCTGATTTTTGTAATAGCTCATATCTCAAGAACTAATGCACAGATTACTCAAAAACTTCAGATTCAGTTAGACAGTGACATAAGTTGTTGCTGATTAAGTTTGGGCATGGGTGCAAGATCTTCCGTTTTGATGAAATTATTGAGACTGAAAAAGAAATGGATACATTTTCTTTGCTTTCAGTTTCGAAAAAAAAAGTTAAAATGCAAGTGTATGCAAAGTAAATGCATACTTTAATTCTGCTTAAAAAAAAAACTTCCCCCTTCTGCGCTCACCGCTCAGAGTTGTGTTTTCAGCCTGTTACAAATCACCCTGCAGACACGGAAAGCGATTTCTCTCTCTCCTCCTAAAGTGTGCCAAACCAGTTTTACTAGATCTTAGAAGCTGGGAAACTCAACTCACCAGCAACTAATCTGAGTCTGCTCCTGGTAAAGCTCGCCTTTCGTTTTTCTTCACTCTTGGGAAACCTTTGCACTGATTCAACATAATTGGTTGCTTTTGAACCGAGCTTTCCAACTACTAACACCTATTGAAGTAATCGCTGCTTAGTGATTTGACATCAAACTTGACGTGCACAGATGTCGTTCAGGTAAAACGTGTGTTATGTAGTGTTGCCAGATCGGGCCACAAGGTAGCGAATGAGGTTAATTTTTAACTCTTCAGGCATTCATTTTGCATCTTTAGACTGTTAGTTTGTTATGTCATATGTGGCTGTGAACATCCTGCAAGTTGCTTGTGCCTCGTGGTTCGTAGATTCTAGCTGTGATAAGCATTGTAAATAGTGATTTTCATAGCGATTTAGCATGGAATATTTATCATGGCCTCTGTGAAGTTTGTTGATACTAATGTAGGTTTCAACAATGTTTGCAAAAACAAATGGCAATGAGAATGGTTGAACAAAATTGATGTAAATAAAAGATTATTTAGTGACTGGTGTTGGATGATACCAGAATCAGGATTTTGTTTTTGTGTTCTGTGTGGACTAGATAAAGTACGGCAATAATCGTAAACATTCAAATGAACCTGATCATCTTAAGCATGCTCATTTTGTTGTTGTTTATACTTTTATTGGAGTAATTTACTGCTTTTGCAATTTCTCTTTAAGACATTTTGTTTTGATATAAGATTTTTTTTGCAAAAACTAAATCTGCCACCACAATTGTTTTAAACAAAAATATGGCATAATCAATGAAGAAAACTTTTTACATGTAAAACTGCATACTGTAAATTAATAGTTAAAGTGAACTTAGTTTTATTGTATCTAAAAGTATTGTTTTTTCAACATTGTGTTTTGTAAACTGAAGATTTAAAAAGAAAGAAACTACCTTAAAAATTGCAAATATTTCAGGTACAGATATTTTTTCTATTTTTATTTTAATATTTATTGGAAGATGTTTTTAAAATTACAAGACTATTGTGTATGTGTGTTCATGCACGTTCTTGAATATTTCACAATTTTATGTGGCATAGCATGTCAACTTCGGAGTTCATAGCTCCAATAACTTTCGAATTACACTTTACATGAATATGAATATTTTACATGCATACAGTTTTTTTTTTCCTCCATTCAGTTTCAATATAATTAAATTTTACTGCATAGATGTAATATCAACATATTTTTTGTCTAAGTGTGCTTGGTGAGTACGAAGGGATGGAGAATTGAAAATATTTTCAGCTGTGGTCACATTTCAAAATTTGCAAATATTTTCAGTCCTGGCCACATTTCAAACTCACACCCATGGGTTTTGGTGTAAATCACACAACAGGTGGCATTGCTATGCTGCATGTTCCACAATCTCTATATCTCAAGAACTTCATATTCTGTTGACATAAATAGACGCTGGTTAGGTTTTGGTGAAAATTGTCCAACAGGTGGTGCTGCTATGCTGCATTGTTCACAATTTCTACAATAGCTCTCTTCTCTCAAGAACTATTCCATGGAACTTCATATTAAGTATGTTAGACCTTGACATCCTCTTAAAGTACCTAATTGCCTCCTAAATGGCTAACAGCTCTCTGTGATAAACTGAATAGCTTCGCAGTGCAGGAGAAAGTTTCATGCAAGTGGTTGTTCATTGCTTTGGTGTAATGCTCCACTAATAGCCTCATCAAGGATAAATAACGCTAAGGACAGCTTGACAGTTGGGTCAAGCTGGTAAAGCATTGTGTCCTGAGAGTGTTTCTCTTTTACACCTTTTTAAAGCAAGTATCAATCCATGAAATTTGTCTTTTATCATTTTTTTTTCTGATATTTTTGCAGCAAATGATTGAATGGCATTTGAAGTAGAAGCCATGTTAGGAAGAAAACGCCTGTAAAAATGTAAAGCACCTAAGAATCTTTGGAGGTTTTTCACTCACTTTGTTTGTGGAAAGGTCTACGATTGCCTTGACTTTATCTGGAAGGGGTTTGCACCCATGTGTCCCAGGAATTGAATTTCCTCTTGGGAAAAATTCCCATTTAGATGGATTGCTGGTATAGGACAAAATGAGCACTTGTCAATCGGCGAGTAATACTGAAAATTTGGCGATTGACTTTATTGCCACCACTGGCCAAACTTAATAGTCACACAACACTGTATTGATTTCTATTGAATTCTATGAATTGTTTGCAGGGGTGGGGATTAAGTTAAATTGCTATATTGTTTAAAAGTTGAATGACCCATTCATTAGGAATGAGTATATAATTTTGTTTTCAATATATTTAAATGTTTATTTTTTGCACTTTAGTTTTCATACAAATATTGCTAATGTGTCATATATAAATGTTTTTAAAAATAGTGATTAACGTAAGCATCTACTGATATGTAACTTACATACCCATTTTCAAAGCCTAAAACAAGAAAATAAAAATGAACCAAATTGTATATATTTGAAGTACAGTAGAATATCTTTATAACGCAATTCTCCATATGTAACGCACAACTTCTCAGATGTAAGCAATGCATTTTACAGTTAAGAAACACCAGAATTCCCACATCATAAATAGTTATTATTCTCTAGAGGACTCAATTGGATACATTAGTTCCACTTTATCTTCTTAATTCAAAGCTAATGACTGAAAAAATTGCTATGATTTGATACAGGTTTGGACAATGTGTGGAATGATCTATAGTATGCAAAAATTTATAACCTGCACAACTCCTGGTAATAAAGAATGCAATATAAAAATACTCTAATGTATTTTGGTATGTTTCACACGTACTAGGCCATGTTTTACAAGCTAAGTTTAATAACGCAAAATTCTATATCCCTTTAAGACCTGGAGAGTTTTGGTAGAAATTAAAAGCATATAAAAATTCTATTTGATTGAAAAGAAATATTTTTAAAAAATTGCGTTGTCAGGTTATGTCAAGGAGGATCTACACAATTGTGTGAGGCAGGCTAAGCTTTAAATCACAGGGAAAGAGGAAATTGTTTTTTCCTGAGGATCACCTACACAATTGTGTAGGTTAGATCTTAAAGGTCTATAATGTACAACCTCGTGTTTGTAGGTTTGTGTTATAAAGATCTTCTACTCTAATTAAGAATTTGTTTTGTAAATTTTTTGTCCTATTTAGTATATTTAGTGTACATGCAATAAAATATTTTTGCCTCATTTAATGGAATACCTCTTTTGATTTAGATTATCGTTTGCATTCTGGACTTGTTTTGCCGCTCGAGGACTGGAGAATATGAACCCTTATCGAAAGGTCCTGCTCGTTATGCAAAGAAGGCTGAAAAGGTTCTTTCTCTCTCTCTCTCTCTCTCCTTTTTTGTGTTTCCTTAAAAATAAGACCGGGTCTTATATTAATTTTTGCTTCAAAAGTACAAGGGATGTCAACGCTTTGCATTTATTTATTTACAACAATCTAGGATTCCATATTTAAAAATGGATTTTCATTCATAAAATTAATATAGATACTTTTTTATAATTGCATCGCAAGGATGTCATTTTTACAAATTTTTTATTCTACCAGCACCAGAATGACAGAGCAGAGGAGCGAAAGAACAATGACATCATTTCGACACAACTATAAAAATGGTTTCAGTATCTATATTATAAAGGCCAAACGTGTCCGTGCGTAACGCATACGTCATTTTGCGTATGGCAACAGCTGACAGTGAAATTTTGGTTTTGTGATTTTTGCTATTGCAATTTTTTTAATTTCTAAACATAGCACATTTTAAATTTTTACACCGTTACATAGGAAAAAAAAATTGCTTTCAAATGCAATTTGTTTGAAAACTATATCTTAATTGCCTGATATATTATGGCTTATAAAATAATTTTTAAGCATGAATTTTGAAACGCCCAATAAACAAATGGAAAAATGCTGCCATTATAAATTTTTAAATAGTTACAGGTAGTAAAATTAATGAATTTTGAAATAAAAACGTCACAAGAATAGAGTGCCTTTATATGAGAGTAGCGTTATACCGGATACAAAATTTGATTAGTTCAGACGATTTTGGAGAAAAGGAAGCTTTGTAATAATTTAAAAATTTAAAAGAAAATTATTTGTTTACACCATAAACAAATATCAGATATTTTAACAGATAATTTAAACAGAAGATATTGTTTTAGATATTGCATTTTTATGAATAAAATATAAAAAAAAATTATTTCACAAATTTAATAAAAATGCATATAAAAAGTTAATATAAGCAGTAAGAAACAACGTTTTAATTCATATTTCATCAATATTACAAATAATGTTAACGGTCATTGCGAAGTTGGAAAAAACGAATATACATGAAATTCGTTAATATCACGATCACTATATCGCATGCATAATATGATGAATAATAAATTAACAAAGAAGCATCACTGGATGCAGCGAACTCCCTGTATTAATAATACCAAAAAAATAAAAAATAAACAAAACCCTTGAAATACGTTAATGTCGCGATCACTATATCGCATGTATGAACTCTTAGTACAAAAAAAAAAACTGGATGGATACCGCATGTATGAGCGCTTCACGCACAAGAAAAGCAAAGAAACCAGTAAAAAGAATCACTAAATGCAGCAACTTTGACAAATAAAAATATGAAAAATCTATTAGATTTAGGGAAAAAGAATGGTTTTCGCCTGCGTTCTGTAACCCGGGAAGCCCGGGTTCGATTCCCTAGTTATCATAAAAACTCGACAGAGTTTCTCGCCAAGCATAAGAAACAGCAATGCATTGAACCGTAAATGAAAGGAATTTCCGCCAATGGATGCCAAACGATTTTACAATTTTTTTTTTTTTTTTAACTCTGTCTAGTTTATATTTTGCGGACGGGACAAAACGGGTTTTTGACACATCTATATCTCGCGTTCTATTTATGATAGAAACAAAATTCTTGATTCTATGGAATGGGGTGTGCCACGGGACTAAGAATTCAAAAGTAAAGCAAAATCCGACGAATAGTTTTTCAGTAAATGCGATTTTAAAAATGCTGTTTTTTGCACTTTTTAAATCTTGTTCAGACCAAAAACTGTTGACAGGGCTACAGCAATGTGTAACTATCGGATTTTTACGCGGTTTACGTTATTTGAATCATTTTTATGAGTAGTTCAAACCTTTGTAAGTTTCATGTAAAAATATTAATTAGTTTTTGATTTATATCAGTTTAAAGTTATTGATTCCTATACTTAACATAGAGCAAAAAAATAATAAATGATCCAACTCTTTTAGGAATGGTCGTATACACATGATATTAAGATATGTTATTACACTCGACCCAAGTAAGCTTCCTATTATAAAAAATCTTAACATTTAAGGTTCGTTTACAGGGTCTCGCAAAAGATGTTTTGATATAGGGCTAAAGAGTTGTGTAATTATCTGATTTTTACGCAGTTTGCAGCATTTGAATTGTTTTTATAAGTGGTTCAAATGTTTACTATTTCGTGTAAAAATATTAATTAGTTTTTTATGTATACCACTTTAAAGTGATTTATTCCTATACTTAAGATGAAGCAAACAAAATATTAAATGGTCTAACTCTTTTCAAAAAGAACATATGCGCATGATGTTAAAATATGTTACTACGAACTACTTAAGTTAGTTTCCTATTGTAAAACAGAAGTGTAGAATTTACTGTTCGTTTACAGGGTAACTCAAAAGATTTTTTAATAAGACTAAAAAGTTGTGTAATTAGCAAATTTTTACGTTGAAGTACATGATTCCTGTACTTAACACAGAGGAAAAACAATAGTAAATTGCATAACTTTTGTCAAATTCGCTATATACACAAGATATTCAAATATGTTACTACATACTCTCTATTGTAAAGCGGCATTGAAGCATATACGTTTCGTTTACAGAGTCTCTTAGAAGATCTTGATTACACTACAACCGATGTATATTTACTGAGTGAGATGTATTTTAATGATTTTACACTGTTTCAATCTCTGTAAGGTTTCATTATCTTGCTTTAAAATTTAATATAAGATCATTTTGTCCGTCTGAAATCTCGTCGATGTTAAGCTCTAAATCTATTAATATATAGTATTTTCATCGATTAAAAAAACTGTGTTTATTTATAAATATATAATTCTAGCGTATTAGGAATTGATTGAAATAGCGATTACAAAATTCCAACTTTACATTCATGCGCTGAGTAATAGAATGTAAAAATGTTGATACCCCAAGATTACAAGTTTTGTGTTTAAATATTTGCCGTTCATCGAATCTCCGGCTATGACGAACTTAAAATGCTATATTTTGTATACAATAGGTGATTGGTAACGAACTGTTCGGTTTACGAACAAATCGGTTAACGAACACTTTCGCGTGAGATTTTTATGTTCGGAAAACGAACTCCTCTCGAAACAAAGCCATGATGAAGCAATGCCGTGTTTCATATTTGCCAAGCTATACTTATTGCCTCTATTGTCAACTTTGAGAACATTTTAACAGTTGCATACATATATGTCCTAATTAATTCATGGACTGCCGGAGATTGGGGACCTATATTTTAAGATCACCGAATTGGAATGAACAGACTATATGAACCGAAATCACTTTAATAGTTTTTATACTTTTGCAAACGTTGCGAATTTTATATTTTTCAAATTCTCGAAACATTGAGTTAAAAAATTTAAACAAATAAAAAACTTCTAAGGTGCTCAGTAATTTTCAAAAATAATATATTTAATATGTTAGTATAAAACCTTTTACCTTTAATTGAAAATAATTATGGTTTTATTTTTTCAAATGTGTTTCAAGAAATTTATATGATACAGGATGAAAATTGAAAACACCTAAATACTTTGAATTTTTATCTCGAAATAATCTAGATATTTTACAATCTATACGAGTTTACTTCTATCAGAAATAATACGTTCGTTTTCTTTTTCCTTAACCGTATTCGATTTTGTATACATATATTATTATTATTACTACATTTTGTTTAGTTGGAAAAAACAGGGATGACACCAAATTTTTACGCTGCTTTAAAGTATGTTGTTAGAAAGAATTATAAACTTAAATAAGAAATCCCTTATTTTTCACAAGTTTTTGTCTTTAAAATATTCCCCAAGCAAACAGATTTCAATTTTACTCAGAATGAAACGCCAAAAAGATTTTAATTAATTGCTAAAAAATAGAGAGGTAGAACATTGTTTTCTCTTCCACGTCTCTTCCAAGCTTTTCCTGATGATCACAATGTTTAACCCTTTCCGGCACAGTCAAAGTCTGTTCGTAAAATGAGAAATTACTGACTGAAACTGGAATTTACAAACGACTTTTTTAGAAAATAATAACTCCTTATTTTAAGCTTTCATCCTAGAATTAAAATTTTATTAAATATTCTTGGTGTCGAATGCAAGTTTGGAATTAAAATTAGGTGTGCCCGGAGTGGGACCACTGTGCCGGAAAGGGTTAAAAGGATACATTGAAATTACTTATAAACAAGTTTTCATTTCTGATTAATGTTAAACATGTATTGGTATATTTGTAAAGTAAGTTTCTCCAATTAGAAGCAAGACACATATGTATATATATACACTCATGTCCAAAATTTTAGAATACATGATAAAAACGAAGAAAGGAAATCTTATATATCTTACAAAATTATTAAATTTTATAGATGAAATTCACAAGATAATTATGACTTCGCGTATCGAGATAGTCAAATAAGTTTGAAAGCTCCGATGTTGATTCCTTTTGAAATATTAATAAATTTATCTAAAAATTAGGAGTGGAGGTCTATGATTAATATGCATAGAAAAATACGGATTGGAACTCCAAACTGCTTTGTTACATAGCGATCTTGTTTCTAAACGTACAAAATTTGATTACATTTTATTGACTAAGAAATGGATATGAGTTTTGTTCATTCAAAAAATTTCAATCTTTTAAATTTTGGCCTTTTTTTTAATGTTATAGACATACACGGGTAGCAGGAGTCCTTATGCTTAACTCAGAACTTTATGAATTTCTATCTGGAATGGAATCTATGTGAATAAGTATGCCATACACAAAAAAAACTAGTCGGATGTGCCAATCTTAAAACTTTCTTCTATCTCACAAAGATTTCCCCTACACTAAAAAGAATCAGCACCAATTTATATCAAGGTCTAGCTGAATCTAAAGTTTTATTAAATTCCGTGCATTAGTTCTTGAGATATGACTATTGCTAAAATCGTGTAAATCCTGCAAAATGCAGCATAGCAGCGCCACCTGTTGGAAGATTTAGACTAAAACCTAATCAACAACAAATTATGTCAACATCTAACTGAATCTGAAGTTTGGTGAAAATTTGTGCATTAGTTCTTGAGATAGAGTTATCGTGATAATAATGAAAAAAGTAGCATAGCAGCGCCACCTGTTGGGAAATTTATACCAAAACATCAGCAGCATCTTTTTATATCAAGGTATAACAGAATCTGAAATTTGATGAAATTCCGTGCGTTAGTTCTTGAGATACAGCTATCGTAAAAATCGAGAAAAAAGTGGTATAGCAGCGCCACCTGTTGGGATAGCTACACCAAAACGTAATCAGCGTCTATTTATGTCAAGGTCTAACTGAACCTGAAGTTTGATGAAATTCCGTGCATTAATTCTTGAGATATAGCAGCGCCCCTTGTTGCGATATCTACACCAAAACGTAATCAGCGTCTATTTATGTCAAGTTTTAACTGAACCTGAAGTTTTATGAAAATAAGTGCATTAGTTCTTGAGATAGAGCTATTGCGGAAATCGCAAAAAATGCAGCATAGCAGCGCCACCTGTCAGGCGATTTTCACCAAAAACTAATCAGCACCAATTTATATCAGGGACTAACAGAATATAAAGTTTTATTAAATTTCGTGCATTAGTTCTTGAGATAGAGCGCCCACAAAATTTTTGTCACAGACAGACATTTTCTAAAAATGGTCAAATCGTGTTCAAGACCTTCTAAAACGTATAAATCCGTCGAAAACTGGAAGTCGAAAATTTTCATGAATCCAATGCTTTCTTCTTGTAAAGAGAGTAAAATGCATTAAACCCTTTATTGGTAAAAAACGGGCAACGAATCTGCAGCTCTTCAATCCAGTTTCATCAAATTTTATACATTTAGAAACAAGATATATCGCTATCAAACAAAGCAGTTTGGAGTTCCAAACCGCAATTTTCTACACATATTAATCATAGTACTTCACCACTGATTTTTAGAGACATATATTAATAATTCAAAAGGAATCAACATCAGCTCTTTAAAACTTATTTGACTATCTCGATACCGCTAAGTCATAATTATCTTGGGAATTTCATCTATAAAGTTTAATAATTTCGTACGATATTTACGATTTCCTTCCTTCGTTTTTATCATATATATATATATATATATATATGTTATATAAAAATTTCATTTCACAGTGTTCCTTTGGATTATTCTAAATTCTGGCATATTCATTGTTTCCCTATTTCTCTTTAATATTTATTCCTATTTAATTTCCTTTTAAAATTAAAAACACGTATATTAATAATTATCTTATTCAAAGTCTTAATCTAAAACTTTAAGTTAATTCGTAACTTTTATCAACTATCCAATCTATAATATTCTGAGAGAAGCTAGTTTTTCATTTCGAATGTTTTTAAAAGCCATTTTATTATTTTTATTCCACAGGCTGGCTTCGCGCGCTAGATTTTTTTACTTCAAAAACAATGCACCACTAGATCTGGGATTCTTTCTTATTAAAACCTCTCCATCTCACGTCATTCGCTTAGCCGCTCAAGTCGTAAATTTCGCCTCTCACTGATTGGTTCGAGTACGTATTACGTCGATTGTGTAGCTATCCGCGCATCTAACAAAAAGCAATTGCAAGACTTCGGAGCTCATAATTTCGTCTTGTTTTCAAGTGCTGAACAAATGGTTATCTGGCGTTCTTATGATTCGGAATTTCTAAACCAGCCATTTAAGATCAACTAAATGATGTAATGATTTATAGTCAAGCCCGAGGGCTTTAGAAAAGATTTTCGTCCTGTGGGAATTGTTTCTTCATCTCTCCTTTTCCTGAATAAACACTTTATTTGGAAAACTGGTTTAGGTTTTATGGAGAAAATAGTCAATGGGTACATTCATTGCCTACACTTCTCGCCATGATTATCAATTTATCGACTGCAATTATTCACCATCTTTAACAAGCTGCCAGTTTCTCGTGAATTTTTAATTCATATAGCTAAAACTTACATATACATACATACATACATATACACACACGCACATATATATATATATATATATATTAGTCAGCATTTTGTTTTTCATAGTACTCGGAAATTTTCCTCCTTGGAGTCGGAAATTTATGAGTCTACACCCCCCTACGCGACTAGGGTGGTTTACGCCCCTGTTTATGAGCTTGAAAAATCAATTTGTTGATTTTATTTACCATTATTTAAACTAGAAACCCCACTCTTACGAAGAGGATTTTTTAAGTAAACATGTAAAGATTTTGAATTTGTAATATATATATATATATATGATGATCATACGCATATTAATAACATTGTACCTTATAATAAACGTTAACTAAATTGAGATATATTGCAGTAATTCTAGCGTAAGCGGAATCGCATAGATCTGGGGAAAAATCCGTTCTGTCAGTTCTTTCGCATACAAAAATATTTAAAAAATGATGTAACAAAAATTAAAAATTTATTTTTTTTCGATTTTCAAAATTGATATACTGCATATATTATAAAAGCCTGCAGGTCGCCAAGCAGTTTTCACATACTGTACCTCACTCCGAGTCCTTTGGAAACATTATGAGTGGTGATAGATTTTTACACGGGACTCGGACTATGCACTTCTATATCGCTTCTTTTTATGTGATATCACTTCTTTTTGTGACTGACGTTTTAGGTTTGTGGCTTGGCGAGATCATTTACAATGAGTTGTTTTTGATGAGATATATTATAAAAGCCTGCAGGTCACAAGCAATTTTCACTTACTGTACCTCACTCCGAGTCCTTTGGAAACATTATGAGTGGTGATAGATTTTTACACGGGACTCGGAGTATGCACTTCTATATCGCTTCTTTTTATGTGATATCACTTCTTTTTGTGACTGACATTTTAGGTTTGTGGCTTGGCGGGATCATTTACAACGAGTTGTTTTTGATGAGATGTTACATTTTACTAATGGAAGCATTCTGATATCACAGGCCTGCAGAAAAATGCTTTCTGAAAATTGTTTTAATTTGATGACTGATTCCTTTTTTTTCTAATGTGGAAAAATCGCTGCAAAACATAAAAAAAAGGGCTGAAAATTCAAAAACGGCAGGGAACAAAATTGACTCTATTAGGCTAAAAGTTTGAACCAAATTCCTTTTACAAATGTCAAAAAATTGCTACAAAATGTGAAAAAACTCTTTAAAAAAAAATTCAAAAATTGTTGCTCGAATTTAGAATATATATGTATTTTTTTTTAAAACTGCTGTATTGAGCTGAAAGATTAAAGCCGGATTACTTTTACTAATGTGGAAAAATCGCTGTGAAAGAAAAAAACACCCTGCTAAAAATCGCAGAGGGCTAAATTTACTATATAGTGGGCCAAAACATTATAACTGAAATTCTTTCACAAATATAAAAAAATTCGCCATCATAAAAATCTATAATAATATAGATAGAAGTTTGTACGTGTGTATGATGTGTTCTGGAGAGACAGCTACGATATTTGGTAGCAACGTACCTACCTCTATATCTGAAGTTATACACCTTAAAGCCTTTATATCACAGTAACCAAAATTCTTTCACAGATTTAAAAAAAAAATCAACACAAAGAAATGCTAAATATTGCATTAAAAAGCGCTAAAAATTCAAAAATCATGGTAGTTTAAATGTTTGAAAACAAATTCCTTTTACAAATGTCAAAAAAATTGCCTTAAAATGTGAAAAAACTCTAAAATTTCCATTAAAAAATTCATGAAATATTCAAAAATGGATGTATGAATTCTGAATAAACTTTATTAAAAAGAGAACAAAATGGACTCTATTTGGCTAAAAGATTGAAATCAGATTCCTTTTATGAGTGTAGTAAATTCGTTGCAAAATTTGAAAGAACATTAAATATCTCATAAAAATTTTTTAATTAATCCAAAAACGGACTTCAAGGTGTATAACTTCAGATATAAGTAGGTAGGTACCTTCCTTCCAAATAGTGTAGCCGTCTCTCCAGAACGCATCATACACACATACGAACGTCTGTCTTTATTATTATAGATTTTTATCAAGATTTTTATCATATTTTTATCATTTCTCTAATCGAAACTGACTACTTTCTGACTCATTTTTTGTTAAAGGAAAATGATCTTTCAGAAAATACTGTCAAAGTTAGGATTTTCAGCAGATTTTCAGTACATGTGACAACCTGGAAAGTTCGCCATGTGATAACAATTTATTATAATTCAAGAAGTAATGCATTTATCGAAAAATGAAAAAGGCTATTGGATTACAAATCACTGCCTAACTTTAAACTTTTACATCTAAAAATGACTCCATTAATGTGTCAAAAGGTTTCGCATCGCATTGTTGAGCTAAAAAAAACATCCCTCAATTTTGTATATTGCGTATTGAAAAATTGTTAAAGTAGTGCAAAAAGTGGATCTCCCTTTTTTAGACATTAGTATTAAAAATGGCTACAGAAAATTAATAAAACAAAAGTCTAAACAAATGCAAAGCATACAACTTCCTCTTTTGTGTTCTTAGCTCTGTTGTACTATTGTGTTCAATCTATGAAGAAATGTCTTTAGAAAACAAAATTTAGATGTTTTCAAAACTAACAAAAAAAAAAAATCATAATAATCTATACTAATATTATAAAGGAGTAAAGATTGTTTGTTTGTTTGTTTGTAGGAGGTAATCTCGGGAACTACTGAACCGATTTCAAAAGTGATGGTGGCAAATTGATGGTGACAACCCCTGCTCCAACATAGGCTATATTTTATGTCGGTGCCACTAACCCCAGGGGGTGCAGGAGCAAAAAACGTTCTAAAATTGCGATTTTTTAGCTATCAAACTGGCTGTCAAGCCCTGAGAGCTTGCCAGGCGGTTCTGTATGTATGTATGTACGTACGTAATGCGATAACTCTTCATAGAAACATCCGTTTTCCTTCAAATTTTGTTTATAGATTCACTGTGTTAAGGCGCTTCCCTGATTAGTTTTCAGGATTGATTGGTTAAGTATAAAGGGGGGAACGGGGGGCTAATCCCTCCTTAATTTATATAAATGGTTTTTTCATGCAGAATTATTCTGTTTTCCTTCAAATTTTGTTTATAGGTTCACTGAGTTAAGGCGCTTCCCTGATTAGTTTTCGGGATTGATTAGTTAAGTATAAAGGGGGGTGTGCTCGGGGGGCTAATCCCCCCCCTTAATTTATATAAATGGGTTTTTCATGCAGAATTATTCCGTTTTCCTTCAAATTTTGTTTATAAGTTCACTGTGTTAAGGCGCTTCCCTCATTAGTTTTCGGGATTGATTGGTTAAGTATAAAGGGGGGAACGGGGGGCTAATACCCCCTTAATTTATATAAATGGGTTTTTCATGCAGAATTATCCGATTTTCTTCAAATTTTGTATAAATATTCATTGTAATTAGAGATTTACCTGATTAGTTTAAGGGGTTCATTAGTTAACTATGAGGGGGGTAACGGGGGGATGACCCCCCCCCCCCCTTAATATATTGTTTATTTCTTTATTTTTCGATGGGCTTATTTCAAATTCTTTGAAATAAGAGTATAATATACAATTAGTGTGAATAGCCTGTGAACTCAATGCCCTCAGTTTAACTGGGCAGTTTTATTTTTATTTTTTATACTGAAGGAGCTTGAAATTTGAAATTTGTCATTGTAGTTACTTATAAGATGTAAATGCTCTCTAAGAACAAAATAAAAAAGAAATTTAAATTTAAAAGGGTGAAATGAGCGAAAAGCGTTCTAAAAACAGTCTAAATTACAATTTCTATGAAATCTCTGGAACTACAGAACCGCTTTCAAAAGTAATGGTGGCAAATTGATGGGGACAATCTCTACTCCAACATAGGCTATATTTTATGTCGGTGCCACTAACATCAATGGGGTGCAGGATCGAAAAATGTTCGAAAATTGAGACTTTTTTATACTGAAGGGGCAAGAAATTTGAAATTTAGCATTGTAGTTACTTATAAGATGTAAATGCTCTCTAAGAATAAATTTTTTAAAAAAATCGAAATTTAAATGGGTGAAATGAGCGAAAAGCGTTCTGAAGTCATTCTAAATTACAATTTCTATGGAATCTCTGGAACCACGGAACCGATTTCAAAAGTGATGGTGGCAAATTGGTGGTAACAATCCCTGCTCCAACAGCCTCTTTAATAAAAAACTATGTGTTGCTGACGACTGGGTTTTTCGCTGATTGTTGCAACAGATTAATCTCGGAAAATGAAACATTTGAAGTTACTGAAAAAAATGATAGCTCAAAAAGTATTTGTCAGAAAATTGTTAGACAAACTGCGTTTGAAAGGTAAAAAATTGTATTTTTCTTGATATAAATTTCAAATCTAATGATTATGCCGTTTTCCAAATATTGAATTTCAAAAATTACCAAATTTTCCAATGGAGTACCATAGCGATACCTTCATGCGTAAAAAGATAATGATAAGGGCGACGTGTCCTGACGTGTATATTGCACGAGTCACAAATTATAGTAGCCTTATTATTCTGTTAAAATATAAAAGTTATTTATGAAATGTCAATATTTTGTTGGATTAAAGGTTCGTTAAAAGAAATTGACCAGCGTAGCGGGCTAGTTAATTAATAATAATGATAATAAATGTATGCAGTTAAAGAAACTGCATATTTTCTAGGGAAATTGGTATGGTGCTGTGTCATACTAAATAGGTCTCAAATAATCTCTTATTTTCCAGATTTAAAATTTTCATTCATAAGAGCCAATTTTCTTTAATAGGTTCTTAATTGGGTTACCCTAAGACTCCTATAATAGGAGCTGACGCATATCCATTTTGTTTCGGATTATTGGTACACAGTTCAGCATCAATCTACCGCAGCCAGAGTTGGGGTTGCCTAAGACTCAGTTCTGATTGGCTTGGTTTTTCGACTGGGTTGCAATTACCAAATCTGCGAGGATGCATCAGCCTCTATTATAGGAGTTCTAGGTTACCCGCACTCAACCCAACCTGCTGGCAGGAGCATAGAATTAATCTGCAATCATTTGGCGAAATTTGCGATATTTTTTTCCCGACCTATTGACAAAATTTGCTATTTTTTCTGTAATCTTTTGATAAAATTAGCCATTTTTTTCTACGATCATTCGATGAATTTTTTTTATTGTTTGACAAATATCTCAAGTTACTTCTCTCTTTCCCCACCTTCCTAGTTGATAAATTTTGCAAAAAAAATTTTTCATCAACATCGATTGACAAAATTAATTTTTTTTTTCCGATTATTTTGCCAATAAACCAATAAACAAAATTCCATTTTTTTTTTTTGTTGTTGTTGTAACTCTGCAGATAGTATTAAATGTAGTGTCTGCCTGTTTATCCAAAACATTTATGTGGAAGATAAAAATTAGCTCTTTTTTTTTTTCCTCTTATTTTCAAGGGTGGCTTATCAATCCTAGGCCTGCAGTCCCCGTTCAAAAACTGAAAACTGAAAATCCCTATTGAACTGGAGAACATCTACTGTCACACACACTACTGCTAGGTGCTTGCAGGGGTCGTACTTGTCCTGATATTCCTGAAAAAAATTTAAACGTCCTGAAATGTCCTAAAATTATTCCTGAAATTTTGCAAATGTTGTGCTATATTGGCATTTGAAACCATGAAATAGGTGGTAGGTGTACCTTTTTACTGATGCAAAACAATCAAGGAAGTAGTGTTTTTCTTCAATCTATCAATAAAAATAGGGATTTTTGTGAATTTGCACTAAAAGAATCACACTATTGGGTGATCTGTTACCAAAAATTAAGATTTTTAATCAGTTGACTGGAGAACTGTCTGGAGAGTTGATGTTCATTTAAAAAAGTTCACGATTTTTGTCTGTCAGTCACAAAAAATTGCAATTTTTATCAATCAGTTATAAACAAAGAAAATCTTTCGTAATTTTCGTCGATCCGTGAAGAAAAAAAAATTCGAGATTTTGGTCTTTCAGTCATGCAAAAATCATGATTTTTTAGCAGCTTGGTCAAAGGATGCTAATAAAATTACTTTTATTTTAAATGTATACTTTTAAAACAAAAAAAAAATTCATATATAGTACACTATTTATGATAATAAAATGTGTGGAACAGGGGGTTAAAGGGGTTTTTTTGGTTAGTATGCCAAGCAAATGTGTCCTGAAATATTGAAAAAAGTATGTCCTGAAACATCACCTAGGACTAGTACGACCCCTGTGCTTGCTGACAAAGACTGAAAGAGCTAAAATGTAAATCTAAGAGAAAATAGCACTTAAACCGACTGTCACAGCCGGTTTGGATGAAATTCAAATGTTGAATCTGTATTGTTTGGCAAGAAACTGTGTCAGTCTCCAAGCAAAAACTCCTAATAACAAAAGTGTATGGAGACATAGACACTGATATCACAGTCATTCTAAACATGTCAAAACTATTTGAGAGGAAGTCAATGAAAACAGAGATAGTAATTGGCAAAAGGTACCCTGTAGGTGTATCTAATAATATATAAATCAATGGATGGAGTAACGGGAACCATCACAAGCCCTAAAGCAAGAATTTTCGGCACTTTAAATAATTTTACTAAAATGACCCAGCCCCACCTAACTACAAAAAATGCCAACAGTATCTTACAATTAATTTATATCTATATTAATAAAAGAAAGTTTCGCTCTGTGTGTTTGTTTGTCTGTCTGCGATGGCTAGCAAAATCAAGTCTGAATATTTAGGTGTGGATAGTCCAAGGTCTGGCCATGTGCACCTGAGTCTCAGAATTTTAATATTTTGATAATTACCCAAGATATTAATTAAGATTCTCACTAACCATCGCTTCTAAAATGACATCTTTTAAATCAAAATGGTGAAAGAAACGAACAGGTACATTGGATTTGCCAGCGGACATGAACGAATTCGAAATTATTTTACTAATGAGCGAATTTTAAGAAAACTAATTGAGATATCAATTTGAAAATTTCTGAGCCTATGTAAAAAAAAATTCTGCATCTGACTATGTGATTTTTGAAAAATTCGGTCGGTAATTTTTCTTAATTTATGCAAAAAATTGCCAAAAATCTGCTGGTGCCAGTGAAAACAATCAGAGAAAATTTCAGATAGGGATCTGTTTCATTAAAAACTGAACTACAAAGATATCTGTTTCTCTGGCCGATCCCTCCATTTAGTTTGCGAAAATGAAAGGAAATAATTGCCAATTTTTACTAATGAACAAAAATTTAGGTAACTCATTAAAATATAGATTTGAAATTGAGGTCAGGAAGGGGTGTCCTCTGCCGGCTATTTTAGTGTAGCATCTTCATTATGTTCTAATTATCAGAAAAATGAAATTATTTTTTAATGATCGCGTTAATGTAGGTGACGGTGGTTTTCTTGAACAAATTATTCGTTATATTTGCACGTATGAGGAGGGAGGGGGTTAACGCCTTGCTCTGATATTGTAATTATCTCAGCCCGGGCAACGGCAGACGGGTTAGCTAGTGTATATATATATATATGTCGTAGGCTAATTGGGAAATCCGCCTCTTTACAAAGAGTCGGTCTAATTGGAGAATCATTTCCCTTTTCCCAATCAGCCTGATGTTTTCCAGGCTTATTGCAAAGAGCCTAGACAGCGTTAGGCTAATTGGAATACAGTCATTTATTTTTCAATCAGCCTGACATTTTTTAGACTCATTGCAAAGAACCTAGATAGCGTTAGGCTAATTGAAAAATGATCATGCCTATTTAGAAAATGACCAGTTCTTTGTCAAAATATGGTGTTGTACCCAACGCGAACCTGAAAATTCCATTCGAAGTCGACCTGAATCCGACAGAAAAATTCCATCGAACCGTAACCCGATCCTTAAGGGACAAAATAAATTCCTTCGAGTCGCAACCCGACCCAAACCAGAAAACTCAAGTTAACCCGAAATCCGACATGAACCCAACAAAAAAAACCCCATCGAACCGTAACCCGATCCGCACCCGACAAAATAAATTCCTTCATGTCACAATGCAACTCGAACCTAAAGTTTTGATGTTAACCAGTAACTCAAACCGAACAAGACATAAAAATTCCATCGAACCACAACCAGATCTGAACCCGACAAAATAAATTCCTTCGTGTCGCAAACCGACCCGAACCTGAAAATGATAGTTAACCCAAAACAGGAAAAAAATTCCATCAAACTGTAACTCAATCAGGTTCGGGTTGGGTTTCGGGTTAATTTGAATTTTCTGGCATGGATCGGGTTGTGACACGAAGGAATTTATTTTGTCGGGTTCAGATAAGGTTTCGGTTTGATGGATTTTTTTATCAGGTTCGGAACGGGTTACGGTTCAATGAAATTTTTGACGGTTTTGGGTTTTGGGTTAACTTTAATTTTCACGTTCGGGTCGGGTTACGTTTCAACTTTGTTTTTCGAGTTAACTTAAATTTTCAGGTTTGGGTTGTGTTTCGGGTTAAATTAAATTTTCAGATTCAAATCGTTTTTTGGGTTAACTTAAAATGTCAGTTTCGGATCGGGTTGCGTGACTACGAAATTTAATTTGTCGGGATCGGGTTACGGTTCAATAGATTTTTTTATCAGTTCGGGTCGGGTTTCAGGTTAACTTCAATTTTCTGGTTCAGATCAGATTGCGTGGCAATGAAAATTATTTTGTTGAGTTCAGATCAGTTTACGCATCAATGGATTTTAATTCTCTGGTTCGGGTCGACTTTCGGTTTAACTTAAATTTTCAGGTTCGTGTCAGGTTGCGAGACGAAGAAATTTATTTTGTCGGGTTCGAATCGAGTTCTGGTTTGATGGAATTTTTTTCCTGGTCCGGGTTGGGTTTCGGGTGAACTATCATTTTCAGGTTTGGGTCGGTTTGCGACATGAAGGAATTTATTTTGTCGGGTTCGGATCTGGTTACGGTTCAATGAAATTTTTATGTCTTGTTCGGGTTGGGTTACTGGTTAACATCGAAACTTTACAGGGATCTGTTTAGGAAAAAAATGGGTCCTTTAAAGGACTCTTCACAAAAATTTTCATTTCAAAACAGGACCCTTCACAAAATTATTTTCTCTAAAACAGGACCCTTCACAAAATTATTTTCCCTAAAACAGGAATCTTCACAAAATTCCTTGTCTTAAAAATAGGTTTTTCACAAAATTTTTCCATCTTTAAACCGAATATTTCACAAATTAATCATTTAAAAGTAAAATCTGACATGTAACTTTTACATATATAAAGAAAATATATGTATTTTACATAGATATATCTTCTTAAAAATGTATAAACAAGAACCTGAATATAACGATAATTTCAAATTCACAAAATTAGGATTATATTTTTCACAAATATAAAAACTTTTTCACAATTTCACAAAAACAGGACCCAGGGGAAAAAGTCTAGACAGACCCCTGCTTTAGGTTCGAGTCGCGTTGCGAAATGAAGGAATTTATTTTGTCGTGTTCGGTTCGAGTTACAGTTCGATGGTTTTTTTTGTCGGATTTCGGGTTAACTTGAGTTTTCTGGTTCGGGTCGGGTTGCGACTCGAAGGAATTTATTTTGTCCTTTGAGGATCGGGTTACGGTTTGATGGAATTTTTCTGTCGGGTTCGGGTCAACTTCGAATGGAATTTTCAGGTTCGAGTTGGGTACAACACCATATTTTGACAAAGAACTCGTCATTTTCTAAATAGGCATGATCATTTTTCAATTAGCCTAACGCTATCTAGGCTCTTTGCAATGATTCTAAAAAATGTCAGGCTGATTGAAAAATAAATGACTTTATTCCAATTAGCCTAACACTGTCTAGGCTCTTTGCAATAAGCCTGAAAAACATCAGGCTGATTGGGAAAAGGGAAATGATTCTCCAATTAGACCGGCTCTTTGCAAAGAGGCGGATTTCCCAATTAGCTTACGACATATATATTACAAGATCCGATTGTAGACTAATTCTAATTCTGTAATCGATAACATTTCATGTTGAATAATTGCTAAATTAACGAATCTAGTTTCAAGATAAATAAAATGATGACACCTAGGTTGTTTGTGGATTTCATAGAGGAAGCGACATTTCTAAATTATTACTGATTCTCATATGATAATTGCACCCTTTTAAAAGTACAAGGTTTATTTTATTATTTTTTTTTACTCAATTCTACAAAGATGTCCAATAAAACAAAATTTATCAGATAAAAAAATGTTGCACATAAGGTCTGGTCTTAAAAAATCAGCTGTTTTTGTGGAATTATATAAAACTTCAATATTGAATATCTCGAAACTTGCATTTTGTTAATTACTTTTTTTTTTTAAATCATTAACACTCTTCCTATTGACACTTTCTAAAAGATTTCAATTTATGGTTATTTTATCCGTAATTTTTAGATTAAAACAATCTCAAATTTTTATATTTACTAACTAGTAAATCCAAACTAAATGCTGTTAAGAATAATATCTCAAAATTTCAGGAAAATGAGGATGAGTACGAAGGTGAGGATGTTATTCGAGAAGATGCTCAGGAAGAGGAGGAGGAGGAGGCTGCTGAATTGAGACAGAGGAATAAAGAATCGGGGAGTGCTGATGATCGGTAATCAATCCCTGATGGCCGACATGTTTTCTATTTTTATATGCAGGTTGCTTTTCATATAATGACACTGAGCTTGTGGGATCATCTTTATTTATTTATATATATATATATATATCTAAAAAGCTATCATCATCCTTCCTCATGCCTTCTAGACTTGAAACATTATGCTTCAATTTTCTGTTGTATTGGTTCAATACTTTTCTGTTAGCCGGGTTACAGGTTTTTCATTTTGGCAGTGCATTTTTTATTAAGAAATTCAAACTTTTGCATCAGTCACTAAAATAGAGATACAACTTTTTGAAAAATGAAACAAGGCTATTTTATGAGAGAACATTTTAATTGAAACACCAAACCAGCGCAATAAAAGAAAATGCAATTTCGTTCATTTCTTTTTGTTCAGAAAACTTAACTTTGGGCAAGCCAATTGTCTTTTCTGGGAAACATATTATGGATTTATTGAAAAGCGTATAATTTTTTTAATAATAATTGAGTATAGTGGAATAGGGGAGGGGAGTAAGCACTGGATTTCAGAAGTGTGTGTGGATACAATGAAATAATATTCAACAATGTAATACCTGTGCACCCGGTAACAGAAAAGTAACACTATTTGATTTATGGTGGCATAAAAAATGAATTACTAATACAAATGCAGGTTTTTTTAATTTCATATTAGGTTTAAATTTGTTAGATGTTATCAGAGACTGAATTTTGTCCTTTTAGTGTGACATCAGATGGTTGCTATTGAATGTTTTAAGCCTAGAAAAAAAACTATTCTGACATCATTGAACCATAAACTGAGTCTATTGTTATTATTATTTTTTTTTTTTTTTTTTTTACTGTTTTTTAGATTGGGTTTGTCTAGTTTTTAATAAAAGTTTTCATGTCAAGTGTGTGCTTTCTTTTCTTGCTTTGTGTCAAAAATACAAATTTTAATGAAAATGCAAGTAATGTGCAATGTCCTTTTGAAATGAAGATGTTTACATTTTCAAAACTAAAAGTGTTAATAACATCGAGAGAGTGCCCAGAAATGGACTCAAAACAATTTTTCAAACTCAGGGCAGATGGCCAGCCGTCTAAATGCTGCTGCAAAAGCAAATCAATTGGGATCCCAATGACAATTGTTATCCAGATCTGGCAAGCAACCTATGTGGTTTTTGTTCACCACTACAGCATACAAATTTTAAAATTCTTATCCCTAAATTGTTGTTCGCTTTTGCTCAAACTCACTATTACATCCAATAAAGCAAATGTTGAATTGTTGGATGATACACTATAAGTTTATGAAACAATGTTTCTAGCACCCGCTGCGGTTTCGGCAGCATCTGTGTATCCATCCATTCATATGGATGGATTATAATGACCTTCTCAAATATCTCTTTCATCGTTCTTTGCACTGACAAAGGTACGCTACGAAACGGGTCTGCTGTAAGATAAAAAGTTGTGGTGCTAGAAACAACGCTTCATAAGCTTGTAAACGTTTTATTTGCAACTCTTGAAGTCACAATAATCAGTCATCTGATTATTACAATAGTTTAATTTTTATTAAAAATAAATGATCCCTTCTCAAATTTTGGCTGCTCTCTTTTGTCACACATTTTGACTTATTTCGCTTCATCACACTTGGTTTTTATTAAAATGTGCAAAAAAGGTCTCTTAATCTGTGAGTTCTGACGCATGTTTCGCAAATATTTTCAAATTCTTTACATGCTTTAAATCATCCATTCTTCACATGCAGATTGTATGTTTTAAATACTTTTCTAAAGCTGATAACGATAAATACACCACAAATTTCGTTTCAATGAAAGTAAAGTGCAACAAGATCATCCTGCAGCAGCAGCAGGACAAAACTGCCCCCCTCTCTTCCATCTCAGCTGTTTTGAAAGTTCATCAGAATATTCTAAAAATGGACAAAGTGGTGTGGAAGAGTGCCTGGAGAACAACTCCTTACCTCTGATCTAGACATTCGAAACTGTGGCCAATGTCCAGCCACTGGAAATGCAGAGAGTGAAAGCCATTCAAAGGTACCCTACCAGAGTTTGTACAATCCTTGAAAGTGATTAAAAGTCCTTAAAACTTTTTACAAGCATTTTGGGGTCCTTGAAAGTACATATTTTTATGCAAAATTTGCAAAAAGTACTTTAAAGTCTTTGAATTTTTCCTTGATTTGTTTTCCTTAACCCCTTTGGGACCGGCGGATTTTAACACAAATTTTAATCGTTTGGCACCAATTTTTTTTTAAAAAAGCTAATATTTACTTAAACTATCACAAAAATGCTCTAATTAGAGAAAGCAAATATTACTTTTATTTTTTACTGGTGCCTAAAACAAATTCTGTATGCTCTTTTTGAGGGTGCATCTATGCACCCATGGTCCCGAATGGGTTAATTCAGGGTTGCTATAAAACCTGGAAAAATCAGGGAATTTTCATTTTACACACAAAATATGAATAAGTCAGGGAAATTTTTGACGTGATCGCCAACCCAGTAAACTCTGCACCGATGTTGAAACCCATCCAAAATTTGGCTTAGATCTAGAATTTCCCCAAGCCAATCTGATTCTCTTTCAGATGTGAGGCAAAATTCTAGCTTTCGACCGGACACATGAGCCTATAATTTAGACTCCAGAGCAACCAATAAGAATGCACTAGCAGTAAAGCTTCAGTATACTTTTGTTTTCGGTGTGGTGTGTTGGCGAAATCTTTTCACTGAATGACTAATAATGGGTTGCTCATAAGCCGAGCTTCCCAATCATTAGCAACTAATATAGTGTGATATTACATACTCATTACCACTTTTCTTCCTTTCCTCTCGCTGTGATGAGGAAATCGAAATAACTCTCTTGATTTTATGAATTTGTGCACATGCAGGACTGCCAACTCTCCCACTTTTCACAGGAGGATAAAATAGGATAGCACAGCAATAAAGTTGACATTACAAAAATCTCTGGAGCTGGAGGGGGATTTATCAAATTTTGATTTTAGTTTACTTGTGAGCCGCAAAGTTCTGAATCCATGATTTAGTTTTTCTGCAAATTAACTGGACTCCACATTTTTTTTTTTTTTTCAGAATTCTGAAAAATTGGCATTTTAGAATTAATAGGTGCAAAGAAAACAATTTACTGGCTAAAAAATTGAATCAATTTTTATATTTTTTAAACACTGATTTTAAAAAAATGCAAATTTTGTCAGTTGGTTGGGGGAAACATCACAAAATTTACCAATCAGTCGCAGTGAAAAATCACATGGTTTGCCAATTGCTCGAAAAAAAAAAAGACTTCAATTTTGTCAATCCTTAACAGAAAAAAAATGCGAATTTTGTCTATATATCTCTGAAAAAGAAACATTAATTTTGTCAATTGATAGTTGAAAAAAAAATCCAAATTTTGTCAATCTGTCGCGTGAAATAATCACGTATTTCATCAACTGCTGACAAAAAAGTCTGAATTTCATCAGTCGCTAACGGAAAAAAATTGCAGAGGACAAAATTTACTATATTAGAATAAAAGTGAAACCAAACTCTTTGTCCAAATATAAAAAAATCACCGCAGGACTCGAAAAAATGCTAAAAATCGCAATGAAAATCTTATTAAAAATTGTGGTCATGGAGCCAAATACCGAATAGTAACTGTTTGGCCGAATGGCGAATATTTGACTGTCCAGAATTTAAAGGTATTAAAAAGTTAAATTTTAAAACAATTTTACATAATATTTAACACAGATACTTACATTTTGATAAAAATGACATTTTTATAAGTAAACTTTACACTAAAAAAAAATCAATACCAGTTATTATTTAAGAGGAGTATAATTTAAAAAAAAAATAATTAATAAAATTTTAAATTTTAAACATCTGGGAATTAAAACAAATTGAAGAGAAATTTTGAAGGAGTTGAAGAAAAATTTTACCGTCCTATACTATTTGTCAGGAAAGGACTAAAGTAAAAAATTAATATATAATTAATACAATCTATTCAAACAGGGTTCATACTCTCTTTATATGATAAAATTCAAGCACCTTTTCAGAAATGAAAATTTTAACGTTACAAAATACTATGTCTGTTTGTATAATGCAAATGTATAAATAGGAAAAAAAAATTTTCCTTTTCATATGTTTTCAGGTGAATGCCATACATAACATATAGTAGCAAAGTTTTAAATGTGAAATGTTATGAGAAAATCTCTGAAAAATACAGAAAATATTTTTGCAGTATACTTTGAAAGTTATCTGTGCTAACACTAGACAAAAGTAGACACTTGATAATTCTGAACTGCTATAATACACACAATTTAAAAAGAAACTAAACAATTTTTCATACCTTACCTTAATTTGAAAACATCCACTAAATCATTTTACAAAAAGGTATATTAAAACACACAACTCAAAGAAAAATTTGCATGTTTCAGCGTGAATAATTTATTGCATTTTAAATACAAGACTTTTTTCAGCCTTTAAGCTTTTTAACTGCCTCTTCTATTTTTTCATCTAAAATTTTAACTTCAGCCTGTTTTCCTTTTACGGTTCTTTTCAGGCTGTTTGACTGTATGCAGAAAGTCTTTTTTTTTTTTTTTTTTTTTTTTTTCTTTGTAGACTGCCTTCAAAGACAGCTCATCCACTGAAGCCAGAAGTTCTTTGATGTCAACTTCGAGGCATTTTTTCTTTTTCTTTAAGTCATCTAAATCATCTTCAAGCTTTCTTTTCTTGAGACTTTTCTTTTCAGTGAGAGATTTTTCCTTCTCTTTTTGCTGATCTTTCAGGTACATTATGTACCTTTGTCTACCACTGGATGCAGACGAAAGTAGCTCTTTTTAGGTGCGTTCGTAATTATATAAATACGTAGCACCTATAGTCGTCGTTTGGTCCGTCCGTCTGTCTGTCTGTCCGCATATAACAACGCAAAAACTACCCAACCAAATGGTTTGCAATTTAAAATATATTATCTTTGCAGAATTTTGTTGAGACATTTCAAATTTTATTAAAATCGAATCAAAACTTTAGGAGATATTAATAAAAATATTTATTAAGAAATTTGAATTTTTTTTTTTTAAATCTGTGCTTTTTTGTTATAGGAGCTTCCGATGGATGTTAAATCGTCAAGCGACCGAGATACTTATTTTATGACAGAAATGAATCTGCAGACGATATAATTCATTTCACAGAATTAAAAATCATCAAGATCTGAATATTTATATAACTAGCTGATACATATATATCTGAATATTTATATAACTAGTTAAGATATTTGTATGAACAGTGTCATAAAATATAAACTTAACTAGCTGTTTAACCCGTTCTATGCACGGGATATCATGAATTTAATTCTAAAATGTGCGTACAAACGCACCTCGTTTGTAACGTTTGACGTACAATTTCCAACTTGTTTAATAGGTACTTTAAGCACACCACCACAATACTCTATATGATTAAGTAGAAAATTTTGTGTGGATAAATATCAGGGTTGATAAAAATCGTAATTTAAAAAAAAAAAAAAAAAAAAAAAATGGATTTATTTGATTTAAATCGGATTTTTTTTATTTAAATCCGATTTTTTTTATTAATATTTTTGTACTATGCATGTATTTATTTAATTTTTTCTGCATAGATTTACACATTTCTATTAATTTAATTACAGTTTCTAGATAAAAATTCAAAATAATTTAAATAAAAAAAACTGTTGCAAACAAATTCAAATTTACTTAAAACTTAAAATCATATTATTCTACTATTAAATTGTTATAGGTAAGGTATACCTATGTGTGTTGTGTGTATAAATTTCTAGTTAAGTTATTAAATTTTTCATTCATTTAATTTTCAAATTTTCCATTTTGTATTACTCCAATAATATCTAATCACAATAAATGCAACAAAGAATGCTAAATATATATGTGTATTTCAACCAGGGTTGGCCAATTTTTGCCTAGGTGGAAAAAACCGTCCCGGCAAAAATACTTTTTGCCATAATTTTTGCCACTGGCAAAAATTACTAGTATTTTAAAACAGGGTTTTAAGGATTTTATTTTAATTACATGATTTCAATATTTAAATAATAATTTTAACAGATTAAAATGAGTGCTTTAAATTACAATCTTGATCAATTTCTGTTTTTGCCAATTTGTGTCTGTTTTTTTTTCCACTTTTTGCCACTGTCCTGTCAAAAATACATTTTTGCCGGCAAAAAGCCAACCCAGATTTCAACTGATTCAGACTCACCAATGTCATCTTTATCACATAGACTAAGTTTCTTTGTTTTTGTTTTTGTTGCCACAATCTCTACCATTTCTACACTACATAGTTTGCATATTGCTTCCAAACATTTTCCAGAAATAGTTTTTTTTTTTTTTTGGTCCCAGTAAAATAAAGCTACCCAGCCTTTTTTTTTTTATGTATCAATGTATCTAAAAGCTCTCTGTACTGTACCTAGTATTAGTAAATGATATTTTTGTCCCAACTTGTGTTCACACTATTCTATAACAAAACAGTTACAAGACGCAAGGTAATCACATAACTAAAAGTAGGAAGCTATCAATTGTCAGTGTTATCCAGCCCTCAGCCATTGACAATTTCATGCTTACTTAACAGTAGAAATGGCTGGTTAGCTTAGAAATAAAGTATAACAACATATATCTTATGTTTTCCATTGCAGTAAGCAATGAATTCTAGAAAAGGAAAGGGCAAAGGGATTAAGTTATTCTCAGTTATAAAAGAAACATGAATTCTATGTTAGACAAACAGTCTAAATATTTATTATGTTACAGTTTAGTCCTTCTATTGATCATATTATATCCCCCATCAACATACTGGATATTGAAATAGGCAGGTCTAAGCAACTAAACATAAAACAAACTTGTGAATCATGTATAATCTACTTTAGATGAAGTAACTCCTCACTGAAAATACTTTTATATTGAATATATTTAACTTGCAAAAATGAAGTGTCCATCTAGGAAAGACAAAAGTTTAAAAATGAGAGAGCATTTATTTTGGGATGCACTATGATTAAATAATATTTTGCATATAGTGTTGCATTTACTTTCAACTTATAACACTTTTATTTAACATTATTAAAAGGTCATTTTTAATCTGACATGAATGATGACATTTATTTCAACACGAATGATTTATTTAATCCTTATTCAGCTTGTAAATATCAATGTTAAAAATATTGATTTAAATCAAAGATTTTTTTTTTAAATCTTTTGATTTAAATCAAGCTGTTTAAATCAAACAACCCTGATAAATATACAATAAAATTCAACGTTTAACACACAATATCAAACTGTAGCACAATAAACAGACATAAGTTTCGTGAGTAACTTGGACTTCCATCATCAGTGTCAGTAAAAAAAATTACTATATCCCCCCAAAGACATGAAACAGAAACAAAAACCCAAATGCCAGACAATAACACACCGAAAGCTCATCACGCACGAGCAACCAATAAGATTAAGCTGGAAGTGATGCACTATGGAACAGTAAATCAACCCAGAAAGGTGAGATGTAAGGTATGCTTGAAAAATCTTTGACCAAGGAGTTACCGACTCTATGAATATACTGCTTCAAAAAAATCTAAATCTAAAGGAGTATTGCATTTCTTAATAATAGTGGCTGAATCAAAATTGAAATTACAGTGGAAATTCCCTTTAACAAAGTTTTCTACTTAACGAAATTTTCTGCAAAACTTTGAACACCATTAACATGGAAATTAATCTCCTTATTACGAAAAATATATTCTATATAACGAAGTTTCTTTCACTTTTGTAGAAAAATCTTTGACCAATATACCAATGACTTTGGTATATACAGAATTCAAACTAAGAGGTTGCTGTTGCGATGGATATGCGAAATTATTTCAGTGGATTGTTTGAAAATGAACACATTTAAATAATTTCTATTCTGCTTGGTGCTAAATAAAACAATTTTTTCACGCAAGAAAAATTATTATTTTAAAAACACAAATTGCACAAATTGTGCTTATTAGTTGCTAAAGTCAGTGTAAAAATTGTTTTAAACTCATAAAAGAGCTAAAATCCTACATGTTTCGGCTTTAAACTTAAAGCCATCATCGGGGAAGAGGAACAACACAAACGACTACTGATCTTTAAATTTTCGACACGAGAAAATTGAAATCAACAGTATGGAAAAATTTTATATAAAATAAGCGGGCGATCTCTGTTGCCAAAGAGCGAAAAACAAAACAAGGAATTAACAAGGGGTTAAAAATGTATCCCATAAACTAGGTATGTTGAAAGAAAAGTTATCATTACAAATACAATCTTTTCTAATTTTAATTTCCAATGATTCCCTAATGGCGGCTTTAAATGGGTTATTGAACCTATGGATAATTCTTGCTTTATCGAAATTAATTATAGTATCATTATTTTTAGCGTAAAACCGGGAGAGTGCAGTGGATAACTTTCCAAATTTTATGTCGTTTTTATGCTCTTTTAACCTTTCCAAAAACTTTCTTTTAGTCATACCAATGTAAAAAATTACACTATTATTATTTAAGCTAATGGGGATTTCATAAACACCTGCGAATTGATCAGGGGGGATAGGATCTAATTTACATGAAACTAAGTCAACCAATTTTCTGGGAGGGACAGCAATAAGATGGATATTGTATTTACGGAGGGCCCTTTTAATCCTTTCAGATATAATAGGTATATATTGGAATTTACGATAGTTTGGTTTATTATTGCTAGGGACAGGATGCTGAATTAAATGGCCATTGAATTTTTCTATAATTTTCTGTACGTGATGAGCGGGGAAACCATGGTCAATGGCGATATCTCTGATAAAATTAAGTTCATCTTGGATGAATTCACTTGAACAAACCAGAAAAGCACGCTTGATGAATGAATTGAAGCCTTCAATTCCCCCCTGATCAATTCGCAGGTGTTTATGAAATCCCCATTAGCTTAAATAATAATAGTATAATTTTTTACATTGGTATGACTAAAAGAAAGTTTTTGGAAAGGTTAAAAGAGCATAAAAACGACATAAAATTTGGAAAGTTATCCACTGCACTCTCCCGGTTTAACGCTAAAAATAATGATACTATAATTAATTTCGATAAAGCAAGAATTATCCATAGGTTCAATAACCCATTTAAAGCCGCCATTAGGGAATCATTGGAAATTAAAATTAGAAAAGATTGTATTTGTAATGATAACTTTTCTTTCAACATACCTAGTTTATGGGATACATTTTTAACCCCTTGTTAATTCCTTGTTTTGTTTTTCGCTCTTTGGCAACAGAGATCGCCCGCTTATTTTATTTAAAATTTTTCCATACTGTTGATTTCAATTTTCTTGTGTCGAAAATTTAAAGATCAGTAGTCGTTTGTGTTGTTCCTCTTCCCCGATGATGGCTTTAAGTTTAAAGCCGAAACATGTAGGATTTTAGCTCTTTTATGAGTTTAAAACAATTTTTACACTGATTTTAGCAACTAATAAGCACAATTTGTGTTTTTAAAATACTAGTTAACAGTGTAGTGTCCAAATGGATTCAATTGAGAAAAATTATTGTTTTCACCACTCTACCACACCGAGATCCCTGTGCTGACACAGTTGGGGAAAGTCAAAATCGCCCTTTTTAATTTCAATGATATAGAAGATGCAGCGACGCAATGCCGCCAGATGCATTGAAGCAAAAAATATCAATTAGAGTCAGACAGTTACCATTCTGACCTTCCATTGCTGATAGACAATTGCTTTGTACATCCACAAGAATGTCCTTCAAAATGCAAATCGAAGAACATCAAAGTTATTTTTGTTCCTGCCAATACAACTTCTAAACTTCAGCAATTAGTTTAACTAATAATAAAAAATCCTGAAGAATACTATCAAAAAAGACAATATAGTGAAAACTTTAGTTTGAGAATCTGTGTATCAGAGCTGATGAAAGTTTGGGAATATGACGTGATTCCATCGACCATACACAACTTTTTTTTTTTTAAAGACGGCTTCAAAATTGAAACAGAATAAAAGGCTTCTGAATCCAATACCTGGTTATATCTGAACGAAAATTTTCGTGAATTTAAGCTGATTTCTATTTAAGGAATTTTCTTCATAACGAAGTTTTTAAGTGTGACGATGAGACTTGGAAGAATGGTTAAATGGGAGTTTCACTGTATCTCCCTCCCTCCAACAATGACAAGCAATAGGGGATTTTTGTAATTCCTTTTTCTTAAAGTAGTTTCTGTGTTCATTGATTCTGAAACGGAGTTGTCGTTTAGTCTGTTCTATATAGGACAGACTAAACAACCTCCGTTTCAGAATCAATGACACATCAAAACTTCAGGGGTATTTACAATATCCAATGTCAATGTGGTTTGTCCTACATAGGACAGACTAAACGACAACTCCATTTCAGAATCAATGAACACAGAAACTAAGTTAAGAAAAAGGAATTACAAAAATCCTCTACTGCTTGTGTAAACAAGCTTACTTGTAAACAAGTTACTTGTGTTCTACTGCTTGGAGGGAGGGACATAATTTCAATTTTGATTCAGCCACTATTATTTAGAAATGCAATACTCCTTTAGATTTAGATTTTTTTTAAAGCAGTTCATATTCATAGATTTGGTAACTCCTTGGTCAACGATTTTTCAAGCGTACCTTACATCTCACCTTTCTGGGTTGATTTACTGTGTCATAGTGCATCACTTCCGGCTTAATCTTATTGTTTGCTCATGCGTGATGAACATTCGGTGTGTTACTGTCTGTCATTTGGGTTTTTGATTCTGTTTCATGTCTTTGGGTGATATAATCATTTTTATTTTTACCGACACTGATGATGTGAGTCCAAGTTACTCACGAAACGTACATCTGTTTATTTTGCTACAGTTCGATATTGTGTGTTAAACGTTGAATTTTATTGTATACTCTATATGATCTTTTATAATTCTTAAAGAAATATAAGAATGTTCTTTTAGGTTTTCCACTTCCATATTTTTGTTAATAGAGAATCCTCTCTCGACAGAAGCTTGTCCATGGGGCAAAAGCAACACAAGATTGATCACATGGAAGGCTTTAATGTGTCCTTTAACACACATATGATCATAAAAAAAAATCATCCAATCTATCTGTCAATTCATTAAAGCTGATAAGTTTGTTGTTTCAAGGAAATCTTGATAATCCAGAAGAGTGGTTTCACAGTCATCTTCTGGGATCCAACCATTTTCTTGAAGGGCATTTATGAAATGCAGTTTTCTTTATTCCGTGCAATTTTACCTGGATTCAAACAAGATGAATTGCGTACAATACTATAATTTATTGGGCTTTTTTTCACATTGCACAAATGAAATCCCTTATTTCTTGCTTCAGAGCAATAATGTCACTTTCTTTCACAGATTTCTGCTCTGTTAGATTTTTGAGCAATTTTTCCCCAGTGAATAGTTTCTATTTTAGCAATGGAATTCAACATATCAGTTTTGAATTCAAATCGACAAAGTTTCGAAACTGTTACATTTTTTATTTCACCATCCTTAAGAATTTTGTAATTCAATAAGCATGACCGAATTAACTTAGTTAAATCAGCGGCAAAAAATGGCAGCACAGGTTTTTCAATTTGATATTTCGTCATGAAAGGCTGCACCAAAGATGCAACTGATGAGAGAAAATGCAACTTAACAATTAACAATTCATCTTTTAAAAAAGATTTTATGGAGTCATATGTGAGATTGTTGGGATTGGGAATTTTCTTTTTTTTTCAACCCAAGAGATGAATGATTTGAAATCTTCCAAGATTTCAATGGCTCTTTTTATAGCTGGTAGGCTGTCAAGCCATCTATGTCTGCAAAACTTCAAGGCAGTCTTGCCAGTTGATGATACTTCATAATAATCTTGAAGCCTTGCTGGAGAGTCCTTGAATAACCTATGCAAATTAATCAAAAAAACATCCATTTGCCAATTTGAAGAAGCTCCACCCGCTAACACATGCATTATGTAACACATGCAAGCCGCAGCTACCTATATTTAGTATACCATGATCATATTGTTTTTTAAGCTCTTTTTTATATACACTGCTCAAAACAATTAAAGGATATTGCAGTTTTAGGTGGATTTTGTATCTGGGAAACTTTTTAGTTGATTGATACATGGTCGACAGACATAGTAGGTTATATGAGAATAAATTACACATGTTTGGCAGAAAAAAATGCATTTTATTGCGCATTTGTGTACAAAAGGAAAAAACACAATTTGTGCATATGAGAAAAAAAGAATAAGAAAAGGTGTTTTCTTCAAAGAAAATCATTTTCAGTAGGGGGTATGGTTTCCACGGGCGGCCAGCAACGTTGAACACCTTTGAGGCATGGACTCAATGAGGCTATTAATGACGAGTTGGGGTATTCTGCCCCACTCTTCCAGAAGAGCTCTTTCCAGTTCTTTGAGAGTTTGTGGGGGTTGTTGGCGGCCAGAAACTCGTCTTCCTAGAGCGTCCCAAACGTGCTCGATTGGATTCATGTCTGGAGAACACGCTGGCCATTCCATTCGAACGATTCCTTCCTCGAAAAGGAAATCCTCCACCAGGTTTGCACGATGTGGCCTGCAGTTATCGTCCATTAAAATGAAGTTATCTCCGATTGCTGCAGCGTAAGGGACTACAATAGGTCTGAGGATCTCATCCCTATATCGGCGACCAGTCAGAGCTCCATCTCGAATGATGTAGAGGTCAGTGCGCCCGTCAATGGAGATGCCACCATACACCAACACTCCTCCACCGCCAAATCTGACACTTTCGTGCACGAACGCAGGATTATTCCTACTGCCACGGTCCCTCCAGATGAAAATACGCCTATTATCCGGATGCACAGAAAAACGGGACTCGTCAGAAAACAGAATATTGCTCCATTCATTTCTCCTCCAGTTGACATACTCGGTTGCCCACTCCCTGCGGTCGCGACGATGCCTTGATGTTAATCTAACACATACCATCGGTCGGCGAGCATACAGACCTACAGCATGGAGCCGGTTTCGGACAGTCTGAGTTGAAATCATGGTGCCTGTAGCCGAGCGAAGGTGTTGTTGGAGAAGAGTAGCGTTCATGTTTCGGTGTCTCCGAGCTGTTAACGCTAAATACCGATCTTCATTGGGCGTTGTTGCCCGTCTACGACCTTGCCCTGGTCTTCGGCCTGCACATCCACTCTCCGAAAAATGGTACCAGATCCTAGAAATGACACTTTGTGACACTCCAATGGCTTGCGCTACTTCGGCTTGAGTTTGGCCCCCTTCTAACCTACCAACAATTCTCCAAGCTTCTGAATCTGTCAAATGACTTCGCTGAGACATCGTACTCATCGAAACAAAGCAATCACTGAATGCCGATCATCCTTGTCTTCATTCTCTTTTATCCAGTTGAAAGTCAAATTTCATTCGCTGCCGCTGAAGCGACGTTTTTGACGTCGAACTCAAAATTTGCATACTCCACAGTTTGAAAACCAGAAAAATTTGCATTTGTGATTATCTTCTTCTATTTTCGGCAAAAAAAATTTCGTTTATATCTTTATTTTATATAAAACTTCAAATATCCTTTAATTGTTTTGAGCAGTGTACCTTCCAGTTACAGTAAATCCAAATAATTTAAAAAATTAGAATTCCAAGAAGGGCGACGATCTTTCCCTGCTCCCATTTGCTGGTACCCATGGATTCACGACACGTGAATAAAATTGCTATCACATCGCCTCCAATCTTTCTCACATTCCTCAGATAAGAACGGAATTTCTAATCTTGCAGTCGGTAGTAGCAACAAGTTACCCCTCTTTTCATTTTTTTTTTTTGTTAACTTAATCCTATAGAGGGAAGGGAGAAGGAACAAATGCTTGTACTCTGAACCCTAAAAAGAAAATCTCGGAACATATATTTTAGCCGATTTTTTTTTAAGCTTGCAATGATATTTTATTTTGAATATCTGAATAAGAAAAATTAAACACCAATAAAAAAAACAATGAAAATTAAGCACCTTCATTAAAATATAAGCAAATTCAAGCACTTTCAAGGACCTTTTCTTTCTCTTATAAATTCAAGGACTTTCAAGCAGAGTATGAACCCTGTTCAAATGATGGCATCTTGGTAAAAATAACATTCTTGTTCTTTTTTTATTTAGCAAAGAAATTTTGAAATGCTCCTTGTCTTGAGTGGGCGATCAATTTATCATGGACGATCCTTTTCAGAGGTTGTAAAAAAAACTTTGGTGGTCAAGATAAACATTTTTTGAACATCCCAATTCACTTATTCCACCAAAACTACAATACATTCAATCAAAAATACAAGGGGTGTCACTACAAGATGAAATGGAATTTTCGTTCACAACTTTAACAATAATGGAGATCTTTTAGCATCCTACAGGGATGAAAGTGCACTAAAGCCATTTTGTAGCAGCAAAAATCTAATTTTGTAGCAGTAAAATCCATTTTTGTAGCAGTAAAATCCATTTTTGTAGCAGTAAAATCCATTTTTGTAGCAGCAAAAATCTAATTTTGAAGCAATAAAAACTGTTTTTGGAGCAGATTGAAATTCTAATGTTAATAAAAATTATTGCTATCTTGAAAATACTCTGATAAAATTTTGCCACACTTTTTGCTAACCCTGAACATTCTAAACAACATTTGGGTACTGATTGCAATAATGCATGTATGTTAAAGAAATACTAAGTAATGTGCAAGTACAGCAGACTATTAAATTAATGAATCTATAAAATCCCCCACGCACCCCTAAAAAAAAAATATATATATATATTCTGGCAAGTAAAAAAAAAATTCTGGCAACTATTTGTGGCGGGCGCGAACAGTCAACCCCGAATCCAGGGATGATTGTAAGTATAAAAAAAAATTCTGAAATTCACAGCAAATTTTCTGAAAAGTTACAACAGAGGGAGGGGGGGGGGGGTGTCCCCCTCCCGTCACTTATTTTTGGTATTTTTTTACGCAATTTGCCGTTTTTCGCGATCTTTTGACGAAATTTGCCGTTTTTTTCCAATCTTTTGATGAAATTTGCCGTTTTTCGCAATGTTTTTGACGAAATTTGCCGTTTTTTCGCGATTTTTTGAGGAAAGTCACACTTTTCCCACTATGACAAATTTTGTCGTTTTTTTGCGATCTTTTGTCGAAATTTGCCGTTTTTTCGCAATTCTCTGACGAAAGTCATGTTTTTCCCGCGATCTGTTGCCAAAATTTGTTGTTTTTTCACGATCTTTTGACAAAATTTGCCATTTTTCGCAATGTTTTTTGACGAAATTTGTCGTTTTTTCGCGACTTTTTGACGAAATTTGCCTTTTTTTGCAATCTTTTGATGAAATTTGCCGTTTTTCGCAATGTTTTTGACGAAATTTGCCGTTTTTTCGCGATTTTTTGAGGAAAGTCACACTTTTCCCACTATCTGTTGACAAATTTTGTCGTTTTTTTGCGATCTTTTGTCGAAATTTGCCGTTTTTTCGCAATTCTCTGACGAAAGTCATGTTTTTCCCGCGATCTGTTGCCAAAATTTGTTGTTTTTTCACGATCTTTTGACAAAATTTGCCATTTTTCGCAATGTTTTTTGACGAAATTTGTCGTTTTTTCGCGATTTTTTGACGAAAGTCATGTTTTTCCCGCGATCTGCTGACAAAATTTGCGTTTTATCGCGATCTTTTGACGAAATTTGCCGCTTTTCGCAATGTTTTTGTCGAAATTTGCCGTTTTTTCGCGATTCTCTGACCAAAGTCATGTTTTTCCCGCGATCTGTTGCCAAAATTTGTTGTTTTTTCACGATCTTTTGACAAAATTTGCCATTTTTTGCAATGTTTTTTGACGAAATTTGTCGTTTTTTCGCGATTTTTTGATGAAAGTCATATTTTTACCGCGATCTGTTGACAAAATTTGCGTTTTTCGCGATCTTTTGACGAAATTTGCCGTTTTTTGCAATGTTTATGACTAAATTTGCCGTTTTTTCGTGATTTTTTGAGGAAAGTTACGCTTTTCCCACTATCTGTTGACAAATTTTGTCGTTTTTTTGCGATCTTTTGTCGAAATTTGCCGTTTTTTCGCAATTCTCTGACGAAAGTCATGTTTTTCCCGCGATCTGTTGCCAAAATTTGTTGTTTTTTCACGATCTTTTGACAAAATTTGCCATTTTTCGCAATGTTTTTTGACGAAATTTGTCGTTTTTTCGCGATTTTTTGACGAAAGTCATGTTTTCCCGCGATCTGTTGACAAAATTTGCATTTTATCACGATCTTTTGACGAAATTTGCCGCTTTTCGCAATGTTTTTGACGAAATTTGCCTTTTTTTGCTATTCTCTGACAAAATTGGGGACTTTTCTTCGAACGAATGACGAGATTGACTTTTTTCAGGGATCATTTGCCGAAATACCGATACATTTTATGTCCGAATTTTCGGATTTATGACAGATATAAATTATTTTTTTTCGGAAATCATTGCCTTAATTTTTCGGAAGCGAATCACAGTTTATTTCAAGTAAAAACAAAAACAAGAACGAAAAATCCTGCGTCAAGCATAGATTATGTAGCACTTTTCAACGCTTCCAAAATAATTTTACAAAACATACCGTTTAATAAGCTAAAAGATAACATCTAAATAAACAATTTGGAAAACGCATAACATATTTAAAAACATAATTTCAGGAATTTCCAACAGATACAATATTCGGAAAAATATCCGAATACTTTTATTCAGCCCTGTATATGATCTATAGATTTGTATATGCTAGGATGCTAAATTTTAGTTTAGTTAGGAAACGCGTAGCACAGTTTAAAATTATCTTTCTGGAGTTTCTGTCAATAAACGGAAATGTGTTCGCGAACTTTTGTGCTGCCCTGTATAGGATCTACAGAATTTATACACACGACGTAATAGACAAAAGCGAATTAAAATTAAAATCGCGTTTAGTAACTTAAAACGCACTTCCAGGAATTAGTGTTAACAGACAGTAGAGAATTCTTTTGTGTGTCCCTGTAAATGAACGATGACTGCTATACACACACTATTCTGTAGTAAGCCTCTTGTAATGCACCTTAGATATATATATATATAAATTTCAATGCGTTTAAAATAGTGAAACATTATTTAAATAAACCGCAGACGATTTTTCTCCATAGACGTCATGTAACGGAATTCTTTTGACTGTCCCCTGTAACTATAAGTGCTATGCACACCCTATTCCATATTAAGCTTCTTCTAATGCACCTTAGTGATATATATAAATTTCAATGCGTTTAAAATAGTGAAACATTATTTAAATAAACCGCAAATGATTTTTCCCATAGACCGCAATGTAACGGAATTCTTTTGAGTGTCCCTGTAAAAAAACTATAAGTGCTACAAACTTCCATTGAAATAGGGAACATGCTATAGATAACGACAATAACATATAAAAATTGCAGAGCAATCCGAGCCTATTTACGGGAGTTAGAGCACGGACAGACGGCCATACGGCCAGACAAACCGAAGTCATAAGCACTTTTCAACTAGGTTGGAAAGTGCTAAAAAGGATGAACTTTGTACCGTACAGAGATCGGCCGGGCAGGGTTACACACAGCAGTGACGTTAAGAGGTAATTCAAGCAGAGTTGCAAGAAATGGCGATGTGGCGCAGGTTTGGCGCAAAATTGAAAAAAATAGCTGTTTTGTAGCAGCTTGGTGCAGGAAAGCAGTTTTGGCGCAGGTCTTACATCCCTGCATCCTATTCATTTGGCTTAGTATCATCACACTATCACTGGAAGTGACTGAATTTTGGCCAGTGACACAGTATAAGGACTGTCAGCAGCATTCTGATAAAAGAATGTCTAGCTTAGTGTTGTTTAGATACAAATGGTGGCCATTTTCAGCACTTCTGGTCATGCTATCCTATTTTGCAGAAATCAAAGTATATCTCTGTTGAAAATACAGTTAAGACAATATCTCCATTCATTATTATCAAAATAAACAAACGAAAATTCAAGTTTGAGCTGGAGTGAGATAGACTGTGTTTTTGACTCAGTAAGTAGATTGTGGTTTCCCAGAAAAAAGTTGTCTATTATCACCCCTCAAAGTTTTTTCCGTTTTGCTCAGAAACACCCTGCTTGCTAAAAAGTAAGAAAATGATTCAGTATTATCCCGTCAACCACTTTTCATAACAAAAAACGATCGCCAAACTGTAAGATGAAACGCCAAAAATGCAGCCCCATTGACTGGATGTCAGAAGCATTCTACGTGTTTGTTATGTCATCGAGTGGTTTTTAATTCGACATTGGCCTGTATTTTTCATTCTGTTTTACTGATTTGTTAGTTATTTCATTCATTAAAGTAACAATTGTGTCCTTAAATTCATATATTTTATTTATTTTGAAATTCCAATCGCAACGTTCTCCCCTTTATTAGGCGCTACAGTTTGTGTTATGAAAAGTGGTCGATGGGATAATAGAGAAGTACCAAAGATTATTTACCAGAGAATGTGAAGGAACTTAAATTTGCACATCATTCATTCCTATGAAGGAATCTCGTTATTAATGGTTCATTTTGTTAAATGACACTTTTCAAACAGCAAATAATGTAAAAGCATTCTCTTTTATTTAAAAATTCTATTTCTAATTATTCTGAATATCTTCATTAAATGACAGTTAATAGTGGAAGTTTTAAATTTTTTAAGGGCTTTTTAAATATTCGGTTTGGCTGAATATTTTGATATTTGGTGTACCCCTAATTATGTGACCAAAAATATCCAAACATCTCTTGAGCCACCAAGTGTTGCCAGTCTAAAATGTGCACCTTTTGACTTTGATAAAAATACCCTCAAACTTAGAATTAGTAGCACCATCTAGTGACGTGAAATGCAACTGATTGACAGGGACTGGTTTTTTTTTCTTTCAGTGAACTTTTTTAATCCCTCTTTTTTTAGTAAAAAAAACTATAAGTACTGCAAAAAAATAATAATAATAAGTAGAAATATATATCTGAAAGTAAACTTTAATAAGAAAAAAACAATTATTATTTTACAGAGAGAAATTATAAAATATAACAAACATTAAAATGAAATAAACAATTTAAAACTCACAATACTTCTTTTGTTCTTACCAAGTGCAGATCCAGATATCCACTTAGAAAAAAGGGGAGGGGGTCATATCTTCTTTTTTTTTTCCCTTTTCAGGGAGGTGGTCAGATTATATTGCAAATATTTTTTCTATTTGAAGGCAGTTCTCAAATACATACACTTTCACAGTTGCATTTTCATTCATAAATGCAAGAAATTTGCATTAATATTCGTAAATGTTTACAATTTCACACCAGATATCAAGAAATCAAACATTTCCCATTTTCTTATAGACACAAAGATTCTTTCAGAAAATGTGACATTTGCATTTTAGCAGATTTTTGGTATTCAACAGTCACGGAAAGGTCGTCATGAGGGCGCAGTCGGCTATAATTCAAGAAGCACTGTATATAGGAAAATGAAACGGGTTGTTCGAGTCTTTTACATGCATTACTGGAGACGGTGGGGGTGCTTGAAAGCAAAAGCATCGCGACAACACGTAAAACAGTTCGCCAAAAAACATATTTCTCTCCGCTCTACCCCATGAAATTTCCTGCTACATTCATGAACCGATTTTTTAAGTAAATGCATGCAATTAGCAATGAAAAACAATATTCGTTTTTATAGTTTCTGAATTAAAAATGTCTACAAATCAGTTGCGTTTATTTAAAAATAAATAATTCAAGAATGTGTTAGAAAGTAGCCAGTTTGGATTTGAAAACTACCTCAAAAAATATTTTTCCTCTCCCAACAATACGAAATTATCTGAATATTTACAGATCCATTTTTTAACATAAAAGCATGACACTTTCAAGCAATGTTTTTTTAAATGCTTTGTAATCAAACTGATAAATCAATTACATCTTGAATTATGAACGATTGTTGTTTAGTTTATTTTCTCTTCTGCGATGTCGGTCTGAAAATTCATTTGAAAAGATCTTTTGCCTTTACCAAAAAGTAGAAAAGCAGTTCGATGACACAGTTTCTGAATAAACAGCATTTGAAAATTTCAAGCTTTTTGAAATAAAAATTAATAACAAATATGTGTTAGAAAGTAGCTAGTTTGGATCAAAAAACAAACTCAAAGTTGAGGTTGCAAATATATGTTTACTATTTATTTTTTATTCTTAGGAAGTAAATTAAATACATAAAATATAAACATATTGAAACTTATACATGCTAAAATCAAAGACTTGAGAGTGGCCGAGAAAAATTGTGTTTCAGCAGGTGTAATAGTATAGCGTTCATTCTATCAGGACCCTAACGGGTTTACATTTAAGGCAGGAATGATTCCGTTTTCACAAATTTTACTGTGTTTTAATCTGGAGTCAATCCATCCGAACGCGAAAATTCCATTTGAAGCCAACCTGAAACGAGGAAAAAACAACCAGCCATCTCTCCTCTCTTTCTATAGATATTTCAGACTCCACTGTATAGTAATAGAATTGATTCCACTTTCATGTATTTTTTTAATTGGATATATTTGAACCTGACCCATAAAAATTTGCAGCCCCATTCTTGATCAGATCTTCTGTTTTGCAGATGGAGAACAGTGAAGCTCAGAACACAGACTGGAAATGAGTACTCTATTCGTAGCGCTGGTACTCCAGAGTACGCAGTCACGTGACTTGTCATACATGACAAAGTATCGCCTGTACTTTGTGCAATCCTGTGATCATTTTGTTTAGTTTTGATTATAGATGGCAGCGCCAAATAATTGAATTTGTTTTAGTTTACACACAAAACATCTCTCGGTCATCTGATGGGGTGGGATATCCCACTACTCTCTCCCTCCAAGTGTGTGGTCAACAAATGCTTTCGATCGTTTGTTGTGGGGCCATTTTCCCCAGATGTTTTTCTTTTTTAGCACCTTCCAACCTAGTTGAAAAGTGCTTATGACTTTGGTTTGTCTGGCCGTCTGTCCGTGCTCTAACTCCCGTAAATATGCTCGGATTGCTCTGCAATTTTTATATGTTATTGTCTTTATCTATAGCATGTTCCCTATTTCAATGGAAGTGTGTAGCACTTATAGTTTTTTTACAGGGACACTCAAAAGAATTCCGTTACATTGCGGTCTATGGGGAAAAATCATTTGCGGTTTATTTAAATAATGTTTCACTATTTTAAGCGCATTGTAATTTATATATATTACTAAGGTGCATTAGAAGAAGCTTAATATGGAACAGGCTGTGCATAGCACTTATAGTTACTTTACAGGGACAGTAAAAATAATTCCGTTACATGACGTCTATGGAGAAAAATCGTCTGCGGTTTATTTAAATAATGTTTCACTATTTTAAACGCATTGAAATTTATATAGATCACTAAGGTGCATTACAAGAGACTTACTACGGAATATTGTGTATAGCAGTCATCGTTCATTTACAGGGACACGCAAAAGAATTCTCTACTGTCTGTTAACAATAATTCCTGGAAGTGCGTTTTAAGTTATTGAACGCGATTTTAATTTTAACTTGCTTTTTGTCTATTACGTGGTGTGTATAAATTCTGTAGATCCTATACAGGGCAGCACAAAAGCTCGCGAACACATTTCTGTTTATTGACAAACTCCAGACGGAGAATTTTAAACTGTGCTACGCGTTTCCTAACTGAACTAAAATTATCATCCTATGTAGTATATATACAAATCTATAGATCCTATACAGGGCTGAATAAAAGTATTCAGATATTTTTCCGAATATTGTATATGTTGGAAATTCCTGAAATTATGTTTTTAAATATGTTATGCGTTTTCTAAATTGTTTACTTAGATGTTAGCTTTTAGCTTATTAAACGGTATGATTTGTAAAATTATTTTGGGAAGCGTTGGAAAGTGCTACATAATCTATGCTTGACGCATGATTTTTCGTTCTTGTTGCCCATGGAGAGAGGGTTTACAAACATAATGAAATTTATACGAATTTCTGTAGAATAGGGAGTGTCATACAAAATTTTTCTGTTAAATACATAATAGTTTACAGAACAAAGAAAAACTGTTTACAACCTATTTTAATTATGTTACACTATTTCAAATAGAAGGAAAATCAAATATACAAAAATGTGGTTTACTAAAAGATATCTGTTGTATAATATAGGATGTGTATAGCATTTATTGTTCATTTACAGAGACACTCAAAAGATTTCCGATACAGAATTGTATCTGAAGTATAGTTTATAAGCGATATTTGCTGGAAGTGTGCTTTCAGTAAGACATGTGTTTAACAATATTTTTCCATACTATGTGGTATGCATAAAAGCTATCGATATAGATCCTATGCAGGGTCACACAAAGGTATTTGTAAGCATTACTCTGTATCAGCATAAATTGCTTAAAGGGATTTTTTAATCAAGTTATGCATTTTTAATGTGAAATATGTTTGTTGATTATAAATAAAATCATATACAGAACCACACAAAGAACTGGATACATTACTGCTTTTTATGATAATTTCTGAAAGTCTGATTTCAGTATTTTCGGTGCATTTTTGCCTGAATCAAACTTTAGCTTAATATGTATTGTGTGTGCGTGGGGGGTGATAAAAGTAGAAAGAGAAAGGGTGATTTAGATGAAATTTCTAAAGAAAACAAAAAATAAGAATCAGCAAAAACATGGAAGATTTTTCTCGTATGTCATGGGACAAAGCTCTCACTTATTGGGTGATCACCCTGAAATTTTATTTCAATTCCCTTACTTTTCCAGATTTTGAATAAAATATCGAAATTCCTGTGACCTATCTGTAGCCACCCTGGATAATTTCGAAGCCTTGAATTTTGTAGCTTCCGATGTTGGGATATGTTTAGGTTTACAATAACAAACATTTTTTGTGTTTTATAAAACTGGTTTATTAAACGCATAATATATATTAAATTAATGCAAGTTTTTGATAACATCATATAAAACAAAATAATCTTCAACAAACAAATAAATCTATGCGTTATTGGGTGGTGGTGGTTCTGCGATGGAGGTGAGTGCCGTGATGCCTTGTGCCAATTGGCTGAGTTGTTTCCACCGCTCTCCAGCGATCCTGTTTGCGTTCTGTGTGGACTGGATGAACTCTTCCACAGATACCTGCATCTCTTGCACTTTCTGCTTCAGACTGGCCACTTCGTCCTCTCGGCTTTTGATCTGAAAATAGCAGAACAAATAGTTAAATGCTTGTAACAGACGACAAAAAGGCATAGATTTTTTTTTAATCACACAAGTTGCCTGAAAGACTGTTACAGTAATCCCATAACTAATCCATGAGGGTTATGTTCAAGGAAAACTTGGTGGAAGTTGAGTCTATCTCTGTCCTCTTAAAAAAACCAGTCGTTGGGGACCACCGTAATGCTTACCCATCGTGGATATGCATAATATAAAATGTGAAAATAAAACGTGTGTAAACTATTTATAAAATGCATTGCAATTCCAAAATAAAATTTAAACGTATTTTTAAGAGATTTATTCATATAAATAATTATACAAATCACCGAACATTCGATTTCTAAACAAATGAACAATAATAATCAGCAATATATTGTTATGTTATTCATAATACACTTAAGCAACACTTGACATTATTTAACTATAATATAATTTATTAAGCTGCAGCCTTACAAAGTACACACCGAAACAAATGTGTGAAGTGGCAGTTAAAAGATAAAATACAGTTACAGGAGGATTGATAATAAATAAATTACACAACATGTGACATATAATAAACGATTTAAAACAAATATTAAAACATTTTTTCTTGAAATTTACCATTGAATTATTAATAATAACATAGGTAGTAACTATGAACTTGGAATAAGATATTTATTCACATACACAATCAATGTAACAACTGCAAGGAAGAATACTGAAGTGCATATAATAAATGCTTAGTGTGTTTCTAGATTAAAATAGATATATCTTTTAGGTAGCTTTCATTACAAAAAGCTGCCTATTGCAGCCATTCGGAGGAAAGCAATTCCAAAAAAATCATGACCCCCAAACCACCCTCCGTTCAAATGTTGATTTATATCCATATGTCATGCTGTAACTCCCTTATTTATGAACCGATTTGGATGTGACTCAGTATGAGTATAGGACATACCAAGGACTCGACCGAGTTCGTTGGCCAGCTTCATCCGCCCTCTTGTTTCAAAATGGCAGCCAGTTTTTTTATTATTATTTTTTTTTTTAATTCAAAAAGATGTATAAAAAATTATAAATTGAAAAAGTTCTTTCGGTTAAGTGTTAGAACGTGATACAAGGATTCCGGAACATTCTTTCTTTTGGCTTTATCTTAAAAAATGGCTGAGATAGGGCCGTTTGAAATTCTAGGGTAGCTGCCATTTTGAAACAATCTGATTTTTTGCTATGTTGTAGCCCTCCTGCAGAAATTCGCATTCAAATCCAGTATTAAGGAAAACCGGGATTGAATCTTCTATAATCGGGTTTGAATTATTTTAGCTTCGGGTGTTTGAGTAAAATGAGTTGAATTTTTAAAAACATGGACTATGAAAGCTACCTATTCCTCCCGATACTGGCTGGAAGGACTTTTAGGTAGATTTCGTAAGAAATACTACCTATTACATTCTCACCTAAGTTGGAAATTTTGAAAAATTTTTGCAGATCTACGCCGATCATGACTCCCAGAACCCAAAAACACCCCCAGTTCAAAACTTTATATCTATCTATCTATTTATGTCACTTTTTTATGGACACGATAACTGGAAAAATTCTGCATAAATCTTTTCCAAACTGATACATAAAATCTCGGTCAAGTTCGTTAATGGGCAAAATCGAACCAAGGGGGGGAAAATGGGGGGGCTTTTTGTGAAAACAGAAAAACCCCTTAATTTCTTAATTATTGTATGTATCGAATCCGTTTAAAGTTATTATTACTTCTAGGAAAAGGGCCGAAAATTTATGTATGACAGATTTTTGATATAATTAAAAATGGACCCAAGGGGGGGAAAAAGGGGGGTTTTAGAAGAATAAAAATCATAGCTTCGTCAATTCACAAGATATCAAATCCGCGTAAATTTATTATTAATCCTCTTAATATTATCCAAAAATTTTATATTGACAAGTTTTTTATAGGACCAACCGTTATAGCAAAAAAAAAATTTTAAACAAAAAAATCCCTGCCGGCTCCGCCTGCAAACAAGTTATTTTTCAAAGTAGGCAGTTCCAACTCCCGCATCTTTTCGAAACTGATACATAAAATCTCGGCCAAGTTCGTTAATGGGCAAAATCGAACCAAGGTTGGGGGGTGGATGGGGTGGCTTTTTGTGAAAACAGAAAAATCCTATTATTTCTTAATTATGATACGTATCGAATCCATTTGAAATTATTATTACTTCTAGGAAAAGGGCCGAAAATTGATGTATGCAGATTTTTGATATCATTAAAAATGGCCCCAAGAGGGGGTGGGAAAGGGGGGTTTTAGAAGAAAAAAATTCATAACTTCGTCAATTCAGTAGATATCAAATCCGTTTAAATTTATTATAAATCCTCTTAATATTATCTAAAACTTTTATATTGACAAGTTTTTTATAGGACTAACCCTTATAGCAAAAAAAAAAAAAAAAAAAAAACCTGCCGGCTCCAACTGCAAACAAGTTAGGTTTCGAAGTAGGTGGTTCCAACTGCCGCATCATAGCAAAAGGTCATTTCTTCCGCAATTCCCAACAAACAGGCGCCCAACTGTCTGTGTCTTCGAAATCTACCTGTGCCTGTAGGCCAAGCCGTCAGGGATTTTTCATCTATACTTCAGTCTGTCAGGTGGTCTGCTATTCCTTCCTGATCTTCAAATTTGTGGAGAATTAGTTTTTTTTTTTTCAGATTTTGAAGAAAAGTTTGATTGTGGCTCGATGACGTCCTAAACTTTAAATGCTCTATTACTGAATTGCGTAAGAGAAATATCCTTATCACTCCAAAAATGATAAATCCTATTAATTAACAGTTTACTGTGTTGGATGAAGCCTCTCATTTCCAATTGAAATATATATTTGAATTGAAATTGGAATGAAATACAGGGTCATGAAAAATCGAAGAATGTGGAAAATCGAATTACTAATACCTCGGCCACTCATGATCCGATCCACTTCATTCTTATGCAAAATTTATGTTTTTTAGTGTCTTTTATAGTCACTTCTTAAAATAAACCATTTCGAAAATTTTTATATGCCTTTTATCAGAACGACTATTTCGAGAGTCCAGAAAAAAGAGTTCTGGATACTCGAGGTGACTCAAATTCAATAGGCTTCTTCCCATTATGACATACTAAGTACATACTCAATTTCAAATCTCTATCTCAGTGTGTTTGGGAGACAGAGCATTTACAGACAGATGGACGGACAGCCATTTTTTTTTTTTTCTAAAAATATGTTTATTGGAATCTGCAGTGTCTGAAAAGTGTCAATGTGTCAAAAAAAAAAAAAAATTTCGATTTTTAAAACGATTACAAGACTTACCTTATAACTACATAGGATAGGTAAGTAAAAGGAGTTACATTCCATAAAGTATTAATTAAAGCGGCATACAAAAAAACAAAAGAATATATTTATTACGCTATGCCTAACATATATATGCAGAAGGTGAATGTACACATCTATTCATGAGCATGAAATTTATTTATTGAAGAGAATTCAAATGGGGAAATAATGACATACAGCTAAAAAAGTGCATAGGTTTTTGTATAAAGCTATTTCAACTCTGTTCACAAAGAGAGACGATAATGTGTTGGTATGCGATACACTATAAAAAAAAGGATAATTGAATACAGCTTTCGTACAAGCACAGTTTCAGCTCCATCTCTACGAGAACCTGAACGTGTTCAATTAACAAGAAACATGCCTAAATGCTTTCATTTATTGTCCGTCTCTATACGCAAACAAGAACATTTTCAAGATGCCGTTACCTTACTCCTATCCCCACAGTGCAACGCGTATTCTGCTCTTGTTATTCTTTTGCTTTCCTACAACACGCGCTCCTTTCTCAATTGACAACAGATACTGAGCCAACACGGGGGAAATAAATAATCTTTAACCACTACAAATTCTGAAAGAATAAATAAAATCGTGAATGTTATGTTTTTCCTGCATTTTCATTACTGTATTTCTGTATTCAACATTTGATAGTTAAAGAAGCACTCGAAAAATAAATGACATTTCTAATGAGTCAATTTACCGATCACAGATCAAGACACATTTTGATTTTCAACTTCCAAACCACAATTGTTTCATACTAGGGTTTACAACAGGCAAGATTTCAAGTCATTTCAGAGATTTACTTTTATGATTTGCAGAGTGACCTGAAGACTGTGAAAACTTTTTATTATAATGAGAAAATCTCGTCCCCCCATCCACCTTAAATCTGAAGAAATACAATATTTACAGTTTTATTTGTTTCTCGTACAAGATTTAGGTTAGCTGGGCGCCCGTGATAACTCGCCAAATCTTGTTTCCAATGGGCATCCTTTGAATGGCAAACAACTAACGATACATCTTTAAATGATATTAAAAGATTTTGGGATCTTATGTAGCGTAAATTTCTATTTTTGTGGGTCTTATGAAATAAAATGTTTCTAGTTTTATGTTATATCTTATTTTAATATTTCTGTAATGGACTAAGCCTAATCATTAATAGAACCAATTACGTGAGATTTCGTTATTTGTACTGATATGTTATGTTTGTTTTTACGTATTTTATCATGATTATATTTTAGCTGTTTCTAAAGATATTATATTGCAAAGTTAAAATATTGTCCAATTGTTATTAGCTAATGGGAACAACTGTCGCAAATGCACCGGGGTTGGTGAGATTTTTGTTTTGCGCCATTTTGGTGAGAACACCCTGTTTTCAGGTAACTGTTAAGCGTAGCTTGCTAAAACAACATGTCAGTTTTATTTTATTATGAAACGGTTTATTTTTTTATAAAACACACACAATTTTTATTATAAACACACACAAATTATTTTATTATAAAATACACACAATGATTAATTTATTGTAAAACATACAGTATTTAATTTACACGCAGAATCTGCCATACCAAGCAAAATTTGATAAAAATTGCTGGGTTTCCCTCACATAAAATCATCATTTTGGCAACAAAAAGATACTCTGGTGCGTCTGCGACAGCTGTACTGGCTAATGTTAAAAAATTGGCGAGAAAAAAAAGGGTTGGCGAAATTTCAAATGTTTTGCCGATCACTGGCACTCAGCTAACATAAAAGTACCAATTTCCCAATGAGTAAAATCTACCCCATACACAAATAAGATCATGTACAAAATTTCAGTATTTTATCATAATTAAGATGCAAATGCACACACAACACTGTTTTTAAAAAAAGTTGAAATTTAAAAGAGGGCAGGAAAAAAAACGTTCTAAATAACAATTTTTGTGATTCTAAAAGGACTAGAAACCTAAAAATTGGCATGGCAGTCACATATAAGCTTATACATTAACTGCTAAGAACCGCTTTTTAAAAAAATAAAATTTTAAAATATTGACATGATGGAAAAATATTGTAGAAATGATCTAAATTATGATTTCTTAGGAATTGTTAAAGATAGAAACTTTAAATTTGACATGACTGTTATTTTTAAGATGCAAATGCACACACAGCACTGTTTTTTTTTTAATTGAAATTTTAAAAGGGGTGTAGGAGTAAAAAACATTCTAAATTGCGATTTTTGTGGTACTTGAAAGGACTAGAAACTTGAAATTTAGCATGGCTTTTACATTTAAGATAAAAATGCGCTTAAGTATGGTTTCTAAAGAAATTCAAAATTTTAAAATCTGAAATGAGCAGAAAGAGTTCTAAATACATTCTAAATTATAATTTCTTTCTAAGGGGATTAGATTGTTAAGGATAGAAACTTCAAATTTGAGATGGCTGCTGGCTGCTTAGAACAGTTTTCTGAAAATTCTAAATTTAAAAGTGTGCAAGAGCAAAAAATGCTCTAAAATTGTGATTTATGTGATACAAATGGTATAGAAGCTTGGAATTTAGCATGGTGGTTACATTTAAGATGTGAATTCTCACTAAAAACTTTTTTTTAAATTTGAAATTTAAAAGAGTGAAAGAAGTGAAAAACGTTCTAAATTATGATTTATTTGTAACTTTGAAGCCTAGTTTTAAAACTACTGTTACTCTAGATATGTAAGCCTGTAACAGTTACAGGACAAAACTTTCTTAATTGTGGTTTATTCAGAATGGTTAGTGTTAGAAACTTAAAAAAATTTGACATGTCATGTCTGTTAGGGTCAAGATGTAAAGGCTCACACAGAACAGTTATCTTAAAATTCGAAATTTAAAAGTGTGCAAAAGCAAAAAACGCTCTAAAATTACAATTTTTGTTATGCTGCTGAGCTAAAAACTTGAAATTTATCAGGGTGGTTATTTTTAAGATGTAAGTGCAGGGTAAAAACGATTTCTAAAAAATTCGAAATCTAAAAGGGTGAAATGCGCAGGAAGCATTCTAAAAACCTTCTGAACGACGATTTATCTGAAATTGTTAGGGACAGAAACATGAAATTTTAAATGACTGTTACTTCAGAGACATCCATTCCTCCGCAGAACAGTTTTTAAAAATTTAAAATTTTTAAAGTGTGCAGGAACAAAATATGTTCTAAAATTGCAATTTCTGTGATACAGTAAAGCTTCTATAAGCTTTGGAATTTGGCATGGCAATGACATTTAAGATATAATTTCTCTCCAAGAATGATTTCTAAAAATGACTGAATTTCAAATGAAATGAGTGGAAAAACCTTCCAAATACATTCTATTATTACACGATGCTTATGCTTTTTCAACTTCCCTCTCATAAAACTAGGCCCACCCATGCCACTTGGCCTATTTCAACAAGGACGCGAGCAAAGCTGTGAGATTGGCTAGTTTATACTATGTGTCAAATTTTTAAATGTTTATTGTATTTCTCCATGCGAATAGAGGCGTGAGATGGTTTGTCGTACCTGTTCCTTCTGATGGAGGACTTGGTCCTTGAGGTAGGTGTTGTCCCTCATGAGGTCGATGATGTCTTTCTCCCGCACCTTCACCTGCTCCTCTTTCTGGGCCACTTTCTGAGAGAGGTGAGAGAACTTTCCTTCCTCCCTCGCTTTGAAACGCTGCTCGTCCGCCAACTGCAATCCAGCATAGATGGAGTTAGAAACAAGAAATAGACACATCTCACTAATAGGTTTTGAAGGGGTCATACTACTTTGACTATGTTCTAAATTTCAATTTATCTTTTAAAGTACCGCACAAATCCTATACAGTAGATTGTTGCAGATGTAAACAGTGAAATTTAACAATATACAAAATTCAGTCAAATTCAAATTTTTTAATTTTTTTATCATCCATTTTAATATGCAATTTCTCACGAAACAAGTATCGATTTAATTTATTTCCAAAGACAGTGGCGACTCTATTCTTTTTATCAGATATGTTTACAAGTAGGAATCCAGCTTTTTGGGTTATAAAGCGAAACATGAAATAAAACTTTTTTATTTTACAATTTGGATGTCCATTATGAGTGTACCTTTATAAGACAAGTTTCATTGAATCATTCAAGAAAAAATTATCTCATTATTTTATGTATATTTAATTATCCATTATTAATAATTGACATGACCTATACTTTTAATATTTTAACCATTTTTTTTTTTTAAATTATCTTGATTTTTATGACAGTGGAATCTCGTTACAACAAATGCTACTTGAATGAATTTTTCAGTTTAAAGAATATTTTTTGGATTGTTAAAAAATGTCCTATGCTTTCACACTATAAAAACAGTCACTTTAACAAATTTTTTGAAAGCTTAAAAGGATTATTCAGCTTAAAAGGAATAGTTATTTCAGTTTTACGAATGTTGAGTCGTTGACAAGAAGCCAGAATTTAGAAGAAAACTTTTGTCAGAAACTCAATGAAGTGGAGACAGACGATTGTTCATCCAGTACCAAAGAGCGTGTTGTACGATCAAAACATTGAAAATCTTAAAAATGAATTATCCCAGTAAAATAATGTTCCGAAAATATTTTATACAATTTGTTTTGAAAAATGCATTGTCAACTCCAGTGCAGGAGAAAAAAAACTTGAGATTTTTTTAAAGAAATAAAGTTACATTGACACCAGATGTCAATACGCTTTGTAATCCGTCCAGTATCTAAACTCATTCTATTTCTTTTATACAATTAAAATATTGAAGTTTAATGAACTGAATAATTATCTTATTTCTAACAAGTGTGTTCACAAGTCATTAAATACTGACTGACATGCTTGCATGTTAACCAAAATTTAATATAAATGTAGTAATAATATATTTTATTTTATTCAATGTGCATGCAAATTTTCCTTTTTTCTATTCAAATATCACATTAACAAATTTAATGGGTGGTCTCCAGAAATTTGTTATAACGAGATTTTACTTTATTGTAAGCATTCATTATAATTTTGCGTGCATTATTAGATTCAAATGCTTATTAAAAAAATTTAAACAACACAGTGACCAGAAATCAGCACAACCTGCTCTGATACCAAACTATGCGGATTTCAAGGAGTCTACTGTATTTTATTAGTTAGATATCGAAAGGGCAATATTTGAGCTACCACAGCCAGTTATATTACATATCATAACATTATCAACACTTTGGTAATTTTGGACACCCTCCCTTAATTATATCTTTATTAATTTCTAATTTTTTTTTTTTTTTTTTTTTTTTTTTTTTTGTGTTTGCAGTGATATACAGATATAGTTATACATTTATTTTTCACATATTTTACAGATTCATGATACATGATTACAGATACATGATTCATATGATATATTATATCTACATATGAAATAACTTTGCGTCCAATAACATCTAAAAGAGATAGTTACTATTTAAAAATATATTAAATAATAGCTCACTGTCACATCATGAGTGCATTCAACAGCACTGTTGTCTTTTTGCATAGCCCCTCCCCCTTCATGGGGAGGGCGGAAGCAGAACTACTTATCAACAAGAATGAAAAAACATGCGTCAAGCGTAGATTATGAAACACTTTTGGAATAACTGTAATGAAACTTCGCTGTTCAGTAAAGGTGGAAGAGAGGAGGGCCCAATAAACAATTTAGAAAATGCATTTGAAAACCTAATGCCAGCCATGAGAGTCAATAGTCGGAAAGCATTCTAATTCTTTTGTGCAGTCCTGTATAGGATAATCTATAGATTTCTATGTGCATTACATAGTATTATACAGTTGACTCTTCTGTTAGGAAATGCATAGCTCCGTTGAAAATTCCCCTACAGCAAAACCTGCCAATCAACAGACATGTATTTGAGATCTTTTGTGCAACCCTGTATAGGATCTATAGGAATTATAGACACCCAATAACATGCAAAAAAAATGAGTTCATTTCAAAAATGCGTACCACAACTGAAAATGCACTTTCAGCCATTATTATGGATAGACAGTACAGTAACTCAATTCTTTTGTGTGTCCCTGTACAGGAACGATGAATGCTATGCACACCTTATTCTATACTAACCCCTCAGTGATACATATCGCTTTCAATATGTTTGAGATACTCTTAACATCATTAAAATACACACAGACCCCAATGTAATGGAATTATTTTCAGTGGCTCTGTCCATGAACTATGTATGCTATGCACTTTATTTTCAATACCGAACAAGCCATAGTCAATAGCAATAACCTATATACATTGCATAGCAATTCGAGTCTATTGACATGAGTTAGAGCACGGATAAACGACAGACAAACACCAAATCCATAAACACTTTTCAACTATGTTGGAAAGTGTTCACAAAACAAGTGTACCAACATACTTTTTCTTTCTTTACTAAACCAGTAAACACATTAATCACGTATCCCAATTCAAACCTATTTCACAGCTGCTATCTCCAACAGTGAATTATAGGCGCATACAGCGGAAGAACAGGAATGCCGAAATGTTGGGGAATGAAATAATTTTAGAATCATTGAATGGCTTTTAACAATAACTTTATATTTTCATAAAAAATAGATAAGACTCAAAAAGAAAAGATAACAGATTATTTTGATGTAAAGAAAAAAAGGGTTGGCTAAAACGCTATCAAAAGACAAACCCTCATCCTAGAGATGTCTTATAACATCAAGTGCCAGACTAAAGTAATAAGCCCCTTAACAGCCTATGCTAGTAGTCATATGAAAAAACGCTCAAGCTAATGTTAAGTGTTTGGGAAGTTTATTTACAAATTTCTCACTCATATTTTAATATTTTTAAATGTTTTTTTTTTTTTTTTTTTTTTTTTTTTTGTTTTGCTTAGAATAGCTGAGGTTGATCTCTAACAGGGTCAGTTTTTACTTTTTTGATTGTGGTTCCAGTTTTTTTTTATAGAAGGATACTTTCACTTTCAGAACCTGTTCCAACATTGAAAATATCCGCTTATAAAAATTTTTTAACCAAAATTTAAAAAAAGGTAAACACTAGGAACGTCAGAGATGGACCTCAGCTATCCTATGTAAAAAAAATCACTTTAAAATATTAAAATGCGAGCGAGAAATAGGATAATAACTTTCCCATAGACTTAACATTAGCTTGAGTGTTTCTTCGTGTGACTCGTGTAGGCTCCTAAGCACTTTTTTTTTTCCAAAATCGATGGACACTAATTATTATTTAAAACAACACAAATGTCACAAAACACATATGCATCATTTAATAAAACTTTACTTAAGGTGTTTTTCAAACATACATAACTGTAATTGAATAAATTCATATATTTAATACTTTGGAAATTTTTCCATAGAAAATTTCTCATGCCTTGCATTCATAGTAATCAAATTTTAATTGCTTAATAGGCATATAGCCAACATGGTGAAAATGTACCCAAGACAGGACTCGAACCCCGAGTCATCAGTATAGCGCATTGACGTTCTACCAACTGAACCACTTGGGAACGATACTCAGGCCTGTACTTCACAATGATAAAAACCTAGTGCTTTCGAGCAACCTTAGCTCATCATCAGGGTTATAAAACTAACACGCAGACATACACAAAACAAATAGTCTAAAACTAGTAAAAACATTGTTTTCTGCTGAAGAATGGTCAAACCATTACAAACAGGTCACAAGGGGTGGGAAGCATTGGGAGGGATGTGCTAGTCTTATTCAGTCTTGAACAATCTGTAAAAGTTTATACCACAATTTAGGCATGTTGTAAGATACCGAATCATTGCATGTCTTATCTTTTCTGGTTAAAATTTCTATGGATTCATTTATTATTGCTTGATGAAAGGAAGATGTGGGTTTAATTATTTTAGCTTTATCAAAATCTATTTTAATCGACTGCTCTTGTTTTAATCTGGAAAGTGCCGTTTTACTTCTATTGTACTTGATATCTGCAATATGCTCTTTTAAACAAATTTTAAATTTTCTTAAAGTCCTGCCAATGTAGTCTTTAACTTTATAACATTTCATCCTATTTTCTATTATTTCTATAGTAACTGGGATTCTATAGATTCCTACTAAATCTTCAATCGTTATGGGATCAATCTTGTTATGTAGTAATGCTCTCAATTTAACTGGAGGGGATGCTACCAAATTTATTTCATATTTCTTTAATTTCTCAAAAAGTTTCGGAATATATTAAAATTTGTAAAATTTAGTTGTTTTTCTGTTAATTCTTGCTGTTTGTTATCCCGATATTCATATTGATAAATTAACTTCTCTGAAAAAACATTCTCATTTGCTATCATTTTAATTCTGTTAAGTTCTTCATTGATATAACTATCAGTACATACTGAAAATGCTCTACGGATGATGACGAGCTAAGGTTGCTCGAAAGCACTAGGTTTTTATCATTATGAAATACAGTTATGTATGTTTGAAAAACACCTTAAGTAAAGTTTTATTAAATGATGCCTATGTGTTGTTTTAAATAATAATTATTGTACAAAGGTGAATATTTATTCAAATGAGTGTTGTTTTTTTTCATAGCTCAAGTTTATTTCGATGGACACCTATGAGTAAAGCATAAATGCTAGAGAGTCTTTTTTTGAGAAAGAATGGGTATAGGGAATGCCTTGAAAAAATTCCACTGCCTGTATGGAATTTAAACACACCAAGAAATAGGCGAAAATTTGGATACATTTAAAAAACGCATACCACTTCTAGCAATTATTGCTCATAGACAGTACTGTTTTTCTTTGCTTGAACGATAAATGGTATGCACATCCTATCCTACAGTAGGCCTCTCGTAATGCACTTGAGTGCTGAATGTCCATTTCAGTATGTTTGAAATAATCGTTAAAATACACTCAAACAACTTTTCCCCCTACACCGTCCTTGTAACGGGGAATTCTTTCCAGTGTATCCCGTAAATGTTACACACAATAAATCTTGTAGGATTGAAGTTTTTTCTTCTTCCCCTGCCTCCTCTGTGCAGTGGTATTTCTTAAATACAGTTTTGTTTGTTGTTATGCTTCTAGTTTGTTAAGTGTCTTAAATAGTGACTCATTTTAGTATCAAAATTTCATTCTACTGCACAAGACATAATTTGTTTATACCATAAACCTTTTAAACTTCCAGAAAAATGACAAGCTTCTTTACTTTTCTAGCATAGGCTTGGAGAGGTGGGTGGTGAAGTTTTAACTTCTTTTCCTCTTACTTTTAAATCTTTCTACTGACGACGCAATAGTGACACAGTGTGTGAGTGTTCCCCACTGACAAACATCCTAATGCTAATTTTCTGCAGCTGATTGTTGTGTCTAGAGTTGGAGGAGTTTTCAATGAGCCTTCATTCCGCTCAGCATTGTGAGCTATTTTGAATGAGGGTGGTCGCTCTTCCTGTTTTTTGAGTTGTGTGCAACATTATAGGAAACGGATTGTGTCATCCTACATATTATTTCATCCCTTTTTCTAAGCAAATACAAAATGCAGAACAATGAATGAGATACAACGGGACAAGGATTTTTGACACTCACATTTTGTTAAAGCAAGTTTTTGGATTAAAAATGGCTGTTATAATTAAACATTAAATCAGCATTGTTTTCCTAAATGAAATGAAAGGTTTTACTAGGATCCATGTTGCCACAAATATAAACGACTGCATGATACCATGCTCAACAAAGATTTTTAAAAAGAAAGATAAATGAGGACATCTCCACATGTGTTTATTTTATATTTATGATTAAAAAAATGTTTAGAAGAAAAAAACACCCACCAATTGAATCCATGGAATTCCATGGGTCGCCTAAAATGTATGCTTTGTTGTATTAAATTGTATTTTATGTATAGTCAATTTTTTTTTGTCCCATGTTTTTTTACAAAGTGGGGGACATCCTCCTCTATTGAAGTTAAAATAAAAACTGGATTGTAATTTTTTTTTTTTTTTTTTTTTTTTTTTTTTTTTTTTATGATGATAGCCTTTCGCTATCTTCGGCCCATTTTTACTGTCACTTGGATGGAATACAGGAGAGATGCTATTCTGGCATGTCTCATGCTGTTTGCAGATCCTTCATTTTTCTTTAGAAGTTTAAACCTGCATCTAAAAACATAGGACACTGCAGTGTGAAATCCTTAAAGTCATGTTAAACCTTTCATTCAAAATTCAGTGCATTGAGTGTGCCATGTTATCGAGTTAAATGGGTTCATTCGATAGCCATCCGAAAAGAAGACCGCTTCAATAGGCCCTGTTATGGACAGTGAAATAGAGTGTCAAGTTGGACCCAAATGAGTTTGTTGAAACAAAAAAATGTAAACGTACGTTTTGTTCACAGAGCCAGTCCAATATATAGAGTCCTGTTGAAGTACACATGAATAGGACAATGTTGCACACAGCGGAATGCAAAACAAGCCGTTCATTTCACACTGTCTATTTAGGATAATGAATTTCATGAAACTTAAAACGTAATGAGAGAGTGTTCTCACTTTGAGGGCCAAGTTGTGGGAGTGTTCTTTCTCTTCTTTCAGCCTCTCTCTCAGCTGGGCCACTTCACCCTTCAGCGTCTCGTCTCGGTTCTTCGCTTCCGATGCCTCCACAACGGTGGACAGGTGGAGCTGCTCAAGAGACACTCGCCTGCATTCCTCCTGGAAACACATCATTCAAAATTTTATTCATTCAACAACTTTTCCATTGGACAAAGGTCTAACAAAAAGTACAACTTCTTTGTTGAATGCGTGAACAATAATAATAACAGTTCATGACACAACAAGCATCATGCTATGGACTTCTTTGAATGGCTGAAAAACATTATAAACTGTAAAATAAGTTTTATGAGATCGTTGACACATTTCAGTTCCATCGAAGCCATTATCCAAACAAATACAAATGTTCTAGGATGGCACGGTCTGTGAAGTTATTTGAAACGCTATCCTTTAATATTTCACGTACTTTTTAAAAATAAAGCGTGTTATTTTTTTATTTTTTACTTCAATGTTTATTTCCATATGCGTGACCTTGGAATAACCTGGAGCCACCCTTTTGGTTAAGTTAAAGGAGGCTGCATCGTTCCCTATAGTATTTTTACGTGTTACAATCTCTATGGATTCAAAATGGATTCATTACAGAAATCTATTTTTCTTTTTCAATTTCTAATGCAATTTCTTTCCCATTACCATAAAAAGAAACTGCATACAGACAATATTTAAATAAATCAATAAAAATTTAGATTCTTTCACTATAATTTGAAATCTGAAACGGACGTCATTTTGGGCAGATATGATTTTTTTCGCATATTACAAAGATTACTATAAGTGCATTTAAACGACATAATATATTTATTTAAATATGTTTGGAGATAAAAATAAATAACTCAGCTCCTAATTTTACAAAGATAAATTGTTTCCAATGGTTTGTTAATATTAAGGTAAATTTTCTAAGAAATAGAAACATATTTTTGCATATTCAAACTTCATGATTCAATTTATTCTATGTAATCAAAAATCGTCTGTCAAATATTGACATTTAGAATTCATTACATCATAACTTTTTTCAGCTTGCACTTCAACCAAGGAGGCATTTTTAAACTCCTTGGACTTAGGTGGACAGTAGATGCCCACTATTAATAAAAATTTGATTTAAAGAAAACAATAAAGTATTTTCCATTAATTATTCTTTAAAGATGGGTGTTAAAACAAACGGGATTAAAAGTAAAATGGTTTATCCAGAAAGAAATAACGTAATTTTTTCAATGTAAAACATTTATTTTAATTTTAAAAACTAATATATTTTTTATAAGTTTGCAAAGTGGCGACATTTTCATTTCACTAGCTTCGAAATTATTATCCAGTTCTTAAAAGAACAATATATATTTGAGAAATAATGTTTTTCATCAAAAATCACATAATTTCAAAATGCAATTTTAGCAAATTCTGTTTAAATTGCATGGTAAATATAATTTCTGAGTTAAATTTAGTATTTAGTAATATTGTCTAAATTTTTTCTATGAGTACAGTAGCATTATATTTCTTTAAACGCTTTTATGTTTTAAATAGATAATGTGCATGTGACATCACACACTTAAGTAAAGGCATTTTTCTCAACTAATTGTAGGCAAAATGTAACAATTCTTGCAGAGTTAGTAATTCATAATGTATTATTTCCTACACATAATACAATGTATTCTAACAACTTGAAAATTATGATAAACTTCAAGCAACTTAGCTCAGCATTTTGCCCACGTTAAGTTGAAAAACATGCACATTATCTTTAAATATAAATGCATATTTGTACATGATTCATGAAGTGAAAGACCTTTTTTTTAACTCAACAGGCATCAGTTGATAGAAAAATCTATCCCTGGTGAAAGTGTCATGATATTTTAAATCATGTGCCAGTTTTCATTCAGGAAATATTAGTATTTTATAGCAATTACACAAAGTAGTGTAATTTCCACAGAATGTATTGGTCGTACCGTACAATCTTACAGAATATTAAATTTCGATAAAATTTAATAAATTGTTGCCATCGAAATTAATAATAATAATTGTCATTGAAAGTTGATGTAAAAGTTGTTAGCATATGCAATTTTTATTGGAGAATGGAATTTGCATTTGACATCGCTCACGTGAAATTTAAAGAAGATCGACTCCACTAATTAAACAAGAAAATCCACCCTCCTATTTTTTTAAAAGCACCAAGATAATGGATAAGAGCAAGAGAAAAGCCAATTAAAAATCCAGGTATTATTAGTTATCTTTCTCTGATACTTATATAATTCCTTATAATTTTAAAATATCTAAATCTATAGTTAAAAATATCGGTACTTTTCGGTTAGCCGGGCACCAGTGATATATGTACGTATATAAATACATATGTACATACATATATGTGTATTTATATATATGTATATGTAGATATGTGTATATGTGTGCGTGTGTGTATGTATACATGTATACATATCACTGGCGCCCGGCTAACTGAAAAGTACCAAAATATCTCTGCAGGGTAATTTTTGCCCCTCATTAGAATACATTCCTGTCAAATTTCGAAATTCCCATAATCCTAAACTACAACACAACAATTAATATGACAATGGTCCATAATTGTGGTGTCTTTTTCAGATTGTTTTTGCCATTCAAATAAATAAGCAACTCTATTGCTTAGCAAATAAGCATTTAGGCTTTGAAAGTTTTTGAAGCGTGATAAACATTTTGATTTTATTGGTAGATCTACAACTGTTAAAAGTGTAACTATGTGAAATAAAAATAGCATAAATGTATTAAATTATATGTTAAATGTATTTTTCTACTTATTTTATTTATTTTTAAACTTTTATGCTTCACCATGTTTTAATTTCTTTTTTAAATATCATATAACTTTCAATGTAATATAATAATATTATATCATAAACTGTTTTGGAAAAGAAACATAACTTATGTTGATTTTTAGATTATCCTAATCAAATAAAACTTACATCTAAAGTGACATGTTAATTAACAAAATTATTTACTAATATAATCACTTTAAACAATATTCTTCTACACAAAAACATAAATTATATCAATTTCCATGAACGGAATAAATGTAAATTAGAATAAATAGAACTGCTAAAATAGAATAACAAAGAAAAAAAAAATTTCCACGTTTAATCTTAGTGAAAGAGTATGAAATTTCAAGTACATGAAACAAATTTAAATGATTCTATATATAAAAACAAAAATACGCAAATTGTGATTATCAGAAGTATTATCTTGCTGGCAATTTCTAGACAGAGCCTACTAATGGCCGGTTACAGCTGTCGATAATTATCTCATTACCACACATAGAGAAAATAAGGTGTTGGGTGCACCTTTACCATAACCCAGAAATTATCTAAAGGGTATAGGTGCAGATTCACGGTCGCCAGTCGCCACGTGGCGACTAATGTTTTTGCTTTGGCGACTAACTTTCTATGTCTAAGTCGCCTTGTGTTTTACATGGATGTCCCTTTTTCGTCCAAAGGGAGATTTCCCCTTTTTTTTATATAATATGAAATCCGGGCATTCTCCTCCATAATTCAGCAATATTTAGCTCTTTTTTTTCTTTTTTCTATTGTCCATAATTAAAAAATATGACTGTCACATTACCACTAATAAATCTGCAATGTCCGCAGAATCGGAAAAAAAAATCCTGTTGATATGCGTCGCTAATAAACTCTGTGCCAATGGCATGCCACAATAAGCCCGTGACACAGTAAAATTTGTGCCGAGAAGAGAATAAATTTGTAGCTCTGGGATTTTATAGATATGTTCTTACAGGTACACATAGATATTGGCATGCGATTCTTCCACGAATTAGCAAAACTCCTCGAATTATCATTATTTATTTATTTATTTATTTTTAGCTTTCCGCAAATCAATTCACCAATCAGCCATGAAAAGAAATCTAAAATTTCTTCAAATCGGTCACTGAAAAATTTTGAAACTTTCGTCAATTACTCGCCAAATAAAACCATGAATTTCATCAATTGCTGATGACATAAAACCGCGAATTTCGGCAATTGGTCGCAAAATAAAACCGTGAATTTCCCCAATTAGTCTCGGGGGATAAAAAAAAAAAACGCGAATTTCATCAATTGGTCGCGAAAAAACCGCGAAGTTCATCAATCAATTGCAAAAAAAAAATTGTGAATTTCATCGAGTTGTGATAATAAAACATGAAAATCGGCAATCGGTCACAAAAATTTAATTTCTTTTTTTGTCTCCATAGGTATTAAAAAAATTCTTTAATACATCCTTTAAAAAATCCCCTTGCAACAAAAGTTGCAATGAGGCTTATAGTATTCGATCTTTCTCCATCATCCTTGAAAATGTCAGAAATTGTTAAATTTATTTTATTAAAATCTAAAACCTAAAAGAAAATAAATCTTCTCCATATTTTTTTCATATATATTTATTTTTGATTTTGATTTTTATAGACATATTTTCTTATGCAAGTTTCCTAAGTTGAGCATTTATATTCAGCTATGAAAAATCCTTTTCCTTTTTTTTTTGGGGGGGGGGGGGGAAGCTTATTTATAGATAAAAAAAACTTTAGAGAATCGTTTATTCAAAAAATATTCAGATCTTACATTACAATTTTTTTCCTACAAACTGTATGCAATTACGGTGGGAAGATTCAATATTCCATTGTCCAAATTTAATTGGGAAAAAAATATTGTTTTTATGTGTTTGTTTCACAATGTGGCCACTGGATTTTTTGGGTTTAGGAGCCACTGGCTCCTTCCAGATTTTAAGAATCTGCACCTATACTAAAGGGGCTTCTGATTACAGAAGACTCTGTGATCGTGACTTAATTAGATACTATTTAATAAAGAAATTCTCTATTTAGAAAAAATTAATCATCGTGTTGTGTATAGACGAGTATCTAATATATAGCCTTTTGTTTTGAATGGGAGTGTATAGAATTCCCAATTTTACCAAAACAACCCCAAAGATAATTTTAAATGTATCTTCAAATACTTAAGTTAATGAATAAAAAGAAAACATTTAAGTTTTAAAATTAACTACGCAAACACTTAAATTATGACAGCATCTTTTAAACAAAACAATTAATTTATTTACATTAAAAACATTTAAAGTAACATCCTAACACTATACACACCAACTGTGACATAAAAAATATAAGAGAGAGAGCAATTGATGGGAATATTAATGTGTGAGCAATAACCCAATGCAAAAAAATGCATGACGTTCTTTTGGTCGATATTCTTTGAGAAGAGAATCAAAAAATATAAAATAAATTAAACGGTCTTACTTGAGTGAAGAAATAGATGCAGACTATAAATGATGAATACCATATGTTGGATCCAATAACGTTTATTACATTTTCTTGAAGGATGAGATGAAAGCTGCACATCAAGTCTTTAAAAAGTACTGGCTCAAATTTCGTAAATTTCGAAGAATCTTTAAATATTCCTTCTGGCCGCGTCCATGAAGAATTATAGAATTAATTCAGAAGTCAATTACCAGTTGATTTAAAACTTTTAAAATATTAAACTTAAAATTTACAACAGCATTTTTATAGAATAATTGAAAACTGAAAACGCGAAAGTGATCTCCAAAGAATCAGCGCTACGGCGATTCTAGGATACGAGCGAGCGCCGGCACAGGCCAGCGGGCCTCCAGACCATACGACGTTTATCATAAATTTACAGCATCATTTTTATTAAAATTCTGTTGGAAAAATGCGCAACATTAGTATAAATACCCATAAAAGGGGTGCACAAATGTGACAGCAAGATTAATTTAAACTAATTTGTTGATTAGAAATTACGTGAAAATTAAAATAACAAATCAGAAACAAATTAACATTTAATAATTAAAAGAACGATTCTAATTTGTATTTGAAAGACACGCCCCTTTCGATTGCAGCGCCAAAACAAAACAGCTCTCGAAAACATACCGAACATGAGTGGCGGTGACGCATGCGCACAACACACGTGTGCGGAGTGAGAGCCGCTGAATGACGATTGTTAGGAAAATCACATGCCTCCATTATGCTTGTTAGTCTTATTGACTCAAGCAACTCATTAACTTAAATACTTATTATAAAGTATTTCATAATACTATCAGTCATTAACATTCATGCACTCTTAACACTCATCATATTTGACAATAAACATTAAAGCACCATCTTTATTAAATACAAAACACATCTCATAAATATATCTTACTTTTATAAATATATCATTTTTACTCACCTTTTGCACTTTAATATTTTAATGTTTTTAGCCATCCTTTATGAATAAATGCGTTTTAATGAATCCAGTCTTAGAAACGTAAATACAGAAACACAAACAGTGGCGCAGCCAAGGGGGGGGTTTGGGGGTTAAAACACCCCCCAGAGCTAAAAAAATTACTATAATTACCGCTTATATGAATCAAAATTCCGCCTTAGCGGAATCCGCCGCTTTGTTAAATCAAATTCTATCCAACAATGTGATTCAATTAAACGGCGAGAATTCTACTTAAAACTATGAAAGCGCATATTTCATCCTTTTAAATTTTGAATTTAAAAAAAAATGTTCTAAGGAAGCATTTACTACATAAAAGTAATCATCATACCAAATTCCAAGTTTCCACACCAATTGTATCACATAAATCACAATTTTAGAATGCTTCTTACTCTTGCATTCTTTTAAATTTCGAATTGAAAAAATAAATTCTGGGTGAGCATTTACGTTTCTTAAGTACCATCATATAAAGTTTCAAGAGTCTAGCCCTAAAAGTTCTAAATATATTATGATTTAGAACATTTTTAGAACGTTTTTTGCTCATTTCACTTTTTAAAATTTTGAATTTTTTAAAAACCGTTTTGAACGAGTGTTTATATCTTAAAAGTAACCACTATGCCAAACACCAAGCATTTATACCAACTGTATCACACAAATCGCAATTTTAGAACTTTTTTGTTCTTGCAACCTTTTACATTTCTAAATTTTAGAAAACTGTTCCGGATGATCATTTATATTTCTAGAGTAACAGCCGTGCCAAATTTCACATATCTTGCACAAACAATTCCTAATTAATTGTTTTTAGATCATTTTCAGACCCTTTTCCGCCCATTTCATCCTTTTAAATTTAGAATTTCTTTAGAAATCGTTCTTAGATTTCTTAGAGCATTTACATCCCAAAAGTTACTACCATGCCAAATTCCAAGCTTCTATACCAACTGTATCGCAATTTTAGAACATGTTTTTGCTCCTGCTAACTGTTCTGGGCTAGCATTTAAGTCTCTAAAGTAACAACTATGCCAAATTTCATGTTTCCAGCCTATGATATAGAATCATATATATTTTATGCTTTATTCTAAAATTTAATTTTTCTATCTTAAACTTTCTCTATGTGAATTAATGTCTGCATTCAAAATCTTTTTATTCTTTAATCTCGAAAGTAATAATTTCTTCCTAGCTAAAAATTTTCCCGTATTTTTCATTGTAACAGTAAAAGTACGTTACTTCTCTGTGGTTTCAATTCGTTATTTTAATGTACTGCAGATGACTTTAACACATGCTGTTTTGTCTTTCTTCGTATCTTGTGTTAAATGCAGGCGCCGTTTTCATAAATTGATTCCTGCATGAGATATGCAATATCAACATTTTTGTGTTCGCTGCTAACACATGTCTGGCTTTCTCAAAAAAAAAAAAAAAAAAAAAAAAAAAAAACACGAGTGCCTGGTGAGAAAATGTAGTGTTTGGCATATTTTCATTTATGTGTTGGTGAAAATGTATCTGAAAAATTAGATCAGATCTTCTCTAACTGTTGAACAAGAAGGTCGATTATTTAGAGGCGTAAAGAGAACCACCCTTGCCCTTTCCAGAAGTGTCGATGTGTCCGAAAATAAAGAAAAGTTTTCACGTGATTATGCGTCTTTGATTGTACTGGTTTTTTGTTTGCTGTGGACTGTTTCCTATCAGGAGGGGAACCTAGGGTTATTTCGATGAACGTAAATGCCCCAAAAATTACGATCACTTTCATCTCCGATTTTGACAGCGAAATTCTCCATACAGTCCTAACTGTACAAATAAATGGTAATTTAGAACGTTTACTGCTCCTTTCCCCTTTTTAAATTTCGAACTTTTTAGAAACCATTTTTAGTGAGCATTTACATAGTAACCGCGAGATTAAATTTCAAATTGCTAGAATCAACAATATCGTAGAAACCGCAATTTTAGAATGTTTTTTGTTCTTACACCCCTTTGGAAATTGTTGTACCAAAAAATTGTTTGGAAATTGTTGTATAAAATATAGCCAATGTTAGAGAGGAGATGGTTACCAGAATTTTGACACCATTATTAAGGTTCCATACTTAAAAAGTAAAAACTGAACTATTATAAGATCACTCATGTGTCTTATTTTTCTGGTGCTCAGCGGGGAGTTGAGGGTTATCGACGCAGAATCATCTAAGGATTGTTGGTAATAATTTTCAATGTGTCTGTAATTATCTGAGATATTAATTAAAACCCAATTAGAAAACAACGGCATGGATCAAAACAGTGTTGCTACTTTGTGACCTCCTTTTGAAGCGCGCTTGGCACAATGCTAAGATTAAACTTTGTATAAGATCTTTGCTTTAGGTAAGACGAATCATGGTGAGAGTCAACATTTTTCATTTCCAACTGAATTCAATTATTGAAGGCAAACATTGACAATTAATTCGTAGAATAATTCCAAGACATTAAGAGTCAGTAATTTTGAGACAACAATAGCTTATAATTCAATATGTAATTCATTTATAATGAAAAACTGTTCGATAACAAATCACTTGAATTATCATGCCTGCATATGTTTTCATTTTTGAAAATGAATCGGAAAGTTTCGCGTTGTTCAGAATACTTTATTTTAATGCTTTAAAATTGTCTACTATTACGTCAAATATGATTGACAAGTAACTTTTCGTGTGAAACTCAGCGACTGTACTGTATATAAAATTATTTTCTGTACTGTACTCTTCCATCTTAAAGTTTGCCCCTCATCATTTTTAAACACTTATAAATCTAATCTAGTTTTGTAACGCAGAAAACCCCTTCCCGAAAATTAGACTCTTCCCGGCGAAATGCGAAAAGCATCACGTGATCTTTTAGTGACGTTTGATCAGAGCAGTTGACATGTGAGCTTTGTCGAGAGAGGGTCGCTTTTTCGAAGTGTTATTATGTAAATAGAACGTGATGTGTTTTTTGTACTCAGGAAATGTGAAAGTGAAGTCCTTATATATCTACGTGTAATGTGCCGTTTATGTGTAGTGATGTGTGTGCTTTGTGTCAAGAAAAAAATAAAATATTGAAAATGCCAGCAATCTTTTACTTCTGCTCTTATTAAAGAAATAGTCTTTCAGCCCCGAGATATGAAAAAGATAATTATTCAACAGTGAGTGCCATAAAATGTGGCTCCCCAACTCGGGCCGAATCCGCAGTGATTTAGTTTTAAAATAAAGAATGAAGCTTTCAGAGCTTCTGATTTCATAAGCTACAATCAAGAAATGGCGCGAAGGATCGTCGCTATACGCCATTGCATCGTATGAGATGTGTTATTCGTTTCATAGTTCTAAAAAGTGTTTTGTGTAGGTACGCCCAAGAAAATTGTGCATTATATGTGTTTACAGAATTCTACAAATTGTATAACTCATGTGTGACTTGGTAAAAAAAAAAAAAGGGATCCCTAATTTCTTCTTATAAAAAACAAAGAATGCATTCTTATTCTTATCATCCTTGGGATATTCTTAACTTAAGTTTGGTTAATCTTAATATTAGTTTGTTCTCAACTTTAGTTTGATTATTTAAAACATTATTTTAATTATTCATAACATTATTTTGGTGCATTATTTTGTTATGTTTTATGTTGTTCTTACATTGTTTCCCCTTCCTCCTCCCTTACTTTTGATTTTATTTTTGAATGTTTATCGTGACTGTTGAAATAAATAAGTTTTATTGATTCAAAAAAAAAAAAAAGGTAAAACTGATATCAGTTTCAAGGAAAATTATTATATTATCAGTTTCAAGTAAAATTATTATTGGTTTCAAGTAGAATTATGATATTATCGTTTTCAGGTCAAATTAATATAAAGTATTCGTAATTTTATCGCAGTTATCATAAAGATGTTTTGTTTTTCTTTTATTATTACTTTTAAAAGAATTGATTACTTTTTGTTTTTCTTTTATTATTGGTTTTAAAATAATTGAGTACAGTTTCTATATAAATGTTTGTTCTTATTTAATGCTGAAAGTAAGTATTTAATTCTAAGTTCTTGATTGATTGAAAAAGAAGCATTATTGTGGATAAAACTGAATGAGTAAGTTATGCAAGTTTTGTTGTTTTGATTTTTTTAAGGTAGAAAGTTTTTTTAAATTGTACTGAACAAAACCGATATTAAGCTGTCTTAGTAATTAAAAATAATATTTGTTGAAAATTTAATTATTCAGTTATGTGTTTTGATTACATCTAGAATATTATTTAAGGGACAATTATATTATTCAGTTATGTGTTTTGTTTTCATTTAGAACATTATTTAAGTGATAACTATTCAGTTACGGTTTTTATCTCATTTGAAATGTTTTGAATGTGTCGCGTTATGAAATCCAGTTTATTTTTAATGTTTGTTCCGTTTTGTAGTAACAGTTCATATTATGGTTAAAGCTCACTGTTTTGTTTTATTAAAAGTTTATGTGATTTGTAACGGTAAAGCTCACATTTGGGGTACGGTTTAAACAAAATTTTTTTGGCATTATAGGGTTTTGGGCTAGTTGTTTTGCTAAAATTTAAAATGTCTGAACTTAATAGAGCTCGCAAAGAGGATTTGTTCCAGGTTGCGTTAGAAATGAATTTAGATGTGCAAACCACTATGACCGTTGTCACATTGCGGGAAAAAATCAAATCCTCCCCCTCGTTCGATGTTGATTTTGTGAATTCATTAGTCAGGAATCAAATTGCAACTCGGGAAGAAGAACAACGTAGGCGGGAATTAGAGGATAAACAAAAAGAAGCAGAGTTACAACAGCGTAAGCTGGAATTAGAAGAGAAGCGTAGGGCAGAAGAGCTGCAATTAGAAGAGAAGCGTAGGGCAGAAGAGATGGAGTTTAAAAAGCTTGAGATGAATTTTGAGCTTGAGAAGCTTAAGCTACAGGTTCAGAGCCAAAGTACTTCCGGTGGAGTGGTAGGTGGTAATGCGACAGGGATAGTATCTCACGCGGAAAGTAAGATAGATGTCCAAAGGTTGTTGCCTACATTCAGGCCAGAAACAGATGATGTAACCTTGTTTTTGGTACTACTGGAACGCCAGTTAAAGCTCTCGAAGGTACCTGAGCATCTATGGGTATCGTATTTACTCAGTGTTGTCCCATCTTCTATTTCTACGCTTATCGCTCGTGAATTGGAAGAAAACGCTTCGAATTTTTCGCATGTTAAAGATTTACTTCTAAAACGGTTTAAAATTAATGCCGAAAAGTTCAGACAGTTGTTCTTTGCTCATCGCAAGGTAAAAGAAATCTCTTGGCGAGATTATTACTTCGAACTTCGAGATTATTTTGAAAACTGGCTTAAAGAGTTAACTGTAACGTCTTTTGAAGCACTCCAGGATTTGATCATAGCTGATCAAATGAAAAGGCGCGTGCCTGTTGAATGCAAACAGCATATGTTAGATGACTGGGAAAATTTAAACTCGCCAGTCGACCTCGCCGAAAAACTAGATGCCTATGAAATTATACGAAGTACGTTCCCAAAAAGAGATCCGGTTGTACCCCAAGTGAAAAAAGAGTTTTCTCGTCGAGATAATAATTGGAAGCAGAGTAAGCCTCCAAACGAAGACAGATCTCATAAGTTTGGTAATCGACGCTTAGAATCTGATATTGTTTGCTATGGATGTGGTAAAGTGGGATTTATAAAGAAGAAATGCCCAGATTGTACCCCTTCGGTTAAAAAAGAAAATGTGCAAGCACATCGTCTTAAGTTGTATAGTTTAAATACTTCAACAGTTTCAGCTCCAAATGTGCCTATCACGATCTGCAATAAGAAAGTGTTAGTCTGTGCAGATACGGGAGCAAATCGTTCCATTGCGGGAGAACGTATGTATGAGCTATTTTTAAAAACTGGTGTTGCACTGAAACCCCATACTCATGATGTCACGTTGGCTGACGGAATTACAGTAGCCAGAGAAACTTTGTCTGCTACAGTTCCAGTAGAGATTGAAGGTCGAGTCTTCAAAACGGAGTTCATTGTATTACCAGATGCTAAGGGTAATAGAACGCTTTTAGGCATGGATTTTTTGCACAATGCTAACATGGTGTTAGATACTGCCAACAAAACGTGGTATTTCAGTAATAAACATCAGAAAAAGTTTCATTTTGTAGATGAATACGTTGAAGAAAATAATTCATCAGCTGGTGCGGTCGAAGTCAGTCCATACGCCTTACGTGAAGATGAAGGAAAAAATTTAACTTCTGACGAAAGAGAAAAACTGAATGGTCTTCTAAAAAGGTATGAAAAATGCTTTCAACCAGGGGGAGAGACAACCCCGTATGTAGAGCATCGTATCAATACAGGTGATAGTGCTCCTATTGCTGTGCCACCTTATCGGATGACTCCTGCTAAGAAAGAAATTCTTAAAAAAGAAATAGATAATCTTCTAGCTCAGGGAATCATAGAGGAATGTGAATCACCTTATGCTTCACCGGTGGTTCTAGTACCAAAGCCGGATGGTAGTATGAGGTTATGCATTGATTACAGAAAATTAAATGCAGTTACAGTGGCAGATAAATATCCATTACCTCGAATGGACGACCTTTTGCATGAAGCCAAGCATACTTCTTATATGTCAACTTTAGATCTTCGTTCAGGATATCACCAAGTCCGAGTCTACCCACCAGATCAAGATAAAACTGCATTTGTCTGTCCTTTCGGTACTTTTCGTTTCTTAAAGATGCCGTTTGGACTTAAGAACGCTCCAGCTACGTTTCAGAGAATGATAGATCAATTTAGAAATGGTCTTAAGGATGTCCTTGCTTTGTCATACCTAGACGACATCATCGTTTTATCAGACACCTTTGAGAAACATTTCTCAGATCTTACGGCTGTGTTCGAGAGACTCATAGAACTTAAATTAGATGCCAAGCGTGAAAAATGTCATTTCTCTTGTGAAAAGGTCAAGTACCTTGGGCACTGGATAACACCAAATGGTCTAGAAGTAGATCCAGACAAAGTATCTGCAATTAAAGCTATACCTCCTCCTAAAAATGTGAAAGAGATCCAGTCTTTCTTACAGACGTGTTCTTGGTACAGAAGATTTATACCGAATTTTGCTGATATCTCAAGGCTCCTTAGCAATCTAACGAAAAAGAAAGTTATTTGGAGATGGGGAAACGAAGAGCAAACAGCCTTTGAAACTCTAAAACAATGTCTCATAACACCTCCTGTGCTTAAGCAAGCTGATGGGACCAAACCATTTATTCTGCGTACTGATGCTAGTAACTATGCTCTTGGCGCTGTTCTTCTACAGGGTGATGACAAGACCTCTGAACATCCCATATAATACGCTAGCCGTCTTCTTACAAGTGCTGAAAGAAATTATTCCACTACGGAACGCGAGGCATTAGCTGTAGTCTGGGCCTTAGGAAAATTTCGTGGCTATGTGGAAGGTCAAGAAGTAGTTGTAGCTACGGACCACCAACCTTTAAAATGGCTTCTGAGCCTTAAGTCACCATCGGGGAGATTAGCCCGTTGGGCACTACAAGTACAATCGTTCTTATTGAAAATTGAATATGAACCTGGAAAATCTAATGTTGTGGCTGACATGTTATCACGTCCTGTCTGTAGTCATCAGTCTGCTTTCTGTGAGACATGCAACTTTGTCAGCATAGACATGCCAACAAGAAGTCCAAAGGATATCAGAGAAGCTCAGTTGCAAGATGAAAATCTTAAAAAGATTATAGATTGTTTTGAAGATGAACAGAAAAGTGAAGACTTCGCCAATTGGACTGATAGAGGATTCCTGATGAATCAAGGCGTACTTTACCGGTATGCTCCTGAATCAGACGCCGAGGAAGCGCAACTGGTCATTCCAGTACAAGAAAGACAAAACATTTTGAAACTTCATCATGACGACCCCTCAACCGGATATTATGGTGAAGCAGGCACTTATCAAAGAATTGCTAAGAGATATTATTGGACAGGCATGAGAACATATATTTCTGAATACGTGAAGAAGTGTCCAGAATGCGCTCGTTATAAATCAACAAATCAGAAACCAGCTGGTTTATTGCGAACACCTGCTTATGCTCAACGGTTTGAGACACTCAGCATTGATCTTTTTGGACCATTGCCTCGTAGTAAAGATGGGCACCGATGGATTTTTATAGTAGAAGATTGTGCCACTAAATGGGTAGAACTGTTTGCCTTAACAACTGCCACTGCCCAAGAATGTGCGACTACGCTGATTGAAGAGATTTTCCTTCGTTACGGTATCCCAAGAAGACTCTTAAGTGATAACGGCCCTCAGTTCGTGAGCGCTGTTCTACAACAAGTTTGTTACATTCTTGAAATTGACCAATCATTAACACCTTTGTACCACCCTCAGGCCAACCCAGTCGAACGGAAAAATAGAGACTTGAAACCTCGAATAGCAATCCTTGTTGGGGATGAACACAATTCCTGGATTGATAAACTTCCTTTTATTAGATTTGCTATGAACTCTGCCAAATCTGATACAACAGGCCAAACTGCCGCCTATCTGCATTTTGGTCGAGAACTAAGAACAATTGATGATGTGGTGAACGATTTTAGAGCAGTTGTTGAAAATGACAATTTTGTTCCTGAAATAACTCCATATCTTAAACGTCTTGCAGATGTCTCAAAGAGAGTGAAAGAGCGAGTTGAAATAAAACAAGATCAGCGTAAGAAATATTATGATAAAAATCGTAGAAGAGTTTATTTTACACCTGGTGAAAAAGTATGGGTTGCCTTACACCCTGTGAGCAAGGCAAGTAACCAGAAAACAGCAAAATTTATGCCTAAGAGGGATGGGCCATATATAGTTTTGACTCAAAAATCACTGGTGACATATGACATTGCCAGTCTAGACAATCCTACTCAGCGAATTGGATCTTATCATGTTTCAGCCTTGACACCATTCCAAGAAACTGAAACTACTCCAGTTGCACCTCTGAGAAAAAGAGGGAGACCCAGAAAACATCCTGTTTCCTCTCCGAGACGTATGTCGGAAACAGAGGGGGAGGATGTAACGCAGAAAACCCCTTCCCGAAAATTAGACTCTTCCCGGCGAAATGCGAAAAGCATCAAGTGATCTTTTAGTGACGTTTGATCAGAGCAGTTGACATGTGAGCTTTGTCGAGAGAGGGTCGCTTTTTCGAAGTGTTATTATGTAAATAGAACGTGATGTGTTTTTTGTACTCAGGAAATGTGAAAGTGAAGTCCTTATATATCTACGTGTAATGTGCCGTTTATGTGTAGTGATGTGTGTGCTTTGTGTCAAGAAAAAAATAAAATATTGAAAATGCCAGCAATCTTTTACTTCTGCTCTTATTAAAGAAATAGTCTTTCAACCCCGAGATATGAAAAAGATAATTATTCAACAGTGAGTGCCATAGTTTTGTGTTATTTCATTGGTGCATTTTATAGTTTGTAACTCTAATGTTGTTTAAATGAATCATAACCAACTTAATTGCGGAGAAAAGCATTATGATTTCATTCATTTAAAAGACTGATTCCATTAACCAGTGATTCATATAACCGGCGACCACCTTTATCAGAAACTCAAACCCCCCCCCCCCCCCCTAGAATCAAATTCTGGCTGCGCCACTGAACACAAACATATTTTTTCACTTTGCATGGAACAACGACACACGGCATACATCATAAGTTCATCTGAATAGTGCCTTGGCTACTCACCAGATGGCGGCACACGTTCGATCCGATTGGAAGATCGGACATCGAATCAACAACGGCACGTGTATGCTAATTACGGTAGATTGTTCTGGAAGTGGGTGTTTCTGGAAGTTAATGGTCTTCTTTGCTAGTATATATAGGAGTTAGACCTTTGTACAAGCGTCTTGTGTATTGGATTCTATCGTGAGTCAAGACAACGACGATATTGTTAAGTTATGTCGTTGTGGCTATACGTCTAGTTTGTTCTAGGATTATTAAATAATAGATGGCGTTTTTCTATAATCAATAGTTACTTAATATGTGCAGCTTGGTGCAGCGTGGTGAAATATAATGTATTATGTCTGGTAAATTTACAAGTGATATTGTTCAAATGCTTATCTGTTATACTGCTACTTTATACCTAAAGATGATATGTTATCTGGAACTGATTGGACTGTGTTTATTACGATGCTATTTATCAAGTCTTGTAAGTATTCTTCCTGTGCTATAATAAACTATTAGTGCCTGAATAAGTATCGTCTTTAATTAAACGAACTTTGTCATTATACATATTCATTACTCTAACTTAATGAGTCTATTCCTTAAACCAGCTAAGCTCCTATCTGCGTAATATGCTCTGCTTACTTCAATTACGCCAATAACCTTTATATTAAAATTACACGGGTTATGGGCAGATAAAGCTCATAAGAAGGAGTAAAATATTTGAAAAAGTTGAAAAGAAATGGAAAATTGAATAAATTACAAAAAGTAAACAAAACGCTCCCGGTAATGAAAATAAGAAAGGGGGGGGCAGTTTGCCTGAGAAAATGAATAAATAAATGAAATAAAGATAATTGAAGACTGAAATAAGGAAGAAGTAAATGTTGAAAATAAAATAAAGCATCAAAGAAGTTCGTTTTTGATATGAAAATGATTTTTAACTTAGAATTTTTAGCTTGAATTTAGACTGAAAAATTTTAACTTATACTTATTTTATTTTGCAGTTTTTTTGAAAAGGATTTATTATGCAAATGTGAAATTGAAAGATTGAAATTTTTTTTATCTGTTTTTAACTATATACACATCATTTTTAAATTTAAATGTGAGAAGAAATGGCCGGAATGGTGATAGAGAAACTAAACTCGTCAAATTATAGAAACTGGTGCAACGATATAAAGTATACATTGTTGGATAAAAATCTTTGGCATATTATTGAAAATAAATTAGAGGCTCCTGCTAAAGAAAAACCAACTGCTGAAGATGTCGAATTATTTAAAGCTAAAGCAAACCAAGCGTTATCCATCATATATCTGAATATTGATGTAGAATTTAAAAGGTTGATAGAGAATTGTAAAACTCCTGTAGAGGCATGGAACAAATTGAAATTAAATTATTGCCCCGATTCTCGGTCATACCATATGAAAATATTTTCGGATCTGATGGAATGCAAGATTAAAACTAATGAAACGATAAATCTCTTCGCTGCCAGACTAGCCAGAATTTCGACAGATATTACACAAATTGATGATAGTTTCGACGAGTGTTATATAAATTTTCAATTGCTTCGTTTTCTACCTAGAAAATTTGATAACATAGTTCAGAATATCTTGCGATGGGGAAAGACTGAATTCAAATTCTCTAAGATTGTAGAAGAATTAGTGGCAGAGGAAACACGTCTAAATGTAAGAGATTTGGATTCAAATAAAAGTAATCTCCAAGCAAATCAAATAAAATTTGGTGGAAGGAAAAATTTTGGAAAATTTAGAAAAAGAAAATGTTGGAAATGCAACAAAATCGGTCATTTACAAAAAGACTGTTTAAATAGTTTTGATGCTGTCAAAAATGAAAGATCAGATTCTTCAAGGACTCGCTTCTCTTCTCCAATTTTTAAAAGAAATAGTTCAAGAGGCAGATTTCATCGTGGACACTCATCTTTCCAATCCCGTTCTCCATCTAGCCATAAGATATCACCGTCTTATAAAGACTATTCGTCATCTGGTAATGCCCAAGGATCTGCTTATAGAGGAATTTCGCCATCTTCTTACAGATGTCAGACTGGAAACCGTCGATTTGAGGAGGAGGGCTTCAACTCTTCTGATGAGGTCAGATCTCGCAACCGACCCAGATATCGAAGGGATCATCGAGAGTGGAATGTGTCGCCAAGATATTCAAAGAGTCCAGTTAATTATTGTAAGTCCTCAAACATTTTTGTATCTAGTGTTAATATAAATTGTATAGATGTAGAGGCCAATTGGATTTTTGATTCTGGTGCCACACATCATTTCACTAATGATCGATCTGTTTTTATAAATTTTTGTCCTTTAACAGATCAAGAAATGACAGTTGCTGTCAAAGATATCTCATTTCCGATTGAGGGCAGAGGAGATGTTAAATTACTGTTTGGCAAACGCCATGTTATACTTAAAAACGTAATGTATTCAAGTAAGTTACGTCGTAGCCTCATATCAGGTCCTCAGTTGGATAGGAATGGAGCAACTTTTATTGGTGAACATGGGAAGGTGACCGTCTCGAGGTGTGGTAAATTTTTATTTAATGCATATCTTAAAAGGGGGGTACATCAAGTTTTCCCTAGGATTCCAAGGTCTTCAAAAATTGAGACCAATTCTCTTTTAAAATCTTCACAAATGGAAATTTGGCATAGAAGGTTGGGACATATAAGTCCAGCAATTTTGGTCCACACATGTAATGAAGAGGGAGTACGGGGAATTCCAAAGTTAAAAGACTTAAACTTTAAATGTGATACATGTAAAATTAATAAACATAAGAAAGTTTCTTTTAAAGCAATAGGTGAAAGACGTTCTAAATATCCTTTGGATTTACTTTTTGCAGATGTTTGGGGTCCCTGCCAGGTATTGGGCAGAAATGGTGAAAGATATTTCATCACTATAATAGATGATTATTCTCGCCGTGTGTCTATTTACCCAATTAGAGTTAAATCAGACTCCTATGAGGTTATTCGTAATCATATTGTTAGAGCCGAAACCTTCATAGGTAGAAGGGTTAAAAATATCCGTACAGACAACGATGGTGAATTTGTTAATGATGACCTCGATGAGTTTTTAAAGTCCAAAGGGATTATGCACGAATTAACAAACCCCTATACTCCCCAACAAAACGGTACTTCGGAACGATTTATGCAGACAGTTACAAATGGAGCCCGAACACTTTTATCAGAAAGTAACCTTGATCTTGGTTTTTGGCCTGAGGCCGTGAGATTCTTTGTGTATACTTGGAACCGTGTTTGCCCTAAAACTTCAAATAAAACACCCTTTGAGCTATATGGAGGGAACAAACCTTCAGTTAAACATTTAAAGCCATTTGGTTCAGTTGCTTTTGTGGGAATACCTAAACAAAAGCGTGAGGGTAAACTTGGTCCAAAAGCAAAACGAGGATTCCTAGTATAGGGTTTAATCTAGAGCTAGCCAAATAGCCAAAAAGCTAACTGAAAGCACCTTTTGCCCCCAAAGCATTTAGTGGATTAGCCAAATAACAACAGCCAAAAAAATATATATCATTTCCATTTTGTTGTTCCTGCCTTTTGTAAACCTGCAGCTGCCGCGTGAAAAAAAAAATCTCAAACGGCCTCTGTCCCGGCAACTCTCTTAAAAATTTGTCTCGTCCTCTCTGTGCAAGCATCTTACAAATAGTATGACGTCATTTGCATTAAACACGAGGCTAGCGAAAAATACAGGCTACCGCGGTTCATTCCACTTATCTTTTTTTACAGAACGCTAGAGTGACGTGATGCTCTTTTTGTACACCTGCATTGGTGGATTCGAGCATCACGTGACTCCCGCGGTCTGTAAAAAAAGATACGCGTAAAGCACCGCAGTAGCCTTTCTTTTTCGTTAGCCTCGCATTAAACAAGTATTGAGGAAATTAAAAGAGTTTGTTTATTTTTTGTTGATGATCCCAACTTAGGAAATGAAACCAAAACGGTTCATGAATGGAAGTTGTTCACGGAGGTTCTGGCTATAAGGGGTAAAGAAATTAAACCAGCTGATTGTATTCTTTTTCCATAAAAATGGCATTACTGACATGTTTCCCAATGTGACTTCTTTGTATGAATTTGTAGCAACAATTCTGTTGTCTACAGCAGATTATGAAAGGGGATTGAGTCTCGTGAATATATCAAAAACTTGAGAAATATACTGACTTGAGAAATAGACTGACAATCAAAAATTTAAGTAACTTAATGGTGATTAATTTGGAAGGGGAAGTTTGAAAAGAATTTCCACTTAAAAAAGCATTTGACGTGTGATGTATGGCCAAATCTCGAGAGGGTCGATTTTACAGAGTGGTGTACTGTTTGTATATAGAAATTTTGCATAAATAAAAGGTTTTTTTTCTTGGCTAAAGCTATTTTTATTTGGCTAACAGTTATTCGCTGCAATTAGCCAAAAAGCTACAAATCTTTTTTTCCTAGATTAAACTCTACTAGTAGGCTATGCATTTAAAACTAAGGGTTACAGAATTTGGATACCAGAGTCAGATAGCATAATTGAATCTATAGATGTTACTTTTGATGAAAAATCTAGGTTTAACCCAGGCGACAGTGGAGCCGTGATGGGCCTGGAGGAGGTTGACCTTTTTCCGGATAGTCTGATGAGTTATCAAAATGACAACGTTGTTGAGGTAGAACCAGAGATCATCCCTGGTCCCTCCAACGAAGTTAATGATCCACAGACATCTGGGGAGGGGGAATCCGATTCCGAGTCCATCGACAGTTCTGGTCCTGATATTTCCTCATTCAGAGATGTTAACTGGACCCGTAAAGCCTAGACCTACCGGTAAGCGGGTAGATGTATATTACTATGAAACTGGAAAAACTGATAGATTAAGATCATTATTAGATGTTGAAAGATACTGTGATAGAAATAAAATAAAATTCAATCCAGACACTTTCGATTTTAAAGGTAACAATCTGTATTCTGGTCCTGTCTCTGACATAAATGATTCTGATAGTGAGGATATAGATTCGGATACTCCAGAATTAAATGATGTAAACCCTGACTCAAATCTATATGGTCCGTACATTCCTAGAACATTTAAGCAAGCAATAGAGACCGTACAACGCGAGAAATGGCTTGAGGCAATGCAGAACGAACTCAGTGTTATGTGTGAACGGAAGGTTTGGCATTTGGCCCCATTACCTGCCAACGTAACTCCAGTGGGATGTAGGTGGGTTTTCACTATCAAGAGAGATGAGTTCGGGAGGATTGCACGCTATAAAGCTCGTTTAGTTGCCCAGGGCTATAAGCAAATTAAAGGCAAATCTTACGATGAGACCTTTAGCCCTGTGGTCAATTTTGGTGTAATCCGATTCTTTTTCTCTCTCTTGGTATCGTGTAGCGGATGGCGTCACATTCAGTGTGATGTAACCAGCGCCTACCTTTACGCCCCATTGAGAGAAGATGTTTATATGCTACAACCACCTGGTTTCACCATACCTGAGAAGTCTCATTTGTACTGCAAGCTAGATCGAGCTTTGTATGGTCTACATCAAAGTGGAAGAGAATGGTTTTATGAAATTCATGAAGTGTTATTAAATATAGGATTTATTAAATTAGAAAGTTGTAATTGTGTATATGTATATAATTCTGAAATAGTACTATTGTTATATGTTGATGATATTATTCTGTTTGGAAAAAATCAGACTGTTATAGATAAAGTATTGGTAAAACTGGGAAATTATTTCGACTTAAAAGTATTAGGGAAAACTAAGAAACTTTTGGGAGTGGAATTTGATGAGAGGAATGGTTTGGAGATTCATCAATCCCATTACATAGATGAAATTTGTAATAAATTTAAGAAGTTTAAAATTCCTATCTCTTCACTTTCAGTAAAGGTACAATTTTCTCCAAAGGCGATTGTCCAACATCACAGTCTGATATCGAAACCATGAAAATTATACCATATAGAAGTGTACTAGGCTGTTTATCATTCTTGGCAAATCGAACAAGGCCCGATATTTCATATGCAGTAAATATTTTTAGTCAATTTCAGAGTAATCCAGGCTTATTTCATTGGGGCGGACTTCTACGGCTGTTGGGTTACGTTAAATATACTAGACATTATCGCCTCCGATTATTATGTAATCAGGAGCATTTGATCGCCTCTTCCGATGCAGACTTTGCAGCAAATCGGGATGACCGGACTTCTATTGGAGGACAAATCATTCTTTTGGGAGACTCGCCTGTGGATTGGAGAACTTTTAAAGAAAAATGTATTAGTCTATCCACGATGGAGTCGGAGTTTGTCGCCTTAACAGAAGCCACTAAGAGTATTGTCTGGTATGACCGGATCCTGCGGGAATGCCGGGGTAGGCAGATCATTCGCGAGAGCGATTTCAAATCTAGATTATACGTGGATAACCAGGCGGCCATAGATTTCGTTAAGTCCCCAATAGAAAACCATCGTAGTAAGCATATTGACGTTAAATTATTTTTTGTCAGGGATCTTATTTATAAAAATATTTTTAATATAACTTTTGTCCGTAGTAAAGCCAACCTCGCAGACGTGTTTACCAAGCCCCTCACCAAATATGATCTTATGAAATTTGTTGAAATGTTATTTAAAATAGATTAAGTTTTTTTTTAGTCAAATACGTACCTCTTTCGTTATTATATTATGTCAGAATAATGTGTAAGGATACTTGTGCAATATATACATATATATAATTTTTAGTGATATATTAGTGTGTAAGGTCAAAGTAAATTTTAAACTAAGTTTTTATGGAAATATGTGTAAGAGTAATTTTTTTTTAATGTTTTCCAAATTGCAATTTTTCTCATTCGGTATACATTTAAATTCCCGCTTTGATGTGGAAATGGTGCCCTTTAATACTTCCTCTCGGGGAGTTCGATCAGCCCTCAGTACCGTCTCGGGAGGGTGACCCTTGGCCGGTAAATGACAGAGAACTCTTTCGGGGGGTTGTGTTGGGGGTAACCGCCATATTGGAGTCTTACCGCGGGCACGTTAATATTTTTAAGTCAGTAAGTCCAGTTTTATTTAGTTTTTGAAATGGGAGTGCCACTTTTCCCCGTATACCGGATGGGAAATGAAAGAGTTTAAATCTGTTAAAGAAAAGGGAAAATTGAGGATGTTAAGTAAGACTTCTGGATATTTTTTTCTTGTGTCTGGGTGAGCTCATTTATCCGGATGACCAGACAGGGAAAAATATAACTGTTAAATAATATATAAATGGATTAAGATTTGTAACTGACTCCAAGGGAATAATTATAAATATATAAATTTACTTATGTTAATTTTTTTTTTTGTATTTGTTAAGTACTTGTGCTGATAAGTTAATACATATTATATTCAGTGTTAATATGGTTTTTCAATTTGTATTGTTTGCAGATATCTAATTCTGATTCTTTTCAGGCATCTGAGACTTCAATTAGTATGTATGGAATCCAGACGTGGAGAATGATTGACGTTGAATGATATGTAAGAAAGTAGTAGCCTGTTTGTAGTCAATAGATTTAGTTATCCTAACTCAGATGTTGGAAATTCTTCAAATCTTTTGTTATCTTTAGTTGGATATTAAGTTTATATCTCAAGGAGTCAAGTTATTATTTGAATTTTTTTGAATCTTTCAAGTTAAAAATTGTTTGCTGTTGATGTTATAAATAAAGAACTTTCTTGTGGTTAAATATGTGTATGTTTTATTGCAATTGGAAAACAAATTATCATCATTCTTTAATGTGTTAGAATTTAAAATTTTTCTTGGTACGTATTTGCATCATTTATTTTTGTTAATTGTTTAAATTTCTGTGTTAAAGAATTGTAATGTACTAAGCTGCATTTAACTTAATTTTTTTTTTTGCAACGGTTTTTCTACTAGTTTTTGAGTCCATGATAGGAAGTTTTTTTTTGGAGGGAAATTTTTTTTTTGGACTTTGTGTTAAAATTTAATTTGGAGTGGATAGTTAAATTTGTGGAGATATTAGCGTAAGTGGGAAAGGCTTGCTTTGAATTGAATTGTTTACTTGTTAAAATTTAAAAGTTTGTAATTTTTCTTGAACATTGTTTTAAATTAGAATTGTAATAAATTTGGAGTGATGGTCGGTGTTTGAGGTTTTTGCTAATGATGTTGAAGAGTTGATATACAAAATTTTGATCAAGAATCCAAATACATTTTTAATATTTTTTTTTAACATTGTTTTTAACTATATGAAAAAAAATGGGCACTGATTTTAACTGTTTAAGTGTTTAGTTAAGGTGTGTGTAGTGAATTTCTGATTGGATTTTTATATCCAATTTTTCTCAGCCTTTTTTCAAATATTTGCCATATTCTTTGAGCAATAGGCTGTTAGTTGCATTGAGACAATAAGAGGGGGGGCACATGTTAGGAAAATCACATGCCTCCATTATGCTTGTTAGTCTTATTGACTCAAGCAACTCATTAACTTAAATACTTATTATAAAGTATTTCATAATACTATCAGTCATTAACATTCATGCACTCTTAACACTCATCATATTTGACAATAAACATTAAAGCACCATCTTTATTAAATACAAAACACATCTCATAAATATATCTTACTTTTATAAATATATCATTTTTACTCACCTTTTGCACTTTAATATTTTAATGTTTTTAGCCATCCTTTATGAATAAATGCGTTTTAATGAATCCAGTCTTAGAAACGTAAATACAGAAACACAAACATATTTTTTCACTTTGCATGGAACAACGACACACGGCATACATCGTAAGTTCATCTGAATAGTGCCTTGGCTACTCACCAGATGGCGGCACATGTTCGATCCGATTGGAAGATCGGACATCGAATCAACAACGGCACGTGTATGCTAATTATGGTAGATTGTTCTGGAAGTGGGTGTTTCTGGAAGTTAATGGTCTTCTTTGCTAGTATATATAGGAGTTAGACCTTTGTACAAGCGTCTTGTGTATTGGATTCTATCGTGAGTCAAGACAACGACGATATTGTTAAGTTATGTCGTTGTGGCTATACGTCTAGGTTGTTCTAGGATTATTAAATAATAGATGGCGTTTTTCTATAATCAATAGTTACTTAATATGTGCAGCTTGGTGCAGCGTGGTGAAATATAATGTATTGTGTCTGGTAAATTTACAAGTGATATTGTTCAAATGCTTATCTGTTATACTGCTACTTTATACCTAAAGATGATATGTTATCTGGAACTGATTGGACTGTGTTTATTACGATGCTATTTATCAAGTCTTGTAAGTATTCTTCCTGTGCTATAATAAACTATTAGTGCCTGAATAAGTATCGTCTTTAATTAAAAGAACTTTGTCATTATACATATTCATTACTCTAACTTAATGAGTCTATTCCTTAAACCAGCTAAGCTCCTATCTGCGTAATATGCTCTGCTTACTTCAATTACATCAATAACCTTTATATTAAAATTACAACGATGACATCACAGCTCAGCGCCGACTGAAACTAACACAAAGCGCGAAGAAGCCTCGCAGAGAAAACAACATCGCCGATTCAACGAACGCAAAGCACAATGAGGGGGGAGACGGCCTTGCCAAAAAAGCAATGTACAAGGTGCGCGACTGCCGATAAATAGCTTTTAAGGAATGGCAAATTAAACTGGAAAGGCTATAAAAATAGAAATACTTAAAAAAGATAAAACTGTGATATATCTTTATCACAATACCCCCATTCACCGACAAAAATTTTGACTGACCAGAAGAAGAAAAAGGGGTTAAAAAAAGTAACGCCTTTTTCGACAAAGGGAAGACAAAATTTTTAAATGCCAAAGTAAAATGACACAGTTACTTAAATTTAGAGCCAAGACAAGTAAATTAATTATTAATTAATGAAATTTGATGTGATGTGCAGCGACCAAAAAGAAAAAGAGAAAGAATATACATCTTTGTAGTACATTCAAAAATCTCATCACAAATTATACAAAATGTTATAGTATACAATATAACATAGTATACAGAAGCCCCATTGCATTTTTAGCAAAGAAAGGCATACCTTCCATTAATCTTGATCTCTAACAAATATCATCATGTATATAAACAAAAAAATAAAACAAGCTAATATTTTCTTTAAATTAGCAATGAGATCATATCAAAATAGTTGCAACAGTAAAGCAACATAAAAAGAGTCGGTAATTTCTTTCTTCTTCCGACATGTCTAGACAAATATTTAAAATAATAATAAGTTGCAATTTTAAAGCAACAAAAAGTCAAGAATACCTTAAATTCTGACTGATGCCTAGGACTTTTAAAATATAGAGCATATAAACTTAACTCTAAATAATATAAATGTGCACAAAAACAATCCATTGTAAGGAATTTAAATTCATTTAAAGAGGCCTTGTATTAGTAATAATTCAAATCATATAAAATTAAGTATTTAACATAATGCACATAATACTGATATATCATAAACAAGTATATAATAAGTGCATAAGAATTATTACCCAAAATTTATATGAAAATTGCATAAAATCATGTTGCAACAAAATTTAAATTCATTTGTCATAAATAATAGTAATTCATCAAAATAGTTGGATTTAGTAACAACTTTTCAATATATAACAAATAATGAATAAGTTTTAACCAACAATAAATGACACATTTCTTCAGTAATACTTCATACTTAATGTACTTGCAAGTACTCAATAAAATTTTTCCGTAAATATTTAGTAGAAATAACTTTTCATGAAATACACTCAATAAAATTCTTTCTGAAATATTCAACAAAATTCTTTCAAATAATACTCAATTTTTTTTTTTTTTTTTTTTTTTTTTTTTAATACTCAATAAATTTTCTTTCTAATATACCATGGTTTTTTTTTTTTGTGTAAAAATGAGAGAAAAAAATAAGAAAAAGTGAGAAAAGATGATGAGGATCCTCAAAAAAAAATAATTTAACCATTAACTTTCATGAAGAAAGACAAGTTAAAAACAAATGACACATTTTATGAGAGTATAAAAACAAACACAGTGCACCGTTATGTAAAGCATGTTATAATCATAAATTTATATAACATTAATGAAAAGGATAATATATCCTATAGAAAAATCAGCTATTGACAATATATGAATTATTTGGGTGGTATTTACAAAACTTACCAAAAGTGGTAATAGCCTCTCACTACCTTGAGACCATTATCAAACCAGTAAATCAAATAAATATAAACTATTAATATGTATTCATTACAATTCACAAAACACTAATAGCCCCCTTATAAACGATTAGTAGATCTGTAAACCGAACAAACACAAAAACCTACAAGACTGTCAAAGGCGATCTCCAGAACCGATGATGAATCTGTAAATCAAATAAGCATAAAACATAATATAAATTCATCATAACTTACAAAAATGCTAATAGCGATTTTCCCGTTAAACCATTAGCAAGCATGTAAACTAGATAAAAACATACCACATTCTTGCTAAAACTATTGTAAAGAATCAGATGAATATTGCTATTAAAAATGCTTGAAGGAAAACAAAATTTTGTTTGTTTACAGATGAAGGATCATAAACGTTCTGCTTTTACATAACAAATAATCAGATGTAATACCTTTAAAAGTTCTAAAATCAGTCTGATTTTAAAAAGATAATCACATTCAGAAAAAAGTAACTACTTGCTGAAAAGTTTGCAAGTTAAGTGGCACACTGGTTGATTGACACAATGGCAGTGTAGCAGCAAATTGGCCTTTTTGCCTGAAACACACACCACTAAAATAAATTGAAGACTTTATCAGGAGATTTTAGCACTAAACAATGATGAGCATTTGAGGACACATCACGTAAGAGCATTTGAAGACACATTAGGTAATTAGCAGACATAAATCATGAACTGTGGTTCCATGATGTTGAGGAATAATATGACGAAGTGGCACTTAGAATAAAATAATACAAAGAGCACAAGACTCTTGTTGAGAGGCGCTGGAAAGTCTAAGTTGCCTATATACATTTTTTTTGTATAGGTGTATTCAAGCAGACAGAAATTGCAGATTTGAGGCAATACAACACTACTTGCACACTTTAAAGACAAAATTGGGATTGGTGACATTTGAAGTCACTAAGACTATAAAAACACTTTAGATTCTTAGAAGAAAATAATATTCACCAAAATCATTTCACAAGTGGTAGAATATTTCTTTATAATGCGCTGGAAAGTTCTAAGAATAATATTGCTTTGCATGTAAATTTGTAATATAATTTAATGCAACAAAAATTTTTCTTCATTTATAAATTTTCTTCATTTATAAAATAATTTTCTTCAAGTGAGGCATATGGTAAAAATGATTTAGAAAACATTTGGGTTATGAAATATTACTAGAATAAAAAGAAAAGGCACTATAATTTAAGCATACTAAAAATTTTCAAATAATCATAATAATTTTTCCAAATTTGAGAAGTTCCATTTGAAGCAGCAATTTCTGTAAATGCTGTGAAACTGAACTTTAAAATAGATGACAGTACACTTCCATAATTGGGTTTTGCAACAGAGGGTAGAAAAAGATAGAAAACTATTGCAAATAGGCACAGCTATAAACTTGTAATACTTTAGATCCATAAAAATGAGTAATATTGATGAGGGAGAAACAAGTTCCACAAGATGAAGAGGACTGACGAGGAGCAATCACACGGATATATTTGCCTTATATGAATGGCGACCATCAACAGTCACTTCAACTCGCAAAAGAGTGCAGGTAAGTAATTATTGTACTATCAGGAACCATCATATTTGCAGACAGCAGAGAAAATCAGCCAACAATGGATATAACACATTCTGAAGATTTTTCCACCAGGTAAGCAAAGTCAGATGATAATAATAACCAGTTTATTAAAGTTGTCAGTATACATTCAGATTGTAGAATATTAAAAATGTAGCATGGGTAGACAGTAACTATTTCAGGAACAAGAATATGCAGCAGTTAGGTAATGGCTATAACTTCTCAAAAAAGAAAAAAATAATAATACCAGTCTCCTTTTTGTGATTATGGTATGAGAATTCCAATAAAAAGATGCAGATGCTGTGTAATGTAAAATTGATATTCAGATGAAGCAACAATTCTGTGAAATTCAAAAAAGCAGAGTTCTCAAAATGTAGAACAGAAAATGCAAATTATTGTGTAATATTTTCAAAATATAAATATAGTTGTTGAATTTTAATTTCTGGAAAGAACACAGACTGCTTGCACACTATAATCACACTAAATATTTGTAGAAAAATGGCGAGAGTCAATGAACTTGTAGTGTTATTGCAATAAGTAATTTAACTTTAGTAGAAGCAACCAAGAACTCAAAAATTTATGTATGATAAAACAACTAAAAATCACATGAAAACTTGAGCTTCTATGAGGCAATTCATTCATATTGAGAATAAGTGCAGCAAAGTTAGTAATATGATGAGAACATAGCTTCAATAAATTTAATTCCAATAAAATTTGCTTCAATATTTTTTTTTTTTTTTTATATTCATAAAATATATCAATTTCATTTAAAAGTGCCAATAAATTAATAAAAATTAACCCAAAATAAGAATAAGAACAACCATAGCCTCTTTAAATTTTGTTCTCAAACTTAGAACAAGAACAATTTTCACATTTTTCAAAAAAAAAATATTTGAATTCATCATGAATTATATATATTTTTTAACTTTATATATATATAAAAAGCACCATATTTTTTCATTTGTTAAAAATAATAAATTCATTTTCTAAAAATTTCATTCTTCATTAAAATTTGCATAAAATATTCAATAAATCTCATGGAAAAATACCAGAATAAAAATTAATTTCTGTTAGAATATCATTTTTCAATTATAAATAAATTATTAAATATATATGCAAGCCAGTTGAGAACAAAAGTTCCGAAATCAACGATGTATTGCAAACATCGATCTTCTGTGGAGCACAAGAATATTTTTAAGCTTATAAAAATTTAATCAAAATCAGCAATTCTTCAAATAATATTTCATTTTTAATATAAATTAATTAATAGAGCATCAAATCTTCAAATATATTCTATTTTATAAGTTTCAAAATTTGAGAATATTTTTTAAGAACAAAATAAAATTTTTAACTTTTCTCTTCATAAAAGAATAAACACGGCGCCAAATGTGAAGGAAATATAAGAGAGAGAGCAATTGATGGGAATATTAATGTGTGAGCAATAACCCAATGCAAAAAATTGCATGACGTTCTTTAGGTCGATATTCTTTGAGAAGAGAATCAAAAAATATAAAATAAATTAAACGGTCTTACTTGAGTGAAGAAATAGATGCAGACTATAAATGATGAATACCATATGTTGGATCCAATAACGTTTATTACATTTTCTTGAAGGATGAGATGAAAGCTGCACATCAAGTCTTTAAAAAGTACTGGCTCAAATTTCGTAAATTTCGAAGAATCTTTAAATATTCCTTCTGGCCGTGTCCATGAAGAATTATAGAATTAATTCAGAAGTCAATTACCAGTTGATTTAAAACTTTTAAAATATTAAACTTAAAATTTACAACAGCATTTTTATAGAATAATTGAAAACTGAAAACGCGAAATTGATCTCCAAAGAATCAGCGCTACGGCGATTCTAGGATACGAGTGAGCGCCGGCACAGGCCAGCGGGCCTCCAGACCATACGACGTTTATCATAAATTTACAGCATCATTTTTATTAAAATTCTGTTGGAAAAATGCGCAACATTAGTATAAATACCCATAAAAGGGGTGCACAAATGTGACAGCAAGATTAATTTAAACTAATTTGTTGATTAGAAATTACGTGAAAATTAAAATAACAAATCAGAAACAAATTAACATTTAATAATTAAAAGAACGATTCTAATTTGTATTTGAAAGACACGCCCCTTTCGATTGCAGCGCCAAAACAAAACAGCTCTCGAAAACATACCGAACATGAGTGGCGGTGACGCATGCGCACAACACACGCGTGCGGAGTGAGAGCCGCTGAATGACGATGACGTCACAGCTCAGCGGCGACTGAAACTAACACAAAGCGCGAAGAAGCCTCGCAGAGAAAACAACATCGCCGATTCAACGAACGCAAAGCACAATGAGGGGGGAGACGGCCTTGCCAAAAAAGCAACGTACACAGTGCGCGACTGCCGATAAATAGCTTTTAAGGAATGGCAAATTAAACTGGAAAGGCTATAAAAATAGAAATACGTTGAGCTGAAATATAAAATACTTAAAAAAGATAAAACTGTGATATATCTTTATCACACCAACCGTTTTTACAATTTTATAAAACCATTAAAAATTATGAGCTAACAAACGACACGTTCTCCTGCGAGAAATACCATGCCTACTGGCGGTACAAATACTTTTACGTAGATGTTGAAAATCCTAAAATGAATTCCTACCTGAACCATTAGCGGGACTCGAGTAACAGACAAGGTGGCTTAGCCGGGTGTAGATACACTTTCCTACTTGTAGAGAAGCACTCATCCCACTCACTAAGTACAAATCAACTTGAAATTTTTTTACTACTCCTGCTAACTTCCTTTCATCACTCTTTTTCATCTTCTTCTGCTCTTCTCTTGTTTATCGAAGTCGGCTGGGCTCCTCCCAATATCCAAAAATTTGCATACTTGAATTTGGGGGGCCCTGTTGGGACAATTATCACACCCATCTTCCATGATCCTCCAATGCCAGCTAAGCCGTCTGCCCAGCGGACACAGACTTTCTTGCCCCCTTCATTTCAAGCGACATCTCGGTGCCTACTATGAGTCCCCTAACTGACAAAAACTGAAGGAACCACATACGAAGCGTGATGGATGGCCCTCATAAATTTTCCAGTCATAAAACTCTCAGAAACGACTCCAACCCACATCCAGTCATCCTGCTAGCTAATCACAAAACCTTGTACCGCCATACTATACTTAAGCAATGAGAGTGTACCATAAAAATAAAAAAAACTGAGTAATATACTAATTATACCTAATATGCAAAAAGACATTTGATTATAATAATTACAAAATATATAGATAAACATTGATCATAAAATTTCACACAGCAAGAGGGTGGTGAACACTTTCCACCCTATCTACTACAAAATAGGATAAAAAGTTTGTTAATGGTATAGGTTGCTTAATGAATACATTAATTTTCTTTAAATGTCACATGAACAAAGTCACGGGTAATAGCTAGTGAAGTATAATACACTACTTCAAATAATACAATACTTCATTGGTAAGTCACCCGGATACAATGTCACTCTGCACATTGTGTTCTGTTTCAGCCCTTCTCATGCGCTTTTCCACATATTGGCACTCTGCTTAGTGCATCACCCTTTTTTCAACCCCTCCGCTTAAGACATCACTTTTAAGAGTGGTTGAATTTTTCTTTTGCCGGTCTCCAAAAAACACTGCATGACTGTCACTTTAACAACCCTTTCCTTAAAAAGATTGTTTGACAAATTCTCCGAACACAACAATAACTGAGTTTGCAGCTGAACCTGACAGTGATCCTAAAGAGGAACTTCCCAAACTGAGGGTTGCAATGAGAGAAAAGAAAAAAAAAACACCTTCATAGAGGAGCTTAGGAGCTACATTTCGCCTTTGAATGACGACACTACAGAAACCGAATATAACAATCTGCTATTTTTATTTTTTATTTCAGAAAAATGACATCCAACAAAAACAGGTGTGTTTTTTTGTAAGGCAGTAAAACACATGGGTACATTTTTATCTGTACAATTAAATACTTTTCTTTAATTTGTCATCCATTTTATGAATTCTGATTCTTATTCTATTCTAAATTCATATTGCCATTTAGTTCTATCGGATGCACTCATTCTATAAACATTTGGAATTTTATTTTACATTTAATATTAAACTCCGCTTAAGAAGTCATTTTTAAGTGGATACTAACGATATGAAATTCAATAACGAATCTAATTGCAATATCACAAATTTCAATAGTACCTCTCTCAGATGGGCTTTCACTTCAGCCAGTTCAGACTCCAGCTGGGCACACCTCTTGATCAACTTGTCGTTATCTTCAGACAATCGCTCACGCAGAAGTTTCTCATGCTCCGCACACCTCTTGCTGGCATCACTCATCTCGTGGAGCTCCACAATTTTTTCCTGATTCAAACAGAAACACAAAGTCACTTTTTAAACCAGAAATACAGCTTAAGAAAATTTCAGTAATACAATTTTTTTTTTCCTTTCAATGAACCCTTTTTATGACTCTCATAGTGTTGCTACATTTTATCCTTTTAACTGTTGTCTAGTGTTGAAATTGTTTGTGTGGGTGCAGTGTTGTAGGTTTGTTACTGTAAAAAATGAATATCGCGTGCAAGTATGAGCCTTTTTTTTTTTTCTTCTCCAGACTGTAAAAAATATACCCATTTCAATGTCTGAATGTGAAAGAGCATTCACCTGTATGAATAACACCATGAGGGATGATGCAAAGAATCATATATATTATTTCTCCTGTCAACATCCCTTTTTCTAAGAAAATATGAAACGCAGAACAACGAATAAGATACCATATGAAAGGTTTTAGAACCGGCTTCTGACATAGCCCACTTAACAATTCGTTAAAACATGTTTTTGATTAAAATTTGCTGAAAATTAAAAAATTAATCCTCATTGTTTTCATGAAAGAAATGAAAAGTTTTCCTGAAATTATTGTTGCCAAAAAAATAAAATATCACATTATATGATGCTCATAGCAATTATTATAGAAAACACCGCACGGATTTATTTATACTTATGATTAAAAAGCGAAATTGAAATGTTTAGATTTATATTTCTATGTTCCATGTTTTTTCCGAAGCGGATGACGTCATCCTCTAATGCAGTTAAAATACGATTGTTAATTTTTTTTTTCTCGCGCGTGCATTTTGCAATCTTGGATCAGTTTTTAGTCTAACTTTGATGGAATAAATTAGATGATATTCTGGCTTGACTAGCAACTAAATGTTGTTTGCAGATATTTTTATCCTTGCTTTTTCTTTAGAAGTTTAAACCTGCATCTAATAAATATTACATATTGATAAAAAATGATACTTCTCTATTATCCTGTCAACCACTTTTCATAACAAAAAACTATCGCCAAATAAACGGGAGAACGTTGCCATTGGAATATCAAAAAAATAATAATAAATAAATAAATAAAAAATATAATATAAGAATTTAAGGACACAATTGTTATTTTAATTAATAAAATAACTACTAAATCAGTAAAACATAATGAAAAATACACGCAAATGTCGAATGTAAAACCACTAGATGACGTAACAAACACGCATAATGATTCTGACATCAAGTCAATGGGACTGCATTTTTGGCGTTTAATCTTACAGTTTGGCGGTAGTTTTTTGTTATGAAAAGTGGTCGACGAGATAATAGAAAAGTACCTAAAAAATATTAGATTTAAGTGCGAAATCTTTGCACGGGCCTTCTGGTTCACTCCTTATTGAACGAGCCAGTTTACTTCTATTCATAAGTCATGTAGGACCGCTCTTAAAAGAATTTTGTTCTGAACCCTATGTGAAGTCAGGAAGAAGATTATCAGATGAGACAGCTTGTCGTAAATGAGAGAGCACGGGAACGTGTAGGAGAGATGTGCCAATAAGTTATATATGGAATTATTTAATGAGTTAAATTCTGATTCATAATGGAAAATGTTAGTATGCGATGGATTAAACATTGCTTGTAGATAAATGCTACGCAATTACAATACTATAAAAACTAGAATATAATCATTATAGCTGCTAATTAAAAAATGTCGGCTCTTGGCTTAGCAAGCATCAACCTCTACTCTCTGAAAAGGTGAGTTTCCAACTACAGCACTGTGCAAAGAGTAGGCCCTGAAAATACACACAGAAACAAAGGGAGTTGAAACAGAAAACACATATAGTGAGACAGAATTCTTCCAAAATAAATCCTGAAATGTGCAATTGCTTTCATATCTTGAACTACTAACATTCAGTCTACTCATAACTCCACACATATTACTAAACCTCTACAGAAAAAGAACTCATATCCCTTGATCCTACGATTACCTAAATCTCTTTATATACACTACTGCAGGGGTTCTGTCCCCTCACCAGCATGTGTCCATGGTAACTAAAAACAGGCTCTGTTTTAAAAGAGAAAAAAAAATACATAGGAGTTGAAATTCAGTATAGCCATTTTAAGCTTCTCTTTATCTACTGCTATCTGTGCATTAAAAAATACATCAATGCACATATCATTCTCACCAGCAAATGCTTTCTGCATACAATACTTTAAGTATTTTAAAGCTTTCTTTCTTTTTCTCATTTACAACTGAAAACACAGCATTTAGAAATATTATTATTCGTGCTTTTTTAAAATCGGGCAACAGTAGATAAAAAATGGCTATTTCAAAGTATGAATTGAAATCTCTATGTATTCTGATAAAGAAATTTTGAATAATAAATTTCAAAACTCAAAATATTAGACAAATTTAAAAGAGGACTGGGCACAGTACACCACACTCGAGTCGAGCATGAAAAAGATGGATAATACAACTGCTCAAAACCTATTTCAAAACATGAAATAGCACTTCTTCGATTTAAAAACTGTATGCTTCAGCACATTTATCATACATTTCCATATAGAACGGCCAGTTTTTGTTTTTTTATAGGCAATAACTTTTACAGGATGAACCAAAAAACTGAAAAGGACACAATAGATTGAATAATGGGAGCAGCAGTGTAAGTAACATTTTAACAACAAAAATGTTTCTAATCAAAAGCTAGTCTAAATTCATGGCATTATACCTTCGACTTTTGACAATAAGGTTCACCTGTACATCTAATTTTTTATTATACACACACACAAACATATATACTGTACACCAGGACAACTTTGCCACATTTTGTTTATCCTAACCCTCTTTTGCTTACTCATAATGCTTCAAAATCATCTTAAACCATTAGTCTTGAACTCTAGTTTGAGAATATGTGCTAACATGTTAATTTAAGTAAGCATTTCTACTTTTTTTTTGCGCGTAAAATCGGGTTAGCAAAGTTACCTAGGAAACAGGCCAACTGTCTAAAAACCAGTGAAAATCAACAAAAAAACACAGGGAAATTGAATTTTACAACTCAAATAATGTATTTAAATCATGACATATACATTTTAATAAAGAAGAAAAGAAATAGAAGAGCAGTTAAAAAAAAATTCAAACATTCTTCTCAGAAAATGAAATTTTTCCTTTTTTCTATGTGAGGAGGTTCAAGAGTATACACTACATCGGCTGTGTTGATGGACACAGTAGGAAAATGGAAACTCCACCCATTGTCTTTCGTTCTAAGGATTGACACCTCAAAGTCTTCATGTCTGTAATAATGGGTGATTTTTACAACATAATGTTCCACACTTTTTTTTCGAAAAGAACTTAACGATCACAAACATAGGTGTAGCGTCAGGGGGGCACGTGCCCCCCCCAACATTCTGAGTACCACACTTTTAGAAAATGATGCAGTCAGTTAAGAAATGTCTATCATACAATGCTCGAAAAGCATAAGTGAAAATATTTTTGTTCTAGACAAAGTGTTTACGGGAGGATTTGATATTTGACGACCCTTATATCACACTCGAAACATCTTTCTATTTGGATCTTCAACCGAAAAAAGGTGCTTGCAGGCATCTATTTGTCTGTGAAAAATTTTAAACTGTTATTAACGATTACTATTGTTTTGGTAACAGAGAAGAAAAGTTTGCGTATGAAAGAAATGTTTTAGCAGTCCCAGTTACTCTGCTAGAAAGAAATGAACACCCACCACAAAAGAAATTCTTTTTCCTGTCACTTTAATATTCGTAACAACATTCTTTGAATGCTGATGAAAAGAACTGCTAAAAACACAAAACATCCCATGACCGTTTTTCTACAACTTTTAAGTATTAGCCATAACAATAGCAAGTATTTCTCGAAATAACATAAACTACAATAAAATTAAATTAGTATTTTAAGATTTTTTTCTTTCTTTATTTTTATCCTTCTCTTCTTTACTCATCATTCATGGACCCTTTTTTATAGGTAGAAGCGCAGGCATGACCATTGAAATGATTTGAAATAGCATACAGTTTTTCATTTTTCAATTAATGTATTACGTCTTGAATTATGAGCCGATTGCTGCTTATGATGACCTTTTTTGGACTATCGTGTCAGGAAAATCGATTCAAAATGTAAACTTTGACAGTATTTTTAAAACATCATTTTTCTTTATTGAAAAACCTATTCGATTTTCTAGTTCCTTAATAAGAACACCTGCCAGTTTTATGTGTTGCCAAATAAAGTTAAATTCAGAAATGTGTCAGAAAGTTGGCCCGTTTGGATTCGAGAACAGCCTTAATTAATATTTACCTTGAAATAACCTAATAGTTAAAAGTTTATAGTAAACTCTCCAGTTTTATATCCCTTATACATTTTTGTACAGCTTATAATTGTCAGAAATGTGTCAGTAAATAGCCAGTATGTTTCAGAAATGTGTCACTAATATGCAGTTTGGATTTGAGAACGTTAGGCCCGTGTTTATTCGTTTCTAGAAATCATGTTAAAATGGCTTAAGAAAAAAAATATTTTCAACAGAATTCTGTTTTGAACCGTATATAGAATGAGGAGAAATAAAATATATTATAGCATCAAACTGTGATAAAAAAATTATATATTCTGGGATTTATAAGCATACTTATGAAAATACAGGAAAACCCTCAGACGGTGAAAAGGTTTGAGGTTTTCCCAAAAATATTTTCCACCGCCTAACAACATGAAACTTTCTGACATTTTCAGACATAAAAGCATGCAATTGGTAGGCACAACTATTGAAATGATTTCAAATCAAATAGCAATTTCTTTTTTTCTTTTTCTTTTTTGATAAATGTATTTCATATTGAATGATAAGCGATTGCTGTCTCATGACGGCATTTTTCGGGCTCTTGATAGAAATTTCGTTTAGTAATCCATCCCAAAATGCCAAATTTGACAGTATTTTTTAAATATATTTTTCCTTTATCGAATGATGAAAAATGCCATTGAATTTCATAGCTTCTTAATAAAAACATCTGTACATTTTACGCGTTAACGAACAAAAATTAACCAGGATTGTGTCAGAAAGTAGCCAATTTAGTTTTGAGAATTAGCCTTAAATAGCTATATAGTAATTATATTCAAATTATGTTAAGAAAAAGAATTCCCTGAAAGTGGGAAATTCTGTCCATATATTAGAGGTTTTAGCTGAATCTTAATATAGGTAATTTGAATTAGGTCTATAAAACTTTTGAAATGCATTATTAATTACAGGGCTGATAATTTCAGATAAGACAGAATTGGCGAAAGAGCATATGAAATGAACGATGTAAAATTATCAGTTAATCTGTAGGCAATTACGAGAATTTTTTCACGACAGGGCAACCAGAATAGCAGTCTTGAAAAATGAGCAAAGAAGAATTCAAACGCCAAATGTACATTGAGAGTTTTTGTTTTGAGAATGTGGTTTTGAGAATCTAGCTGTGTTTGTGATTTACGGAGCAGACAAAGATATTTCTAATGAACATTGAACGGAATGAGAATATGCAGACCGAATACAAAGTCCATCTCTTTTCTTTTTCTTTTTTTTGTTGTTGTTGTTGGATATCTAATGAGAGTGAAAAATAATTTAAATGAATTATATCTATGTGAGAGCAGTTTTATTGTTAAAGGGCATATGTTTAAATATATTTTCTTTCAATGGAGGAAAATTTCAATGGAATTTCTTTCAATGGAGGCGAGAACTGAAACAAAAGTTAGGATAAATTAAATAAGTAATTAAACGTATAGTTTAAACTGAAAATTAGAGAAAAGGATTAATTTAAGAAAAATATATGTGATTCCACATCACACCCTGCCTTTTTGGACTTGTCATATGTTACAATGGCAGCATCAGCCTTTCAAAATGCAGCAAGTTACTGATTTAAGAATCTAAGAAAATCTAGGGATAATTCGCTCTGTAATTTAGGAGAAAAAATAAAATACATCTGAGAACAAAGACTGTTTGACACTGTCTCAGACTGCCATTTTTTTAATTGTGTGCACATGATACGAAAATATGAAACGAACCAAAATGCAACCCAAGATTACCACATTATATAATAAGAAGACCAAAAGTAACTTTGGGGAAACTGGTAAGTTATGTTTTATTATTATTACTATATTTAAAAAACCCTACTAATTTTTATTTTTTAATATTGCTAATATGTATTATAAAAAAAATGTTTTTTAAAGCTGTTCTCAAATCCAAACTGTACTTTCTGGGACAATTTTTAATTCATTTTTGTTTACAAACACATGAGATTGACAGGTGTTTTTATTCGGAAACTATGTATAATTGAAAGTTTCTGTAAGAAATTGAATGATATTTTAGAAAATTGAATTTATAATTTCTGTAAGTATTGAACTTTTCAGTAAGTCAGAAAATCTTTCAGCAATATCTGTCAAAGTTTGTGTTTTAAACTGAATCACATTATCGAGCGTCAGATAATCCACAGTCTACTGTAGCATCGTTATGTTTTAAGAAAAGTGTTTCTAGTGTGATATTTGCTTTCAATTCCTTTTAAAGGTCAATAAAAAATATTGAAAGTTAATATTTTTTTATTGTTATTAAAGATGCAATATAATGTTGTGATGCTAAAACAATTTTGTTATTATAAGATGGATTGATATATCCATTGTTATAGAGATTTAAAAATCATCATATGTATTATTTCTGTTGTCGTCATCCTTTTTTTAAGCAAACACAGAACGATACATGAGATATCAAATAAAAGGATTTTGAACAGGCTCCTGACATAGTACACTCCCATTTCGTTGAAACATGTTTTTTGATTAAAAATTGCTGTTCATGAGAAATTAAATGGGCATTGTTTTCCTAATTGAAATGAAAAGTTTTCCTCAAGTGAGTGTTGCTACAAAAGTCATTATGTGATGCTCAATAATGATTATAAAAAAAACAAATAGTTACATACGTAGTAACAGTACATTATTTAGTATAAAATGGGATTTTATTTTATATTTAGGATTAAAATGGGAAATTGAAATGTTTAGATAATTGAAATTATAGTTAATTAAAATTTAAACATTGTTTTCATAAAAAAAATTAAAGCTTTTTCTCAGTTTTCCCGAAACGATTAACTATTGTTAATTTTCTTTCTCGCGCATACCTTTTGCTAACTTTGAATAGTTTTTACTGTAACTTTGATGGAATAAATGAGATGATATTCTGCCTTCACTAATGTTGTTTGCAGATATTTTTAACCTTAATTTTTCTTAAATTTTAAACCTCTATCTAAAAACTATTAGATATTGCTAAAAGAAAAATATATTAGACTGCAGAGCGAAATCCTTGCATGGGTCCACTGGTCATATGTATTATTTCTGTTGTCAACATCCCTTTTTCTAAGCAAATACAAAACACACAAGACACAAAAAAAGAATGAGCTATCATTTAAAAGGTTTTTCAATCGGCTTCTGACATAATATACTCCCATTTCGTTAAAACATGATTTTTTAATTAAAAATTAAATCAGCATTGTTTTCATAAATGAAATGAAATTTTTTTCTCAAATCAATGTTGCCACAAAAATAAAATATCGCATTATATCATGCTACAACAATGATTATGAAAAAATAGAAATAAATAGTACAAAAAAATAAAGTGGGACGTTTCTGCATGGGCTTTTTTTATATTTATGATTAAAAAACAAAAAACAAATTCAAATGCTTAGGAGAAAAAAATACCATCGATCGATCAAAGCAGCGGTATTTCACGTGTAGCCTAAAATATATGCTTTGTTACGTTAAATTAAATTGTATTTTATATGTATTCATTTATTTATTTTTTTTTTTTTTTTAGCCTCATGTTTTTCCCGAAGTGAATGTCGTCATCCTCTAATACAATTAAAATACGATTGTTATTTTTTCCCCCCCTCGCGCGTGCCTTTTGCTATCTTCAATCAGTTTTTTCTGTAACTTTGATAGAATAAATGAGACGATATTCTGTCTTGACTAATGTTGTTTACACATATTTTTATCCTTAATTTTTCTTTAAAAGTTTAAACCTGCCTCTACAAAATATTAGATATTGCAAAAAATTATTAGGCGGCAGTGCAAAATCCTCTCATGGGTCCACGGGCAAAACATTATTTGATTTAAGTTTATTAAAATATCATTCATTTCATTGTAATCGCTCATAATTTAATGAAGAACCTTTCCTTATAACCTTCTTAGCATACGATAAAATGTTTTGTAAAATTTCAGTTGAAAGTAATAAACAAAATTAGCGAAAACTTCTTTCAAACGTTGGTCATCATAAATTATGTAAACAGAAAAAATAAAAAAAATGATGATGATAATAATAAGGACTTAAAACATGCATGCCCCCTCAAAATTTCTGGCCACGCTACGCCTATGATCACAAACATCCCAACCTTCAATTGTATGAAGTTCTTGCCATCTTGGGCTAACTTGATGTCTTCAGTCATTGATGATTGTTCCTCATCTTGAGGAACAGTGTTCTGCATATTAACTCTTCACTGTGTTCTTCAGGTTGCTTGTGTTCTGCATTTTGTTCGGGTCCTGCTTCTCTCTCTGGTACTACACCTTGCTCAGATTCTGACATCATCCAAGGAAAATGCACAATCTAATTTATCAAAAAATATGAAAAAATTTAGGGAAATGACAAAATTCTAAGTTGGCAAAGTTGTCCCACTCTTACCAAGATTCCGTTGCAACTGTGCCGACTAATATTATCAACTATAAAAATAACATTAGATAAAGTTCCAAAAGCTTATTATATACTTTATCAGATAAAATAGGCAGTTTTTACTTATGTTTGGATTAAAAAGGTGAAATGGAACACTTTTTCAGGTGTTCAAAATCGTCTGTTTCCCAGTTACAAAATATTTTCACTGATAATGGCCATAAAGCAACTAATAAGACAGAAAACGTGCAGGAATAGTGTCACACAATGCCTTCTTTGTGAAATAAAAACACTATTTTAATTAGATCTGGAACTTTTCAAGTGGCAAAGTTGTCCCGGTTCACGGTATTATTACAATGCAATTCTGCTATATTGCTGATGATTGTATCTATAATTTGATAAAAGGTTTTATTATGCCATAGATACAACAACTTGGATAACTTTTAATAATAGATAATGATTTTTGTGTAACAAATAAGAAGTAAAAAGATTTGATTCAGATCATTAAGTATTTTTAACTGCTATAAAATTATGGCAGCCCGTATTTTTTCGTACTCTGGATATGAGTAGACAAGGGACTAGAATATGGAAATCTGATTTTAAAGTTCACACAGGATCTTCTTTCCCAGCAAACTTGAGACACTCTATTTTGAGAAATATCAAGAACATTCCTTGCTCTGTCTATATTTTCATAATGGAACATTTAAATGACCTTAAACGTTTTCAGAACATACCTTAGAAAAATGCATAAAAGCAGCAAAATTTTAAACTATGAAGGCACAATCATTACTGGTGTGTATTAAGACATTTCAAGCGTATTAAACGATGAAATGACAATGCTTACAAGACCACAATGATTGGGATGGCTGGGGCTTTAAGAGGTATGGAAAATGGTGCAGAGTAAAAAATAAATTAACTTTTCAAATGATACAGAGTCCTATTAAGTTGTCCACTTTCATTGGTAGTATTAAAACTTTGCATAGGAATTTTCATTTTTAATGTGAAAAGTATCTTACAGATTACACGTTCCAAAAGAATGTTTTCGTGAAATGTCTTTCACGAAGAAGACAAAAATAGGAAGGAAAAACATCAGAATGTAGCTATTGTGAATATTTAAATACGAACAGGGAAGACCGAGCTATGCTCGGTCAAAATTAGTGTTGTTTGATCTGGTGTATACAGCAGAGTATAATTTTAAAATTTTGAGTCTAACTTCTTTAATTTCATAGTGTATTATGTCATAACTTCAATCTTCTAAGTAAAAGAAAATTCAAATTCTACTTACAAATTGAAGAGCAATAACATTGCAATAAGGAGGTTGAAATTCATGTTGAAACTTCAGCAATAAACATTACTGGGGTAAAATCAAACAGTTTTATTAACACCAGGAAAAAGCATCTTCAAAATATACATCAAACAAAAACCAGATAACATACATGAGAAACCTTCTCATTTTTATAATGATTTGCAACCAATCACCACTAGCCAGCACATGCTGGAACTGTTCTGCATAAAACAAAGTTGAACAACATTTTTCAACCTGAAACAAAACATTACTCCTTGTTCAACCAACCATTCAACCAAATTTTAACTATGAATTTAACTGAAAAAAATGTAAACAAAGATGGATGCCTGCATACTAGTGAAGTTAAGTGTTAGTTTTGATAGTAAGTTAGTAGTTTCAGTGAAATACAGTACCTTTTAATTTTAATAAAATAAATGAAATATTTAATACAAAAATAAGAGTTGAAAAATGATGGAAAAAAACTTAATAAAGAATTGTGGTTCTTCCATAATTAGCTTTGAGTTCAAATATCATGACCCATGACCAAAATAATCCACTAATAAAATTTTCTCGAACATGTGACCTAGCCCAACTTTTCTTGTGCCCGAAAACCATAAGATACAAAATTTAGTCTAAATAATCTGAGCCATTTTTTACATAAAATTAGCTTGACCCATGAACAAAATGACCCACTAATCGAATTTTCTCGAACATGTGACATAGCCCAACAGTGGTGTGTCATTTGCAGATATTTTTAATCCTCCATTGTTGTTTAGAAGTTTAAACCTGCATATCTAAAATGTATTAGATATTAGTAAAAAAATGTCAGACTGCAGTGTGAAATCCTCGCATAAGTCCACTGGTTTATTATAACAATGAACCATCTCTATAATAAAACCGTAAGTCATGTGACTGTCATTGATTTGGTTCAACATCTAATTAACATACTTATGAAATGATGTTGACCATTTTAAGAGCTTAACACAGCAGAAAAACGCAACTGGAAGCATGAGCTAGTATGTTGTAAGATAATGTAGTGAAATTAATTTAAGGAAGCAGGTTTTTCAAGTCAAAATAAAGTCAAGTATATGAAAAATCTCTTTAACACATATCCAGTCAATAATAAAAACGAAAAACAAGCTTTAAGATGAAGTAACTAAAGTCAGAATAAACATAAGCACAACTTAAAAATAACTCACTAAGACTTGTTTCACAGCATGATGACAAAACTATTAAACTGAATAACTAATTACAAAAGACATGATAATTCCTTATTATGAGGAAGCCTAAGCTTCACTCACGTTCGTGATTGTTTCAACAACAACTAAAAATCTGCTCAAACATACGATACACAGCCTTTTATAGTAGCCAAAGCTAATTAAACATTCAAAACAAACTCTCCAGAACATACAGCAATGCGTCATCACGATATCGATTAAAGCGTAATCGAATACGGAATCGAATCGCACGCAAGTAGATGCGATTTGCAAAAGCTCTACTTGCGAAAGAAAAATAGGTGAATCGATTAATGATCGCAGATGAACGGAATGCCGATGTTAGATTTCAGTAGTTGTTTATGATAGTGAGTGCCGATATGCCGGTGAGAACAAAAGTTTTAGCATTAAGTCAAAGTAAATAAATGAAAGATAAAAGGAATTTCTAAATTAAACAAAGGCCAAAAACAAAAGAAAAACGTAAGTAAACGATATTTAAATAATATTTAAATGTTAAAAATATATGTAAAAATGAAATTAAGAAAACGTAATTTAAACTTAGTACTGACTCTGTATGGATAACTTAATGTCTTTGAAACAAGGAGAAGCATAACTATTTTAATCCCTAACAGTCATCAACAGTTCCGGGATGCCGCTTCACTTTTTCATATGCCAGACAGCCATTTTTATTCAAAATTATTTTACGAATTGTCAGCTTTTATTTTTCGCGTGTGCAAATTAGAAACGATACTTTAATTTTGAAATCAAATGTTTTGATTTATGATATTTTTTTCTTATTTATCTATTTTCTATTTTTTAAAAAAATGTGAACGTCGTGTATTTTAAATTGAAACAGCTGTCACGGACGCACTGGGGTTGGCGTGATTTTTGTTTTGTGCCATTTTGGCGAGAAAGTCCCATTTTCAGGTTCCTATTAGAGATTACTAAAACAGCATGTACTTTTATTTCATTATGAAACAGTTTATTTTATATTAAAAAACACACAATTTTATTATAAAACACACACAATGATTAATTTATTATAAAGTGGGTTAAGCGGTTTTCGTCAAGAAAGATGATATACATAACAACAAAAATATGCGAAATGCTACCACGATCGCAAAATTCTTGATTTGTCTATTAGATTTTTCCGGTTTGGCGAAGGATTAAGGAAAAAAATAAATTATGAAAAAAATAATTTGTTACAATGCTTAACATACATTTAAGGGCGACCAAACTGGTCGCCAGTGGCGGCTACTGTAATAATATTTAATGAATCAAATTTTTAGCATTTTTAAAATCGCTAATACAGCTTTTATTTATCGCGTGCACAAATTAGAAACGATACTTTGATTTTGAAATCAAATGTTTTGATTTATGATATTATTTCTTATTTATTTATTTATTTTCTATTTAAATGAAAAGTGGAAGTATTTTAAATTTATGTAATATAAGCATTTTGGATTAAAGTTAAGTATTTTAAATGAAATGAGTGACAGGTTTATAATTTAAAATTAATGTAGTATGAATGATGATGATGGTAACAATATTTGGCGATTTATCATTTGCTCCCGGCTAACAAAAATACTCATAATTAAAAAAGGAAATAAAAATAAATAAATGATAGTTTGATGTAAATAAATATTGATATACATATCAAAAATAATTTATAGAACTAAAAAAAAATAAACGTAAATAAACAACAATTTCCATAAAAAAAATTTCGCCAAATTGGCGGGGAGAAAAATCGCGCCAACGTGCGTATGTGACACCTGTGCCCAAAAAATATGCGAAATGCTACCATGATCGCAAAAGTTCATGATTTGTCTATTAGAATCTTCCGATTTGGCGAAGGATTAAGGGAAAATTAAATTATGAATAAATGTAACGTGTTGCAATGTTTAACATACACTTAAGGGAGACCAAACTGGTCGCCAGTGGCGGCTAGTAACAGAATAAATATTCAAAATGTCATTAGCATGGATGTCCACTCATAATATAATTAATAAATGAATGAATCAATAAATGAGTGAGTGAAATGTGAATAGATCCCTCTTCATACATACCTTCAAAGCTTTGATGGTCTCGGCTCCCTTGTCAGGTTTTGCCTGTTCAATCATCTCCAACTCAAGGACACGCTTCTGTAACGTCTCCTTCTCTTGGAGGAGATCAGAAATTATTTCTTTGTCGTGCAATGTCTATAAGAAAATAGACACATATTTAATAACTTTTAAAAGTAACAACAACAAAGAAAAAAAAATTTGAAACTGTACACTCTACAGGGTTTAGGTTAATTGAAAGCATTTTGTCAAAGTTGAAACAGTTGAACTTGTTGACAGCAAACACAGATTTACCAGTACTTTAAAAGCACAAATAGGGCAAATTTAAAATTCCTCTTTTATAAAATTCACATTCTTTATGTAAAATTGCATTTCCATGTAAAAACTAAATATTAAACTTTTAGATTAATTTAAAAAAAAAGGAAGAAGAAAGAAAGAACCACCACCCACTTCTTTTTTCATCTGTTCCACCGTTATCTTGAAATGATCGACATCTTCCAGCAAATTCCTTTCGTTCTGCTTCAGATTCTGGAGGAGCTGCTCCACTTCCGTGTTCTTTTCCACTTCCATGTCCCTCTCTTTGCGAGCCGTGATGATCTCTTCCAGCAGGCGACACTTCTCCTTCCTGAACTTCTCTGAGAGAAAAAGGATTGAATCACACTTTTTTTTTATATTTACAAACCCATGCCATTGCCAGTTATGCTCCAGTTTCAAATCAGACTTTTGTGTTCAGTATTGAAACGGATTAATGTATCCAATTCATTTTAAAGAATAAGTAAAATCCTCATAAGATGTCTCGTTATAGAGGTTGTGAAAAGTAAGCAATAAACTTAGAAATCACATTCAAACATATAATATTTTTACTTTTTTATTTTTAATTTGCCAAAGATAAGTTCATCCAATGCAATTTTTAAAACAAACAAAAAATCAGAATTATTGGACTGACTTCGACAGGAAAATGGACAAAAATTATTTTTCTGTTTCACTATTTCATCAACGCCCCCCCCCCCCCACTTATTTTATAGATTTTGTAGCGGACATTGGAAGCATTCGGTACTCAGCATTCCCCAAACATGCCGGTTAATTTAGTCTTTACAGTATTTCTTTTTTTTTTTCCATAGATATATCATTTTGAAATGTTTCATTAGTAAATTTAGTTCCTATTATCATTCGATTATTATGTACTATTCTAAAGTATAACTAATAATACTAAACTATGCTTGTTATTATTTTTTTCTCAACAATTTCCTAAAAAAACTTTTGTGCTTTTTCAAAATCAAAATGAGAGGGTGTGTGACGTGGAACATTGAATCATTCTCAGGATCGTAAATGAGTACTTGCCATTGCGAAAATCATTCGTTTTTCCAATTAATTACAATGTTTTAGTGATGTCATTTAAAAAATATTTTACGGTACTAATTACATATTTATGTAACAGTCAATAAGAAAATACTGAAATTTTAATTGGACATCCCTTATTTTTCCCAATAAGTGATGGGAATTATTTAAATTTTGCAGTATTTTTAAGATTTGGGGTTCTTTATAAATCCAAACTCATTCCTGCCTGACAAAGTCACTTTCATTCCTAAGTACGTATCATTTGCAGATAATTGTTATTCAGATAGACTGCTATCGAGCAGGGTTTCCTATAAAAGCAACAGATGTTTCGGATAACGTGTGTCAAATTTTTAATTTAAGCTGATTTTCACAAAAGAATGTTACGAGGAAGGAATCCATTACAATTTAAGAGGTTCACCTTTTTATAGGAAACTGAAAACCATTCTACGGCACATAAATATTAATTTCTGCCACATGTATTCATTAATATGTCCATCTGATTTGCTCATTGAGGGAAGAAAAAAGAGAGAGAATCCTCTCTTAAGTGCAAAGTATGTTTTTATTGGACACCAAACTTCTCTTTTGGATGTAAATTTCCATAAAATTAAAAAAATATGTCTATGCAAGAAGAAGTTCAAGAATGAGGTTCAGTAGACTCCTTCAAATACGCAACCAAAGGTTGTGCAGATTTCTGGTCACTGTTTTGTTTGCATTTTTTAAACAATCATTTCAATTTAATAAGGCACTCAAAATTACAATCAATGCTTACAATAAAGTAAAATAATTTAAAATATTAAAGAACATTTAAAATATTAAAAGGTCAATTAATAATGCATGACTCCATAGGCATCATGATGATGATATCATTTTTTTTCTTCAATTATTCCATCAAATTGACCATAATTCACTAATAATCATAATGAATTATTCTATGAAAATGTACACTCATCATTCACATCCAAATCTTAAAATAATAGAGTTTCATTTCCTGTTTAGCCATACTTGATTGATTAATTAAATACATAAATTATTTCTGTAAAATTTCAAGATTGTGTTTTTATCTTAAAAACATGAGTTGAATCGTATTAACCAGAATTCCATATTAAAATGTGTACAAAAATTTAAGAAACAAATCTTTCACCTACATCTTAACTGTGAGTTTCATTGTTTTCATCGGAAATGTGGATTTGAGTGTAATAAAAATTAAGAAATGATTAAAATATTAAAAGTAAAGGTCAAATAAATAATTAATAATGCATGATTAATAATGATGAGATACATTTTTACTTTCTTCTATCTTTACAAGAAGAAAATATTGGATTCATGAAAATTTTCGACAGATTTATTCGTTTTAGAAGATCCTGAACGCAATTGGACTAGTTTTAGAAAATGTCTGTCTGTGACAAAAATTTTGTGTGCGCTCTATCTCAAGAACGAATGCTTGCAATTGAATAAAACTTTATATTCTGTGAGTCCCTGATATAAATGGGTGCTGATTAGTTTTTGGTAAAAATCACCCAGCAGATGGCACTGCTATGCAGCCTTTTTTGCGATTTCTGCAATAGCTCTATCTCAAGAAATAATGCTCGGAATTTAATAAAACTTTATATTCAGTGAGTCTTCGATATAAATGGGTGCTGATTAGTTTTTGGTAAAAATCGCCCAACAGGTGGCGCTGCTATGGAGCATTTTGCAGGATTGACACGATTTTAGCGATAGTCCTATCTCAAGAAATAATGCACGGAATTGAATAAAACTTGAGTTTCAGTTAAGACCTAGCTATAAATGGGTGCTGATTCTTTTTAGTGTGTGAGATAGAAGAAAGTTTTGGGGTTGACACATCCGACTAGTTCTTGAATGATTCAATGAAACTCGCCTGTGTACACTCATAATTCACAACAAAATCTTAAAATAACAGAGTTCTATTTTATGTTTAGCCAGATTTAATAACCAATAAAAAGAAAACTGCCCAGTTAAACTGAGGGCATTGAGCTCACAGGCTATTCACACTAATTGTATATTATACTCTTATTTCAAAGAATTTGAAATAAGACCCTCGAAAAATAAAGAAATCAACAATATATTAAGGGGGGTCATCCCCTCGTTACCCCCTCAAAGTTAACTAATGAACCCCTTAAACTAATCAGGGAAGTCTCTAATTACAATGAATATATATATACAAAATTTGAAGAAAATCGGATAATGGGGAAATTGCATGTTTTTCAATTTAACTTGCATCTGATAGAGTGTAAAAATACGAACATTTTGATACCATTTTTACCTATATTAGAAAGTTGTATAATTCATTAAATTAACTTTTAAAACGCAGTTTTTGTCGTCGCAGGAAAAAGCCGCGTCACGTGATAAAAGCTGTTCTGACGTCACTACACATGTAAACAAACCCTCGCTGTTTTTCTCCCTGTTATTTTCTATTGGGAATGGCTTGCTTTACGCTGAATGATTTATTTCTTTTCTTAAAAATGAATTGTATAACAAATTAAAAGTATTGTAAATTGCTGTAATGAATAAATAATACTGTGAATTCCAGGTGAGATTTTTATTTCATTACGTTTCTAAGAATTTTCATTTCCAGATCTCGATGTAGAAATAAAGTATCCGTACATGTTGTTACTCGTACTACAATATTGTATTTTATAGAAAAATGTATACTTTTACTTATTTATTTTCGGTATTAATATAGCACAATATAAAATAAACTGATACAAATAGAATTTATTTCATTAGGAAGAGTGGAATCAACTTATAAAAAGGTTTTTGTATTTATATTTTATACTTGAATTAAGAATTTGGCTTGGTTTCACTATATGTTATATCTCTTCAATTGTTAAATAGTTTTGAATCTGTGAAAACAGTTAAAATTATTAGAAAGAGCGAAATGTCTTTAAGACAGCCTTACAGAATTTTTATATAAATATACATGGGAAAAGTTTAATAATTTTTCAAAAAATGTTTCCAGGTGTCTATCCAGATTTTTCTCACAGGCAGGCTCCGATTTTATGAAATTGTGAGGAGTATTTTATATTTGTGAAAAAAACTAACTATAATTTTGTGAATTTAAAATAACTGTTACATTCAGGTTCTTATTTATAAATTTTGTGATATTATAGCATAATATATCTTAACATAATGCCCTTCTCTTATGATACTAATGCATTGTTGAAACAAAGAATGAACCTTAAATGATAATATATGTTTATTTCTTTATATGTCACTATAAAAAGTTTACGTGTAATGAGATGACTGTTTTCGAAAGTGAAAAGAGTGGGCTGTACTTAAACAACATATTCAAATTCTTAGCACATCTTGCTCTTTTTTTAAAAAAGCTTTGTACAGTATAATGCTTATTTTCAAAATTAAGATACTGCTTTCTTTAACAAGATATTCAAATATTTTCTTTTTTTTTCTACGAAAGTTATAGCATTGAGGAAAAGACTGATAAAAATTTTTTAAACCTGATTAATCTAAAATAGGACATTCTGAGAAACCATATTTCAAACAAACAAAAAGTACTGCATCCATTCAAAAATTAGACGTAAGCAAATAATAATAAAACAGTAATTAAATTATTTTTACACTTTTTTATTTAACTCAACTTGGTTTTTGTACATAACCATAAAATAATATCACTAATTATAATTAAAATGTAGACAAATGCTTAAGTGATTAAAAGAAATATCGAAAGGCTTATAAAAACCTTTTTAATGATTCAACATACGTTTCAACGCTACATTTCGGCGTCATTTTCAAGAAAAATATAATGATAAATAATATTCTTGCAAATTTTGAAAAAATAACCTTGAAGACACGAATTACGAGATCCAAATATGTAAAAAAAAAAAAAAAAAAAAAAAAAAGAGAGAGAGAGAGAGAGAAAAGCAGGTGCTTGAAGTAGCCAACAGTAATCGTAAAAATTATATTTCGTTATTGCTTTTTCAAACGGAAAAGAATCTCGTGCCAAATTTTGGGCAATTCAAATGAAACGGTTTCGTTGCAAAGGTTTGCGTTACGCATGTAGATTTCTATGGATTCACGGATAATGGATGGGTAATAGACTCTTGATGGGTAAATTATTTTACTATTTTAAAATCAATTTCTATTGCTTCAGTTCTATTAAGTCGTGCCAGTGCTGTAGTACTCCTGTCATATTTGATATCAGCTATATGCTCTTTTAATCTTGTTTGAAATTTTCTGGTGGTCATTCCTATATAATATTGTAACGTTCCATCTGCTCTGGTGAATGGGATTTCATAAACACCTGATAGTTGATATGGTTCTATTGGGTCTATTTTCTTACAAACTGCACTTTTTAATTTCATGGTTGGTTTTGCAATAAGGCAGATATTGAATTTTCTAAGTTTATATTTTAATCTTTCAAAGAATCCTGGACAATATTGTAAAGTTGATATTTTTGAGTTCTGTTCATTAAAAATTTTCTTCTTTTTATTATCCATACTCGTAATTAATTTATTGATGGTGCTGTTTTTGTATCCGTTATTTATTGCGATGTCACGTATTTTATTTATTTCATTATTTAATTGATTAGGTGTACAGACAGTAAAGGCTCTTCTAATGAAATGTCGAAAGGCAGAAACTTTATAGGAAAAAGGTGCTTGAGCGTTACTGGGAATAGTGGATTGATTTGAAATTTGGTTTTTGTATATAAGTATGGAATCATGTTATCGGTTGTTTACCCACTTTCTAATAAATTAAGAAACATAAAAATTATGTGCAAATGTGTGTTTCCGATGACAGTGCAACATTTTAATATTTTTAGAACTTAATTATAAATTAATACATTAATTTTGACGCGTTTTTTTCGTTAGCCCGCCACAGTTGATAAATCGAAAAATATTCTTTGTGGTTACAATTGTATGCGATTTACAACAACAGTGGATTTATTATGCATTAAACCACGGTCGCCAAAAAAAGACAAAATGGGTGTGAAGCTGCAACTATTTTACATACTAAAAAGTAGAAAATAATAAATAAAAACTATAGAGTGTAATATACGTTTAAATTATTAATTTAGAAAAAATACGTTATAATAAATTAAAAGTTTCATATTAATTGAATTATGATTATACGTTGAGAAATCAATTTAGAAATCCTAAAAAGATAGTTTAAATAATTCTTTTCTTTTATTTTTTTCTTTCCTCTTTCCGTACCTTACAGAAATAAAGCAAACATTATACATTTATTTTAATAAATTTACTAGCTCGCATTTTCTACCAAACGTAAAAAAAAAAAAAAAAAAATGCTGAATTTTCCATGATCGGGTTCGGTGGCTACGCCAAATTACAGTATTATATTGGACATTTTTTGGAAAAATCATGAATTACAATCATAAAATGAGGCGTGAGTATAAAGATAGACATTGGATGCTTATAAAAGATGTGTATTTAAAAAATATATTTTTACTTTTATACTTATTTTTAAGTAAACACATAAAAAGAGAAAATAAAAGACAATAGCGATAAATTTACTCACGTATGTTGCAGTAATTGTTTTTCTGATCGGTGAATACACAATTATTATTGTCAGTAGTTAATTTAATGTTTTTATTCAATAAATCAGTATTAAATAAAGATTTTTTTGTTTTTGTTTTCTGCATTATTGCTCAAAATTTCGTTTTCTTATAATTAATTTGAGCCCATTTTTATCCTTAATATAACTTGCATAACACGAAATTATATTCATATCAAAACGAATCATTAAGCATTAAAAGGAATTAAGAAAATAATGCATTTCAAGAACTATATAAATGCGATTTTACTTACGATTTCTTTTGTAAAAAAACTATCATTCTTTTTTCTGTTTAAATAAATAAGAGTAAGTAAAATATATACGTCCCCTTTAGTTTTAGTTTCGTGTATTTTTACCCACATGAAATGCAGTTTTTCTACTCTAAAAGTAAATTTAAAAAAAAAAATCCGAAAGACATAATTTTGTATTTTTTGAATCGGACCAACTTTATCACTTTTCTAAATGATAATTAATGCAAATGTATAAATAAATAGGGCATTATATTTAGATATGTTAAAATAATCTTTTGACTTTAATTTTTGTTTTTGTTTTTATGTAAATGCGTCTTTAAAAGACGTTTATAATAAATAGAAAGTATAATACAATACAGCCTGCATGCATTCGACTCTAAGCAGAATCCGCGTTTCATGTGTAGTGACGTCAAACCAATCCCGTCGCGTTTTCAGATCACGTGGTTTTGTTTTGCTTTTAGCGCAGTTTAAAACTCCAATAACTAGTTATTTAAAATTTTTTTTGCGTTTCTGAGTTAAGTTTTGGGGAATGTCAAGTCATCTTCATCAATTAAACATAAAAGAAGGCATAATCTAGAATGAGTGCAACTTCCCCATTCTGCATGAAAAACCAATTTATCTAAATTAAGGGGGTTACCCCCCCTTTCCCCCTTTATACTTAACCAATGAACCCCCAAAACTCTTCAGAGAAGCGCATTATCACAATGAACCTATATACAAAATTTGAAGAAAATCGGATAATTCTGCATGAAAAACTCATTTATTTAAATTAGGGGGGGGGGTATCCTCCTTTCCCCCTTTGTACTTAACCAATGAACCCCCAAAACTATTGACAGAAGCGCATTATCAAAATGAACCTATATACAAAATTTGAAGAAAATGCGATAATTCTGCATGAAAAACTCATTTATCTAAATTAGGGGGGGTTAGCCCCCCATTTATGCTTAACCAATGAACCTCCAAAATTAATCAGGGAAGCGCCTTATCACAAGGAACCTATAAACAAAATTTAAAGTAAAACGGTTAGTTCTATGAAGAATTATCGTGTTACGTACATACATACATACGTACGTACATACAGAACCGGCGGGCACATAAGCTCTCAGTCTTTGATAGCCTGTGAGCTAAAAAAGCTTAATGAATTCATAAAAGCATTGGATAAAAAGGTCCCAATCACCACTGATATCAGTGCTATCTTGAATTATGCAAAAACAGTCCTATTTATTGATATTGAAAATGAGCTACGAAACTTGTTGATCCATTTATTGAAAAGGTATTTATCATTTCAAGCAGATAGTACAAGTACAATCTTTACTTACGCCAACTGTATTAAAACGAAAGGGACTCATGTATGTTGTAAATAAATATACCTTCTAGCTCTTCCTTGTACCGTTGAATCCTGTCTTTTTCCGAACGCACCAAATCAATGGTGGTTTGTTTTCTCTTCAGTTCCACTCTCATGCTCTTGATTTCACTGTGGCACTCCTGAAAGAGTCCTTCATTTCAACATGCATCAAAATAACTATTTAGGGTACTTTTATGTTAGCCGGTCATACATATCTGAAGTTACGGTCAATATGATAAATCTTGTTATTATTAATACTAACCATGGTTAGTATTAATAATTACCGGATTTATGATATTGACCGTGTAACATATATATGTCTATAGCAGTTTGAGCCTGATGATTCTGCTACAGTGCCACCAATAATTTATTAATTCATCTTTTTGTTTTATCGTGAAAACTATTTTACTCTGCTTCATACTATCTTGGACTATTTTATGTTCTTTTTTTTTTTTTCTACATTTTTCTGGATGTTATTCAAACAGGTATGTGTTCATCTTTCATATCTATTTTTTTTTTCCCAACTGTCATATGATGTTTCTGTGCTGCTTTTTTAATGGTTTTATATATTTTTTAATGGTTTTATACATATATTATGTTATGGTCAATGTGATTAATCAGGTCATTATTAATAAGAACTAGTTATTATTAAAAATTGTCGGATTAATCATATTGATCATAACTGGCACTTAGCTAACATAAAAGTATCCTATTTATTCGTAATAATTAAAAAAACCAACTGCAAAAACGGACACATGACATTACACCAATTATACTTTCTTCAAACTGAACAAAAACAAAACAACACATAAGATTCCATTTTTAGGATAAAATCAAATTATTTCGATATTTCAGGGTGGTCACAAATATCTTAATATTAAATTTAGCTAATATTTCCAGGTCAGCATTAAAATTTATAGGTTAGCATTAAAATAATGAAATTTTCAAAAGTAATTCCTTTTGCAAGACTACTCTGATATGTACATAGTCAGTAACTAGTATAAGTAGATATTTAAAAAATAGTAACAACACTACAAGGTTTTTAAACAGAAAACATATAAATAACATAAATAATTGATTTTTTTTTCACTTTTCTAGGAATTATACTTCGTTATATAAATACTGATTTATTCAACTTGTTATTGTAACCAATAAAACCATCTCAGTATAGTGCACATCCCCGTAACAGAATGTACGGGATGCTGCAACGGGCGTCGCAGACTAAAAACGGTACTTTTTGGTTAGCTGGGCACCAGTGATATATTTACATGTATATGTACACACACATACACATATCTAGGTATACATATATATACATACACACATACAGGGTGTCCCAAAAAGGAGTACCTATTTTTGAAAATGAATAAGAAACAAACTAATAGAGTTATTAAAAAAATTCTTGCAGGAAACGGATGTGTGAAGTCTGGAATTTTGCTTAGAACACTTTATTATGATAGTTCAAAATCTGACCGATAGATGGCGCTACAGCACCAAAAATTACCCAAAATTAACCGGCAAGGGTATGAATTGACCACCTTACTCACCAGATTTAAATCCGTGTGATTTTTTTCTTTGGGGCCATCTGAAGGATGTAGTTTACTGCCAAAATTCCACTTCACTAGCTGAGCTCCAGCGATTAATCGCTCAAGAGTGTGCAGCCATTTCCGTACATATGTTGCAGAAGGTGTGTGCTAATTTCATTCTAAGACTCCGATATGTTATTTTGATGAATGGAGGACATATTGAAAATATTGTCATTTAATTTTCAACTATTGCTAATGAATGCAGTAGCTGCAGCGCCATCTGTCGGTAAGAATTTGAACTAACATAATAAAATACTCTAAATAAAATTCCAGACTTCACATATCCGTTTCCTGCAAGAATTCTTTTAATAACTCTATTCGTTTGTTTCTTATTCATTTTTAAAAATGAGTACTCCTTTTTGGGACACCCTGTATATACATACATATATGTATGTATGTATATACATATATATGTATATACATGTACATATATCACTGGCGCCCGGCTAACCGAAAAGTACCCTAAAAACATACAGCGATGCCGCGGACACACTATAGCGCGTAAATGACACAAAAAATTGGAGTATGCAAAAAATTAGTTCTTACGCATCCCATGGACGCCTAATTTTTACACATGTAAATTCTTCGAAGAATCATGAAATCCGTTCAAGGAACGGGAAAAAACAGCGAATTTCATCGAAGGATCGCTGAAAAAGGCAAATTTCGTTGATTAATCGCAAAAAAAGGCAAATTTCGTAGAAGAATCGCAGAAAGAAGACCAATTTCGTCAAAGAATCGCGGAAAAAACGTGAATTTCATTGAAGGATCGCAAAAAAAATGCAAACTTTGTCAATGGGCCGGAGAAAAAAAGACTAATTTCGTCGAAGGATCGCGGAAAAACGGCGAATTTTGTTGAATAATTCGAAAAAATGGCGAATTTCATCGTAGGACCGTGAAAAAACGACAAACTTCGTCGAAGGATCACGAAAGAACGGCGAATTCTATTGAAGGATCACGAAAAAAGGCAAATTTCGTCGAAGAATCACTTAAAAACGGCGAATTTCGTCGAAGGATCATGCCAAAGAACCGCGGAAAAAACGCGAAATGGGGAAGTTGCACTCACTTTAGATTATGCATTCTTTTATGTTTAATTGATGAAGACAACTTTCCATACCTTAAAACTTAACTCGGAATCGCAAAAATAATTTAAATTATGTAGTTGTTGGAGTTTTAAGCTCCATTAAAAGCAAAACAAAACCATGTGATCGGAAAACGCGACAGGATTGGTTTGACGTCACTACACATGAAACGGGGAATTCTGCTTAGAGTCTGTAATATTGCTTTCTCTGTACTATAAATATCTTTTAAAGACACAAAAATTAAAGTCAAAAGATTATTTTATCATATCTAAATATTATGTACTATTAATTTATACATTTGCATTAATTTTCATTTATAAAAGTGTTGAAGTTGGTCGGATTCGAAAAATAGTTTAAATAAAATAGTCTAAATAGTTAAATAGTTTTTTATTTTTTTAATTCAAATTTGCTTTTAGGACAGAAAAACTGCATTTCATGTGGGTAAAAATATTTGAAGCTAAAGCTAAAAGGCACGTATATTGTTCACTTACTCTGATTTATTTAAACGAAATAAGAATGATATTTTTTTTATTACAAAAGATATCGTAAGTAAAATCGCATTTATATAGTTCTTGAAATGCATTATTTTCTTAATTCATTTTAATGCTTAACAATTCGTTTTAATATGAATATAATTTCGTGTTATACAGGCTATATTACGGATAAAAAATATACTCAAATTAATTATGAGAAAATGAAATTTTGAGCAACAATGCAGGAAACAAACAACAACAACAAAAAAAAATGCTTTATTTAAGACTGATTTATTGAATAAAATTTTTTATTAAATACTGACAATAATAATTGTGTATTCACTCTTCAGAAAAAAAAAAAAATACTGCAAGATACGTGAGTAAATTTATCACTATTGTCTTTTATTTTCTCTTTTTTATGTACTTACTTAAAAATAAGTATTAAATTAAATATATTTTTTAAATATACATCTTTTATAAGCATCCATTGTTTATTTTGATAATCACGCCTCCTTTTATGATTGGAATTCGTGATTTTTCAAAAAATGTCCAATACAATACTATAAGTTGGCGTGACTACCGAAGCTTAATGGGAAAATTCACCGCTTTTTTTTTTAACGCTTGGTAGAAAATAAGAGCTAATAAATTTATTAAAATAAATGTATAATCTTTGCTTTTTTTCTGTTTTAAGGTATGGAAAAAGAGGAAAAAAAAAAAAAGCATTATTTAAACTATCTTTTTAGGATTGCTAAATTGATTTCTCAACGTATAATCATTATTCAATTAATATAGAAAAGTATAAAAATAATTTAATTATCATTGTTTTATTGTTATTTGCTTACGTATAATTCACAGTAAATTCATTACAGCAATTTACAATACTTTTAATTTGTTATACTAATCATTTTTAAGAAAAGAAAGAAATCGTCCAGCGTAAAGCAAGCTGCCCTCATAGGAAATGACAGGGAAAAATACAGCGAGGGTTTGTTTACATGTGCAGTGACGTCAGAACAGCTTTCGTCACGTGACGTGGCTTTTTCCTGCCACGGCAAAAACTGCATTTTAAAAGTTAATTTAATGAATTATACAAGTTTCAAATATATGTAAAAATGGTATCAAAATGTTCGTATTTTTACACTCTATCAGATGCAAGTTAAATTGAAAAACGTGCAATTTCCCCATTCATTAAAAGATCGCGGAAAATGGCTAATTTCGTTGACAGATCACGAAAAAACGCAAATTTAGTCAAAAGGCCATTTTTTCACGGCCTTTTGACTAAATTTGCGTCAAAATGCAAAAGTGAATTTCGTCAAAAGGCCGTCAAAAAAACACGAGTTTCGTTGAAGGATCTCTGAAAAATGCGAATTTTGTCGAAGGGCCATGAAAAAATGCCAACTTCGTCAAAGGATCGTGGAAAAAACTGCAAATTTCGTCGAAGGATCTCGAAAAATTGGCAAATTTCGTCGAAGTATCTCGAAACAACGCCAAATTTCGTCGAAGGTTCGCGGAAAAAACACGAATTTCGTCCAAAGGCCAAGGAAAAAACGGAAATTCATCCAAGGATCTGGCAAAATGGCTAATTCCGTTGACGATCGCGATAAAAATGCAAATTTCGTCAAAGGACCGCGGGAAAACGTGAATTTCGTCAAAAGACTGTCAAAAAAACATGAGTTTCGTTGAAGGAATCTTGGAAAAAAGGTGAATTTCGTCAAAGGGCCACAGAGAAAATGCAAATTTCGTCAAATGGCTGCAGAAAAAATGGCAATTTCGTCAAAGGAGCGTGGAAAAAACTGCTAATTTCGTCAAAGGATCACAGAAAAAGTGTGAATTTCGTCGAAAGTCCCCGAAAAAAACAAACATGAATTTTGCCAAAGGATCGTAGAAAAAAAAACACTAATTTCATTAAAGGTTCACGAAAAAAAACGTGAATTTTGTGAAATAGTCCCGGAAAAGATGCAGCATTCCTTTAGAAAACAGCAGACAGACAAAGTTAATATAGGCATAGTTTTTAATCTGAAACAATATACTGAACTAACTTTTGAAAAATCGGGTTAACCCGAACCCAATTTGCAGGAATCTACACTCAGCCTGAAATCGACTCGAATCAAAAGCAGAGTAATCCGACCTGCAACAAGAAAAAAATATTGCCTAGAGGGGATTTTCTCCCCTTCCCCCTGTGCTGTAACCTTTCAGAATATTTGCTGTGAATTTCAGAATTTTTTTTACTCAGAAAGGCTGATAAATGCTGATGCCTTAATTAATTAGAACTACAACAGCAGCAAGAATAGATTTATATGATATATTGCGTATTGCAGACTATTTTTGAAAACATTATTAGCGTTGCAGACACTTGAAGATAGTTCTGTCACTGTGGTGCACATGTTAACTTTTATTCATACAAATAACACCCCACTTGAAGACTAAATAAACATATGCAGGGAATTGAATGATGAGTCCCCACTACAAAATATTGATTAATGACTTTAATTACACTATTTAGCAACCCCTCACTATCCCCTTCATTGGCAGTATTAGGCAGGAGACATTTTGTCTCCTCCTTGGAAATGGCATTTTTCCACATGATGCAACAGGTATCTTAAAGGAAGAATGCACCACTTCAGAGTTCCATTTCCCCCCTTCAATTCTCTCATTCCCGAGTTAAATTTTACAAAAATCAAAAAAGATAATTGAACAACAACAATAACAAAAAATAAAATATAAAAAAATTTCTAATTTAACAAATTGCAACGACCATTGGGAAAATGCAGAGACACAGCAGGGCAGTGTTCCGACTCTACCATAATCGTTACTTCGTACTATAAGACATTTAAAAATTTTATTAATTTAGCCCCCCTAAAATACCCCCTCTTATAGCAGACCTATTTGTCCCACCTTACTATAACATAGTTTCCCCATGCTAGCTATTCCACCCAGCTACTATAGTATGATCTCGGCATGCTGACGCAGAAGTCCCATTCCCTATCTACTGACTTCCCATTTGGTATCTGAAGGTAGAATAAACCGAAATATCCAAATAGGATGCCAACTTTAGGTGTTAGCATTGAAATTTTTAAAATTTGGTACAATTTCTATTTGTAGACCATCCCCTAAGCAAAATTTAAGTATTGCTTTAACTCTTGTTTAGAGTTGTTCATGTCCAAACTAAAGGTATTTTAAGGAAATTAAAGTGGATGACCCCGTTTTTTGCTTTATAAGACGATTTCTCATCTGACGTCCATTTTTGAATTCAGCTTTTTTTCATATCGGATAATAATTTGCATCTATCCTTTTTGTAACTTTAACATTTTTGTAACGATTTTATGCATTTCTATTGCCTATTCAAAGAAAAATTCTTCTAAATTTACAGAATTTTGTTAAAAATGCTTAAAAGAGTAAAGTGCATACATCCTTTGGTCCATTCCCGACCGAAAGTAACAACCATTTTCCCAATGGTTTAATAAAAACGGTTAAAAGAGTAAAGTACGTACATCATTTGGTCCATTCTTGACCGAAAGTAACAACCATTTTCCCAGTGGTTAAAAAAATCAAAGCAAAGTTATTTAAAAAATTTTCACCCTTAATACCTCAATTTCGTCATGAGCATCCTGCTTTTCATTTACAATTTTATTGTTCATTTCTTTGGTTGCTAACTTTATTTTCTTAATTTCTTCAGTATCTTTTTTCAATCATTTTTTTTCTTTTCCTTTGATAAAGTATCAGCTAGCATTGAATGTGCATTTTTGAAAGTTTGAATTCATTTCTTTGGAATTTCTAATATTGAATTCCCATCTCCTACCGATGACTTTGTTTGGTCACAGACAAAACTTTTGCTTTTGTCTTCTTTCAGATTTTCAATTATGTTCTCTGAACTTATAAAGAAGCCCTCTTTCTAACATGGTACTATATAAAAAACTACTTTCAGATAGTACTTATAGGCTCACTGTTATTAAATTTATGAAATATATATCAAGGGTGGTCTCTCTAAAATATCCCTGATAGTGAGTATTTTGCTCGAAATATCCAACCTTTGTGAGTACTGATGTCTCTTTCAAGCTCAGAAAACGTGCCACTAAACTCAAAGTAGAAAATAATTTCACCCATAAAAAAACAAACAGGCATGTCTTTATTATTTGTTTTTACTTTTAAATCTCTTGGGGAAAAAAGTGTCATTTCTATACCTAATGTATAGCAATTGGCAGCCCTGCAGAGGGTCATAATTTAGTAAAATGGATATTAAGAAAATGTCTTCACAAAGGAAATAGAATGTAAAAATGATTTTATTTCTTAAGCTACATATATTTTTTTAAAACAACAGCTGCTCAAAGATAATAATTGGTTTAGTTTTTTTATTATTATTATTTGGTCTGTAAAAAGGATAATAGAGAAAGAAGGTAAGTTGACTATTTTCAAGAAGGAAAATACTGTGTGGTCAGTTTGAGAAAAATATCCAGATTTTGAGGAAATCTGTTTTTTTTTTCCTTTCTTTCCCATAATACCAATAGGTTATGATAGAATAGAAATATAAATTAAAATGTACCAAAACTTGTGATGTTACAAGACAATAAGAAAGTTTGGTACTAATCCCGTCGACCGCTTTCTATTTAAAAAAAAAAAAAAAAAAAACTATTGCCAAACTGTAATGACAATAATCAAATGGAAAATTGTTGCCACTGGATTTTTTTTTTTTTTAAAGAAGGCATTCGGGAAAAGAAGTAAGTTAATTGTAGCCTATTGTGACAGTTTGTTGAGTATACATAAATCATGTTTTATCAAAATATTAGGAAAAGACCACAATCCATTAGCTTATTTTAACAAGCAAGGTTTGGTACAAAATTAAATACTATTTTTTTTTTTTGTGTGTGTGTGTGTACAGAAAACATTGAATGGTATTCAAGATCAACAGTTCCTTTGAAATATTTTTGCGGGCCATTAAATAGGTAAGGTAGATAGAACTTTTCTGTAGTCTCTCCTAAATGATCAACCTTTTACATGTGAAAGCAATATTATAAAAAACATACGCAATGGCATACACACAAAAACAGTCTTCCAAAAATGGGAGTGATCCTATTACTAATAATAATGTGATGTAAAAGATACCCTAGAAAAAATGCAGTTTAAAAGTCAGTGCGATTTATAACACTGTTTTGCATCCACATGAGGATGTAACAAATAGTGATTAGGCTGAATACCGATGAACACTATTTTTAAAAATATGCATTTTGATTACATATATTAATTATACATATTCATTTTAAAATAGAAATAAAATTAAACACACATTAGAATTGATTTTTTTGTTATTTGTATGTTTAAAAATTTTTTACATCTGGATAGATCTGTGTACAGTAATACCTCGACTTACGTCACTCATTCATTCCAAGATGAGCGACGTAATTCCTGGTACATTGAAGTAAGCAAAAAAGGATAAGTTATAAAATTCATCAAAATCTAATCAACTTGTTCTATTGTATTTAGGGATTTCATATTAGTACTTCGCACTGCATAAACAAAGAGTGGGTGAATTTCGACTAATGTGTTTCATTGCATTGCGGCTTTGCACATTCCCTTGTCCACCTCATGATAAGGTCCAATATTTGTTAATACAAGGTATTTAAAATGAATTGCTGCCGTAAATTATATTCTTTAAGTCTTTTTAAGAAGATTTAAAATCTAAAAATCTATTTTCTTTTAGCAAAAATTCAATGGTTTTTATTTCTTTTCTTTTCATCCATAAGGTTTTTATCAAACAACGAAAGTAATTTAACTTTTACTCTCGTGCCTATCATTATCCATCCTTTCATGCTTCTGCAGATAAAACAAAACACATTCATTTTAACATTTTGCTATCTTTCAAGTACAACATTTGCTAAATGGTACATACATTAAAATCGTGAATTTACAACACAATTAAACATCAACGTTTCATTTCGCTCCTGCGAACGTCATCAGGATGTTACAAAACAAGTCGAAAATGTCAAAATGAGCTTACACGTCAGAATTCTGGAGGAAACATGAACGGAGAGTGCGCAAACGTCATCAAGTTCCCATGGTAACCAAGTGGATCATGCCACCGTAGTGAAAAGAGGGGTTGGAAGACAAAATGAGCAGATTGTATTAATGGATTATAACATATTATGCCAGATTTTATGAATGTTATAGGATAAATTATCGTTACATGTATACTGCCCAAGCTTAATAATCGTAAGGGACTCTAAAATTTTATTAACATAAGAATTCTTGCATGGGATTATGATTCTAGTCTCTTCAAATATATTGTATTAATGTAATCCATTAATACAATCTGCTCATTTTCTTTTCCAACCCCTCTTTTCACTATGGTGGTATGATCCACTTGGTTACCATGGGAACTTGATGACGTTTGCGCACTCTCCGTTCATGTTTCCTCCAGAATTCTGACGTGTAAGCTCATTTTGACATTTTCGACTTGTTTTGTAACATCCTGATGACGTTCGCAGGAGCGAAATGAAACGTTGATGTTTAATTGTGTTGTAAATTCACGATTTTAATGTATGTACCATTTAGCAAATGTTGTACTTGAATTATAGAAATTATGGTGCAATTGTCCTGTTTTTAAATATTTTGCTATCTGTTGCCCATTTCAACGCAATGCAACAAACAAAATAAGATAAAATTTGCTTTTCTCAGAATGTCTTAAAGACAAAGATGGCTAGTACTTTTAGGTTTGCCATTTATTTTTTTTTATTTGTTTGTCACTATCGTGGGAAATTTTCCTTTTGTAGAACCAAAAGTCTTCATAAAAAGTTCAAAGTGCATCTTAATGAAGGAAATTTTTTCCAAGCCAGACAACACAAATGCGGGGTGAGGTAAGTCGAGGATAGTACGGTAATACATTTCAAGCACCTCCATTCTAATCATAAAACACGACTTATTTAGCCTAATTTTATCTACAGATACACTCAACTCTGCATACTTAGGGACCGAGGGTTTTGCGGATTATAGATCATCCCTTTTGTTTACATTTTTTTTTTTAAGTCTGACTATAAATGAGGAACAATTGCAGGCAATAGAAACTGAAAATATAAAGCAAAATTGGTTTAATATATTTAATAACTAAGTTAATAGAAAGAAATATTAATTTATATACAATGTTATTTTTATTGATTATTCATTTTTTGAAACATTGACACAATGGTAGTTTAAGTTTTGGTTTGTTGTCGATACTTTTATTCTGTAGTCTATGAACACTCATTACTTCATGCTTTCAGATAAAATTTTGCTGCTCAAGGAAATTTGAATATTTCTATCCCACTTCTAAACACTGTAGAGGATGAAAACACTAAGATAATAACTCTTGTTATCTTAGTGTTTTCATCCACTGATTCAGTGTCAGAATCAATGTTGGTTTCAGTGTGGTTTAAAACAATAACAATAATTTCATCATCAGTCATTGATTGAGTTATAGCTGACTCATCTTCACAAGATAGCCGTTATATCATTGGAAAATTGATAATTCATGAAAAAACACCACATTTAACTTTATGTAGGAGCTTAACTGTCAACTGCAATTTTTAATGTTTACATTCCAACGTGTAGTGCAAATAATAGACATTTGCGGATTTCACAGAGTTGACTGTACTTACAATTCGATACATTTTATCTAATATAAGAAGTCATTACCACAGTTAAATGTGCTTTATAAACTTCTTTCATTCACAAAAAATTAAGAATTTTGTATTTTATACTTAGACCTATCCAACTGACTTTCTCAAAGTCTGGATAATATTTCCCTTAAAACACAAAGAAAGATTTAATTTCTACTATTCACAGATACTTTTATCCTCTTGTACATTCAAAATGAAAGAGCCCTTCATAATGTTTACACTCCCCTATGATTTACGAGATACTTCCTGAAATAGTCCTTGGTCATGTCTAATGGATGGATGAGATCAAGATAAAATAGATGAATAATTTTGAGGTTCGTTGCAAATAGTATCACTATTGAAAAGGGTGCATAGAGTCAAAACCATCGTTTGAATGCTATCCTCTTTACTCATTACCTCACACACACACACATCGTAAAACAGCAGAATCAGACTTTGGGGACCTGAAAATGTAATTGTAAAAAAAAGCAAAAGCAGATACAGGAACCTCAACATGTAAAGCTATGCCCAAATTGCATACTTTTTTTTTTTTTTAATGATAAAAAATTCTTTTCATACACTTCCAGAAAGTAAAAATGCAGCAATTTTTATAATAGAAGGTTTCATGTTATTCTACGACTATTTCAAAAGCCAAAAATTGCAAAACAAATTACAACAAAAAGCTTGTTGCAAGAATTCGTGTTACTGAATTCTATTATTCTACTATTCAGACCTTATGTTCAGGACTATGAGCATCACCCCCCCACTGACGTAATCTTTACTTACTTCTTTAAGACCCAAAAGAAGCTCTAAAAGAAAAAAGATGTTCGCAAAGGTCGCTCCTTCTCTACTCAAACATCACCAGCAAGACTGTCTGTCTATTGTATTCCCACTTTTGGAGAGAGATTCCTCTTTGTAGATTGTAGGGAAATTAAAATTTGTTTTGACCAATTTCCAGTATTCAGCCCTGATCTATCCAAGTCACACACTATTCTCCGACCACCCTGTTATTGCACTGAAAAAGGATGCGATAAAACAGCGCTAACGATAAATAAGAATGCATTCATGAACATGCAAGACTTTTAGAACAATGAGATACATTCATAGCTAACACTTTGAAAACTAAAGATCATAAAAAGAGTTTATGGCATTCACAGGATGGGCCATTCATTAACTCAGCAAGCCAACAGTCATGACCACTTTTGACCCTTTAAAATGGATTTCAAAATAAAATTTAAAATGTGCAAATCACTTACACAAAGCTATTTTAAGTATGATTACCATCCATGTAGGACTATTTAAAGCCCAATATCAAGCGCATCATAATAATGAGATAAATTTTTCTTGAATTATTCAATGAAACTTTTAATGAAACTTGCCACATAGGTACAATCATAATTTACATCAAAATCGTAAAATGAGGTTTTATTTAGCCAGGCTTCATAAACAAAAAGGCTCGATGAATACACATTAAATGTATTTGGTAAAAAGATTATGATGGCCACTGATATCAGCACAATTTTGAATTTCTTCAGAATTAAATTTATACTTCTTTCATGAGAAAGCAATAGTTGAGTTGTATTCACCAGAATTACATATTAAAATGTTTAAGAATAATATAAAAATCTTGAATTTTTCCACTACATCTTAACTGTTTACATCTGCAACAATGTGAAGATTTGATTTTAGGCATTTGTGGATTCTAGAAAGTCTACTGTAATTTGCAAATGATGAATTTTCTAATTCTAATGAAGTTGTTTCAAAAGTTTATTAAGTCTTGCCGAGTTAAATAGTGTGCACCCTGTATGAACTTGATTTAAGTAAGCTAAAATACTTATGATCTACTAACTGTTAATCTTTTCACCATCTTCTCTCCTTCAGCTATCATGGAGGGATGCTGCTTACTGCTCTCTTGAAGACACGTTCTTTTGAACAGAAGTTAAGGGGATAATGCACATACTACAAGCTTACATATTTATTATCAGGGTCAAAAGATACACTATGGCCCTGATCATAATAATCAGGGCCAGCACAACCATTGGGCCAATGGGGTTGTTGCACAGGGCACCGTTCCAGTTGGGGTCTTGTTAAGAGCCCCGAGCCTCTCTTTACAATTCAAAATAGCATTGCCTCTGTGTAAAATAATGATACTTTTGCTCTAAATTTATTTAAAAAAATTTTCCATGGTAAAAAAAGTGAGTCTATTAACTTCATTTCTTAAAGCCAAAGCTGATATGTATAAATTTGAGGATCCTGAAAGCAACACAAAACAAGTGGGTAAGTGTGATCGAAGATCGCTCAAAGGGTTTCGTTTAATATTCCTTTCAAAACACTTTATCCTTTCTTTAATAAATCCAAATAAATTTCATTTAGCAACCAAAAAAAAAAAGTCATGTTTTTTATAAAGTAAAAATTTACCAGTCTACTTTTCTCATTTTTTCGAATATCTAAATCAACCCGATAGCAGGGGAAGCCCGTTATTAGGTGCGTTCGTAATTATATAAATACGTAGCACCTATAGTCGTCGTTTGGTCCGTCCGTCTGTCTGTCTGTCCGCATATAACAACGCAAAAACTACCCAACCAAATGGTTTGCAATTTAAAATATATTATCTTTGCATAATTTTGTCGAGACATTTTAAATTTTATGAAAATCGAATCAAAACTTTAGGAGATATTAATAAAAATATTTATTAAGAAATTTGAATTTTTTTTTTTTAAATCGGTGCTTTTTTGTTATAGGAGCTTCCGAAGTTTAATCGTCAAGCGAGCGAGATACTTATTTTAATACAGAAATTAATATGCAGACGATATAATTCATTTCACAGAATTAAAAATCATCAAGATCTGAATATTTATATAACTAGCTGATACATATATATCTGAATATTTATATAACTAGTTAAGATATTTGTATGAACAGTGTCATAAAATATATACTTAATTAGCTGTTTAACCCGTTCTACGCACGGGATATCATGAATTTAATTCTAAAACGTGCGTACGAACGCACCTCGTTTGTAACGTTTGACGTACAATTTCCAACTTGTTATATTCTGTCATAATAATATCTGTCATGCAGACTCAATGCGACATTTGAAAAAAAATTAATTTCAAAATTAAACATGTTGTACACCTTCAAAATGTTAAAATAGCCAAATATTTCCATAATCAGGTTTTTATCATGATTCAATACCTTCCTCAAACGCATATATTTACTATTCTCTATGACTCATATGGATATTCGCTTTGTATTATTCTGAAACATTTGAAAAATTCGTTAAACTTCCGATAAGACGTTAGATTTTATTTTTAATTTTCTAATGACGTGATATTAATCTGCTTTATGTACATACACATACTCATACTCCTTGTATTATTGAGAAATCTTTCCGTTTTATTACCACTATGACGTCAATCAATTTTATTTCATATTAATCTTTTTTTCAATGAACTTTTTATTTCATTTTCATTTTTCACGTGGAAATCATCTGATAGAAAATGAATGATTGTAGAAAGAATTTCATTGTGGATTTTTAATTTTTGGCATCTGCTCCAACGAAAAATGTTTAAATTAAATAGGAAAAGGCTGTTAAATTTTGGTTTTTTATCTCTATTTATTAAAATAATAAGAATTTTTAAAATTTTAATATTTTGAGCTCTTCATAGCTGGTATTCAGCTATAGACACAAAGTTTCAACTCTGTAAGTTACATAGTTTTTGAGAATGGCTCTGTGATGGACAGACAACGGTAATAGTGTTTCGTGAGATGAACGAAACCCTAAAAATAAATATTTAAAATATTATAGCATGAGACAAATGTTTTTTAAGTAAAAAAAAATTCATACACGTTGAATGGATAACCTCCTCCTTTCATGAGTGGGTTAAAAATAATTATGTACATGTTGCATGGTATTTTGCATATACATTTTATCATCAACATTATAAATTATTTTACGACATTATAGTGTATGCAATTTACAAATAATTTTCACGAGTCCAGTATTACAGACAGAGACGTTGGATGTGAGTCGATTGCGAGTCTACATGATTGCACTGGCCCTGATAATAACTACCTTTAGCAGCAACCACTTAGTTACTATTCTGCTATGCATTGTATTGTGTGCAATATAAAATTGCATGCAATAGACGTATTTACAATGTATTACATCAATAGTCATTATGTTCTATGCTGTATGCAAGTCCTATAGGTAATATTTAGAAAATTGTTTTTTCATGCTCGGACAAGTAAAATAGTATAAATTCCATTCTTCTAAGACTGAAACGCACCCATTTACGATATTTGGAATTTTTATGAAATTCCAGACGGCATGAAAAATAGAAAGATGCTGTTTGAGTGCTAGTCAATTCCAAAGTTTCACAACTCAGTGAGTTTTAGCCCTAAAAGAAGGTCATTTTGACTGTTTTACTTACCAAAGCATGAAAATTTCATAAATGTATCGGAACCCACAGGGACCCTGTAAAAAATTAAATTCTGTGTTTGATTAGGTATGTAAAACAAACACTCTATCTAAAAGCTGTAAATTTATGAAGCTTCTATCGTCGGCAGTTTAAGGGATGACCCCTATCATCTCTATTCTGAATCATCCAGTATAAGTAAGGATGTTGGAAGGTAATGAATGTGTTAAGTTATCAACACAAATGAGTTTAAATTTGCATAGCCAGATGTATGTCAGTATGAATGTAATGTATTAAGGAAGTGGTTCTCAAACTGACCCACCTTATAGTTTTAAACAAGTACAACCCACCTTATTAGTTTTAAATTTAAATAATACCACCTAATTTGTTAGGCATATACAGTCTTTTATACACTGAGTAGCCAAAATAGTATGACCACGCCTCACTGCCACTTGGACGCATCCATGCAGCATGTGGGCTGATGATAAAAAGTTTGGCCTCGGTCAGGAGTCAGGAGCATCGTAACTCAGTGAGTTTTGGACATAGAAAAATGGAATTTTTACTGTTTTACTTATCAAAGTGCGATACATACAATTCATAGAACCCACAGGGACTGTATGAAAAATTAAATTCTGTATTTTAATACATAGACAGTCACTTGTAAAACCAATGCTCTATCTGAAAGTAGGCTCCCCTTCTATCATCAGCGGTTTAAGAGATGATCACTGTAATCTCTATTCTGAATCATCCAGTATAAGTAAGGAGTATGTAATGTATTGAAAGTAACGTGTTAGTTTAAATCTGCATTGTAAGATGTACCAAGTTACCAACCTTTACTAGTTTTAAACAACCTGCATGTCAGAATTTATACGAAACCCACCTTAACCTTATAGTTTAAAATTGTTCCCAATCCACCTAACTTGTAGACAAAAAGAGCCTTTTACATAAAAAACGAAAATTTGTCTGTCTGCACTTCTATACCAATCAACAGTTTGGAAACCAGAATTGTGAAATGCTACATATTAAAACACAGCCGAGGCAACTCCAGTAATCCGGAATCGAAATAATGTACAGTTGATTTTCAATGAATGAAAAACCAAAAATCTAACAGCCTTTTCTTGTGAAATTTAAAAAAAATTTCATTATATAGCAGGATAATAGGACGTCATAATCAAAATTAATATCACCTCCTATTGAAAGTTTAATGCACTTTTTCAAATATTTGAGAATCAGAGTATCAGTATGAGTAACAGAGGAAGCAAGTAGATAAGACATCAGCAGGTGAATAGAATGTCCTATGGGTACTTCTCTATTATCCCGTCGACCACTTTTCATAACAAAAAACGATCGCCAAACTGTAACGCCCCATAAACGGGAGAATTGGAATATCAAAATAAATAAATAAAATATAAGAATTTAAGGACACAATTGTTATTTCAATGAAGGAAATAACTCATAAATCAGTAAAACAGAATGAAAAATACAGGCAAATGTCGAATTAAAAACCACTCGATGACGTAACCAACACATGCTTCTGACATCCAGTCAATTTTGGCATTTCATCTTACAATTTGGCGATTGTTTTTTGTTATGAAAAGTGGTCGACGGGATAATAGAGAAGTATTGAATAATGGCAAAAACCCAATAATGGAAATATTGACCTATTTTAACATTTTCAAGTTTTCTGTACAACATGTTTAATTTTGAAATTGATTTTTCTACACAAAGGTTCTTAAATAATCCCGGAAAACGCCGGGTACTTTAGCTAGTATATCCAAAAGAAAATGTGAACTTTGGCACATATCATATACACAAGAAGTGAAAATAAAGTTATCAAATCGTACGTTAAAAAAAGTGGTATTTTTATGTTTAGCCAGGCTCAAATCTTGACAATAACATTTTTTTTCTCCTGCCAATATAATCTTTTATAATTAGCGTGTGTAAATTAGGAATAATGCTGTAATGTTGAAATAAAATATTTCAGTTTATGGTATTATTTCATTTTTTTTTTTTTAAATGAGTGCAATGCGAATGTTGGCGAAGGGACCCATACTTCTTGATTTACCACCTGCAACTGGCTAATGTAAAAGTGCCAAAAAAAGAAAGAATTTACAAATGGCTATAATTAGAAAAATAGAATACAATTTATGGCATTGTTTTGCACCAATGACAGAGTCTATGTTGGGATTGAAACTTTTTTAACACTTTCCAACAAAGTTGAAAGTGTTTATGACTTGTCTGTCTGTCCATCTGTCTACACTTTAACTCTCATAAATATGCTTTGATTTCTATGTTATTGATATAGGATTACCATGGCATGTTCTCTATTGAAAATGAAGTATGTAGCATTTATACTTCTTTACATGGACACTAAAAAAAAAAAAAAATCCATTACACTAGAGTCTACGGGTAAAAATTTTTTGCAATGTGATTTAATGATGTTACACTATTTCAAACATGTTAAAATTGATATATATTGACTAAAACATGCTTTCTGTAGAATATGGAGTGCAAAGTATTTATTATTTCTTTACAGGATGACACAAAAGAATTCAATTAGATAATAGTCTACATACAAAAACAATTTGCAGCGTATTTTAATGATGCTAAGCAATTGCAAGCACAATGAAATTTATACACATTACTGAGGTGCATTACAAGATTCTTACTGTAGAATATAGTGTGTGTAGCATTTATTGTTCATATAAAAGAATTCGGTTACAATACTATCCATAAGCAATAATTGCTGGAAGTGTGTTTTCAACTTTGGTTTTCATTTTTAAGTTTAACTAAATCTTCAAGAATTTGGTGGTTTTTAATTGTGTAATATATTTTCTAGCTGGTTTACATTTAGTACATTAAAAGCTGTTTGTAGACTATAAATAAATTCATATACAGGGCTACTCAAAGAACTGGATACATTGCCATCTATGGATGATAATTGCTGGAAGTGCATTTGGTACTTTCGTGTTATAGCGGCCCCCAAGGATGAATTGCCAAATGACCACAATTTATCACCAAATTATAAAGCATATATGACATTATAATAATATACGAAGTATATAACATTTCGTAGTGTATATGGCAAAGTTACAGTAATATATGACATATATATATATATATATATATATATATATATATAAAAGACGTATATAATGTATATATATATATATGATATGTGTATAAGCAGTGTTGGCTCGTGCCCTATATCACAGGTGGGGCATCTATATGATAAGCATTGACAGTGTAGTAGGTGTCAGTAAACTGGAATCATGTGCTATATTTTTTGCTATAACGCAAATAGTACTGCATGTACAGAAAACAAGATTTGCACAGCAATAAAGCAACTAAATTTGAAAAAAAGAAAAAAAATACACTTTGCATTTTATTAAAATTGTTGCGAGTGTTTATTTTACATATTAGATAATTGAAAAACTCTAGATACCAACATTTCTCATACTATTAAAATTTATAAAGTTTTGATGATTTTGAAAATAAAGAAAGAGAAATTGAAGTTTGGGATGAGATCTTCAGTCATGTAGTAAAGTTGTCACACTTATTAAAACACTTTTCTTTTTTTACTTTATAGAGTTATTACTGCTAATAGGCCACTATATCAGTTACAAAAAATATGTATTACTCATGTTCATGTTCAATGTAAAGCTACTATTCCAACAAAACTATTATTTTTAATAGATGTTTAGTTAAATTATTATTTTATTTTAAAGGTTTAAAATCTAAATCAACGTTACTATTTTTTTTTTCGTGTCTGCCGCGCTCTCAAGTAAAACGTGCACCCTAATTTTTAATGCATTTCAGGACAGAAATTCCAGAAAAAATAAGAGAAAACATTTCAAATTTATTCTGTTAAAATGTAAAACTTATTTTTACAGTTACAGAAATGTCCCAAATAATTGCTTTGTTTTTGCGGAAATTTAAATGTAAAATGACCCATATAAACCTGCATCGGGTCAGGTAAAATTATTTAACCAGAATCCGACCTGATCAACAGATTAGGTCGAGTCAGGCTGATGCTATTTTTTGTTGCGGGTCGGGTTGTCTCTAAATGTTTCTGGTTAGGGTTCTGGTTCAGGTTCGGGTTGACCCGATTTTTCAAAAGAAAATCTGGAATATTTTTCAACTGAACCAAACTAAATAGTTGAATATTAATGAGTGTATATGTGTTCATTTTCATAGAAAAAAGATCAAATTGAGAAGAGATGGAATTGTAGACTATTTTTCCAGAATCATATTAATTTTTTTTTTTTTTTTTTTTTTTTTTTTGGGGGGGGGGGGGATTTAATAATTTCTTTGTCTGGTTTCAGGTTGACTTTAAGCAGAAATTTCAGTTTAAAGGTCGGGTACTACACGACCCATTCAGAATTTTTACAGATATGCCAATTAGGATGACAAATTCAAAATCTTCATATATAAACTAAATTTCGACTGTTTAAAGTAAATTTTAGAGGAAAAAAATCATGCAACACACGTACAAAAATTACAGAAAACCAACAGTTTATCATTGTTTAATTAAAAATTATTCATTACAACATTATTTAGAAACAAATTTTTATTTAAAAAAAACACAGATTAAAGGTAAATTTATATAGTCATTCAATTATTTATGTCCATTTATTGTGTCCATTTTGAAAATAATTATTTTCTAAATGAAAAAGTCTTAACGGATTCTAAAGTTAAAAATATGTAGTTTCAAAATCATCCATCCAATTGCACTGTTATATTATTTAGCATCCAGTTAACAATTAGATGACAAACGATTTCCTGGCTGAAATGTGTCTATCAAACCTAGTTAAATTAAAAAAGAAAACCATTCATCATTCAATAAAAAAAATACCCACTCTATAAACTCAAAAATTAAATTTTTTTTTCTTAAAAAAGCTTTTAAATTACTAAATGCACCACAAATAAATAGAGATTCAGATAACTGATCAGTCGGATGTCTGATCAGTAAAATTCGCCAATTGTGTCGCTAATTCTTTAATGCTCATATTTTCCAAAACAAACAATCTTTTCTTATAGGGGGCAGGCAGATTTTGCCCCAAACAGTGTCCTATTCAAGCTGTTCCTTCACACTATTTGGCGATAAATACCAGGAAGACACCAAGATATGTGGTTGTGCAAAATAACCTATAGCTCTATGCATGAGATGGCGCAGCTTTCTGGGGCCCTCAATACTACGAGAGCAGTGAAAGGTTAGTTGTCAAAACGATAACCCCGTGGAAGGGAATGATAATGTTCTTCAAGGAAATGTGAGAGGACATTTTTTATCCCGGTTGGAGTCAAAACTATCTGAAATTGCTGACATTTTAATAAAAAATTATATTTAATTTTAGCAAATTTAATACAGAAGTATAGGTTGGGTGCCCTGTACGACAAGCCACCCCTGTGTATAAGACATGTATGATTTATAGATGACCTATAAGATGTAAATAATATGCATATAATGATGTATAGGGCACACAGAGGAGTGTTTGGAGTATATAGATGCGTATAGAATGATGCCTATGCGATGAACTTGGCAAAATCATAGCTGCAACCTTGGCATCGTTGTCATTCAAGGGGCTGCTATAACACGAAAGTACCATGCATTTTTTACCTGAATTCAATTTTAGCTTAAACCCTTTGAAGAGTGATGGGATATTTTCTATACCACTTGATTTTAATCAAGATTTGTACTAGAATTTTTGAACAAAATTTTACTTTCATAGCTTTGGGTGAAAAAAAGCTGTAAAAGTGCATTGTAAAATTATTATTATTATTTTTTTACATTTTCAAAAATGCAATTTTTTACCTTACTTTCAAAAATTCTGTTGTAAATCTAGACACACTGCAGTGTGTCAGCCAAGTTCGTCTGGCATACTAGTGTGTTATAGGACACGAACCATTTTGAGCTGTTTTTGCCAAATTTCGACACTCTACTACTGAAAATCTACTTAACTTGTCGTACTTATAATTTTTTATGTGTAGTAAGACCCCCCCCCCCCCCCACCTTTGTTATCCAGCAAAAGCTACAAGTACAGCGAACCTGTACAGCGAACACTGACTTTAGAGTTTTGGTAAAGTGGAGAGAGTAGAAAAATGAGGACAGATACATCAGGATAGAGGGTAAAACATAACATTCAAAAATGATAATGATAATGATGCTCATAACCTCACAGGTAGTTCCAGCGATGCCGCGGACGCGCTATAGCGCGTAAATTACGCGAAAAATTGGAGTTGGGACGCAAAAAAGTAGTTCTTACGCGTCCCATGGGATGCGTAAATTCTTCGAAGAATCGCAAAATCCGTCCGACTGTGAAAAAACGGCGAATTTCATCGAAAGATCGCCAAAAAAATGGCAAATTTGGTCGAAAGATCGCCAAAAAAACAATAAATTTCGTCGAAAGATCTCGAAAAAACGGTAAATTTCGTCAAAAGATCTCGAAAAAACGGCAAATTTTGTCGAAAGATCGCCCAAACACGGCAAATTTCGTCGAAGGATCTCAAAAAAACGGTACATTTCGTCGAAAGAGCTCGAAAAAACGGCAAATTTCGTCAAAAAATCTCGAAAAAACGGCAAATTTCGTCGAAGGATCCCGAAAAAACGGTGAATTTCGTCGAAGGATCCCGAAAAAACGGCACATTTCGTCAAAGGATCGCCAAGAAACGGCACATTTTGTCGAGAGAGCTCGAAAAAACGGCAAATTTCGTCAAAGAATTTCGAAAAAACGGCAAATTTCGTCAAAGAATTTCGAAAAAACGGCAAATTTCGTCGAAGGATCCCGGAAAAACGGCACATTTCGTCGAAAGAGCTTCAAAAAACGGCAAATTTCGTCGAAGGATCTCGAAAAAACGGTAAAATTCGTCAAAGGATCGCCAAAAAACGGCAAATTTCGTCGAAGGATCGTCAAAAAACGACAAATTTCGTCGAAGGATCGTCAAAAAACGACAAATTTCGTCGAAGGATCGTCAAAAAACGGCAAATTTCGTCGAAGAATCGTCAAAAAACGGCAAATTTCGTCGAAGGATCGTCAAAAAACGGTAAATTTCGTCGAAGGATCTCGGGAAAAAACAGCAAATTTCGTCCAAAGGCCAAGGAAAAAATGCGAAATTCACTCAGCCTGAAATCGATTCGAATCAAAAGCAGAGTTAATCTGACCTACAACAAAAACAGTGCTGAGAGAGGATCCCCCCCCCCCCTTTCTGTTGTAACATAACCTTTCAGAAAATTAGCTGTGAATTTCAGAAAATATTTTTTTAAAATCAGAATCACTCCTTTCCAAAGAAAATTTTTGATTCCAACACTTATCTATGCTGACAAATAATCCAATGGGAAGTTTAATCAAAGCAACCATTCATTCAACAAAAAGTGCCCCTTTACTCAACAAAAGTATTCTTTTATCCAACAAAAATATTCTTTTCAATAAATCCGTCCTCCCCCTTTTAAAAGAAATGCAAATATTAGTGATACTTGTTATCTTCTACACTCAAATAATCATTATTTTATAATCAAGCATTTACATTTAAAAAAAAGGCCAAAGAAAATTTCTCCTAACAGTTTTAAAAAAAAAATCTTATTTGATTGGGAAATACTGGTTTTAATTATTCATTATTTAATTACTAGCCGCCACTGGCGACCAGTTTGGTCTCCCTTAAATGTATGTTAAGCACTGTAACACGTTACTTTTATTCATAATTTATTTTTTTCCGTAATCCTTCGCCAAACCGGAAGATTCTAATAGACAAATCAGAAACTTTTGCGATCATGGTAGCATTTCGCATATTTTTTGTTGTTATGTATTTCGTCTTTCTTGACAAAAACCGCTTAACCAACTTAAGCGTTTATGCTTCATATCCGTTTGCTTATCAGTCGCAATATGTTTTCTAATGAGGAGATTCTTAAACATATTAAGTAGTTTTCCGTAATTGGATCCATTGCCAAATGGCGTATTTTAGTTAATACGATTTGGTGCATTGAAGTCTATTTTGTGAAAGTCTTTAATGATATCCACATTTACACTGAACCATATTGTTGCCAATATTCTTTTGTTTGTTTGTTTGTTTCTCGCTAACTTTGGCTGTAGACTTGATTACGGAAGATTAGAAAATCTATCATTATTCTCATTTAAAACGTCTTGAATAATGTGACATAATCGGGGTGCATATTATAACACGTAATTTTCGAGTATGGTTTGGTGAAACATTGAACTTTTGGAAGCCAGTTTTGATAATCACATTCCTTTTAAACCATATTTGCTGTCAGCACTTTTGACCCGTGGCGTAGAATCTGATTAAAATTCACGAACTTCCTTCTAGATGCCGGTCTCTGTTTGACTCTGTTTTTCTCTGCTCTCCTATTTTGATATAGTTCAGGAGTTTTCATAACTGCATAATTCCCTTACTTTGGCATTTCTGCTTAATGTCTACTGACTATTAAGATCCGTAACTTGTAAATACGCCACGCCAACATTACCGCCTATAATTCGAATTACAGCAACCCGTTTTTTCTCTCTATATTGCAACTCTACAGTTAATATAGTGCCTCGGTGCGTCTACGGCAGCTGTTCCATCAGAACATTTGATTTCAAAATCAAAGTATCGTTTCTAATTTGCACAAGCGAAAAATAAAAGCTGGTATTGGCGATTTTAAATATGCTATTGGCGAGATTTGCGCCCAAATAACACAAACGTACTTAATGATGTTATGTATTTTGTAAATGTATATTAAATTACTGTTTTGAAAGCGATTGGTCATTAATAATGGTAAATATGATTGGTGATTAACAATCATTTTCAGTGGCCTCTCTTCCTTTCACGTATAATACATAAATACCAAATTAACTGACAATTTGTTTCGAAATTTGATTCATTAAATATCATTACAGGAGTTGTATTTGTTTACATTCAGCTTACATCAAGAAAAGATAAAGAATGAAGTTGAGTTGTATAGCACATAATTATGGTAAACTTTGATTGTGTCACTGGTACGAATTATTTTTTTTAAACCAGGCAGCGCTCCAAAAAATTTTTCACGGAAAACTTGCTTTGCGAATGATTACCTCCATGATTTAATATTTTAAATGTTCACGACGAATCAATCTTTTTTTGTTTACTTTTATGAATAGAGAATTTGAACTGCGAATCTTTCGACTGAAGTTATTGCAGAATATATACATAATTGAACGCAAGTCATCTCTCAAATATTAATTTATTTTGAACGATCTTTCTTAAAATGTAACTTTTATGCAGTTTATTCGAAAAAATAATTTTGAATAAAAATGGCCGCTTGGCATATGAAAAAGCGATGCGGCATCCCGGAACTGTTGAGGACAGTCACATGACTTACAGTTTTATTATAGAGATTATCAAAACAATAACTATTGCATTTCTATTCTCCAAATAAACAAGTTCACTTACTCCTTTAAAATATGAATTTGAATTATTATGAATGGGGACCTGCTTTTATAAAAAAGGGACCCAGATATTTGAAAATCCTGTGTCCCTGGGACCCAGGATTTTTAGGATCCAGTGACATCACTGAGTTCAGATAATTAGGTGTAGGAAATGGATTACCTATTTAATTAAAACCTAGATTCTGCTTCATGCTAGTGAGTCGTGATTACCTTGGATAACAAATAAATTTATTTAAATTTGCATTCAATTCACAGAGGCCTTATCGTATTGCGGAAGGACTATAAACCACAATCAATTTTTAAAAAAAAATAAGAAGAAGAAGAAAAAAATGTGAAAAAAATATTTTTAAATTCCATTTAAGCCAAGACAAATAGGTTTCAATAAATAATAACAGGAAGAGATTTTATGCAGGTGAGCCTTCTGTTAAATGAAACAGAGCTCATAATTCATAAATTACTTTTAAAATAGAATTTTAATAAACATAAAGGGTGTGCTTCAAAAAAAGATCAGACACACTTTAAGAGGCGATGCAGCACAGCAGGAGAGAACAAACAATTTTTGTATAGGAAACTGAGGAGGCAATACATTTATTCAGACAAATCTCATTTCAAGCCAGACATGGATTTTTTTTCACAATTATAACAATAATAAAGATATTTTAACAGAATTTGCAGCAGACTTATTTTGCATTGTTTGGGCGATGAGCAATGCAGATGTTAATGAATCCCCATTAGCAACTAGCAGAATCTAGATTTTGAATTAATAGTAATCCCTTTGTGTCTATTAGTGACTTTATTTTGTTGTTGTAGCATTATAAACTCTTTCAAGATCATCACTCCCAAGTTTCCATAGTATAGGACTATAATAATATCTTATCACAAAAAAGTGTAATTGAAGATCGCACAAAGGGTTTCGTTTAATATTCCTTTCTTTCATAAATCCAAATAAATTTCATTTTCCAAAACAAAAAAATAAATAAATAAGTCATGTTTTTTATAAAGAAAAAATTTACTGGTCCTATAGCGGGCAAAGCCCGCTATTATACTCTGTCATGTGGACTAAATGCAACATTAAAGAAAAATCAATTTCAAAATGAAACATGTTGTATAGAGACCTTCAAAATGTTAAAATAGGCCAATATTTCCATAATTGTTTTTTATCATGATTCAATACATTCCTCAAACTCCTATATTTATTATTTTCTATTACTTATATTGATACCCTCTTTGTATTATTCTCAAACATTTGAAAAATCCATTAAACTTCCAATAGGACGTGAGATTAATTTTCTTTTTAATTCTCTAATGACATCCTATTAAGCTGCTTTCTGTGCTTACACATACTCATACTCCTTGTATTATTGAGAAATGTTTGAAAATTTCCGTTTTATGACCCATAGGACATCCTATTCATCTTTTTTTTCAATTGGCGAAACTTTTTATTTCACTTTCATTTTTCATCTTTCAATAGAAAATTAATTATAGCAGAAAGAATTTTATTGCGGATTTTTAAGGGTTGGTAACTGCTCTAACGAAAAATGTTTCAATTGATAGGAAAAGGCTGTTAGATTTTTGGTTTTTTATTTCTCTCTATTAAAATAATACGATTTTTTCAAATTTTATGATTTTGAGCTTCATAGCAGGTATTCAGCTATATGTAGACAAAATTTCATGCCTGTAAGTTATATAGTTTCTGCGAACTGGCTCTGTGACAGACAGACAACGAAGCAGGACTAATAGGGTTTCATGAGATGAATAAAACCCTAAAAAAAGAGGGGGGCGGGAGAGAAGTGGACACCATTAGAAAATACTGACTGAAGTTCCTTTCGTAATGCCTGCACATTGTTTTTGACAAAAAGCAAGGTAAGTCCACTGAAAATTTTGTTTAAAATATCTTCATTATTGATTTAAATTTATGAATATAAATTCCGGTTACGATTGGAGTGACTACACCCTGTATTTTTTTGAATGAATAAATGAATTACAACCCACGTTTCATATACAAAAATTGTCTGTTGCACAATCTTTTTCTGAACTCTACCCTGTACATATGAATGAAATGCAAGCAATTACAATAGAAAAATATTCCTTTTGTTAAGAGGGAAAAAATTACAAACCAACAACAATGCATAATATTAAATCTTTTATAAACTTGTTAAAGTTAGAAAAGCAAATAGAAAAGGATATAAGTATCCGATTTCATTTTCCAAGACATAAATCTGCTGTAATAAGTTCTCGATGTAGGCTGCCTGGGTTTCTACCACACAATCAACATCCGTCATACAGATATCCCTGTTTCTGAAAATAAATACATACATCTATAGGTCCCAAAAATATAATAATTTAAAAATAAATGCAAGAAGGTATATCTTATTTTACTTCTAAAACTGACTTCTATTTAGCATTCCTATCTTAATGCACAGCCTACTTAAGACTTTTGGCCACTGGTCCAAGTGTCCATTTTCAAGGCATCTCGTTGAGGTGTGGCTTGAGTACGGAATGCACTTTTTATCCTATCTCCACTCAGTGGAGGATTTTCTGCTACTTTTCAGTTAGCCGGGGGTCAGTGATATATATATATATACACACACAGTTTCAGAAGGGTGCTGCACCCTGCCTGCCCTTTGGTTTACAAAATAGCACCCTTCTCGCCACTCATAAAAAGAATTAGCACCCTTCTTGCCCCGCCTACCCAGTAAAATAATGAGCACCCTTCTTGCCCTTCAGTAAAAAAAAAAGTGGCTTTTTTCCTTTTTGCATTCAAAATTTGCTTTCATAGTAAAAATTGATTCAATGTTGTCTTGAAAAGAGTGACCTGATTTTAAATATCAAAAGTGGCTTTAAAAACCAAAAAAAATACCTTTAACAATTAAAGAAAGTGCCCTTAAAAATCTGAAAAGTGCCCTCAAGAATCCACAAATTCTTGTGGATTCTTGGTGGTGTAATCTTGGATATGTATTTATTGACATTATTTTTCTTAATTATCCTTATCGGCTGGTGAATAAATGTTTGTGACATCAGTTGAAATGGATCTATTGCACTTAACTATGCATACGTATAGTAACACAACATTTTTTCAATGCATTTTCTCTTTTAATAGGGCACAGCTGTTTAAGGATGCAATTGTTATTTTATTGAATGAAATAACTCATAAATTGGTAAAACAGAATGAAAAATACAGATAGATGTCGAATTAAAAACTGCTTCATGAAATAACAAACACATTTAATGCTTCTGATGTCAAGTGAATGGGACGGCATTTTTGGCGTTAAATCCTGTAGTTTGGCGATAGTTTTTTTTATGAAAAGTGATCGACAGGATAATGGAGAAGTACCATAGCATGCAATAATAGCACGTGATTTTTTATTTCAATATAAAAATAAAATAATGTAATAAATAGAATAGCTTCTATTATTTTAAAAAAGGAAATAAAAATAAATAAATGATAGTTTGATATAAATAAATATTGATATACATAATAAAAATAATTTATAGAATTAAAATAAAAAAATAAAAGTGAATAAACAATTTTTTTTTTCACCAAATTGACGTGGGGGGGGAGGAGGGGGGGGAAATCACGCCAACGTAGTGTGTTTGTGACATCTATGCCCTAGAATATTCTAGTCTGTCAACCAACCAATCCAATCCAATTCCCTCAAAAACAGCTCAATTTCCAGAACCCTGCAGTCTGGCCGTGCCAGAACAAAGCACAGCAGGCATGGAAGAAATGTGAGAAACAAACCGGTAGCAAGAAAAACTCATTTATCGCTTTGTCAAATTCGACGATGCCAAGTGTCTCGCTTGTTCTAGGATTTAACTAATAATTCGACTACTTTTTTACAATGGAAGGTAATTTTGAAAACTGTACTTTTCAATAGTATATGTTTAAACTGTTTACTTACATATCTTCTTTTATCTTTTTTAACAGTGAATTTTCGTTAAAGTTTTCTAGATATGTTGGAAAGTGTTTCATAATCTGTGCTTGATGCATCATTTTTTTGTTCTTATGGAAAGTGGTGGACAGGATAATGGAAAAGGGTACTTTTCGGTTAGCCGGGTACCAGTGATATATATACATGTATATACACACATATATATGTATATACACATATATCTGCATATACATATACAGTCAGACCTCGTTATATGGTCACCCGTGGGGACCGTTGAAAAGTGACCATATATGCGGGGTGACCATATATGCGATAAAAGAAAATCAAAGGCTATTTTTAATCTTAAACATGTTTGTCAACATAAAAAAAAAAGCTAAAAACATGAAGTTTTTAAAAACAGAAGTGTACATAATATTAATTAATTATTTTATTTTAATTTAAGTATGAAACTGAATGGGATAATACATACTACTATAATAGAAATTAATGCATTACTTACAGAATAGTTAGGAATGTACAGTACGGTGTTTGAAATACTCCTTTATGCAGGATTGTCTTTGCTTCGGTTTCTCTGTTGTTAGCACTACCTTTTCAAGATTATTAACAGTTTTAAAATGTTCTTCTGAAGCTTCTGAATGCGCAAAAAAACACCTAACAACGTTCAGTGCCTTGAGAGCTTCTGCCTGAGTTACAGGCTGAATTTCCAATTCACCATCACTCTCTTCATCGTTGCTTCCGGAAGCATTTGAATTTAACACTTCGGAGACAATTCCAGTAATGGACACTTCAGAAGATGTAGCTAAATCATTATCAATAGTTACATAATCCATTTCATCAGGTACGGTGCATCCATAATTTTGAAGACGCTTTGCAAGTTCAGATAGAGGCACATCCTCATCTTCGTCGTCTGATAATCCATCATTTTCAGAGGGGCAAAAACCAGCATGTCTAAAACAATGAGATGGTTTTCTTTGATACCTTATTCCAAGCTTTGTCCATATAAAACAGCGCATCCATAAAACTTCTCATTCTGATCAATTGCAGAAATCATGCCATTAAGGAGTAACTTCCGGTAGTTTACTTTAAAATTTTGAATAATCCCCTGATCTAGGGGTTGGGAAACACTAGTGCTGTTTGGAGGTAAGAAAACAAGTTCAATGGATTCTAATTGAGGAATGTCGCAATGGGCAGGCCAGTTGTCGATAACGAAAACGATTTTTCTTTGAGAAATATCTATCCATACGTCGGATTGTTTTCTCCCAGATGCTTGTTGTCATCCAAGATTTCTGGTTCGCATCGTAGAACACGGGCAAAGATTTTATGTTTTTCATGCAACGGGGTCTCAGAAATTTTCCTATAAGCAATGGAGTTAGTTTTTCTGAGCCATCCATATTTGCTGCTAATAAAATGGTTAATCTCTCTTTGCTTCTCTTGCCATCTAATACATTTATCGCTCTTAAAAGAAAGAGTTTTATCTGGTAGAGCACGATAGAATAGTCCACATTCATCAGCATTGTAAATATCAGAAAGATTATAACGCTTGAGGACATCACTCAAAACAGATTCTCTCCATTCGTTTAATTCACTGTCATTCACATCAGCAGCTTCACCGCATACTTTCTTGAAAGATAAATCTTGCCGGAACATAAATCTTTGAAGCCATCCGTTGCTAGCACTGAAATCGGATTCTCCTAATTCAACTGCAATTTGTAAAGCCTTTTCTTTTAAGATGAAGGAAGATATTGGCATATTTTGAGATCTGGCATTTTTTATCCAAATCACAAGCGCTTGCTCAACCTTGTCGAATGGGGAAGCACGTTCCCATTTTCTCTTTCCATTTTTGAAATCTACAGTACATGATTTTGATAAAATATTGTTTACAGTTGTCCTTGGAATTCCATGCTTTTTCGCAAATGCTGCTTTAGATAAATTTGATGTTTGAAAAGATTTTATCAGTTTGCTTTTTTCTTTAAATGACAATTTTTTTCGTTTTGCAGCCATGTTTACTCGCAAGCATAAGCAATTGAAAGTGAATCCTGAACAAAAAAGCAGTGACCAAAAACAGGTGAAACAATTTTAGAATTTTATTGGCGTGAAGGTGACACTTATTCCACACGTGTTCTTTTCTCTAAAGATTAGTGTACAAAGTTGGTTGCAATCCCGTTTTCTAAGAAATGAGACTAGCATGTGAAATTCTTTCAGAAGCAACGTGAAGTGTGTGGGGAAGGGAAAGGAGAAAAGTCCTTTTGTAATGGAGTCCCTGTACCTTTTTAAACGCTTTTCTTCTCAATAAATCATATTGACAGCTTCCATTCAGCTATACTAAAATGGAAATGAAAGAAAACTTTTTCATTGATCGGAAGTATGGCTAATCGTTTCCTGGAAGAAAGATATTTTCAGAAGTAAAGTGACCATATACGCGGGTACAGGTATTCTGAAATGACCATATATGCAGAAACAAAATACACAGTATTCTTATTAAGTCAGCCGGGACTTTTCAAAAGTGACCATATATGCGGGATGACCATATAAGCGGGTGACCATATAACGAGGTTTGACTGTATATACATACATATATGTATGTATATAGATATAAATGTATATACATAAGTATATATATATTAGGGTGGAGCGAAAAAAATTAATTTTTTTTTACAAAAAACGGGTAGGTGTCAAAAGTTGCCTTTATACTAGTACATCAAATATCTGAAATTTTACCACTGAAAAAAAATGGCTTGAGTCTGCGCTTTTGGTCCAAATGTTGAAATTTTGGGTAAAATTTGACAATTTTTCAAAAAAAAAAAAAAAACTCTGTAGAACTGACTATGATTTAATAGTGTCATTTGAACCTTTATTAATAAAGATTTAAAATATTGAAAGGATAAAACGATATCTTTATTATTTTTAACTGGAGCAAAACTGACAAATTTCGGTAAAAAAGGGGCGTTGCCATTCTGGTACAGCATACGATGCCTCGTTGAAAAAAAAATTATAGAAAGAAGATTAAATAAAGAAGCAGCACAATTAGAAGATGCTGCATGTGAAATTGAAATAAACGAATCAGTATGCAATGATTCAATAATAGATCCGAAACTCGAATGAAGTTTGAAACTTTTTCTAGGAGCAAGTGATAGCTATAGAATTTCTGATCAGCCTGCTGTAGTTCTTGCTTCAGTGGTTCTTCAGGATTGTGTATGTACAGCAAATGACACTGGAAAACATAATGTACCCGTACCCGTTACAGATAGAAGCAAGGTAAGGCGTGAAAGATAATCGGCTTGTTCGTCTCAACGTGTCGTAAAGAACAGAACCCTAACAGAAATAAGAGCCTTATATTTCGACTCCTGAAAAGATGACACAATATGTATAGAAAAGAGAAGTGATAAACATGCGTATCGTAGAATTATGAAAGAACGTGTTACTATCTTAGAAGAGCCTGGCTCCAAATATTTGGGGACTAATTTTGCCTAACATTTCCTCATCTGGAGCATCAAAAGATATTTTTAAATGCATATTAAAGTTTTTAAAAGATGAAAATATTGATTTGTCCAGCCTCTCATGCTTGAGTTGTGATGGATGTCCGGTGTCCTGTGAATATGGGGAAGCATACTGAAGTATCCGTCAACTTGCAAGACCATATTGCAATGGATCATATGCCAGCTCCAGTTAAATGAATTGCCTCTGCATCATTTGTTAGGCATGATCGATGGGAAAATTTCTGGCCCAAATGTATTAGGTAAATCCTTGTCTACGTGCCATTCACTCCTTATTGCAGTTTTTGAAACTATAAAGAGTAATTTAGAAAACATATTTCCTGAAATCGATGAAACAGGCACTCAGCACAGACCAGAAATACCTGCTGGACATTTGCAAAGCTATTTCATCAGGATATTGCTCTAAAGAACTAGCGAATTACATTATAATGTGCAATCACATTAAACAACTAGCTTCTCATCTCATAATAAATGCAAGAGGTAGAATAAATGATGAAATACGCAAATTTGAAATACTGACAATCAACATTGAAGCAGATGATTATATAAATCTAATTGATTGGAAAACTATTGCAGTAACAGGACCCCCAATCACTATGCATTTATCGGATGCAAGCCTAGGAAAATTGTCCCACGCAATATGGCTCACAACGGCGAATAGAATTATTCGCATTGACTGTGCGTCAGAGTCTCTATTTTCACTCACAAAGTATGCGATCTAAGTTTATGCCCCCGGATGGTTTATCATCCAATGCAATCCACAGCTAAAGAATGTATCTAAAACCTTATGGGAAACTACTCGGATACTAAACAACACAGCAAACGCCATAAAACGAATAGTTAAAAAAGTTATTCAGGACAATGGTTACTTTGCACACTCACAGCAAAAATTCTGATTGCAATCACATTAAACAACTAGCTTCTCATCTCATAACAAATGCAAGAGGTAGAATAAATGATGACATACGCAAATTTGAAATACTGACAATCAACATTGAAGCAGATGATTACATAAATCTAATTGACTGGAAAACTATTGCAGTAACAGGACCCCCAATCACTATGCATTTATCGGATGCAAGCCTAGGAAAATTGTCCCACGCAATATGGCTCACAACGGCGAATAGAATTATTCGCATTGACTGTGCGTCAGAGTCTCTATTTTCACTCACAAAGTATTCGATCCAAGTTTATGCCCCAGGATGGTTTATCATCCAATGCAATCCACAGCTAAAGAATGTATCTAAAACCTTATGGCAAACTACTCGGATACTAAACAACACAGCAAACGCCATAAAACGAATAGTTAAAAAAGTTATTCAGGACAATGGTTACTTTGCACACTCACAGCAAATTCTGATTGCAATCACATTAAACAACTAGCTTCTCATCTCATAACAAATGCAAGAGGTTGAATAAATGATGACATACGCAAATTTGAAATACTGACAATCAACATTGAAGCAGATGATTACATAAATCTAATTGATCCTTATATATTATTTCTCCTGTCAACATCCCTTTTACTCAGAAAATATGAAACGCAGAACAACGAATGATATACCATATGAAAGGTTTTAGAACATGCTTCTGACATAGCCCACTTAACAATTCGTTAAAACCTGTTTTTGATTAAAATTTGCTGAAATTAAAAAATTAAATCGGCATTGTTTTCATGAAAGAAATGAAAGGTTTTCCTGAAATTATTGTTGCCAAAAAATAAAATACCACATTATATGATGCTCATAGCAATTATTATAAAAAACACCGCACGGGTTTATTTTATACTTATGATTAAAAAGCGAAATTGAAATTGAAATGTTTAGATTTATATTTCTAAGTCCCATGGTTTTCCCGAAGCGGATGACGTCGTCCTCTAATGCAGTCAAAATACGATTGTTAATTTTTTTTTCTCGTGCATGCCTTTAGCAATCTTGGATCAGTTTTTAGTCTAACTTTGAAAAATACACGCAAATGTCGAATGTAAAACCACTAGATGACGTAACAAACATGCATAATGATTCTGACATCAAGTAAATGGGACTGCATTTTTGGCGTTTAATCTTACAGTTTGGCGGTAGTTTTTTGTTATGAAAAGTGGTCGACGGGATAATAGAGAAGTACCTAAAAATATTAGATTTCAGTGCGAAATCTTCGCACGGGCCCTCTGGTTGGAAAACTATTGCAGTAACAGGACCCCCAATCACTATGCATTTATCGGATGCAAGCCTAGGAAAATTGTCCCATGCAATATGGCTCACAACGGCGAATAGAATTATTTGCATTGACTGTGCGTCAGAGTCTCTATTTTCACTCACAAAGTATGCGATCTAAGTTTATGCCCCCGGATGGTTTATCATCCAATGCAATCCACAGCTAAAGAATGTATCTAAAACCTTATGGGAAACTACTCGGATACTAAACAACACAGCAAACGCCATAAAACGAATAGTTAAAAAAGTTATTCAGGACAATGGTTACTTTGCACACTCACAGCAAATTCTGATTGCAATCACATTAAACAACTAGCTTCTCATCTCATAACAAATGCAAGAGGTTGAATAAATGATGACATACGCAAATTTGAAATACTGACAATCAACATTGAAGCAGATGATTACATAAATCTAATTGATTGGAAAACTAATGCAGTAACAGGACCCGCAATCACTATGCATTTATCGGATGCAAGCTTGTTGAAGATAATAGACGGCTGGATAGATTCCCGTACTAACATCCCCAATGGGTTACTTTCATGCCTTCTCATATTCAAGCACTAAAAAGATACGTGAAGGAAGTCACAGCCAAAGTCTGTGGATACGAAAGAAGAGATGAATACACCAAGACTAGGTTGATATACAGAAAACCTGTGCCAGTCTGATAAAAAATCACAATTCATTGTTTAAATAAAACATTGTGCTCAGATGGTAGGGTGGTTGTGCTGGTTATGGGTGGGACATGATATGCACCCACCTCCACTCCTGGGTAGTTGTAAAAGCATCTAGCGAAGAGCTGCATTCAAAACAACGATTCGTTGTATCCTGTACCAGAATGGAAATACCCCATTTTTACCGATATTTGTCAGTTTTGCTCCAGCTATACAGAATAAAGATATCGTTTCAATATTTTAAATCTTTATTAATAAAGGTTCAAATGACACTTTTAAATCATAACCAGTTCTACAGAAAATTTTTATTTTTTTTTAAAAAATTGTCAAATTTTACCCAAAATTTCGACATTTGGACCAAAAGCGCAGACTCAAGGCATATTTTTTCAGCGCTAAAATTTCAGATATTTGATGTACTAGTATAAAGTCAACTTTTGGCACCTACCCGTTTTTTGTAAAAAAAAAAATCACTTTTTTCGCTCCAACCTAATATACATGTATATATATCACTGGCACCCGGCTAGCCGAAAAGTACCTGCAGAAGTAGCACACTTATTTTATTTATTTATGCAATTTTATTTGTTGTGTTGTGTTGCAAAATTGACAGTTAATTTAAGTCACAATTCAATTAAATTGTTATTGATGTTTTTCTAATTATAGTTAATAATTTAATTACGGGGAAAGTTTGTTTGTGTAAAATAAATTGGCACAGAATTTTACCAAAACAAAAAGTATTCACACTGTCCACTAAGTTCAATAGTTTCTAAATAAATAATGGATTAATTCTAGATTTGTATTATTTGGGCTGAATGTTTGTTTATTAACATAATGTTTTTGGAATTGGCCTTTAATCGGTTGATTAAAGCGTACTTCAACTTGTTTAACGTTAATTTTGAAAATGTTTATTTTTGGAACAATCATGCTGCACCATTATTAACAGATATATTTTTAAATATGTGGTTGTATTTTAAATATTAATTGAAAGGAGTTGCTGGTATTTTAAAAGGCTTTTATGGAGGCTGCTGGTTAAATTAAATATAAACGATTATTCATTTACTTTCTAGCATGTGGTGAAAATTCTCTCTCTCTCTCTCTCTTTCCCTTTTTCTCCCCCTTTGTTTACAAGATCGGCGAACACCGGAGCGGAGCGAGACCTTCTGGTAAAGTAATCAAAGTGTGAATAACCCGTTAGCATCCCCACATGATCTGCGACGTCACGGACTTCCGCTGGAGCAAGGAAGGGGAATAGATGATGAGTTTACCACATGTGCGTAGAGATACATATGCATTTTAATGAATTTAAGTAAGGAAAATGATTAAATGCAATTAAGAATCTGATGCTCTATTGCTCAGATTAAGATGATTTTTCACAATAGCTCCTCATAATTAAAGTTTTTCTTCAAGACATTCATGTAACTATTTACCCTGCGCGCATAAAGATCAAAAGTAAGTGATCAAGCACAAGAGAAGCTGAGATGAGGTGCTTTTTAAAATCGAGGAGAGAGACACATTCTGACTCTAATCGAGATGGAGAGAAGTCCTAATTCCTGAATCTGCCTGAACTAGTAATTGCTCGGGGCCCCAGAATGATAAGTTACTCTAATCTTTCCTTTAATATTATGCATGTTTACTAACACTTTCCTTTAAAATGAAATGGAGAATTAATTCCAGTCTAACAAGCATTAAGCTTGATTTTATTAAGTTAAAATATTATTTTGTATCTTTTTAAATTAAGTAAACCAGCAGCTCCGAATTAATAGAGTAATTTTTCAATGATTCTCAGGAATATTTAATAATGTTAATTTAATACTACTAAGTACTTCAGACAATGTTTAATAAGTTATTGATGTCTTAGACATGACTATGTATTGTCGGAATATTCAGAAATATATGTTGGAAGGAGAAATTATTATGATGTTTCTGAAAAATGATATTGTAACTTGAATTGCTTATGCTCACCATAATAAACAAAATTTAATTACATCAAGAATTTTGTATTCAATACCTGCAGTGCTATTCACTACTTTAGTTTAGGATATGTACCTTCCTTTTCAGATGAATGTTAGTGATCATCAGAAGAGTTAGTTTTTCTAATTTTCTATTACATAAGTAAATATTTCATTCATTAGTATTTTAATTTAATTTTGGATAAATTGTAAAATATTGTTATTTTGAACATTTTATTTATTTGGTAACTCTTCCTATGATTGTTGACATTCAATAATTACCATGAAGAAAACAAAATTAGTTATGACAGAATCACTTATATTTCAAAAATCAAATTAAAGTTAATTTATAGAAGTATAAATTTAATAAAGCTCTATTAATTCTAATTCCTTGTTATTAATTGATAAATTTTGATATTCCTTTGGCTCTTTTGATAATTGGTTCTGTCATGGAAATCATATTAGTTTTAGGAGGAAACCAATAACCATCAAAATGGATCATCAGTTTTATGATAGTTTAAGTCTTGATCACCTCACATTTTTCTAGGCCCAGCATCTGGTTTATTGTAGTTTTTTTTATTATTTTGATAACACAACGCAACCTCTATATAGATTAAAATGAGGAGTTAATTAAATGATGTTACTTTAGTTAAGAAGAAAGTTTTAAATGTAAGAAGTAAATTAATAATTATTCAGTGAGAATTTAATTATTATGATTTATATTGGAAATGAGAAATATCAATACTTTTTAACCTAATATTGCACAATAATATAATTAAGAATTTTTTATTCAAATTCAGATAAGGAATTAATTTTATAGAAGTAAATAATGTTTGTAAATGATTAACAATTTTGCTTTTAATGAGAAATTATTATGAAGTCCAATATATTTTGAAGAGGTGATTTTTAGTTGTGATAAGACACAACAGATGTATGATATCTATAGGTATTTGTATCACATATCTGAGGAAAATATATTAGCGCAATATCATAACACAAAATGGAATATTAATTTACATATTGAATATTTTATGAATTTTTGAATGCATAACATTTTAATGTTATGCATTATTATGCATCATTACAATGTTACACCATAACATTTTAATTCTACCTAATACGCATATAAGACTGCCGAGATGTCATTATGGCCTTGGTAAAAGAAAAAAGGAAGGGAAGATGGAGGATACTCACTTCTCTTGATCACCCTGAGGATGCCTCATATTTGAATTTCTCGCCGATAAAGGCGGCAAAGGTTTTACATTAGTTCTTACACCAGAGACTTTCTTCATTTCATTAAGTTTCTAAAAAATTCATTTTGTAGTCATCCTCATCATTCTTATTCATAGAGAAATATTAAACTGCTTAAGGACTTAGTACTGTTCAAAGCCACAGAATGTTTCAAAGCGAAAAACAAGACCTCCGAAAAACATGCAAACGTTGCTAGGCAACAGTTGATTTGAGTCTTGAAAGTTGTAGTACATCTTCTTACGCCTCCGGAAAAGTTTTATAAATATTATTTGAAAATAATAATAAATGATTTTTCGATCGAAAATAGTTTTCAAAAATGTGTCTCCTCCCACCTCCAATTTTATATTTATAGAAACATAAACTTTTATATTGGATTTCAGACTAATTGTTTTTCACTGGTAGCAAGAAGTAAAAGTAAAGCAGTAGAAGTCTTTCCTACACCTACCTTAGACTAAAGTCTTTCTCCTTGCGGTCATCTCGGTCAATCAATAATCTGTAAAGATGGCGGCTATGAAGTGTTTGAATGTTTATCGCTCATTTCATTCTTCTGTACCAAGGTTAAATACTATTCTTCATCCTCCAAATCCTAAAGACTATGAAGGCAGGAATAATTATTGTTTATTCTTTCAATAGTATATAGATCTTAATGTAAAACAAATTATTAGTACACATCTCTTCATTTTTATCGATTCAGGGCTATTAAATCGCCTTTCTGTTTTTGTTTTTAAATTAATTTCTTCCAAAACTTTAATAATACGTGTGTATTATGTTTGGGTGGGTTCATTACAAAAATAAAGGACCCTTTTGGTGTTCGACACTTTGTGTTGTTATGTTTCTCAAAATTTAATTTCAAAATTAAACTTAAAGACGGAAAACTATATTTCCGAAGTATTTTTATTTTTACTTAATTAAATGTCATTGAATTTATTGCTTTTCAAAAAGCTTTATTCAAAATTGTCTTATAAACAGCCATGTCGCAGCAACAATTTTTAAAAAATTTTAAACCATATTTTTTCATTTATATTTTTTAAAGTTAGGTTGCATGATGTTTTTCTGAGCTTTCCTGTATTTTCATATAAGTGCTTGTAAAGCTAATGTTAATTTAAATTTTCTTTCACAGATTGTTTCTAAGATACACTTTATATACCTTTATCTCGCATATATCTTAAAATATTTTTGTCTACAGCCGATTTAAATTGTTTTGGGGAAACGGAAAAATACAGGCAAACCACTTAGAGGTTTAAAGGTATTAAAAGTTAAATTTTTAAACATTATATTTAAAAACAAATACTTCTATTTTGAATTAATCTACCAACAATATTTAACCATGCTCATAGTCACATTTCCCAATGTGAATCGAAATTTAATTGTAAATAGCAGAAATAAATCAAAACACCCTAAATTCCTATAATGGACACCCCACAAAAAGTAATAGATAATTAATATTATGACTGTATTTAAAACTAGAATTTAAAGAAAGCATATTAATGAAAAAAAAAAAGCTGAATTTTTATTGGTTATTTTTTTATAAACCAAAAACGTTGAAGGTGGTCCATTACTGGCACATTTACCCTATATATATATATATATATATGTGTGTGTGTGTGTGTATGTATATAGGATTATATATGGCACTGGCACCAAAAACATAAAAAAGTACCAAAAAAAATCTATCAGAGTTATTATTTAAAAGGTTAGCCTTCAAACTTTAACTTATAAAACTTTAATTTTTGTGGCTTCTGTGAATTTAAACAAATTTTTCTATTAGCCAGGCACCAGTGATATGTATATTACCTACATCACTATATCACTGGCTCTTGGCTAACAGAAAAGTACCTATTATATATATGCAGGGTTAAAAATTAGCAGTCATGAGTTGTCAAATGCAACTAAATAATTGCATTTAACAACCACAAAATTATGCCTCGTCATCAAATTCGATACCTAACTTTCTTTCATTTTGATTTTTGTGGCACAGATGTCATGTACATATTTTTTTTCCCCCGCCCAAACTATCATTTATTTATTTTTTTAAAATAATAGAAGCTATTTCATTTATTATGTTATTTTATTTTTATATTAAAATAAAAAAATCACGTGCTATTATTCATTATTGCATGCTATTTAAAACTGTAACTAATATTCAAAAACAAAGTTTTCGTCAACTTGGTGGGGGAAAAAAATCGTGCGTATATGACATCTGTGCCATTTTTGTTTATGCATATTGCATTTGTCTCAAAAATGGAAGTTATCTAACCCTGATAGATGGCACTATCTTCTGGGGTATGCTGTCGTAATATTTACATTGTCTCGCCTCCTAGACGTGCCTTTCATATCTAAAATTTTCTTATTTTTTACAGTGATTGATTTGTGTTTTTTTAAACTGAAAGTTCTCTTGTAATTGAAAATTAAAGTATTCTTAATAAAATGCTGTAGGGAGATCGGTACACAGTGGACTACTTTTTCAGTTAACATTTTTTTTCTCTTTAACAGACTGACCAATCTGTATGAAAATATTTTTGAATATTCTTTAAACCTTCTTACATCCATCATAATTTTCTCACAACATAGTTTTCAATACATTTTCAAAAAAAAAAAAAAAAAAATTATATACACTGGGGTACAGTAGACCACTATTAGGTATTATCTAAAATATAATATAAATCTATTTTCCATTAATCTAATTCTTTTTTGTTGCCCCTTTACCTGCAAAATAACATAGTAATATAAATTTTGAACCAAAAACAAAAAAATAATTATATTTTGAAAATAATAACAGATTAATACAGGAACAATTGCAATTTAGTTGAAGTTATTACTTAAGTACAAAAAAATCAGCGCACATTAAAATTTGCAAATGAAATTCCAAAGTACTTATGAGCAAGATTGAGCCTGGAATTTTCAAGAAATAATTTTGGGTCTGAGAGCAACATTATGAAATCATTGATATCAACAGCAGATTCATCTACAGTTTCGGGAGAAATAAACTGATTTCCATTCAATTTGCGTCTCATGAATCTTACTTGAATAGAATCATCACCCATTAGACTACAGTTACATTTATTAAAGGCAGTAAATACAAAACAATATTTCTTACTATGTTAAATAAATTGTTATTTTTATTTGTTTACTTTATTTTACTGTTAAATCTACTTTAAAACAATCTTTCTTTATAGAAAATAAGGGTACTTTTCGGTTAGCCGGGCGCCAGTGAAATTTATATATCTATGTATACATATATATACATATATCTATACATACACACATTTATATATGCATGTATGTATATATACATATATATACACATATATATATGTGTGTATGTATACATATATATGTATATATAGATATATACATGTCAGTGGCGCCCGGCTAACCGAAAAGTACCAAAATAAGCAATTATTAAATATTTTGAACATTCTGCATTACAGGAGCAGAGTGGATTGTGGACCACTGTGCCCCAGGAGTGGGTGGTCCACTATACCCCGTGTTGAAGTTCAATAAATAATCATATTAATATTGTTTATAGCTTTCTTTTATTAACTTTATTAAACATATTAACTTTAAAGTAAAATAAAAACAAGTATCTTAGCTTTGCAAAAAAGCTGTTTTATTTTATTTATCTACAACCTTTAATTACTAAAAAAATAAAAATATGATGAGGAAAAATTTTACTTTTAGAAGCTCAAAACAACAAAGTAGGATGAAATAGTTCAATCTGAGCTAAACATATTTTCTGAAGGCTATAAATAATTGTTGCAGTGCTGTTGTTTATTAGGATAAAAAAGAAGCTTAAAAAAAATTTAAATAAAATATTAGGGGGTGTTCCACTGTGTCCATAGGTCCAGTGTGTACCGGTCACCCCTACTGCTGTGTGCCTTATTGCTGTTCATCTAGCAAAAACAAGGAAAATATTTCATTTTATCCAATTTCTGTAGACAATTGTCAGGTCGTTATTTTTTTAATGAGCAGTTATCATACACATTATTTCTCCTGTCAACATCCCTTTTTCTAAGAAAATATGAAACTCAGAACAACGAATGAGATAACATATGAAAGGTTTTTGAACCGGCTTCTGACGTAGTATACTTACATTTTTTTTAAACATATTTTTGGATTAAAAATTGCTATTAATTAAAAATTAAATCGACATTGATTTCATAAATGAAATGAAAGGTTTTCTGAAATCAGTGTTGACACAAAAAATAAAATACTGCATTATCGTATGACGTCATCCTCTAATGCAATTAAAATATAATTGTTAATTTATTTCTTGCGCATGCTTTTTGAAAAAATATAGAGCTTTTAATCTGGTTTTTAGTTTAATTTTTACGTGTGCGTCACCTATTGTTTATTTGTTTTCTTTGTTTATATGCGTACTGTATCGGAATCGAAGCACCAGAAGATTACGTAATTTAAGGATTAACTTCCAAATATACATTTCATTAGGATTTACAAAAATTGTAAATATTTATTTTTTAATATTTCATTAAGCTGTTAATATGCCAGCGAAGTCTGATGTCACTTAAATGGCTGCTGGACCACAAAGTTTGAACGCCGCATGTTTAAGTTCCCATAGGCTTTCAAAAAAGTGGTGTACCCAATATTGATTTACGTATTTAAGACATTTCTTTAACAGTTTTGCAGAAATGCTTTCGGCACAGATGTCATATACGCACCACATTGGCGCGATTTTCCCCCTGCTAATTTGGCGAAAACTTTGTTTATTTACTTTTGTTTTTTTTACTTTGTTTATTTACTTTTTAAATGTTGTTTATTTACTTTATTTTGTATTTTAATTCTATAAATTATTATTATGTATATCCACATTTATTTATATCAAACTAGCATTTATTTGTATTTCCTTTTTTAAAATAATAGAAGCTATTTCATTTATTACGTTATTTTACTTTTATATTGAAATAAAATATCACGTGCTATTATTATATGCTATTTGTAACTAATATTCAAAAGCAAAATTTTCACCAAATCGGCGGGGGAAAAAGTCGTACCAATGTGGTGAGTATATGACATCTGTGCCATGCTGGAATATAAATTCCCCAAACATCTGATTCAGTCATTCAGTGTTTAAATTTTTTTATAATTCGTTTTTTTTTTTCCAGTATAGGGGTCTTGGCAAGCTAGAGTAATAACCTTGGCAAGATAAGAAAATTTGGCAAAATATTTTCTGGCAATCTATTAGCACAAGCAATCATTATATATATTTCATTTGTCACCATCCTTTTTTCTATGCACATACAAAACATACAACGATGAATGAGGTATTCGAAAAGTTTCTGAGAAAGTACAACTGCATTTCGTTAAAATGCGGTGATTAAATTAAAAAAAGAAAATCAGTTAATTAAAAATGAGCGCTAAAACGTACCAGGAAATAGGGTCCTTCTGGTGATCATTATATTCCCATTTTTATATATATATTAATCTATCAGCAATATTTCACCCATTTCATAATTGCATTTCTGGTACTTTTCGGTTAGCCAGATGCCAGTGATATGTGTATACATAATATCACTGGCGCCCGGCTAACCGAAAAGTACTCCATTTCTCAAGTCCGGATGAATGTTGTATTAAGTTTTGTGAAAATTTACGTTATTGTGTGTTAGGAGCTGTAAAGTTGTGGAGGAATTTGACCTTCTTTGTTGCCTTTCCTGCCATCGGCCTCTGCATGGTCAACACCTATCTGGGAGAAAAAGATCATATTAAACACATCAAGGAACACAGGCCAGAGTTTATCCCCTACGACCACCTGCGGATCCGCAGAAAGGTTTGATACTTTATTAATCTGCAGTAATAACTCATAAAATAAGCAAAATTTGCATTTAAATAGAACAAAATGAGCCTGAACATTTGGTGATTGGCCACCACTAATAGTCACACTCGCCGATTGCGATGATATTTTTCTTTTTCCGCTGTTGGGTCATTCCACGTCAAAACAACCAAATTTCGAAAAATCATCCTTTTTTGGCTTGTATACATGTTTTGAGTAGAGCGTTGTTTGACCCCTCATTTTAAAGAGAATTTCATAAGGTTTCATTTGATATGCAAGTTGACTATGCTTGGTTTTAAAAAAGTTAATTTAATTTTGAAAAAAATGTTTTTTGTAATCTTTAAATTCTGAGTGGGATTTCAATGGGATCAGCAGTTATATAAAAATCTTCAACCCAATCATAAAGTTAGTGAGGTGCCAAGCCCCAACTTGTGTTTAACATTAGTTTTTTTTTAACATAACTGCTGATCCCAATGAGATCCCACTCTAAAATTTATAATATTACAAAAAACAATTTTTTTTTTCAAAATTTTTAATTAAATTAAATTTACTTTTTTTTAACCAAGCATATCAAATTAAACCTTATGAAATTCTCTTTAAAATAAGGGCTCAAACAACTCTCTATGCCTGATAAAACTTGAGAAATTCAAAGTTGAAAAAGGATGATTTTTCTAAACTTAAAAAATAAATTGTTATGAATGAGATATAAAAACTAATAAAAGTATATTCTCATTTGTATCATCAGGGAGAATGATTCCTGTGAGTTTCATCAAAGTCTGAAATGGTCAGGTTGATTTGACATGGAAATGACCCAAGAAGTTTAATTTGCATGATTAAACATCTCAATTTAAACACTTTAAATTTGACTCCTTTCTATAGACTAGGGATGCACAACCAACATTACCGCTATTTTTACACCGAAAAATTTACCTTAGGTTAATGACGGAAACCTTGCTATTAAATATATCAAAGCTTACCTTTTGAAGATAGTGGTGGCAAACTATTTTCATACAAAAAGACACTACTATAGACATCAGTTATAATTAGCTCAATTTATTTTAACATATTTAATAAATTTCAATAATGAATGCAAAATTATTCTGAAACTGAACAGATTCCTCATGTTACTCAGATTTTAATGGATATCGCTTCAGTAGCAGAATAATAAAAGGTGGTTTCTTCAAAAGCATAATGCTTTCAAATGGAGTGATTTTGAAATGTTTTCTCAAATAGATCTTTTTTTATAGCTTCGAGCTCAAAACATATTTTCATCACAGAGATTCTACTACAGTTTAAAATACATTGTTATTTTTCGATATTAAAATTATCCAAAAATGTTACTATTCAGAGTGTGACTGATTTCATTGTGTTTATTTTCTATAGAATTTTTAAAACGTTATGAAAAGTGCTTGCTTAGTTGAGACCAGCTAAAAATGACAAGTCTTGAAACACGCATAAAAGGAAATGAGTTGAAAAATATTTTCCCTATCTTAAAATGTTATATGTACTTAGGGGGGCTGTACCTATATAACGTTATCAACTTTAGTCATTTTGTATCCCCTCCCCCATTATGATATGCTGTACTTCCTTGAACACCTCTTAATATTGTTATCAATGTCTTTTTGTACATTTAACCTAAAATTGAGTCTAAAAACTGCTTGAAATTATTGTTACAACAACATTAAATTTACCATTTTATATAATTTTTAGTGTTAGATACAAGTGGTTAACTTTTTGACAGTTTTAGACATTAAAAACCACATATCCTGTTTAAAATCAGGGGTCGATCCAGGAAAAAGTTAAGGCCTATAAGAACCTCTTCACAAAAATCCATTTAATAAGTCAAGTCCCTTCACAAAATTCCTCTTAATAAAATTGGTCTCTTCACAAAATTACATTCCATAAAAACGTACTCTCCATTATTTTTATTTTGTTAGATTTTAAAATGTATAATTTACAAAGAAAACAAGTTCACAAGAAAGGAAAACTTTAACAGGAGGATTTAAAGAAGTTATCATTAAATGCTTGGCTTGAATTTGGGCAGCTGGATTTCATCTTTCATAACAAAATGTTCACAAAAATATGATAAATTTCACAAAAATATTTAGTTTTCACAAAATGGGCCTAAAAAAAAAAATTATGTCGGCCCCTGAAAACTCAAAACATGATTTTGGTTTAACAAATTACTTGGAAAATAATTGTAATCTATAAATATATAATAAAAAATAATTAAAAATATCGTTACATTAAATATATAAACCAATCAAACTATTAAATAGTACTTGCGGAGTTTCCCCAGGCAGTTTCAGAAGGGTGCTTCACCCTACCTGCCCTTTGATTTACAAAATAGCAACCTTCTTGCCCCTCAGTAAAAAAAAAAGTGTATTTTCTCCTTTTTGTATTATAAAATTTGCTTTCATAGTAAAAAATTACCCAATGTTGTCTTAAAAAGAGTGCCCTGACTTAAATATTAAAAGAGACTTTAAAAACCAAAGATATGACTGTAGCAATAAGTGCCCTTAAGAATCTGAAAAGTGTCCTCAAGAATAAAAAAGTGCCCTTTTCTCACCAGCAGTACCCTTCCTTTCTTTAAACCTGGGGAAAATTCTGGTACTTGTGTAATTTAATGTATAAAATTTCAAATAAATAATATATTTTTATATTGCTTTAATGTTTGTCCCCCCAAAAAGGTACTAATGAACAGAAGAATGATTTTTCAACTAGGTAAATCATATTCAAAGGTTGGAGTATCATAGTTGAGATTTATTCCAACAGAGCGAAAAATGCTGGGACCAGGACTCGAACCTGGGTCTGTTCATTATGAGGTTGTATCACATTCATCATGTAAAAATGCTATAGTTATAGCTTGGATGAATAAAATTAGCACTGCGGTTCACAGCCATGTCCAAGTAATAAGAGCAAATTATGCCAATCAGGATATCGTTAAGGATAGCTTAGTAAGAAGAGCGTTGGCACGACAAGCCAAAACACCCAAGTTCGAGTCCTGGTCCTGGAAGTTTTCGCTCTGTTGGAATAAATCTCAGTTATGATACTCTAACCTTTGAATTAAAAAAATGTACTATTTTATAACGTATAAAAATTAAATTTAACATAAAGAAATAGTTCTAAATAATTAAACTGAAACTAACATAATAAAATGAAGATATATTATATATGTGTAAATATTGAAAATAACAAACCATCTTCTTTTAAGTTATTGATTTAAAGAACGTTTAATTATATAAATTTCATATTATAATTCATTTAATTACTCAAAGAACATTTGTGTTGCAATTGTGGTTTATGAACAAAAACAAACATTTAGAATCATTAAAAGTCTAGGTAACTTATGATCAATCATTGAATGGTGGCCAGTTTAGATTTCCACAAGCCTTTATTTTTTTAAGCATAAATTAGATTGCTTTTTATTTTTTTTTTATTGTTTTTTTTTAAGAATAAACCAAATACTTACTAATAATAAAAATATAAAAAGTACTTTGAAAAATGCATTTAAATAGTTGTTTTAATATTTTTAGCTATTTTTCCTAGCATGGCAGTTAATTTGAATTATGTAGCACTTAATTTTATTACAACTTAATTATACAATGACTAAATAAAAATTATTTATATAATATATAAATTATTATTTAAGAAGTTTTTAGCTTGATTTAATATAAAACATCACTAATGATTGCTAAAAAAAATGTGTATAAGGTTTTTGACACTTTTCGACAGGTTTTTGACATGTCATGTCAAAACCCAACACTTATTGTTCACGTATACTTTACTGATTCAAATAATGAGAAAATGTCCATAAAATATCACTATTATACATGAACAGAGTTGTATAAGGGTACGTTCAGCGACGGCGCCCTACAACCCCAGAGAGTGACTCTGTCACGTGAGGTGCTACAGCCCCTAACACTCCTACAAAGCGAGGGTGATGAAGGGTGACACCGGTTCTGAACGGGATGGGGTAATAGGCAGCAAAACAATAAACAAATATGGCAGACGTTTTCGCTGATTTTCTGAAATGAAACATAACGTATTATTTATACACCAAATTTAATGTTTTGTGGCAAAATTTTTGACTAAGATTCTCACGATGGAGATAGTGCTATTATTTTTTAAAGTAAATAATTAAAGAACAGTGGATTACCAAATTCATCTGGATAAAATTGCAAGTTATATCAAATTATTAACGATGTTGTTTCCTTGATGAGTTTTGTGATTAATTATTTTTATTTTACATGTTTAAGCATGGCGTTATTATAGAATTTTGAAAATGAAAACTTTGTTGATATCGCACTTGTGATTTTCATCTAGTACAGCGAAGATTTTTCTTATACCTCAGATAAAGATAAACTTCGTCTCCTGCCTTATAATTTTATTGATAGTTTCGTTTTAATTTGAAATTAAGACTACATCTGAGGTGCTGTCTTAGACACCATATAACATGACATTTGAAAGAAGAATTTATTTTGTCAACTGGAATTCAACATATTTTCTTTGTAAATATATAATGTATTTGTATTGATGCAATAAATAATTTTTGTTTAATTTTTTTTATTTCATTTACTTTTATTCATTCTGTATATTAAAGGATTGATCTGTAATGTTATATTTAAATAAAGAAATAAACATGTTTATTATAAATAGTAACATTTATAATATATTAAAACTTCATACTTGACAGCTCAAATAATAATAAAAAAAAATGCATGCTTGTTTCAATTTTAGTATATAATATCTTGAATGATATCAGGTTCAGGATAAAAAATAATATTGATTAATTTAAAGTAAATCATGTTAGATTTAATAGAGAAGCAAATTATCTTGAATATAATACTTAATATCTTGATTCCTATTTTTATGATGTCTATGCATATCAATTATGTATATTCATATATATTCAAAGTACAGCTGTATATATGAAATCTTTCATTATTTTAAGATAAATTGAACGTATTACACTTTATTTAAGGTACAAATACTATATTATTTGTTAAAAGTAAATTTTGATACAAGCTTCGAGAAACTAAAAAGAAAATTGAATAGAGTTCTTTGATAAATTAGAGAGTGTTCTTATAAGAAATAGAATTTCTTGTAAAGGTATCTCTTTTTTTGTTATTAATGTCACAGTTAAAAGCATTCTTGATAAATATTTACACAATAATAATGGTTTTTGCAATATTATCTTGTAGTAAAAATGTTTTAAAATCTGCTTAATTTTTTGAAATTTATTAAAATTTTGTGCTTTTATTTAAATATTGAATAGCAGAAAGAATTTCATTTTTCATTTTTTTTTTTTTTTATCGGACATTTATAAGTAAGATAATTATTTATTTAATGTTATTTAAAAATATTTTCTCTTTTAAAGAAATTCTGTTGCAGAAACAGTCTACTCAAATTGAATTAATAACAGATGTCCAGAAGATTTAACCCATTTATGCCTAGTGTCCTAATTCTGGGACGTTTCAGTAAAAAAAATCATGTTTTCCAAAAAATAAACTTATTGACATCAAACTTGCTTAGAATTAATCTCAAGATTTTACTTTTCAAAAATGAACATAGGTGGCAACATATTTTAAAGAAATTTTTCATCTTTTGATGTGTTAAGGCACATATGTCATATACGCAACATATAGGGGAGACCGGTACACACTGGACCTATGGACACAGTGGACCACCCCCTAATATTTTATTTATTTAAATTTTTTTAAGCTTCTCTTCTATCCTAATAGACAACAGCACTGCAATGATTATTTATAGCCTTCAGAAAAAATGTTTAGCTCAGATTGAACTATTTTATCCTGCTTTGTTGTTTTGAGCTTCTAAAAGTAAAATTTTTCATCATCATATTTTTATTTTTTTAGTAATTAAAGGTTGTAGATAAATAAAATAAAAAAGCTTTTTTGCAAAGCTAAGATACTTGTTTTTATTTTACTTTAAAGTTAATATGTTTAAAAGAAAGCTATAAACAATATTAATATGATTATTTATTGAACTTAAACATGGGGTACAGTGGACCACCCACTCCTGGGGCACAGTGGTCCACAATCCACTCTGCTCCTCTAATGCAGAATGTTCAAAATATTTAATAATTGCTTATTTTCTATAAAGAAAGATTGTTTTAAAGTAGATTTAACTGTAAAATAAAGTAAACAAATAAAAATAACAATTTATTTAACATAGTAAGAAATATTTTGTTTTGTATTTACTGCCTTTGATAAATATAACTGTAGTCTAATTGTTGATGATTCTATTCAAGTAAGATTCATGAGACTCAAATTGAATGGAAATCAGTTTGTTTCTCCCGAAACTGTAGATGAATCTGCTGTTGATGTCAATGATTTCATAATGTCGCTCTCAGACCCAAAATTATTTCTTGAAAATTCCAGGCTCAATCTTACTCATAAGTACTTTGGAATTTCATTTGCAAATTTTAATGTGAGCTGATTTTTTTGTACTTAAGTAATAACTTCAACTAAATTGCAATTGTTCCTGTATTAATCTGTTATTATTTTCAAAATATAATTTTTTTTGTTTTTTTTCAAAATTTATATTACTATGTTATTTTGCAGGTGAAGGGACAACAAAAAAGAATTAGATTAATGAAAAATAGATTTATATTGTATTTTAGATAATACCTAATAGTGGTCCACTGTACCCCGGTGGGTGGACCAGTGTACCCCGCTTCCAGGGTACACTGGTCCACTTTACAAGTGTATATATATATATATTTTTTTTTAATGTATTAAAAACTATGTTGTGAGAAAATTATGATGGATGTAAGAAGGTTTAAGGAATATTCAAAAATATTTTAATACAGATCGGTCAGTCTGTTAAAGAGAAAAAAAATGTTAACTGAAAAAGTGGTCCACTGTGTACCGGTCTCCCCTATACATGTTGGCGCGATTGCAACAAAATAACAATTTTATGCCTTACATGGTAACCCGGTTATTTTTTATTTTAATTCTATAAATTATTTTTATTACGTATATCAATATTTATTTATATCAAACTATCATTTATTTATCTTTATTTCCTTTTTAAAAATATTTCATTTATAACTTCATTTTATTTTTATACTGAAATAAAAAATCACGTGCTATTATTGCATGCTATTTGTAACTAATATTAAAAAACAAAGTTTTCGACAAATTGGCGGTGGAAAAAAATCGTGCCAACGTGGTGCATATGATATATGACACCTGTGCCTGTGTTAATTCCACAATTGATACTGATTTTAACTAATTGAAATATAGCAAGGCAAAAAAGGTGAGCTATTTTTTAAATTAAAGCTCCACATGTATATATTTCATGTATGCGTTTGAAAATACATTAATATAAAACATGTATTCTTGAAAATTCAGATTTTTTTAATTTAAATCAAGCTAATGACGTTTTACATAGTGAATGGCATCATGTTTTCTCCCATTCTTCTGTGATATTAAATATTTAGATTTTTTTTTTTTTTCAAATATGAACCATTTATTTAGCTATAAAACCTTTTTAAATACATGTGTAAGATTAATATGCCTTTTTCTTTGTGAATGTGGGTTTGTTTTTTCCTTATAATGAAAAATTGTGCAGCTAGGATCTTTGTCAGGGAGGAGTTTTAAATTATTATTACTCAGAAAAAGTTCAAAAATACTAAAATGTTTTTAAGAATAAATTGTTAATGAAAACTTGACATATACAAAACCAACGTAAAGAAAACCACAAAAAGTTGGTTTTCAGTGTAAAATGAAAAGTAACTAAGTGATAAACAAATGTTCTGAATGAAAAATTCAAGAACAACTTGCATGTTTATGATGTGTGTTCTGTTTTTATTGATATTTTCACTGAGAAAGGGGCTCCTCTTATGAATTCTTCATAAATGTGTGCACTAAACTTATTTTGGCAATTGATAGGTACTTTGGGTAGGTGATTCCTGATTACTTCAGACTTTGCGTTGCTTTTTACACTTATGTATTTATCTTATCAGTTCTTTTTAGTGTTCTTGAAGTGTTTTCTACTTCTTTATTGCCCCCTGTGTGCCACTGAAATTAAAATGCATTTCGCTGCGGCATTGAAATTAAAATATTTACTCCTAACATTCGTTTTAAGAATTCCTAACCGTTTCATAATTTATTGAGTTGTAGCAGGCAGACCCTTTGGGAAGCCTAACAAATGCAGAATAGTAGAAACAATCAGGTATGATGGCCTTCATCCTTACATAGTTGTTAATGAAACGAAGGTACGATGTGCTAACTGTGGAAAGAAATTCGCATGAAAATGTATAGTTGAATTACATGAAAAATATTTCCAAGAATTTCACAGCAAATGAAATTTTCTAAATATATCAATGTTTTCTTCCTTTACATTTTTTTTCCTAGCAAATTTAATATCACATTTTGTATCGTTTGAAAAAAAAGGCCCTTGTTATTACCCATAAAGGAACAATTTCATTGTTTTACATGTTTATATTTTATAATAGCCCCATGACATCTAAAAACCAACTCAATAAAAAGTGCATGTAGCCCAAATAAATTTAGCATTCAGCTGTTTCATGGCTTCATAAAAGGATGTCAATCTTCAATCCTCAGGACAAAATAAAAGATGTGAGAAACAGCAGTAGTAATATCACATATACTTCGCTGCTATTGTTCCTTCACGGAAGAAAGGTCTCCTGTTAGGAAGCCTTGAAACAGCTGAATGCTAATTTTTTTCCCTCTCTATGTTACTTTTTCACGTTATGTATTCATCTTAACAGAATATTTTGTGCATCTTATAAAATTTGTAAATGATCTGAGAGGAGTTATTCCCCCTCCCCCCCCCCCCCACACACACACCGTACTTAAAAGGAAGTCTCTAAGTGCAAACTCACAAAAAAAAATGTAATTACAGAATATTCTTCTCACAAGGATATATATGTTTATATATAAGGTGAAAAGCCTCTCTCACATGATGCAGTAGAGAAAGGAAATGACAAGTAAATGGAAATAATTTTTGGTACTTTTATGTTAGCCAGGTGCAGGTGATAAATTGCCAAATATTGTTCCCATCACCATTATTCGTATTGCATTCATTTCATTTAAAATAAAAACTTTTTACCCATTTAATTTAAAACATATAACTTTCATTTAAAAACAAACATTTAAAATACATGCCTTTCACTAACTTTATTATTATTTTTTAAGTACCACAAACAAAAATATAACATGAAAGCATTGCTTCCAATTTATTCACATGCAAAATAAAAGCTGCTAATTGGTGAGAAGAAAAAAGTGCTACTGGTGAGATTTGCATCCTGCTAAGATAAAAGTACCAATTTTTTTAATACAGAGCTACAGAAAGGGTAATGTAAGCACCCTCAATTGGTGATATCAGATATCATTACTAATGCTTTGAAGATGATCAAAAAGAAAAAAAAAATTGCAGAAGGTGACAAATAGTGTTGTTTTTATATACTAGAAATGTAAATGATGTACTATTCTCAATGTAACTACTTTCACATATAAATTTGCAAGTAGGTATTATTCACAAAAAGACACTTTTCTGTTATATTGGCTTTGGCATTTCTGTTTTAAATGTTTGCCACAGTTCAGGCTTCAGAAAGTGAATTATTGCAAAATGTTATAATCAGTTATATAAGCAAATCTGATGAACTTTTATGCTTTTTTTATATATGTATTTATAAATACATAAACATTATATATGTATATATTATATACAGATTACTTCTGTTTGTATATAAAAATATGTAAATGGCTTCCTTAAATTAAATAAATTGTATAAATATTGAAAAAATTGCTTGTGTATATGAAACAGTCATTAGGTTACCAGAAAATATGCATGACAAATTTAAACATTTGTACAGACTAAAATATTAAATTTAATAAGCAGTTCCTTACTTTTTTTATTCATGAAAATATTTTATGGAATAGTCTGGTTCTAGCAGAATATGAGGGGAAATATTTTCATGATGATATAATGAGGGGAAATATTTTGAAACTTTCCAAAAATATTGATGAGTAATTTCACTCTTTGATATTTTCTCACAGTGTGAAAATGATTCTAAATGGGTAAAATATTTGTTGACATGAGTAATGGCAAACACTACTTCAAAATAAATTGTTAAAAATTGAGAAATTCATTTTTATTCTATCTGATATTCAAGGGAGAAAAAAAAATGTTAGAATTCTGTTATTTGAAATGTAATTAAAAAACATATTCCACAATAAGTTTAAATGATAACAAAGAAACAATTATTATTGAAAAATCAAGAGTTTATTTAAACATTTACAGACATATATCAACAACTATTACAAGTGATGAATGCGGACCTATCTTTCTGGGTATTTGTTGAGGAGAGAAGGTGGGGTTGGAATAGATTTTATCTTTTGGGTGGCTGAATGTAAGCTGCATACTGAAACAACCCTTTACCTCCCCCCCCCCCCCCTCCTTATACATAAATTACACCCAGAGTATTTTTACTCCATGCATAGACTGTGTTCTTTGGAATGTTGGCCATAAAATTTTTCATCAAATACAACTTTATACTTTGTTATAAAAAAAGTTTGTGACTTTAATCAATATAGGAGCTAGAAAAATATTTTGGAGGGATGGAGATTCAAACTTCAAACATAGTGTTACTATATTCAATATGGTTTAATAAGTATAGTGTAGTGTATTTAATACAGTGAAACTTACTTTTAAAAAAAATTCAAAGTTTAAACATAGGTTTGTAAAATTTCAAAAATTAACTTTGCACTTGCATGCAGGTAATATGTTTCATGATACTAGTAATATATTAGGAAATTTAAGATTTTTAATCTATGATTTATTTTGAATTCAATTGGAAGATAATTACAGTTACTAAAAACTGCAGGTTCCTAAATTCATTGAAAATTTACTTACTAATTTTAGATTATGGTGAAAAACTAATAACTCAAAGCACAATTAAAATATACATATATATTCATTATTTAAAAAAAAGAAAGAAAAAATTAATGTGAGCGTATTTAAAATTTAAAAAACTTCATTGCATGACTAGAAGTAAACATTTTTTTTTAATAAACTTTGCTGTATACTTAGGGGTTGATGCAGGTTTTTTTTTCTTGGGGCTCATTTTGTGAAAATTAAAGGTTATTTTTGTAAAATTTATTATATTTTTGTGAAAAATAACATTTTGCAATGAAAGTTGAAATCGAGTTAATCAAATTCGAACCAAGCATTTATAAACAAAAACCTTTTTAAATCCTTTTGCTGAAGTTTTCCTCTCTTGTGAACTTGTTTGTTTACAAATTACACATTTTAAAACATCACAAAATAATAAATAAATAATAAATAGTAAGTTTTTATAGAATGGAATTTTGTGAAGGGTCCCATTTTATCAAATTGATTTTTGTAAAGGGGCCCTAAATAGGCCCCAAATTTTTCCTAGATCGACCCCTGATACTTCATTAGAAACTAAGCAAATGGACTTAAATACAAACTTGTCTTATTTATTTAGCAACTATTTCTCTACTGGTATTATTTTATGTAGATGAAGGAAAAACGAGCAACACAATTCGTAGCTCCGGGTGAACTACCATTCTAGACAGGGCTTAAATTCTTAGAAAAAAAGTACTGCCCTAATATTCTGCATTACTAACACCTGTAGCGTACCCCCGCTCCCATCTGCATATCTATATTTCATACATTATTTTCAAAATTTAAAGCATTATTTTTTTATTTAGCAAAATAAATATTTTAAATACAATCTGCATATACCTAGCTATCAACTATTCCACTTTTTAGTTATTACTACTTCCAAATAGAAACCTTTGCCTAATCTTAATGTTGATTAATTGCAGAATTCTGCAATTAAATAAGCTCAGGATTAGTGAATATCGGAATATAGGATTTGTGAATTCGGAAATAGTGTTAACACAAAAATGAATAATTCGCAGCTATGCAGAATAGAAAAAGACTATTTCTGTTTACTCTTTATTCTGATCAAAATTATTTGAAATTGAAATAAATAAAATTTTGAATTTAAGACAGATTGCGCTCGTGCCTGCCCAAACCTGAAGACTGATATAAAAATAGAGCCTGTTTTACCTTTATCTCTTATGTGAGCAACACATTATGTCACTAATAAGTATTTTGATACAAAAGATTGGAGATGGGAGGGAAAGGAAAGGGTAATTTAGGATTCATTTTTCGGAAGCATTATTGCACTGGGCTCTAGAGCACAGTGTTTATGAGCTCCGGGGAATTCTGGCCAATATTTAAATATTTGCTAAAAACAGAGAATAACAGTACCAGAGCTGAGCTCCAGTGCAAATTAAGCCCTGGTTCTAGACAAGAGGAAAGGAAAATAAATTATTTTAGAAGAGGAGAGGGAGTTTCTTTTTGGTGATCTGAGAAGAAATTTCACACAGTTCCATCCAATGAAATCATAACTATTTTTTTTTCATGCTGACACATATTTGAACTCTAGGGATGCATAATTTAATAGGGAGAATAGTGATTTGGCCAAATACAAAACATTTGGCTGTCACATAAAGAATTTATTTTTTGTCTGAAAGCATGATGTAAAAGCATATAAAACAATACTTGTATCAAAAGAAAAAAGTGCTAATTGACATTTAACAAAAATATTCTGCAATTATTCATCTATAAAATAAAAGTATATATCTGTAATATTTCTTTACAATTAGATTATCATATCAGCTTTTAAGATTTTTTTATTTATAGTACTAAGATTAATTTATTATTTCACAAAACTACCCTTACAGTTTAGGAGTTAAAACGATAGTAATATTTACATTGAAATCAGATCCAAAAGCTTTAACTGTGGTGGAATTGATCATCCACTATTACATAATATCTATATGGAAGAAATTTCTACCCCATACAAATGATAAAGTAGAAATTGGCTTATTTTTTCCAGAAAACCACTAATAGCGACAAGGCTGTGTTCAAATAGTAGTAAAAAACACTATATTTTTCAAATGCATAAACATAAACGATAAAATAAAAAAATTCAAAATTTTAATCAAACACGATAAATGTGAATTTTTATACAAATAATTTTTTGTGTAAATGTGAATACAATTTTAACAGAACTATTCAATCTTGTCTGAATTCTAAATTTGACATTCGGCTAAATATTAAATTCCACCAAGTATTCGCAGCATCTTGAACTACTTTTAATACTTTTTACAATTACTTTTCACAATATTAATCTTATTTAAAAAAAATAACAGAATGCATAATTTATTTTGAATATCAAGATGTCTCAATAAAGATAATACATGAACATAGATATCTCCTTACGTTTATGAGATAATATAATCAATGTACACATCTTGAAAACTCAAAAGTTTCAATCAACTTGTTCAAGAGAAAAAAAAAAAAAAAAAAAAATCTTATTATTTTTAAAACGCAAGATTATATGCAATTTATATTTTATTCTGGTGCCCCGAAAGTGAATGCAAGTCAGGATAGTGCTAAATAGTATGAGATTTGAAGCAATACTGAAAAAAAAAAAAAAAAAAAAAAAAAAGTTTCAATCAACTTGTTCAAGAGGAAAAAAAAAAAAAAAAAACTTATTATTTTTAAAAAGCAAGATTATATGCAATTTATATTTTATTCTGGTGCCCCGAAAGTGAATGCAAGTCAGGATAGTGCTAAATAGCATGAGATTTGAAGCAATACTGAAAAAAAAAAAAAGTTTCAATCAACTTGTTCAAGAGGAAAAAAAAAAATCTTATTATTTTTAAAAAGCAAGATTATATGCAATTTATATTTTATTATGGTGCCCCGAAAGTGAATGCAAGTCAGGATAGTGCTAAATAGCATGAGATTTGAAGCAATACTTAGGAAAACAGATAATTAAACGCTCATAATATATACAAGACAAGTGTAAACAAACCAAAAAACCCCCCACGTGATCAAATCACCCTTTCAAAATCTGAGGGTGATACGAGCCACTCGGTGTAGCACTAACTGTCGTTGCTGAACGCTATCCCGGAGTGGCACTTATCACGTGATATCGGTCCGGAACGCAAACCCTACTTTCGGGGTTGTAGGAGTCACTCGGGGTGCCGTCGCTGAACGTGCCCTAATATAGACGCACATCGTGCACGGAAAATTTTCTGCAAAATTCAGAACTTTGTAAAAAAAGAATGCAAATTTTTTGTTTATCATTTTTTTTCTTTTTTTTTAATATTAAAAAATAAATATTCTCCAATTTTATGTATGACTTATTTACTGTTTGTGCACAATTCAAAGTATAAAGATTCAAAACATTGTTGTGACATTACAGACGCTTGCGAAGAGGTCAAAATATTAAGGATTGGGCTGTTTCTAAATGCATTGACAAAATATTGGATAAGAATTCAGCTCTTCCTATCCTGTATTTTTAGCTTTATTATTATTTTTAACCAAAATCATTATTCTTTAATTAATATTGATTCATTTTAAATGGTAATTATTGTAAATTACTGTTTTTAATTTATATCGTCAAAATAATATATAACACGTAATTTTATTAAACATTAAATTAATTTGCAGAAAGTTTTTGGTTTTATACAAGTCTGCATATGAAATGAATTTATATCCAGTCACACCTAAAGTAAAAGAAATGGTTACTATTTGAAAGTATTTAATAATAGATTTTGTTACATAATGCCTATAACAGTAATAGTGTCTTACACTTGTGTCAAGAAAAAAATTACAAAAAAAAGATAACTGCAGCCTAAGAAACCAAATCCCTAGAGATATCAAATGCCCCCTTAAATGTGTTAACGCACACAGTAAATCTTTTTATTTTTATTTTTTTTCAGAGATTCCCGTGGGGAGATGGCAACCGCACTCTTTTCCACAATCCGGATGTCAATGCTCTGCCTGATGGATATGAAAACTAAGCACGACTGTTGTAGTATTGAGTCTTTCTAATTGCAGTGTGGATTATATGGAATAAATTGAATGACTTACCATAAATAGTATCTTTTCTTTTCTAACTTAAATGAGACTCGGTACTTCTCCATTATCCCATCGATCCCTTTGAAATTAAAACAAGAACGAAAAATCATGCGTCAAGCATAGATTATGGAACACTTTCCAACGCTGCCAAAATAATTTGACAAATCATGACCGTTTAATAAGCTGAAAGAGAACATCTAAGTAAACAATTTGGAAAATGCATAACCTATTTTAAAAAGTCATTTCAGGAATTTCCAACCTATACAATATTCGGAAAAATACCCGAATACTTTTATTCAGCCCTGTATAAGATTGATAGATTTGTATATAGACTATATAGGATGCTCAATTTGAGTTCAGTGAGGAAACACGTAGCACAGTTTAAAATTCTCCTTCTAGAGTTTCTGTCCATAAACGGAAATGTGTTCGCGAACTTTTGTGCTGCCCTGTATAGGATCTACAGAATGGATACACACCCAGTAATAGACAAAAAGTGAGTTCAATTTAAAATCGCATTCAGCAACTTAAAACGCACTTCCAGGAATTATTGTTAACACAGAATTCTTTTGTATGTCCCTGTAAATGAACAATGACTGCTATACACACACTATTCTGCAGTAAGCTTCTTGTCATGCACCTTAGTGATATATATATATTTCAATGCATTTAAAATTGTGAAACATTATTTAACCGCAAACTATTTTTTTCCCTAGACGTAATGTAACGGAATTCTTTTGACTGTCCCTGTAAAGTAACTAAGTGCTATGCACACCCTATTCCATATTAAGCTTGTTGTAATGCACCTTAGTGATATATATCAATTACAATGTGTTTGAAATTGTGTAACATCATTAAAATAAACCGCAACTGACTTTTCCCCATAGACCGTCCTGTAACGGAATTCTTTTGAGTGTCCCTGTTAAAAAACTATAAGTGCTACACATTTCAGTTGAAAGATAACGACAATAACATATACAAATTGCAGTGCAATCCGAGCATATTTATGGGAGTTAGAGCACGGCCAGATGGCTGACAAACTGAAGTCATAAACACTTTTCAACTAGGTTGGAAAGTGTTAAAAACTATCACCAAACTATACGATTGAACGGCAAAAATGCATGGTAATGGCATCCGATTCACTTGACGTCAGGTGCAATATACATGTGTTTGTTATGTCATCGAGTGTTTTCTAATTCGATGTTTATCTGCACTTTTGATGGTTATTAAAATGAAAATTACATCTTAAACGGCGATGCCATGATATTAAAAGAGAAAGCATTGAAAAATGCTGTGATGTATAATTAAAATTTAAAATGGCAACATTCTTCCATTCTTCCATATTTGGCTATAATTTGACTTGGTGATAGTTTTTTATGGAAAGTGGTCGACGGGATAATGGAGAAGTATCAAAAAATCTATATACATATAATCTATATTCATATATAAAAAATTTATTTCCTTCACATTTATTTCGCATTAGTCCTTTAAATTAATCTAACTTCTGACAGTCAGTATTTCTTTAATTCTTAATAATATTTATTCCTATTTAATGTCCTTTTAAAAGTAAATACCCGTATTATTCAAATCTTAATCTAAAATTTTAAGTTCATTCGTAACTTTTATCAGCTCCCCAATCTATAAAATTCCGAGACGCTTTCTCATTTTGAATGTTTTTAAAAGAGCCATTTTCTTTTTATTATTATTATTCCATGCTCTGATTTTGCGCGCTGGGGAATTTTCACTTCAAAATTGATACGCGGCCTGGGAAGGAACTCTTTCCTGTTTTAGTTTCTCCCTCTCGCCTCATTCGCTGGGCTGGAGGTCGCCTCTCACTCATTAGTTTGTGTGCACGTGACGTCTTTTTTCTGTATGTCTACACTCAGTGAACAAAACTCGCTGGCATCCTTCGGAGAAGAAGATTTTTGACGTGTTTGGAAGTATAAACAAATATGTATCTGGTGTTGTAGTCTCGTAGAATATTCATATCAGCTATTTAACATCTATTACACCCTGTAGTGAGCCATCGTGAAGCCTGAGGGCGATAAGTTTATATCCGTGGGAATTGTTACGCATCGCTCTTATTCTAAATAAAAGATTTGTCTGGAAATTGGCTGGTCTTTATGGAAGAAACTCTTGTGGACTCTTTTCATTGCCTCACCTCTTCGCCGTGATTGTTGATGTCGACTGCAACTTTGTATATCTTTAACCAACTACCATTTTCTCGTGGTGTCTCATCTTAGTCAAAACACCACATATATATGTAAAGTATGGCTTTTCATAAAAAAGATAACAATTGTAGCACTCGAGGATCCCGTAAAAAAAAATAAAATAGCATGAGCAGTCAATGATTCCAAAGGCAAGACGATGGTTTATGAAAATGAGGAGTGTTTCCGTTGAAATAATAAGCTGATGAATCCGTATCAATTCTTTTATTGACACTATACTAATTAAAGTCAATTCCACTAAAGAGCGTGTTCAGAATCATATCTATGTGGTGTTATGTCATAGGAGCAGCATAAAGATGTTAATTGAGTAGAGAATTTACACCAAATTGAAAAAACTTCTCCACTGGTTTGACTGGCAGTTGAAAAAACATACAAATTCTGCTCCCCGAAACTGTGTAACGGTATTTTAAAGGTAGCGAGCATATGAATATTTTCGCTAATGCAGGTGAGGGATAGCCAATAAGCAGCTTGCAAAGCCGTGGAACTTATTACTATATACGGCATAATTTTGAGGTGAGCAGGAATATGTGAGAGCCGAAAGGATTTATGGGATATCGAATGATAATATTAATAAAAGTAAAAATTATACTAAGAGACGTTCTAAATAAATAAAAATTGAATGTTTCAAAAGAAGAAATAAATTTAGAAGAAATAAATTTTTACAAATACGTGTAGCTTTTAACAGATTAAGATTTTTAGAATAATAACTAAAAGAATATATTGATTAAAGATATGGAATAAAAATATAATTTAGATTTAAGATATATTTAAAGACAGGGAAAAAGAATATAATTGTAAAAATTTGGAATAAATTAAGGAAAAATGGTAATTTTTTTATTACATATTACGTGGTGCGAAAATAAGGTTGAATTTCTAGCTTGCCGTTTAGCAACAACTGTAGTTTCCAGAGTGACGATTCTGACTGGTTCATTATACAGCCATGCATTGCATTCAACGAATCAAAATTCAGAGTCATCATTTTTTAAACACAGCACCATTTATCGGCTGATGTAGCTGTTTTCACAGATGCATGTCATTGGTTCATTTTACGGTCACGGGATACATTCAGCAAATCAGCTATACAGCATTGTACTGTGCTTTTACACACAGCAGAAAACGTATTTACGTCTGAGAGATACTGTCATGAACATTCTATGCTCATGGATACTGTATTTTTCACGTCAAATGAACTTTAAACAATGATTGTTGATTTATATTAACTATCTTCCTGTCACGTAGTGTATTTTGAAATGAATTTAAGCTGTGCTGTACAATATTATAGATGCAATGAGTTTTAAAATAATTGTGTTTCCAAGATCAATTTTTCATAGTATTTAACTGATTTCAGCACTGACTAAATGCATTTTTAATTGTGTTTTCAGCAAAGTTTCTAATTACTTTTTTTCACTTTAAGACAATTTGTGAATTTCATATGTTAAAATGATTTATGATAGTACTTATTCTGGCTAGAGCTGCTTCAAAAACAACAAGAACGAAAAATCATGCATCAAGCATAGATTATGTAACACTTTCCAACGCTTCCAAAATAATTTTTCAAATCATACCGTTTAATAAGCTGAAATATAACATCTAAGTAAACAATTTGGAAAACGCATAACATATTTAAAAACATAATTTCAAGAATTTCCAACGTATACAAAATTCGGAAAAATATCCGAATACTTTTATTCAGCCCTGTATATGATCTATAGATTTGTATATATACTACATAGGATGCTAAATTTTAGTTCACTTAAGAAACGCGTAGCACAGTTTAAAATTCTCCTTCTGGAGTTTCTGTCAATAAACGGAAATGTGTTCGCGAACTTTTGTGCTTCCCTGTATATGATCTACAGAATTTATACACACCACGTAATAAACAAAAAGTGAGTTAAATTTAAAATCGCGTTCAATAACTTAAAACGCACTTCCAGGAATTATTGTTAACAGACAGTAGAGAATTCTTTTGTGTGTCCCTGTAAATGAACGATGACTGCTATACACACAATATTCTGCAGTAAGCCTCTTGTAATGCACCTTAGTGATATATATGTAAATTTCAACGCGTTTAAAATAGTGAAACATTATTTAAATAAACTGCAGACTATTTTTCTCCATAGACGTAATGTAACGGAAGACTGTCCCTGTAAATTAACTATAAGTGCTATGCACACCCTATTCCATATTAAGCTTCTTGTAATACACCTTAGTGATATATATCAATTACAATGTGTTTGCAATTGTGTAACATCATTAAAATAAACCGCAAATGATTTTTCCCCGTAGACCGTAATGTAACGGAATTCTTTTGACTGGCCCTGTAAAAAAACTATAAGTGCTACACACTTCATTTGAAATAGGGAACGTGCTATAGATAACGACAATAACATATAAAAATTGCAAGGCAATCCGAGCCTATTTACGGGAGTTAGAGCACGGACAGACGGCAGACGGCCAGACAAACCGAAGTCATAAACACTTTTGAACTAGGTTGGAAAGTGTTAAAAAGGGGCGAGCGAGCTGGGACCACTTAACGGCCTTTATGTGAATTGCTTCATAATTCGTAGGGGTTAGCGAGTAAGGGACTGAGCCCTCTAGTACAGTATAATTAGTTTATTATCTTGTATTCAGTTTTCTAAAGTACTAAAAAGACAGGAAATATGGGAAAAGAAGGAAGGACAAAATGAGTACCAGTCACTAAATGAAAAAAAAAAAAGTGACTATTTAAAAATTGTCTGACAGCAGTAAAATCTTCTTTCATTCCATCCATGATTCCAATTTTGCTGGCTGCAATGCAACTGATGTGGGAAGGGTATTTTCATATTTCTCTGTAAAAAATCATCATCTTGAAATCATTGGTTATAATGGTTGAAATAGCATTTACTTTGGTTAAAGAAAATGACTCTTATGTTGTCGGATTGAGTGGCCTTGCTTATCTTTTACATTGACCCTGTTCTAATATTTTATGAAGCAGGAAGTGAATAAGGCTCTTTTAATGCGTAATTGATGATACCCTAAAACTGAGTAGCCGTTTACAAGACAATGAATGTTCAAGAGGAAGAAGGTTGAATTGGTTAGGAAGGAATGAGGAAGTCATAAACACTTTAACGCTTACAAATTTCTAAAGTTTCCATTTAAACAAGATTATTTTTTCCTCAATATTTTTCAAACATTTAAAGAAATGAGGGCTTCTTAAGCTTTGTTTCATACTACAAAGGACATGCACCTCTCAAATAGATAATAACAAGTAATATTAAAAAAAAAAATTAAAGTTAATTCCTATTTAGGTGAAAAAGAAAAAAAATTTCCAGCGATCTACACGCTTTGCCACTGACGGTATTTATTCCTAAATTTATATCCTGCTAAATATCTTATAGAAATGTATATATAGAAATATCTTTTGAAATGTATTAAAAATTAAATAAAAAAATAAATACCAAAAATTAACAGCTCAAAAAGTATTTCTCACAAAATTGTTAGACAAACTACGTTAGAAAGGTAAAAAATTTTACTTTTCTTGATATAAATTTCAAATCGAATGATTATAATTATATTAGATTTTTCAAAAATTACCAAACTTCACAATGAAGTACCCAGGGGTGAAGAATATGTCCGATCCGGCAATCTAGGATTGGGGGAAATTTTAGTCATCTGGGGAAATTTTTCGGAAAAATATACAATTGATTTCAATTTTAACAATGAATTACATAATTCCCCGAGATAGAAAAATGTTTCCCTACAAATAAAAAGATCCGTATGGCGGCTTTCACAAAATCGATCTCAGAATAATATGTACCGTATATACTAATGTATAAGTCAAGAAATTTTGGAAAAATAATCTGCTTCAATGTGGGGGAGGGGGGGTCAACTTTATACATGGGACAAAAAAGTCAAAATTTATTTTTGGAGTAGAAAAACGCCGATGTTCCGGAGTAATTATGCAATTGCAATATTCGAAATTTCTAAGTTCTTTTCCAATGAATTACCTGAGAAAAAAATTTTAAAAGATAAAATTTTCTGACAAAAAAAAAAAATCAGGAAAGAGAAAACTTTAGAAAGAGAATCAAATCAAGAAGATCTCGCACCCATCACTGGTGGAAAACTCACTACAAGCTCTCACTGAATAGGTGAGCAAAAATAGAAAATAATTTAAATTTAATAATGAGAAAAGTATTTTTATCTATGGCCAACTTGGAAGAAAATTATTCTAAAAACTTAATTTAATAAAATAATCCTAAATTTTGAAAAGAAACCATCACTTCTCGATCAAGACAGCGGTACCAGAAATACTTTAGCTCCTTGAAAACTGCTCGAAAATTTACAGTAACTGTGTTTGTGAATCTGTTGGCTCTATTATTGGAAAACACATTTATAACAGAACCCTAAAATCTGATAATCTCTTTCATGAAGTGTTTATATCATGGAATGACCACCAGTGCATAAAGCTACGGAACTATTAAAAGCATCCTTAAACAGACATTTTCATGGTGGAACATCATTTTACTAGATTTTCTTCAAGAAAGACTCAAGATCTACAAAACATCAAAAATGATTGACAACATCCACAAAGAGAATGGACGATTGCAGTTTCTCAATAATTGACAATTTATCAGAAAAGGTAATCAAAAATATTTTATTTTTTGGTTAAAACTGTTCATTTATTAATAAATATTAGGCATAAAAATTAGATTAAAACTTACATTGCATTAACTTAATTTACCTTTCCAATAACTAGGCATGTTAAAATTCAGTCCATAGGTTTTTAAAGATGCGACTTGTATGTTGCAAAATTTACTATACCTAAGATAATACAGAAGACTAGGGGGCTCAGCCCCCTACTCGCTAACGCTCGCCAACCCCCCGTGAATTGCAAAGCAATTCACATTGAGACCGCTACGCGGTCCCAGCTCGCTTCGCTCGCTCGCCCCTTTTTATTTTTCTGATAATTCTAGCCGGAATAAGTACTACAATAAATCATTTGAACATAAGAAATTGACAATTTTTTTAATGTAAAAAAGTAATCGAAAACTCCGTTGAAAACACAACTAAAAAGGCATTTAGTTGATGCTACTAATGGACATATAAATCATTTAAATACTATGAAAAAGGATCTTGGAAACATAATTAGTTTAAAACTTATTGCACCTATAATATTGTAGAGCGCGGCTTAAATTCACTTTAAAAAAAAAAAAAAAAATACTACGTGGTAGGAAGATAATTTATCAATGATTGTTTAAATTTTGTTCAACATTTTAATATTCTAATTGATTATAGATTTCTGCAAAAGAAATTTTTACTTCATTGAAATTGAAGAAAAATCATTTTTACTTCAATAAAACATTAACAGATGGCAGCAGGGGATTCTAGAAAGTTTATATTTTATTATCTCCGACTTTTTGTGAGTAAAATTCGTAAATAAATTCTAAATAAGAGTTGAGAATTCAATATTACTCATAATTAAACGACAATATTACTCATAATTAAACGACAATATTACTCATAATTAAAATGAGGAATCATCTCAGACGCTTTGGATTACGTTCATATTATTTTATTTTTAATAATTGCTAGCTTCAGTTTCAGTGCTCTGACACTGACCGCCGCGCCATATTGGAGGTGGAGCTAACACAATCTTGTCTGTTCATTGGTCTGAGCTCTGGAAACTAAGGTTGTTGCCAACGATAAGGTAGAAATTCAGCCCTATTTCCACGCCACGTAAGACAAATATATATATAGACTATGTAAGTCTATAACATATCATAACATTTTGGGGAAATTTTCATATGGATTGGGGGAAATGTTGGGATTAAAAACATTTTCTGCACCCCTGGAAGTTACCATAGTGAAACCTTCACGCGTAAAAATATAATAGGGCTGTTCATGGATGAAGATCAGGCGGCGCACGGGTGAAAGGAACTAAAATATGGAGCGAGTCTATACTTTTGAACAGAAATGAAATATAAAACTAAAATTAATTTATTTAATTTAATGAATGAATTAATATTTGAAAAAACTGTTAACATCCAGTGTCATCCACTACAAGTTTAAAGACATGTATTTGAACTTGAGTGGATGTATCAAAAGTATTTTATGAACGATTGAAAAATTGAACAAGATATATAAATATAGAGAGGATGTGAAGCTAATAGTAGAAATTGAAAAAAGAAGCTAATGCAAAATGTTTTGAAAGTTTTCCTTCATCCGTCCTACGAAGAAGTACAGGAGCGGTTGAAAATTTTCTTTCTGTTCTTATTGTGGTAGTACATATTACATTGCATCCATTGTATCATTTTGTAATGATTAGTTAATAGTGACAAATTTAGTGTTAATAGAGACTTACTTCAATAAGAGAAAAATGGCTCTGTTCATACCGAAACAGCGGGCGGAAAAAGTAGACTACACCTGTACCCAAATAGATGAAGAAAAGAGTAGAAATGCCGGGGTACATTAAAGTGAACAAAATAGCAAATAAGATGCCTTAACTCTTCGTAAAATGAGCCCAGGGTGGGAAATTAATATCCCAAAGCACAATAAAGGGTTAAAAGCGTTGTAACGCCTTTGAACTTTCGTATCATTCCGGAGCACGCTCGTGTGTTTTTCTTTTGTTACTTATTATTTTATTCAAATCGAAGGTGTATTATCTTTCCAGGTATATTCAACTTTTTAACGAAAACACATTTATTTCTAGATATGAAGAAGGACAGTACATGATACGATGATACAAAACAAGGATGCAAAGTACATATGTATATATAACTTCTCTCATCAGAATACACCACACTACTCTTTCTGACTTATTTAAATTACTGGCACCTGTTTAATTTTAATCACTTTCGTTTTATCAAAAACCCGCCATGCACACATCTCACTAGAATCGAACTCCCCACGCATCATGTGACCAGAGCAACCAATCTCATCACAAGCATAAAAGATAATAAATTTATAGTAGAAATGACAGTAGTTAGTGAAGAAGCTCACTTGGCTTCCTATTGAAAAAAAAATAATGCTATCCATTTTTTAAATAATTGTAGAACTGAATGAATTTTGTCCATCCAATGAACCCCAGATTAGATTCATTTAATCATAAATAAACAACTTAATCTATTGTCTCAGAAACTACTTCCTGTATCATTATTCTGACTCAATTTAAGAAAAGAAAACATGAGTCCTCTCCTTCTTGCAAGAGATAGGGCCAATAAGCAATTTTACTCTTCAAATGGTAACGGAAATTAGATATTTTTTTCAATTTATAAAAGTTTAAGAAGTCATCTTCATACTCAAGTTGTACCAAACTCTGACATTTGACTTTTTCTGTAAAGTGAAGTCATTCGGTCAAGGATGTTCAAAATTTGGAAGGCCTCGTGTTAAAATTCATTTGTAACCGTTGCCAAAACACATTGCAATTCACAGTAGTTTATGAAGCATAACTCCAGAATGAGCTGTCATTTGGGATGAGCCTATTGAAAGCTTCTGTAAATCAATTTCTGCTTTAAAAAAATTCATAGCTTGCAATTCCTATTTCAAAATCTCCAAATATGTGAATTGTAAAATGACGGCTTATTCTGTAAAGTAATTCTGGAATTGCATTAAAAAGAAAAAAATGCATAACTTTGTCCATTCACAAGATATCCAATCCACTTAAATTTATTATAAATCCTCTTAATATTATCTACAAGTTTTTTATAAGACCCACTCCTACAGCAAAAAAATTTAAAATATTGTTGCCGGCTCCGCCTACAAACAAAGGTAGATTTTGAAGTGGGCGGTCCCAGCTACCGCAGGATGGCATAAAGGTCATTTCTTCAGCAATTCCCAATAAACAGGCGCCCCTAGGTCTGCATCTTTGAAATCTACCTGTGCCTGTAGACTGAGCCGTCAGGGATTTTTTTTTTATATTACATACATATTTGAAGGCATATATGGGAAGATGCTTTTAACAATGTAATCAGTTTTTTTTTCAGTTTTCAATAAATGAATTACATGTTGAGTTATATAAGCGCATGTAGTCTCAAGGTTCAAACTCATTTCCCACCCGTTTGGGGGTTTTCTTCGAACCTTGCCAAAAATGCAGAATTGAATAAAACTTTAGATTCAGTTAGACCTTGATATAAATGGGTTCTGATTCGTTTTTGGTGTCAATCGCCCAACAGGTGGCACTGCTATACTGCATTTTCGCGATAGTCCTATTCTCTTAGACCGTGACATAGTGTGTTATTGGGTTTTGGTATAACAGGTGGTGCTGCATTTTACAGGATTGACACGGAATTTCATCTCTTAACCTAATCAGCACCAACAGGTGTCAAGGTCTTTCGTGTAAATCATATAAGATTGTGTGCTGCTATACTGCATTTTTGGATTCTAAACTGCATATTTTTTTTTTTTTTAATTATGCTTTTTGAAGTATTAACATGCACGGATTGGCACACAATCAGACTCATTTTTCATTTTTGACCCAATATTCAATCATAGGTTAGTGAAATTCGGTTCTTTACTACGACGGACAGAAGATGAAGTATACGAGTACATGAAGAAAAGATTTTAGTTCTTTTCGAATAAATTTGGTTTCTAAATTCTGGTGGCCATCATTTCAACATTTTACGAATAGAAGTACCTTGCCCTGGAAAGGGTTAACGATGTATTCGAACAGTTTATTTTAGGTAGCTTTCAATACAAAAAAGTATAAAGCTACCTATTGCAGCCGTTCGGGGGAAAGCAATTCTGGAAAAATTCGGTCTATTTTCACCGATCATGACCCCCAGAACCCAAAACCACCCTCCGTTCAAATGTTGATTTGTATATATCTGATCTATGTCATACGATAACACTCGTATTTATAAATCGATTTGGATGAAACTAATTGTGTGTATTAAGCTCGACCGAATTCGTTGGCCAGCTTGGTCCGCCATCTTGTTTCAAAATGGCTGCCACCTGAAAGATTTAAATCTAAAATAAATATACAAAAAAATTAAAAATTCAAATTTATTTTTTAATTAAGTGTTAGGCCTTGATACAAGGATTCCGAAGCCTTTTTTAGTTTCACCTCTATCTTAAAAAATGTCTGTATGGACGTATGTGTAATTTGTCATGTACAGGTGGCGCGACATTCGCATGGCTACTCTACGCTGATAACTTCAATCCATATTGACACTATTTAGTTAGAAATCCTTATTTATGCATCGCTACTCTGGTTTATTTAATTACTTCTGTGAAGAATCGATGCAACCAACCAACCCAAGAGAATAAAAGCGTATTTTTAATGAGAGTTCTTTGTGCATTTTAATTAATATTTCAAAAAGTAATTAAACTATTAAAATTCTAAAGTAATAGTGCACCAGGAGAGGGTTTGGACTACCTAAATCTAAATTTCCAGCCTTCTAGGTGGGCTAAATTTTCCTAGCCATCGCCAACAGACACACAGAGCGAAACTTTCTTTTATTAGTATATAGATAATAATTTGCGCAAAATGAGTTCATTGTAAAGCTGCGAAACTGAGAATACTTACTGAGTCATTTCATTTATTGAAAACTGAAAAGAAAAAACAAGAACGAAAAATCCTGCGTCAAGCATTAGATTATGTAACACTTTCCAACGCTTCCAAAATAATTTTACAAATCATGACAGTTTAATAAGCTGAAAGACAACATCTGAGTAAGCAATTTGGAAAACGCATAACCTATTTAAAAACGTCATTTCAGGAATTTCCAACCTATACAATATTCGGAAAATTATTCGAATACTTTTATTCCGCCCTGTATAGGATCTATAGATTTGTATATAGACTACATAGGATGCTCAATTTTAGTTTAGTTAGGAAATGCGTAGCGCAGTTTAAAATTCTCCTTCTGGAATTTCTGTCCATAAACGGAAATGTGTTCGCAAACTTTTGTGCTGCCCTGTATTATATGAAATACAGAATTTATACACACCAAGTAATAGACAAAAAATGAGTTAAACTTAAAATCGCGTTCAGTAACTTAAAACACACTTCCAGGAATTATTGTTAACAGACAGTAGAGAATTCTTTTGTGTGTCCCTGTAAATGAACGATGACTGCTATACACACACTATTCTGTAGTAAGCCTCTTGTAATGCATCTTAGTGATCTATATAAATTTCAAAGCGTTTAAAATAGTGAAACATTATTTAATTAAACCACAAATGATTTTTCTCCATAGACATAATGTAACGGAATTCTTTTGACTGTCCCTGTACAGTAACTATAAGTGCTATGCACACCCTATTCCATATTAAGCTTGTTGTAATGCACCTTAGTGATATTTATTAATTACAATGTGTTTGAAATTGTGTAACATCATTAAAATAAACCGCAAATGAGTTTTCCCCATTTGCCGTCATGTAAAGGAATTCTTTTGAGTGTTTCTGTAAAAAAACTATAAGTGCTATACACTTCAGTTGAAATAGGGAACATGCTATAGATAACGACAATAATATATAAAAATTGCAGCACAATCCGAGCCTATTTACGGGAGTTAGAGCACGGCCAGACAAACCGAAGTCATAAACACTTTTCTACTAGGTTGGAAAGTGTTAAAAAGGGTAGCTTTTCTATGTCTTCGTTTTAAAATTAATTTTAGCTAATTTTACTCGAAAACAGCAAGCTAAAATGCAAAGAAACCGATTTCAGAAAATTCGTTAATACTGAATTTGAATAAGAAATCCGCCAAATTATTCAACTATAGCCAAGTTGGCTTCATTTATGAAGACTTATTTTGGTCGCCAAATTTGGCGAGAATTTGGCACTAACGGATATGAATATATAGTTTTATGCGTATGATTGAGAAAATGGTTACAACAATGAAAGATAATAATTTGTGAGAAATCGTGTTAACTAAAACTCAAATAAATCGTTGGTTTTTTGTAATGTGCTGTCTTGTTTCAAAATGTCAGCCACCCTAGAGTTTCAAACGGTTCTATCGTCAAAGATGTCACTGAAAGATATTTATCAAGTATATTTCTTAAGGATAAATTAAATAAAAGGTAAGCTTTAAAGTAATTATATTTAGTATATATTTAAAGCACTGTATTATATTTGATGATTAAATAAAGAATATTATATCATGAAAGTATATTATATAATGTATTACAAATGACTTTTAATGAAATGTAAATGAGGTAATGGAAAGAATAAGCATGGTGATAAGAACTAGGGACTGCTTTTTCCTAACATTTACTTCAAAATCAATGCGCAGCTGGGATTGGAATTATTTCTTGTTAAATCTTCTCTATCGCACCTCATTCGCTTAGCTTAATTTCGTCTCCCACTCATTGGTTCGTGCATATGTTACGTCGTTTCAGTAACTCTACGCGCAGTTAACAAAACTCGCTTGCAAGCATTTGGAGAGCAGATTTTTGTCGTGTTTGGAATTGCTAACCAAAGCGTTATCTGGTGTTCTGAGACTTAGAATTTCACAACAGCCACTTAAGATCTATTAAATGATGTAGTGAGTTATCGTCAAGCCTGAGGACTATAAGTTTATACCTGTAGCCTGTGTGAACTGTTCTAGCATTTTTCTTGTTTATGAATAAATGATTTATCTGTGAAACTGGTTGAGTATTATTGGAGAAATTCCTATTAGGTCCCTGTTTGCCTTCATTTCGTGCCCTGACTTTCGAGTTACTAACTGCAATCATTTCACCACTCTTAACTCGTGAGTTTTTCTGCCAATGAAAAAATAATCTTCGTAGAAATCTAACATTGATTTTATGTTTTCTGCGTTTTAGTGATCAGATTTTAACTTTTATACAAAATGAAGTACATTTTCTCTTCTTCTCAAAAATCATTTTTGGATTTACGATTTAAATAGGCATGAAGCACACGTTATTGTGATCACCGTATTCATAATTCATGACACGAAATCCACAAGGCCCAAAGTTGCAATGACCACCCCATTTTTTTAGGTTATTTTTTTTTTTTGTTTATTTTACTCAGTAGCCACCTACCCTAGCACGGACAACGGCGGTGGGTGTGCTGAGATCTAACTTTTATACCAAAATCATCAACGCTCAAACCGTTTGCAAATAGGTGACGTCGCCTCCCTCACTACTTGTCATCTATTATTAGTCCCGCAGTGGCGCGGACGAATTAGCTCGATTCCCGTAAGATCACCGAAAGTGAAGCAGCATCGACCGTGATCAGTGATTGGGAGGTTGCCAACCTCTCTCGGCTGTGGGACCGTGTCTAGACTTTATGCAGTATAATAGTGCAGATTTATAAATAAGTAGAAAAATGAATTGCTGTACTTGTTTATCTGACGTAGGTGCAAAAAGCAGGATTCGTACGTTTTTAACTTTTGTGTACCTCTATGCGGGCATGGAAATGGAGATGATTTGTGACCAAGCAGTTTTTTCATTTTCCGATACATGAATTACATCTTGAGTTTTAAAGCGACGGCAGTTTTTTTCTGTTATTTCCTTCGCTATCTGATGGTACATGAGGTATCAGAAATGAGAAAGATAATAACACGAATCTCCCTGTAAATCAATCAAGAAATATATAATGTAACGGCTTCTTATTATCTTTATTTTCATTTTCAATTCCTACACTCACACTCTCTCTATATTTATATATCTTGTTCAAATTTGCAATCGTTCATAAAATATTTTCTATTCATCCACTCAAGTTGAAGTAAATTTTTTTTAACTTGTAGTGGGTGACACTGGATGTTCATACAGTTTTTTCAAATATTAATTCATTCATTCAATTTAATTAATTAATTTTAGCTTTATATGGGAGAAAAAAATTCCTCCCATTGTTTTCATACATGAAATGAGAGATTTTCCTCCAATGAGTGATGACAAAAAAATGAAATACCGCAACGATGATTATAAAAAAAAATGTTCAATAAAGATAACGTGGGACATGAATGCTTCTCGGGTTTATTTTATATATTTAGGATTAAAAAGTAGGAAATTGACTTACAAATTTTTTTTATATTACTTGTTCTTTTAGGGTTAAGGGCACAAGTTATCACATCATTTCGGAAGAAAACGTTTGTATCTTTGCGGTCATTGAACAATTTATTGCTAATTCTAAGTCAATAAATAATTGAAAAAAAAAACACAACGTTAATATAGTATTTAAGCAATATATGTTTTCAACACAATACTAGGTGAAGTCATTTATGCCAGAAGCGCGCATCGTAGTCGTTCCATTTTTAGGTGCGTTCGTAACTATATAAATACGTTGCACCTAGAGTCGTCCGTCCGTCCGTCCGCATAGAACGGCGCAAAAACGACCCAACTGAAGGGCTGGAAATTTCGTATATAGGATCGTTGCCGAATTTTGTCGAGTCATTTTAAATTTTATGAAAATCGAATCAAAACTTAAAAAGATATTCATAAAAGTTTTCTTCATTCTATTATATCTTATCATACGTCATTCATTCAATGCTATCCCATGATAGGTCATGAATCTAGGTTGCCATGGTGACGACGTCAAATTTATGATGGAGTCCTATCATTTCCGAATGACTGAATTTAAAAAACGAATTTGATCCTATACAGACAGTTTATTGGTTGGAAAATACACATAGTACACCCGTAAGAAGCCTAAATATTCATTTCCTTTACTGAAAAGGCTTAAATTATTTGATATAACATTCAAATTGTTTCGTTCAAAATGTAAACGCGCAGGTTCGTTGCCATCGTGAAATGTTTTATTTTCCATTTCCTAAATAAATTAAAATATTTGCCTCAGACAATAAATAGCTAATGTGTGAAAAAAAATTGAAGATCATTTATTTATATTTTTATAGATCCTTTTCAAATTGCAATTAAAGGTAAAACGTCACTTGCTGAATCTCTATAATAAAAGCGTAAGTCATGTGACTGTCATCAACAGTTCTGGGATGCCCGCTTCAAAATGAATTCAATTGATTGTCATTTTTACCGTTTTCGAACCACGGAGAAGACGTAAACTTTAATTGCCTGCAGAGAATAAAATCAGAAAACAACGTCATTCATTACGAACCAATGAAATTAGTTTTCGTTTTAGAAGTGTGACCGTGACCTACGTTATACACGGCCGGTGCATGACGTCACCTGAAGTGGATCATTTTTACACGGCGATTGGTGCAAAACGGGGGCGCGCCGCTTTGCACCAATCACCGTGTAAAAGTGATCCACTACAAGTGACGTTTTAAACGTCGTGCACCGGCCGTGTATAACGTAGATCCGCGGTGTGATAAACATTGTGAGCTTGCTATTTATGGAACTTGAATCATTTTATTATTATCATTTAATGGTATCCACGCAAAAGATCTTAATTTGCTATTTTTCGAATTGCAACATTTTTCATTGACACCGAGATGAATTTAGCCATTTGGCAGTTACCTGATGATGATGAAGCTGCAATAAAATTGTTTCAGGACTATGGAATTGTACATAAAGTTTTTTTGGTACTTCTCTATTATCCCGTAAATAATAATAATAAAATGATTCACGTTCAATAAATAGCAAGCTCACACTTCTTAAACGAAAACTAATTTCATTGGTTCATAATGAATGACGTCAAAGTTGTTTTCTGATTTTATTCTCTGCAGGCGATTAAAGTTTACGTTTTCTCCGTGGTTCGAAAACGGTAAAAATGACAATCAATTGAATTCATTTTGAAGCTGGCATCCCGGAACTGTTGATGACAGTCACATGACTTACGCTTTTATTATAGAGATAATAATAATAATAATCCCATCAAAATCATACATGTGAAAGAAGGCCAAGTTCCTTAACGGTTTCGCTAATAAAAGAAGTGAGATCTAACCGGAAACCAAGTTCTTTCGAAGCTCCTGTCATGCATAACGTTCTTCAATTGCTTAAAATTATTTGTTATGTTATTTGCTACTCAATAGAGCGACTTGGCAAGTTTTCCCCCACCAACTTTAATCTTTGAGTCTGAGTACAATTTAGTCTAGTTATATTACTTCCATTTACATGGAAGTAAAAACGCAAAATGTCAAATATTTATGTCAAAGAAGTTAAGGTTATTTTTTATCGTTTGAATATATATATATTTTTTACTTTAAACATATTTTGAATTTGTTGACTGATTTATATATTTATACATGTTAAATCAGATATTTCATAACAAATAATCTTAAATCGTGTAAAATTAGAAATTAAATACATTTTGTAAGAATTGTTTCCAAAATAACCTTCTTCAGTGTTCGAGATGCTTTCAGACGATATTTTTGTCTACAATTAAAATGTTTTTCTTTCCTTCACGTAGCTTAAAAAATTCATATTTTGCATAAGAGTGCAACAGCTATCGCACCAAGATCTGAATATTTATAAAACTAGTTATAGTACGAACGCACCTCATTTGTCACGTTTGACGTACAATTTCCAACTTGTTAATTTTAATTTTAGTTATTAAAACACGTGAAAGACAATAGATGGCAGCACTACTATCATTATACCCACATTCTGAAACTAGATGGCAGCACTATAATGGAATCTTCAGGACGGATCTCATATTAATTTCGCATTTTTTTAATGAAAATAAAAAATCTAAAACATCCAACAGTGCGCACTCCATTTTCTTGGACCTGAGAAGCTTTTGTTAATTGAAATGCGTCAATGCGCATTTTGAACTCATGGGAGGAAGGAATGAGATATTTTCAATCTGTACAGATTTTCTATTAATAGAATGTGTTGTGAACAAAATATTCATAGCTAAAAAAGTAACCTGGAGATATTTCCCTAATGTTTACAAAATAGGGTGTCTCCGTTTAGGTGCATAATATGAGAAAAGGTAAGTAGTAGGAGAATGTTCGTTTCGCGTCAGCAGGCTAAGTGCTAAGTGGTGGAGGTGGGACCGGAAGTGATCCTGGCAGTGGAAGCAGAAGTGTGTGTGGAAGATAAGAGACAGGAAGTGAACCGACATCTTCAATTTCCCAGCATTCAATTTTTCTCGTTGCCATAACGTGAATTAGAAGAGAAATGTTTATAGAATGTTTACAGAAAAATAACTAAACTCTTGCTCATGATTCAATTTATCTTTTCCCGCTTTTTGTTTGTTTGTTTGTTTACTGATTTTGAGGAAAGAAAATGGAACTTTGGGTTGGATATCTCTTGATATGATAATAACTTTGCTATGAAAATATATCAAGGTTTTGATGAATATCGCAGAACCGATTCAAAACCTTTGAAAAAAAATTGGAATCCGCACTCCTGACACTTTTATTTGACAATTCCTCAGCATTCAACTCTTCTTGTTCTCGTAATCTGAATTCAGACAGGGAATAAAACGGAAACATTTGCAGTAAAACAACTGAACTTGTTTCAAGTTATCTTGTCTGATCTGCAGACGACTTTTGTTTGTTTGTTTATTGGTTTTGAAAAAAGCAAATGTCACTTTGGGTTGAATGTGTTTTGACCTGATAATAACATTCTAATGATAAGATTTAATAATATGTTGCAGAATAGAAACTTTTTATATATCTTTTAGAACAGGTGTTTTTGAAGCTTTCTTATCTCAACTGATATCTCCATTGTTCGAAATGTAAAAAATACCTAATTTATTACATAACTTCTACCAAATAAATTTCAAAGGTACATTCGGCAAAAAATAAAAAATAAATAAATAAAAAGAAAAGAAAAGAGAGAGAGAATACTCCATACTTTTTAATCTCTAAGTCGCAGAGAGAAAAAAACGAAAAAAGCTAATCTATTGGGAATTCTGTCTTCATTATCATTCAATTCATGTTAAAAAATGAACTTAGGAGACCGTCTCCATACTGAAATTGTAACAAAAACCCAAATTTGACATCCCATTTGGATTCTAAAATAAATTTTATATTCGAATACCAAAAGGAAAACCTATCGGTGAAGCAGTTTTGGAATTTCTCAGATGTAAAATTTGTACTACCTCCTAATGTCAGATGACTCGCCCATGTTGTCTTTTAAGAATAACTCAAAATCTACTTGGCGGAATGGACTTTCATTTTGAATCCGCTTATTTGACGCTTATAGGAATTGATTTCTGTTCATTTTTTGTACAGGTTATAATAAATATTTTTTTTTCAATATTAATTTCATAATATACAAAGTGGAATAATATGAAGCAGGTGTATACAAATCAGGCAATCCATAAAACCCCTCAATGCACACAGGTTCTTCATTCAATGTATGCTATCGTTACCAGATCAAGCGCTGTTGGTTAAACTCTGTGTACAAGAATGGAGAATACGAAAAATGTACTCGGCCAAATGAGTGAAGACGAGAAAAGGGCCCGTTTCGTGTGCTGGGATACTGAAGCTTGTCAGACGCTTCGAAGAAATGGGTGTTTTGCTTGGTCTAATTTGCATACATCCGCTTCCTATCAGCACCCTCTATTGATCATTTTTTGAACCACATTTTTTTTTTTTTTTTTGTTATTAAAAAAAAAAGACGTCTGAACTATCGCCGCAGTTATTGAAACGCATTTTCCATTACTACAGTTGAAGTTCTCTGCCCTCGAAAAAATATTCGTCGGAACCATCTACACAATCAATCTCTCCATCACACCCCTGCCCTGACAGCGTTGAATGCATTCGTGATTCGTCATTCGATTGTAAGCAATGCGCCTTTCCATCATCGCATGTCAATGTCGCAGATGTTTCAACCAGCAAACGATAAACGTTACGTGATACATAATAATATTTAACAACGTACTGTCTGGAAGAATTGTTTAAACGAGTAGGTTGATAAGAGAAGTAACTGAACGCTATTGAGTAACATTAAGTCGTGCAAATAAAGGGAAAGTGCTAACCTATATACTTTAATATTTTGTCGGCCCTTTCCTACAATAACTTTAACTCTTGTTTAGATGGATGTCTGAGCTAAAGGTATTTTGAGGAAATGAAAGTGGAAGACCCCGTTTTTTGCTTTAGAAGACGATTTCTCATCTGACGTCCATTTTTGAATTCGGCTTTTTTTTTTTTCATATCTGATAGTTTGCATCTATCCTTTTTGTAACGATTTCATGCATTTCTATTGCCTATTCAAAGAGAAATTCTTCTAAAGTGACAGAATTTTGTTAAAAACGCTTAAAAATTCTTCTAAAACTGTTACAGAATTTTTCGTTAAAAACGCTTAAAAATTCTTCTAAAGTGACATAATTTCATTAAAAACGCTTAAAAAAAATAAAGTGACGACGCCAAGTGGTCCATTCTCAGCCGAAAACAACAAGAATTTTCCTAATGGTTAAAAAAACTTAAAACTTTTCCACTTCATTTAACTGCTAACAGGTGTCCAATGAAAACAATAAAAAAGATTTTAATTAAAATTGAAATCTTTATTATCATCGTTATTAAAACTATTTTTATAATTTGTTTTACATTTACCTTAGTAGTAGGAGAATGTTCGTTTCGCGTCAGCAGGCTAAGTGCTAAGTGGTGGAGGTGGGACCGGAAGTGATCCTGGCAGTGGAAGCGGAAGTGTGTGTGGAAGATAAGAGACAGGAAGTGAACCGGAAGTGAATGCGATAAGGGGGAGGGCTTATTTTTAGGGGGTCTTCTAGAAGAGGTGCACTGAAAGAGTAGGGGGCTTAATTTTTGTAGGAAAATAAAGGATTTTAATCATATTCAATTTTTTTTTTAATTGTGGACCCACCATAACCACCCGCTATGAAAACAATCCATAACGCCACAATTATTATTTTTTTCCCATTTGCCTATTCTTTTACACCAGTCATCTGCGTGAGACCTGTAACGAAATAAAAGGGTTTAATTATTATGTTTAAGCGAGAGTTGTGTCATACGGGAAATCAGATGTGAGAGGTCTGCTAAAGATGTAGAGTGTCTATGAGGAAATTCAGCTTCACGAACCTAGAAATAAAAAAAAACAAGTCTTGCTTGATGTATGTAATAGCTAAAGGCCCCCCCAACCTATACAAAATTTTAAATAATTTCTATAGGTTGTATTATCTGACTAAGCAGGGGTCGCATGGCCGCCACACCACTCATTGTTGCCTTCGATTAACACACAACAAACAATACTTTTTGTATTGATTAGTAAAAAATGAATATATACAGAATTTTTATGCAACGAAATGTGTTCATCGTCCATAAATTTATGTACAGATTATGCAATGAAAAATTAATTATATACAACATGATTAAAAATAAATTATATACAATTTTCAGCATTCATATAAAAAATAATAATTTTAACAGAATGTACAAATTTTTTTTCCCTTTAAACATTAACTTAAATGTGAATGAGATTAAAATAGATGTGAGGGTTAAATTTTTAGTAACAGAATGTCAACAGTGCTAGTAGAGTTGAGTGGTAGGAAGCCTGCTATAAAAAATAATACCTGTAAAAGAAATATTTATGTGCTACCTTTCGGGCTCGTTGACCTAACTGTTCGGAATTTTCTTCGAACTCATTATTTTTGACTTTATAAAAGTTTAATATAAAAAATTATTCTTTAAGTATTAACTGAAATGGGATTAAAATAGATGTAATGGCTAAATTTTTAAGGATTTAAAATGAAAATTGTGATAGCCATGTAAATGAAAGTAATGCGATTACTTTTCTTCATAAAAATCTAACACGAAAAAAAGCTGGTAGACATTTACCTTTCGCGCTCGTCGACCTAACCGTTCAGAATTTTGTTTAAACTTCTCTCGAGTTCGTCGACCTAACCGTTTAGAGTTTTCGTCGAAATCCGGATATATATTAACTTACAATAGTTAATTTTTTTAAGGGAAGTTTAAATAACATATTCCCCAAAGTGTCTTAGAAACATTTCAGAATTTATACACACATAAGAACCTCACCTATAGGTGCAAGGTTCTGATTTTAAAGCTACTAGACGTTGAAATTTAAACTTCTTGCGCTCGTCAACCTAACCGTTCGGAATTTTCTTTGAACCTTGTGTCAATACGAGTTAGAATCCCTTAGAAAGACCTACATGAAGACACTTATCCCTAACGTAGATAATCAACCCTATATTTAACTAACCAGTTACAACACACTAGTATCAGTACTACTAGTAAAAGAAAAATAATACCTACAAAAGGAAAAAATAATATCTGTAAAAGAAAAATAATACCTTTAAAGTTTGAAAAAACAGAGATACAATTTTTTTAAAATTCGAACCTTGTATCAATACGAGTTAGGATCCCTTAGAAAGACCTACATAGAGACACTTATCCCTAATGTAGATAATCAACCCTATATTTAACTAACCGGTTACAACATACAAGACATAATCGTTACATTCAGTTAATAAGTGATTTGATATGTAAAATATTAGATATAAAAACATGCAATATGATATATACAACACACAAAACAATTTTAAAGATTTTTTCCCGTTCATATGAACAATTTTTAACAAGAATTTAGCAATAATTTAACTTGAGAGCAGGTATTTCGTTTAGAGTTATACGATTATAATAAATTTTAACCCTATTTTACTTAATACAACCAACATTTAAAAAAAAGAGAAAGACATCTAGTTTTTTTAACGTCACATATTTGAATTATTAACCTATTTTAGTTAAAAGTATGATACTTAAGTGATTTTATTTGAAAAATCAATACAACATTTTAAAAGCAGTCGAAAGATTTTTACTTTTAAAAAATAACTAACAGAATTTTAATGTTTTAAGCATTGTGTAGATGACACTAACTTTAACTTTTAATAGGTCACTTTAAATAAAATACATATTTTTTTATTATTATTAAAGAAATTTAAACTACTCACACATTATTATTATTATGCTGCATTTTAACATAACAACATTCACAGTAATATATTTAAGACCATTGGAATTCACTTAAATACTACAACCTTCTGCTGACATGTGGTCACAGAGGAAATCTTTTCATATAGAAGGCAAAATAAGATAATAAATTGATAAACATGATTCGTTATGCATATGTTTAAACATTACAGAATAAATCTTTTCATAGGATGCAAGATCCCAGGTAGCACAGCAATATCGGCCTATATCGGGAACAACGATTTCGCAATATCGGTAAACACCGGACCGGCCGATATTGCATGGCTAGCTTTTTTTCCAATATCGGCCTATATCGGGACCGAATATTGACCGATATCGGTGAACGCCGGACCGACTGATATCGATGAACCCCGGACCGACCGATATCGTTGAACGCCGGACCGGCCGATATCAGTCAACCCCGGACCGGCCGATATTGGCCAAAACTGGATTCAGTACTATAAAATGGCAAATCTTTTTTTTTCTCATATAGGGAGATATTGATTACCAGTCTTAGCAAAATATTAGAAATCAATAACTCTTTACATTAGGAAAAAAAGGTTTACCATTTTATATTGGTGAGTCCAGCTTTGAATTAGCTAATCCATGTATATATAAGCATTTAAAATGCCACATGGATTAACTGTTTTGTTAAAAGCCTCAGTTTTTATTATTATATCCATTAGATATAGTTGTAATATTAAAGATTATGAATGAAAGAATACTAAAAAAGTATTTTATTAAATTTAATATTAATAAAATGATTTATTCAAAATTTTATAATAGCTACATTTTGATTTTTTTTTTTTTTTTTTTTTTTTTTTCAGTTTCAGTGTTCTTTGTGAAAACATTAAAATGTAAAAAAGATAATTAAATGTTACTTTTCTCATTAAAAATAAAAAATCATATTATATCCATAGTAATAATTTGAATTTGTGCAAGTGGTAAGATTGAAAATTGTAACATACAGCATATATATATTTTTTTTTTGCCATATTACCAATTTTTTATAAAAATTTTTCACATAATCAATAGAAATATTTAACCATTATTAAAAATTTAAGAAAAATAACATGTAGCTGTAGGGATTTATTCTTTTCCATAAATCTGGTTTCCATAAATCCATGGCTCTTACCATAAATATAAATCTTCAGATTTATTTAATTGTATTTATATAAACTGAAAAAAAAAATCTGGCAAAATTTAGTTGAAAACAATTCGTTAAATTACTTATGCAAAAATCCACCTGTTGTATAACTTTTAAAATTGAATTACTTTATATTAAAAATTATCAAAAATCAATACAAAAATTCATTAATTTAAATTTTTTTCTTTGAAAAAAAAAAAAAAATTATTTTTAGGACTCTTTTCATTTTGAATCAGAGACTCGTGTATACAACTAGCGGATAAACACTCGGTTGGAATTCTATATTATTCAGTGAATATTATATTTTTCATTAAATTTTTATATGTTTTAATTAAAATTACTTTTTAATGGCAATTTTAAATAGAAAGTGCAACTGAAATCACCATTTAAACAGTCAATAATATTTTGCAAAGGCATTAAACAAAGTCAGGAAAACTATTCTTTTCTCGAAATTATGTACAATTAATGCATTTGAAATAGAAATTTTAAAAGAGCTTAACTTTCAAATATCACAATTATTTATGTATGTTTTACTAAAATTCCAATTTTAATTGGATTTTATGAATTGTTTCACAAAGCCTTTAAAATTAATTTTTAATGATTTTAAAGATTTGTAAATTTATTTTATAAATAGTATTCTATTAAAATATCTCAAACATGGAACACTAGTTTTAAAAGTGCTAAAACAAAACTCAATTATTATAAATAAATAAAACTTCCTAAAAATTGAGTCATTTGAGCCAAGAACACTTTGCCTTTACCTTATATGACAACTTTCCCTCTGCAGTTCTTTTCTGGAGAATGATTGGCGTTAGGCTTAAGGGGACTCTTCACTGACACTAAAACACCTGCTCGCTAATGTTAAACCTATGGGCAGGTTCTTTTCTAATTTCTTGTTTAAATTTGAACTTCTTTTTTTGCATAAGATAGCTGAGGTTAATCTCAACTATCCAATGCAAAAAAAAAAAAAAAATCAAATTTAAACAGGAAATTAGAAAAGAACCTGCCCATAGCTTCAACAAGCTAGCAGGTGTTTTCGAATCATTGAACAGTCCCCATTAATGTCTTCTGATCACTAAATGACCTGCTGTTGTGAATAAGATAAATAAAACATTGCAAAAAATTACAGACCATTGCATTTATTTGAAATCACAACATGTCAAATTAAACTTTTTTTTTATTCACAAACTATCACTATTTATATTATCATATTACATTCAAATTTTCTCCAAGTCATCTATTTCTTGTTCCTATGTTCTCCTTCTTTTCCTTTGAAAACAGTTTCCATCCCAATTGGCAGATCGCACAGGACATTTTCAATGGGGCTGGAGATAACAGTTGTTTTTGCTTTATCAAACTTCATTTTCACACTCACTAGAAAAGTAGAATGAGCAAAAATCAAAATTTGTCCAAGTGAATTTTCATCATGAAAATTAATAACTTATTACTACTTATACTATGCTTACTTATTCTCCTTTTTATTTACAAACTATGTAATGTAAATGCTAGATTTGAATTTAATATTAAAAAATTACAACTTGAAAATTATTTTTTTTTTCACCCAAAATATTTAACCAAACTTGTGTTAATATATTTTATCTTTTTGACTGTCTTCACTCTGAACTTACTGATTCTAGATTTTTCTGCATAATATGAAGCCAATCTTCTGAACATACAATAATTATTTATAGAGATATAAAGAAATTATAGTGAATAAGAATAACAAAGTACCTAAAACTACTTAATTTGCAGCAAGACTTTTATAAAAATGAAATGGTTACCAATGAAACACAGGATAGTTCAGAATGCAATTATCAAAATTTGGTTTTCACCATGAAAACCAGAGTTAGAAACATATTTTTTTAATTTTAATGTATGAATGATAATCAAAATAGTTTTGTTTAGCTTTAGTGTGTTTATAGTATAAATGACACTTATTAAGTGTGGGATAGGGGCACTACAACAACAAAGTACCTAAAATTAATTTGCAGAAGTATTTTTAAAAAAGGAAATGTTTACCGATGAGTCACAGGATAATTCAGAATGCAACTATCAAAATTTGATTTTCACTATCTTAAAACCGCAGACTAATCGAAACTAACATGCTATTTTTATGAAAACTTAATTTAGCTAAATAATTTAGTATATATATATATATAAAAAAAAAAGCTTGTTTCCACATCGATATTATTTTTGACGTTACTTCAATAAACTTACTTCATTTTCTTCTTTTTCGGCACAGAAACGATACTCCTATTCTATCAATAGATCTTCAAGGTAAAATTTCAAGCCAACATATTTTTTAAAGTAGCAGCTAGCACAGAGGAACATCAAATTTTACGTGCTTGCAGAAGATCACTCATGGTAGTCGTTTGTTACACAATAAAACTACACACTCGTGATCCTCAGAGAGCAATCAAACCCGGGGATATCCACCAGACATTGATTCCTTCATCTGTTTCACTTTTCATAGATTGAAATATTAGTTCTTGTCAGAAGTGACGTCAAAAATTATATAAATGTTCCCTAGAAAGTAGTTTTTACCAAAAGCAGAATATGGTTAAAAGTGTGATGTATGTCACAGAACAATGGGCTTCTTTACAGAACATTTCAAATTCTCAATTTCAATGAAATTTATCATTCAGTCTTAGTAAAAAAGTACAAAATCAATCAGTCCATCACCACAAAAGTGCAAAGTTTGTCAGCCTAACATCATAAAAAAAAAATCCTGCAAAATTCTTCAATCATTCATGTAAAAAATAGCAAAATTCACCAATCAGCAGACTTATATAAAACCAAAAATTTTCTGCGCACATAAATATTGTGTCAAAAACTTTCTGCAAATCAATTTAATGTTTAATAAAATTAACAATTTATTAATTTTATTTTTTTGATTTCTTCATTCTGAATCTAAGTCTGAACTTACTGATTCAAGACTAATAAGTGATGACCAGTCTGTTGGGAAAAATATTATGTTCTAAATAAAATAAATAAAATCAATAATTTTGAAATATTTTAAGTGATAAAAACTAAAAGTGTCTTCAAAGAAAAAAAAAAATCAACCAAAATCAGAAAAAGTACAAAGAAACTCTGATAGACATCAACCTCAGATATTTTATGTAAAAAAATCATTTCAAAATATTAAAATGCAAACAAGAAATTTCTAAACTAAACTCCCCTGGTTTAACGTTAGCTTGTGAGCATCATTCCATTATTAAATAATGCAAAGTTTAAATTTTAGGTGGGATTAAGATGCTTTTTTATGCTATAAGTCTGGCACATTTATTTCATACAGAAATTAAATAGGATTTGAAAAGTTTAAATTTCTGAGTTATGCAGATTCATGATCACCATAAGTTTTCATACTTACCATATATATACAGGCATGAAAGTGTCATTATTGCAATATAACATGCAGAAATAAATATCTGTGAAAATTACACAATGTAATTAGATTTAGGTATATGTAAAATAAATATGCAATTAAAGTTAAAAGACATTAAAATTGAAACCACTGTTTTTATTCACAACTATTTTCGGTTATTCATGCTATATTATGAGTTCAAAGTTCAAACACATCCTCATGCTAAAATTTCTGTACTATATTAGCATAGTTAAGCTACTCAAACTGAAGCAAACTTTGCGGGAAGAAAACACTCTAAAGCAAAATCGGAGATAATATTGCAAAATTTGCATGATATGCATGCATTATGAGCACAAAATAGTTAAAAAAGTATATATATTAGTTTAGCACTTTTTAAAAACTATTTCTATTTCTTATTTTAGTACCCCCCAACCTTCATTTTGCATTTGAAAGAATATTCACTGAAACTGGGAACACTGGAAAAAAAACTGAGCATACATATTAATTATTTTGTTATGCATCTTAAAATCAGTTTTTAAACTTATATTATTAATTTTACATTTTAAATGTTGCATATGTTACAAGGAAAATTTAAAAGCACAGAATTTGTACACCATTACAATTTTATCTATCCCCCCCCCCCCCCCCCCACCCCTTCTCTAAATTTTCAGGGCATTTTTTTTTATTTTATCCTTTTAATCAATCTCCAAAACAGCCAAAGTGACATTTAAAAAAAAAAAAAAAAAACGATTTCAGTAAAAAAACTAAGAACTTTTATTCTTGTATATTACATAGGACGACATTAGGATCAACAAAAATCTTTAAAAAGGGATCTCTAAACAAATTGCCCCATAAAAAATCTAATATTTACAATTGATGTGTTTCAATGTTTCAATTTGACCATTCTAAAAATTGAAGATTTCTCGAATCTTTCACTACAAATATAATTTTCTTCTTTTAACACTTTTCCAATATCAAAAGGATAATTATCGTAATATATTATTCACTACAATTCTACAATAATATACCTGCCAAATTTCTGTTTTTTTTTAAGTCAAATAAACATACTTTGGACCAGTCATTTTCATTGTTATGACAATCAGAATAAAAAAATCCCAAAACATGCATACTTACGATAGAGTATCTTAAGTATATGATTCTGAAGACTCAATGACCGTTTTTGTTCACAAGAGGGTGGCAGATGACAAAGAGTATAGTACGATTGAGATCCTGGGGGGAAAAAAAAAAAAAGAAGAAAGCTAAATGGTTAAAAATCAACAGAAAAATTTGAAACGTATTATAATACATGTTAAAAAATTATTTATAATGCAAAAACTAGATTTTATTTTCCACAGCTCCCCCCCCCCCCCTCCCTAGTCAAATAAGCACAAAACATTTATGAAGTATTTTATAATGTAAGATAAAATTATAAAATGGGTTTTGTTTTTATTTGGTAAGATTTGATTTAATTTATTAAGTAATAATTATTACTACTTCATAATAAATTTATTAAGTTATAATCCTTATTAAAAATGTTTATTTGACTTGTAAGTAATGGCAGCTGATAAAAATAAATAACCAAAACAAAAATCAATAATTCTGAAATATCTTAAGTGATATAAACTAAAAGTGTCTTCAAAGAAAGAAAAATTCAACCAAAATCAGAAAAGTACAAAGAAACTCAGATAGACATCAACCTCAGATATTTTATGTAAAAAAATCATTTCAAAATATTAAAATGCAAACGAGAAATTTCTAAACAAAACTCCCCTAGTTTAACATTAGCTTGCGGGCATCATTCCATTATTAAATAATGCAAAGTTAAAATTTTAGGTGGGAATAAGACACCTTTTTATGCTATAAGTGTGGCATATTTATTTCATACAGAAATTAAATAGGATTTGATGCAGATTCATGATCACCATAAGTTTTCATACTTACCATACATATACAGGCATGAAAGTATTATTATTATTATTGCAATATAACATGCAGAAATAAATATCAGTGAAAATTAAACAATATAATTGATTTAGGTATATGTAAACCATTATTGTTTTTATTCACAACTATTTTCCGTTATTCATGCTATATGCTATATTATTATTGCATCAGTCTCAGAAGCAGCCAAAGTGACATTTAAAAAAAAAGTTGATTTCAGTTAAAAAGCTGAGAACTTTCATGCTTGTTATATTACACAGAGCGACATTAGGATCAACAAAAATCTTTAAAAAGGGGTCTCTAAAACGAATTGGCCCATAAAAAAAAAAATCAAATATTTACAATTTCAATTTGACCATTATAAAAAGTTAAAAATTTCTCGCATCTTTTACTACAAATATCAAAACTAGTGCATTTTAAAGCTTCCTCTCTAATTTTTCAGGTTATGATTTTTTCATATTATCCTTTTAATATTGCATCAATCTCAGAAGCTGCCAAAGTGACATAAAAAAAAAGCCGATTTCAGTTAAAAAGCTGAGAACTTTCATGCCTGTATATTAGATAGGGCGACATTAGGATTCTGACATTAGGATCAACAAAAATATTTAAAAAGGGATATCTAAAACAAATTGTCCCATAAAATATATTTAATATTTACAGTTTCAATTTGACCATTCTGAAAAGTGGAGATTTCTCACATCTTTACTACAAATATCATTTTCTACTTTTAACACTTTTCCAGTATTAAAAGGATAATTACTATCATATATTCACTACAATTCCACAATATAAGTGTCTTATCTTAAACTTTAATACATTTAACAGATTAAAAATACGTTTACCTGCTAAATATCTTTTTTTTTTTTTTCTACATAAACACCATAATACAATTAGGATTCTGAAAAAAAAAAAAGATAAATGGTTAAAAATCCACAGAAAAATTTTAATTGTATGTTTATGATGAAAGATTATGAATACATGTTAAAGAATTATTTAGAATATACATGTTAAAGAATTATTATCGCCCTTGTTTGAAGATTCAACCTTTGATTTAATTTATTAAGTAATAATTATTAGTACTTAATAATAAATTTATTAAGTTATAATTCTTATTAAAAATATGTTTATTTGACTTGTAAGAAATGGGAAAGTGTTGGCAGCTGTGTTTGTATATTAATGTTTTAGTATAATGCAGCAACCAGGCCCGGACTGGCTCCTTTTGGGGCCCTCGGCTAGAGACTAAAAAGGGGCCCCTTAAAGGATAATTTAGAGAGAATAGAATATTAGAACATTTATTTTTTGAAAATTTGGTTTACATGCCTAAAAACCACATTGAGTTATTTTGTCACTTGGAAAATAGTTGAGTAAAAATGTAAGCTTTTTCTGATGTAGTTCACTTACTTTCACAATAAATATTTATATTACTTTTATATACCGAACCTAAACTAGTTCCACAATAAAAAAAAATTAAGTATACTAATTAATTACGAGTGGTTTATTACTTAAATATGAGAGTTGGAAATATTTTTTAGTTTTAGGAAACCAAATCACAGTTTGAAGCCATAATAATCTAAATCCTACTGTAATACCTACATAGCTATTAAAAAGAGGCACAGCGGTAATAAAAAGCCTATTGGGAAAAAAAATAATGTCCTCTTTAATTTTGATTTAATTGCTACAATTTGTAAAATGGATTTTATAATAAAAGAAAAATGGCTCTACAATACCTTGGTACAGGTACAACGAACTAAGAAAAGTTATGTGTAGTGAACGGCTGTTTATTAACCTTAAAGCTTTTTATCAGTTCATCGCTGGTCCTTTACTACTACTTCATCTATAATGACATCTTTATCCAAGTTATTAAATACGTATCTTTCTACATTCATGAAAAGAAGATTAAACATAAGGCCTTGGCTTAAAGTAGATCTAAGTATTTTAAGATCTAAGTATTTATAACTATTTTAAGTTTAGAAAACCCCCTTTCCCAGGTGACTTGTGTACAAGATATGGTTAGTACAATATTGTAAGCAACATACAGGTTGGTAAACATTCCAGATTGTCAGAGTTCAAAACAACAGAAAAGGCGCATGATAAACACCGAAAACATTATTTCCTGTCAGAGCAGTAACCATAAAGATTGTCGTCTTCTTCAAATTCAGACTCTACATCGTCATATTTGCAGATTTCTTCAGCTCCATTCAGATTGTCTTGTTTTCTTTCACTGTTACTTTTTTCTGCCATTGTAAAACTTTCGTACTGATCTGCAAACTGTTTCAGCTTTATCAATAACCGACTTCTTTCATCTTTACAAAGTTTAGAGATGCTACAAAGGACTTCCGTAGGAAAACTATCAATCATTACGATTTCATTAAATTTCTTTGGGTCTAACTAGGAACAATCTTCTACGATTTAATTGTTTGGACTAAATTTTTCTTCGATACTTGTCCTGGCACAATTTAAAACACTGAAAAAGACCAATTTATAGTATTGAGTAGTTGAGATTCCAGGAGCTTCGTCTATTGATTTTGCACCAGGCATTATCTTTTACTTTGAAGTTCATTTTCCCTTGAAATCTAATTCTAATTCTACATCAATACTGTTATCTTTTAATTTGGTATTACCTGTACTTGCATAATATTTTGTTTTTGAATACAGATCCTGAAAGTGTTTATCACTCTTATCCCTTTCTTGTTGAAGCAGCTTCTCTACCAAGTTTCAGGCTGTAGAAATAGTCAATGGTTTTACTTTGTAAATATTTGTAACTAGAAGATGTAACAAGAAATTAATCTAGTAAAACAATAGACATTAATAGATTTTCAAATTTGGTCCATTGACTAATCACATTTCTTGCCATGAATTTAGATTTGCAGTCAAAACTTCCATTTCATATTTTTTTAAACGGTAATAAAATTGAATAGTTTCCATGTGTTTACACATTCCTCACTTCTTAAAATCCCTCATCGATAATCGAAGAAAGAGCTTTGTTTGCGGCATCACCTTGTGATTCTATTTTCTTTCTCTTGTACAGTTTTTCATATGCAGTATGTTTTCTTTTTGTTTTCTCTCCCATACGGCCATTCTTTTGTAAGACGTGCTTGGAAAAACAGCAGATTCTTCCACCAATCCAAATAAGTTTTCTGCTTGGAGCAACGTAGCTGTTTAACCCTTTCAGGGGCAAAGTACTTTAAGTACTAAAATGTTGAAATAAATGACTGGCACCGGAATTTACAGAAAAAATTATTTCGAAATAAGAAAAAGGCTATATTTCACATACATCTTAAATGGAAAAGATTTTAGCAAAATTCTGGTGCTATTGTGGCGTTTGGGAATTAAAATTAAGTGGTTTCATAAACGTACCACTGCCCCTGAAAGGGTTAATCAGCTACTACAAAGTTCAGTAAAGTGATCTATACAGTAAATATAAATAAGATCTTCGTTTTCCGTTTTGAACTGAACTTGTAGACCGTTATAACAGCCTTTCATATTGTTAGCTCCGTCAAATGAACAAGCAATTGTTGCAACGCCACACTTGGCTAATTCTGATTTTATAGACTCGTACAAAGCCAATCCACGTGAATCATCGACTACCGTAATTTCGCGCGTATACGCCGCACCTCAGACAGTTCGATTTCCTACCAGAATTTATTTTAAATAAAATGTGACTTTTTTCTGCTTAGCACTTATTTGGCTTCTTATTTTCATTAAAATTTCCGGTTTGAAAAGACTTAACTAAGACGCGACGCATACGCGCGAAATTACGGTATTGTTATTTTTAAAAGTCATTCATCTATCTTTTCTTGAACGACATATCAGACGCAAATTGCCAGCTGGTCCATAACAGCCAGATCTTGAATACTATTTACCATCACGCTATGCTGAATATTATGTTATCTTGAAGGTCTTTCAGAATAATATTACGACCCATCGAAACAATTATTTTAAGTAGCTTGTTAACAAAAATATCAACAAAGAACCTCGTCCAGTCGGTCTTTTAGTTAATTTTCCTGTGACCTTTATTTTGTTCATTATTTTCAGTCTGTGCTTTTTGCTGTCTTCGATGCACTTTTTGACATGATTTTGTAAAATCACATTATAATTTGCAACCAACATGACCAGTTCAAGAAAATGACCATGATTATCTGTAGAGTCAAGCGTATAAGCCTTTCTACTTTATCTCCACTGTACGCAGTGCCTTGTTTTCCAATGTACAAAACTATATCAATTTAACGTTGAACAACCAATCATCTGATGTGAACTTCTCTTTCTTGCTTTTTCGTTTGGTTACTACTAAGAAGAGTTGAAATATCACGACCTTTATTGGCTTTGAAAAGTTGGTTTGCTGCGAGATGATGATAACGGGAGTCGTCATGAATCTCAACAGATTTATAAATATGCTTAAGAAAAAAGTCATGTCTGGTAATAAATTTAGAATCTCTATGATCTATACCCCTACAAGTCATATAGCTGGAGCAATACACCCTTTTGAGCCAAATCGAATACTATAACCATTTTCTGTGAATTTTATCACCATTCGATAAATGTCGCTATTAAAGGTTTGAAGAGTCAAATGGCAATTTAGCTCCTTTCTCTTCACTAACTTGAACAGGGTGAATTTTTGCTGATGAGGGATTTTCAAGTAAATCCGAAACGTCCAATTTTAATATGTTTTTAATGTTTTATGTAATCGTAATGTAATGTCTGTAATTTTAATGATTTTAATATAAATTTGAATAGAGTGCTTCTCCATAAAAGCTTTTTTAATTCAAACTGGGTCATTTTCGTTGGGGCAGATGAAACAAAGTGTTGCGTAGAAGCATTCTGAGCAGCATCAGGCGTCTCGTGGTGGTTTGCTTCATGATCATTTTCTGTGTCAGATCTGTATTCTTGAAGAATCACTGCCAAGAGAAGCCGATGTTACTGATAGATAATCTAAAAGTGGTTGATTGCAAGTAAGCGTAGTTTCTTTGCTCTCATATCCACAAGACAAAGTACCAGGAAGGGCTTAATTGAAGGAGGTGAAATTCGATCTTCAGTTTCTGAAAATAAATGTAATCAATCACCCTAGCTGCGATTGTACGATAGGTTGTAATAAATTCTTAAAAGTAATACAGTAAAATGTATGTATGCTATTCGAATTTCAATTATGGTTTACAATCTCACTTATCGACCAATTTGGCCCTCAGAAGCAATGACATTTTATTTATTTTTAATTTTCTTCCTTTACTATTCGCGATTCCAGCGATCTAATACGCTACCTGGTGGCAGATGTTCTAAATATTTATTTCAGTTACGTTGAGCGAATCACAATACATTGAGCGAAGGTAAACAAACTGTTCAGCGAATCACAATAAGGTAAATAACTGGGAATTATTCGCCTTTATTATTGATTTCAGGACCACCTGCAGGAGATTTGAAACATGAATATAACATAAAAAGATCATTGAAAGAAATCATAAGTAGCCTACATAAATAAAGAAGGCAAATGGAAAAATATCAATCCAAATTAGGAGCTCGAACAAAATGACCTTTCAGCAACCGTTTTTTCATTTATAGGCAATAAAAACACAACATTTTAAAATGTTAGTTAAAGTAGACTTACACGTTACACGTAAAAAAAAATTTCTTGCTACAGAAAAGTAGTTGTAATTGGCAATGCTTGAGTGCTTCCTTCAATAGTTATAGTTGTGCATCAATCAACAGCAGTCAGCTGTAGAGAAGGGCGGGGGAGATGTATACGACAAGGTCACTACTCACTAACCTCAACAACCGCCAGTCGCAACGCTGATAAAAAAAAACAGCGTTTAGGGACAGTGAAACTAGTTTATGTGAAATCATGCTGGATGTGCTAAGCTTAAGACTGCACTATTATAGTAGTTACTAGCCAGCTTGCGACCGATAGCGGGCTTCTAACTACATCGGAGCCTCGAATTCATATGAACCTCGTAAAAAACTGCCGTAATAAAATTGATTTAATAAAAAAATTAAAAATTGATTATGAACCCCTTAAAATTGATTGTAAACGCGTAAGACTACTGAGAAATAGTCAAATTACTCTGATGTAACTAATTACAAAGTTGTATATCCATTTTTGGGATCCCTTTGGGGCCCCCTTGGGCCGGGGGCCCTCGGCAATCGCCGACCAGCCGACCTGGCCAGTCCGGGCCTGGCAGCAACCAAAAATACTTTATCGCTTTTGTAACAAAACTTATCATATAAAGAATGTCGATATCATATACGTATATTACTTTAACATGTATGCGACGAAGGAATGTTACATTTTACAGGAATAAAAGAGAAAGTTGGGAAATTGCATGTTGATTTTTAAAATAAAAAGAAAATTAATGCGCATGTATATTTAAGAAATCCAAAATTCCGTGACCAGGGATTCCACATCTGTTCCAATAATTTTCTTAAATGTAGAACGTATGTTTTGTTGTTAAAAAAGACATCTGAAGAACAGTAATTTATTTATCTTAAACTTTAAAACATAAATGACAATATGAAAGGTCAGACACAGAAAATCGTAAATCAAACAAAATATGTAAATCTTATTAAACTGAGAAATTAAAAATATTTTTGAAAATACATTCCACTGCGATTGCCTTGAAAAATGGTTTTAGGAAGAAATTTAAAAGTAAATACTATATAAGCTACATCCTACACAAAGGCACAAAATATTTGAGATAGAAAATACCAATTTCAATAGCATACCTATACGCATTCTAGTTCTATGACAAAATTTAAAAAATCGTTCATTAGAATCAAGACAAGCAATCAAAAAAATAATAACAAAAACATTAAACCATATATAACAATTAGCGTTAGGCTTAAACAGATAAAAAATACGTTTAAATTAAAATTATTTACTCAAATGCATAAAATTATATCTTCAAATGTTCAAAAAGCAGGGCTTAGATGCTTTACACTCACGCTAAAAAAAAAAAAAAAATTATCGGTTAAAAAAAAGAAAAAAGTCGCCAAATTTAGGGGATTTTTTTCTTTAATGGCAACCTAGCCATTGTATTAAGTTATTCGTTTGGCGCAGTCTTGGAAATCGCGCCAAACAAACAGTCGCCAATCTTTTGTTTACATTTTAGCGTGATAGTAACACATCTGTTCCAAAAGCAGTACAGATTATAAGTAATAGCAATACATACCGATTAGAGAGTAAAAAGAGTCTTCTTTAAAGATGTTTACAATTTTCACGACACAACTAGCGTGCGTGAGCGCGGCCATGTTTTATTTTAATCTGAAGGAAAAGGATGCTTGTCTCTGATTGGTTGAATTGCAGTTGTAATCATGCACATCCCAGCCCTAGACCAACATATGATCCTAAAGGATCGTATTGTGTGTCATATGTGATATAATGTGATCGTATCACATTACTATAATGTGATCGTATCCTTAGGATCGTATGTTGGTCTAGTCCCAGCCTGTCGATCTTGATCGATGTCGCCCGATGTTTGCCAATATGAGTTTTTTGCCATAGGTTTACAGAACTTAAAGTGTCGTTTAAATTCTTTTCTGTCTGCTACCTTGCTATAAAAAAAAACTATATATAAGTTAAAAATTTCATCGAACATTAGAGAAATTGTAATATTACAGATTCAACATCGGCCAACATTGATCAATATCGGCCAATATCGGTAAAACGTGACCGGTCTTCGCCGATGCATGCCAAGATTGCCCGATATTGGTCAATATCGGACCGATATTGCTGTGCTACCTGGGATAAGATAATATCACGTAATGATTTGATAAACGCGATTCGTTACGCATATGTTTAAACAGGAAATTTGTTTAAAAGATAACATTACTTTACTTATATGAAGTGACCAAATAGACATTTTGCTAATATAATTAATTTAATTTTGAATTTGAAAATAGTATTGACAGAACATTCAAATTTTACTTTTGAACAATATTTAAATAAGGGAAATTGTACACATTATTTAAAAAAATTTAATTAGCGAAGTTAGATAATGTTGTACACGAACCCACTCATTTAGGAAAATACGTTACGATTAAAACTTTTAGAATACATTTCAAAGTATTGTAAACTGTATCGAATAAAGAAAAATACGTTACGATTGCTACACTTTTTTTAATACATTTCAAAGTTTTATAAACTTTACCGAAAACTTTTTGCATGTGACTTTTTTTAACCAATAAAATGCTAGTATTTTGAAACAAGCGCCCCCTACGTGAGAATGTTATTTTACGAACAAAGTGTTTAATGCTAAACAATACTTTGTGATTGATGTAAAAGGTTGTGATTTTCGTCTAAGTATTAAAGTTGATATGGAACGAGTCATGCAGTCTTCTGAAGGTGATAAAACCATGTCACCTACAGCAATTAAAAAGGTACCCTATTTCTGCAAGTCGTGTAACAAAACATTTCCTCAAAAAGTTAACTTAGTGTTTTTTATGAAAAGTAATTTAAAGGAGAAGTGTTTTCGCTGTGAGGAGTGTGGTGAAGTTTTTTCGCGAAAGAGTGATTTACATATTCACGAACAGATTCACAAATCGCCCAAACAATTCAAGTGTAGTGATTGAACGAACTGTTTTCAAGAAAGACAGACTTATTGAAAGATAAGAAAACTCACAACTTAGGAAAACAACATTCATGTACAAAGTGTTGTGAAATATTTAATTGTTTTCGCTGTGAGGTGTGTGGTGAAGTTTTTTCGCGAAAGAGTGATTTACAGATTCACAAATCGCCCAAACAATTCAAGTGTAGTGATTGAACGAACTGTTTTCAAGAAAGACAGACTTATTGAAAGATAAGAAAACTCACAACTTAGGAAAACAACATTCATGTACAAAGTGTTGTGAAATATTTAATTGGGAATCGGATTTTTTACAACATTGTGATACTTTTCATAAAGTTTTACCTAACATTGCAAAATCACCTTGTTTAAAAGATTTGTTATTTGAACTGATAGTGAAGCTTATAGATTAGTTCGAACTTATAGTGAATTAAAAGACAAAATGATATGCAAAATATGTAAAGTGGAATTAACAGATCAAAACGCGCATGTATATGTCGAGAATGCCTTTTTCAAGTTGTTTAACTGATTTTAAGATTTCACTGAACGAGTGTTTTATTGGTCATTACAAAAATTTTGAAATTAGAATTGTATACATCTTATTTGATGTGTGTTATTTTAAATGATGAATAAAATAGTTTGATTGCGAAAAAAGTGTTTTCTTTAACCTACACTGTTAAAACTGATGTTGTGTATTTTGAATGACTTAGACAAAATGTTAATTTAAAAAAACATTTTAACATGAGATAAAAGAGTTATAATTAAAACTGGACTTACCTAAAAAATTTTCAAGATAGTCTCGATATCCTTTCCATTACAATTGTTTTAAGGAAATAGAATTCAATTTTATTGCGAATAACACTTTGTTGTTAACATCACGTGGTTTGTCTTATCATAACTATGAGATCACTTCCGATTAACATGATAACGAAGAGTATAAAAATGACTAATGCAAACCGATTTTCCTGCCTAAACTTGTTATCAGCTTGCATGAGTGACTCATCTTTACTTGACCTATATCGCCACCAGCTTGTGATATTTCAAAACTTTGAAAATTTATCACATTTTAAGAATAAAACTTAAACATTTAAAAATTTGAGTTAGCGAAATTTGTTAGATGGACACATTTAAAAAACTTTAAAATTTCGAGTTAGTGAAATTTGTTGGATTGACACATTTTAAAAATGAAAATTAAACATTGGACTTACTACATGAAATTTGTTAGACTGACACATTTTTTTAAAAAAAAGTCTGTTAAACATTTGAAATTGAAAAATCAACATGTCATTTTCATTTTAAAAATTCGACTTAGTGGAATTTAATAGTGAAATTTATTAACCTAACACACATGCTAAAAATAAAACTTTATAAATTTTTTCCATTTTTAAAATAAAACTTATTTAAAAAATAAAAAATAAATAAGCAACTATTAAACATTTTCAATGTCTTAGACAAAGTGTGAATAAATTTGTTGAAATTATATAAAACATGAAAAATTTCATTACTTTTAAAGGAAATTTTATTTTTGGTGAAATAAACTCGAGATATTTATTATATGTTACTTAAACTACATGAGAATTGATTGAAAATGTGTTACTTTTAATCACTCACAAGATAAGACATGATGTTACAACATACACATAGGAATGACATAGGAATTATAGATGGGTTTTTCTCCCACACATGACGTCACTGATAACATATTTACTGATCAAGTCATAAAATCATAGTTTAGGGTAGGTTTTTAAGCACGAAGTTTAGTTGAGATTTAAGATATTTGAGAAATATAAACTACAACTTTGACTACTTTTTGAAATTTCCCCCTACATAAGAAAAAGAACATAGGAAAATAAAATGAAAAGTCGTATTTGAATGGAATCGAATTATTATCCTTTCACTTAACAGCTGAATGCGTCGGCAATTACATCACAAAGGCACTGATAACAACTGGTTGAATATATTGTGTTTCTTTTTTAAGGTTAAATTGATTTAATATTCAAGTTACTTCTTAATGATACACTTAAAAACAATAAACTTAATTAGCATTCAAAAAGCAAATGATCACATTATTGTGTAAAACAATCAAATGTTTTAAAAGTCACGAGTTAAAATTTGAAATGACTTATAGTTTAATTAGAATTTAGATGTGAACCTTTTAAAATGAAATAATATATTTTTGTATCGCCCTCTATCGGTGGGTAATAGAATTAAGAGATAATTAAAAGTTTTAACTTGAATTCGAACCCACAACAAAAATTATTTTTCGGTTTTATAATTTAGGGTAGGTTTAACTGAGCAAGCCATGATATTACAGTATTTATAGACGATTTAAGATATTCGATAAAGAAAATCATCTGAATTTTTAATTTAATTGAAGGGTTTACTGCTTAAAGTACTACAAAATGAGTACAACACGATGCATAGTTTTTTAATTAATTATATTTTTCGAAATGTTAAATTGACTTATTGATAAACTTAGGATTTATGTTTAAAGTAAATAAATTTGATATGTTAGGTTCACTTAATAACAGAGGGTTGAATAAGTTATTTTTAATAAAAATAAAGTTTACTAAAAGTTTTTAAAGTTAAAAAAATGTAAGTTACGTTTAAAAAGTTAACAAAAATATAGTTTAAAAAAATTTAAAGTTTACGAAAAGTTAAAAATCTTTAAGTAAATCAAAATTAACTTTTTAATTTTAACTATTGAGAGACTATAATCTAACTGTTTATCCTTGTAACCAACTGGTGCATATCAACTATCTGCACATGTGCAGTAAAAACATACACTTTTAAACTAACTTGAGTTCGATTTTAAATTTTTTGCTAATTTTTATACAGCTCGATTACCTTTCAGAAACAAAACAGAACTAAATACTTACCAAAAAACACGTCAATGTCTTGTACTTGCTTTCACTTAACTAATCTTTCTGCATTAGCTTTGCTAGGGGGCGCTGCAATCGCCGCTGCTAGTCTTCCGGTTTGTGACGTAGTTTCCGGTTTGCGTTTTGCGATAAGAACAAGGTTAAAATTAAACCCACGTGCATTCAGTTGGTGTTGTTTACCTGTACCTTGTTATAAGCCGTTTGCCTTCTCTTGTTCACTTATCACTCGCTTGTCCAGACTTGTTTATGTGCTGCACGCCTGTTTTGCTGACTCATCTCTTGCTTTAACTGTTTGGACTTGCCTGATGTCAACTATCTCAGGTCTTTTGTCATAGCTTGAATGTACTTTATGTCGGCCACTTTAATATAAAAGTTATGTCCCAACTTACTTAAACTTTGATAAAAATATTATTTATTTATAAATTATATCAAATTCTTATTTTTCTAACCCATTTACTAAGTCACTTTCGTTCAAAAATATGGTAAAGCCCGATTTTAAATCGAAGTTTAGGATAAATTCCCCAAATTTTGTAACATTTTAGCACTAATAATAAATATTGAAAACACCCTGTGTATACAAGTTTTGTAAAAATAATATTAAATTCCCCAAATTTTGTAACATTTTAACACTAATCATAATTATTGTAAACACCCTGTACATACAAGTTTTGTAAAAATAATATTACTGATAGCTAACTCGTTTAGTCCCATGATAAGAACCTTCAATATCGTTAAAATCAGTGTTAAACGAAAATGCAACCATAGGTTTTACCGTCTAATTACACGTCTTTACATATTATTTTAAAATGTAAAGCATTATATCTGAACGAATGATATAAGAAAAAGTTAGATTGTTCACATATTTTTGTTATTTAAAAAAAAAAAAACTTGTATGCAAACACACACTTACAAGGTTACAAGATTCGACAAACGATTCACCATGTTTTTTAAACTTAGTAAAATATTTTTAATTTATAAATTTAAATTAAAAATAAAATATTTTTAAATAAGAATATTTAAGAATTTTTAAAGTATTTAAATTTATAAATTAAAAATATTTTACTAAGTTTAAAAAACATGGTGAATCGTTTGTCGAATCTTGTAACCTTGTAAGTGTGTGTTTGCATATAAGTTTTTTTTTAATAACAAAAATATGTGAACTATTCTAACTTTTTCTTATATCATTCGTTCAGATATAATGCTTTACATTTTAAAATAATATGTAAAGACGTGTAATTAGACGGTAAAACCTATGGTAGCATTTTCGTTTAACACTGATTTTAACGATATTGAAGGTTCTTATCATGGGACGAAACGAGTTAGCTATAAGTAATATTATTTTTACAAAACTTGTATGTACAGGGTGTTTACAATAATTATTATTAGTGTTAAAATGTTACAAAATTTGGGGAATTTAATATTATTTTTACAAAACTTGTATGCACAGGGTGTTTACAATATTTATTATTAGGGCTAAAATGTTACAAAATTTGGGGAATTTATCCTAAATTTCGATTTAAAATCGGGCTTTACCATATTTTTGAACGAAAGTGACTTAGTAAATGGGTTAGAAAAATAAGAATTTGATATAATTTATAAATAAATAATATTTTTATCAAAGTTTAAGTAAGTTGGGACATAACTTTTATATTAAAGTGATCGACATAAAGTACATTCAAGCTATGACAAAAGACCTGAGATAGTTGACATCAGGCAAGACCAAACAGTTAAAGCAAGAGATGAGTCAGCAAAACAGGCGTGCAGCACATAAACAAGTCTGGACAAGCGAGTGATAAGTGAACAAGAGAAGGCAAACGGCTTATAACAAGGTACAGGTAAACAACACCAAATGAATGCACGTGGGTTTAATTTTAACCTTGTTCTTATCGCAAACCGGAAACTACGTCACAAACCAGAAGACTAGCAGCGCCTCTAGCGGCGATTGCAGCACCCCCTAGCAAAGCTAATGCAGAAAGATTAGTTAAGTGAAAGCAAGTCCAAGACATTGACGTGTTTTTTGGTACGTATTTAATTCTGTTTTGTTTCTGAAAGGTAACCGAGCTGTATAAAAATTAGCAAAGAATTTAAAATCGAACTCAAGTTAGTTTAAAAGTGTATGTTTTTACTGCACATGTGCAGATAGTTGATATGCACCAGTTGGTTACAAGGATAAACAGTTAGATTATAGTCTCTCAATAGTTAAAATTAAAAAGTTAATTTTGATTTACTTAAAGATTTTTAAACTTTTTGTAAACTTTAAATTTTTTTAAACTATATTTTTGTTAACTTTTTTAACGTAACTTACATTTTTTTTAAACTTTAAAAACTTTTAGTAAACTTTATTTTTATTAAAAATAACTTATTCAACCATCTGTTATTAAGTGAACCTAACATATCAAATTTATTCACTTTAAACATAAATCCTAAGTTTATGAATAAGTCAATTTAACCTTTCGAAAAATATAATTAATTAAAAAACTATGCATCGTGTTGTACTCATTTTGTAGTACTTTAAGCAGTAAACCCTTCAATTAAATTAAAAATTCAGATGATTTCCTTTATCGAATATCTTAAATCGTCTATAAATACTGTAATATCAAGGCTTGCTTAGTTAAACTTACCCTAAATTATAAAACCGAAAAATAATTTTTGTTGTGGGCTTGAATTCAAGTTAAAACTTTTAATTATCTCTTAATACTATTACCCACCGATAGAGGGCGATACAAAAATCTATTATTTAATTTTAAAAGGTTCACATCTAAATTCTAATTAAAGTATAAGTCATTTCAAATTTTAACTCGTGACTTTTAAAACATTTGATTGTTTTACACAATAATGTGATCGTTTGCTTTTTGAATGCTAATTCAGTTTATTGTTTTTAAGTGTATCAGTAAGAAATAACTTGAATATTAAATCAATTTTACCTTAAAAAAGAAACACAATATATTCAACCAGTTGTTATCAGTGCCTTTGTGATGTAATTGCCGACGCATTCAGCTGTTAAGTGAAAGGATAATAATTCGATTCCATTCAAATACGACTTTTCATTTTATTTTCCTATGTTCTTTTTCTTATGTAGGGGGAAATTTCAAAAAGTTGTCAAAGTTGTAGTTTATATTTCTCAAATATCTTAAATCTCAACTAAACTTCGTGCTTAAAAACCTACCCTAAACTATGATTTTATGACTTGATCAGTAAATATATTATCAGTGACGTCATGTGTGGGAGAAAAACCCATCTATAATTCCTATGTCATTCCTATGTGTATGTTGTAACATCATGTCTTATCTTGTGAGTGATTAAAAGTAACACATTTTCAATCAATTCTCATGTAGTTTAAGTAACATATAATAAATACCTCGAGTTTATTTCACCAAAAATAAAATTTCCTTTAAAAGTAATGAAATTTTTCATGTTTTATATAATTTCAACAAATTTATTCACACTTTGTCTAAGACATTGAAAATGTTTAATAGTTGCTTATTTATTTTTTATTTTTTAAATAAGTTTTATTTTAAAAATGGAAAAAAATTATAAAGTTTTATTTTTAGCATGTGTGTTAGGTTAATAAATTTCACTATTAAATTCCACTAAGTCGAATTTTTAAAATGAAAATGACATGTTGATTTTTCAATTTCAAATGTTTAACAGACTTTTTTTAAAAAAAATGTGTCAGTCTAACAAATTTCATGTAGTAAGTCCAATGTTTAATTTTCATTTTTAAAATGTGTCAATCCAACAAATTTCACTAACTCGAAATTTTAAAGTTTTTTAAATGTGTCCATCTAACAAATTTCGCTAACTCAAATTTTTAAAGTTTTTAAATGTTTAAGTTTTACTCTTAAAATGTGATAAATTTTCAAAGTTTTGAAATATCACAAGCTGGTGGCGATATAGGTCAAGTAAAGATGAGTCACTCATGCAAGCTGATAACAAGTTTAGGCAGGAAAATCGGTTTGCATTAGTCATTTTTATACTCTTCGTTATCATGTTAATCGGAAGTGATCTCATAGTTATGATAAGACAAACCACGTGATGTTAACAACAAAGTGTTATTCGCAAGAAAATTGAATTCTATTTCCTTAAAACAATTGTAATGGAAAGGATATCGAGATTATCTTGAAAAATTTTTAGGTAAGTCCAGTTTTAATTATAACTCTTTTATCTCATGTTAAAATCTTTTTTTAAATTAACATTTTGTCTAAGTCATGCAAAATACACAACATCAGTTTTAACAGTGTAGGTTAAAGAAAACACTTTTTTCGCAATCAAACTATTTTATTCATCCTTTAAAATAACACACATCAAATAAGATGTATACAATTCTAATTTCAAAATTTTTGTAATGGCCAATAAAACACTCGTTCAGTGAAATCTTAAAATCAGTTAAACAACTTGAAAAAGGCATTCTCGACATATGCATGCGCGTTTTGATCTGTTAATTCCACTTTACATATTTTGCATATCATTTTGACTTTTAATTCACTATAAGTTCGAACTAATCTATAAGCTTCACTATCAGTTCAAATAACAAATCTTTTAAACAAGGTGATTTTGCAATGTTAGGTAAAACTTTATGAAAAGTATCACAATGTTGTAAAAAATCCGATTCCCAATTAAATATTTCACAACATTTTGTACATGAATGTTGTTTTCCTAAGTTGTGAGTTTTCTTATCTTTCAATAAGTCTGTCTTTCTTGAAAACAGTTCGTTCAATCACTACACTTGAATTGTTTGGGCGATTTGTGAATCTGTAAATCACTCTTTCGCGAAAAAACTTCACCACACACCTCACAGCGAAAACAATTAAATATTTCACAACACTTTGTACATGAATGTTGTTTTCCTAAGTTGTGAGTTTTCTTATCTTTCAATAAGTCTGTCTTTCTTGAAAACAGTTCGTTCAATCACTACACTTGAATTGTTTGGGCGATTTGTGAATCTGTTCGTGAATATGTAAATCACTCTTTCGCGAAAAAACTTCACCACACTCCTCACAGCGAAAACACTTCTCCTTTAAATTACTTTTCATAAAAAACACTAAGTTAACTTTTTGAGGAAATGTTTTGTTACACGACTTGCAGAAATAGGGTACCTTTTTAATTGCTGTAGGTGACATGGTTTTATCACCTTCAGAAGACTGCATGACTCGTTCCATATCAACTTTAATACTTAGACGAAAATCACAACCTTTTACATCAATCACAAAGTATTGTTTAGCATTAAACACTTTGTTCGTAAAATAACATTCTCACGTAGGGGGCGCTTGTTTCAAAATACTAGCATTTTATTGGTTAAAAAAAGTCACATGCAAAAAGTTTTCGGTAAAGTTTATAAAACTTTGAAATGTATTAAAAAAAGTGTAGCAATCGTAACGTATTTTTCTTTATTCGATACAGTTTACAATACTTTGAAATGTATTCTAAAAGTTTTAATCGTAACGTATTTTCCTAAATGAGTGGGGCCCCACCAGTGGCTGAGAGGTTGTGCTCTCGAAGCTGGTAGACGGGAGGTGTTGGGTTCGATCAAAATCGCGCCCGTCGGCCTAATCGTTCGGAGTTTTCGTGGTTTTCTTCGATCCGTGGATTTATCCATGCGTAAATACGGGTTAGGTTCCCTTAGAAAGACCCCCACGAAGGGCACTCCCCCCGGGCCTATATCCCTAGTGTAGATAATTGGCCGTCAATAATCAACCCAACCCAACCCTAAATGAGTGGGTTCGTGTACAACATTTTCTAACTTCGCTAATTAAATTTTTTTAAATTATGTGTACAATTTCCCTTATTTAAATATTGTGCAAAAGTAAAATTTGAATGTTATGTCAATACTTTTTTCAAATTCAAAATTAAATTAATTATATTAGCAAAATGTCTATTTGGTCACTTCATATAAGTAAAGTAATGTTATCTTTTAAACAAATTTCCTGTTTAAACATATGCGTAACGAATCGCGTTTATCAAATCATTACGTGATATTATCTTATCTTGCATCCTATGAAAAGATTTATTCTGTAATACCATGTAAAATGGTCCTAATCACACGTCTTAAATAATTTCCTGTTTAAACATATGCATAACGAATCATGTTTATCAATTTATTATCTTATTTTGCCTTCTATATGAAAAGATTTCCTCTGTGACCACATGTCAGCAGAAGGTTGTAGTATTTAAGTGAATTCCAATGGTCTTAAATATATTACTGTGAATGTTGTTATGTTAAAATGCAGCATAATAATAATAATGTGTGAGTAGTTTAAATTTCTTTAATAATAATAAAAAAATATGTATTTTATTTAAAGTGACCTATTAAAAGTTAAAGTTAGTGTCATCTACACAATGCTTAAAACATTAAAATTCTGTTAGTTATTTTTTAAAAGTAAAAATCTTTCGACTGCTTTTAAAATGTTGTATTGATTTTTCAAATAAAATCACTTAAGTATCATACTTTTAACTAAAATAGGTTAATAATTCAAATATGTGACGTTAAAAAAACTAGATGTCTTTCTCTTTTTTTTAAATGTTGGTTGTATTAAGTAAAATAGGGTTAAAATTTATTATAATCGTATAACTCTAAACGAAATACCTGCTCTCAAGTTAAATTATTGCTAAATTCTTGTTAAAAATTGTTCATATGAACGGGAAAAAATCTTTAAAATTGTTTTGTGTGTTGTATATATCATATTGCATGTTTTTATATCTAATATTTTACATATCAAATCACTTATTAACTGAATGTAACGATTATGTCTTGTATGTTGTAACCGGTTAGTTAAATATAGGGTTGATTATCTACATTAGGGATAAGTGTCTCTATGTAGGTCTTTCTAAGGGATCCTAACTCGTATTGATACAATGTTCGAATTTAAAAAAAATTGTATCTCTGTTTTTTCAAACTTTAAAGGTACTATTTTTCTTTTACAGATATTATTTTTTCCTTTTGTAGGTATTATTTTTCTTTTACAGATATTATATTTTTTTTTCCTTTTGTAGGTATTATTTTTCTTTTGCAGGTATACTAGTGTGTTGTAACTGGTTAGTTAAATATTGGGTTGATTATCTACGTTAGGGATAAGTGTCTTCATGTAGGTATTTCTAAGGGATCCTAACTCGTATTGACACAAGGTTCAAAGAAAATTCCGAACGGTTAGGTTGACGAGCGCAAGAAGTTTAAATTTCAACGTCTAGTAGCTTTAAAATCAGAACCTTGCACCTATAGGTGAGGTTCTTATGTGTGTATAAATTCTGAAATGTTTCTAAGACACTTTGGGGAATATGTTATTTAAACTTCTCTTAAAAAAATTAACTATTGTAAGTTAATATATATCCGGATTTCGACGAAAACTCTAAACGGTTAGGTCGACGAACTCGAGAGAAGTTTAAACAAAATTCCGAACGGTTAGGTCGACGAGTGCGAAAGGTAAACGTCTACCAGCTTTTTTTCGTGTTAGATTTTTATGAAGCAAAGTAATCGCATTACTTTCATTTACATGGCTATCACAATTTTCATTTTAAATCCTTAAAAATTTAGCTATTTTAATCTCATTTCAGTTAATACTTAAAGAATAATTTTTTATATTAAACTTTTATAAAGTCAAAAATAATGAGTTCGAAGAAAATTCCGAACAGTTAGGTCAACGAGCGCGAGAGGTAGCACATAAATATTTCTTTTACAGGTATTATTTTTTATAGCAGGCTTCCTACCACTCAACTCTACTAGCACTGTTGACATTCTGTTACTAAAAATTTAACCCTCACATCTATTTTAATCTCATTTACATTTAAGTTAATGTTTAAAGCGGAAAAAAAATTGTACATTCTGTTAAAATTATTGTTAGGGGAACCGTCGGTAGCGTAATAAATTTTCTCTTTTTTCGAATTGTTAAATTGGTCTTCTATATTTTAGTATACGTTTTCGTCTTTTAATAATGGTAAAGAAGGATAGTTCAGCTTACCTGAGATTTTCCTTATGCGCTGAATATTTCCACAGTAATCCAAAGTGTTTGCACTGATATTTATCTTATCGACTGATTGAAGTATTCGCTATATGGAAGTAATAAGAACTATTATTATTAGTAAGTAGAGATGCACGAAATAAGAAGTAGATCCATTTTGAGTATAATATATTATAATTCCTGGCTAGATATTTACATTTAAATCGCGTTTTTGGAGACTGCTTTTAGATGCTCCAATTTTACATTATATTTGAGATATATATTTATAACACATATGTACAAGAGCGTTTTAACTGCTCGGATTCATTTTAGATCTGAAGGGAATGTCTTTAAGTTCAGTTCACACGCGCGTGATAACAGCTGTAGTTTTTGAAGTAGGGAGGTCTGCAGTGTTTTTCACTTAATTGGTTTCGACAGTTTCTGGTTTTGTTCACTATGTTTTTCAGCTGCGGCACTTGAAGTACTTATTGGTAATTGGGGTCTGGTTTTTAACATGTTCTTATTTCGATCATTCACTGCACGTGGAGATTATTCACTGCATAAAAAAGGTTTCTCCGTCACTCCCCCGTAATCTCCTGTGTGGGGAATGGTTGAAGGTTCAGTTTCTTACGGTGTTTCTCGTACACAGGTTTGGGAGTGGGTTTCGTGAGAGTGTCGGCTGTCATTTCTTCAGTGGGGCAGTATTGTAAATCGATTTTTCCTTCTTCTTTCATCAGTTTGATGTTGTGGAAACGTATGTCGATGTGTTTGGATCGCTTAGTATCTTTATCGTTTTCAGTCATTTTTATACAGGACATATTATCCTCAAAAATCGTGATGGGTAATTTTTGTGGAATGTTGAGATCGCTAAGCAAGTTTGTTATCCAACTTAATTCTTGTGCTGCGTTGCTAGCTGAAACGTATTCAGCTTCGGCTGACGAAAGTGCAATACAATTTTGCCTTTTTGTAATCCAGTAAATCGGTGATTTTCCTAGCATGAATAGATTTCCTGATGTTGATTTACGTGTTTTCAAGTCACCTGCCCAGTCTGCATCGGCGTATGCTGTTAGGATGGGCTTGCTGTTTGCGTTAAGAGTTAAATTCAAATTTTCTGTAGTTTTAAGGTATGAAATGATTCTTTTCACTGCTGTCCAGTCCTTTTGGCGTGGTGTTTCATTTCTACGACATAATATTTTGACTGCTGCGGATATGTCAGGACGCGTGATTGTTGATATGTAAAGTAATGTGCCTGTGGCTTGTCGATATTTCGTGTTATTAGGTAAAAGATTATCATCGTCCTCAAGTCTGTTGAATCCTGCAATCATTGGTGTGTAATGAGGTTTCATGTCGTTTAAATTCAGTTTTTTCACTAGTTCCTGTATTTTATTGTTTTGATTTAGGTAATATGTATCGTTGATTTTATTAATGTTTATTCCTAGGTAATTATTCACTTCTCCTAAGTTTTTTAGTTCATATTCTTTCTTAAGTTGGTTTATTGTTTCTTCGATGTCACTGTCTTTTCCTGCTATCAGGATGTCGTCTACGTAGATGATGATGTATATCGGATTTTCTTGATTTGATTTAAAGTACAGACATGGATCATTTTTGCTCTGTATGAAATTATTGTTTGTGAGTGTTTCCGATATTTTAGTGTACCAGGCCTTTGCTGCTTGCTTAAGACCGTAGATGGCTTTTTGAAGTGTACAAACTTTTCTTTCATCGCCGGGTTTAATATACCAGTCTGGTTGACTCATATAAACAGTTTCAGTTAATTCACCGTGCAAAAATGCTGTGGTAACGTCAACATGTTTCACGTTCAAATTTTTGTGCAATGCGGAAATGAGAAATGCTCGTATTGTAGCGTGCGAAACTACAGGTGCGAAAGTTTGATCATAGTCAATCCCGAATCTTTGACTATATCCTTGTGCTACTAGACGCGCTTTATAGCTTTGAATATTTCCTAAATTGTCCTTTTTTAGTTTAAAGGTCCATTTTGAACCGATAATTTTTGTTCCGGGTGGTGGATCTGTTAAAGTCCAAGTGTTATTTTTTCTTAGGCATTGGATTTCATTTTGTGTTGCTTTTATCCAATTTTGTTTATCATTAGTATTTTCCATTTTTTCGATATCTTCCCAATTTTCGGGAATGTTTTCAGATGAACTATTTATGAGACAAACATATCTGTCAGGAGGAACGCCTCTATTTGTCCTATTGGACCTTCTTGGTTCAATTGGTTGCTGTTTGGGCACGGATGGTGTCTCTTCACTGTCAAGTTTTATTTCTAAGTGATTTTCATGTCTATCCGGTAATTGTGTATTGTCATCGGATGTTTTTGTGGTGATTTGTATCTCCTCAATGTTATCTGAGTGTACATTTTCATTCTCAAGAAATTTCACCGTTCTCGCTATTATAATTTGTTTTCCTTGTGTGTGAATTCTATAACCAGTCGATCGTGTATCATAACCTACAAACGTTCCGGTTTGAGCCCTGTTATCGAGTTCTCCTCTATTTACTTTATCGACGTAAAATAGCGCTTTACAACCGAATGTTCTTAAGTGTTTTAAATTCGGTTTAATTCCTTTCCATAATTCGTAAGGTGTTCTGTTGTTGTTTGCTTTGGTTGGGAGTCGGTTTTGTAAGTATGTTGCGGTGTTTATGGCTTCACCCCAAAAATGTTTGCTTAATTTTGCTTGTGATAGCATGCTTCTAGTCATATCTAATAAACTTTTATTTTTTCTCTCCGCAACTCCATTCTGGCTCGGATTATGCGGGACAGTCAATTGGTGTAAAATTCCGTTCTGTTTTAAGTATTCATCGATCTCTTGATTTACATATTCACGACCGTTATCCGATCTAATTTCCTTATGTTTTTTACCGAACTGATTGTATATCATCGTTATATATTCTTTTATCTTTTCAGCAACTTCGCTCTTTTTAGATAATAAATATATCATAGTATATCGGGAATAATCATCAATAAGAGTCATAAAATATATTTTTCCGCCTAAGGTCGGTGTATCTAGAGGTCCACACACGTCACTGTGGATCAAATCCGCAATATTAGTAGCTCGATTTGTTGCTGATTTAGGATACGGCATGTTAGTTAATTTAGTTTCGATACAAGTTACGCATGTTTTATTTTGATGTTTACATTTTCCTATCTTTATTCCGTCCGCAAGTTGATTTGTTATCATTGATTTAATCGCGTCATAATCTCTGTGACCTAGTCTGCGATGCCAGAGATCTATGCATTGTTTGCTGTCACAGTTATACGTTATGTTTATATAATTTTGTGGTTCTTCCACATCGTCTATTTCCTCAATAATGTATAAGTTTTTCTCATTTTTCGCCCTAATATATATTTCTTCATCAAAGATCAAATCGCATTTATTATCGTCGAAGATTAGTTTACACCCGTTTTTAGCGGCTTTACTAACCGAAATTAGGTTCGACTCTAAGTCTGGGACATAAAGCACTTCGCGTAATTTCGTTAGTTTTTCTTTTCCTTCGGGGGTTAATGTTTTTATAAAAACTTCTCCTGAACCGCTTCTTCCGCTGTCAGTTTATTACCATTCGCGATCGTTACTGAAGTTTTATTATAATCAATAAATTTACTAAATAGGCTTTTATCGTTACAAATGTGCGAGGTAGATCCTGAATCGAGAATCCAGTTATTTTTGCCTACTTTTTGAGTGATTAATGCTTTATTTTGCGTCTGATCATTTGCGTATTTTCTTTCGTTTGGAACTTTGTTTTCCTATGAGTTTCGGTCTTTTTATAACATAATGAAGATGAGAAATTCTTTTTATTTTTGAATTGATTGTTACGAGGATTTCCGGATTGTACCGTGTTTCTGCTCTTGTAGTGCCAGCATTCATAAGTGGAATGATTTTTCATTTTGCAGTTGTTGCAATATTTTTGTTCTCTTCTATTTTCAGTGTGTGTATATCTCCTATTTGTTTTAAATGCTCTCTCATTGTTGTTATATCCGCTATGTGATTGTTCTGACATTTCATGTCTACGATTATGTTCATCCGTTAATTTATTTTTGATAAAATCAGGGGTGAGCTCATTTTCTGGTCTCGCCTCCAACGCAGTTATCAAAGTATTGTAACTGGGGGGAAGAGAACACAGAAATAGCGCGGAAATATGTGAATCGCTAATATTTTCTCCAATGGCATTAAGTTTATCTATAATTTGCAAGATATTAGTGATATGTGAGATCATGTTTCCGCCCTCCGCTAATTTAGTACTGTATAATTTTCGTAACAGGTAAAGCTTACTAGATAAATTGCTTCTCTCATGTATATTTTTCAGAGCTTCCCATGTTAATTTGGCAGTTTCTAAGTTTTTTACATTTACGATTTGAGAATCATCGATGCTTAGGTTTATTAGAGCTCTAGTCTTGCGATCTTTTTTGTGCCATGCGGGATCGGCTGGATCCGGTGGATCTTGTACTATAATATCGTCAAGTTCCTCTTTAATCAGGAACATCTGCATCTTGAACTTCCCTGTACTATAATTCGTAGAATTGAGTTTCTCAGTAAATTGAGTATTTTCTTTTATCGCATTCATTTTTTTCTTTTTTTTTCTTTAGCGTTCTTTTATTTATTATTATATTTTAGAAATTTGTTAAATTATCGTTTTTGATACTGGGATAATATTCTTTTTTCAGAATCAGTCTCATAATCTTTGTTAGGGGAACCGTCGGTAGCGTAATAAATTTTCTCTTTTTTCGAATTGTTAAATTGGTCTTCTATATTTTAGTATACGTTTTCGTCTTTTAATAATGGTAAAGAAGGATAGTTCAGCTTACCTGAGATTTTCCTTATGCGCTGAATATTTCCACAGTAATCCAAAGTGTTTGCACTGATATTTATCTTATCGACTGATTGAAGTATTCGCTGTATGGAAGTAATAAGAACTATTATTATTAGTAAGTAGAGATGCACGAAATAAGAAGTAGATCCATTTTGAGTATAATATATTATAATTCCTGGCTAGATATTTACATTTAAATCGCGTTTTTGGAGACTGCTTTTAGATGCTCCAATTTTACATTATATTTGAGATATATATTTACAACACATATGTACAAGAGCGTTTTAACTGTTCGGATTCATTTTAGATTCTGAAGGGAATGTCTTTAAGTTCAGTTCACACGCGCGTGATAACAGCTGTAGTTTTTGAAGTAGGGAGGTCTGCAGAGTTTTTCACTTAATTGGTTTCGACAGTTTCTGGTTTTGTTCACTATGTTTTTCAGCTGCGGCACTTGAAGTACTTATTGGTAATTGGGGTCTGGTTTTTAACATGTTCTTATTTCGATCATTCGCTGCACGTGGAGATTATTCACTGCATAAAAAAGGTTTCTCCGTCAATTATTATTTTTTATATGCATATTATGTATTAAATGAGAAAAGCTAAAATGTTATGCATTATGTATATTTCATATACATAAATTTATGGACGATGAACACATTTCGTTGCATAAGAATTCTGTATATATTCATTTTTTACTAATCAATACAAAAAGTATTGTTTGTTGTGTGTGAATCGAAGGCAAGAATGAGTGAAGTGGCGGCCATACGACCCCTGCTTAGTCAGATAATACAACCTATAGAAATTATTTAAAATTTTGTATAGGTTGGGGGGGCCTTTAGCTATTACATACATCAAGCAAGACTTGTTTTTTTTTTATTTCTAGGTTCGTGAAGCTGAATTTCCTCATAGACACTCTACATCTTTAGCAGACCTCTCACATCTGATTTCCCGTATGACACAACTCTCGCTTAAACATAATAATTGAACACTTTTATTTCGTTACAGGTCTCACGCAGATGACTGGTGTAAAAGAATAGGCAAATGGGAAAAAAATAATAATTGTGGCGTTATGAATTGTTTTCATAGCGGGTGGTTATGGTGGGTCCACAATTAAAAAAAAAATTGAATATGATTAAAATCCTTTATTCTCCTACAAAAATTAAGCCCCCTACTCTTTCAGTGCACCTCTTCTAGAAGACCCCCTAAAAATAAGCCCTCCCCCTTATCGCATTCACTTCCGGTTCACTTCCTGTCTCTTATCTTCCACACACACTTCCGCTTCCACTGCCAGGATCACTTCCGGTCCCACCTCCACCACTTAGCACTTAGCCTGCTGACGCGAAACGAACATTCTCCTACTACTAAGGTAAATGTAAAACAAATTATAAAAATTGTTTTAATAACGATGATAATAAAGATTTCAATTTTAATTAAAATCTTTTTTATTGTTTTCATTGGACACCTGTTAGCAGTTAAATGAAATGGAAAAGTTTTAAGTTTTTTTAACCATTAGGAAAATTCTTGTTGTTTTCGGCTGAGAATGGACCACTTGGCGTCGTCACTTTATTTTTTTTAAGCGTTTTTAACGAAATTCTGTCACTTTAGAAGAATTTTTAAGCGTTTTTAACGAAAAATTCTGTAACTTTAGAAGAATTTTTAAGCGTTTTTAACAAAATTCTGTCAATTTAGAAGAATTTCTCTTTGAATAGGCAATAGAAATGCATGAAATCGTTACAAAAAGGATAGATGCAAACTATCAGATATGAAAAAAAAAAAAAAAAAGCCGAATTCAAAAATGGACGTCAGATGAGAAATCGTCTTCTAAAGCAAAAAACGGGGTCTTCCACTTTCATTTCCTCAAAATACCTTTAGCTCAGACATCCATCTAAACAAGAGTTAAAGTTATTGTAGGAAAGGGCCGACAAAATATTAAAGTATATAGGTTAGCACTTTCCCTTTATTTGCACGACTTAATGTTACTCAATAGCGTTCAGTTACTTCTCTTATCAACCTACTCGTTTAAACAATTCTTCCAGACAGTACGTTGTTAAATATTATTATGTATCGCGTAACGTTTATCGTTTGCTGGTTGAAACATCTGCGACATTGACATGCGATGATGGAAAGGCGCATTGCTTACAATCGAATGACGAATGCATTCAACGCTGTCAGGGCAGGGGTGCGATGGAGAGATTGATTGTGTAGATGGTTCCGAATTCCGACGAATATTTTTTCGAGGGCAGAGAATGCCAGGTACAACTGTAGTAATGGAAGTATTAATGGTAGTAATGGTTTCAATAACTGCGGCGATAGTTCAGACGTCTTTTTTAGCACTTTCCAACCTAGTTGAAAAGTGCTTATGACTTCGGTTTGTCTGGCCGTCTGTCCGTGCTCTAACTCCCGTAAATATGCTTGGATTGCTCTGCAATTTTTATATGTTATTGTTGTTATCTATAGCATGTTCCCTATTTCAACGGAAGTGTGTAGCACTTATAGTTTTTTTACAGGGACACTCAAAAGAATTCCGTTACATTGCGGTCTATGGGGAAAAATCATTTGCGGTTTATTTAAATAATGTTTCACTATTTTAAACGCATTGTAATTTATATATATTACTAAGGTGCATTAGAAGAAGTTTAATATAGAACAGGGTGTGCATAGCACTTATAGTTACTTTACAGGGACAGTCAAAATAATTCCGTTACATTACGTCTATGGAGAAAAATCGTCTGCGGTTTATTTAAATAATGTTTCACTATTTTAAACGCATTGAAATTTATATAGATCACTAAGGTGCATTACAAGAGACTTACTACGGAATATTGTGTGTATAGCAGTCATCGTTCATTTACAGGGACACGCAAAAGAATTCTCTACTGTCTGTTAACAATAATTCCTGGAAGTGCGTTTTAAGTTATTGAACGCGATTTTAATTTTAACTTGCTTTTTGTCTATTACGTGGTGTGTATAAATTCTGTAGATCCTATACAGGGCAGCACAAAAGTACGCGAACACATTTCTGTTTATTGACAAACTCCAGACGGAGAATTTTAAACTGTGCTACGCGTTTCCTAACTGAACTAAAATTATCATCCTATGTAGTATATATACAAATCTATAGATCCTATACAGGGCTGAATAAAAATATTCGGATATTTTTCCGAATATTGTATATGTTGGAAATTCCTGAAATTATGTTTTTAAATATGTTACGCGTTTTCTAAATTGTTTACTTAGATGTTAGCTTTTAGCTTATTAAATGGTATGATTTGTAAAATTATTTTGGAAGCGTTGGAAAGTGCTATATAATCTATGCTTGACGCGTGATTTTTCGTTCTTGTTTTTTTTTAATAACAAAAAAAAAATGTGGTTCAAAAAATGATCAATAGAGGGTGCTGATAGGAAGCGGATGTATGCAAATTAGACCAAGCAAAACACCCATTTCTTCGAAGCGTCTGACAAGCTTCAGTATCCCAGCACACGAAACGGGCCCTTTTCTCGTCTTCACTCATTTGGCCGAGAACATTTTTCGTATTCTCCATTCTTGTACACAGAGTTTAACCAACAGCGCTTGATCTGGTAACGATAGCATACATCGAATGAAGAACCTGTGTGCATTGAGGGGTTTTATGGATTGCCTGATTTGTATACACCTGCTTCATATTATTCCACTTTGTATATTATGAAATTAATATTGAAAAAAATATATTTATTATAACCTATACAAAAAATGAACAGAAATCAATTCCTATAAGCGTCAAATAAGCGGATTCAAAATGAAAGTCCATTCCGCCAAGTAGATTTTGAGTTATTCTTAAAAGACAACATGGGCGAGTCATCTAACATTAGGAGGTAGTACAAATTTTACATCTGAGAAATTCCAAAACTGCTTCACCGATAAGTTTCCCCTTTGGTATTCGAATATAAAATTTATTTTAGAATCCAAATGGGATGTCAAATTTGGGGTTTTGTTACAATTTCAGTATGGAGACAGTCTCCTAAGCTCATTTTTTAACATAAATTGAATGATAATGAAGACAGAATTCCCAATAGATTAGCTTTTTTCGTTTTTTTTTTCTCTCTGCGACTTAGAAATTAAAAAGTATGGAGTATTCTTTCTCCCATTTCTTTTCTTTCTTTCTTTTATTTTTATTTATTTATTTTTTTCTTTTTTTGCCGACTGTACCTTTGAAATTTATTTGGTAGAAGTTATGTAATACATTAGGTATTTTTTACATTTCGAACAATGGAGATATTAGTTGAGATAAGAAAGCTTCAAAAACACCTGTTCTAAAAGATATATAAAAAGTTTCTATATTGCAACATATTATTAAATCTTATCATTAGAATGTTATTATCAGGTCAAAACACATTCAACCCAAAGTGACATTTGCTTTTTTCAAAACCAATAAACAAACAAACAAAAGTCGTCTGCAGATCAGACAAGATAACTTGAAACAAGTTCAGTTGTTTTACTGCAAATGTTTCCGTTTTATTCCCTGTCTGAATTCAGATTACGAGAACAAGAAGAGTTGAATGCTGAGGAATTGTCAAATAAAAGTGTCAGGAGTGACGATTCCATTTTTTTTTTTTAAAGGTTTTGAATCGGTTCTGCGATATTCATCAAAACCTTGATATATTTTCATAGCAAAGTTATTATCATATCAAGAGATATCCAACCCAAAGTTCCATTTTCTTTCCTCAAAATCAGTAAACAAACAAACAAACAAAAAGCGGGAAAAGATAAATTGAATCATGAGCAAGAGTTTAGTTATTTTTCTGTAAACATTCTATAAACATTTCTCTTCTAATTCACGTTATGGTAACGAGAAAAATTGAATGCTGGGAAATCGAAGATGTCAGGATTCCGAAATTTTTTTCGAAAGAATGTTTTGAATCTGTTCTACGATATCAACCAAAACTCGGAGACATTTTTATAGTAACTTATCCAAAATGTGGTACTACTTGGATGCAAAACGTCGTTCTAAATATATTAAGAAGAGGACAACCGCTGGAGAAACTAGAAGATTTTTTTCTAGCCAGCCCATTTCTCGACCTATTAGGAGCTGAAGATTCGGAAAGGCTCATGATTCGACCAGGAGCTTACAAGACGCATCTGGTGTTTGAAAAAGTAAGATTAGTTAAATAATACAATAACAGTGAAGTAGCTCAACTGTTTCTCCTTTAGTCAGATTTTTAGAAAACATAAAATCTTCCTTTTAGTGTTTGTTCTTCTCACGAAACCCTATTCATCTCACTCCTATGTCTGTCCGTGCTCAAAAACTGTATAAGTTAGAGACTTGAAATTTTGTGTACTTACAGCTGAATACATCCTGTCACATGACAAATCATAAAATTTTGAATCCATCGGTAATTAGCTGATATATTAATTAAAAACTAATTAAAAAAGTAGTTCTTTAAAAAAAGAAGCTCAGATATCAATTTTGCCTAGATATCAAATTTGCTCTTCGTCAAGGCTAGCTGGAATTGGACCCCGAAGATAGACTACTCCAGACGAAGAAATATTCCCCTTTTCACACAGATAAAATGGCGTTCTGGGGATGTTTTGACCTCTATAAATTTTCGAAAATTGTTGCATTTTTCGATTTGAATGTTACGCCTCTATGCATAAATTATAAATACGAATTCAAATATGTAATTTTCGTAAGAATCCGATGATAATTAGTCGAGATATTAATTAAAAATTATTAATTTTTTAAGTGAGAAATGATTTGTTTATACACATGGCATGTGCAGATATTGAAGCGAGGGCCACAGATAAAATTAGCAGTACTGGGAGATTTCGGGCTGTATAAAACTATTAAAACTTTTTCATTTACCGATTTGAAAATTACACATCCATGCATAAAATTTATTGCTGAATGCAAAAATCGGATAATAATTAGCCGAGATAATAGTTAAAAATTTATTAATTTCTCATTCGAAAATATTTTTTTTTCGAAGTCCTGGTTTTAGCTTAGCAAGAGAAGGGAAGGTTGCCAGAAACAAACGCTGCTAGAATTAGAATGTACGCAGCAATTTTAAAGTATGTACAAATTTTTAAAACTATGTAAGATACGGATTTGAAAATTGATATATGTACGCAAAATCATATGCTGATTAAGAAATTCGAAAAATTGAAAACATCGGCCTTTTATTTTATCATTTATTTTATTTTTTATTATTTCTTTTACTTTCGGATATAAAAGATTAAAAAATATATAAACAATGCTTAGAAAAACCGCCACACAATTTATCCAAAACATGATTTTTCATTTTTTTTTTTTTGGAAAATTTATTTGGATTTATTAATAAAGGATGAAAGTGAAAGGAAATGGATTTATTAAAAAAGGATGAAATTCGTGTAAGGAATTTTAAACGAAACCCTTGTGCAATCTTCAATCACACTTACCTAGTTGTTTCTTAATTTCTACCTGCTAATTTCCTACTGGTTGTCTGTCCTCACACCTTGTAATTCTACCTTCCCTTTCTCGCATTTATACTAATAAATATAAGTCTACCTCCGATCTATATATGAGTTGACATTACATTATTACTGATCATGGTGAGCTACCGAAACCGGGCGTTCATTTTAGTTTTGTGTGCTAAAATAAATATTTAAAAAAATTCTCTATATGAAGTAGGAACTGAATCAAACAGGATTTTTCCAAGAGAAACATGGCTTGTTTTTTTATTCGCTGTACACGTGACCAGCTATGTGTTTTAATCGAATGACCCACTTGTTAACATTGTGCACTGCAGAAACAGAAATAATTTTGACCGAAATCAATTGTTTTAAAATGGGACGCGCTACCTCAAAAATGTCTGAAGTTCTTTCTTGTCTGATGGATCCACCATCCACAACGGAAAGGCCAAATTATCACTCAAGCAGCCTTCAAAAGTTAAATGCAAAAAATAAAAGATTATGTAAAATTTGAGAACCATTAAGCAAAATAAAATAAAAACATAAAGATTTGAATGTTTGAAACTTACAAAAAAGCTGCAGGAAATTATACTTTAAATAATAAAATTTGCAAACAACTATAAATTATTAAGTCTAAAGAAAGGTTGAAATTTTTAGGTCGCGTAAGAAAAGTTTGGGAATCGTTGATAGCTTAAATAACACCTACCTAGCTTTCGCTTCAAACGTTTGTGGTGCTGCCATCTAGCGCACCTTAAACAGAACATAAGTCGCAAAGTATGGATTTTAAATTTTATGAATCCTATTTTACTATTAATCAAACAACAGCGTCTTTATTTACGTTTATTAATAAGAATTATACTGTAGTAAGGTAATTAAAAAACCTAAATTAAGCAAGTTATGTTATCTTTAATCATTATATGAAGATGAGGATAGAAATAGCTTTACTTTCGTATATGTCATTTTATTCGTTATGGTGCTGCTACCTAGTGGAAGATAAGTGTCTCACAAAAGTGATGGGACACTTGTGCTTTATAAAAAGAAACTGCAATAAAATAAATAAACAAACATGTGCAAAAATTTTTTGGGTGTGTTTCATATTTAAAGTTAGTAACAATTATTACATAACATACATTTTGTCAAAATATTAAAATATTAATTTAGTAAAAATACAATTGTTCAGAACGGAGCAAAAAATGGCTCACATAAGTGATGGGACACTTACTTTTCCATCAAATATTTATCCACAAATTTTACTTTTTAAAAGGTTTTAATATTTTGTTGGATTTCCTTTTACTTTTAAAACATGATTTAATCTTTTTGGGATGGATTCGACTATTTTTTTTGTGATTTCTGGAGTGATTTTACCCCATTCTTCTTGAAGCACCGATTTTAGTTGTTGTTTTGAAGAAATGGTGTGTTTGCGAATTCTTGATTCCAATTCTTGCCAAATATTCTCTATGGGATTTAAGTCTGGAGATTGTGGTGGTGTTTTTATTATTTCAGGACAGTTATATAGCAGCCAGAGTCTAACGTTCAGAGCAGTGTGCTTGGGGTCATTGTCCTGGTAGAATTTAAAATCGTTATGAAGGTTCAATTTTCGTGCTGAAGATTTCAAATTTTGCTTTAAAATATCAATATACTTGTACTGGTCCATTATACTGTCAATAAAAACAAAATTACCAACTCCAGCGGACGACATACACCCCCATACCATAACTCCTCCTCCACCATGTTTTACTGTTGGTACCAAGTTCTGTTTGCGAAGTTCTTCCCTGGGTTTTCTCCACACCAAGATTCTACCGTCAGAACCAAATATATTAAATTTACTCTCATCAGCAAATATAACTTTATTCCAGTAATCAGAATTCTTATTTATGTTGGATTTTGCGAAAGCTAGTCTGAGTTTTCTATTCTTTTCACTTACGAAGAATTTTTTCCTGGCTACTCTACCGTGATATCCAGCAGATCGAATTACCCTTCTAATAGTTTCAGGATTAACAATTATTCCATATAATGCTTGTAAATCAGCAGCAACTTTTGAAGCACTAATTCTTGGATTTTTTTTAATATTTCGAACGATAATTCGCTTTATTCCATTGGATAGCTTTGATGGTCAGCCAGGTCTTCTTTTATCCTGAATCATATGATTCTTTTTATATCGTTTAATGATATTGAAAACTGTTGAACGACTCAAGTTAACTGTTTCAGCAGTTTTTCTAATAGATTTTCCACGTTCAATATGCAAATTAATAACTAATTTTCGAATTTCAGGCGAAGTTTCTTTTCGTTTAGCATTCATGACTACACAGAGCTAAAAAACACAAAAATTCCAAAACAAACTGGAGAGAAATACTGCAGACGATTTTATAAATTATTGCCAATTGCTTTTAAGTAAAAATAAAACCCCAAAAAATATTTTTATTGCTTATTTCAGGCGATTTTTGTTGCATATATAATGGTGTCCCATCACTTATGTGAGCTATTTTTTGCTCCGTTCTAAACATTTGTATTTTTATTAAATTAATATTTTAATATTTTGACAAAATGTATGTTATGTAATAATCTTTACTAAATTTAAGTATGAAACACACCCACAAAAAAAATGTGTACATGTTTTTTTAATTTATTTGATTAGTTTCCTTTTGTAAAGCACAAGTGTCCCATCACTTATGTGAGACACTGTATTAAGCCTTGCGCGGCAGCGCAAGGCTTATTTATTTCCAGTGTGACATCCTAATGTTAATTTAACACAGGGAATCCCATTGAACGAGTTAATTTACTAGAGTTTTTCCCACTTTTTGTACGCGCTTCCACAAATTTTCTTCAAAACACCTAATTCTGTAAAAAAATAAATCCTCCAATCAAAAAACTCTAAATGTAGTAAACGTGGAGTCTTTAAATTAAAGTCCAAATACTGATTAAAGTGATAAAAACATAACACGGAATATTTAAAATAATTAGCTAAAATTTGGCACGCGATGATCGATAGATTGAAGAAGCAATAAAAATAAAAAATAATTTTTCACGTTTCCCAGTTTTGGCCAATTTAAGCACCTGCTAGCCTTGGACATGCGATCTCGTGGTATATGTTTACTATTTCAAAAATATACGAGAATATTGTATTTATCTTTAAGATCCGAAGATGTCACCAATAGTTGTGAACGATCTACATTAAAAAGGTATTTTAAATATTCCGTGTTATGTTTTTATCACTTTAAGCAGTATTTGGACTTTAATTTAGATGTTACTGTCTTTATCAAAATTGGATGAATGTTCGATATTTACTTATCTAGTGATACTGTGATGTTACGAAATGCGTTTTTAAATTTCTCTCTTAATCGATGATTACTAAAATTCAACATGGTGAAAAAATGCAAATTTTCTGGTTGCAAGAGTGATGCACGATACTTTTACAAAGACTATATGCTGGGAGTTTTGTTTTTCCCTTTTCCTAAACCACAGAAAAACTTGAGTAAATGTAACGAATGGCTTTCTGCTTGTGGTATAACAAATAAGGAAAGGGCATGTTTACAAACAAACAGTTCCATCAACCAATCTACCACTGCATTTTTGTCGAAGCTATCATTGCAGGAATCGTCATGGCGACGTAGGCCAATCATATCATAGACCAGTTTAAGATAGACCAATCAAATCCCACCATCTCATGTGTATTGTAGGAGCCGTAAAGAACGAACAGGTTTTTCTGCCAAACCAACAGTAGTTTAACCAACAGTGACGTCAGATGCCCTTTCCTTATACAGAAACGATGACTAGAGACTGGTATGTTTGCTCTCGGCATTTCATTTATTTAAATGGCCCAACTGAAGAGTATCCTAACCCTATACAAAGAGTATCTCTGTCTGAACCGTTAAGTGATACATCAAATAAATATTCACGATATTATCGAGGAAATCGTGAAATTATCAAAAATAAAAGAGCCGCATACTATAAAAAATGTAAAAGCCAGATACAGAAGCGTAATACTTCATATTGTTTGCGAAATAAATCAAAGGCTAATAAATATAAGCTAAAATACTGGAAAAAAAATACTCAAATCATAATAGGATTCTCACCTCTAAGAAAATTAATCCTTCAAGATATCGACAGCTTGCTTTAGTGAAAAATCTGCTAGAGAGTTATAAATCAAACATAGCTCAGCAAAGCAGAAGAACAAATATTCAATTTCTAAAAACTCAAATAAAAGCTCAATTACTTGCGCGTAAAGCTATTCATACTAAAAATGTTTTGTATGCAAAGAGTTCATCGGCTTCAGAAAATTTTTCAAACAAATTTCAACAGATGTTATCAAAATCAACTCAAAATATCACTGCAGAAAATTTATGTGAAATAATTGGTGGCGAAAGAATTCACAACTCCAATGCAGAACCCTATTTTTGGGAAATAGCATATCACCCATTAGTTCACATACATTTAGATCATAATTATAGTAGTCATTCCAATTCTAAAATAGAACATATTCCTTTAGGTGATTTACATTTCGAGAAAAACATTGATGGTCATCATCCCAAAACTCTAATGTAGAAATGTGGACCTCTCTGTAACATTTGAGAGAATTCAGTTCGAAGGTTATTGCATATTCTTCATATATTTGCTTCTTCTCAGGGCAGTTCTACAAAGGAATTATTTTCAAACATAGATTGTTGTGAGTATAAATCGTATTACATAAAAGAAGATCAAATGTGTGCTGTTAATGAAATTATTGTTATGAAATTATTGTAACAAATGAAAACGAGATCAATAAATGGACTGTTTGTGACGATAAGAAAATAACAGATCGTACACGTTTTGTAAAAAATCTTGCAGATGTTTACATTTTGCTTCTACAGAAATGTTAAATTAAGAAATTGTCAATATAAGGTAAAATATTTATTCAGCTACAAAAAGAAATATTTTGCTGAAAATTTCATCCTCCATAACTACACATTTTATAACAAAATCAGAATACAGTTGTTTCATATATGCTCATTATTATTTTTTTGCTTCTTATGTGATAAAACAACATAAGATGTTATTAATAGCTTTCACACACGCTTACTAGTGTCTCTTTCCAAAGTGGTTGCAAATGTATTTTACACTATGGCATAAAATTATTTGCAAAAATGAACATGATTCGTTTTATTATTATCATTATAAAGATGAGAAACAATCCGTTAAAGTCCGTTATATACATTTTTTTGTTAAAAATTACTTTTATTATTTTAATTGTTTACAGAATAATCAGTGTTTGAACTGTATATTTCATATTACCAATACTGATTTTGATACGTGCAGTCTTTTACATACTTGCCTCGTTTGAATCTTGTCTGCTTCATATTAAATTGTTATTAAAAAACTTGAGATATTAAAAAAAAGGAACCTGCAAAGCAAATTAAAAAAATAAATTTATTTCCATTTTGTTAAGCCCGAGAAGGGACAGATATTAAAATTATTTTATTTAGTCAATGCTACAATAATGTTGCATTTTTATATTAAATCTTGCTCAGTCTATTTAATCTTAAAAAATTAAATTTAAATTTGAAAAATGATATTAAAGCAACTTTAAAACATTTCATTTAGAAATCTAAATAAATCTTCAACTTTTTTTCAGTTTTACATGCATTATACAAAATTTGTATTGTAGCAAATTCTAACAGACAAGAAACATGAGAAGTTCAAATAATTTTAAAAAGTTGAAGATTTATTTAGATTTCTAAATGAAATGTTTTAAAGTTGCTTTAATATCATGTTTCAAATTTAAATTTAATTTTTTAAGATTAAATAGACTGAGCAAGATTTAATATAAAAATGCAACATTATTGTAGCATTGACTAAATAAAATAATTTTAATATCTGTCCCTTCTCGGGCTTAACAAAATGGAAATAAATTTATTTTTTTAATTTGCTTTGCAGGTTCCTTTTTTTTAATAACATATGCTGTGTGCAGAAATCTCAAAATGCATGAATTTCGCTAACACTAAAAGATACCGTTGTACCTTATATGTGCGTACTTTGCTGGCAAGATAAATAAATAAAATCAATTCGGTGACAATAGTCTGCTGTTCGTTTCAGTAATAATATCAGTTTTGATAATGTTGTAACATAATGTTCAGTAATAATATCAGTTTTGAAAAAATGGCGGTACTTTCGTGTTAGAGCGGCCCCCACAATTACGATTATGCCAGTTACGATTTCGCCAAGATCATAGCAAAGCTTATATATGCATATATATACATCTATGCTTATATACTTCGTTATTATATACTTATAATGCTCATATATATGCCCTATACGTCATTATATACATTTTATTTAAATCTTATAGGCGATATATACATCCTATACACATGTCATATATGACTATAACTGAGCAATATGTGTCCCGAAATGTTACATACAGCCTATAGGCTTTATAATTTGGCGATAAATCTGGGTCGCTTGGCGATTCACCCTTGGGGGGGGGGGGGGGGGGTGTTGTAACACGAAAGTACCTAATTTCTTATGAAATTTGGAGTCACTCAGGCCTCAGTTTCTAAAATTCAATCCAATCTAGCTCATTTCTGCCACATTCTTCAATTCTTTTCTTTTTTTTTTTTTTTTTTTTCCGTAAATGCATCATTTTAGTAGGTGTTTTTATTCAAAAATTGCGAAATTGAATATCATTTTTTTTATATATATAAAGGCAAAATGGGCGGTTGCAGTTTGAACCGAATTTCTGGACTCGACAGCCAAAAAAATATCGTCGTTTGGAAGCAATCCATGATAAATCAAGATGCAGTACATTTATCGTAAAATGACAAACGCTATTCGATTCCCAATCAGCCGAAGAGTCATGTTGGCAGGTCGTACTACTTTACATTTAAAAATGAGTGTGTCAGGAAGTTTGGCATGTTTGAATAGGAAAATACATTTTTTGAGAACCAGGTGATACCTCGTCAAATACAATGGGTGAAACAAAAAAAAAAAAAAGAGTAAGTTAAATATTTACTAAAACATCGTGGAAAGTGTCACGTACAAAATAATGAAAAAACAAACTTACAATTTATTTAGAATTTACGTATTTAATTAACCAAAAAAATTTAATTAAATAATAATAAAAAAAAAAAACGGTATCCACTTCAAAGATTGGGATCCTAAGCCAAAAATAGACAATAATTCTGTTCTTATTAAATAATTATTTATTATCTGATATACGAATTTTATTGTCATATTGCTATTTATTTTAATTAGATATTAACGTATGTATGTATTTTTCGACTAGTAATGGGTGGAAGCATTATTGTTACATTCCTGGTTACCGTAAACATGGATGGTGACAGTTTCGGTTTGTAGGTGGCGACTGATATTATCAAAAGAAATTCAAATCTCTTTTGATCATGTACTGATCAAATACTCGGTTAATAGGGGAAGCAATTGAAATATTAAAACTAGTCCTCGTATTAACTGTGTTACTCGTAAAATCCGTGAAGATAATACGCATAATTAAACTAATTTCTCTAATTATCTCTCAACGGTAGAATTAACATACTATCACAAAGTGTCCCGCAAAAACAGGGTTGGACGGTATTTACCGTCTGATGGTTTTTACCGGTTTTAACCATGGTTTTTACCGTCTTTGGAAAAACATGTTTTTACCAGGGTTTTTACCACTTTTGAAAAAACTCATTAGTTTGATTGTTTTTGTCACTTTTATGCAAATTTATCTACCAATTTTTCATTTTCCCAAGGGTGAAAGTTTTCTGGATATTTAATACCACTATTTCCACATAACAATATTCACCTAATTTAGTTTCTGATTAGGTAAATAAAAGAATGCTATATGAAAATATTGGTTTTTAAGGAATATAAAAACCTGAAAAACTTTCATCCATGTTTTCCTCCTACAAGAATTCAAAATTTTAAAGATATTATTGTACATATATCATTATTAAACCTAAAACTCATTATAACTATTATTATGAGAATGCACACTACATTATTAATCTTGATGGAGATTAGTTTACTAATTTTTACTAAAGGAAAAAAGAAGTTATAAGTACACTTTTATCACATTTAAAAACCTTAATCATTTTAATAAAAACAAAATGCTTACAAATATTACAAGTTCTCTCTATATAAAAATACATCAATTACATGAAAATAGTTTTTATTAATAGTATTAAAATAAAGTGTAATGACTAGTAGAGTTTATTGTATCCTAAGTTATTTACCACTTTTTCCCAGGTTTTTACCGGTAAAAACAAACCTAGTTTTTACCATGTCCTGGTAAAAACCAGTTTTTACCGGTAAAAAGCCAACCCTGCGCAAAAAATCGGCTAACATCGAATTAATCACGGTCGATTTCACTCACGCATATCCTTTTTATTTTGAACAGTGCAGTAAGAGACATTAAATGGCTCGTTGATAGAGTCCGGATCTTAAATAAATAAATCACTCCTTTCCATGGCTCAGTTGACAATCGTACAAAGGGACGATATTTGGGACGTCCTTATCTCTCCCTTCATTCTTTCAAGACCTCGGGTATTCCTTTGCATTTTTTTGGGTGGGGTTTTCTGATAAATGAGGTTGAAATTCGGTCTGCTAAAGCTGAAAAATGACTCCATTTTTGATAGACAGCTGTAATGTAGAAATAGCATCGCTGAGAGAAAGAGATTTCATTCCTAATTTTGCCGGAAACCAGGTTGGTAGGAACAGATGTGTTGGCTCGTATCCTGCTTTTGGAGCTCATAAAATTATTAATAAGAGTTCAAATGAACGTGTTAAACGAGTTCGACTGCATATATATATGTAATGAATTACTGGGAGACATAAATAACTTCGGCATACGACCTCGTTTTTGGATCGAACTTCTTTTATTGAACCGTTCCATCGTACAATGCTAGCCATTTATGTTCATTTTAGAGACCTTAGCTTTGACAGGCCACTCAAATCTGGAATATCTGAGCTCTTGCTGGGATCACGCGAGTTTTGTTAAGAATTTCGGATAGTTTCCAGCAAGGGGCGAAGGTGTCAAACAGGGAGGGTACATTCATTGAAGGGGTCGATTAGAGCTTTTTAAGGAATGTCCGGGGATTGAGGACGACCCTAAGGCTTGGTCAGGACCTGGAGGCCGAAAACCACAATCGCCTGCAAGAAGCATTGACTCAGCCATTTTAATCTTAAAAGAGGGAAGTATTTTGGAAGTATGAAAGTGTTAATAAAAGTATGAAAGTAGAAAACGAAGTTATCAGGGAGCAAATTAGCTTTAAGCATTGGATTTAAAAGTTAGAAAAAGAGGCTGGGAATATAACTTATGAATTTTAAATTTAAAAAAAGGGTTTTTTTTTTTTATACTTGCATATATATATATATATATATATGATACATTCCTGTCGAAAATTGGCACATTATAGACGATCGCTATTGCTGTCAACTTGAACGTTCTTTCCACCAGACAATCGGAACATCTCAGTCCGAAACCACTAAAATTACCTGATAATCATATCGAGGTAGCCGCAGTCGAGATCGTTGAAATGTAGTCATGACACCCGGACAGGGCATCACTTCGAGTCACTCACCATGAAGACAAATCTCGAAGTATATCACATCGGAAATCTTAGTGTATTTGCAGTCGTAAAAATTGAGCAGAGGCAGTGAAATCCAGAAGAAATTTCCCAAAAACATTAAAAAGAAGACTTCATAACTTAATAGATGAGCAGTGGCTTTATTGTGATCACAGAGATGAAAACAACTCCACCAACTTTCGCTTCATTAAAACTGAACACATTTGAAGATCTTGAAGAATTAGCAGAGCTTGAAGAACATACTCCCCAGTGACGGCAATGAGATGACAACCACTAATTCGTGTAAATTCTGTCTCCGAAGCCAGTGTAACCGTATAAATACTTCAAAATTTGGCCCAAAGGTACAAAACGCGCGAACAAGCTGGTCCACTCGCATCCATGTTCGGAGGGCGCTAGGGGATAAAGAAGGCGGGGCTTTCTCGCTAATGGATGAAAAAATGAGGCCACGAAGACGTGTCTCTGACGTATGATTAAAACTCTTTAACAGAAGCGGCAAATTAAAAAGGTAAAAAGGTCTTTGGGCGCGAAAACCGCTTGGAATCATGGGATGCCGAATGAATTAAATAGAAATAAAAATGGTATTATAAAAGTTCCAAAGAATAAAAATTAAATGTCTCAAAAGAAGAAATTAGGCAGGTGCGTTTAGAGGCAGTGTTGCAATTTAAGAGAATAAGGTTTTAATAAATACGTGTAGCTTTTAACAGATTAAGATTTTTAGAATGATAAATAACAGAATACTTTGATTAAGTTATGGAATAAACTACAAAATAGATTTAAGAGATATTTTAAAAAGAGAGGGAAAAAAGAATTGAAGAATTTGGAATAATTTAACTAAAGAAATAGGGCGAAATTTTTTTATTATTACATATATATATATCAGTCTTTTCCATTTTCATTTATCTTTACCTATTTTATTATTTCTTCTTCTTTTTCTGGATATGACTCAAACAGGTATGTGTTCCTATTTCAATTTAAGATTTTCATTCCCCCATTTGGGTACGGTGTTTCTGAGTTGTGTTATAACGGTTATACATACATATATATATATATATATATATGTTATAAAATAGATAAGATGCTCCCCTCAATGAACTCCCTATTGCTTGTTCAAGGTTAAAACCCGAGGTCTGTTTTCTTTTAAACCTTAACTAAGGATTATTTTCGATGCCATCCATTCTCCTCTACTTAAAGTTCCGATTCAAATCACAAGCAGCCTGAATATCAGAGCCCATTATTCCACATTTATGGCTGTTTAAATCGTATCCTATACTCAAGTAGATTCCAGTTAATCAAGGATCTGTTTAACACGAACCCCATAAGGACGTAACGCAATAAAGTATTCATTCGAGTGAGCCGAATCTCTTGTAGTAACTTCAAAAGCAAGTCAGTCCGATATGAGTCGCCTTCTATGCAGTCTCCTAAACGCCCGGAATGTCTTAAAAGTTAATAAACTGCTTAAAAGCGACGACTCCAATCGATTTTATAGGTTCTATGTGTTTTATCTATTTGTATAGGAATACATGGGAAGGGAGGTCAGAATCTCTTTTCCGCCTTGATAAGTACCTTCAATTATAATACTAATTTATACTAAAGTGAATGTCACCTTCTCATTATTTTATATTCTTTTTCTACCGACACAGGTCCCGTGGTCGAAAGAAGCGAAATACATCTACGTGGCAAGAAACCCAAAAGACTGCTGCCTCTCTTTCTACCACCACGTGCGCGAAATACCCACTTATCCCTTCGCAGACCTCACGTTCGACGAATTTTTCGAGCTGTTCATGGCAGCAGAAATGGAATTCGGAGACTACTTTGCTCACCTTCTGTCCTGGTACCGTCAGAAAGACAGACCGAATGTTTTTTTTGCAACCTACGAAGAGATGAAAGACGACTTAAGCAATGTCGTCTTGCGAGTGGCCGAATTTCTTCGAGAGGGCGAAGCTCAGTACTTGAGGGAGAATTCCCACGTTCTCGAAAAGATAGTTCATCACTGCAGTTTTGAAGAAATGAAGTTCCTGAACAAAATTCTAAACCGATTGTACGGCAGCACTGGAGAGAGGCTGGACGATCCAAACTTACCTCAAGGAAGAAAACATATTCTGGAGTACATTGAAAAGTCATTGCCACCGCGGGCAAAGCGAGAAGAGATCCATTTCATCCGAAAGGGAGAAAGCGGAGGCTGGAGAGAGGTGTTCACAGAAGATCAAAACAGAAGAATGGACGAAAAAATCAAGACGATAAGGCAATGTGTTGACGCGATGCCATTGTGGAAAAACATATTATGAAAGCCCCTGTTCAGTGCAAAACTTTTTGACACACGAGAGGACGTCATCGGCTATCTTTTCTAGCATTCTACACTTTCTTGAGCTAGTCAATAAAAGAGATCCCCAATTTTTTAGACCCCGTTCAGACCGGATATTTAAGATATCTTAGACTGTTCCACTCCGGAATGAGAGTACTTGTCCACACTGTAAAATTCATCGAAGATAACTCATTGAACGTTCCTGTCTCTGAGATCTGAAGAAATGTAAAGTGTACTCATACACATAAGTTAAAACCAGCCAATCCGTTAAAGCGAACCTCCACAGCCAATCAAAGTGAGTAAGTGGTAGTGGCTGTATCTAGACATAGAAAGTTCGGCAATTTGAGATATCTTAAATATCTGGTCTGAACGGGGTATGAGTCAGTGTTTCCAGATTTGACAACCTGAGAGCTGTGAGTACACTAAGTCTGTACAGCATAGATGTCCCTCCCAGATCTTTTATTGAGATCTTAAAAAATAAAAGAAAATTATGTTTCTCAGCTAGAGCTAAACGCGGCAGGGGAGCGGGTGGAAAATAATAATCAAGAGAACAAAATATGGCATGGGTCCAGAATCGCCAGGGAAGTATTTCCAGATTAGAGATTTTGATACTTTTATGTTAGCCGGACGCAAATATCGTCAATAGTATTTTTTTCCCCCTTCGGCAATGGCTGCTTTTATTTTCAGCGTGTGCAAATTAGAAACAGTGCTTCGATTTTGAAATAAAATGCTTTCGTTTGATATAATTTTTCATTTATTTACTTTTGTATTTTAACGAAATGACTGAAACACGCATATTTTAAATGTATGTAATATAAGTATTTTAAAATTTAAAGTTATGCAATTTAGATGAAATAAATGGTTATATTTTTAAATGAAATGAATGCGATGGTAACACTATTTGGCGATTTATCACCTGCATCCAGCTAATATAAAAATATCGAGATTTTTTGTGAAAATCAAAGTACCTACCACTTTTTTAGAACATTAATCTTTGCTTTATTTAATGACTGGCATTCCTTGATGAACCCTTTCAGGGTCGGTGTTTGCATGGCACGAATACTTTAATACCAAATGGTACCCAGAATTTTGAAATAAAATTTTGCTGTTCTTTAATTACTTTCAAATAAATTTGTTCGTAAAATTCCGTTGTCATTCAATTATTTCAACATTTTAGCAGCAGAAGTACTTTGCTCATGAAAGGTTTAAATAAGGCGAAGATTACTAGTAGGCAAAATCGGTCGACCCCCCCCTCCGGCAACACTGCCTTTAAGGTGTCTTCTGCTCTAGTTTTGTAACCGATTCTTTTTTATTCACCTATGATGCCAACCTTCCAGGTTTTTCTTTTCAAGTCAAATAATCCTATTTTGAACCAGAAAATTAATTTAATAAAATGTTTCTGTGTGGAACATGTTTGATTTCACTTATTAACCCTCTCATATGAGGTTCCTAACTTAAATGATAAAATACAATGTTTTAGAAAAGGCTTTTGACTCGATTTTACTTTGAGTGATGTCTTTTAAACATTTAGGCTTCATTCATTCATGGTGTAAATTATTATTATTATTTTACAATCTTTAATAGCATTTTAATTCTGTTAATAATTTGAAGATTGATTTGTGAAAAAGAATCGGTAATGGGAGGGCTAAGTAAAACCAAATTCGAAGGTTGGCTGCTATGCATACTTGGCTAAATTTTAGTTAGGGGGATTAAATCTTTAAAAGTTTTTACTTAGTGATTGTAAGTATTGTATATTTTTTGTCAAGAATTCACGTTGTGTAATTGTTTGAAATAAAAAGGAAAAAAATATAAATTTATCGTCTCTTCACTGCAGATTTTCTCTACGGTCTCTCAAGTTTATAGAAATTTTAATAGTAGTTAATAAGAGAAATTTTAATTAAGTGCTGTTGTGAGCTATCAAACATTACAAATAAAGTTTTTTTCTGAAAGGTTTTCATATAATTTTGGCCACTACTGTATATATATTATGCATACATTTTGGATATTTATGTTGCAAATTTAAAAAATAGTTAACTTTTCTTTTAAATTCGCAACAGATTAAATAAATTAAAATCTGAACCAGCCTTGATACACAATTTATTTTACAAAATAAACAATCATTTATGTGAATCAACGTTTACAATATTGATATACAGTTGAACCTCGTTAACATGAACCTCAAGGGGAATCAAAATTTTGTTCATGTTAACAGTAATTCATGTTATCAGTATCAAATCTTTGTACTCGTTTTTATAGGGGACTATGAAAACAATTCATGTTAAAAGTAATTCACGTTAAGCGTGTTCATATTAACGAGGTTTGACTGAATTTACATTTTATTGTTTATTATATAGATATATTTACTCTTTCCATCGGTGACCACAGTCACATTTGTTAAAAGTAGTCATGGGCTCATCAGCAGACAATAAATAGCATGTATCTGCGGAAAAATAAGTTTATCGATGGCCACATTTTGGACAAGCTTCTTACACTGAATTGACAAAATTTTAATTTGATGACGGTTCCTTAATGCTTTCAGGGACTTTTTTTTCGTAGGGTCCTGTTTTAGTGAAAATTGTTTATGCTCGTGAAAGATCTAATCCTAATTTTGCGAATTTTAAATGAGCATTCTAGTCAGGTTCCTGTTGAGACAATTGAATTCTTACAAGGTCCTTCTTCAAAACCAAAGGCATTAAAATGACATATATAAATTTATATGTATACAATTCATAAATATAGCTGTATAATAGGTTATTGGATGTTTTGTAACAAATTGTATTTTATTTTAATTTGATAAAATTTATGAAGAGTTCATCTCTGATATGGAAATGTTTTGTGAGAGTTTCTTTTTTAAGATAAAGTTTTGTGAAGGGTCCTGCTTTAAGATAAATTCTTTTTCCCCCCCCCCTAAACAGAACCCTCGCTTCAAGGGCATTTCACACTCCTTTGAGCTTCATTAAATGTATACATGGTTTCCATTATGTATACTTAATTCTATGCAAATATGTTTTTTTTTTTTCAGTATGTTCATTCTATGCACAGGGTATTTTTGACATTGTTTTACAGTAGATATAAGTTTTTTTTTTTTTTTTTTTACATTTAACAATTCATTTTTTAAATATTTTCTCCCATGAATTCGAGAGACATTCATCTAGTTTTATAACACCCTAATCCATGCAGTAAATAATGGGAAAATACTTAATATTATATTTATAGAAATTAGCTTCTATTTAAAATTTTGCAAATGGCATGGATGATTTGGATGTAGTTTAATCTACAAGTTAGGTGCATTTTTTTTTTTTAAAGACAACATATATGAGGATATTTATATATCAAATTCAAACTATTATAAATATTTTTCATGTACGGCATAACTCAGTCTTCAGGAAGTGTGATTTCTTAGCAAACAGTCATGAGAAAGTAAAGACGATCCATCAAAAATGTCTAGGGCTTATTTATTATGTAGCCATATATATTAAATAAAATGTTATAAATGTATCCATTGAATGGTGTATTGGACAAACTGCTTATGTGTTTGATACATCCCTTTTTTCTACACAACAACGAATGAGGTGTCATTCAAAAGGTTTTTTGAACTGGCTTCTGACATTTCGTTAAGACATGTTTTTGGATTCAAAAAATAAATCAGCATTGTTTTTATCACCCATGAAATGAAAGGTTTTTCTCATATCAGTGTTGCCTCTAAAATAAAATACCTCATTATAGCGTGCTCAGCAATGATAATACAATAAAGTAAAGTGCCTGTGCATGAGTTTATTTTATATTTATGCTTAAAAAGAGAAAATTGAAATTCAGATGTTTAGAAGAAAAAGACACCCTCGATGTATTGAAGCAGTGGCACTTCATGTGTAGACTAAAATGTATGCTTTGTTACATTCCATTAAATTGTATTTTATAGGTATTCCATTTATTTTTCCAAAGTGGATGATGTCATCCTCCAATGAAGTCAAAATAGAATTGTTAATTTTCTTCTCATGCATGCCTTTTGCAATCTTTAATGAGCTTTTACTAATCCATGAGACACTATTTCTGGTTTCACTCATGCAGATATTTTTAATCTTTACACTCGCACGTGTCCAGTGGTGGATTGTTATTTATAAAAACATAAATAAATATGGGTAGAAAAGGTTGCTTTTGAAAATTTTACTTTCCTTGTCCAATTTAATCTCACTCTTTCTTTCTAGTTTGATAAAAAAAGATTTATCAACTGAAATGAAAAAACATTGAAATGGAACAGTTTTGATATACAATTTTATTTCATTGACATTCATTCTTTCCACCTGTGACCACAATCGCAACATTTGTAGAACGTAGTCATGGGCTCATCGGCAGACCTCGTTTGTATCTGCAGGAAATAGGCTTTTGCATGCCCACATTTTGGACACGCTTCTTCCGTCGAATCCACGTTTTCCCATGCAGCCGCGCCACCTAAAACATCATCCACTTCTTTCAGCTTTGGATACATGCGACTGCTAATTTTGCGCTTAATGTTATACACGTAAGGGCACGTGCTGCAAACAAACCTGTAGCAACGGGGACCTTCTTCGGCAACTAAGATATTCGCACAGGTCGGACAAAACATCAACATCTCGAAGCCTTTGAAGGAACAATATTTATTGATTCATACACACTCTCAACTGTTTTTCCTCCAACTGCTGATAAAATCCAAGATAAACCTATAAAAGATAAAAATGGGCATACTTTAAAATCATTAAAATTCCCATAAAAATGACAAATACATAGATTTTGTATTCATAGGGGTGAAAAAGAAAAACAGTTTGTGAATGCAACTATTGCTCAAAAATGTTTTTGCAAAAAATTGCTAGTACAGGGTCTCTCAATCTGGAATCATTCTAGACTTGGTAACTCTGGATGTTAGAGGTTATAGAATTATAATTTAAATTTGAGGGAATAAATGTCATCTTCAACTTTAAAATGTAGACATAAATATTTCAGGGATCATTCTAGAACATAAAAAAGGGCAGGGTGCACATTACATAATAAGGGCATTTTTGTAATAAGTGCCTATAACAATATACTGGGGGAGGGAAGTCTGGCAACAGCTTAAAGTACTCCTTAATTAAAAAATCCAATAACATTTCAAATTTCCATAACTTCATCGTTTGAAAAGTAGTAAAAATAGCAAAATGAAACTTGTTCTCGATTTTTATTGTAAAATTGTTTACTATATTCACAGTCATTTCCCCCTTTTCCTACGATATTCAAAAACTTCTCTCTCTAAAACTTTTATTCACCAGATAACTTTTTCCTGGTTTTAGCAAAACTGGTTTTGAAAAAGCTACAAAATAAAAGTTCTAAAGCTACTTCTCAATTTTTTTTATAGAACTTGCGCAAGTTATCATGTGGTCAAAGACCAGAATGCCTGATCTAATACTATATTTCACTAGACTAGGGGTGCACAACCTTTTTAAGTGAAGGGCCACTTACAAAAATGACTGGGTTGTCGAGGGCCACCATCAGAAAATTTTTGTTTCAAGGAGGTGTGACCGGGGGGGAGGGGGGAGATCAAATTAAAAAAAAAACAAATTTCGGAAGGGTAGATTTAGCCCCCTGGGTTCCTTCCTTCCAGTCAATGTATTCAGTTGTGTTGGCATTGATATATCAACAGTTTACGTTTGTATTTATACAAGGGATATAGCTAAGATTATTTTCAAAGAGTGAAAATACTCCTTGACTTTATTTGAAGGAATAAATTTAGCTTTAAAGATTGCCAGTGCCGAAAAAAAAATCTGCTTTCATGAATGAAGGTGGAGAGGAGGAGAAACATATATTATTCTAAATTGTACTTCTTAACATTTTCAGTCATAAAACGTGGATATCAAAGGGGTGCACAACCTTTATAAGAGGAGGGGCAGTCATAAAAATGACTGGATTGTTGAGAGCCAACATCCATAGAGTGGACAATTTTTTTTTTTGGCCTAAAAGTTCACTAAAATGCTAAATTTAAAAGTAGGATTAGCTCCCTATACTCCCCAGTGGCAGAAACACCGCGACACGGCGACGTAGTCGCGGACAAAGAAAATCTCTTGCAGACAATTTTTGTCTGCACTAATGAAATTAATTTAAAAAACTGTCTGCAACTTGCGGATTTCGTTAAAGGATCGCGGTAAAAACACTGAATTTCGTCAAAAAATCGCGGCCAAAACACGCGAATTTCGTCAAAAGATCGCAGTAAAAACATGCAATTTTCGCCAAAGGATTGCGGTAAAAACACACGAATTACGTCAAAAGATCAAGGTAAAAACGCGCGATTTTCGTCAAAGGATCGCGGTAAAAACACACGAATTTCGGCAAAGGATCGTGGTAAAAACACGAGATTTTCGTCAAAGGATCGCGGTAAAAACACGCGAATTTCGCAAAAGATCGCGGTAAAAAAAAAAAAAGTGATTTTCATGAAACGATTTTGAAAAAAATAGTCGTGAGTATCGTCAAAATTTACGGCATAAAAAGACTGCTAAAATATTGAAACCCAGTTCCTTTTCCTAATGTCTAAAGATCGTCGCAAAACGAGAAGAAATGCTAAAAATTGCATAAAAAGTTCAAAAATAGATTGAGGAATTCCTAATTCCTTTTACTAATGTAGAAAATTCACTGCAAAAAAAGAAAAAAACATAACAAATTAAGAAAATTAATCCAAAAGTGGGCTTTCTCTTCATAAAACATCACACACAGACAAACATCCATGTTTAATACATAAATTTTTAAATCTGAAACAATATACAGAACCAGCTTTTAAAAAAATGAGTTAACCGGAATCCAAGCTGCAGGAATCTAAACTCAGCTCGAACTGAAAACAATGTTAACCTGATCTGCAGCTGATGCAGAACTTTAAGACATTTTCTCCAGAAGGAATTTCTGTAGCTGCATCAGGGGAAGGAAATTTCTCTCCCCCCCCACCCTCCCTAAGCGTATCCTTCCCATTTTAGAAATCCCACAAAAAGTAAGATAATGGAACGATATCTAACATCAAAAGTTATAAGCAAAATTAATGAGTATGAATCAAGCTTACCCTATTTTAAATAAAAAGATGAAAATTTTCTAGTTTAGTGTATTATTCATTCATTAAAATTACACACAAAATTTGCAGACAGATTATGAAATTTTAAAAGCTTGTCGCAGACAGCTACAGAACTTTCTGCCACTGGGCTATACTCAACCACCTCCTTAGTCAGCATAACCCAATTCAGTTGGAAAGGATGGAAAAACTTGCATTTTTTTCCCATGCACGATTGACAATATTCATAGTTTTTTCCTAGTGATTGACGAAATTCACGATTATTACGCACACGTTCGGCGAAATTTGCGATTTATACGCCCCCGATCAGCAAAATTTGCGATTTTTATGCGCCCGATTGGCGAAATTTGCAATTATTTTTCGCATCCGATCGGCGAAATTTGCAATTTTTCGCTCCCGATTGGCGAAATATGCGATTTTTACGCGCCCGATTGGCAAAATTCGCGATTTTTACGTGCCGATCAGTGAAATTCATGATTTTTTACGTGCCCGATCGGCGGAATTCGCAATTTTTACGCGCCTGATCGGCAAAATTTACGATTTTTACGCGTCCAATCGACAAAATTCGCGATTTTTACACAGACGATCGGCGAAATTTACAATTTACACGCAGACTATCGGCAAAATTCGCGATTTATATGCACGCGATCGGTAAAATTTGCGATTTTTACGGGCCCGATCGGCAAAATTCGCGATTTTTACGCACCCGATCGGCAGAATTCGCGATTTTTACGAGCCCGATTGGCAAAATTCGCAATTTTTACGCACCCGATCGGCAGAATTCGCGATTTTTACGCGTCTGATCGGCAAAATTCGCAATTTTTACGCAGTAAATTGGCAAAATTTACAATTTACATGCACCCGATCGGCAAAATTCGCGATTTACACGCACCCGATCGGCAAAATTCGCGATTTATATGCACCCGATCGGCAAAATTCGCAATTTTTACGGGCCCTATCGGTAAAATTCACGATTTTTACGGGCCCAATCGGCAGAATTCGCGATTTTTACGGGCCCAATCGGCAAAATTCGCGATTTATATGCACCCGATCGGCAAAATTCGCGATTTTTACGCATACGATCGACAAAATTTACAATTTACACGCACCTGATCGGCAAAATTTGCGATTTATACGCACCCTATCGGCAGAATTCGCGATTTTTATAGGCCCGATCGGCAAAATTCATGATTTTTACGCAGGCGATCGGCAAAATTCACGATTTTTACACAGGCGATCGGCAAAATTCACGATTTTTATGCAGGCGATCGGCGAAATTTACAATTTATACGCACCCGATCGGCAAAATTCGCGATTTATATGCATTCGCTCGGCAAAATTTACGGTTTTTGCGCACCCGATGGGCGAAATTTGGCAAAATTCGCGATTTCTACGCACTTGATCAGCGAAATTTGTGATTTTTTCGTGTCCGATCGGCGAAATTGATCCACGGGCCACCAGTAATCCGATCGCGGGCCACTTTTGGCCCGCGGGCCACAGGTTGTGCACCCCTACACTAGACAAAGTGAAATTAATCAATGACCCTTAGTTACCCTTTATGGCTTGTTCAATAAAAAAAATGATAAATGAAAAAATTAATCATTCAAAGTCAAAGTTTAGACATACCAGAGCATTTCATAGAGAAATAAAGAGGGAAAGAGTTGTACTCCTGATGTACCATACTAGCATTCTAAAAATAAAAGATAAGTAAAGAATTTTTGAAAGTACATTGCAAACAAGGCAAGATTCTACCCAAGAATAAAAAGAGGGTAGAATTTTACTTGTAGAAAGGGCAAGGAGGGTAGAATTCTACCTGGAAAAGGGGCAAGGAGGGTGGGATTTTATCTAAAAAGGGCATGAGGGCAGGCCGCCCTTCTGAAACTCTCTAGAATAATCCCTGAATATTTGATCCCCATTTTGTTTTTAGGTAGATTTCATAAGTTGGCAATAAGTTCCTATGTTGGAATTTCTGAAAATTTTTTGCAGATCTATGCCAATTATGACTCCTAGAACCCAACACAACCCCCACTTCAAAACTTTTTTTATCTATCTAGATCACTTTTTTTATGGACACGATAACTTCCATAAATCTGCACAAATCTTTTCCAAACTGATACTTATGTATCAATTTAGAAGAAATCTTAATATTATCTACAACTTTTATGAGACCAACTCTTACAGAAAAAAAAAATCCTGCCAGCTCCGCCTACAGGCACAGGTAGATTTCGAAGTGGGCGATCAAGGGGCTTTTAACCCCTTCGAGACCGGTGGCTTTTACACACATTTTATTCAGTTGGCACTACTTTTTAAAAAAAAGCTAACTTTACTTAAACTATCACAAAAATGTTCTAATTAGAGAAATCAAATATTACTTTTATTTTTTTACTGGTGCCTAAAACAAATTCTGTATGCTCTTTTTGAGGGTGCATATATGCACCCATGGTCCCGGATGAGTTAAAAACCTTGGTCTGGTTCGTTAATGGACAAAATCGGACCAGGTGTGTGTGTGAAAACAGAAAAAACCCCATAATGTCTTAATTATAATGTTTAAAATTATTATTACTTCCAGGAAAAGGGCAAAATATTTACGTATGACAGATTTTTTATATTAAAAATGGCCTCAAGGGGTTTAAGAAGAAAAAAATTCATAACTTTGTTCGTTCACAAAATAGCAAATCCGCTTAAATTTATTAAAAATCTTCTTAATATTATCTACAACTGTTATATTGACACGTTTTTTGTAGAAAAAAAAAAAAAAAATCCTTGCCGGTTCAGCCAACAGCTACAGGTAGATTTCGAAATGGGTGGTCCCAACATCATGGCAAAAAGGTCCTTCTTTTGCAATTCCCAACAAACAGGCACCCCACGGTCTGCGTCTTCGAAATCTACCTGTGCCGAGCCATCAGGGATTTATATTTTTTTCTCAGCTGCAGTTTGGCATTTTAAAGATATTTTTCGAATAAATAATCGCGTGTGCATTTCTTATATTATAGAATTTTTCACTTGCTGCAGTATTTTCAGAAAATTGCATCTTTAATTTTTTAAAAGGGGGATCATGAAACCCCACTTGTCAAAAATCAAGCTAATATTGTTTCATCACGCATACATTGCAGTAATGAATAGGGATATCTATGCACAGGACAGGATGATAAATTGTATTTGAACATCCTTGATAAAACCGATGGATACATTTTTAAAACTGATATGTCAAATTGAGATGGGATATCATTCTGTAATAGACAATAACGAATAGTATACAATTTTATGCCAGATTTTTAAAAATGAGTACAGCATTAAGAACAATTACAATTTAATTGCTTTACGATTCCAAGTTCTCATTAAAAAAAAAAGGAATCAAGAAAATTTTACACCATGCAAAATAAATTTAATATAGATTCTTTACTCAAATCATTACTATTAATGTATTTCTTAATAAAGTTTTTGAAATTGAGTCATTTATTAAGAATCGATTGTAAATAGTAGATTAAAAACTTCTTTTTTCCTCCAGAGAGTAAGTAAAACCACAACTACAATTTCAAGAGCAATTAATTAATATTCCCTTCATCAGGGAATAAGACAGCTAATTAATTTAAACAGGGAACCTTCACGGAACATGCACTAAACAACCTCATAAAAACAATAAAACAAGACAAACTAGTCGTTGGGGCCACCGTAATACGTACCTAACGAAGAAAGAAAGCAAAAAAAAAAAAAAAAAAAGGTACTTCTCTATTATCCCATCGACAACTTTATAACAAAAAACTATCGCCCAACTGTAACGCCAAATAAACGCGAGAATTGGAATATCAAAATAAATAAATAAAATATAAGAATTTAAAGACACAATTGTTATTTTAGGGAATGAAATAACTCATAAATCATTAAAACAGAATGAAAAATACACGCAAATGTCGAATTAAAAACCATTTGATGACATAACAAACACGTACAATGCTCCTGACATCCAGTCAATGGAACTGCATTTTTGGCGCTTCATCTTACAGTTGGGCGATAGTTTTTTGTTATGAAAAGTGGTGGACGGGATGACACAGAAGTACCAAAAAAAAAAAAAAAAAATTACTGTAATTAATATTTTCGACGCCATTGCTATTGCAGTGAATCTGATCTTGTACGGACGGATAATACGTATAAGTACCAAATTGTGCATAAATCACACTTAAAGTAGAATCACTTTCAATTTACAACAAAATACCCACATATGTCTAAGTACTATTTGTGTTGTTATGAATCTTAAATATAAGATGTACCAAAAAATAATCAACTTTAGAACATCACGACATTTATTAATAAACTTACAGAGCGCTCGAGATCTAACACAAACACAATTACAGTTAACCTAGGTTATATATCCAATCCAGTGTTCATAGTTAATGGCTGATGCCACATCTCCCTTTCAAAGATCCATTCTGTTTGGAGCTTTCACAGTTCTACCACTCCGAGTGATATAGGGTTGATTACCTTTAGCTACGACAGCTTGTTCTGTTTTGGAAACCTCGCTCTTTGTACCCTCTTCTAAAACAACTTCTCCCATATTTTCTTCTGCTGCTTGTTTTAGTTTAGTACCGGGAATTAGAAATTTTCTATTTCGCCTTAGAGTTTGTTGTCCCTCTTTAACGAGATACGATCTTGGTGTATCTGCCTCCCTTTCTATAGTGCCAACAGCCTTTCTATCCGTTATCCAAACTTTTTCACCTGGATCTATTGGTTTCAGCTCATGGACTTTATGTCTTCGATTATAATCTCTTTCTTGTGCTTTTATTCTATTTTCTTCTATTTCTTCCAATCTCTCCTTCTGTACCAGTTTTGGTTGAAGTTCTGAGAGTGCTATGGGTAGAGTTGTTTGTAAACGCCGTCCCATCAACAGTTCTGCAGGGCTATACCCATTTTTCAAAGGCGAAGCTCTGTAGTTCAACAAAGCCAAATAAGGATCTTTGGACTTTTTGAATCTGAGTTTGATTACCTTGACTGCTGCCTCCACAAAACCATTGCTTTGAGGGTATCTGGGACTAGACGTAACGTGCTTGAAACCATACACTGTGGAAAATTGTTGGAACTCAGCTGTTCGAGTTACTTCAAATTGTCGTCCATTGTCAGACCTAACTATATCAGGTATTCCATGTCTGGCGAATATTGACTTACAGTGCAGAATTACTTCTTTGGATGTGAGCCTGTCTAATTTTGCGACTTCTGGATAGCGTGAATAGAAATCAGTTACCAGCAAATACCAGTCTGAATGAAGCTTGAATAGATCCATGGCTACGATTTCCCAAGGTCTTTGAGGAAAACTAGTTGGTTTCAGTGGTTCAGAACAGTTTCTAGCTTCCTGTATACATGATGGACATTCTCGAACGAGTTCCTCTATTTGCTTGCTCATTCCAGGCCAATAAACAGCTGAATTTGCCAAAGCTCTACATTTAGTTATTCCCATGTGACCTTCGTGAATTTTCTCCAAGATTTCTCGTTGAAGCTTGTTTGGTACAATTATTCGATTTCCTCTCATAATTAGGCCATTATGAACTGAAATTTCGTATCTTAAAGGCCAAAAGACCCGGCAAGATGATTCTACATTCTTTTTCTCTGGCCATCCTTCTAAAGCATAGGTAGTTAACATCCTACATGTTGAATCTTTTTCTTGTTCAAATTTCAACTGGGAAAGTCTTTTTGGAGCTATCGGAACAGTTTCTGTAATTTGGTTGACAAAGAGCTCGACATCTTCTTCCAAATCAAAAGTTGGGACCTGCTTTTGGTGAGGTGCTCTGGATAATGCATCTGCTGCCAGTAAATGTTTTCCTGGAGTATGAAAAACATCAAAAGAGTATCTCATCAATCTCATTTTTAATCTTTGAAGACGAGGAGTGAGATCATCTAAGGATTTTCTTGTTAATATAGGGACCAGAGGTTTGTGATCAGTTTCCAAAAGAAATTTTGTACCTATCAAATAATTACAAAACTTTTCGCATGCCCAAGTGAGTGCCAATGCCTCTTTTTCAATCTGGGCGTAACGTTTTTCTGTTGGGGTTAATGTTCTGGAAGCATACGCAATTACCTTCATCGTGGAGTCATCTTGTTTCTGGCATAATGTAGCTCCTAATCCATAGGATGAAGCATCAGCAGTTACTGTCGACTCTTTGTTAGGGTCAAATACAGTAAGTACTGGTTCGGACGAGAGCATTTCCTTTAGCTTTTTCAATGCATTTTCCTGGGGCGTATCCCAAATAAATTGACTTTTTATTGATAGCAGAGAAGTCAAAGGTGCCATGATATCTGAGAATTTTGGAATAAATCTTGCTAGATAATTAGCCATTCCAAGCAGCTGTTTAAGTTCCGTTTTGTTGGTTGGAGTTTCGAATTTTTGTATGGCTTGTATTTTCTCTGGATCTGGGCGTATTCCGGACTCATCGATTACATGACCAAGGAATTGTATAGACCTAACCGAGAAACAGCATTTTTGTTTATTTAGAGTGATTCCCGTTTCTTCCAGACGTTTCAAGGTTGATTTCAAACGCTCGTCATGTTCGTTTTGATTGCATCCCCATATCAGGATATCATCCATATTGCATATTATGCCTGATAGACCTTCCAAAGCTTGAGACATTCGACGCTGAAAATGTTCAGGTGCTGAAGAAATCCCGAAAGGTAAACGTAAAAAACGGAATCTACCGAAGGGTGTGATGAAAGTTGTAAGATAAGATGACTCTTCATCTAAAGGTACCTGCCAGAAACCAGAATTGGCATCTAATTTTGAAAATATTTTAGCTCCTGCCAACAGCGATAAATTGTATTCTGTAGTTGGTAACGGGTGCCATTCTCTTCGAATACTTCTATTAAGTACCGTTAAATCTACACAGATTCTTACATTTCCATCTTTTTTTCGTACCACCACTGCTGGTGAACACCAATCTGTGGGTGTTTCTACTGGTTCAATTACATTTAATTCTTGCATTCTATTAATCTCCGCCTTTGTTTTCTCCAACAACGGTATTGGTATTCTACGTGGAGAGGTGAGAGCATAAGGCTTAGCATCACCAATGAGTTCTATATGATAATTTCCTTTCAGCATTCCTAGTCCTTGAAACAACAGTGGAAATTCCCGAATAGGATCAAAGCTGCTAATACTTTGCACACAATGTGGTTGTATATTAGGACCTAGTCCGAAAGCTTTAATGGCTGGTTTTCCCAACAAACATGTTTGAAGGCCTTTTATGACAAAAATCTCTTCTAAACATCTTTTTCCATTATATTCTATGTTTTCAACTAATTTACCTGTTAATTTCAATGGTGTTCTATCGGGACCGAAAATTATTTTATCCGTACTCTTAAGATGAGCATTTTTTAGAACTGTTTGCACTATATTACTAGGAATGACTGAGTGATCAGCGCCACTGTCAATTTTAAATCGAATAGATTTTCCCAATATTTTGATCGGAACTATCCAATCATCACTATGTTGATTCTCTCCTATTAGACCTATGAACCCAGCTTCACCATGAATTTCATTTACTCTGTTCATAGAACACAAACAAACTTTTTCCCAGTGCCCTTTTTTCTTGCACTTCCGGCAAAAAGAGTCCTTAGCGGGACAAAATTTTCTATCATGAGGTGTTTTCCCACACCATTTACAATTTTTCACATTAGAATGCATTTTATGATCACGGAAGTTGATATTATTTTTATTTAAATTAAGAGGTGTCTGTCGAAGTTTCTTTTTATGTGTTACTGCATTAATCGAGGTATTACTCACTAACACAGACTGTTGCCGTTTGATAGATTCCGACAAACGGACTTTATCGATGGCGGTTTGTAAAGTAAGCTGAGGATCAAGTTGTAGCTTTTCACTCAAAGATTGGTCAGTAATACCGACAACAATGCGATCCCGGAGTAATTCATCATGAAGATTACCATAAGCACATTTATCAGCTAATGCATATAGATCAGTAATAAAATCGTTAACTGACTCACCTTCTTTTTGTATCCGTCGGTTAAATTGTGCCCTTTCAAATATTGTATTTCGTTTCACTACGAAATGATTATCAAATTTTTCTAGCACTGCTTGAAAATTCTTTTTATCAGCTTCTGTGATGTCGAATGACAGAAAAATATCTTCGGCTTTGTCACCCATAATATATATAAGAGCATCCACTTGTTCTTCACCTGACTTCGTATTTAATCCTGAAGCAGTTCTGAAGCGTAAAAATCTTTGTTTCCATTTCGGCCATTCGGTTGGCGTTGAAAAAGGAAAAGATTCTGGTGGTGAAATATGATAAGCTGATGTCGCCATTTCGTACACAGAGTGTGCGTAAAAATGAAATTAGATATTCAATTTGAAACCGCTTGCCACCATGTGTTGTTATGAATCTTAAATATAAGATGTACCAAAAAATAATCAACTTTAGAACATCACGACATTTATTAATAAACTTACAGAGCGCTCGAGATCTAACACAAACACAATTACAGTTAACCTAGGTTATATATCCAATCCAGTGTTCATAGTTAATGGCTGATGCCACACTATTGAATATATGGCTGATGCCACACTATTGAATATATATGTACGTATTTCTGTTATTTCTATTTTACGTACCTGGTACCCACACAAACGTAAAAATGAGGTTCGACCCGGTTGTATGAACTAAAGTAGAAGAATATCTGTTACGGCATATTGCATCACGTGTATCTATATGCAACTTAATGTAAAATACTCACATTGATTTACATTAAAAAAAATAGATTCCGATTATGAGAGAAAAAAGTAAATTTCTACTCTAATTTTAGCTCAAAAACAATTAAATTTATTGGATTAACCACCTTACCAACTCACCAATTTTACACTTGGGAACAGCATGCACAAATACAAATAGTAAATAAATAAACCATTTGAAAGTAGGCTGTTGCCAAATTGTGAAACTAAAATGATTTAGAATATCTCAACCATGATCTCAAGTTGTAACTATTAACTATAATAATACAATTAATTAAAATACCCATTTCATCATTCTTATTTTAAATTATATGTTAATGTACAAGATGATTATTTTACGTAAATATTTGAAGATACCTTTGAAAGCGAACAAACGAAAGTATCGAAAAATACAATCGATTAATCAGCTGTTGTTGTGACTTCAAATTCTTACTCATGTGTGTGAATTTCGCTATTTATTTAAAAAATTCAGTGTGTTTGTTAATGCCTCTTTAGTGTCATTTTCCCCAAGATGCTTAAATTTCTGGTAAGTTACTATCCAAATAAAATAAAACATGCTTTTAAAGTTCTTTTTTGAATTGGTATAATTTCGAATGATGCGATTTGTATTTATACTAGAGTGATATATAACATGACACAATTAGAGATTTCACTCTTTTTTTTTAACACTATTGTAAAGAACTTTATTAATTTATGTTCCTAAGTATGATATAGATATAGATTCAATATTAATATTGCACCATAAGATCCAACTTAATTAATTCATAAACCATTTTTATATGTTGATGTAAAAGTTCCATTCTATCTTAGATAATCGTGGATCAATTACGTATGTTCATACAGTGGTTTACAAAAGTAATAAGACGCTTTTAATATTCAGCATTATTGTACAATATAAAAAACGTTAAAAAATCGAAATGATTTCTTCTGTTATAAGAAATTGTTCAAATCTTCGTCTTTTACATTGTTAGTTTTCGTTAATAAAGTGCTCTTATATTTAAAAAACTAATTCGTGTTACAATGATAAAAAGTAGTGCAGAAGTCATTGGACACTCTATCGATCTTAAAATAAAACGATCCTGTTATGAAACGGAAATGTATCATAGGACGAAAAAATAATGGTAATGTGTTTGACAATCGTCTGCTTACGTTATTTTGTTAATGTTGTTGGAACTTCTGTTTTAAATATTTCATATTTTGTTGTCATTATTGTTTCTAGGGGAGTCACCCTTGGGGACTAGAAAACAAAGGGTTCTTAAAATATTAATGTTAAAAAATAAATAATTTATTACAGCAACAAAAAATCTTATTAATTGTACATTAATTTTTAGTTTTTTTTTTAAGTGCCTGATAACTTTTATGAATTACTAAATAAGAATGTGAAGTGCAACTGTAATAGTATAAAAGCAAATAGGAAACTTATTAAAATATTAAATACACTTTTAAAATGTGAAAGGGGAACAATTTATTTTTTGGAAAAGGTACTTCTCTATTATCCCGTCGACCACTTTTCATAACAAAAAACTATCGCCAAACTGTAAGATGAAATGCCAAAAATGCAGTTCCATTGACTGGATTTCAGAAGCATTATACATGTTTGTTATGTCATCGAGTGATTTTTAATTCGACGTTTACGTGTATTTTTCATTATGTTTTACTGATTTATTAGACACGTCTTCGTGGCCTCATTTTTTCATCCATTAGCGAGAAAGCCCCGCCTTCTTTATCCCCTAGCGCCCTCCGAACATGGATGCGAGTGGACCAGCTTGTTCGCGCGTTTTGTACCTTTGGGCCAAATTTTGAAGTATTTATACGGTTACACTGGCTTCGGAGACGGTTTTTACACGAATTAGTGGTTGTCATCTAATTGCCGTCACTGGGGAGTCTACACTAATGCATCGGTAGTATGTTCTTCAAGCTCCGCTAATTCTTCAAGATCTTCAAATGTGTTCAGTTTTAATGAAGCGAAAGTTGGTGGAGTTGCTTTCATCTCTGTGATCACAATAAAGCCACTGCTCATCTATTAAGTTATTAAGTCTTCTTTTTAATGTTTTTGGGAAATTTCTTCTGGATTTCACTGCCTCTGCTCAATTTTTACGACTGCTAATACACTACGATTTCTGATGTGATATACTTCGAGATTTGTCTTCATGGTGAGCGACTCGAAGTGATGCCCTGTCCGGGTGTCATGACTACATTTCAACGATCTCGACGGCGGCTACCTCGATATGATTATCAGGTAATTTTAGTGGTTTCGGACTGAGATGTTCCGATTGTCTGGTGGAAAGAACGTTCAAGTCGACAGCAATAGCGATCGTCTATAATGTGCCAATTTTTCAACAGGAATGTATCATATATATATATATACATGTATATTTATATATGTACATATATCACTGGCACCCGGCTAACCGAAAAGTATCGTTTTTTGTTATGAAAAGAGATTAAAGGGATAATAGAGAAGTATACCTTGGAAAAATACTAGAAAAAGCGAGACACCCGATTTGTCAATTTCTTTTTTGATGCGCGCCAACTGAAAAATTGGCAACCTCCAAATTCTACCCAATCAGAATACGTGCTTGCTACGGCAAGCTTTATCACAAAGTAAGCATCAATTTTATTCCATTTTGTGACTATTTACAAAGTTTTAGCAAGTTTTTCTTTACGATTTTTTGATTTTTACAAACTTATAGCAGTATTTTCCTCTGCATTTTTCTATTTTTACAAACTTTTAGCAACATTTCCTCTGGGTATTTCGATTTTTACAAACATTTAGTAAATTTTTTACTCCCCAATTTTTTGATTTTTACAAATTTTGGTACTTCTCTATTATCCTGTCGACCACTTTTCATAACAAAAAACGATCGCCAAACTGTAACGCTACGTAAACGGGAGAACGTTGCCATTGGGATATCAAAATAAATAAATAAATAAAATATAAGAATTTAAAGACACAATTGTTACTTTAATTAATGAAATAACTCATAAATCAGTAAAACATAATGAAAAATACATGCAAATGTCGAATTAAAAACCACTGGATCACATAACAAACACATATAATGCTTCGGACATCAAGTCAATTGGACTGCATTTTTGGCGTTTCATCTTACAGTTTGGCAATAGTTTTTTATTACGAAAAGTGGTCAATGGGAAAATAGAGAAGTACCCAAATTTTTACCAGTATTTTTTCCTCCTTGCTTAAACTTTGCAAATTGTCACAAAACGGAATAAAATCAATGTTTACTTTGTGAAAGAAATTCTCATAGGAACTGTGTAAGTAGTGAGTTCTCTGCCACAAAACACACAGTTTTTGACTGGGGAGAATCTCGAGATTCCTGATAGTTCGAATGCACAAAACTCATTCCATGCAGCGGTTAGAAACTTATAAATATTTACGCTTTGCGTACATTAATCGAAAAAAAAAAAAAAAAAACCTGGATGCATGAAACCCGCAGTGCAGCAATCTCTAGAATGCAGGAAGTACATCTTATCAAATGAAATCAACAAAAATTCCTGTACCTTTATTTCTCATCTTTCATTTTTTTATTATTTCACAAAAATGAGATACGACAAAACGTCAAACCATTAAACTTCACAAAACACATTCCAGAAATGTAATTCAACAAATCCGACACATGATAAACCAACCAAGACCTTCTTCTATCTTTGCTCAGAGCTCAAAATCTAATCCAATTTCCAGAACAAACAACAATAAACCAACCAATCAATCACAGTATGCGTGGAAGAAACGTAAGAAATAAACTGGTTGCAAGATATACTAATTTATTGCTTTGCCAAATTCACTGCCGCCAAATGCCTTGCTTGTTTTAGGATTTAACCTATTTTTTATTTGATACAAATATTCTGTTTAAATCTAAAATGATTTATTTATTATATTAAAAAATATTTAGTTAATATCTGAAAATGTTACTTTTAATTTAGTATGTTTTGCTTAGACTTGCTTTTCCATTAATGTTTGAATGCAGTAATCAACTTATTATTTTTTAATTTAGAGGTTTCAATTGCTATGATTTTAATTAAAAATTCTGCTACTTACATATTTTCCCAGCCAGGGGATCGATCGCCAAAAATGGTTGCCAATTGCCAATCTTGTTAATCGTTGTAAATCATGTTCAAAACAGTAATTTAACATTATTAAATGCATAACATTGTCTAACTTGTAAATAATGTAAAATAAATAAATAAAATGAACAATAATAAATAAATTATTTAAACTATAAATAAAAAAAATAATAAAAAATAAAGTGCATATTATAAGAAAAAAAAACTATAATAAATAAACAAACTATATAGTTGTCAAAAAATAAGGGTTACTGTTATCAGTATAATTGGCACCATGCTTGGTGCTGTTTTATGTCACTTGGCCTGGATAATACGGAAGTACCAAATAATTGAATGCTAAGTGATTAAGTAAACTTAGTACCTTTATAATTTATTGTCAGCAAATAATAATAATAAAAAAAGTGTAAAATTAAAATGAATTATAATTTTAAGGGTATTTTTTTATGTTAGCTGGGCACCAGTGATAACTTGCCAAATTGGCATAATTTTAAGTGCAATCTTTTATGTGAGATTTTGTTACTTGTATTGATAGGTTTGTTTTTATGTATTTTATTATGATTATTATATTTCAGTCATTTTTAAGATATATTGCAATGTTAAAATATTGGCTAGTTGTTATTTTAGCTAATGTCAGAAAAAATTGGGTTGACGAAATTAATAAAAATTGAAACAGATGTCGTAGACTCACCGGGATTGGCGCAATGGTACTTTTCAGTTAGGCCCGAAAAGTACTGGCGCTATTTTTGTTTTTGCATTATTGTGGCAAGAAAACCCAGATTTTTAATAAATGTTAGGCCTAGCATGCAAAAACAGCATGTTAGTTTATTATAAAATATGCACAATGTTTCATTTACTATAAAACACACACACAGTTTAATTTATTATAAAATACAACTGACTCATCTATTAGGTGTTTGATAAATACACACTATCTGGTGTACTGGCCAAAATCATTGGGTTGCTGTATGAGGTAAAAAATTTGCCATTTTGGCGCAAGAAAAAAAAAAAAAAATGTGCGACATCTGTACCAAACATTTTGGTGATTACTGGTCTGGTGCCTGGCTAACATAAAAGTACCCTTTTAAGTTATAAGCAAAAAGTTAAAATTATACTACCCGGATAAAAGTTTAGTTTGACATTTCAGAAATCATGGGCTCAGACTTTTAATAATAGAATTAGCAAAAGCAAAGAAGTCAAGTATAAGAGTCCTGTTAGATGGGTGCATCTAGTGAGTATATTGCCCCATCTCATAATTAGTATTCAACATAGAATAATCTACTTTGCAGATGGATTCATTCATCTCGTCATGGATGGGTGAATGTCTCAAATTTAAATTCGTTCATCCTCTTAAGCAGTGGCTGTGAAGTCATAATAAAGAACCAGAGGGTATGTGCTATAGGCAGAGGCACGGTCAGAAAAAACTACTTTTGTATTGTAGCAAACTACAATTACTTTACCGAAAATGTAGTCAACTACAACTACTTGTTATAAAAAGTAGAGACTACAAACTACTTTTCAAAAGTAGTTGCTACTTTTAGATTTTATTAAAAGGTTAAATTTACATTCGAAATTTAAAACACATATTAAATAATACAGTGATACCTTGTTATATTGCGTCTGTCGGGATACAATAAAATAGGTATTAGCATTAAAAATTACCGAAAGACAAAAGAAACAAGTTACGGCCACATGATTTGCAAAATGGTGCATTTTTTCCCCTGAAGTAGTCATTTCTCACTACACAAACTACTGATTTTTTGTGTCTCGCTACACTACCTTGTACAAAATGTAGTGGGCTACACTACAAACTACTATAAAAAGTACTACTGTCGATTCGCTGCTTGTAGTGCACAACTTCTGACTCCTGGGCAGAGGGTATATGGAGTTTCTTTTAAAAAATCAAGAAGCTATAAGGTATAAAATAGCTGCCAAAATGAAGGAAACCTTTTGGAAAAACTCTATATCAAAAGTTTGATAGTTCATAACCCAGTGGCAGAAACACTGCGACACGGCGACGTAGTCGCGGACAAACAAAATCTCATGCAGACAATTTTTGTCTGCACTAATGAAATAAATTTAAAAAACTGTCCGCAAATTGTGAATTTCGTCAAAAAATCACGGTAAAACACGTAATTTCGTCAAAAGATCGCGGTAAAAACATGTGATTTTCGTCAAAGTATAGCGGTAAAAACACGTGATTTTCGGCAAAGGATCGCGGTGAAAACACATAATTTCTTCAAAAGATCGCGTTAAAAACATGTGATTTTCGTCAAACGATAGCGGTAAAAACACGTGATTTTCGGCAAAGGATCGCGGTGAAAACACATAATTTCGTCAAAAGATCGCGGTGAAAACGCGTCAATTTCGTCAAAAGATCGCGGTAAAAACACACGAATTTCGTCAAAAGATCGTGGTAAAAACACCCAATTTTCGTTAAAAGATCGCGGTAAAAACATGCGATTTTCGGCAAAGGATCGCGGTAAAAACACATAATTTCGTCAAAAGATCGCGGTAAAAAACACACGAATTTCGTCAAAAGATCGCGGTAAAAACATGTGATTTTCGTCAAAGGATAGCAGTAAAAACACGCGATTTTCGGCAAAGGATCGCGGTGAAAACACATATCGTCAAAAGGTCGCGGTGAAAACGCTTGAATTTCGTCAAAAGATCGCGGTGAAAACGCATAAATTTCGTCAAAAGATCGCGGTAAAAACACACGAATTTCGTCAAAAGATCGTGGTAGAAACACACGATTTTCGTCAAAGGATCGCGATAAAAATATGCGATTTTTGTCAAAGGATCGCGGTAAAAACATGCAATTTTCGGCAAAGGATCGCGGTAAATACACATAATTTTGTCAAAAGATCGCGGTAAAAACACATATTTGTCAAACGATCGCGGTAAAAATGCGCGAATTTTGGCAAAAGATCTCAGTAAAAATACACGAATTTTGCAAAAGATCTCGGTAAAAGAAAAACGTGAATTTCATCAAACAATTTTGGAAAAAAAAATGGGGAGTATCGTCAAAATTTACTGCATAAAGAGACTGCTAAAATATTGAAACCCAGTTTCTTTTACTGTCTAAAACTCGTCACAAAATGAGAAAAAATGCTAAAAATTGCATAATTCAAAAATACATGGAAGAATTCCTTTTACTAAGGTAGAAAATTCGCTTGAAAAAAAAAAGACATAAAAAATTAGGAAAACTAGTCCAAAATTTTTCTTTAAGGTGCATAACTTCAGACAAAACAACACTTCAGACTCTTCCTGCCAAATCTTGCAGCTCTGCACTTAGTAGTCTCTTCAGAAGACATCACACACAGACAAACATCTATGTTTAATGCATAAATTTTTAAATCTGAAACAGTATAACAGAACCAACTTTTAAAAAATTGGGTTAACCCGAATCCAACTTGCAGGAATATAAACTCAGCTCAAACTGAAAACAGTGTTACCCGATCTGCAGCTGATGCAGAACTTTAATTAAAACATTTTTCTCCAGAAAGAATTTCTATAGCTGCATCAGGAAGGGAAATTTCTCTCCCCTCCCTTCCTAAGCTTATCCTTCCTATTTTAGAAATCCCACAAGAAGTGAGATGATGAAACGATATGTAACATCAAAAGTTATAAGCAAAATTAATGAGAATGCATCAAGCTTACCCTATTTTAAATAAAATGATGAAAAATTCCTAGTTTAGTGTATTAATCATTCATTAAAATTACACGCAAAATTTGCAGACAATTATGAAATTTTAAAAGCTTGTCGCAGACAGCTACAAAACTTTCTGCCACTGGGGTTCATAATGGAACTTAATTTTGAAAGCAGGATTTTTATAATTTTGAATATATATAATATAAAATAAGGTACTTTTCGGTTAGCCGGGCGCCAGTGGTATGTATACATGTATATATATACACACACACATATATATACATATATCTACATATACATATCTATACATACATATATATATACATATACGTATGTATATATATACATATATGTATATACATATGTATTTATATATATACATATATCACTGGCGCCCGGTTAACCGAAAAGTACCTAAAATAATATAACATAATATATATTTTTTAAATATATTTATAATTTTGAATTTTTATAGTTTTAAAAGTAGCACTAAATATCAGTGGAAAGATAATTTTGTACTTTTATGTTAGCTGTGCACATATCTCACCAATAGCAGCTTTAATTTTTCGCGTGCGTAAATTAGAAACAATTCTTGGATGTTGAAATAAAATGTCTTGGCTTATGCTATATTATTTCTTATTTTCTTTCTTTCTTTTTTTTTTTTGTATTTTAAAATGAAATGAGTGAAATGCATGTATTTTAAATTAAATTTATGTACTTTAAATAAAACGAGTGAAAGGTTTATATTTTAAATGAAATAAATGCAAGATAAATCACCTGCTAACAGTTAACATAAAAACATCTGCTAACATAAAAGAGCACCCATAATTTAATCCAAATTATGATGCAATAATTGTCAGAAGGATATTTCTATTTTAATAGCAATTATCTAGAAGAAAAGTGAAATATATGGAGAAAATTACTTATTAAAACAAATTGACTTTGCCAGTTAATGGAGCTGCACAGAAAAAATGACTATGCACCGGGATTTCAAAAATCCCGGTTCAAAGTAAATTTCAAAATGATAATCAAGTAAATTTCAAAATGATAAATTTTTCTTTTTAAAACTCTCTCTATATTTACTGAAATGTAGGGGGGATGCATTGTATCCTTGATCAGGTAGTTATTTTAATTTAAAACAAAATTAATCAAATTTGAGCAATCTTTTAATCACAACTTATCCATCTGTATCTAAAACTAAACACATATTTTAAAATATATTTATTGCACTAAATTATTAGTGCTACTTTTAAAACTATAAAAATTCAAAATTATAAATATATTTAAAAATATGTGTTAAATACAGGGTGGTTATAATATAAGTATCTCTATTTGGATCTGCCTGTAGCTTGAAGGAGTAACTGGACTGAAACCAAAATCGGTACACTTACTATTCAAGAAGGGGGAAGAAGAATGGAACAATAAAAAAAATTAATTACAATCATCGCCGACAGATGGCACTTTGGAGTGTGACATGTAATGTGTAATATTGTGTACTGTGGAGGTGTCGCAAATCTCAATGACTTTAGTGCATATCACAACATGGGCGAAACATCACTCCTGATGTGTTACATTCTGCAGTTGAGTATGTCATGCACCGCCTGGATTGTGTCCTCCAGCACAATGACCATGTGGAACCTGCATAGGATCGGACCCGCCATGCAAAAGCACAATCCCATTCACTGTGACATTTTCCAATAAATAGGTATGCCATCCGGTTTTACGTCTTAATTATTTGTTCTTGTATTACACATTACATTTCACACTCACTAGCGCCATCTGTCGGTGATAGTTTCATTCGGGTTATTCCTTCAAGCTACAGACAGTTCCATAACGACCCGGTCTATATTTCTTTCCAGGTTCTTGTATTCATATTTGATTTTTAAAATGTTAATCATTTAAATGGCGTACTTAATTATTGAAAGAGGTTGATCCTCTTAAGTCAGAAACAAATAATATAAGTTCGAAATTAGTTTTAATAACAGAAAGCATTTGAATACATTTTTAGCATGCGACACATCCAATAATTTATTATTTTTACCTTTTTTTAAAAAATGATTTTTATCTTTAGATAAGAAATACTTCTTTGTTAAAATGTCTTGGCATAACTCAGTCTTAAGAATACGAGATTCTGCGTCGAATCGTGAAAGTGAAATGGCAATGAATGAAAAAATCTCTCATCTTATAGGGCCAATTTGTGTTGATATATTTATGTATAAATAAAACAAATGCCTTTTCAATATATATATTAAATGGTGTAATTGTTTCTGCATTTGGTACTACATTGATAGTTATTTCATAAAGTGCTTTAAAAATTTTTGCTTTTGTCCCCCATTTATAGAAGTACATAATAGTAATATCATTAAAGTAATGCCCTATTGCTATTCAGAATATGAAATGTTACTAAGAAATGCCCCCCCCCCCCACCCAAAAAAAACAAAAAAAAAACTGAATGTTATGTATTTTGATTTGAGTATTTGCTCCAACTTTTAATCTCAGAGGTTTACAAAACAAATGTGGCTTAGCACTTTCTTGCCCCGACCCCCTCAATTATAGGACAGTTATGTATAAATCTCTGTCTATAAGATACTAGTAATCCATACCATAAAAAAATTTAAGAAATAAAAGAACATTATATAGTTAGTTTGGTACTTCTCTATTATCCCGTCAACAGAGTCAGATAATATAGACAAACACGCGAACGCCGTTCACAGAAAATTTTCAAAGTTTGCAGACAGTTTTGATGTTTTTTACAAATTTCTTTATAAAAAAAAATTATCAAGACCCCGGACAGAGAATCGGTGCGACGCACGTCGCAGACTCTTGAGAAGGTCTGCAGACTATTTTTCAACTGGAGAAAAAAAAGTTTGCTAGAAATTATTTGCCATGTACCATGGTACAGTATTTTTTGGAAAAAGCGCCGCGGCGCATACGAGTTTAAAACTTAAAAATATTGTAAGCAGGGTTGGCAAAAAACCGGGTTTTTTCGAAAAAAACCAAAAAAACTGTTTTTTTTGGCTTAAACCAGGTTTTTTTGGTTTAAACCGGGTTTTTTTGTATCTTTTTTAATTACATATATGCACATCAGTAAATAAAATTTAACATTGACAAGAATGATTAATATTACAATAACAATATATATATATATATATATATTCTGAAAACAGTTTAAACAAAATAAATAAACAATTGTTATTAATTATGTACAAATTCAAATCATTAAATTTTATTTAAAGCTGAGCTAACATCATTTACATTCAAATTCAAAACAGTTATATATATATATATATACAAAAGTTTCCTATGTAATACATAGAACATGATCACTTGTGCCGTCAGGTTCTACAGTAATGGTGATAAGTTTTAAATAATTTTTAAAGATTACTTTTTTAAAAAGTTGAAGAAATAATTGCTGTTTTATATATACATATTTCCAAATGCAACCTGTAATTCATGTTTGCCAAATGATTTAGCACACTTATAAAACATATTAATATGTTTATGTATTTCATATTGCATTCATAGAATGTATTCTGTATCTTAATGTTGATACTTAAAAGTTTTTAATAGTATTTAATTGCAAGATTTATATTAAATTCTTTAAAGACTTAATCTATTGCCTTCCTATATTTTTTCATTTTAATAAGCAACACTTAGTTGTGTTACATAAGAATATAAAGATATAATGTAGAATTTTACCTTGGTATGCTATACTAATTTTTTTTTTTTAATAAAAATAATGCAAAGAAAAGAAAGTGAGACTTACTTTTTTATTCAATTTAAAAAAACAAATTGAATTTCAGTAAGAAAATTAAATTGAAATATATTTAAAAAATATATATAAAAGAAACATTTTAAAAACATGGAAATTGAATAAATTTTCAAAATTTTAAGAAAATGGAAGTACGACACATGTCTATAAAGATTCTATGTTAATAAACAGGATTATTAGGGTTTAATGTTTTAAACAAAAAAACAAGTTTTGCCGCTTTTTGTAAACCCAGTCTGTTGCGTAACTTTGATTGTACAACACCAAATGAAGAAAAAATTCTCTCTACATTTACAGTAAGAATCGTTTCAACTTCTTTCAACACACCATCATTGAACTTTTTGATTTCATTTTCTTGAATATGCCACCATTCTATAGCTGATACATCTTTAATAAAATCATTCTCAAAAAGATATCTTTGAAATGGAGAACTTTTGGCACAAAATTTTAGTATCAGAGATAATAAATTGTTTTTTAGCATATTCCAATGCTTCTTTTTTTTTCTCCGATGGCAATTCGAGATCAGCATCCTTGGCTCTTGGATCCAACAGATAAGCAAGAAGATGGGCTGGTGTTATTGCCATTTTATAACGAGTATCTAGTTTTTTCATAATGTCTTTATTCAGTTTCAAATCTTCCATCTGTTTTTTTAAATTTTTAAAAAGAAAAACAGTTTCTCCAATTGTACAATTTTGGCTTTGTACTTTATCTAAAGCTACACTAATTGGCTTTAATTGTTGAAAATAGTCTTCAGCATTTCTTTTCAATGAAATGTTTGAAACTAGACTTTGGATATTTTTATCAATTTTGTCTTTATTATTTTCGCATATAGTTACAAGAACTGACCATGATTTCAGATAGCTGTCTAAAGCGTCAGCAAATGAGTTCCAACGAACTTCACAAGGCATTATTAGTTTTGATGTACTTGCATCTTTTCTGAAGCACGCATTTGCATATTGGTTGTTTCTGAAGTATTTGATTACATGCAAAATTTGTTCTTTTACATTTGGATAACTTATATCATTTGCCAGTAAATTTAGAATATGGGCTGCACATCCATAAGTAATAATATTAAACTCTTCTTTTTCATCAAACATATCCCTCATTTTTCAGACATTTCCAGTATTGTCTGTCACTAATGCTTGTATTAAACAATGAAATTCCGATTGGCATTTATTAATGGTTGTAGTCGCAATATCATACAGATTTTCACTTGTATGAGCAATTTCCGATGTATCAATAGTGTCTGCTAAGTATGTATTCCCGTCTTTTGTTGTTAAAGTAACACAGATCACAGGTTCGTTGTGAATGTTTGACCATCCATCTAATCCTAATGTGACAACTTCATTTTTTAATATATTTGCACATTTTTCTTTTTCTTTGCTGTAAGTATGATCTAATAAATCCCCAGCAATTTGTTTTCTTGATGGTGGAGAATATTCTGGGCGGAAACTCTGAAACCATTTTAATAAACTCAGGATGCTCTACAGTGCTAAATGCCGTATTTGTAACATATATAAACCTAGCAACTTGTTCATCAAACATTTGCTTTTGAGATGGTGTTGATTTACTGACAAAAAAGTCCATAGTATCTCTTTTCCTTTTTAAAGAACCAATTTCACTTGTTGCTCTTTGTGTTATTGCTGAATCCAAAGAACTTGAAATACTGGATAGTGACACTGACACATCATCTACACAAAAATAAAAATAAGAATTGCTTAATGATACAGAACATATTACTTAAAAAATCATAATCATATAATTAACAATAATTCAATACAAAGACATTTTTTTTTCTTTGTTTTACTGCAAAGTAAACATCTCTATCATATTGATATATTTATTTTTGATAATTTATTTAATACTCGAGATAAAATTACCATGTCTTTTATAATTTTGGATATTTATGATTGGTGAAAACTTAGTTAATCTCTAAGAGCCATGCATAAATTAAAAATTAACAATTTCATTTAATAACAGTTCTGATCACATAATTTGTTCTTAATAATATGATTAATTTGTAAAACTTTCAAACTTTTATCAAATGTAATTTTAAGATTATCAAAATAAAGTTCTCTAACAAAAAAATGTCTATTTAAAATTTTCTTGTTTTTTCCAAAATTTCATTACTTAGAATTACATAAATATTTTTTATTTCATAGAATATAACTTTCTAAAATCAAATAGCATATGCAAATTAAATAATAATATATGTGATTTTTATAATTTATCTTCTCAATCAAATAGCATTTCAAATAATAATGTAATTTTTTATAAGAGTTTAGAATCATCTGAATGAAGATATACATAATGTGTTCTCAATATGCATTACTTGTAATTTTACAGATAAATTAAAAATTTTGAATTTAACAAATATTTAACTTATTAACAAATTTTTAACAATTTTCTTTCAAAATTAAAAATAATAGCAGCAGGGTTGGGTTTTTGACGTCAAAAACTGGTTTTTGACATGACAGTGGTAAAAACCGTGTTTTTACCGGTTTATTCCGTCAAAAACCTATCGTTTTCGATTTTCCTCCGATTTATAGTGTAAGTGTAGCATACAATACATTTCTATATTGATTTTACTTGTTGTTCTTGTTTATTATTATTTACAATTACATTTGTTAAATTTATTTAAAAGAAGAACATTTCCTAAATGGGAAAGATTTAAAAATACAAGAGTAAACGGAAAGAACAATATTTGTCATTATCTGCTTCTGCACTAATATGGATTCTACTAACTGCCATGAAAAATAATATTAAATGATAATAAAATGTTATTATAATTATTAAATAACATTCAATATACATTTTTAATAAATTACATTAAAATTACTTTAGATATGCAAAAATGCTGTTATATTGTATGACCAGGGATCGGAAAAACTAAATTTTTATTGTAGCTAACTATAATTACTTTATCAGAAACGTAGTTAGCTACAACTACAATACTTGTTCTAAAAATAGCGACTACAAACTACTTTTCAAATGTAGTCATTACTTTCCGATTTTGTCAAAGGATTCAAGGTTTAATCCAAACTGACGACACGGATTAAATAATACACCGGCGACCCTTATCAGCCGGTATACAATATAATATATCGAGGGCCCGCGATATAATCGAGGGCATTAAAAAATACAATAAACAAAAAAAAGTTTTGTGCTCTAGAAAATTGTAGAAATAAAACTTGAAATGCAAACAATAAACAAATCTGCAAATAAAGCAATTCTAAGTAACAAGTAACCTGGAATAAAAACATGAAGGCCTAATAAAGAGTATACATTCAAAAAAGAAAATTTATTTCTTTAGTAGATTAGTATACTTTATTTTAGCAGCAAGTGTCAATAGAGAAATTCTACGACTTCATGCGATTTGTTACTATACACTGCAACTGAGATTTGTCGCTGAAATTTGCAAATTATTGTGCAGAACAAATTTTGCATGAAAAAGCAAGTTATTGCCACGTGATTTGTAGAATGTCAGATTTATTTTCTCCTTAAAGTAGCGTCGATTTTTGCTGCAAACTACTGATTTTTTGTATCGTGCAACTCGCTACTACAAACTACTAAAAAAAAGCAGGGACTACTGTAGTTTCGCAACTTGTAACGCGTTACTTCCTAATCTGGGTATGACAATATATGTTAAGCATGGATTGGCAATGAATAAATTTGAATATTTTTATATATAATATTTTAAAATGCATATCTTATGTATTTCATAAATGCAATTATGGTGATTTTCATTTGCTTTTCAGTAAGCAGAATCTTAAAGTTTTGTTTTAAACAGTGTAATAAATTCTAATGAAATTCTTTTTTATTTTTCTTGTGTGGATAAATATACCTTAGAGTCTTTTTGATACTGAATATTTCATGTAAAACAACGTAATATTAAAGATAGAATGAAAAAAAAAATGTAAAAACAAACTACTAAAAATGGGTTTTTGACAGTTTTTGACAAAGAGGTTTTTGACATGACGGTAAAAACCGTCATGCGTCAAAAACTTGCCAACCCTGAATAGCAGCAATAATAATGATAAAATAAGTACTTACCATTATCAACAGAATCAGAATCAGAATGATGATGAGAATTATTACAAGTTTCAATGTGTTTCTTCATCCTAGCTACTTGACCTTCCATTTCTTTATTACAATTTTTGCATCTAGCTCTACAACCTTTCCTTTTATCATTTTTTACTTCATTAAAATATAACCAAACTAAATCTTTTCTTCTACCAAAATTAGACATTTTTTGTTCTCAATCTTGGACCATTCATACACAGGTGCATACACAGGTGCAACTATGATGCAACTGTGACTTATGCAGGTTGACTGCTGAAATGAGTTGAGCTGTTCAGTTAGAAGTAGAAGTTATTTGTACATCAAATAATTTGAAAACTTAATTATATAAGAAAAAAATCTTTAAAAAAATTAACAAAAAAACCAATTGGTTTTTTTCAGAAAAAAACCATTTGGTTTAAACCGTGCCAACCCTGATTGTAAGTGCGACAATTACGCCAGTACGGCCAATTTTTTGTTAAGCAGAGTGACTGGCATTTTATAAGAAAGAGTTGCAATATTAAGGAATGGTTTGTCTCAAAAACAGTAGATAAACTGATGAGTAAGAGTTCATTACTTCCATTCATAGACTAATAACTTTTTTATTTTAACATACATTTATTCATATTTCAGTTATTTGATAGATTAATAAAATAACAATTTTATTGAGCAATCATAAATTGATTCAATAAAACACCTTCAAGCAATATATTTACATTTAGTTGTATCTTAATGAATTTTAGACATAAATTGATTTATTTATATAAGTTAATAATTAAAATATTTCACATTTTAATAAAGAATTTTTTTTTAAATTTTCATTAGTTTTTCTTTCATTTATTAGTTGTCGGTATGAAGCATACCATTCAATACTACATTTCTTGACTGAGTTTTAATAATGCTTGTAAATTAATATTTTTCTTTTAGTAGTGTTGCTTAGTGGCACTCCACTCGCATATAACTTTTCATTTTTGCTGTTAGCGGCGATATAGGACTCAGGAGGGGTGCGGCGGTTTTTTTTTGCAGAAAATTTAAGAAATTATTTGAGTTCGCAGACAGTTTTACACTTTATCTAAGTCTGCCTGTCGACCACATTTCATAACAAAAAACTATCGTCCAACTGTAACGCCCAATAAACGGGAGAACGTTGCCATTGGAATATCAAAATAAATAAATAAAATATAAGAATTTAAGGACACGGTTGTTATTTTAATGAATGAAATAACTCATAAATCGGTGAAACAGAATGAAAAATACACGCAAATGTCGAATTAAAAACCACTTGATGACATCGTGTAATGCTTCTGACATCCAGTCAATGGGTTGGGTGATAGTTTTTTGTTATGAAAATTGGTCGACGGGATAATAGAGAAGTACCGTTAGTTCTTTATGCATAAAGCAAAATTCAAATAATGTCTGAGAAATAATGTAATTAAGAATTAAGCAAAACATCATAGCAGTTTTTGGTTTCTGTTCCAGGGTTGCAAAAAAGCCGGCTAAAATTAGTAAAAGCCAGGCCAGTGGCTTTTATTGGTTTTAACCGGCTTTTTTTGGCCGAAATTGGCCTTTTTTGGTCAAAATTGGCTTTTATACATTGAAGCAATTTATTTATAAACTGTAGATTTTTAAGTATTTTTTAACTAATTAAAAAGACATTTTATTGAGTTAGAATTTAATAAATAACTTAATTTCTCAATAATGAAGACATTAATATTGGAATAACACATAGACTGGTGATTTGAGTCAGAATTGTAAATATGTTACCTAAATTTTAACAATGCATACTCAGTGCATAACTATTGCTATATTTTTTAAATAAAAGCTTTATTATTATTATTTATTTAATTTACACTTTTTTTCAGTTTTACTTCTTTAAATAATTAAATAGGACAACAGTTGTTTAATTACATATTTTATTAATCAACTAATTTTAAAGGCTATTAACCCACTAGTAGAAATAATGCAACATGACAGTGGGGACTGGAGATTTTAGAAAATTTTTGAAGATTAATCTAATAGCTTAAAAAATACTGTAGTTAAAAAAAAAGAAAGCTAAATTTTACTTTGTCTCTGGATTACTGTAATCTTACTGTATTTTCTTTGTCATTGAAAATTTTGCTTATTTAATGGGTTACTATTATTTCTTGTGGTAGTAGACATTGTTGCGTCATAGATAAATTTTGTTTTGCTGCAGATTGATACACACACACACACACAAATTAGTTACTGGGGCTATTGATATGAAAGTTTTAATATTTCTCATATCTTTAAAATCATACATACAGCAATTTAATAAAAACACCATTTTCCACTGTTAAAAACGGTAATATGAATAACATTTGCTTTTCATTTCAACAAGTTTTATTTATTTATTTTTTTAACTTCTCTCTTTTTTTATACACTTACATCTACTAAAATCTCCTCAAATATTATATATTCTTCCTAATTCCTCTTTCAACGTTTATCATTCCATAATTTAATCTCATCAAATGGACTTATCAGGCATGAGTTTTGCAATTGCTTAGTAGAAAATCAAACTTATTAAAATATATTTTTATAAGACATTAGAATACTGATTACTAGCTAAACTAGTCGTTGGGGGCCACCGTAATACTTACCCATCATGGATATGCATAATGTAAAATATTAAAACAAAAATGTGTAAACTACTTATAAAATGCATAGCAATTCAAATAAAATCGTGGCTTGATGACGTCATAACTTTATAGGCTCAATTACTGAATTGCTTGAAAGAGGTTTTTCCTTATAACTCCAAAAATAATAATCCTATTAACTAGCGGTTTATTGCATCTGATTAAGCGTCAAATTTCCAATTAAAATATATCTTTGAAGTGAAATTTGGATGAAATACAGGGTCATGAAAAATCGAAGAGTGTGGAAAATAGGATTACAAATATCTCAGCAACTAATTATCCGATCGACTTCATGCTTTATGCAAAATTTATGTTTTTTTATTGTCTTTTATATTCATTTCTTAAACTAAACAATTTCGAAAATTTTTATATACCTTTTATCAGAACGAATATTTCGAGAGTCCGAAAAAAATAGTTCCGGTTAATCGAGGTTATTGAAATGAAATAGGCTTCTTCCCATTATTACATACTAAGTACATACCAAATTGCAAGTGTCTATCTCAATTTTTTTGGGAGATAGAGCGTTTACAGACACACAGACGGACGGCAAAATTTTTTTTCTAAAAATATGTTTTTTGGAATCTCCAGTGTCTGAAACGTGTAAATCCGTCAAATTTTTTTTTTCGATTTTCAAAACGATTACAAGACATACCCTATACTACGTATGATGGGTAAGTAATATGAATGCTCTCAAGTATTATACATGTTAATTTCATTTATTAAATATATAAATCATTAAGTTTTAAATCCACAACAATTTTAAAAGTAAAAAGCAGTATATGTAAGAATTTTTCATTTTTGATGGTGATGTTTTGTTATTGTATATGTATTATGTATAATATATGTCGAGCTATGTAATACAGAATTTCAAAATGCCACCTTGCAGTCCAATTTAATATATTCTTTTCAAGAAGTATATTAATTTTTTAGAAGGAAATATTTTTTATTGCATTAAAATAAATTAATGTGAATTAGCTGTAAACCACTTTTTTTTAATAAAAGCCGGACATTTTCAATTAAAGCCGGCTTTTTTTAAATGGTTAAAACCAAAAAAAGCCGGCCGGCTTTTTTTGGCCTGGCTAAAAGCCGGCAACTCTGTTCTGTTCCCCAGTATTGTTCAATGATTTTTGTTTTGAGAAACCAGGATTTAAAATTCATGAATTTCTTTATGTATATATATATATAAATTGAAATAGTGATAGGTTCGTTCCAGAAAAATAAAATAAAATGACTTATAAAATTCTTTTTAGGTTACATTTGGTGTTGGAGTCTACACTGGGATATATCTATGTCAAAATTATCAAGTAAGTTTAAAATATGTCGATAAAGAAATCTGTACAAGGTGCTGCTTAAACCAAATGATGTTTGTATAAGAAAGTGAAAGACAGCTCACCCACTAAACTTTTTTCTTTTCATCAGTATGGGGCTTAATGACTCAAAGTTTTTCCACATTATAGGGTATTTCTGAAATGGATAAACTGTTTCAAGTTTTTAGTCTAAATTTGTGTATGTTCTTTTCATTTTATCTAGCACTCTATTCTGTTTTTTAAACTTAATAATATGAAATGACATCTGTAAGCCTTTTTTTCTTAATTTCAGGTATTTTTGTCACAAATTCTGAAATGGATTAGAATTGATTCTACAGCATAACTGCCAGCCTTCTTTTTTTTTCGCCACATATCAAATAAAACCACACATTTTGCTTAATAATAAAAAAAAATAATAACCCCATAGAAAAAGAAACATTTTATTAAATAATTTTTCTGGTGTTCTAATTATGTTTATTTGGTTTAGGGAAAAAACAAACAAAAGAAAAAGGGAAGGTAGGTAGCCTATGGCACAGGGTAGATTATTTTCCGCACAGCTTACATTCAGGCTCTAAATCAAAATAGTGATATTGCACAAAATGCAGGAATTTTGACTGGGATGAGTTGTCGTTGACATACAGATTGAACCTAATGAATGCCAATATAGCTCAATATTGACTCAAAAAAAAGCTTCACATTAAGAGAGGATTGGGAGATTATTGTAAAAGTAGCATTATATATAAAAATGCCGATGATGACAACTTTTGGAATTCAATTCCAGACACAAGGAACACTTGCCACTTGAAAAAATTTTCTGTGAGTCATTATATTCAGAAATCAATAATATGAAAAACTCAAGTTAAAAAAAAAAAAAAATCATAACTCCAATTTCACTTGCATTCTCTCAAAAATAACTCAGTACTAAGCTGATATCCGTTATTTGGCATACTCACAAGGGAACCCCCTTTGGTGCAGCTTGCATCTCTATAACACCGAGGCCGGGTGCATTTTGTAGCCCTATACATAAAAGTTAGAGAACCGATAAAATTTCTCTGTTCAAAGAATATTTTGTGTACACTTTTATACTTTTAATTTTTTATTATTGGCTTTTAATTGTTCATTTCATGCCAAAAGTGAGTTAAGTCGCCCAATAGGGCGCTATGAATCGAAACCATGACTCATTCACACACAGACAACTATAACATTCGACCAGGGTTAGCAGGGGACAAGTCTACGTTAACAATAAAGCTCATTTCACATTGCCAAAAATGCAATTATAATGTTGTGCTGCTATAGATAAAAAAAAATATGATCTTAACAGAAAAATTTTATTAATTCTCAAGCTTCGTAACAGAGAGCTTCAAAATGCACCAAAAGGGGTTCCCTCGTAAGGATGCAAAAACAGAAATAATTACTTTTTAAGATATCAAACAAAACTAGATGGAACACGTCAAAAAAAAAAATTACTGTAACACTATCAGTCCAATAAGCTTCTTTATTATTTAAGAGGGGAAGAGTATGAAACAATGTTTCAAAAATTTTATTTAAAAAGTTTTTTCATTATCAGAAAGTAGATGTCAGATGTTGACGATGTGCGTTTTTAAAAAATTGTCTCCTTAAATTTTAAGTACTTAAAAAATCCCTACAAACTTTGAAATTTTATCCTCTTTTTAAAAATACTTAAAATTTAGGGAGACAATTTTTTAAAAACTCACATCGTCAACATCTGACATCTACTTTCTGATGGTGTAAACTGTATTTTAATAATTTTATTATTAGGTAATGAGTCATGGGATTTTTAACATTATTATAATAACCCATTTTTTAACATGATATTTAGCGATCAGGGAGTTTCAGTGAAAGAAATATTTTCTGTCACAATTTAATATTGTATAAAATGGTTAATCATTTAAAAATTAGCAATACGTGCCTAGCTGTAAAAATGCTGGCAAAATAATCTTCGTCTTTAATTAAAAAAAATATATATATATATATATATATATAGATTAGAGGAAGAGGAGGGGATATTAGCTCGTAAAACAGCATAAAAAATTTTCTTTCATAAAAAGGTCATTATTTATTCATTTGTATTTATTTAGTTCCTTATTTTTGTTCAGTAGCTAAGATCCATAACTAATTTTTAAAACATTATAATAACTAGGGAATCTAAACCAGGCTTCCCGGGTTACAGAACATACAATTAGAAAAAATTGGTTTCCACCTAACAGATTTTTTCATATTTAATAAATATTTTTTTAAACCGATTCATTAACAACGCCAAAAAGAATTTTTATAAGAAAAATATCAATAATATATTCAAATAAAATTTTGAAATTTAATAAAGCGATACCTTTGTATTAACTGCATGCCAGGATTTAATGGCCAAAGAAATTATCCCAGATTTCGCTGCTTGCAACAGGTTTTTTTCATTATGAAAATTTGAACTGTTTAAGCGTGTAGTTCGAGAACATGTCTGTTAAATTTGCATTTTATTTTTATTATATTGTTATTTATATTTATAGTTTGATGAAATTTTAATTTCGTTCTGTAATATTAGCCGAGAATAAATGCAGAACAATTTATATTGTTTTAAATGTAAACGAATTAATCTTTTGCAATCGGGCTTCACGTGTAGAGATAGATTTAAAAATAATTCATGATTGGAAATTATTTTAAAACCCTTAAAAAAATTGTAAATTCAAATAAAGTTTTCAAAGAAATTGCATTTGTTTTCCTATTCGATGGTGTAAAAAATGAAATTTTGTGATGTTTAGAAGTTTAATAAATTTCGTTTTGACTGCATATTTTTAGTCAGTTCGTTGCTACCACCATCAAAATGACTTCAGCAATAATCAGGCATGCGTTTAGTTTATAATATAGATTATTATTAACATTAAACCCTTGACAACATCATTTATGTGTGACATCATCCCTTGACATGGGACCTGATTACGTAAGATTAGCATCAAATTTAATAAGTTAATTTTATTCTATATGTTTGAATCAAATATATGAAATCAAAATAAGTTTTGATTTTACCATTTCTATCGTATGCGTATTTAAGACATTAATACTTTTCAGTAAATATAGTGAAATGCAGGGTAAGTCAAAATGAATATAGCGATTACAAAGGGCTATAGCTATTTAATGGAAAAGAATTTGTCGCTTGCCGTCTATGTAAAATGTTAAAAAAAAAAAAAAACTACAACTTTTTTGTGAGTTGGGTTTGAGATGCCGATCAGTGAAGTTGTGTAAATCTCGGCTCTCGACCATTTTTATTGAGTGTTGTGAGATATTAAATGAGATACAGTCCGCAAGTGAGTTTATTTTATTTTGAGAGTGTGTGTTTTTTATTTGTAGTAAATTATTATTAACTGAGCTATCGGCGTAACCATATTATTGGTCTCCTCTCGCCGGAGAAAGAATAGAATTTGTCGATGTTTATGTTTTTTCGGGAATCGTCTGCAGAAGATAAATTGTGTTTGGAATTCTATCAAGTAATTAGAATGAGTAAAACGAAAATTAAATCATCGTATTATTTATATTAAAGTACAAAATATTGTGATTCAGAATTCTCTTTGTGAATATAGAAGAGTGTGAATATTGTGAAGTGTTTTTTGTTTCCAGAAGAAAAATAATTTCGATTAACCTGGAGAATTTCGTAATACGGAAAAATGAACTGTGAATGTGTTTACGCAGAAAAGACCCGATGTTCTTTATTATTGAGCTAATTTGAGAATTGAAAGAGTGGATTAAATCTTTTCAATGTGGAATTATCCGATTTGGAGATTTATTAATAGATAAAGGTATGTCAGTTTTATTTATTTATTTATTCTGAATTGTATTTATAATACAATGTTTAAAGGTGCAAAAAAGGAAGATTATCAGTGAATTGCTGCTGAATTAGACATAGATATATCAGATTCCAAATTAACTATTTATGATTTAATAAATTTAATAAAGGAAAGTTCGAAGTATAAAGCAGATAATAAACTGGTTGAAGACATAGCAAACAGTTTTATTGAGGAAAGAAAAAATGAAGAATCAAAATTACTAGATCTTGAGAAATTAAAAATTGAACATGCAAAGTTAGAAATTGAGTTGGCTAAGGCCCGTGCAGAAACTAAAAATGATAATTTAAGTGATCTCGAGAAAAAAGATAATATAGAATCTTTAGACTCTCTGATTAAAAGTGTAAGAACGTTAACGATTAAAATTCCATCTAAACCAGAAGGTTGGAGTTATTTTTTTTTCATCGTTAGAAAGAGCATTTATTTCTAAAAATGTCCCAGAAAAATATAAATCGAAAATTCTACTAAATCTGTTAGGAGAAAGGGCAACAAACGTAATTACGTACATCAAAGATGGGGAATTAGAAGATTATTCAAAAGTAAAGGCTATAGTACTTAGAGAATTTGAGCCATCCCCCCAGACTTGTTTAGAACATTTTAGGAAAGCACAACGTCATCCTAATGAAACATATGTACAATTTGCATCCCGATTAACAACGAGTTGGGATTATTATTTAAAATTGAGGAATGTGACAGATTTCGAAACTTTAAAACAGTTAATAGTTTCTGATAAGATTTGTCAAACGCTTGATAAAGATGTCATGTATTTTATAAATGTTAGACAAGCAGAATCGTGGTTTTCTCCCATTGAATTACTCGGGAAATTAATTTATATTATACGTCTAAGGGAAAACCCGTGGTTGACAATTCTAGAACGAGTAATAAAAATACTTATTATCAAAATGTTTCTAAAGTTTTTCTAACTGACGTAAAAAATTCTAAATGTATTTTGTCATGTAGTGAGAATCATCCTTTGCATAAATGTCCTGTTTATAAAAACATGTCAGTGGGTAATAGGGTTGAGCTTGTAAAATCCAAAAACCTTTGTTTTAACTGTCTTATGAATCATAAAGTGATTGATTGTAAATCTAAATTCTCTTGTATTATTTGCAAGAGAAGGCATCATTTGACTTTGCATTTCCCGCGTGAACAAAAAATAAATAAAGGTGAAAATCCAGAGATAATTTCACAGGAAATGAGTTCTAAAAACGAAGTCGGTAATAAATCTAATTTGGATGCTTCGGCTCCAGTATTCCAGCTTTTCCAAGTTAATAACCAAAGCAATTTATTTTCAACGATATGTAATTTTTCTAACAAGTTAAAAGCTGTGTTACTTAGCACATTTGTTTGTTTAATAAAAGATGAATATGGTAATTTTCATGAAGCACGTGGTTTATTAGATGTCTGTGCAAACTCTAATTTTATGAGTAAAAGGTTAGTAGATAAACTAAATTTGAAAAGAGAAAAGACTAATATTTGTATTTCAGGAATAAATAATTTGTCTCTTAATGTTAGATCTAGAGTTAACACAACTATTTCGAATAGAGATAAAGATTTTTATTTAAAATTAGATTTTTTAGTCATTCCGAAAATTACGGAATTTACGCCTTCTAGACTGCTTGAGATTTGTATTTCATCGTTAAATAACATCAAATTAGCTGACGAAAAGTTTAATGTGCCAGGCTGTATTGATTTGCTTTTGGGTGCAGAAAATTTCTATGAATTTTTAAGGCCAGGTCAAATTTACCCCCAACCATTAAATACTAGAATAGTGTTACAAAACAGTGTTTTCGGTTATATTGTTAGCGGAAGCCTTCCGGCTAAGGTTGAAAGTAATATACATTGTGGGTTGATAACAGATAATTTGGAGTTAGAAAGAGTAATTCGAGATTTTTGGGAAATAGAAAACATTGAGAGAGAATCTGAAGTTTCTAGAAATAAGGAATCAGAAATTTGTGAAGAACGTTTTCTGAAAAATTATTCCAGAACTGCAACAGGGCAATACATGGTAAAAATGCCATTTAAGGAAGACCCATCTTGTCTTGGAGAATCAAAGAAAAAGGCTATGAAAGTTTTAAATTCATTATGGAATCGCTTAGTTAGAAAACCTAAATTTAACGATCTTTATAAAGTCTTTATGCAAGAATATTTAAGTATGTGTCATATGGAAGAGGTGATAGAATCTGAAGAACCAGATATCACTTATTACATACCCCATCATTGCGTGTTCCGTGCTGAATCAAGTAGCACACCATTAAGAGTTGTCTTTAACGCTAGCTCCTTAACTTCTACTGGAAAATCTCTAAATAGTTTGCAGTATAACGGAGGAACAATCCAAGATGAATTATTTAGTATAATGTTGCGATTTCGAAAGCACAAATTTGTTTTTGTAGCAGATATTAAGAAAATGTACCGTATGATATTGATACATCCGAGTCAAAGAGATTTATTGAGAATCTTGTTTAAACCTGAGGTACATGAACCAGTTAAGGTGTATAAATTATGTACGGTGACTTATGGCACGAGTGCCCCCTTTTTAGCAACAAGAACCCTTACCCAGCTAGCTAGAGATGAAGGAAAGGAATTTCCTTTAGCTGCAAATGTATTATTTCAAGACGTATATATGGATGATATTTTGACAGGTGCTGATGATCTAGACACAGCTAAAGAGATCCAACAACAACTGATATCTTTGTTAAAGAAGGAAAGCATGGATCTTCACAAATGGTCAGTAAATAATTCTTCTCTTTTGTGTAATAATGCAATATTTGAATATTCATTTTCCAATGAGACAGAAACCCTAGGAATATTGTGGAAGCCGCAACCAGACTGTTTCGGATTTAATTTAATTATAGAGCTAAGTGAAAGGTATACCAAACGCTCAGTATTATCACAAATTGCCAGAATATTTGACCCGTTGGGTTTGATAGGTCCAATAATTACGAAGGCCAAGGTTTTCCTCCAAAAATTATGGTTGCTGAAAATAGATTGGTGTGATTATCTTCCAGTGAAAGAAAATATCGAATGGACTAATTTTCTTACTTCCTTAAAAACTGTAAATATGATCAATATCCCAAGATTTGTATTTGTAGAACAACCTAATTGTGTGGAATTGCATGGTTTTTCAGATGCTTCTGAACTTGCTTATGGTGCGGTCGTTTATGTAAAATCTATTAATTCTTATGGTGATTCTGCTATTAAACTGCTCACTAGTAAATCTAGAGTAGCTCCTCTAAAGCATATTACTATCCCTCGTCTAGAACTTTCTGCAGCAGTCCTATTATCTAAGTTGGTGCAAAAAGTGTTAAGTGCTCTAAAGCAAGAAGTTTCTAAAACTTGTTTTTGGACAGATAGTACTATTGTACTTGCATGGTAAAAAAAGGAGTCGAATGATCTAAAGACATTTGTCGCAAACAGGGTATCGATTATACAAAGTTTAACTTCGATTGATCAGTAGAATTATGTACCTTCCAAGCAAAATCCTGCAGATCTCATTTCTAGAGGCCTAGATCCCATCAAGATCCAGCAATGTGATTTATGGTGGTTCGGTCCATCATTCCTACAACAGCCTAAGATGGTGGAGTCTCCTGATATTATTTCTGTTGAAACCAGTGAGTTGTTTATCCGTGAATTGAAAGCACCATCAGTAACTCAAGTATGTACATTAGTTAACACTGTTGAGCCTTTAGACATCATTAATAACAGTTCTTCATTCATAAAACTGCAATGAGTAGTAGCATGGTGTAATAGATTCATCCATAACTGTAGAAATCCCTTGTATCCCAAAGGTGGAACTTTAACCAGCAGTGAACTCTCTCAGTCCTTATTCTGTATAGTAAAAAACATCCAGAAGACTTCATTCGTGAAGGAAATGCAGTACTTGGAAAAGGGTAATGCAATCTCTAACAGTAGTAAACTGACAAACTTGTGCCCGTTTTTAGATGATAATGGTATAATCCGAGTTTGTGGTAGACTGAAAAACAGTAACTTAACTGATCATCAAAAATATCCAATGATTATTCCTTCAAAACATAATTTTACTTTTTGTGTAATTAAATATTTTCATAATTTGTATTTTCATGCAGGTGCTGAGACAACTCTTTCTCTCATCCGAAACAAATTTTGGATCTTATCTGCTAGAAATATAGTTCGTAAAATCATTTTCAATTGTATGACTTGTAAAAAGGTAAATTCTAAGAATTCAGAGCAACAGATGGCTGATTTGCCAGCTTCTAGAGTAACAATGGCCCGAGCATTTATGCGTACTGGATTGGACTACTGTGGTCCCTTTGAAGTGAAAAACTTCGTGGGTAGAAGTAAACAGGTAAAAAAAGTATTTATTTGTGTATTTGTGTGTTTTATTACAAAAGCCTTGCATTTTGAAATAGTAAATGATCTAACAAGTGAAGCATTCTTAGCAGCACTTAAACGCTTTATAGCAAGGCGGGGCAAAGCTTCTGATATATATAGTGATAATGGTCGAAATTTCGTTGGTGCCAATAAAGAATTAAGAGCAATTCTCAGATCTTTATTTAAAGATAAAAGTGTGGAGGAGATAGAAAATTATTTAGCTAATGAAGGTATTAACTGGCATTTTAACACCCCCTGAGCTCCTCACTTTGGAGGTTTGTGGGAAGCAAATATCAAATCCCTTAAATACCATATAAAACGTGTTGTAGGTAAAACTATTTTAAGTTATGGGGAACTCTTATTACTCAAATTGAGGCAGTTCTTAATTCTCGGCCACTCTGCCCCCTTTCAAATGATCCAAATGATGTTGAAGCTTTGACACCTGCTCACTTCCTTATTGGTTCCTCTTTAATGGCCTTACCAGAACCAAATTATACAGAAATTCCTATGAATAGGTTGAGCAGATGGCAATTAGTTCAAAAATTAACACAACATATTTGGAAAAAATGGTCATCAGAATATTTGAACAAGCTCTTAAATAGACCTAAATGGTACAAGGGAAGGGTAAAGATAAAAGAGGGAGATTTAGTGTTAGTAAAAATTCTGATAATTATTGCCCTTTAAAATGGTATTTGGCCCGAATTATTAAAATTCATCCAGGCCAAGACAATATTATAAGAGTTGTCACCTTGAAAGATAAAAATGGCACATATAAAAGGCCAGTGACAAAAATTGTTGTTTTGCCATATGTGAATGATGGTTTATTGAGTACTTAAATTCATACATTTGTTTTATTAAACTATATACTTTTCCTGCAGTGTATTACATTCTTGTGTTTATATTTGTAAATTTAGTATTTTATTTAGTGTAGTATTTTTGAGAAGAAATTGTGTTTTTTGAGATTGTATTTTTCACTTAGAGATTGTGTTTGAATTATATTGCATTTATATTATTGAATGTTAGCAACATTCAAGGCCCGGCGGTATGTTGCCGCTAGAAGCGCCATCTATGTAAAATGGGAAAAAAAAAAAAAAAACTACAACTTTTTTGTGAGTTGGGTTTGAGATGCCGATCAGTGAAGTTGTGTAAATCTCGGCTCTCGACCATTTTTATTGAGTGTTGTGAGATATTAAATGAGATACAGTCCGCAAGTGAGTTTATTTTATTTTGAGAGTGTGTGTTTTTTATTTGTAGTAAATTATTATTAACTGAGCTATCGGCGTAACCATATTATTGATAAGGTAATCCCTTAAGAATAGCTTTTAACTATTACAGCTGTCAGAGAAACCTGACACCCCCCACCTTAGCGGAAAATATGCCTTTTAGGGTCTAATTTTCCTCAAAACTATGTAATATCTGAGAAGAGTTCAACAGTTCCTTGATAGGTTTCTTCATTACTATAATTACATAAATATTTCAAGGTGTCTGAAAATTACCTACTGACATCTCTAATGAACTACATATTAAGGTGATAAATAAATAATAAAAGAAAATACACAATATGCTAATACACTTATTAATATTAATTGTATGTGCAATAAGGTTAACACAGAATGTAGACGGAACTTCAAATTTTTATATACATACGTCATAGATGTTCTATGGGACTTCCCTTAGTCACACGGACAACATCTATGCGGTAGTCCATGTCACGCCATACTTTCTGAAGCCACCGATGCAAGCGCATTACAAATGCGTACTTTGAGTTCTTCAATTGTTTTGGGCATGGGAGGCACACACACCCCATAGATCGGTCGAAGTGGAGATGCCGACGATGTCTTCTGCTCTCGGCAACCAAGATCTCCAGACTTGACACCCTGCAATTTTTTTATGGGTTATGTGAAAGTGGTATGTGCCTCCCATGGCCAAAACAATTGAAGAACTCAAAGTACGCATTTGTAATGCGGTGACTTCATAATGTATGGCGTGAAATGAAGTACCGCCTAGATGTTGTCCGTGTGACTAAGGGAAGTCCCATAGAACATCTATGACGTATGTATACAAAATTTTGAAGTTCCGTCTACATTCTGTGTTAACTTTATCTCTAAATTCTTTTCCATTAAATAGTTATAGCTATATTCAGATTCCCCATTAACTGCATCAAGCTCCTATCACACATTAATGCTTATGCATTTACTTTAACATTTCATTGTACGCAACATTATTTTGATTCAAATCATTTGTTATACAAAAAAAAAAATTATGTTTTCTTGAAATGGATAATGCAATGTATATCGTCGTATATAGTCCATGTGTGGTTTGGGCAAATAGATGCCAACATGTTCAAGTGCACTTTATTTTATTGTCATTGCAAAAAAATGTCTTGATGAGGAATTGTCTTCTGTTAAAATTAAAAGGGTATTCAGAATCTGAAGGCATCAAAGTTATTCTTAGAATGCAAACTCGATTGCCTAAATTAATTACTCTGTATTTCCATCATTGGATATACATATATTCAATGAAACTTTTTACGCTAATTGGTTGAATGATGAATTCTGTAAAGTCAGCATTTGACCTTCACAAACTTGAATTAAATAATCAGGAAAGTTCTTATTTTGAACTTTATTCACTCACATCACTAATATTAACATTTTCCCAAATATTAGAAAATTTCAAAGTGGCCAAAACAATATCAGCTCTCTTCTCATGCTTTACTACAGGCAAAATTTGTCTAAAGTCGCCAGCAAATACAACTACTATTCCACTAAATGGCAAATAATTGTTTTTTATGTCTTTAAACATACCGTTTATTCATTTACTCATACATTTACAAATACTAATTTACTCATCATGGGTGCTTCTTCCCAGATGATTAACTTCATTTCTTTTATTAATTCAGCAAAGTCAGATTGTTTACTAATGACACACGGTCGATGTTTCGTTCTAATTCAGCGGTGTTTTGAATCTTGAATCTGCTATTCTACCTTGATCTAATAACAAAGCTGTTATCCCAGAAGATGCAAAAGCTAAAAAAGCAACCCTATTATAGGATCGCACCTTTTTTAAAACTGCATTAAGTAAAATTGTTGTGCCAGTACCTTCTCAATAAAATAAACCTTAGAATTTTCATTTAAAACAGCAAGCGAAACTTCCTCATAAATTAATTTTTGATTGTGATTATCCTGGCACAAACGATAAATAGCCAAATACTGTTTGAGTCACAATGTTTACATTGAAAATTTTTAAGTATCAAAAACATTTCTTTCGCATTTAAATTAAATAATTTCGATTTATAAACTTATTGCTCATCAAAACATTTATTATTGTTTTTGTATTTTATATAAAATCAGTAACAATTTCTTTTCTTTTACTTTTCGGGGTGTCTGTATTATTTTCTAATTAATAACCATTTTAGTTCTTTAACCAACGATATTATGCGGTCGCCAAGTGGGAAAAAATCACCAATGGCAACCCTTAAGCCCGAAAAAAGTGAAAAATACCAATTTTTTTATTTTAAAAAGCCATAATAAATTAGTGAATAAAGATGCAGTTTTCAACCAAATTGCATTTGAAAGTAGATTTTTTTCCCTATGTAACTGTGTAAAAATTAAAAATGTGCGATTTTTAGAAATAAAAAAAATTAGAGTAGCAAAAATTGCAAAACCAAAATTTCATCATTGTTGCCATTCGAAAAATGATGTCAGCGTTACGCACGGGCACATTTGTCCTTTATAATATATATATATTTTTTCTGTTTTGGGCAATTCCATGAAAATGTCAACCTGAGCATCAAAATTTCAATGTCAATGAAATACTGAGTATTGTACATCATTTTAAAGCTTGAACTATCTACTTTAATAGTACAGAGTTAAATATTAAATTATAACATTGTTTTATTTAAAAAAAAAAAGTCATAAAAGATGTCTATCTCCTTTCAGAAATTTTGTTTGAAAATTTGGAATACAGTAATCAACAATTTTTATAAAACATTTTCCAATTTTTAAATAAATGGTCAGTGTATTTTGTTATACACATTATAGAGTTTCATATTGTATGCTTATCTCACAAAATATCCTTATGGCATTTCGTTTAGGAGCAATTTAAAATTCAGTTCATTAATGTCAGTCAGTTACCGGAAAATAGGGGAGACCGGTACACACTGAACCTATGAGCATAGTGGACCACCCCCTAATATTTTATTTATTTAAATTATTTTTAAGCTTCTTTTCTATCCTAATAGACAACAGCACTACAATGATTATTTATAGTCTTCAGAAAATATGTTTAGCTCAGATTGAACTATTTTATCATGATGGGTTGTTTTGAGCTTCTAAAAGTAAAATTTTTCATAATCCAATTTTTATTTTTTTAGTAATTAAAGGTTGTAGAAAAATAAAATAAAACAGCTTTTTTGCAAAGCTAAGATACTTGTTTTTATTTTACTTTAAAGTTAATATGTTTAAAAAAAAGCTATAAACAATATTAATATGATTATTTATTGAACTTCAACATGGGGCACAGTGGTCCACAATCCACTCTGCTCCTGTAATGCAGAATGTTCAAAATATTTAATAATTGCTTATTTTCTATAAAGAAAGATAGTTTTAAAGTAGATTTAACTGTAAAATAAGGTAAACAAATAAAAATAACAATTTATTTAACATAGTAAAAAATATTTTGTTTTGTATTTACTGCCTTTGATAAATATAACTGTAGTCTAATTGTTGATGATTCTATTCAAGTAAGATTCATGAGATGCAAATTGAATGGAAATCAGTTTATTTCTCCCGAAACTGTAGATGAATCTGCTGTTGATGTCAATGATTTCATAATGTTGCTCTCAGACCCAAAATTATTTCTTGAAAATTCCAGGCTCAATCTTGCTCATAAGTACTTTGGAATTTCATTTGCAAATTTTAATGTGCGCTGATTTTTTTGTACTTAAGTAATAACTTCAACTAAATTGCAATTGTTCCTGTATTAATCTGTTATTATTTTCAAAATATAATTAATTTTTTGTTTTTGTTACAAAATTTATATTATTATGTTATTTTGCGGGTGAAGGGGCAACAAAAAAGAATTAGATGAATGAAAAATAGATTTATATTGTATTTTAGATAATACCTAATAGTGGTCCACTGTACCCCGGTGGGTGGACCAGTATATATAATTTTTTTTTTTTTTTGAAAAATGTATTGAAAACTATGTTGTGAGAAAATTATGATGGATGTAAGAAGGTTTAAGGAATATTCAAAAATATTTTCATACAGATCGGTCAGTCTGTTAAAGAGAAAAAAAATATTAACTGAAAAAGTGGTCCACTGTGTACTGGTCTCCCCTATTAACTTTTTTCACTCAGCATGAAAGTTTTTGCTGGAAACTTTTCAAAATATGTATTATCTGTTTACATTAATAGTACTTAAATACTGAATAAATAGAATTGGAAGTTTGGATCTGGAACACAGAAAATTCCTAGGTAACTGACTGACATTTTATTTAACTTTAAAATGACACTCTTAATACTCCTAATAAAGTTAGTTTTATTTTTTTAAATAAACATAAAACAACTCAACCAAATTATATTAGATTATCTTGAATACAATAAGTATGCAGTGAATGTTTTCCTTATGGAAATAATAAAGGATTTGAAATTGATTACAAGCTTTTCATCATTACACATTTTTTCTGATGGAACAGCAAGTCAATTCAAACAACCTATGCAACGTAACTTATTTTTGCAAGGATGGCATTTTTTTACAACCTCTCATGGCAAGTGGGCAAATAAAGTGTTTAGTGTAGATGCAAGTGCTTAGGGAAAAATGAATCATTAATATTGCTTTAGCCTTCTACAATGCAATAAAAGAAAAAGATTTCAAAATACAAGTTATTCTTTTTAAAGGAGTAGATGTAAGTGCCTCAAAAAATGCATCATTTAAAAACAGTAGAAGAAACCATTCTACAAATTTTCAAACTCACTACTTTTAGAAAGAAATAAACTCAAAAATGTTAGTAAAGAAAACTACTATATGCAGTTTATTAGGATCCACAATATTATATATGATATTGTGATAATAGGGAAACGGTCAAAGTGAAATTCTTGAAAAAAGAAATAGGACAGACATATAAGTGGCCAAGAAATAGAAAAGCAGCTTATTTTGTATGGCCCTATAACTTTGCAAGGATCTGGTCCATTTCTAGTTAGCTTAAAAGTTGTAACAAAATAAAAAGTTTTTAATAGAATTGTTATAATATATAGAATTATATATTGAAATATTCAATTGCTTGCCCTTTTGTGTAAACTTTATTACATTTTACTACCTAATTTTGAATGTTTTGCTTTGGGATTAGAAATGTCAGTCAGTTACCAATTTGTTGAAATTGCTGTCATTCTTTATTCTAGCAATTTTTCTGAAATCAAATGCTATATGCTGAAAGCTTATTAGCTGTTCTATGACCCTAATGTAACTTTATTTAAAATTCATTATAATTTCAGAAGAATTGAATCCGTATTACTTTCCATTTAGGTTCCAATAATGTCAGTCAGTTACCATGCTTTTAACTATTTTTTTTATATAAATCAAAAATTATTTTGGAAATTCAACCATAACATTGGCAATAACCCAGAGAAAAAATAATTTAAAAATGGTATATTTTGTGTGGTATGTTACAAAATACTTATTGTTTTGCTTTCTGAATGTCAGTCAGTTACCCGTGGAATTGCTCTTTTGCTGATAAATTCCGAATTCCCATTGCTAATATTAAACCTATGGGGCGTGAATGTATTGGTATATTTAAAATATCTCCACTAGAAATTATTTTTAACTTTTTTTTTTTTTTTTTCCCCTGTGTGCTCTTCTTAAAAGATATCTCTCTCTCAAAATATTTCTTTCCAAAATCTATGCTTAATTTGATATTTTATGTGTTAAAAGCTGACAGACTGTGAGTACGATTTTAACACTTCACATAAAATTAAGTCTGTATTTTAGAAATATTTTAACAGCTAAGAAGAAAAAAAAAGAGACATTTAAGAAGACAAAAGAAGTTAAAAATATTAATTTCTCCAGGTGATATTTTAAACATACGAATACGTTTAAAACATTAGCAGGGGAAATTCTGAAGTTGAGTAACAGCCTAAAATGAGGTGAAATTGTACTTTTCTGATGGCAATACTTGCTGGTGAATGCATTTGATTTAATTTAAAAGTTCATTCATTATCTCATCTCACTTTTGTCATTCCAATACATGTGGTTAATTACATTGTATCTTTTCGTTTTGTGCCAATTTACAGGTGCCCCGAGTGGATGAACCGACGGAAGTATGGCGCAAGATAAAAGATATGGCCGATCAGTACAGGAAACCACCAGAAAGCTAACAAAGAACTCTTGCTTAAATCTTAGCTAGGCTTAAGAAGTTTTTTTTTTTAATTTAGTGATATTCTGTGTTTTAATAAAGAGAATGTAATGTTATTCAGTTAATAAACATATATGTACATTTCTTATTTTAAGGCATTATTCTAATTTAGCATGTTTTTTCAATATTATGAAAACATCACTTGGGTTACAAAAGAAGTAATTCGTATTGTAAATTAAATACTGTTTCAAACTTTCCTTCTATTTAAAAATATTGGCCAGACAAACTTCTAAATCATAGATTAAAAACATTGTAATTTTTTTGTTGTTGAATTTTATTGCAGTAGACAACAATAACACAGATGCCCTATCTAGCACATCTATTATACAAAAACTTTAGAAGAGGGATGTGTACATAAAATTGTGCTCGTCCCTTTAGCATGCATAATTTTCTTAAAGAGAATAAAAATTTTGCTAACTAATTTTGAGTGAGATCTATTTTGTATTAATATGCTAAAACTATATTAGGTACTTCTCTATTATCCTGTTGACCACTTTTCATAACAAAAAACTGTCGCCAAACTGTAAGATGAAACAGCAAAAATGCAGTCTGATTTACTGGAAGTATTCTGGAATTCTACGTGTTTGTGATGTCATCAAGTGATTTTTAATTCGACATTTGCCTGTATTTTTCATTGTGTTTTACTGATTTATCAGTTATTTCATTCATTAAAATAACAATTGTGTCCTTAAATTCTTATATTTTATTTAGATATTCCAATGGCAACGTTCTCCCGTTTATTTGGCGATAGATTTTTGTTATGAAAAGTGGTAGACGGGATAATAGAGAAGTACCTTATATTATTACTCCTCAAAAATCCTCCTAAAAATTAGCTACTCTTTCTCCATTTATGGATAAAAAGTATCGATTCACAGACGTATGATTGTTGTCTATACTCGAGTATAATAGATTTCTTGTGTTCAGAATAATTGCAACTGGTATTTGAATACTGCTATTTAGAATCGTTGGATAGTGTTAAAAAAAAGAGGTGGGTTGATAAGCATTGGTTTCATTTTGAGTGTCTGGGCTCATTCACAGTTGCTCATTTTCAATTATAGTGTCATCGAAAAAGTTGTAAAACCCTATCTTTTATAAAATGTTAGGTTTTCTAATACAAATTACTAGTAATAGTTATATTTTAGAATGGTTAGGTAATAAAGAATACTAGAGACTCATTTTAAGCATTTATTTGCAGTCTTACAGATCACTGTTTTTTTTTCCATCCTCCTCACAGTTTAAGTTGTGACTTTCAGTTTAACTGGAGATACTAGTGAAATTATGATTCATTTGGAGCTCTAGTACTATTGCAAATATTAATTCTACTAATCCTGTACATAAGGTTTAGTACTACAGGAACAGTATCCTATGCGTTAATCGTGCATTTTATCCATTTTCGATCCAACAGTCTCAGCTCACAGTAACTATACAATTTTTGTCACAGTACTTAACAGTGAAGAGATTAAAAAGTACTAAAACTACCTTAGATTGGAGATTGTTCACCACTGCCAAAGGGAGGGACCATCACTCCCATTGCGTCTCCCTTTTATCTGACATGACTGTATAAATTTAATTGCAATGTTGTTTAAAAAAAAAATGAATCGGGATATTTAGCTGGCTATGATATTGTATCTAATGCACTTACCCTACATGCATATCTTTTTTTTTTTATCAGACAATTTGTATACAGGGTGGTATTTAGGTGTTATACAGGTCAGAAAAATGTATACATACATTGTTGAACGGGTCATGACTTTCTAATTTTTCTTTCTTTTCAAAGTGTCATTCATTAGAAGTAATGAATGAATCCAGGTTAACTTTTGAATAAAAGAAAATTTATTTGACAATGTTATTGTAAGTAGGAAAATGTACAAAGGACAATATCACAGGGAGTTTCAGGCAGATCTACTTATGTGACTTACAGTTCATCTGATGAAAGATAAGTTTGAAACAAATGGATGTCACTAGACAATTGCAATGGAGCAAGAATAGGAGCCACAACACTGATTGAAATGTTTGTTGAAGTTTGTGAATCCATAGTGGTGATGGTATTCAAATAATTTAACAACCGGTTCACTACCCTAGGGCTCCCAACACATTTTAACTCCCCGAAAGCTGAACATTTTTACATGAAAAGAGACTTAGGGGAACCATTTACATTTCAAAAGAGATCTTTTTTCTAAAAATACTTTACCCAGTTTTCCTAACTATTCAAGCAAATTTTTAAACATTACTCTAAAAAACATGTTAATGGGTCATCTTTCAGATCTAATAAATCAGAGGAAAAAAGAAAAGCCAACATTTTACAAATTCAGCGTTATTTTAGGATGCGCAGAAAGTGACATTTTATTATTTTGACACTATTTTAGGTCCCACGTCATCGGAACAAAACCTCGCAAAATTTTTATAATTATGGTCTTATGTCAGGTCCGGCAAGCTCGGGAGGAAATAAACAAAAATGTCACATTTTAAGTGTTAGGTCCTGCAGACCCCAAAAAAATCCAAGGAAAAATAAGATGAGGCAATTTTATTATTTCAATTCTCGCAGACTTTTTAAAAAAAGGAAAAAAAGGGGCAAAATTTTACTATTTTTGTGTTATTTCAGGTCCTGCTTACACAAAGAAAATAAGCGTAGAAATTTTATAATTTTAGCTTTATTTTGGGTTTCGTGGATACTTGAAAGAATACAAAATTTTTCGATTTTGGCATTACTTTATATTGCGAGGAAGGGAGCAACATATATATGTAGGAAGGTAACGTTGAACTTTAATATAATTTTACAACGCTTCGTTGGTAACTTCTTCAAATATATTACATTTCTCACTTAAAACATATTATACACTTACTTTCGAATAGTCTAATTAGGCCTAACAGTGCCTTTATTGACATTTCATATTTTGTTGTTTCCTGAATGATAAAAATTAAAAGAACTGCTCTTTTTCCAATTTTGAAGATAACCAAATCGTGATTTCGAGATTGAGAATTTTCATACTCATGCTTTGAAATCATGGATAATAAAAAATACTAGAGCGTCAGTTAATTTGATGATCACACATGTTACAAAGGAAATAAAGTATGTTTAAATTCGAATCCTGCAAATCAGTCATCCTGACATGATGGTGTCTCAACATCAGCATCTTGGCTTACTATTTTTTCATTCTTAAACAGTGAAACTTTTGAGATTTTTATATATTTTTCTTTTACATAAAATTTTGATTACATGTTCAACACACATAATCTATCTGACTTATTCAGGAGTCTAACTCATATACCACAGCTTCATGTATTCGGCCTCGGTTTACGTCTCTCCTGGACCTTCATGATCTCCTACTTCATACCGATCATGATTCTTGGCTGCCATCATCTCATATGACCCCAAATATTTTTCTTTCACTTTGATAGCATTGCCAAATTGCGTCCTCTTTATAGTGACGATATCTCCTACTTTGTACTTTTGTGACCATTTTCTTTTCTTATCAAACTGCACCTTGTTTTCTTGTATTTTGATTATAATTTTCTTTGCTGCTTCTCTCATGGCTTCGCGTTCTTCCATGATACATTCGGTATGTCAGTTTTTCTGGTGGTTCAATTCCACATTCCTCACAGAGATTTATTAGATCAATTCTCTTAGCTTTATTTAGGGTTCCCATGTCTATCTTTCAAAATTGTACTCGGAGTAATACGATTACGGATTTTATACTTGCCTTGCTAATTCACAACCCAACTTTTGATACTGGCGATTTACAACATTTCCACTTTGATTACTCACCACTACCAGTTGCTTTTCCTTTTAATATTCTAGCACCGATCCCCCAAATTTGTAGGAAGGTAATATGTAAAAAGTTAATTTATTGAATTACTGGAATAACTAGACGTTGAAATAACAACACAAGAAAGATAATTTTACAACGCTTCGTTGGTAATTTTTTTCAAATGTATTACATTTCTCACTTAAAACCTATCATTCACTTACTTTTGAATGGTCTAATTAGGCCTAACAGTGCCTTTATTGACATTTCAAATTTCGTTGCTTCCTGAATGATAAAAATTAAAAGAACTGCTCTTTTTCCAATTTTGAAGATATCCAAAGCATAATCGAGAATTTCCATACTCATGCTTTGAAATCATGGATAATAAAAAATACTAGAGCGTCAGTTAATTGGATGATCACGGACGTCATAAGGAAAATAAAGTATGTTCAAATTCAAATCCTACAAATATATATAATAATTTCTGAAAAATTTTGGGTTCCGCAGACTCTACAAAAAAGAAGGAACATTTTCCAATTTTTGCGTGATTTCGGGTCTTGTGCACTCAAAGAAACGTTCATAATTTCGCAATTTCTGTGTCCAACAGGCCCGAAAAATCCGTGGAAAAGAAAATGAAAATTTTACAATATCTGTGGTATTTCAGATCCTGCAGTCTCAGGAAAAAAAAGAGCAACAATTTTACTATTTCGACATTACTTTAGGTACCACAAACCAGAAAAAAATCAGAGGGACAGGAAGAAAAAACGCTGAAATTTTACTTTTTCGCGTCCAGTGTATATGGGAAAAAGGAAAAAAGGGGCACCATTTAAAAATCGCTGCCTTATTTTCGGACCGTACGGACCTGGGAAAAAAGAGCAAAAATTTCACAATTTCGATGTTAATTTAGGTCGCACAGGCCAGAAAAAAAGGGAGCAGAGAATTTGCGTTACATCGGGTACCGTGGATTCAAGGAAGAAAAAAAGGTGCAAATTTACAATTTTCAAGTTATTTTGGGTCTTGGATACTCGAAAGAAAATGCCAAAATTTTACAATTTCTCCATTACTTAGTGTTAAGCAGGCCAAAAAAATTTAAATAAAAGGAAGGGAGAAAAAATTTAAAATTTCAATGCTATTTCGAGTCTCGTTACACACACACTAAGCAGAATTTTACAATCTTTGACGTTTCTTTGGGTCCCGCTGATCCGAAAATACCCAGATGGGCAGACAAGAAACGACAATTATATAATTTCTGTGTTATTTTGAGTCCTGTGAACTTGAAAAAAAAAAGGCAAAATTTGTTTCCAGATATCTGTTTTCCAACATGTTGTAAAAGTTAATGATGAAAACGGTCGTTTTTCGCCGTTTTATTAGATATTTTGCATTTTGCCATCGTATGAGATTTCCGAGACCCTGGTGCAAAACATGTGGATTATCGATGTGCAAGTTGAAAAATAGGCTGTGCGTACAGACAAGTGGCAGGTGGAAAAATTTGCGTTTTTCGTTAAAAATCATAATATCGGGCAAATTTTCATAACACCATAGAAACTACAATTTTTTTTTTTGTAATGGTTTTCAGTTCTGATTTACACATTAAGGAAGCACACACAATAAGCATGCATCACAATTTTGCCATTTTCACAAATAGAAAAAAAGTTTTTTAATGAAATTCTTTGAAATTTTTTTCATTTCTGAAAATGGACCAAAACACATAAAAATGGACTTGACTATGCAAAACAGACTTTAAGAAGAAAAGGGGACTGCTTGAAAGCGCTGCTACCTTCATGACTTTCTCAAGTTTAAATGATAAAGAAAAATGAAGCGTGAAATCCAGGATACGATATTGAGCTAATGGATATTTTAAGAAATGTAAATTTGATTTCAAGTGCCGGTTCGACGAACTCAACAAATTTTAAGTAATGGTTCTACTGAACCGTCTGAATCCCACCACTGTTTTAATGTTCTGGTCAATACATACTGCTTCTGTTGTCTGTATTGACCATAACATTAATAATTTTTTAACATCTGTGGTAAGAGGAAAAGTTATAGCATTTTAAATATTAATTATGTGTAAATATTATTATGTTTAAATAAAATTATAGTATGTGAATAAAAAAAGAAGTTATAATCATTCAAACTGTGTATACATTTTTCTGACATACCCTGAGCTTTTCTTAAATTTTTCAAATGGTTGTACTGAATTGAATTGACTAACAAGGAGAGTGCCAAGCTTGGTAATCACAGATTTTGATTATTTTTATATATGTTGTAGGGTAGAAGCCCCTTAGTCTCAGGTTCAATGGATTTTATAGAACGCTCCTTAGTTCTCGAGAAGGGGGGGGGGGGGGTCTAATATTTTAACACAACTTAAATACTTACTTTGTAACGAAATAACTGAGTTGGCATTGCTCAGTTGGTATAGCGTCTGCTCGTTGTTCCGAGGGCCCGGGTTCGATGCCGGAATGCGCTACGTTTGTTTTTCTCATTTTTTTAAATAAATATACTTGTAATTATAATTTAATTACTCATAATTGTAATTATAATTACTAAATATAATGTAATTATAATTTAATAATCTCAATAAAAAATTTTGTTAACATAATTAAATTTTAATTTAGCATTTTTGATTTTTAAACCATTATTAAACATTTCTCATCATTTAAAGAACATTATAAAAATTGGATCTATTATTGACTGGTAAAAATTTAAAAATAGTTTCAAAATCAGCATATTTACTTTCGAATTAAAGAATTCTTCTCACATCGCAATAGAAAACGAAGATATTTCAGATGCTAGATTATTTATTGAAAATCCATTGTTTTGCAATAAAATTTTACAGTGCTTCAATGCATTTGTGACATCATTTTTCTGATTTTCATTGAATCCTGACACTTCAGATTGATCTTCTTGTGAACTACAGCTTGCTTCTTCCATTTTTATACAATTATAAACTGTTATAGAATGATAAGCACTTGTGCGATAATGATTGAAAACAAAAGCCACTTAACTGCACCAAACTAAAAAAATAACCAAATTCTGTTGTGGCGCCCTCTAGTTACAATAAAATAAAACATAAATATGTTGTAATTTAATTCTTATGCTAAATTTTAATATAATTATGCTTCTTACTTTAAAAACAGAGTAGTATTATCATCGCATTAACTTTGAGGCGTTTGGTTAAGGCAATTTATACATGTTTCTTTACAATGATGAATTGACACAATTGTTCAATATCGTTTCATTGATAAAGCATATACATTTTAAAAGAGATTTTAAAAAAAATCAAAAATGCTAAATTAAAATTTAATCATGGAGATTATTAAATTATAATTACAAGTATATTTATAAAAAAATAAGAAAAACAAACGTAGCGTGTTTCGTGATCAAACCCAGGCCCTCGGAACAACGAGCAGACACCATACCAACTGAGCTACGACCAACTCAGGTATTTCGTTACAAAGTAAGTATTTAAGTTGAGTTAAAATATTAGACCATTTCTCGAGAACGAAGGAGCGTTGTATAAAATCCATTGAACCTGAGACTAAGGGGCTTCTACCCTACAACATGTATAAAAATAATGAAAATCTGTGATTACCAAGCTTGGCACTCTCCTTGTGAGATATCTTTTTAATGACCCGGTATGAGTGAAACCCAATAGAGAATTGTACAAAAGATGATCAAGATTGTACAAAAGCCTTAGATAAAACCTAGAAGTATTTTAAAGTAAAATGAAAAAAAAAAAAAAAATCAATAAAAACCCCACAATAGGCTTCTTATTTCAGCTTTATTTAATTTTTCTTCCATTCAAGTTGAATACACAAATATTCACTAGAGAGGGCAAATAGACATATTTTATTAACAAACAAGATATTTTTTTTCATAACTTACTATCTCTAGAACTTTGATACAGAAACAACATATATATATTAAACTCTTGATAAAATATCAAACAAAGCTACACACGACATTTATTTCAATAGCATTCAACTGGTAAATGGAGAAGAAACTCATTTTTGAAATATAAATTAAGTACTCTTTTATTGCACTGGTTAACTGAAACATGAATATATTATAGCTTTTTAATACAAAATAGAGAGAACAAAATTATACACTATTTACTACTTCTATTCTAAAAAGGGTCACAAAAATATACAATACAAATAGGCAGTAGATTCTGGTTCATTGGGATACACTGGTTCTGCATGAATTGTACCAATTATCAGAAGTAAATTTAATGATATATATTTTAATTTGTTCTTGACATTTTGTCCCAATTAAACACTGTCCTAAATAACTGGAATCTACTGTCTTAAGTCTTAAAAATATTCAAAAATTTTTACTTATAATTTGATAAAAGTGTTAAAAGATAATATTTGTTTTTTTGTCGGTCTCTCTTTTTGTAAGTCTGTTTTATTAGCTGCATTGATTCCTAATTGTACAGCAGCTTATCATTAATCTTATCTTGAGAATCTTTAAAAAGGCGACACAGAAAACACAAGTAGAAAATACTGGGAGAAGACTCGCGAGATTTCATTTTGCTACAACAGTAGAAATAATTTTTGATTACCCTTAGAAAAATTTCAAATTATAAAAAAGTCACAAAATAGTTCATTTAAACAGTGTATTAAAAAAAAAAAAAAAAAAAAAAAAATCAAATATATTCTGAAGAATAAATTATTGTATAAATAAGTCATTCTGATTTGAAGATAAAAATATTTGAAAGATACACAGTTCTACAAGGTCGGATACATTGTACTCATGTTTTTTAAGGTAATTTTGAGTTTCAAAAAATATTTAAACAATTAAAATTTTGTTTTAAACTCAATAGGATATTTAAATTTCAATAAATAAAAATTAATTGCATATTTGGTATACTGAAATCATAAAAAAATATATTTAACTTGGTTCGACCTCTATTAGAGTAGAATACATATTTGAGTCAATTTATGCAACCCGTGGAATGGGAGATGAGGTGACTTGGAGGATGGAAATGACCATCCGTGCCGTTGTGAATTTTTAAAAAATAACTGATATAATGAAGCTTTAAACGTACCTTACAGCTTTTCTTGAGAATAAAGTAATAAACTGCTGCTATAAATGTAGGATATTTGTAAACCTTTGTCATTTTTGTTCCTTGTTTTCAACTTTTGGTTCTAAATACTACTTTTTTTCTTTTTTGACTAACTATAACATATGTGGAAATCATGAAAAGAAAATTAATCAAATTTTTTTAGGAGAGAAAAAGGTTAAAAAAGAAAAAGTGACTTTTTCACAGAATACAATAATTCAAGAAAAAATAAACAGAAATAAAATAAGATATTTTAGGTAAAGAAAATACTTTAACTGTCTGAAAAATATAAGTATTATGCAAAAAATTTAGCCATAGTAATATATGTATTAAAGGGACAAGACCTTATTGTGCTACCTACATGTCATTCTATACAAACTTTTCTTGAGATTTTTTAGAATCATTACAAAATTCATTCTGAGATAAACCTTACAAGAACAATACAGTAAACTGTTCACTTTAAATAACCGTAACACTGTTTCTAAATAAGATAAAATTCAAATAATTTTAGGCAGGTAAAAGAACGAATTCAATTATTTTGGTAAAACTGGAAAATAAATACCCTGTCCAGAAATAGCATTTCAAAGGCCATTATAGTATATGTATACATGTATAGGATGGATAAATATACAGGATTTGAAATTGAGACCCAATAAAAAAGGACAATAGAACAACTGTAATTATAAATGAAGAAAAAAAAAACAAGCATGATTTCAAGAACATCTGTGGCTTAAATGAATAAAACAAGACAAATAAATGAAACATAAGAATGATAGGAATGGAAGGAAATAATTATTCAATAAATTTTGATATCCCAGTGTAGGCACGTAGAAACATTGCATGCCATTCAATGAAATGTGCAACCAGAAAAAAACAACAATAAGGTTAAAATCTAATCTTTCCTCCCTATACAATAAATTCAGTTTAAAAACTAAATGACATCCTAAGTGAAATTAAGTTTGCTACAGAGTAATGCATCCTTCAAAAAATAGTTTTGGTCATTTCGAGGCTTGTTTCAAATGTACTCAGTACTGTAAAAAGTACTCAGATAAGTAGGAAAAGGTAAAAAATATTCAATGTCTTCTCAAAAAATTGTCCAATAAGAGTAATAATAATATTTTCCTATTCAATCAGAAAATGGAAGAGACCTAAATAAGCACTCTAACCAACAGTAGAAATAGTTTAATTTGCAACTACAGAAATATGAGATTTCAATACATTGTGTGCATGTCCCGTGAGTCAAATAGTTTGAGATGCTTTTTTTTTTTCTTTCTTAGATTGGACATTTTATTGACCCAGCATAGGTTTCATTTTTATTCATTTTCATAAAAATATGAAAAATTCAATCCAATCTGAAAATTTCGAGGGAAACTACCTATGGAAAAAAAAAAGAAAAAAGAGGATTTAATTTTTGTTACATCTCTTTAAACACAGAATGGCTCACACCAAAATTTTAAGTTGTATCCAATACTGGGATACAATTTTTTTTTTTTTAATTTAAAAGATATCTGAAACATGACTGAAATTAGGAGAAAAAAATAAATATAAATAGGTTAGAAAAGGATGCATTTATGATAGAATAAAATAGACAGCTTTCTTAAATTTTCACAGCTTGTGATGACTCATTTTGAAAATTTTAAGTTCTTTAAAAAATAATAATGAAAGAGAATACATGCTTAAAAAACATAGGTGGCTGTAAAAATTTGGAATTCTTGTTTTTAAGATTCATCTGATTTATATCGTATTACCATGCAAGACAGTGTGGAAAAAAAAAAATCTTAAATATATATGGATCTATTTCTTTTCTTTTCTTTGTTTAATAAAAACTAATTTGACAAATTTTAAACAACCGAATTCATTCAAAAAATTTTAAAGTTTGATAAAATGACAAAAAAAAAAAAAAAAAGTCATTTAGATTTTTATTAAATTGAAATGTTGAATTTATAAAAAGAGATGGGCCTTCTTATAAACAACTATTTTTAAGAGCTACTACATTTTCAAGCACAGACTTGCCAAGAAGAGGGATAATACATATTACCAGTTTGCTTTGCACATACAAATGATTTATAACCCTTTTGACTATGCCTATACTTTTACTATACACTTATTCCATACTATTTTATCACCAAATTATCAAAGAGAAAAGTCAAAAGTATCATTCAATTGAGAATTCTTTCAACTTATGTAAATCAAAATAAATAAATTTAAGTGTCTATCTCCCCTATTGAAACAGGATGGAACTTTAAAATTTTCAATACCAACACCTAAGTTGGACATCAAAATACATACCCTCACATTCCTAAGTATCAACTTTTAAGACATTTCTATGAATAGTTCAGGAGATATTCAACATAAAATATAAATGAGCTGATTTTTATTCTTTAAAAATGAAATCTATTTTCGTAAAGTTCAAATTTAGCACACATTTTATTAATATTTTTAATGGGAAATATCCTCATTATTATTAGAAAACACTCTAAATCTTCCAACAAATATTTGAAAATATATGTTTTAACAGTTTTTATGAGTGATTTTCTCCTCCAAATGGTAGTGTTAATGTTAATTTTTTTTAAAGAATAAACTTAAGAGGTATTTGGAGTGATGAACTGAAATTTTGCTAGCGTATCAGAAGCTTGAAGGAATCAATACCTGTTAAAATATTTATACGTTACAAAACAAATTTTTAATGTAAATTGCATTTATACTTTATACACACATAAATAGGCATGAACATCACATAATTATGTTTGGAATTCTTAGTACTAATATCATACAAGAAAAAAAAATCACAAAAATAATGATAGCAGATTTGAATCCTATTAAAAATTAGAAGGTCAAAAGTTTGCATTTATGTAATACATACACTTTTTCAGTGAATGGCTTCAAATTTGGTATCTCAAATTTGGATACTGCTATTAAAAACTGTAAATCTTGTTACCATTTCAATATAGATGCAACTTCCTAAGCAAATTTTATTCATAAACATGTATAGAAGATTCCATTCAGAGTTGAATAGTACATTTTGCATATCTCTATGGCAGTTAAGTGATAAAATAATTTGGGGTGTTCCGTTTAACATTTGAATGTCTGTGAATCAAGCGTCAAAGGGTTAAATTAAACATTTGCAAAAAGCAATCACTTATATCATGAATACTAACTCATAGATGCGAATTATAGCAATGACATGAAACAGATAACAAACATGAACAAAAAAAAAAAAAAAAAAAGAAAAAGAAATAATATATAAAAAAAAGCACCATTATAAAAATGCTCAGAACTACATATCTTCATGGAAAAATTGCACTGCATGTATTTCTTTTTACGAATATTTGTGTCAATATAAAAGTTGTATATAATTTTTCTTTATAAAAAATATTTCATAAAATTCCCTCTGGAACTAAAAAAAGTGAAACAGGTGTATATAGATAGATAGATATAATATGAAAAAGAAATCTAATTTATAGTGGAAAATATTTCAATTTGCTATATACAAAATGAGGATTGTTATAATATGTGTTGTATAAAAGAGGTAAAATAATTTTTTTTTATTTTTTCAGGGTGGTACAGAACAGACGTTTCTTACACATATGTACAATAATCACACTGAAAGTATAAACAGTCTTCTCAGCCATATTTCTCCGAACATAACTCAAAAAGGAGATGGGCAGATAAGGCTCATTTTGTCACCCTTTTTCTAGGATGGTTTTTTGACTGTTTCAATGAAATTTAGGATCCACATTGACTGCTTCTTCGATTGATTTTTGCTTGAAGATTGTTCAAATTTGTTATACAAGATCCAATACATAGCTTTACTTAGAAAATCATCTATAGTATTTCTGTTGTCTACATCCCTTTTTCTAAGTACATACAAAATGTTCAACGATTATTAAGGAATCAATTTGAAAGATTTTTGAAGCATCTTCTGACACAGTGCACTTTCCTTTCGTTAAATCATCAGCCATAGCCAATAGTATCCGTTTGCTCAAATGACATCATAGATTCCATGATCAACCAAAGTCATCAAAATATCTGAATTAATTACTTTTAAACTTTCTAATATAAGTGAATTATAACCCCCATCCCCCTCTTCCCACACAAAAAATAAAAATAATAAAATAAACACAGGCTGTTTTTATTCAACTTAAGCTATATTTATATCAAATTCAAATATTTGTTATTTAAATGCAGATTAATAAATATATTCATATAAAATGTTTTTTAATAGGTTGTTGCCACAGCTTACAAGAAAAGTGTGCAACGGTAAAAAATGTTTCGATAAATTTTGTGTTATTAATAATGGGATTTTAAACAATCCTCCCCAAACAAAAACCAACCCGTTAGGTAGTCAATAGAGATCCTAAATTATATTAAAACTGTCAAAACATCTTAGAAAAAGGAAAAACATTTTGACCCTATCGAATGAGTCTGATCTACTTACCCCCTTTTTTTCCAGCAAGGATCTCGCACGATATTAGTTTTTATATACCATATATAAACCACTGTGATTCCATTTAGGGTTGTTTTAGCTCATAATTTTGATGAAATAATCACAAGGCATACAAATAAGTGACCCAACATCCCGATTTTCCCAGGGCAGTCTCAGTTTTAAAACCCTTTTCTGAAATGGGTCTAGTTTTTAATGAAACCTTTATCACAGTTTCTGCAAATTTCAGTTTAAAAAAATTAAAAAAGAATTGTAGGAAGAAATCAAATTTATTTTTTGACTAACAAGCTGCATAACTGCATAGAAAAACTCCACTCTGTGTAAAAATAAGTAGAGCAGAAAAGCATGAATGAATGAAAGTATAAAACTAAAACTGAATCTTTGTCTTTATTGGCAAAAATAAGTAATAAATTTAGATAGCAAATCAATGATGTAAATTCTAATGAATAATAATAATAAGAGAAATGTCCCCTTTTTTGGATGGGTTGCCACACATTCAAATTTGTGTTCCCTGGAACCGGGTCATTTTATACAGAGAAAAAATTAATTCAGTGCATTTTATAACATAATAAAAATAATAACAGCATTTAACATGAGTAAATATATTTTCACAAACATAAAAGTAAAAGAAAATATAATAATGATTTCATGCGTTCAATGCATTTTTTTTTTCTTCTTCCGATATGTCACTGAAAAATATAAAACAATCTTCTAATAATAATAATAACAACAACTTTCATCTTTAATTTTACAAGTCATTTTTCTTTTCTTAGTTTTAGATTTTATCCCATTTCCAGATTCCTTTGACTTTTTAACAAACTTTTTATATATCCTTGACCTGACTTCCCCTAGATTTCCAGATGGCTGAGAATCTTGATAAAACAACAATACTCTATTCAGGACAGTTTCACATCAAAAAAATACATCACTACTACATGATTATCACATTCATAAACACATATTGAAAATTTCATTTTCCATCAATATTTGAAATGATGCCATAAAAATATGTCATCTGTAGAGATACACTATAATATAAATTGAAGAAAGAAGTAAAAGAATATATGCACACAAAATGCTGAATAAGAAAATAAGGTCATTTAATAAAAACTATCAGAAATAAAAAAATAGACCTTAAATATACTTTTATTATTTACTAACAAAGAAAATTTGTAGAAATATAAATACCAGATTTAAAAAAAATTGGAATATAACAACATAAGAGTTTTGTAATTTTTTTTCCCCCTCTGTAGCCACCCTTACATATGTGAAATTTTCCGATGTTTAAAAAGCTTTGAATAAAAAATATAAAACCAAACACCTGAAATACTCTTAATTTATCACACATTACATGGCATAAGCAGTGTCAAATTGTTTCACAATGATAGTTAGGAGAAGCATAAACACTTCTGTTTCAGCCTATCCGACGACTCTATCGCAGTAGACGGTTTTTCTCGCACGTCACTTCACTCATGTTCTCAGGCGGAGGGGGTGTCATTTCTTTTTGGGGGTCACTGAGAACGCTGAGTACCGGGGGCCCCTCCACACCGACTTCATGGGCAGCAACATCGGGCACAATGTGTGCAGCAGAACGTCTAGAGGGTCTAATAACCTAAAAATAGAAACACAGATACAGAAATCTAAAATTTAATCAGAGATACATTTTAGCATATTTCACAAATATAAATTTTAAATAGGCAGTACAATCTTGATTTAACTATTTCCTCAACTTTACAACACATTTTAAATGCTCGGATTCATTTATATTTATGTTATACAATCCCCATTTTAGGTTTTCCCTCTCTTTATGAGGGGGCTATTGCCCACTACAAACTGCTCACCCATTCAGACACCGCAGGCTCTAAAAACATGCTCATTGGCTCTGTTTTAAAAAAAATTACGGAAGATTTAAATTATAATTAAATGACCCATGACAATCTTCTCTAATCCAGTTTCTATCCATTTCCCTCTCACTGGGTGATTTTAAGGCCAAATCAACTACTGCCACAGCTAACAGCTGGTTTCATGATGGATTAAACAAAAGCAATTCAATATTTGAAAATCAGCTTGTATAAAATGGCTAATACATACACTATTTTGCAAAACATTTAAGGCACATGGTATGGTAGATCTGAGAGAACTGTCATACAGCCATTTCCATTTAAAATAGTACAAAATTTAAATTGTCAAAAATATAAATAAGTGGAACTTTTAGGATAACAAAGAAGCATTTCATGACGAACATAAAATAATGGCACACGATCCAACTAGCGACAGGAAATCGAAACTTAATGGCAACATACACAGTTTCATGCAAAAAGAACGACTTTCTCTTTAGTTCTGAAGCAAGCAAGTACATCTGCTTAATTCATTCAGACTGCTAACATGTCTAGTCTATGTAATATAGGATGGAGGATGAAATTGTGAAACTGCAGACCCTTTTCACCTTATGTCATTTAATTTCTATCTGAATGCATGCCAATAAAGCCATTTATCCATTTATTACTTTCCAGTGCACTTTTACAATGCAATGGGATTGTGATAAAAACAGGATTATGGAAATATTGATTTATTTTTACACTAGCTACCCGCCTGGCATTGCCCGGGCCCGAAATAATAACAATCTCAGTGCAAGGCATCAACCCCCTCCCTTCCCATACCTGCAAATATAACGAATAATTTGTTCAAGAAAACCACCTTCACCTACATTAACGCAATCATTAAAAAAATAATTAAATTTTTCTGATAAATAGAACATAACGAAGACGCTACGCTAAAATAGCCGGCAGATGACAACACCTCCCATCCTCAATTTCAGATCTATATCTTAATGATTTATCTAAATTTTTGTTCATTAGTAAAAATTAGTAATTATTTCCTTTCTTTTTCGCAAAGTAAATGGAGGGATCGGCCAGAGAAACAGATCTCTTTGTAGTTCAGTTTTTAATAAAAGCAGATCCCTGTCTGAAACTTTCTCGGATTTTTTTCACTGGCGCCGGCAGATTTTTAGCAGTTTTTTGCATAAATTAAGAAAAATTAACGGCCAAATTTTTCAAAAATTGCATAGACGGATGCAGATTTTTTTTTTTTACATAGGCTTAGAAATTTTCAAATTGATATCTTAATTAGTTTTCTTAAAATTCGCTAATGAGTAAAATAATTTCGAATTTGTTCATTTTTGCTTGCAAATCCACAACAACAGTTCTTTTCTTTAGCCATTTTGATTTAAAAGATGGCATTTTCGATGCGATGTTTAATGATATTCTAATTAATATCTAGAGTAATTATCAAAATATTAAAATTCTGAGACTCGGGTATACCAGGAGAGGGTTTGGGCTACCTAAATCTAAATTTTCCTAGCCATCGCAGACAGAGTGAAACTTTCTTTTATTAGTATAGATTTTGAAGCTCCCTGAATCAGTTTTTGCCATTTTTAAACCTACTCCATATGAAGAATTTTATCCCTTTTTTTGGATGATGTATGTATGTGTGTGAGTGAGATAGTGCCCAAACTAGGCTCTCCATTGAGATCTCGTTAGGTGAATAAGTTCAGGCATGAAAGTGAGGAAAAGAAAAAAAGGCTGAACTTTTTAGACTTCATACGCCAAATTTGGAGAAAAAAGTAGGGAGATTCTACTATGGGCATTTTCTAGAGTAGAGTGCAGTTTTAAATTTTACATAAACAGGAAAATTACAAGGAGAAAAATAGATAAATAAAACAGATTTTTTTTAAATGGATGTGTGTTAAATTTTGTAAATCTCAAAATAAAGGAAAAACAGGAGACTTGGCAAGTATTTTCAATTATTGGACAAAATCTGATGAAGTTTTAACTATAAAGAAACAAAATTAATATGAGAAAAATCTGTTTATTATTATTTCCATTTGAAAATAACTTTTTAAGGGCTACATTACTCACGTGAAAACACCTGTTCGCTAATGTTAATCCTATGGAAGAAATTTTTTTAAATATCTCGTTTGCATTTCAATATTTTTTTTTCATTGGATAGTTGAGGTTGATCTCTACAAAGGCCGTTTTTTACTTTGTCGATTTTGTTTACAGGTTTTTTTTTTTTTTTTTTATTAGGATACTTTCACTTTCGGAACCGATTTCGAAAAATCGTGTCAGCGAGATAGAACACTACTTAAGATTATGAGGATGTTATAAAAACTTTTAATGCTAAAAAATTGAGAAGAAAATTTATGAAAACATTAAATATCACAAAATTGTTAAAGTCAGTAGTGGTTATCTTAATAAGTACCACTTTCAATAATATATTTTTAAACTCAAGGCTGCTGTAAACATACGTGCAAGGGGACGTGCAAGCATCTGTGTGCCCAGAGCGCATTTGTCAATCGGTCCCTGATAATTCATAGTTAGTAAGGTTATAGTTCCGGGTTTTGGGTTATATCCGAAAATTTTATTTGTAGTCAACCCAAACTAAAACATTGACCCGAAATTTGACAAACTTTAACCCGAACACCAAATGTAAGAATATTCCTCATTTACCTCACCCGGACCCGTAAAAGTGAAACCTAACGTGGTCCGAACACGAAACAAATTAAAGTCAACGGTACCCGAATCGAATCTGACCCGCAAAATGTAAACAAAAGTCAAACTGATCCGAATCGAATGCGACCCACAACAAAACAAATTACTGCCAAACGAATCTGGACCACGGTTCAGGCCAGGTTCCAGTACAATCGGGTTACCCAGGGCTTAATTTGCGCCGGTACTTCTCTATTTTAAGTAAAAATTTAAATATTGCCCAGGATTCACCGGAGCTCATAAACAGTTTGCTCCGGAGCCCAGTGCAATAACGCTTCCGAAAAACGAATCCTAAATAACACTTTCCTTTCCCTCCCATCTCCAATCTTTTGCCTTCTTTTGTTTCAAAACAATTATAACTGACGTAATGTGTCGCTCACGTAAGAGATGGAGATGAAACGGGCTCGATTTTTATATCAGTCTCCGGGTTTGGACAGGCTCGATCTCAATCTGTCTTAAATTCAAAATTTTATTTATTTCCATTTCAAATCATTTTAATGCTATTTTGATCAGAATAAAGAGTAAACAGAAATGGTCTTTTTCTATTCTGCACAGTTGCGAACTATTAATTTTTTGTGTTAACACTCTTTCCGAATCATAATTCTGAGCTTATTTAATCGCAGAATTCTGCAATTAATTAACATTAAGATTGGGCAAAGGTTTCTATTTGGAAGTAGTAATAACTAAAAAAGTGGAATAGTTGATAGCTAAGTGTACGCAGATAAATGTATTTAAAATTTTTATTTTGCTAAATAAAAAAACAATGCTTTAAATTTTGAAAATAATGTATGAAATATGAAAAGGCAGATTCGAGTAACGGAGGAGGTAAGGGGGGGGGGGGGGGGTACGCTAAGGATGTTAGTACTGCAGGAATATTAGGGCTCCGGTACTTTTTTTTTCTTCGAAATTAAAGCCTGGGGTTACCGAACCCAATGCCTCTTAATTCGTAGTACCAATCTTTATGAAACAAACGGCAATCAAATTTGTAATAAATGCATTAATCTTTATTTTTCTATGTCCAAATATATGAATGAATACATATGTATTCATTCATATGTATTATTTAGAAAAAATTCCTGAAATAAAATTTCTAACATATTAAGCAAGTTATTCTAAAACGGTGATTTTTCGTTGGAAAAAATTAAAAACTTTTAGCATGAAAATGATATAGCTCTGAAAGAAAGAAAGAAAAAAAAAATCTGAAAGATCAGTAGCAAAGCTCTTATTTACTACCGCTTTAAAACACCTCAGTCCAGAATGAATCATCTTTATCTGCAGATTTTTTCCACCGCTATTTACTTCCGCATAAAGATGACCTTTGACCTAACAACTCATTAGCAAACGCACACCATTCCTCTACTCCTCCGAAATCATTCGCAAAACTGCTTCCGATCTTAAAGTCTAAAAATAGATTTTCACCCCACGAAATACGCCGCTCCACACACGATTACTTTCGATCTAGGGAGCATCCAATTTCCAATTTGAGCTAGCGAAAAGTCCGACAAAACTTCATGACCCCCCCCTCCAAAAAAAAAAATTTCTTTGCATTTTTGCATCGATCCAGAAAATGGCCAAAATCGTCCTCAAAAAGGCGGAACTCTTTCATGCCTGATAAGTTATAGGCCACTGTCCCAAGAACTGTATACATTTTTGGGAGAAACTGGCCAATGGGTTCGGTCTCTAAACCTTTTTTCAACCCTTCTAGACTGGTACACATTTTCTCTTACATCTCAATCAAACAATTTTTATGGCTCACATTCATCTCATATCAAAACAATGGCTGTGTTTCGCCAGAACATGATTTAATTTGGTAAAATATTTTATTATTATTTTTTTTTTTACTCACAGTAAATTTTCACTTTCTTTTGTAAGAAAAAAAAATAAAAGCATATGAAAATTTATGCATTAATTCTGTTGAAGAAACCAGAAAATAAAATAAACAAAATACTTTTGCAAAATAGGCTAAAATATACTAAAATAGTATAAAAAGCTCTTTGGGAGAAAAAGGGTTGTTATTGTCATACACCTGAAACTAATGGTTGCCAGGCTTGACACCAACTTTTGTGGTGAAATCAATTACGGAAGATTAGCTCTATAATTGGAGTATTTTAGTAGAATAAATTGCATATATTGCATTACAATATTTTTCAGTTACTTTTAGATTGGCTGGTATCTGAATGCAAAGTGTTCGGAAAGTTGAGCAGAGCCACTCCAGATTTTTTTTTCTCCCTTCATTATAATGACATTTAAAGATACATTTTATTTGATATCATTTCAGTGACATTTTTGACAAAACAAATTTTATTTTTAAAATCGGAAGTCGAACAAAGACATTCATATTTACAGTTGAATGGGAAAATCTTAGCTAAAGACACGAAAAAACTATTTCAAAGCAAAAGCCAAATTCACCTTTGAAATTGGACCACAATTGTTTAGAGGCTTGAAGGTAAGATTTCACATTTGAGATTCTGCTATTCTGAGCAAAAGCGGTTGTAAGCCTTCAGAAAAAGGTCAAGCAACAGGAAAAAAAAACCCAATCCAGTTGAGGAAAAGGAGTCAATGGTTGTACTGACATCCTATCCTACAGACACTGTAAGAATAAGATTTTAAAGATACTTCATTTGTGTAAACTGACTCATCCACTGTAGTTCTAGGTTAGTAACATCATAGAAACTCGACAGAGTTTCTCACCAAGCATAAGAAACAGCAATGCATTGAACCGTAAATAAAAGGAATTTCTGCCAACGGATGCCAAACGATTTTACAATTTTTTTTTTTTTTTTTAACTCTGTCTAGTTTATATTTTGCGGACGGGACAAAACGGGTTTTTGACACATCTATATCTCGCATTCTATTTATGATAGAAACAAAATTCTTGATTCTATGGAATGGGGCGTGCCAAGGGACTAGGAATTCAAAAGTAAAGCAAAATCCGACGAATAGGTTTTCAGGAAATGCGATTTTAAAAGTGCTGTTTTTTGCACTTTTTAAATCTTGTACGGACCAAAAACTGTTCACAGGGCTACAGCAATGTGTAATTATCGGATTTTTACATGGTTTACGTCATTTGAATTGTTTTTATGAGTAGTTCAAACCTTTGTAAGTTTCATGTAAAAATATTAATTAGTTTTTGAGTTATATCAGTTTAAAGTTATTGAGTTATATCAGTTTAAAGTTATTGAGTTATATCAGTTTAAAGTTATTGATTCCTATACTTAACATATAGCAAAAAACTGTTGACAGGGCTACAGCAATGTGTAATTATCGGATTTTTACGTGGTTTACGTCATTTGAATTGTTTTTATGAGTAGTTCAAACCTTTGTAAGTTTCATGAAAAAAATATTAATTAGTTTTTGATTTATATCAGTTTAAAGTTATTGATTCCTATACTTAACACAGAGCAAAAAAATAATAAATGACCAAAATCTTTTAAAAATGGTCGTATACACATGATATTAAGATATGTTATTGCAGTCGACCCAAGTAAGCTCCCTATTATAAAAAAATAATAACATTTAAGGTTCGTTTACAGGTTCTCACAAAAGATCTTTTGATATAGGGCTAAAGAGTTGTGTAATTATCTGATTTTTACGCGGTTTGCAGCATTTGAATTGCTTTTGATTCAATTGAGTTCAAATGTTTAATATTTCGTGTAAAAATATGAATTAGTTTTTTTATGTATATCACTTTAAAGTGATTTATTCCTATACTTAAGATGAAGAAAAGAAATATTAAATGGTCTAATTCTTTTAAAAAAGAATGTATGCGCAGGATGCTAAAATATGTTACTACGAACGACCTAAGTTAGCTTCCTATTGTAAAACAGAATTGTAGAATTTACTGTTCGTTTACAGGGAAACTCAAAAGATTTTTTAATCTCTATAATAAAAGCCTAAGTCATGTGACTGTCATCAACAATTCCGGATTGCCCGCTTCACTTTTTCATATGCCAGGCGGCCATTTTTATTCAAAAATATTTTTTCAAATAAAACTGCATGAAAGTTACATTTTCAGAAAGATTGTTCAAAATAATTTAATATTTGAGAGATGACTTACATTAAATTATGTATATATTCTGCAATAACTTCAGGCGAAATAAAGTTCGCAGTTCAAATTCTCTATTCATAAAAGTAAACAAAAAAAAAGATTGATTCGTTGTGAACATTTAAAATATTAAACCATGGAGGTAATCATTCGCAAAGCAAGTTCTCCGCAAATGAATTTTTGGACCGCTGCCTCGCGTAAAAAAAATATTTCGCACCAGTGAGACAATCAAAATTTACCATAATTATGTGCTATACAACTACAACTAAACTTCTTTCCTTATCTTTTCTTGACGTAAATTGAACTCATGTAATCATTTAATGAATCAGATTTTTAGCATTTTTAAAATCGCTAATACAGCTTTTATTTATCGCGTGTACAAATTAGAAACGATACTTTGATTTTGAAATCAAATGTTCTGATTTATGATATTATTTCTTATTTATTTATTTATTTTCTATTTTAAATGAAAAGCGTGAACGGCATGTATTTTAAATTTATGTAATATAAGCATTTTAGATTAAAGTTAAGTATTTTAAATGAAATGAGTGACAGGTTTATAATTTAAAATTAAATTAATGTAGTATGAATGATGGTGATGGGAATAATATTTGGCGATTTATCATCTGCTCCCGGCTAGCAAAAACACCCATATTTAAAAATGGTAAATAATATGGAATCAAATTAAAATAACACAATAAAGTTGAGTATTTTAAATGAAATGAGTGATAGGTTTATGATTTAAAATTAAATTAATGTAGTATGAATGATAGTGATGGAAACAATATTTGGCGATTTATCATCTGCTCCCGGCTAACGAAAATACTCATAATTAAAAAAGGAAATAAAAAGAAATAAATGATAGCTTGATGTAAATAAATATTGATATACATATCAAAAATAATTTATAGAATTAAAATAAAAAATAAAAGTAAATAAACAACAATTTCCATAACAAAGTTTTCGCCAAATTGGCGGCGGGGTGGGGTGGGGTGGGTGGGTGGGTGGGGGGGGGGGGGAATCGCGCCAACATGCGTATGTGACACCTGTGCCCCAAAAATATGGGAAATGCTACCATGATCGCAAAAATTCATGGTTTGTCTATTAAAATCTTCCGATTTGGCGAAGGATTAAGGTAAAATTAAATTATGAATAAATCTAACGTGTTGCAATGTTTAACATACATTTAGGGGAGACCAAACTGGTCGCCAGTGGCGGCTAGTAAGACTAAATAGTTGTGTAATTAGCGAATTTTTACGTTGAAGTACAGTCAACTCCCTCTAATCCGCAACTCTATAATCCGCACACTGTTTCAGATGTAAACAATGAAAATTTGGTTACCTTTAACTTTGCGAGAGAAATACAAAATGGCGACAATTTGATCAATGATCAGCAGTCAGTTTTTCTCCCCCCTAAATTTTTGCATTTCAATGAAGTAAAACTTATTTATTAAATGAAAAAAGAAAAAAAAAATCAAATATACATGTTTTTTTTCTGCCTGCTACATATTGTAATAAAAAAAAAAAAAAAAAAAAAAAAAAAAAAAAAAGCAATTTTTCACAGAATGGTTTGAAATCTATTTTGAAAAAGAAGGCTACATGCATTGTAGTACAAAAGTCAGTTTACCTATAAATTGTAAAATATTATTGCTCTTAGACAATTGTGCTGCACATCCAAAATTATGACAAAAAGACAATGTCTCTACATTAGTTTTACCTGCGAATACAAATTATCTTATTCAGCCAATGGATCAGGGAATTATCCGTAGCATGAAATGCCAATACAAAATGAAATTTATGTGCAGAATTATAACCTCTGATTTAGTGGCTAATATGGAAGGGTATAGAAGACAATTTACAATTAAGGGCTGCATGGGACTCTATATGCAAAGATACTTACTTTAGTAGGTGCAAAGCGTAATTTGTGACCTGCATCTTTATTTATAGACAGTAATGGTTGAAGATGTTGACTTTGGTGGATTCAGTTTGGATAGTGCTAAACAGAAATATGCAGAAAAATTCACTAACATAAAACTAAAACAAAAGATTTCACTGTGTCTGATTTCTTGAATGGATATCCGCCCAAGATAAAGCTCCAATTACAGAGAGTTTCAGAAATGATGACATTATAAGTACTACTCTGTTAAACTCTACTGAAAACAGGATAATTCTGACACAGAGTATGATGGTGATGGTGAAAAAGTAACTCTTGAGCAGATCTTGGATATGGTTACAAATATTTGAATTTTCTTCAGAAACAGAGTTTTGTCTCAGAACAAGAAATAAAGACTACTGTCATACCTTAAGGAGAAAAACTCTGAGAAAATTATCTCTCTCTGTGGTCACTATAGAAACGGACTCGTCCACTTAATTTTCGGGTGGTCAGGAGTATTGTTGGCTTTGTTTGTAGCTTTAGGCGCGAAAAAGGGGAGAGGAGAAGGTAGCAAGCAGTCTGCTTTGAGCTTTTGCCATTGACAGACGGTTTTTTTTTCTGTTCTCTTCTGATTATTGTGCGTTTGCTGTTATATATTTTATTGCTTATTAAACCTTTAATCATTGATTTTGGTCTGTGATTAAATACTACCGGCAGATATTCCTATTCTAAAATGACATCCACATTAAAAAAAGGAAAAACATTGCATTCTCAAGCGCGTGAAATAATAAATAACATGTCTAATTTCTTTAAGGCAGAGGCTGGACGATAACGAATCTGATACTGATACTTATGAAACATCAAATGATGATAGTGGAAGTGATTTCGATGACATCTGGCCTTTAGATTAGTCGAATTCATTTTCATAAACAAACAAACAAACAAAACAGTCCTTTTGAGGACTACAAATGGTCCCTTTAAGGACCAAGCTCTTCCCAGGGCTAAAATATGAAAAATAAGAATTACATTAACACACATAATCCACTCGGTAACTTTTATACATACATAGCATATTTATTCTATAAAATAAATACGCATTTTTTTGCATTGTTAAGCTTTCACCAGGGCTTAATTTTTAACAAAAAAAGTACCGGAGCCCTAATATTCTGCAGTACTAATAACCGTAGCGTCCCCCCCCCCTCCACCGTCACTCCAATCTGCATATTTATATTCCATACATTATGTGTATTTGCAAAATTTAAAGCAATTTTTTTTTTCAAGCAAAATAAAAATTTTAAATATATTTATCGCTTGCACTGGGATCCGGAACCCAATATTTATGGGCTCCGGTGAATTCCGACCAATATTTAAATATTTACTAAAAGTACAAAATTACCCGAGCCGGGCTCCGTTGGGCTCCGGCGCAATTTAAGCCCTGGCTATCACTACACTTTTATTTACAGTTTCCCTTATGTGATTTCAAAAGGGTGCTGCACCCTGCTTGCCATTATGATTTGAAAAATACCACACTTCTTGCCTCTCAATCAAAAAAACGACACCCTTACTGTCGTTTGGAATCTAGGGAAAACAGTGCTTCATTAAAAAGAAAATTAATTCCTACAATAAAAACTAATAAAATATAAAACATTTTTTTTTCTCATATATTGCACAAAACGAAAACTTATAAAACGACAGAAATACCTCGGTTACGATTTTGAGTACGTTCATTTGATTGTTCTCAGTTTTCCGCACAAGCACGGTAAACATTCCCGGAGTTTTTTCTTCTCAAAATAAAATATGATTTTGAATCGAATAGCGTTTTTCAATTTTCGATAAATGTATTAAATATTGAGTTATAAATAATTGTTCTCTCATGACAACTTTTTGGGATTATTGTATACAGAAATTCGGTTCAAAACGTCAATTTTGATAGCATTTTCTGAAAGATCGTATGCCTTTGTCAGAAAATGAAAAATGCTATTTGATTCTATAGCTTCTTAATATGGAAACTTGAAAGTGTCATGCATTTGCGGAAAAAAAAAAAAAAAAAAGGCATGGATCAGAAAGTAACTACGTAGAGCTTGAGCACAGTCTTAAAGCATCATAGTATTATCGTATAGTCATAAAGCATAATGTATCTTAAATTATAATCGATTGATGTCTCATGACCACCTGTCTCAAGCTGTCGAGTTGAAGTGATTTGGAATCGAAATGAGTTTTTCATTTTTTTTTAAATAAATAAATTACTTATCGCGCTAAAAGCGATTCCTGTCACGTGACGATACGGTTTTACCTTTTCTCGTGCTGCCGTGTCTTAAATTCGATTCAAAACGCCGACTTTCACAGCATTTTCTGGAAGATCTTCTGCCTTTATCAAAAAATTAAAAAGCGTTTTTCGATTACCTAGTTTCTGTATAACATCATCTGTCAATTTCATGCGTTTCCGAACAAAAATGAATTAAAAAATATGTCAGAAAGTAGGTCTTTTGGATTTGAGAACAATCTTAATGCCTATAAAAACATATTATAAAGATTTGATTTAAAATGTGATAGTTTTTGCCAATACATTTCTCTATTTATTATATTATTAAATTCTACTGTATTCGCGTTGTCACTGTTGTCGCGAAGGCATAGTAAAAATTGAGAGCGTCAAACGAATGCTAATTGTGCCAAGTTTGCAACCTGCTGTTATCTCTCACACCTCTCCCACTTGGTATGTTCTGAGGAAGCAACCCTACTCAGAGTTTTTCTCCTTACGGTAAGACTATATACATAGACTCCAAGAAAAAAATGCTAGACCAAAAGTCAAACGTTCTCAAACAAATGACAATTCATACTATGTTTGAAAGTTGTAAAAACAAACAAAACAAATTATAAAATAAAATTTTAATAATTTTTTCCTTAAATATAATGTGATTTTTAATCAAATAACCCAATGTTTTACAATATCTTTCTTTTTTATCAATTAATTTATTCATTAATAATTAATTTACTGTAAAATTACAGGAGAAAAAAATGTAAACAAAGTAATGACCTATAATCTGCACAACCTTTGGTCCCAAGCTGTGTGGATTAGAGGGAGTTGACTGTACTTGATTCCTCAACACAGAGGAAAAACAATAGTATAAATAGCATAATTTTTGTCAAAGTGGCTATATACACAAGATATTCAAATATGTTACTGCATCCGATTCATTGAAACTCTCTATTGTTTGTATTGTTGAACCATATACGTTTCGTTTACAGAGTCTTTTAGAAGATCTTGATTACATTACAACCAATGTATATTTACTGAGTGAGATGTATTTTAATGATTTTATACTGTTTCAATCTCTGTAAGGTTTTATTATCTTGTTTTAAAATTTAATACGCGTTCATTTTGTCCGCCTGAAAGCTCGTCAATCTTAAGCACAATGAAAAGGAAATATCTTCTTAAATTTCCCATAAAAATTAAAAATGCTATATTTCGTATACAATAGGTGATCGGTAACGAACTGTTCGATTTACGAACAAATCGATTAACGAACACTTTCGAGTGAGATTTTTATGTTCGGATAACGAACACATGTTTGGTTAACGGACACTTTCAAGAGATTTTTATGTTTGGAGAACGAACACCTCACGAAACGAAGTCATGATGAAGCAATGCCGTGTTTTATATTTGCTGAGCTATACTTATTGCTTCTATTGTCGACTTTGAGAACATTTTAACAGTTGCATACATATGTCCTAATTAATTCATGGACTGCCGAGGATTGAGGACCTATATTTTAGTATCCTCGAATTGGAATGCACAGACTAGAAACATTAATTATGTATTTTGTGTCTTTATGTATTTTGTGCATTTAGTAAATATAATCCTTTTTGGTTTAATCACGCTCCTTTTTAAAATCTAATTTAAAGCTTTATGATTTATCAGATCAAAAATTTTAATAAAATTTTACATTTTTTTAAACGGTTCATTATGTAAACGAATTAGTCTTGTATATTTACAAAATCACACAAAATTTTGGAATACATGTCATCCTACGAACATTTTCTATTTTGAAATCACTTTAATAGTTTTTATACTTTTGCAAACATTGTGAATCTTATATTTTTCCGATTCTCGAAACGTTGAGTTCATGGGTGCAATTTTGAAATGTGGCCAGGACTGAAAATATTTTGACCTGTCACCCCCCTCTCGTCCAAGCGCACACGTGTGCACAGACAACACATGTTTTGACTTTGAGATGTGGCAAAGACTGAAAATACTTTGAATTCTCCACCCAGACCTCCTCTCCGAATGCACATACCATGCCCACTTAGACAAAACGTCGAAGGATTTAAAAAAATACGGCAAAATTCGTCGAAGGATCTAAAAAAAACGGCAAATTTCGTGGAAAGATCTCGAAAAAACGGCATATTTCGTCGAAGGATTTCGAAAAACGACATATTTCGTCGAAGGATCTCGAAAAAACTTCATATTTCTTCGAAGGATCTCGAAAAAACGGCATATTTCGTCGAAGGATCTACAAAAAACGGCATATTTCGACGAAGGATCTAAAAAAAACGGCGCATTTTTTTAATGTCCTCGGGCACTTTTTCCGTCCCATTTCCGTGCTCGGCAATTTTCAAAAGACGGAATTCCGTCCTGTGGACGGAAAACTTGCACCCCTGGTTGAGTTAAAAACTTAACAAATAAAAAAACTTTTAAGGTGCTGAGTAATTTTCAAGAATAATATTTAATATATTAGTATAAAAATCTCTGTAAATTACAATGGTTCTTAGAAAAACAAATTTGATTATTCTCGGTAAAGTAAACTCATTGTTATAATTGACCAAAAAAAAAGGTGCTTCTTATTTTTCCATATTTTTCTGAAACTGCAGTATTTTAATTACTTTGTAAACTACTGTAAAATTTTCTATTTTTTTGTTTTTTGAATGTATATAAACGGAAGAGTGATATTAACAAAAGAAAAAGGAAAATAAACATGTCATAAATAATCTGATGAATACAATGTAAGGAAATGAATATAAAAGTTTCCCCATTGCTATGGTAGCGACATGTACATTGGAATAAGTCACTCAATAAATTGTATAATTCTGTTTATAGCATCACAATTATTCTTTTATTTTGCCCCTTTCATCTTTCTTTTATCTTTTCTTTTCTGAATAAAAATGGGATCTGTGTAATTGAAATTAAACACCTTACAAAAAGGAGTGATATCTCATCGAAAACAACTCGTTGTAAATGATCCCGCCAAGCCACAAACCTAAAACATCAGCCATAAAAAGAAGTGATATCACATAAAAAGAAACGATATAGAAGTGCATACTCTGAGTCCCGTGTAAAAATCTATCACCACTCATAATGTTTCCAAAGGACTCGGAGTGAGGTACAGTATGTGAAAACTGCTTGGCGACCTGCAGGCTTTTATAATATATGCAGTATATCAATTTTGAAAATCGAAAAAATTAATTTTTAATTTTTGTTATATCACTTTTATAAATATTTTTGTATGCGAAAGAACTGACAGAATGGATTTTTCCCCAGATCTATGCGATTGCCTTACGCTAGAATTACTACAATATATCTCAATTTAGTTAGCGTTTATTATAAGGTGCATTGTTATCAATATGCGTATGATCATTATATATATATATATTACAAACTCAATGTATTTTCTAAAGTAAGATGTTAAACCTAAAAAACTATGTAGTTGCTTAAGAGTACGGGGTTTGGGGAATTTTTTCACTGCCAAGGTCTTAGCTTCTGATGGCCAAACCGTACCATTTTCTATTATGTAACCTAAAAATTCTATTTTTCGCTTGAGAAATTGGCATTTTGTAAAATTAAACTTAAGTCCGTAATGAGCTGCAATTTCCAGAACACGTTTCAGTTTTAAAAGGGCTTCTTCGTCAGTTTGCGCAAGAATTATAATATCATCTAAATAAACTAGTACAACTTTTTCTTTAATTAGTTGTTTAAAGACAACTTGGATGTATCTTTGGAACTGTTGAGGTCCAACCGATAGTCCGAAAGGGAGTTTCTCGAACTGGAATTGAGAATTATGTGTTAGAAATGAGGTATATTTCTTACTATCCTCTGCAATATCGATATGAAAAAAACCATTTTTTAAATCTAAGGTAGTGAAAACTTGCGCTTGTTCTATGTTGTCTAGAACTTTGATGGATTTAAGTTAACGTTTAAATGTAAAAACAGATATATTAAAACAAGCAGAGCCATATTAATTTAAGTTTAGAGTGGAAAACGTATAATGGCTGAACACCCTTTTACCGATATGGAAAAGTTAAAGTAAAAAGCATTCATTAATTAAACTATGATATTTAATGTTTGAAAGAATGACAAAAATATTTAAAACTAAATTATATTTACTTGATACTAAATGATGATTGAAAGGACACATATAGAGCAACACTTGAATGACATGGTTAGCACTGATTTCACGGTAAACATCTATTGAATATGTTCAAAATATTAGATGGAGGTATGACGATAAGCTTAAACTGATGTAGGATCAAAAGAGAACTTGGCTAATTAAATATATTATGCCTGTTTAGCATTTCCATGATAAACGACAACCGGCAAGTACTTAGGATGAAAAAGAAATAGAACTCGGCTTAACCCTTTTCAGAGCATACGTTACTCAAGGTCAGCCATCGTAATGGACTTCCTCAAAAAAGCCACGATGTGATGGAAACCATTTCTTGAAAAGACACAGTTCATTCGATGTCGTTTAAAGGATAAATTATTACAGCTTAGTCCTGATTACTGCCTATTATATAAAAACTATTTCAGCATATGTTTAGCAAATATTTCACCATTGTGACACCTTGTTATTAATGGACTTCCTCAAAAAAGCCACGATGTGATGGAAACCATTTCTTGAAAAGACACAGTTCATTCGATGTCGTTTAAAGGATAAATTATTACAGCTTAGTCCTGATTACTGCCTATTATATAAAAACTATTTCAGCATATGTTTAGCAAATATTTCACCATTGTGACACCTTGTTATTTACGTAGACAAATACATGGACAATACACGACAGTGAACTTAAATATAATGACTATCACATAATGCCGAACTTAAGCAATAACTAAACTAAACAAAGAAAACGACGAGACGAGACCAAACGAGACTAAAACGAAACTGAGGATCAAGGGTGAAAACATCGCTTTATATCTAAAACAGCCAGACAATAATAGGACTATTACGCACGATCCCACGCACTGAAATAGGCACACCCGGAAGTACGACATCGCTACGCGATATGCAGAAGCGATGGGCGGCAAACGATGATCGACACCATCTAGTGGCAGATACAAGAACTGCTCTATTTACGAAAACGATGTAAGGCTGGGATCGTGACATACGAAAACTGTACAAATGCGATATGTAGACTTTAGATACGGTATGAAAATAAAAACGCGATGTGAAACCAGAATGATAGAACCAGAAGTAAGAAAATGTGTAAGTAGAAATGAACCAGAAGTTAAGTCAAAGTGAAAGATATATTTTAAATAAATGATTTAAATAAAGATTATTGTACTAAAAAAATATATCCATGTAAAAAGTAAACAAAGTAAATAAACCCAATGAATATTTAATGTACGGTGACAAGAAGTGCAAATATATTTCTTATCAAACTTCTGCTATTATTGGTAAGGGGAAATGATCTTTAATTATTTTTTTGTTTAGGGGCCTGTAATCTATACAAAGGCGCCATGAATTGTCCTTCTTCTTCGCTAGAACTATAGGGGATGCATAGTTCGAATTACTTTCCGTTATGATACCTGAGTCCAACGATTCCTGTATCTGTTTATCTACGAATTCCTGTTCCGGAAATGCTAACCTACGTGGTCGCTGTGCAATTGGAACATCGTCTGTTAATATTATGTTTACTTTTAAATTCGTATCTTTAATTTTATTAGGCCTATAGTTAGTGATAAGTTGCGTTAATTTTGTTTTAATATCCTTGTTTGTAATATGACTAGTATCTATCTCCTGAAAATTCATTGAATTTGCTGTTTCAGCTAAACAAATCTTTGTGGTTTCCATTAAATTTGGTTGCATATCTGTACACTCTTCATTTTCTAACAAACAGTCACTCTGTACTTTAATTGGTATGTTTGATTTCTCAGCAAAGTTAAAAATGGGAGTGTTGCGGTTAAACTCTTCGGTTCTCACGAAATCAGCGTGCGTCAGTTTTTTCAAATGTGGGAGAGGTTTTTAACACTGACCACAAATAATTTCTGGGTATGCTGAAGCTGATGTGGGCAAATTTTTTTCTTGTGGTTTCTCGTGGGAAAGCTATTGCGTAATTGATTTTGAGTTCTTTCAGTTTTCTTTTTCCAGTAATCTGAATTGTGTTTTCAGAAATATTGAAATTTACTTGTTTTAAAAATTTACTCCCCAATATAATATTATAATTTAAATCTTTTACAATATATAAATCAGTATTTACAATATAATTATCCATCTTAACATTTAGATTCACATAGTCCATAGGTGTTACATGGTTTCCACCTATACCTGACAAAGTTATATCATTTGCATATAATTTGGGACGTCCTAGAGAATCATAAGTGTCTAAATTTGCCATATTTACTTCGCTCCCTGTGTTGATTAAACTTTCAATACTTTTTCCTAAAATCATCACGTTTTTCATTATCCTATCTGAAGAAATTGAGATGTCACTTGCAAAGGAATTTACACTTTTAGGGACATTATAGGTACACTGATCCGCTTTATGACCTACAGCTTTGCATTTGAAACAAATGGGTCCTTCTCTTTTACGTGGGCAGTTAATCGACTTGTGCGAAAATTCGTTACAGTTGAAACAACGAATTTTTACACTTGAACTATTTTTTTGGGCACTTGCGTAATTTTTCTCGTATGGTACGCGACTCGTATCACTTCGATGAAATGTCCTATTATTTTCAATCGGCCGTTTTCTAAATTCCGTATTCGGGTTTCTATAATTATTTTTTCTAATATTGTTCCTTGCTGATTCATAATCGTCTAGTTTTACAATTAACTCTTCTACATTTGTTATTTTTGGCAATTCATCACAAAAATGTTCACGAATGTCTGGAGGTAATTTTTTCCGAATTTGATCCACAACTATCAGGTCTTGAAATTCTGAAAAAGTCCGTATTTGAAGACCTTCTATCCATTCGCGTAGAAATGTGTTAATTTCAAAAGTGAAATCACGCCAAGAAGATGAAATGTCTTTACGATGATTATTAAATTTCTGTCTAAATTGTTCAGGTGACAAGCGGTACCGTTTAAGCAACAATTTCTTCACGAAATCATAATCTGAAGCATTTGGGTCTGGTTCCTGACCAACGAATTGTACTATGTCAAGAGGTAACAAACCTAACAAATGAGAAACCCACTCATTCTTATCCAATCCTATTCTTGTTATTTGCCTTTCAAAAAGGTTAAGATATACCCCGATATCACCTGGTAATTCAAATTTCGCCATACTTTTTAACAAATTATTTTTATTTGTTGGAGGGGGGCATTAGCACTAATTGTTGATTGCAACTCTAACTTACGAATTTCCAATTCCCTCTTTGATTGTTCTTCAGCTAATTGCCTCTCTCTCATTTCTTTCTCTTCCCTGTCTGACGTAATACGCATTTGAATATTTTTCGTGTATTCTTCATCGTAATTATCGGATTTAAGAATTAAGTCCGTCAGTATTGAACATTTTACATTTTCTAGCAGTACTAAATTTAATTCTTCAACCAATGTGATTAGATCACACTTTTTAACTCATGCGAGGTATGCCATTTTCTATTAAATTCAAAATTAACTATCTAATCGTAATAAACAATACATATAAAAAACATTTTTTTTTTCACTTACTTCAAATGAGTGATCCAATTTAAATATATAAAAATAAAACATATAAAATACACACTATGCATGGGAATCTGAGCTCCCTTTATTTTTTTGTAAGACCAAGGTTCGACCAACCTGTCTTCTTAATATTACTAAATATTACCTGCACAAAAAATAAAACACTACAGGTATTAATTTTCGTTTTCTTTAAAATAGTGTAGACAAAGGTACCACCACCTTGTCTTTTTAAACATTCCTAAATATTACCTGCACAAAAAATAACGCACTACAGGTAATTATTTTTCGTCTCCTTTAAAATATTATAGACAAAAGGTATCACCACCTTGCCTTTTTAAATATTACCTGCAAAAAAAATAAATCACTGCAGGTAATTATTTTCCCTATCACTTCGTTGAACGCAGGAAAAAAAATTACACCCTGCTTCAATCTTTGTAATGTACAAAGAAAAAGAAAATGAAAAATTATTTTAACATCTTGAAACCAGTGTGCACAAAAACAACTACAACAAAAAAAAAAACACTGCACTTTCTTTTTCTCTAATGAGACCAAAACATCGCACTCGATGCGAGGCCTTTTTTTTTTTTCTTCTGTAGAAAGATGTCACAAACACTCATGAAGCAATTCACACTTTTCGATGCAAAAACACTGTAAAACACATCACATCTGGAGAAAAACGCACGTCAGTAGGTCAAATTATTTCTTTTATCAGTAGCTTCGGAAATTTATGATAAGAAGTCTGAAGTCTGTCCTCTGGCGTTCAAAAAATATTATCCCGGGCGAATGCCTCCAAATATTGTAGGATTTAGGCTGGCGTCTAGGAGAATGAGTAATAGTCCACACGTTTTTCAAATTGATTAAACGTTATACTTTTAATATCTGGATTATCATATAAAATATTTACAACATTAATTTAAAAACTTATATACAGTCCCTGGCCAAATTATTAGACGCAGTTGTTTTTATTATAATTTGTTAAATATCTGGAAAGATACATGAGGAATTATCTTGAAACTTTAGGAGTGTAAACAACATGATCAACGTCATATATTTCCGAGAAGATTTTTTCTTGAAACCCCATCAGGGGCCGTCAACAAATTGAAGAAAAACGAATACGTTTTTGATAACCCTGTAAAAACCAATATCACAAAAGCATTGAAATGGGAAAATCACATGCCTCCATTAGGCTTGTTAGTCTTATTGACTCAAGCAACTCATTAACTTAAATACTTATTATAAAGTATTTCATAATACTATCAGTCATTAACATTCATGCACCCTTAACACTCATCATATTTGACAATAAACATTAAAGCACCATCTTTATTAAATACAAAACACATCTCATAAATATATCTTACTTTTATAAATATATCGTTTTTACTCACCTTTTGCACTTTAATATTTTAATGTTTTTAGCCATCCTTTATGAATAAATGCGTTTTAATGAATCCAGTCTTAGAAACGTAAATACAGAAACACAAACATATTTTCTCACTTTGCGGGGAACAACGACACACGGCATGCATCGTGGGTTCATCTGAATAGTGCCTTGGCTACTCACCAGATGGCGGCACACGTTCGATCCGATTGGAAGATCGGACATCGAATCAACAACGGCACGTGTATGCTAATTACGGTAGATTGTTCTGGAAGTGGGTGTTTCTGGAAGTTAATGGTCTTCTTTGCTAGTATATATAGGAGTTAGACCTTTGTACAAGCGTCTTGTGTATTGGATTCTATCGTGAGTCAAGACAACGACGATATTGTTAAGTTATGTCGTTGTGGCTATACGTCTAGGTTGTTCTAGGATTATTAAATAATAGATGGCGTTTTTCTATAATCAATAGTTACTTAATATGTGCAGCTTGGTGCAGCGTGGTGAAATATAATGTATTGTGTCTGGTAAATTTACAAGTGATATTGTTCAAATGCTTATCTGTTATACTGCTACTTTATACCTAAAGATGATATGTTATCTGGAACTGATTGGACTGTGTTTATTACGATGCTATTTATCAAGTCTTGTAAGTATTCTTCCTGTGCTATAATAAACTATTAGTGCCTGAATAAGTATCGTCTTTAATTAAAAGAACTTTGTCATTATACATATTCATTACTCTAACTTAATGAGTCTATTCCTTAAACCAGCTAAGCTCCTATCTGCGTAATATGCTCTGCTTACTTCAATTACGTCAATAACCTTTATATTAAAATTACAGGTATCACACGCTTAGGGGGCTTATTGTAATAATTTGGGTTCATTTTTATGAAGATAGCATGTATACGCGAAGAGAAATTCAGGTTTTTATAAAAACGGTCCCAAATTTTACGAAGTTTTTTGCTTATAATTTGCAGAGTTTTTAATATAAAAACAAGTTATTTTCAGAAAATATGACAAACAAAATTATACACAATACCCTGTAATCAGAATTAAAAAATAATAATAATTGCATGAAAAATGAGCAGGTTTACTAAATATTTTTTCACTGCGCATGCGCGAATTCAATCAAAATATACCGTGCATAATATATTAGCTAAATATATAGACCAAATTTTATGAAAGTCTCAAAAACATAGCTTGAAAATTCTGATAGTGATCGTCGATAGAATAAGCTCGAAATTCGCTGTTTCCAAAAGGAAGCAAAAAGATGAGGGGTTGTATCCAAATATACTAGCTTTTGAAAGTTGGCATAATAAGAATGAAGCGTCTCTCATTCTATATTTGATACAACCCCTCATCTTTTTGCTTCCTTTTGGAAACAGCGAATTTTGAGCTTATTCTATCGACGATCACTATCAGAATTTTCAAGCTATGTTTTTGAGACTTTCATAAAATTTGGTCTATATATTTAGCTAATATATTATGCACAGTATATTTTGATTGAATTCGCGCATGCGCAGTGAAAAGATATTTAGTATACCTGCTCATTTTTCATGCAATTTTTATTATTTTTTAATTCTGATTGCAGGTTACTGTGTATAATTTTGTTTGTCATATTTTCTGAAAATAACTTGTTTTTATATTAAAAACTCTGCAAATTATAAGCAAAAAACTTAGTAAAATTTGGGACTGTTTTTATAAAAACCTGAATTTCTCTTCGAGTATACATGCTATCTTCATAAAAATGAACCCAAATTATTACAATAAGCCTCCTAAGCGTGTGATATCGTTTCAACGCTTTTGTGATATTGGTTTTTACAGGGTTATCAAAAACGTATTAGTTTTTCTTCAATTTGTTGACGGCCCTTTATGGGGTTTCAAGAAAAAATCTTCTTGGAAATATATGACGTTGATCATGTTGTTTACACTCCTAAAGTTTCAAGATAATTCCTCATGTATCTTTCCAGATATTTAACAAATTACAATAAAAACAACTGTGTCTAATAATTTGGCCAGGGACTGTACACTTAGAATTGATCCGACCGTCTGTCGGGCTTAAACATTATTTAAATGCGCGGTTCCACTGACCGGCATAGAATTAACAAGAGACCATCGTCGATCCGTCTGATCGAGGCGAAGGCTGTAGCACATCTACTCTGTTCTCAGGATAAAATTGCACATCATCAAATATTCTATTGTTCGCGAGGCATCATTCAACTTCACAAGCACCAATAAAATATGTGCTTGGGTTAGCAGTCCAAAGTTCAGATGAGAACTCCTGCGACCACATACATTTTTTTTTTTTTAAATCGTTGAAGAGCAAAATAAAGGTTTTAGAAATAAATTTTACCACCTATTTCACATTACAATAAAAATTTATACTATTATATAAAGAGAGAACGCCTGACTGACTGACTGGATGACTCATGAATGCCTAGCTGAAACGATTAAAATTAGGATCACAAAATTAGGACAGTAGATTGCTGTTATGACCTGGGCAAACAATAAGAAAGGATGTTTGAAAATTCCCTCCTGAAGGGGGTTAAAGAAATGGTCGAATGTTTTAGGTAATTTCGCCATATATCTCAGCAGTAGTTTTAGGTAGGAACAAAAAATTCAGGAAAACAAATCTACTAAAAAAATGATTAAACACGTATTTCAGTGATTTTAGAAATTCGCCCTTAATATTTCTGGAATTTAAATGAGGTGCTCGAATGTTTTAGATAATTTCGCCATATCTTAGCTGCAGTATTAGGTAGAAGCATGAAATTCAGGATAACACATCTACTAAAAAATAGTTAAACACGTATTTCAGTGATTTTAGAAATCCACCTTCTAAGGGGGATTAAAATGGGGGGGGGGGGGGGTCGAACATTATAGGTCAATTCTCCATATCTCAGCAGCAGTTTTAGGTAGGAGTGTGAAATTCAGGATAACAAATCTACTAAAAAAAATAGTTAAACACGTACTTCAGAGATTTTAGAAATTCACCAATTGACTAGATTATTTTTTAACACAATTATTTCAAATTGGTAAAGTAATCAGACAAGTTGTAAATTTCCAACTGGACGAAAAATGTCCGGGCCAGGATTCGAACCTGGGATCGCTTGGCTGAAGCCGCCACGCTCTACCACTGAGCTATCCCGTTCGAATCTGGAGGGCATAATTCATCCAGTTAACCTTATTGATCAAAGCATCTGGTCTGATATTTTAATCAGCTCAACAGAAAAGATCGCAGGTAAAGGAACTCCAGTAAACGCTGGATATGTGAATACACTAGATTATTTTTTAACACAATTATTTCAAATTGGTAAAGTAATCAGACAAGTTGTAAATTTCCAACTGGACGAAAAATGTCCGGGCCAGGATTCGAACTTGGGATCGCTTGGCTGAAGCCGCCACGCTCTACCACTGAGCTATCCCGTTCGAATCTGGAGGGCATAATTCATCCAGTTAACCTTATTGATCAAAGCATCTGGTCTGATATTTTAATCAGCTCAACAGAAAAGATCGCAGGTAAAGGAACTCCAGTAAACGCTGGATACGTGAATACACTAGATTATTTTTTAACACAATTATTTCAAATTGGTAAAGTAATCAGACAAGTTGTAAATTTCCAACTGGACGAAAAATGTCCGGGCCAGGATTCGAACCTGGGATCGCTTGGCTGAAGCCGCCACGCTCTACCACTGAGCTATCCCGTTCGAATTTGGAGGGCATAATTCATCCAGTTAACCTTATTGATCAAAGCATCTGGTCTGATCTGAAGAGGATTTTATATAAAAAAGAAAAATAATAAAAAATCTGAAAATCAGAGATCTGCAGATGATTTTCATCCCTGACAGATTAAAGGCAACTAACAACAAAAAAATATATATATCCAATAAATAAAGCCTGGATTTATTTCCTATTTACCTTAAAACCATTCCAAAGAAGGGTCAGTTCTCCTCTGCACCACCCAACGATGACCGCAGGAATGAGCGTGAAGGGTACCAAGTACAAAAGGGCTGGCTGAGCTGTATTCATCATGTATAATCCCACATAGGTGATCTGTAAGCCAACAGCATAGGCTGGAAAATCAATGAGAAAGCTAAATTATTCTCAATACTAAAATGATTAAAATACACAACACGGACATTAAGCATATCCTAACCCATTTGAGACCAGAAATTCTAAAAAATAAAAATGCTTAAAATGAAACCTTAATGTTATAGATTTTTTTCTTACAAATCTGACATACACACTATTATGTATAAATAACTCATCTCTGTACACTTTATTAGAAAAAACTTTTGTTATCAGACCTTGCAAAATTAATTTGACCATTTTTTTATTAAACGAGAGCATTATGTTGTCAACAGCAAATTCTTTGCACTTTCACGGTTCAATTTCAGAAATAAAATTTAGGAGTTTTGTAGGAGCTTATTAGGAGAAGAATTATATTTTTCAGGCATACTTTTAAAATCATAAAAAAAATATAATAAAAATCCTATCAATTTACAATAGGGGTGAGAATACCAAACTGATAAAGAGGAATCTTTCTGCTTTGACTGTCCCCTACCCCCCACTAGTTATCCTCTTCTTTTTTTTGGGGGGCGGGGGGCGAAACAAAGAGCAGAAATTATGGTGGGAGGAGAAAATGTAGACGGTTATTTATCTATATCTATCTGATATTTATCTATAATAATAAGTTAAAGAAGTTTGTGTGTGTGTGTCTGTCTGTCTGTTGACTGACTGTGTTCTGAAGAGACCACTGCACACAGAGATACAAAATTTAGTACGGAGATTCCTCTATATATGTAATTTTGTACCTCGAAGCCCGATTTTTGAATTTTTGATTAGACTTTTTAAATTTAATTTTTTATGTGATTTTTAGCCTTTTTTCACATATTGCTGTGATTTTTCCACATTAGTAAAAGGAATCTGGTTCCAATCGTTCAGTCCAAATATAGTAAATTTTATTCACTTTTCAATACAGTTTATTCGGAATTTGTGCAGCGATTTTTGAATTTTTTTCCCCTATGCCACTAAGAAAATTTCCCCAGAATGCTTGATTGGTTACCTCCATTTCAACCTCAGTTATGTCCAAAATCATCATTTTTTTTTTTTTTTTTTTTTTATCTTGGAGAGAGTTGATAATTCTTTACAGATAAAAAAAAATCAGGATTTTTAAAAGGGAAGGGCAGGTTATTAATTATCTTGGTTTGGATTTTTTGATTAGATTTAAAAAAAAAAAATGTAATTCTTTAACGTTTTCTCACTTTTTGCAGCGATCAAAATGAATCCAATTTCAATCTTTTAGCTTAATATATTAAATTTTGTTCTCTTTTCAATAAAAATTATTCTGAATTCAAAAAGCAATTTTTAAATTTTTAGAGATTTGTTTTATGCGATTTTCAAAGTTTTTTCATGTATGTGTCATCATTTATGATGTTACCAGAGGAACAGTTTTGTGCAGCGATTTTTAGAGTGGTTTTCGCGTTTGGATGGGACTGGGCAACGTCGGGTGGACAAGCTAGTCTTTACTATAAAGTAACAAAGTGGGAAGAAAAAGTTCTAAAAATTGGAGTTTTAAAGATTTCAAACTGTGTGTGGGAGACAGAAGCTATCAATTCCTCCTGTATTATATACCAAATATGTGATTTGTAAGCCAACAGCCTATGCTGTAAAAATAAAAATGGACAGCTTGAAACAAAAACCAATGAAATAAAAATATTCTGAAGATAGAAGTAAAAATTCTATTCTTCTCTCTTCCTTCCCATGTGTGAAGTTTCTCACATTATTTTTGTGTTTCGGGAGAGGTAATTTCGTTCACTATCTGGCATTCTGCTATGAGTGATGTATTACATTATTCCCCTGGAGCATATTCGCTTCTCCATATGCATGTGGCGTAGCCAAACTGAACCATGGATCATGTGCACAGTGTTAAGCTTTGTAGGCTGATTCACAGTTGACATTCCGTTTTCGGGATATTTTATTGCTCACTTTTAAAATCGCCAGCTTCATTTATAATAAACTTATTTAAAGTTTGCCTGATTTTCTTTTGGAACCTAATTAATAGTACCTGGAAATTTTATTATGCCTTTACCAATAAAAATGATTTTGTGAATGTGCCAGAAAGTAGTGAGATATGAAGTAGATATTTTATGCAATTATATTATCTCCAGTTACTTCTTGCCAGCAATGGGAATGACTCTTGCCAGAATTATTTCAGTTTACTGCTAAAAGAAATCATCCTCTTTCCTAGGATTTTTGATGTTATTAAAAATTTGGGATTATTTATATTGGTATAAAAACATTTAGAACAGCTTTTCTTTGTTAAAATTTAAAGAAAAATGTTAATAATTTCAAGGGAAAAATCATCCAATAACCTTTCTTATTTTTAAAATAAAACAAATAGTTGAAAGCTCAGAAATTGATTGAATTTAATTTTTTGGTTGTAATTGTTTTTAAATATAAAAAAGTTTTACATTGTAAGGATTTTTTTTTTTTTTCATTTTTAACTGATACTTGCATAAGGAAAAATCCCATTAAAAATATCAATAATGAACATTATTTAAAATACATTACTTTTTAAACCTTTGTCAACATGAAAAGAATGAAATCCTCTAAAAAACAAAAGAAAAACCTTAATCACCTCAAGCACCCTCAGGAAAAGGCTTTGAATGAAAACAAAGCAGAAATATTTATAAAATGGATAAAGCCTGGCGTATAGAGTCAGATTTGACAACCCTAACCTGAAATACAATAATCATGCAGCAGCAGCATGATGATAGTATCTCTTTTAAATATCTATCAACAGAACATATTATGTGTCATACACCTAATTAGGTAAAACACAACCACATTTAAAATAGTATAAAAAATATATATACTGAATAACATAAAAATAAATATCAGAAGAGAAACAACGATAATAAATCTATTATACAATCAAAATAGTAAATGTATGAAAGGCATTCATTTTGCTTCCCATAGCCAATATAATAATGGGTTAGAGAAGTCAATAAATTATTGATCCCATTTTTTTTATCATCAGGGAGCTGATTTTGTGGATTGCTATGTTAGGAATGAGAAAATATAAACAAAAATATAAAGAAAAATAATTGAAACATTATAAAAAAAAAAAAAAGGGGGTAAACAAGTAAGTAAAAGCAAAACTGACACAGAATAGGATGCAGAACTAGATTTATCAAGTATAAACCTGATGCCCAAAGGTCTTAGAAATGAAAATTTTCCCAAATCATCTGCTTATTCAACGACATTGCTCTTAATAAAGATTTAAATAAATTATTCAATGAGAGAGGATCGAACAACTTAAGTACTCACCTGCCACTGTAACAGGAAAATACAGCATTTTCTTGTTTGTGATGAGGTCGAATCCGTGACAATAAGATATCAAAAGACCTTAAATAGAAGCATCAATAACACACATTTAGCTTAAGTCTTCATTACGTACATCCATTGTAAAACAAATATTCAACTGCATTATGTTCGAAAACTACAGTAATAGTCCATCATGAAATATGTTAAAACTAAAAATAAATATATACAGTAGACTCCCTCAAATCCACACATCATTTGTGATGGAAACAATGAAACTTCCAGTTAAGATGTAGGTGTAAAATTCAACTTTTTATATTAATTTTAATATGGAATTCTGGTTAATAGGATTCAACTCATGTTTTCTCGCAAAGGAAGCAAAAATATTCAAGATAGTGCTGATTTACAAGTTTGGCAATACATTTATGCATGAATCAAGCTTTTTTGGTTATATTAAGTATGGCTAAGTATGAAATGAAACTTTGTTATTTTAAGATTTTAATGGGAATGAGTTTCACAGAATCATTCAAGAAAAAATGATCTCATCATCATTCTACCTATTGAGTTATGCAATTATTGACTTGACCTTTACTTTTAATAATTTAAATGTTAATTTTTATTATTTTACTTTATTGTAAGCATTCATTATCATTTCGAGTGCATTGTTAGATTCAAATGACTGTTTAAAAAATGTAAAGAAAACAGTGACCAGAAATCTGCAAAATTCTAAAATACGCACAACCTCGGGTTTTAACCCTCTCATGCATGAATTATTTTGCAATTGTCAAAAAAAAAATTTCGCTGGCAAATTATCTTGAAATAGATGAGAATAATCAGAAGAAACTTGATTTCTAATTTTTTTTAAATTCTTAAGGGAGTTTTGTGAGTAACCTCATAGGAGGCTTGTATGCAGTAATGTTACATTTGTTACAATTGTGTTGTAAGGTTACATTTATTACAGTTTACTTATTTTGCTTCTGGGAAAAATTCAATTTTGATTAAATGCTTCGGAACATTCTGTACATAAATATACTTGACTGCGGCCCCAAATATATCTTGTTTTACTCAAACAGCTTTCATTCTTGAATGTCAGAGCAAATTTAATATCAGTCTTTTTTGGACAATGTTTGCCATTGTCATATCTTAGTTCTTTTGCAACTAAAAGACAATTTTTTTTTTCTTTTCTGGACACTTGAAAACAGGAGAACAGCTTGCGGATGGTCGACCCTTTTTCTTTAACATCAATGATGAGGTTCCCATGTATATTAGGCTTGGTGCTATGCTACTTTTGAACTGTAGTAAGTCATTAGCAGATCTTCCTTCTTTTCTAAAAAAATTCTAGGCATTGACAGCAGCAACATTCAAAAAGTGAAAGAAAATATGCATATAACAACATTTATTTATTTGAGAATGACGATAAAGTGCCACAAGTGAATCCATTAAATCCACACCTCCCACATGATGGTTATACATTTGCACTGAGTGTGGTATATCTATTTCTACAATATACTTAGTTGCATGACAAATGTGTCTTCTAAGTAACATTCTGGGAAAAGCCTATAAAAATAATCTAAAGGAGTATCTCCAGAAAATTCTGATTCACTTCACGTTGAAAAACTGGGGATTCTTTAGAGAAATCAATATCTTTGTTAGCGAACAAACGTGTTTCTCTGATCATACTGGTTTTTATAACCGGTGTCTTAGAAGTAAGATGTATGTTATTATCAATATTATTCTTACTAATAGTTGACGTAGAGTGTGTAATATTCTCTCCTTCTTCATCACTCATTGCTTTATTATCATGTTTATTTTTCTCAGCTAGTCCAGATCGAAGTAGTCATCATCGTCATCAAACATATCATCTTCGGAATCACAAGAAAGAACCCTAAATTCTTCTATTTCTTTGTGACCAATATCTCTTTCTGAGATGCCACATTTGTTGCCCATTATAAAGCCTACAAAAGGCAAGAAATAATAATATAATAGCAATTTATAAAACAAACCGTTAATATAAACTATTGTACCCATCCGCCCTTTCATACAATTAAAAAAATGTGAAGTCCTTTCTCACAATCCTATTACAATTTAATTTCAAATTGTTTCCAAACCAAGAAAATTACTTTTTATTTAATGTTTTTATTATTTTCATATATTTAATATGCAATATATATATATAATCCCAATATTGCACACATGTATATATGTAAATTGTCTTGTTAATTATAACATACACAAACACACGCGTATATATATATATATATATATATATATATATAATATCGAAATATAAAATTCATTAGCATTGCCTTTTTTATAGTTTTATATTTCTGAAATTCGCATGATATAATTAACAGCCTCAAATGACTGTTTAAAAAATAAAGAAAACAGTGACCAGAAATCTGCAAAATTTTAAAATACGCACAACCTCGGGTTTTAACCCTCTCATGCATGAATTATTTTGCAATTGTCAAAAAAAAAAAAATTTCGCTGGCAAATTATCTTGAAATTTGAGGTTTGCATGCAGAGACAGCTGTAAATGCTATAACTGCATGGAAGCCACATTTGAGGTTTCACACTAAAACAGCCTCCATTCACCAAAAAAAAATATTTAAATCTCATATTTTTTCTTTTTGTAATCAAAATGATGTAAGAAATATAAAAAATATTTTTACTTACTTGTTGTGCTCATCTGGGTGGTGGGAAGTACTTTCTAATTCTGTTGTTTTAGCACGCTTGGCTTTTGACAACAATAGAAGATAAAAACTATACAAACAACATGAAAGGCGTGTGCTGCCATCTCTTGATTATTTTTACAAGCTGATTTTGACTTCATATGAGGCTACTATGCAATTGATCATCCAAATAATTAGAAATAAGATTAAAAAAATTTTTTTTTAATCGGATAACTTTATATGAGGTTTTAATGCATGAGAGGGTTAAGCTATGCCAATTTAAAGGAGTCTACTGTAATTCATATCAGTATATCAGTTGGAAAAAAAAAAGGGGGGGGTAATAGAAAATATATTTAATATCAATAAAACTGAAAAAAAAAATTACAAACTTCTAAAAAAACAATTTTTTTAAGTTCAAATTCTTAAAAAAAAAATCAGACAAATAAACTGAATGTAATGGCACACAATAAAATTTTTCTGGTACATGTTAAAGTGCCTCAGTACGTAGGCAAGTTTACACAGATGAAGAAATAGGCTATCAAAAGTACAATTTTATTTCACTTATTCTAACACAATTTTAACAAACAAATTTATTTAGCTAGTTTCAACCTTTTCTGTAAACAACAAACCTTGTAATAGAAAAATATCAAAACAAACAGATGCTACCTTATTTTGTAAAACAAGTAATATAAAAACTTTTTTTTAGTCAATTGCTACTTAGGTCAAATAGAATTTTTTTTTTCCAGCGATCTACACGCTTCGCCACTGACGGTATTTATTCCTAAATTTATATCCTGCTAAATATCTTATAGAAGAGAAATTTTTTAAATGTATTAAAAATTAAATAAAAAATAAATAGCTAAAATACCAAAAATTAATAGCTCGAAAAGAATTTCTCAAAAAATTGTTAGACAAACTGCGTTAGACAGGTAAAAAAATTGTATTTTTCTTGATATAAATTTAAAATCTAATGATTATGCCGTTTTTCAAATATTGAATTTCAAAAATTACCAAGCTTCACAATAAAGTGCCATAGCGATGTTACAGTTAGCGATAATACAGTTTTTTCAAATATTAATTAATTAATTAAATTTTATTATTTAATTTTAGTTTTATACTTCATTTCCGTTCAAAAGTATAGACTCAATCCACGTTTATAGTCTCCTTCGCCCGCGAGCCGCCTGATCTTCGTCCGTGAACAGCCCCATTATCTTTTTACGTGTGAAGGTGAGACTATAAATATGGAGTGAGTCTATACTTTAGAACTGAAGTGAAATATAAAATTAAAATTAATTAATTAAATTTAATTAATGAATTAATATTTGAAAAAACTGTATTAACATCAACTGTCACGAAGTACAAGTTTTAAAAAATTTATTTGAACTTGAATGGATGAATAGAAAATATTTTATGAACGATTGAAAATTCGAATAAGATATATATATAGAGAGAATGTGAGCTAATAGTAGGAATTTAATAAAATGAAATTCCAAAATGCAGATTCTCTGCATACAGATTTAAAAACAATCTAAAATATCAAATTTCATTTTTTCTTTTTTTTAGTACACATTTTGAATTTTATTATATGGCAATGTTTTGCCAAATCTGCACAAATTTCTATTTGCAACAATAAAGTAGTTTTTAGGATTCCATACTTAAAAAGTAAAAACGGAACCATTATAAGATGAATCGCGTGTTGTCTGTCCCTCCGTTTGTTCAGAGCTGTTTTTCTCGAAAACTATGGAACATGGAAAGTTCAAACTTGGCAGCGTTATAAAGGCTACTGACCCACATATTTGTAGATTATTAGCTATTGACAAATATTTTTAAGAAAAATTTAAGGAGGCTAATTAAGTTACTTATAATTATTTTTCGTATATCGTGTGGGGTATCATTCGGATCACGTAACATCAAACTTAGAAATTTATTTGTTTTAATTTTACGTATTATATTTTCAGAGTTACTGTTGAAAATGTACTGCAAAAATATATCCCCCCCCACCCCCTCTATTTCCAAATCTATTGAAACTAAAATGATGAAAAAATGAGGGATAGTAGTAGTTTATTTAAACCTTGCACAGGAAAACAATAGCGATTATTCTAGGTCACATAGTTGTTGAGAAAATAGCATTTTTCCATTACACATACACTTTACTTTGTAGGTGCTCTGCAGGGGAATTGAGGGACACTCGAGATACCTATTGATGTGAAATCATCCAAGTAGTGTTGATAATGATTTTTTTTTTTTTTTTAAACTGTGAATAATTAGCCAAGATATTAATTAAAAACCTTTCTAGAACAACATAACATTGACGAAGGCAGTGTTTCAACTTTGAGACCTTCTTTCGAAGCACACTTGGCACAAAGCCGAATTTAAACTTCGTACAAGGTCTTTGTTTTATTTAAGGCAAATCATAGTGATAAATAGTCAACATTTTTCATTCCAATTGAATTCAATTATTGTATGGAACCCTTTGTGTGCAAGTAAAACTCACACACAACCAATTTAAAAAAAAATTAGTAATCTATTTTTTTAAAATATCATTAAGAAGCTTATCATATTGATTTCAAGAACTTCATGAAGGAGTAATGACAACGAGCAAAGGAAAAGTATTAATACAATAGTAGTCTGATGTAACATATTTCTGAAGGAACCAGAATGGTAGCACTAATGGTACCCACAATGGATACTAAGACAGATAAATAAATGGTACTTCTTTGTTATAGCAGCCATTACAATTACGATTAAACCAAGTTACAATCAATTTTGCCAAGCTCGTGAAGTGGAACATGGAATGCACATATAATCTATATTAATAGAAGAAAATTTTGCTCTAATAAATCATAAAAATCAGGTAGTGTCAATAACTAATTAAATCTAAGTAAAGATTACAACTGCTATGTTAATGTGAATTCACAAATCAAATCTAATACAGTAACAAAATATCATTTATTTTTTATTTTTTTTATACCAGGTATGAGTATGTCGCCAAATCCCAATATGGAAAACTGTTGATAACACACAGCCAAAGCATCGAATCGAAAATGGGCAACTCTTAACACCATCGGTATCTGAAATAAAAAGTAACAATAACAGAAATATATCTTCACAACCATTACCAGTCAAAATAAACTTTGAATACATTGAAAGGAGGACAAAAAAATTAACTGATGAGTTATACAAGTACCGTAAGACTAGGTAAACAACTAGAAAAATGAAAAGCTATGACTAAAGAGATCAGATATATTCGCATTTTAAAAAAATAATATATATATATTAAGAGAAAATAAGCATAACTTCTGATAACATAGGGTGTCCTCCCTCACAAAAGAAGAAATGTGCTAGTGGGAATTTAAATAAAGATGTATAAGTTGAATAATATCTCATGTACAAAAGCAACTTATACATGCCTGTTTGTAACACTTGATGAAATCCCCTGAAAAAATAAATCCCCATTTTTGAAATAAGATGCAACTTACGAAAGTATATAACTCATATAATAATCAATTAACTTCATAAGTATCCAATGAGTCGCTACATAGAATTGTCTTTAACATGCAAATCTTTTATTCTTTTGTGGATTCCTCACCTTCCCCCCCCCCCCATAATAGTTATGAACTATAAAAACATCAAAAAACTTTAATTACCTTTTTCCCCCCTTGCACATTTATTCTTATCCACCAAAAAAGAAAAAGCTCCATAAATCTGATGCAATCATTCCGTCATCACTTTGGTCAGATGTAAGCACAATTATCACAATAGTGTTTTTATGAAATGCAAAACATGCAGCATTTAATTAAAATTTGCCACAAGAAGTAAATAATGAAATGTGTACTGTTTGTAATTGGTAATTTTTAAAAATGTAAAATTATACTTTATGAATAATCTTAAGAAAATATTTTACAGTTGCCTTAAAAATAAATTGCAAAATTAAATTAAAGTAGTCACTTCCATAAAATTTCCATTGCAGCAAAAGTAGTAAATTAAAATTTTGACATGGTTTAAATTTTCTTATCTCAATTATGGTTTCAATAATAATAAAAAAAAGTAATATTAACTATTTTATTTCAGAATTAACATACAATCCAAAGAAAATAGTTTAGAAGATTTCTTTGCCTAGATTTTAAATCCAAATTTCATTTATAAAAAGTACAACTTGAAAGTAAATATTAAAAGAAATAAATGAAAAATTACATAAATTACTTTATGGATAATATCATACCAAGAGAAAACAATTTAAAGATGTCTTAAAAAATATAACATTAATATACAGTTAATACAATGAAAAATATACAAGTTAATAAAAGTGGGGGGGGGGGGGGATTATTTTTTTGTAAAAAAACAATCTAATCTTTTTCTGTTTCTTAGAAAAAGAGTTTATGGAACTGATTTTTCTTTTCATTTGATTTCCAGATGTGGAAGGTTTGTTTTCGTCATTAACCAGATCAGGAGACGTACTTTTAAAGGTAAATGTATGCATAGTGAGTGTGATTTTTTTTGTTTTCGTATTTTGATATCAAACCGCAATGCAGAATTTTAAAGTATGCATAAAAAATGAAAGTCACCAAAGTTAGTTTCGGAAAGGAATTTTTTTAAAGGGTTAAATTAACCTTTTTCTATCAGGAACAAAACCCAGCAATTCAGCAATTTCTTACATAATAGTAAGCATAAAACTGAGCAAACGCGAGAAGTATCAGGATTAAAATGAGAATCCCCTCGATTGGATAACAATCCACAGCTCTCTTATTTATATTATAAAATACAGACTTGTCTGTTTTCGCTTAGTTGTTGGAACACGTTGATATGGATAATTTTCTAGGCATTTTTACATTAAAGCCTGTAAGAATAACAGAATAACTAGACCTTCACGGAAAGAAAGTTTCCATGCAGAATGGCACATTACTACGTAAACAAGAGAATCTGTTCTCCAGGTGACATAATGCGCAAGAAGTCAAGAATTTCTCACAACTAGCGCATCGAACAAATGGTCCCCCCTGCGCAGCGTAAGAAATCGAACTGGACTGTGGACCGGCATTTCCATTCTCCTCTACCTCTGCGCTCTGGAAGATCTGCTCTCTGCCCTCTCCTGCCTGCTATTGGCTGACATGCTGAGAACGATAGTCCCACCCTTTCAGTGGGAGAACACAAGGTGAGATTTTGACGCGATCTTTCAGAACAAAAGCTACTAGACCTTAGCAGCTAGGAAACTTGGTTTCCGAGTAACCAATCAGAATCCGTTAGTGGTGAAAATGCCTTTCGTCACTTTGACGTAGCTTATCCACTTGTTCGCTGTGATTATTAACGTCTGGATGAAAGATTCTAGAAAATTTAAAAAAAAAAAAAAAAAAAATGATGCCGATCAGCTGCATTGTAACTCCGGAATTTTCGAGGCACTTTTTGTCAAATCCCCGGAATTCCGGGGATTCCCCGGAACACAAACAGGCATGCTTATAAAATGTAAGCTGAATCTACTATTTTCATTTATATCTATTTTAGAAATCTAGCATTATTACCATTTTTGTTTCAGAAAAACAGTTCTGACGGTCATTCTATAATATTTATTTAATCTAAGTACATCCAGATTTAACTCGATGGCAACAGCAAACTAAAATCTCCCCAAAATAGGCATATTTGGAAACTTTTAAACCTATAGTGTAATCATTCATAACCGTGCCCACTGCCAGCAAACGTGATTTGGCACTAGAAAGTATTTTTTGTGATAGCTTTGATGTTCTCAATTTCCAGTAATTGTAATATTTCAAGATCGTTTTACTACTCTATTTTCTTCAGATTAACCGCCTCGTTGTACGAGTGATTTTATCCTCTTTTTAAAATTATATTAACTTTTCAAAGACAAAACATCCACATCTCTTTCAGAAAATGAATAATATCTCATGTTAGAAATATACATATACAAATGTAAACTCATACTACGAGACTTGAATCCATATAACACATTTTCCAATAATTTAAAAAATTAATTTCTAAATTCTAATAAATGTATCAGCAAATTGTCAAAGCTACTGGATATATTTAAAACCTCCCTATCAAAAATTTAACATCCATAATTTTATATTGAAATCCATTATTTAAATATGCAATTTTCATTTCAGCTAAAAATGAAATTTGAAAATCGTCTGCATTCCCATAGGTAAGCATTATGACCTAAAAAGAAGTGTTCTCTATTTTTCGAACAAATGAACCCAATGTAACTAAAAACTATACTGCTCATTCCAGGTACCTCACCAACATGCCTACCTAATATAAACCTAATCGGATCATTTTTGCGGCAGTTATCATGGGACAGACAGACAGACGGAAACCAAAAACTTTTCACATCTCCGCACTGAGCCTTCACTGTCGTTTCGGCAATAATGCTTTGGTCACTTTAGGTGAAATCTGCAAACAGTTTACCTTGTGTTATGCTGCCTTTCAGATGCCTCACTAAAGAAGAACCTAATTTTCTATATAACTAATAAATCTACAGCTCTACAACTCACTCTTCATTCATCTCACTCATTTTTGACATTATCTACATAATATTGGATGTCCTAAAATTCAATTTTTTAAAGTTATTTATAACAATGTAAAATTTATCGAAAGTTCCAGAAGTATTGCATTAAAAACAATGTTGTACAATGATAGGATAAATTACTTATTACTGTATTTTTCAGAATAACAATACATTACTTCACTTCCCCCCCCACTGTCGCTTTAATTTTATATTCTCAATTTTCGGTAATTGTGCTATTTCATTTCTTGAGTATATGTCTGTTACTATTTTAATTTCATTATGAATAACCATAAGTGAATAACCACCGTACAAGAGATTTTATCCTATCCTCAAAAGAATACTTATACTTCAACCACTAAACATCCTATGTTGCTGAAGTTGAATAACATTTTGTGTATAAATTACATTTGAAATTACAAATGTAAATACCTCTTATGTGACTTATATTCAATTTACACATTCAACGTTTTTATTTTTAACGATTTGATAATCTTTCATTAGTAGTTAAAATAAATTCTCATTTGTTTAGTTAAAAAAAGCATATTAAGAACTTAAATCACCCGAAAATGAGCTATTTTGTTAATAAAATTTTGCATCAAAATAATGCGATTCACTTGAATTTTCCTTTGTTAATATTCTTTGAAATAGAGTTGCTTAGCAACCATTTAATGAAAGAGAAGAATTGGAAATTTTTGTAAAAAAGGAGAAATTAAAATATTTCATATCTTTGAAATGAATGCATAAAATTTCCCAATAATTTATACAATTAATTTTGAAATTCTAATAAATATATTGGAAAAATTTCAAAGCGATTGGATTAAGTTAAGATCTCCATTTCGTAAATTTAGCCTCAATAATTTAGCATTTACAATTATCCCAATGTGACATTTTCTTTTCATTGAATGTTAAAATTAAAAAAATCGTCTGACTTCCTATTGAAAAGCATTATGACCTAAAAAGTAATGTTCTATATTTTTCGAACGAATAAACCAAATGTAACTAAAAACTATACAGCTCATTCCGGGTACATCGCCAACATACTTACCAAAAATCAACCTAATCGGATCATTTTTGAGGAAATTATCGCAGAACAGACAAACAGACAGACAGACAAAAAAAAAATTACACCATTCATTTCTTTTTAGGGTACTTTTCGGTTAGCCGGGCGCCACTGATATGTATATATCTATATATACATATATATGTATACATACACACATATATGTATGTGTATATATATATACATGCATATATAAATGTGTGTATGTATAGATATATGTATATATATGTATACATAGATATATAAATTTCACTGGCGCCCGGCTAACCGAAAAGTACCCTTTTTAGTTTTCTTTGCATATCTTTTTTTCTTTTTGAAGGTTTTTTAAATATATTGGACCAATCTTCTGTAATCAGTTCATCCGCCAATTGACATATTACTATATTGTTGGAAATTTCTTTTATATTTGAAGGGAGCTCTGGATGGTGAATCCGAATGCAGCGAATTTGTACTCGGCAATTAGTAAATTTATAGTTTTTTATTATGAAGCAAACAGACAAAGGAATATTTACTATTATATATTTTCCATTTGCGGTTGTTTTATTGTCACTAAAAAACCAATACTTGCAATTTATGAAAAATAATTTGTAATGCTAATGGTGGCCAAGGAACAATGTTTGCTGATTTATCAATTTAGCCAAGATAAGAAAAAAATACCTGAAATTCAGATAAGATAAAATTTTGATTATTATAAAGCAATTTTGGCTAACGCATAGCCTTAGCCACTAAACTTAGTGACAAATTAACCGATTATGTACATTATGAAGTTTATTTAGACAACAGACTGAAGAATAATGTAATCTTGAAAATAAAAGAAATAGCAAGCCTATTTATTTCTCCGAGTTATGCTCATTAGAGAAAGGCACAAAAATGTTCGGTTGAAGAATTCACAAAAAATATTATTACTAAAAATTTTAAATAACTTTATTCATCATTCTCAAAGAGTTTTATTGGTGAAGGATCTATAATTCAGTCAACAGCAATTTGACATTATTTAATGAAATGCAGTTTGGCGCGTAATTAATTTCATTTTGTAGCTAACTCTGGAACATTTGTAACAATATCGTTGCAAAAATTTCTAATGCTTGACTTCAAACTTGGCTATGGACCCCATTACAGAAGATTATGAACATTTTATTTGATGCAAATTAGGATTATTTTTTTTACCAGAATCAGTTATAGAGTTTATTTCTAGGTTACTGGTTACATGAATGCAACTGGTATATAAAATAAAAAGGCAGTGAAAATAATGTTATTTTAATTTTATTCAAACAATTTAGCTTTTAAAATGCACTTTCTTATGATTCACATTTCTTCTAAATATGAAAGTTAAAAACTGTTCCTTGGGCGCAAATAATTAATAACATTTCTCGCTGTATTTACTCTGCTGGAATCCAAAGATAGAAAACTGTAATAGACATGCTAGAAGATGACGTATATAACGTTTTATAATGTAACGTAGAGTGAGATTGTATTTAAGTTACCAGAACCACACATAGCACCAAGTAGCACTATTTGAATCCTATTTTTTCAGTTATTTTTTAGTTAGTCCTAGAAAAACACAATGAATTAAACTTGAACACAGTTAAATTTTATTCCAAATATGCGTAAAAGACACTATTTTTGATTGAAAGTAAAAGCTCTAAACTTCATTTAGTCTGTTAGATGTGCCAATAAGCTCAGTTCCAGCAACATTATACAAATCATGTTTAATACAGGATCCCGCTTAATAGATGACGACTCAGCCATACTCAACCTTTTTTTTCTAATGTTACACAGGCTGCAACACACTTAAAAAAGGGTAAATAAAATAGAAAGATAATATAAATAGTATAACAAAGCTAGTATTATCAGTAGGATTGAACGTTTTTCGCAGAAGAAATGTTACCAAAATATTTTAACACCACTATTTCCAAACAATAAACTTTGTAGTATATTTTTATTGCAAATGTGGTAGAAATAAGCCACGAAGTTTGAAACAATAGTGTACGAATTGTTGGATGCCAATTATTTCTGCAACAAACGTTCAGTCCTAAAAAGAAGTATTAGCTATATACAGGGCCATAACCGTAAAACCAAATAATATAACAATGCATAATTTACAAATTGTAAAGGAAAAAGTGAGAGATTTTCTTATCTTTTCTATCAATATTTTGCTCAATGCAAAAACTTTTTATTTATTAGTTTTTTTTTATTTTAGAAATGCAAATATAACTAATTTAGAATAGTTAATTTGATGAGTGTTGAAGATTAAGAAATGTTTACACAAATAGGACTACATGCAAAAACTTACGGCATTTAAGATGTTTTAACATAATTTAAAATTAACAGGAGATCTATAAAACAACAGTGAAGGTCTTAAATACATTTTATGCACATCTTAGTGACATCTCGGGCTGCAGGTTGAGTATGGCTGGTCTAGTCCCTTGAAAAGAGTCTTAACTGGGTTTCACTGTAAATACGGAGGATATGCAACTCACAGTATTCAATGAAACTATCACATCATTATTTAAAGTTCAGAGTAGATAAATTATTGTTAAAAAAATACAAGAAATCTTTTCCAATTAAAAGTAAATTATTGTTTTTCAAGTGTCAATACTTCTTAAAAATGAGCAAAAATAAATAAATAATAATAAAATAAAATAATAAACTACAACAAACAAAATGAACAGCTAATATTTGCCACAAAAGCAGCTTACATTCTCTTCAGAATTTCCACCTGTTGCCACTTCTTCCATCACACTTTCACCATTCTGTAACAATAACAGGGCAAGCATTAATCAGAAACCAGTATTATTATACATTTCATTAGTTTAGGGAAAAAAAGAAAAATGTGATACATACCACAGTCAAAAAGGGAGTGACAAAGACAAAAAATATGTCATAGAAAAAGAGGAGGACTAACAGCACAGTACAAATCTGAAATAAAGTAGAACATTGAGTAAAATAATAAAAATAAATAAATGGGATTGCATAAAACTCACATGAATAATTTTAAAAATAAGAGAAAAAACCAGGAAGGTACACAAGATGAATGAAAGAGACACTGAATAACAAAGAAAGAGGGGAGGGATTTAAAGAAAAAAACATATATGCATCTTTAATATAATGAATGGTAAATCTAGATTAAAATCAACTAAAAATAAGCAACCTTTAAAAAAGTTCATTTATTTTCTCCCCCCCCCCTCCTAAAGAAACAAAAAAAAAATCTCACATAATCTTTTGTTTCAGTAAAAAGATTTTTAAAATGTTAAAAAAAAAAAAAAAAAACTATGTCATATTAACCCCTCTGCAACAAGTGCTTTTTGGTGTTGTACACATATAACCCCTCACCTCCAGATAAAATCATTATCAGTGTCTAGTTTTTTTTTTTTTCCCCTTCATTTGAAGTTATATATAGATAGGGTTAGGCATTTTTTATTTGCATATTTTACTGATTCAAATGCAGAGAAGTCAATAATGTATCACTATTATATATGGAATAACAGCAGATTATATACACATAGACGTATGGCATAATAATTGGGATGCAAAATGTTGGGGTATTCCATATTTTGGAATGAAAAAATGTTATAATCATTTAAAGTGATAATGTTACACGAGCAGGGAAGACTGAGCTATGCTCGGTCAAAATTAAATTTGAGTTCAAATATCATGACCTATGACCAAAATGATACACCAATTGAATTTTTCTGAACATGTGACTTAGCCCAACAGTCTTCTCATGCACGAAAACCATAGGATGAAAAATTTAGTGTAAATAGCCTGAGCTGTTTTTAAGATAAAATAGCTTGACCCATAATGACCCATGACCAAAATGACCCACTAATCAAAATTTCTTGAACATGTGACCTAGCCTAATAGTCTTCTCGTTCCCTAAACTTGTAGGATGCTAAATTTATTTCAAATCCTCTGAGCCGTTTTTAAGACAAAATAGCTTGACTCATAATGACTCATGACCAAAATGACCCACTAATTGAATTTTCCCGAACATGTGACTTAGCCCAACAGTCTTCTCATGCCCGAAAACCATAGGATGCAAAATTTAGTGTAAATAGCCTGAGCTGTTTTTAAGATAAAATAGCTTGACCCATAATGACCCATGACCAAAATGACCCACTAATCAAAATTTCTCGAACATGTGACCTAGCCTAATAGTCTTCTCGTTCCCTAAACTTGTAGGATGCTAAATTTATTTCAAATCCTCTGAACCATTTTTAAGACAAAATAGCTTGACTCATAATGACCCATGACCAAAATGACCCACTAATTGAATTTTCTCGAACATGTGACCTAGCCCAACAGTCTTCTCGTGTCCAAAAACCAAAGGATGAAAAATTTAGTATAAATAGTCTGAGCCATTTTTAAGATAAAATAGCTTGACCCATAATGACCCACTAATTGAATTTTCTCGAACATGTGACCTAGCCCAACAGTCTTCTCATGCCCGAAAACCTTAGGATGCAAAATTTAGTGTACATAGTCTGAGCTGTTTTTTAAGACAAAACAGCTTGACCCACGACCAAAATGACCCACTAATTGATTTTTCTCGAACATGTGACCTAGCCCAACAGTCTTCTCATGCCCGAAAACCATAGGATGCAAAATTTAATGTAAAAAGTCTGAGCTGTTTTTTAAGACAAAATAGCTTGACCCACAATGACCCACTAATCAAACATTCTTGGACATGACCTAGCCCAATGATTTTCTCGTGCCCGAAACTCGTAGGATACAAAATTTAATAAAAATCGTTAGAGCCGTTTTTAGATAAAATTAATTTGCTCGCGTTGACCCAAAAATGACCCACTCATCGAAAGTTCTCGAACATGTGACCCAGCCCAATAGTCTTCTCGTGCCCGAAAATGGTCAGATACAAAATTTAATCAAAATTGTTTGAACTGTTTTTTAGATACAATTAGCTTGACCATGACCCAAAATGACCCACTCATCGAATTTTCTCGAACATGTGACCTAGCCCAATGGTTTTCGGATGCCCCAAAACGGTAGGATACAAAATTTCGTCAAAATCGTTAGAGACGTTTTTAAGATAAAATTTGCATATATATATATAACCACACACAAGATTTGCTCGTATTAGAATATATGATACGTACAGTAGGGTGGGGCGAAAAAAAATATTTTTTTTATAATCAATTTTTAATAGTGCGGAAAACTTGCGCACTGCATCCTAATAACGGGAATAATAATAAAAATATATATAAATTGGTTTTGAAATCGCGCAAGAACCTCAAAGTTTAAGAAAAAAAGAAAAAAATCTGCAATTTTGAAAAACTTATAATTTTTTTTTTAATAGTTTATTTTGTTTCTAATAGTGTAAAAACTACTCTTTGTAGTTACCTAAATGTGTGAAAAATAGTTTTGGATACATTGTCGTTCATTTGAATTCGCGCAAAAAACTTTAAAAATAGTATTTTTTTTAAGCAAAAGTTGCATTATTTCAAAAATTCGCATTCGGACATAAAGCTAAAAAAATACCTGACTAATAGTCAGGTGACATTGTAAAGGCGGGCGATGACTAAGCAGATTGCAAAACATTACTGCTTTGCTAGTGTGTTCGTGCGATACTTTATATTGTGATTGTATGAAAGTGATTTTCATAGTATTTTGACATGGCGAGTCCAAAAAATGTGCTTGTTACAAGGCAGTCTGTCGTGTGTCCTTTATTTGGCTCACCCAAAGGATTGAGTGGAACATCACTGCCGACATACGAGGATATGCTACTTTGTTGCTTAGAAGAGAAGTATAAATGTGCATTGTTACTTAATCCTAATAACAAGAAGGAGTTAGGTTTTTCACCTGTTGCCGAGTTAGTTGCAACTCAATTAGTTAATATTTATAGAAGAGCCTCAATTCCAACGGTCACACACACTCGTGTTGTGCAAATGATCACCTCATACTTTAATGCTTATATTGGGTTAAAAAAATCATACAACAGAGACCATGAAAAAGATTTTTATAAGAAAAGGTTAGATGTGTTTATAACCAACGCTAAGACGAAACTTTTCGATATTGCAGCTTGTAAATGTACTATGACATTCTCTTGTACATGTGGGAATAATCCAATTGACAATAACTGTCCATGTCCCTGTCCAGTGGCTGTAAAATGCAATTGTGAGAAAGCAAAAAAAATTCCTGACATTGAATTGAGGTTTATGCACGATCAGAGAACAACCAGGATGCTGTTTATTGGTAATTTAGATAGAAATGAGACAACTAAACTGGTTAAAAGAGAACAAAGAAGAGAGCAGCTTTCGATGCAACAATCTATTACTTCTGACCCCGTCAGTCCTGGCATAAGTAAGAGTAAAGGGAATCAAAACACTTCCATAAGAACAGGTAGTGACATGAGTTTCGCAATGCCTTCGACATCGCAAATGCGTTCAAAATTGTAGTACACTTCTTTATTAAGTGATAGATACGGTGTTTCTGACAGGGCAACAGCAGCGATAGCTTCTGGTGTCCTGCATGATCTTGGAATGATCTCTGATTCAGATATGTCACGAGTGATTGATAAAAGTAAGATTCGAAGGGAAAAAGTGAAGATTCGAAAAGCAATAAAGGAAAAAGAGCACCAGCTGAAAGAAGTAAAAGGAATCTACTTCGACGGCAGAAAAGATAGTACATTAATACAAGAAAAAATAGGAGCTAAAATGTACCGAAGAGTAAGAAAAGAAGAACATATTAGCGTAATTAGTGAGCCTGGTGGCCAATACATTGGCCATGTTACACCAAAAACAGGAACCGCTAATGATATTGCTGAAAGTATTTTCGACTTCATGATAAAGAAAGATTTTGACATGAGTGCAGTGGTAGCAATCGGATGTGATGGGACAGTCACAAACACTGGTTGGAAGAGTGGTGTTGTGCATAACATTGAAGTTATGTGTCAGCGACCATTGCAGTGGTTTATTTGTTTGCTACACTTTAATGAACTGCCTTATAAACATTTGTTTCAGCACCTAGACGGAACAACAACTGGGCCAGCGTCATTCAGTGGTCCTATTGGCAAACAACTGCCTAGCTGTGAGAAAAATCCTGTTGTTGATTTTGTCCCAATTCAATCTGACTGTCATCACAATAAATAAAATTGACCTCAGTAAAGATCAGCAGTATCTTCTAGACATTGTTCGTGCAGTCATCACTGGACTCTGTGATCCAGAATTAGCTGTTAAAGATCCCGGACCCCTCAGCCAGTCCCGATGGTTAACCTGTGCTAACCGGTATTAAGACTTTATGTTTCCCAAATAAGTCCAACAACCAAAATGAAGACACTTGTAAATTACATTGTAAAGACGTACGCTCCTGTTTGGTTTGATATTAAGATGCATTACACTGTGAAAGACAGTCCGAAGCACATACTGAAGGTCATACAAACAACAAGACACTTCCCAGACAACATTAAAAAAATCATCGATCCTGTCATTCAGAGAAACTTGTTCTTCTGTCATTCAGAGAATATGATGTTGGCGATGTTATTGGACGAGAGACAACACATTCGAGAATTAGGGTACAGGAGGATACTGAAAGCCAGAAATGTGCCTCCAGTAGTAGGTCACGTTAGAGCCTTCAAGCTTCCTTTAATTAATTTTCAAGCCACAGATTATACTGAACTTATTGATTGGACAAAATGTAAGCTGACACCACCTCCAATGTTGTCAAATATGGCAACGGAACACATTTCAACTTTATTGAAAGACAAAGCCCTGCCAGAATTTGAGTGTTTGAAATTTCCATGCCACACTCAGTCGGTAGAGAGAACTGTGAAACTTGTTACAGAAGCCGCTGGAAAAGTTTGTGGGCATGAAAACCAAGACGGTTTTATTAGAACAACTTTAAAATCAAGGTTTTTGATGCCAAAATTTGATACGAAGTCAGAATTTAAAGGGACTTGAGTGTAAGTAACCACACCCAAATTGGTTGGTTGGTTGGGTAGGGTGTGAGTGGGACTCGACATGCAGCCACCTCCACATGGTGAGTCCTGGGTCATTTAAGCATAAAGGAAAAAATGCAAAAATGGGGGAAGAGCTGCAATATGAGGTTTTTACAGACATAAATGGCATTTTAAGGCTTTCTGCGCGAACTCAAATGAACGGCAATGTGTCCAAAAGTAATTTTCACGCATTTAGGTAACTACAAAGAGTAGTTTTTACACTAATAAAAATAAAGTAAACTATTTTAAAATATATATATACGTTTTTAAAAATTGCATACTTTTTCATTTTTTTCTAAACTTTAGGGCTCTTGCGCGATTTCAAAACCAACTTACATTTTTTTAAAATTATTTTTCCTGCTATTAGGATGCCATTGCGCAAGTTTTCCGCACTATTAGAAATTGCTTTTAAATGCTAAAGGTGTAAAATTAACAACTATATATATAAATTAAAATAACTTTTATTAGTTGTTTTACATGTTTCGACTCTTCTGAGTCATTTTCAAAAACAAAATGAGAATATTCTAAAGCTGCACGGGCTTTGAAGTTATTATTTACATGCACTTTAAAAAAATAAAAATAAAAAAAAAATTACGCACGTTATCTATTATTTTTTACTTGATTGTTTATTTTCATATCTTTGAGCATGGAGTAATTCTAGCCACAGTTTCGGTAAATTAAAAGATGCCGCATCGTTACATATTGTATTTTTGCGCGTGAGTATCTCTATGGTTTCTCTTATTATGGATGGATAGTGTAGATATGTTGATGATATTTTTATAATTTGGCAGCATAGTCTTGATGAACTTAAAATATTTATAAATCAACTAAACTCAATCGACAATAACATTAAATTCACTATTGAAATTGAACATAATAAAAGTCTTCCATTCCTTGATGTTATGTTAACAAGAACAAATAAATCTATCGACAGAGCTGTTTTCCGGAAAAACATGGCTAACCAATCTACCATACCAAATAACGCATGTTCTCCCTTTACATACAAAATTTCAGCCTACAGATTTCTCATAAAACGAGCCTTTATAATATGTACTGAAAATAAATTGAATAATGAATTAGATAATATTCGTAAAATTGCCTATAATAATGGTTTTACAGTACACCATATTAATAAATTAATCATAGATATCACCAATAATAAGTATTCAGAAAAGAAATTTGATTCACAAAAATAAACTTTATACTCTGCAATATTATCCAAGCTTTTTCGAAAAATTAAAACACAGCCTTAAACGTTTCAATATCTGCTTAATAGCCAAACCACCTAAGAAATTAAAGAATATCATTTGCAGTAAAATTGACCCAATTAATTTTGAGAATTATTCAGGAGTATATGAAATACCTTTTATTAAAGAAGACGGATCCAAGAATTACTACATAGGCATGACCAGCAGGAAATTTAATTGCAGAAAAAAAGAGCATATAGCTGATATTAAATACAATAGAAAAACTACAGCCCTAGCAAGATTATATCAAGAAGAAACCATCCAAATAAATTTCAATGAAAGTAAAATAATATTTCCCTCCAGTCTACACTATCCATCCATAATAAGAGAAACCATAGAGATACTCACGCGCAAAAATACAATATGTAACGATGCGGCATCTTTTAATTTACCGAAACGGTGGCTAGAATTACTCCATGCTCAAAGATATGAAAATAAACAATCAAGTAAAAAATAATAGATAACGTGCGTATTTTTTTTTTTTTTTTTTTTTTTTAAAAGTGCATGTAAATAATAACTTCAAAGCCCGTGCAGCTTTAGAATATTCTCATTTTGTTTTTGAAAATGACTCAGAAGAGTCGAAACATGTAAAACAACTAATAAAAGTTATTTTAATTTATATATATAGTTGTTAATTTTACACCTTTAGCATTTAAAAGTAATATACTATTACAAGGTGTTATATTTTATTATATTATTAGAAATTGATTATGAAAAAATATTTTTTTTCGCCCCACCCTAACGTACAGCCTCTTTAGACTTATTTTAATTTTTGAACGCTAGTTTTTCTGAATAGAATTTTCTGCTCTATTGAATTTCCGAAAAATCCACAATTAGATATGACAAAAATTTCTCTTTAAATTTACTGGTGAGCACCTTATGCGGATGGGGTTAAGTGGTTAAAATGTTGTAATTTATAGCATAAAACAAAAATCAGTTCAATAAGTTATAATAATAGGATGAATTAACAAACAGTAAACTTATTTAAAAAAATCTAAATAGCAAACACAAATAAAAGTAGGAGCATTAATTGTTTTTCTATAAACAAATTAAAGATGAGTTAATCGCTGTGCATGCTTAAATTTCTAAATTAAATACTTATTTCTCAGCAGACTCCGTAAAATCTGCATTCAGCTTCAGACATATCTATAACATGAATTAAGGTTATCTTTTGCACCCTTCGTTGAACCCAGAGATCTCTTGTAAAAATCTCTCCCCTATCACAGTATTTTTAAATCTGCATGAACAAGAGAATGCAAAATTATAAAACTCTGTCATTTCTTTTTAGGAGAAACAAAGGAGATTATTAAATCCTGTTGTAATTTAATTGTATTTTTTAAATTTATAATTCTTAAAATTATTTGAAATGAATGTTGTTTTATTTATTAACACCTGAGTCGTGATAATAACTTTAAATATACCTAAAATCAGTGTTGAATGATTTATCCAAGCGAACCTAATATTGGAGGCCATACTGTCTTCGACAGTGTACCCCCTTGGATTTGTATATTTTTAAACAAAAAACTATCCAAATGAAACTAGAGTTGGGGACCCCATTGTCTTCCACAGATTACATGGGGCTGTTCGACATTACAAAAGTAATAACAGTACGTATCATTTTATATCACATTTTTTTTTAAAAAAAGGGGCTAAAAAATATTTTGCCAATAAATTCGGAATTTATCAGAATAAATAGGGAACACAAGATGACATCAAATGTGAAAATAACCAGTCAATCTGCAGATCAGACATCAACTCTCCAAATCATTGTTCATTCATCTCACTCATTTTTAATATCATCTGCATACTATTGGATATCCTAAACTTCAATTTTTAAAAAAGTTATTTATACATTTATCAGAATAAAAGGCTTATTGAAACTTCCAGAAATTTTAGAAGTATCACATTAAATACAATTTTATACAATGATAGGGTAAACTAATTATTACTGCATTTCTTCCGCATTCAGAAACTCCCTGTTGTCACTTTAATTTTATGCTCTCAATTTCCAGTCATTGTGCTATTTCATTATTCGTCTGAATGCATTTACCATTGAAATTTCATTAAATTAACCATCTCCTTGTATCCTATATACTTAAATGAACACTTACTTTTCAACCACTAAACATCATCGTGCGCTGAAATTGAATACAATTTTGTGTATTAAATATAAATTCCTCTTATGATAATACATAAAATCTGTGTAAATTTTTTGTATTATTATTCTAGGTAATTTTAAAATTTGTGTAAATTGTAAAAACTTATATACAATTTACACATTGAACTTTCTTTTATAATTTTCATTTGGAAAACCGATTTGGTTATCTTTTTTCAGTAGTTAAAATAAATCCTCGTTTATTTCATTAGAAAAAGCATATTAAAAACTTAAATCACCCGAAAATGAGCTATTTTGTTAATAAAATTTTGCATCCAAATAATGCGATTTACTTGAATTTTCCTTTTTTAAATATATTTTGAATTGAAGTTGCTAGGAAAAAAGAAATGCATTGGACATTTTTGTAAAAAATGAGAAATTAAAATGCTTCATATCTCTCCAATGGATGTGTAAAATTTCCCAATAACTCATACAATTAATTTTGAAATTCTAAGAAATTATTGGCAAATTTTACAGCAATTGAATTAATTTAAGATCTTCATTTTGGAAATTTAGCATCCATAATTTAACATATCAATTATCACAATGCATCATTTTCATTTCGACGAATGTTAAAATTTCAAAATCGCCTGACTTCCCATTGAAAAGCATTTTGACTTGAAAGAAAATGTTCCATATTTTTTGAATGAATGAATGAACCAAATGTAACCTCACCAACATACCTACCAAAAATCAACCTAATCGGACTATTTTTGCGGAACAGACAAACAAAGAGAAAGCAAAAACTTTTCGCGTTTCCACAGTGAGTCTCAACTGACGCTTCGGCAACAATAATAATAAAGCAACAAACAATCTCACTAGTATTAGAAAATAATATCTAAGTTCTTACTTTTAAACTTGGCAGTCGAATAGACTTGAGCATATGAATACAAAATGCTACGCCTAAAATATCTTGCAAAATCCAGGCCCATCTAAACATGAAATAAAAATATAGGCAGAAATAAAATGATATGCATATGCAACACAGATCATAAAATAAAAACACATACAAAAAAACTAACATAGTAAAAATTTTAAATGATGCTGGAAATTTGGTTATAAATGCCCACTTTGACAGCATTTTATGAAAAATCTACTGTGTTCACCAGAAAATGAAAAAAAAAGAGGAAAAAGTTTGATTACATAGTTTTCTAAACAGAGCACCTGCCCATTGGATACGTTTGGGAACAAAAAATGAATTAAAAAAACGTGTCAGAAAGTAGCCAGCTTGGATTTAATAACAGCCTTAACACCTCATTATGAATTCAGTGTCGATGAATCCGATTCCTTTGGTTCGTCACTCTTGCAAATATACTTCCGATTTCAAAATTATTGAGTTATATGTTATTGAGATTTACTGTGGCATATTACCTAATAAGAACAAAATATGTAGCATTTATACTTTACAAAGACACTCAAAAGAATTCTGTCACTCAATAGTCTATGAGAAAAAATGTTCACGGTGTATTTTAATGATGTTACACTATTTCAAACATACTAAAAATTAAATACATTACTGAGATGTATTACAAGATTCTTACAGTAAATACAGAGTGTGTAACATTTATTATTTATTTACAGGGACACACAAAAGGATTCGGTTACGTACGATCTATGAGCGATCATTGCTGGAAATGCATTTTCAACTTTGATTAGCGTTTTTAAATTTTAACTATTCTTTTGCCTACTGCATGGTTTATATTGTTCTATTTTATGAAGCTAAACTTCATAATAGGTAGCAGAGTCAAATGCAATCAAAGAGTAAAAAAAGCAGGAAAGCACAAATGTGCCGAAGACTTAAAAGAAAAAAAAACAGGCAGAAGATTCACATACTTTAATGAGACAGATGAGTCAATAGATCAGTGGACTTCCCCGATCCATTTAAAGTAAAGAGAAACTTAATTACATAACTGCAATACATAGCCGTTAGCAGCTATTCTAAGAGCAGCAAAGCTACATTCAGGTATCACTTCCAGCCACTTTGTTTTAGCATCGACTACAATTAATAGCCAATGACCTTCCACAGGACCTGCATGGTCAATATGAATTCTCTCCCAAGGTTTCTCAGGTGCAAGCCAAGAGCTTCGTGTAAAAGGGGGAGCCGTAGCATTTTCTTGGCAGTCAACACAGCTGCGAACTTTTGTTTATAAGTTCCGATCAATACCAGGCCACCAAACATGTGAGCGGGCGAGAGATTTTATAGCATTAATACCTTGATGAGCACTGTGCAGTTCATCCAAAACAAATTCACGAAATTTTCCTGGGACAAACACACGGGAACCTCTAAGAATGATAATTTCTTCCACTGATAGTTCATTCCGGATGTGCCAAAAGGCTTGTAAATTTTCTAACACTTTCTTTGGCCATCCATTCTGAATATGCGACCTCAGACGACTCAGTGCAGGACACCTGTCTATCTCCCTTTCAATTAGGTGTGCTGTCAGTGGGCTATCGTTCAACTGCCTGATGAGTAAGACTGACTCGACTGGCACTGGAGGATCTACAGATTCAGATTTTAGTGGAAGTCGACTGCAAGCATCAGCATTTTCATGTAACTTTCCTTTACGATACTCAATCTTGTATACATATGCAGATAAGGTTAAGGCCCATCGTTGTATGCGAGCTGCAGCAACTGATGGTACTGGTTAATCTTCAGACAATAGGGTTACTAACGGGCGATGGTCAGTGACTAAAGTAAATTTGCGTCCTAACAGGTAGTTCCTGAAACGAGTCACTCCAAAAACTAAAGCTAAAGTCTCTTTCTCGATGTGACTGTAATTCTTCTCCGCTTTTGTAAGGGAGCGAGAAGCAAATGCAACTGGGCGGTCACCATCTGATGTTTTGTGTGAAAGTACAGCACCAAGACCATAAGGACTTGCATCACAAGCCAGAATGACTTCTTTGTCTTGCTCAAAATGCACAAGTAAGGAGTTCTGCAAGACATCTTTAACTTTTTGAAAAGCTTCTTTCTGGGGTAATTCCCATTTCCATGGCTGCTTACTTTCTAACAACTTGTATAATGGTGCCATAGGCGTAGCGTGACCGAAAATTTTGGGGGGGGCACAGATGTTTATTAAACACACACGCACGTACGCACACATTCCCATATATATACAGTGGTATCTTGGTAAAAACGGCCTCTCAGAAATTTTTCACATTGGGTAAAAGGAATTCAGTTTCGATCTTCTAGCCCCCTAGACCTAAAAGTTTATTTTTCTTAAATATTCGTTGTACAGAAATTTTTGCATTTTTTTGCGAAATGTTTATGTGATTTTTAGCATTTTTTCGCGTTTTTCGACAATTTCTTAACATTTGTGTTAGGAATTAAGTTTCAATCTTTTAACACAATATTGTAAAATGTGTCCTCTGCCTTTTTTTAAATTTTTCGCGAAATTTTTATGTGATTTTTAGCGTTTTTTATCTTTTTGAGGCAATTTTTAAACATTCGTAACGAGAAATCTGGTTTTATTTTTTCAGCCGATATAGTACATTTTCTACTCTGCGATTGTTTACTTTTTTGAAAATTTATTATGTGATTTTTCGCGTTTCGCAGCGATTTTTTTGACATCCGTAAACGGAATCTAACTTCAATATTTTAGTCCAATATAGCAAATTTTGTGATCTGCAAATTTTAGATTTTTCACGAATTTTTTTATGCAATTTTAAGCTTTCCCCAGCGATTTTCTTAAACATTCGTAAAATACATCTGGTTTCAATTTTTCAACCCGATATAGTAAATTTTGTCCTCAGTGATTTCAAAAATTTTCTGTGATTTTTAGTGTTTTTCCGCGTTTTGTAGCAATTTTTTAACATTTGTGATGCAAATCTGGTTTCAACCTTTTAACCCATTATTGTAAAATTTGTCCTCTGTGATTTTTAATGAATTTTGCAGTTTTTTCGCATTCTACTGCGATTTTTAAACATCCGTAAAAGGAATCCAGTTTTAATCTTTCAGCGAATTGTACTAAATTTTGAACCCTGCGATTACATTTGGTACTCAATTTTGTACTCACTGATTTTAATCGCGAATTTTTCCTGCGGCTTTTTGCGGGGTTTTTATTCGCGATTCGTGGAAGTTCTTAACATCTGTAACAGGAATCTAATTACAACCTTTTAGCCCAATATAGTAAATGTTGGCTTCTTTTCAATAATGTTTATTCGGAACACGTTATAGCGAATTTGAATTCGTTCGCGAATTTGTTATGCGAGGTTTAGCGTTTTTTCGCGCTTTGCGACGATTGTTTTGACATTCGTAAAATGAATCCAGCTACAATCTTTTAACCCAATATAATAAATTTGGTTCTCTACGATTTTTAAGTTTTTCGGGAATTTTTTTCAGTTTTTACGCATTTTGAAACGATTTTTCTGACATTCTAAAATAAATCCGGTTTCAGTCTTTAAATACAATACCGTTAATTTTGTCCTCTGCAATTTTTTAATTTTTCGTGAATTTTTTCATGTGATTTTTTTTTACGTTTCGTGGAGATATTTTCACATTCTTAAAAAGAATCCGGTTTTAAACTTTTAGCCCAATAGAGTAATTTTTTTTTTTCTCTTTTCAATAAAGTTTATTCGGAATCCGTACTATGATTTAAATTTTTCATGCGATTTTAACGATTTTTCGCGTTCTGCGGCGATTTTTTGACATTCGTAAAAGGAATTCAGCTACAATTTTTTTAGATTATTTTTTGCAAATTTTACGTTTTTATGCGTTTTGCGGTGATTTTTTTACATTCGTAAAGGAAATCTGGTTTCAGTCTTGGAACACAATATAGTAAATTTTGTCTTCTGTGATTTTAGAATTTTTCGTGGAAATTTATTTTATGGTATATATCTCGACTTAGTCAACATGTATGATGCATTGCCATGTGGATGTGAATATTATGCAGAAGTTGTGACATTTTAAGGATTCTGTATAATTATTGTGAGTAAAATATTTTATCTACACTTTACGCGTTCATATTTCCAATTTTATTATTTCAAAACTGTTATCTCGTGGTAATTTCGTGAGGTGTTAAATACAGTTTTTGGGATAATCATTGTGAGTGAAATATATTGTATATTCTTAATGGTTTTTTATTTCCTATTTAAATATTTCCAAATTTTAATATTTCCAATTGTTGTCTGGTAATAATTCAGTGTACCTGGATGATTCTACTGATCTTAGCATTATGCCAGTAGAATTATGAAACACTGAATTATTATTTAAAACACATGTGGGTGCATCCAGGCTGATGAGTACATGTGCATGTGTTTTTTCATATCCAATTCATATTTAATTCTCATGTGGTCCAATTTTCCATTGTATATGGTTCATATTTAATTTATTAATCCATTTGTATTTACTTAATTGCAACTACAATTTATAATTTTTTTTTTTTTTTTTTCCCTTTCTCTCTATTTTTTTTTCTTTTTTCAATATTCTTAAGGTATGAGTAAAATTTGGCCAATTACCATTGAAGCACAAGCTATGGTAATATTATGTTTGCACATGTTAATTATTAGCTATGTGGTATTCTGTATACACAATATCATTAATTATCTCTTTGGAGATTTAAGTAGAATGATAATAGAACTTGATATGTTTTTTGAAATTCATAGATATTATAATTATATATATATATATATATATATATATATATATATATATATATATATATATATTTTTTTTTTTTTCACGTTTTGTAGAGATATTTTCACATTCATAAAAAGAAACCACTTTCAATCTTTTAGCCCAATACAGTAATTCTTTTTCTCTTTTCAATAAAGTTTATTCATAATCCGTACAATGAGTTTAATTTATCATGCAATTTAAACTTTATTTATTATTATTATTATTATTATTATTATTATTATTATTATTATTATTATTATTATTATTATTGCGTTTCACAGCAATTTTTTAACATTTGTTATAGGAATCTATATATTTAAAACGCTAAGCGTTTTGTTTCGACAATCCGTGAGAACAAACTACTACATCAAATTACATCATTATTTTTTTAAATGAAAGATATTTGGTCACAGATTTGTTATCGTACATTTGTTTGTTCGAAAATTTAATTAATTAGCCGTAATCTTAAATTAAAATTTTACTTCTGCTTATGACGTTATAAAGTCGGCAATCGGATTAACGCCCACTGTTGCGACGTACAGAGTTTATTTTCTGAACTCAATGACTGCGAGCATAAAAAATAAATATTAAATATTAAAAGCACGTGACTTTTAGGCCGAATTTTTTAATTTGTAAGTTAAAATATAGTTAAAATGTTTAAGTATTTCGGTAAAAATATTTATCCGTGTGTTTTATAAGCAAATAAAAATTCATATTTACTGTGACGTCATGGAAATATTGTCCATTGGGTTCATTTTATCATTAAGCATTATAACTTTGTTGATGCCATTTTTTCATTACAATTAAATGCAAGATATATTTTTATTTGTATGCATGGTGCTTAAGCATAAATGTACGTGTGAAAAGTTTGTACCGGTAAAAATGACGTTATGCTTAGCTTGAAATGCATTTTAACATTGATAAAACTAAAAAGAAAAATTTATATGATTGTGTCAACATGGGGTAATATTAACTGATATTTCAATTTTTAATTTTAAAGATTAGAACTGGAGTCTTTATTGGTTGCTTCATCTTGATTGCATACCTTGATTACATGTTACCAATTACTTTTTTTAAATTATAGGATTAAGTTATAGGAATTATAGGATTTAAATTATTAAGATTTCCTTTTTTAATAAAAAAATTAACAAAAGTACAGAATTTCAGGAAAAAAAAACTTGAAATAATGATTGTATTTTTAGCTAGAATGAACAATGTAAGGCTAATATTTTATAGGAATTATTTTGGTAGGTTGGTTCATTTAACAGTTCCTTATTAGCGGCAAAGTCTTATTTCTTTCACTGTGAATTTTTCTTTCGATGTCAAAAAATGATAGTCTACTTTTGGACGCCAACCAAAACACAGTGGCAATATTTAGAAATGTATAACGGTTGTGACAACAAACGGCACTATCGCTTTAGCTTTCATCGCGCTTACATCACTTCTAAATACTAAAAATTTATTTTTTTTACTACATTTTACAATTTTAATTCTTACATCCTCAATCAGAAAAAAAAAAAAAGCTTTCGATTGAAATTTATTTGAAATCTGCCGCTTAATTTAACGACTTTTTAAATAATTTTCAAGCATAAAATACTTTTCAATTCTATCTCAACAATGACCATCCGTTTGTTTTAATAATGTAAAATAGCCCCTTGGAAAGTTGCAACAATTGAAAATAGGTATCTCTTACCTTCATGAAAAGTGAAAAATAATAATAATAATAAAAACCTGATAAATCATAAGATCAGATTATCCATAAGATAGAGTATTTTGGCGCTAATACAAAATCTGTCAAAAGAAAAAAAATACTATTTTTAGTTTATGATTAACATAAAATTGATATGTTGAATTCGTTGATGTATATGTTGAATCAAAATATGCTAGGAACTGTTATTTATTATTTTTTTAAAGATCCATTGGATATTTAACTGTATAAGAGACCGACTGTGATGGAAAAGGAATAATCATCCTGATTATGTAAAGGGATAGAAGAAACCATACAAATAAAGTACAATTGAAAACATTAAAATTCTCCGTCATCTGCATATTAATTTATTATTTTTAACAAAAATTCTTCATTTTTACATAAAAATTGATTAGCTTAAAACAATGGATGCGTTTTAGAAGATATGGATTTGAACCGAACAATGATTAAAGAGGACATTTTAAAATTTTTAATTTAAACATTTTAAAACTTTTTTTAACATCGAATTTCAATGGTGCCTTTGGGCAGATGCAATACATATGCACATAGGAGCTCATTCGATTGCATTATCACAGGGGGGGGGGGGGGTGCTTATACTATGTTCTTTTATTTACTGAATATGAGATGAAAGTAGGAAATTTGTATGATACTTTATGATAAGACTATTTGTATGATACTTTATAGGTCCATGACCTTTTTTTTTTTTTTTGTCGTGGTGAATATGATGGTAATGTCAAACTGATTTGCATTACACATTTGTTTACGGAGTGTTCATTTGGAGTTTTCATCGGAAATAGCATTTCACTGGGGGGGGGGGGGGGGGGGATTTTTTAAAATAAAATATTTGAAAGACTGTTTCATATGAAGCCCTACTTAAATAATAAAGAAGCTTATTTTACTGATATTTTTATAGTATTTTCTTCCGTCACGTTTTGACGGGTTCCATCTAGTAGGGTTTAATTCTTTTAGCCCGATATAGTAAATTTTGTCCTCTACGATTTAAAAAAAAAAAAAGAGAGAGAGAGAGAGAGAGATTTTTAGCGTTTTTTCGCACTCTGCCGTGAAAGAAATCGGGGAGGGATCGTAAAAGGAATCCGGTTTAAATATATTGTATTAAAATCGCGTACATAAAAAAAATTACGTGATTTTCTGCGGGTTTTCGCGGTTAGCAGCAATTTTTTAACACTTGTAAAATGAATTCGTTTCCAAGCTTTTAGACCAATATAGTATCTTTTGTCCTCTGCAAGTTTTGAATTTCTCGCGAATTTTTTAGTGTTTTTTCGCTTTTTCGGCAAATTTTTGACCTATTTCCTATGACCTTTCTGTTAAATTTTGCTTTCCTGCGATTAAATGAAAGTTGGAAGAGTACAAAATCCTCGTAACGTGAACTACGGTACTCAAAATATTAAACGAATTCGGGTCGAAATAAAAAATAAAAAAAAATCAAGGTTAGTTTGATTCGAGACCAGATCAGGCGTAGACTGCACGCGTGTACGCTGTTGACAGCAGTTGGACCCTACTACCAGGTTCATTTAATTCGAGGTTCACAAAAAAAAAACCCGACCAAGTAAATGAGGAAAGCTCCGCTAGATCATTTTATTGAAATTAATATTTTTTGTAACAAATAAAATAAACAGCACCACAACAACTGTATCTGGCGCCTGGGGGGAGGGGGGGCACCGCCTGCACCACCCTTGGTACGGCCCTGATAATAAATAAAAGACATTTATCAAACTTTTACGACATTTGAAATAAGTTTAAACGGCACTTTTAAGAAGTAACTAATCATTTAAGGTAATGTGCGCCAGGAAAATTGCATCTTCAATAGCAACGGTTTTGCTTAACAATGGTATTTCTGGAACGGATTACCATCGTTTACCAAGGTACAGCTGTATATTAACTTTAAAACAGCTCATTCAAGAAGGCTTACATTTTGAAAAAAAATCATAACCATTACACCTCAAAAATGCGAAGATACTGTAGAAGATTAAGTGCTGTCAATACAAAAATAATAAGTAAGAGAGAGGAACATATTTAATAACTAAATGAAGAAAATATTAATTATTTTTTATAATCTTAGTGATGTGGGGTTGCATTCCACTGTAAATAACTCCAGTGACAAAGCTTGGAAAATCAGGGTATTTATGATTTGATTAAATTATAATTAAAGTTACAACAAATTAAATGAAATATATGTGTATGCGGGGAAGCAGAACTCCCGCTATGATAAACACAACTACATTTTCTAAAGTCTACAGATGGAATGAGAAGAAAAAAAAGTACATGTAGATACTAACCGCAGACAGCGGAAAATACAGCTGTAAGATAGTGATAGTTCAAACTTTCTTTTAATGAACGTTCCTATCAGGGTTTGTACTGCACAACACAAGTTTTGCTACCAAATTCATTACTTCAAAGAAAAAGAGCTGAGCTATCTATACTGATCTGACATCTGTTTATGTAAAAAAAAATGAAGAAATATAAAATGAAAATTAAAGTAGTTATTTCATTTCCATTTTGGGTCAATACAAGACAAGTCTTAATTGACTGTATCATATTTTAGAAATTGATGCTCAGAAAGTTGGGGGGGCACGTGCCCCCTCGTGCCCCCCCCCCCCCCGAGGCTACGCCTATGAATGGTGCTAACAAGGTAGACATATTCGGTAAAAACTTGGCATAATATGTTATTAAACCAATGAACGAGCGCAGTTCATCAACATTTGTTGGCTCAGGTGCCTCTGCAATTGCTCTCACCTTCGATTCAACTGGGTGCAGTCCATGTTTGTCTATGCGATGCCCAAGGTATTCCACCGATGATTTCAGGAATTCACATTTCTCAGGGTGTAATCTTATACCTGCTGCTTGTAGATGGCTGAAAACTTCCTCTAAATTTTGCAAGTGCTCCTCTTTATCTTTACCAGTTACCAGCAAGTCATCTAAGTATATAGAAGCTCCTTTTGTGCCTTGTAAAATCTTCTCTATTTCTCTTTGGAAAATCGCAGGAGCAGAGGCAATGCCAAAAGCAAGTCGAGTGTAACGAAGAAGGCCCCTGTGAGTATTTATCACCACCAGGCGTCTCGACTCTTCATCTAGCTCTAGTTGGCAATACGCATCCCGAAGATCTAACTTGGTGAATGCCGTACCACCTGACATTTCAGCAAACAAGTCCTCAATCTTTGGAAGGGGATATTGTTCCAGCTCTGTTGCTTTATTCACCGTCAACTTGAAATCACCACAGATTCTTATTCTTCCATCTTGTTTTAGCACCGGAACAATTGGAGTTGCCCAATCTGAGGTTTTTACAGGTTCTAAAATACCATCTGCAATGAGGCGATCAATTTCTGTGTCAATTTTCTCTTTGTAAGCATATGGAACAAGACGGGCTTTGAAGAATTTCGGAGTTGCGTCCTTCTTACATGTAAGGTGAACTTTGACTCCTTTAACCAACCCCAATTCTGGTGAGAAAACTTCCCTAAATTTTTTTAGAAGACCATCTAATGTAGGTTGACTGGCACTTACATTATGCAAACTGTGATTCATATTTGAGTCAAATGCATTCATGAGGCCTAGTGGAACAATCCAGTTCCGACCAGCCAAATTTGTGTTTCCTTCAGAAACCACCAGTAAAGGCAAATGCTCTGTTCTTGACTGGAACACCACATCTACATTTGTCACTCCCAGAATGCCAATGGGATGGCTAGTAAAGGACTGGAGTTCAATTCCTGTTTGCTCTAAAGGAGGGCAAAATCTTCTAATTTTTTCAAACAATTTTACAGGCATTAATGAAAATGGAGCACCAGAATCAATTTCGAAAGATATGGGTTGTCCCTGCACTCTACATTTGATTTTAAGTGGAGGGTAATTTTCCTTAACATCAGATAAGTGATACATAGTATACTGATTATGTTCCAACTTTTCTTTTGTTTCTGATAAAAGATTTACTTTTGGTTTGTAACTAACTTTATTTTTAGACAAACATACCTTTGCTAGGTGCCCAAGTTCCTTGCAGGTATGGCATATTGTGTTTTTATGCCTGCATTCTGATGCCTTATGTTTTGGGTCTCCACAATGAAAACAATGTTTTCCTGTATCTGCAGTGGATGCCGATTTAGCGTTTTCGTATTTCCGCAGCCTTTGTGCCGTAATTTTCAGTTTCTGAACTTCAGAAATCGGAGATACCTTCAAATCAACTGCATCCCTTGCTGCTGCTTCCATCGAAACGGCGATTTCCGACGCACGCACAAGGGTTAAGTTCGATTCTGACAGCAATTTTCGCTGTATTCCTTCGTCCTGTATACCACACACTATTCTGTCTCGTAGCATCATACAGGGATGAAAGTGAACTAAAGCCATTTTGTAGCAGTTTTGTAGCAGCAAAAATCTAATTTTGTAGCAGTAAAATCTATTTTTGTAGCAGCAAAAATCTAATTTTGGAGCAATAAAAACTGTTTTTGGAGCAGATTGAAATTCTAATGTTAATAAGAATTATTGCTATCTTGAAAATACTCTGAAAAAAATTACTCTGATTAAATTTTGCCACACTTTTTGCTAACCCTGAACATTCTAAACAACATTTGGGTACTGATTGCAATAATGCATGTATGTTAAAGAAATACTAAGTAATGTGCAAGTACAGCTGACTATTAAATTAATGAATCTATAAAATCCCCCCCCCCTCCCCTAAAAAAAGAAATGTGGAATTAAAAATTTTTTGCAAGCCGTGACGTGACTGCAGTAAGGAAAAAAAAATTCTGGCAACCATTTGAACAGTCAACCCCGAATTCAGGGGTGATTCTAAGTAAAAAAAAAATTCTGAAAAGTTACAACAGAGGGAGGGGGGGGAGGAGGGGAGGGGTATCCACTCCCGTCACTTTTTTTTTGCGTCCTTTGACGAAATTTGCAGTTTTTTTCAATATTTTTTTATACAATTTGCCGTTTTTCGTGATCTTTTGACGAAATTTGCCGTTTTTCGCAATGTTTTTGAACCCACAGCAGTGACGTCAAGAGGCAATTCAAGCAGAGTTGCAAGAAATGGCGATGTGGCGCAGGTTTGGCGCAAAATTGAAAAAAATAGCTGTTTTGTAGCAGCTTGGCGCAGGAAAGCAGTTTTCGCGCAAGTCTTACATCCCTGCATCATATCAGAGTGGCTCCAAAATTGCAATATTTCACCAATTTTCGGAGTTCCGCGATGTAATCGGCCACCGATTCGCCCACGGCTATTGAACTTGAATCGCTCCACGATTTCTGAGGGCACCGGATCATAATGTCTATTTAGTATCCCAATAAGTTCTGTTAACGTCTTGGAGGTAGGTGCTTCCGGCGATATCAAGTTTCGGAGCAGTGCGTAAGTGGCAGGTCCAACCACCGTTAAGAAAACAGCACGTTTTCTATTAGCCTCTTCGATCGCGTTTGCGATGAAGAATTGCTCAATTCTTTCAGCATATTCGCTCCAGCACTCGTTTCCGGGGTTGAATTTCCCAATGCAGCCAAAAGGTTCCATGATAAAGCGTAAAGAAATCCACCATGCGGTCGCCGAACGGCGATTAGGCCTAGCACGCCGTCATCTGCCGAAGTCGCGATTTTTTTTCAAAAATACGCGAAAATACGTTATATTTTCAAAAAATACATCGATAAGTTTAATCCTCGTCGCCACTGAAACATTTGTTAACTCGTAGTTTGTAGTTAAGCAAAGAATTATACACTAGATGTGAAAAGATTACTACATTTATTGGTGGATCCAAGATCCAACCTTCATACATCGCGGCTAGCGTGAGACTGAGGTCCGATCGCCGATCGCGACCGGGAAACATTTACATGCGCATGTGGCGCCACCTAGCGAGATACAATACAACTAATCTCGATTATATCAAGGATATATGAAAAAACAAGTCAGGACGAATAACGCAATGTTCATCCTAGCTTTACACTAGCATCGTAAACAAATCTACAGACTGCATGCTGCCACTTCCAGAAAAGTAAAACTGCATGTGAAACACCATTGGTTAAAGAGTGATGACGTTGCTATCGCGAACAACTGCCATGAACGACGACCCACCAGTGATTGACCAAGCACAGTTCTGGAATGCTACAGAGCAACCTATTTACCTTAATCTTTAAGCCTTAGAAATATGTTTTTATAGACATTAGTATAAAAGCTAATGATGGATTCAAAATTATGAGTAGAACAAAAGTTCAAGAAAATCATCAATATACCTACAAAAAAAAAAATCTTGCTGCATTTAGCTAGAACATTATTTGCAGGACCACCTTGTAGTAAGCATAAAATTTGATAGTACAAAATATTATTAAAAACAACACAATTTTCAAGTAAAACTCATTATGTTAAAGATACATACATACAAAATGAAAAAAAAAAAAAAATTAAAATTATATATATATGACTAATTAAATACAATAAAAACAAAATTCAGCATCATTTTATACCAAGTGGGTAAGTGTGATCGAAGATCGTACAAAGGGTTTTGTTTTATATTCCTTTCAAAACACTTTATCATTTCTTTAATAAACCCAAATAAATTTCATTTTCCAAAATAAAAAGTCATGTTTAAAAATTTACCGGTCTATTTTTTTCATTCTTTCAAATATCTGAACCGCCCCAATAGCGGGCGTAGCCTGCTATTCTGATCTGTCATATGGACTAAATGCGATTCACATTATTAATTACATCATTATCTATTAGCATTTTATTTCTGTTTTCTATACAAAAATCAGCATATTGCGATAAAATATAAATTTGGTTAAAATAATGTTCCTTATAAAAATTAGATTTTTAAGTTCACTGTAAACAAAATGAAAACAAAAAAAAAAAACAAAAAACAAAAAAAAAAAAAACACATAGAATACAAAGCTAATTTCAAATTGATAAATGAAATAATAAAAAAAATTCTATAGAGCCTGAAAACAGCCTAGTCTGTCATTTTTGGTCTTGGGAACAGGTACAGACTGCTCGTCTGTGGTTTTCCAATGAAAGGAAATGAAACGAATTTATTCAAATCTATTTTTAATTGATATTTACACTTCTAGTGGGAGTAATAAAAAAATTTTTAGACATTCTGAAAGCTTTTTTTTTTTTTTTTTTGCATGTGTGTCCGAAATTTCACGTTCCTAGGTGGAATAGTTTATGAGATAGAAGAGTCTTTGAAAATGTCCAATCTGTTATCACCATTGCAATGCTGTGATTATGGCAACCTTTCACCCTTTTCTGGAGTTTCAGAATGAATTTTCTTTGAGGTTTCATTAAATTCCACGCTTTAGTTGAATATTTTTTTCCCATTAATGGGTACATTTTTAGGCTATTAATTAATATCTTGCGTTAATGAGGACAGTTTAAAATTTTTATGATTTCAGTTTGACAGTAAGTATTCAGCTGTAGGTACGCAAAATTTCAAGTCTCTAACTTATACAGTATCCGAGAACGTATTCTCTGATGGGCAGACAGAAAAGCGAGATGAATAGGGTTTTGTAAGAAACTCTAAGAAATGCAACTGAATTATTTTAATTGCCTGTAGTCGGGAACCTACCATTTGATAGTAACCAATGCAAATATTGTATTTTTCCATGTATGATGCACAGTTACACCCCCCCACCATCATCACCCTCTCATAGTTATGCTTTAAAAACAAAGTGTGTATGATACATGAATATTGAGGTAGTGTTCACTCTAGAAAAAAAAAGGGCAGGGTGCTTGTCACAAAAAGGGCACTAGTTTCAGCGAAAAAGGGCATTGTTTCATAAAAAAAGTATACTTACTTGGAACCAATATAAGAAACTCATTATTGTTCATCATATACTCATCAATGTTTGTACACACATTTAGTAACATAAATTATAGAAATACATTTTTATTAAATTGATATTTTAAGGTTCTAGTAAGTAATTAGGTTAACATATGTGGATATAAAATTATTAGCCGCCTCTAAACTATGAATTTTAAGGAGGAAGCAGAAATTTTGAACTTAAGATGACTGATTTAGTTACCTTACTAAAGATTTAAAAATAGGACAAAAAAATTTAAATAAGAGTTTTAACTTTAAATTTCGTGTACTTGGAAAGAAGGGGTGGGCATCAATTTTGGGTGAGGGTGTGGAAAATTACTTGATCGATTATTTGCTATAATAAAGTGACAGAGCAGAAAAAAAAAAAAAAAAAAAAAGATAAGGCTTTTAAGCTTGGTCAGCTGGGAGAGAGCAAAAGATGAGTTTTTTTTCCCCAGGGTGTTAAGGGGGGGGGGGGGGGGGGGGGGGGAAGGGTTGCGTCCCTTTGACGAAATTTGCGTTTTATCGCTATTTTTTTCACAAAATTTGCCATTTTTCACGATCTGTTGACAAAATTTACCGTTTTTTCGCAATCTTTTGAGGAAATTTGCCGATTTTCGCAATGTTTTTGACGAAATTTGCCGTTTTACGCGATTCTCTGATGAAAGTCACGTTTTTCCCGTGATCTGTTGACAGAATTTGTCGTTTTTTCGTGATATTTTGACGAAATTTGCCGTTTTTTCGAGATATTTTGACGAAATTTGCCATTTTTCCGCAATGCTTTTGACGAAATTTGCCATTTTTCTCGCGATCTTTAGACGAAATTTGTCGTTTTTTGCAATGTTTTTGACGAAATTTGCCGTTTTTTCGCGATTTTCTAACGAAAGTCATGTTTTCCCTGTGATTTGTTGACAAAATTTACAGTTTTTTCCGCGATCTTTTGACGAAATTTGCCGCTTTTCACAATGTTTTTGATGAAATTTGCCGTTTTTTTCGAGATATTTTGACGAAATTTGCCGTTTTTCCACAATGCTTTTGATGAAATTTGCCGTTTTCTCAATGTTTTTGACAAAATTTGCCATTTTTTCGAGATATTTTGATGAAATTTGCTGTTTTTCCGCAATGCTTTTGACGAAATTTGCCGTTTTCTCGCGATCTTTTGACGAAATTTGTTGTTTTTCGCAATGTTTTTGATGAAATTTGCCTTTTTTTACGATTCTCTAATGAAAGTCACGTTTTTCCCACGATTTGTTGACAAAATTTACCGTTTTTCGCGATCTTTTGACGAAATTTTCCGCTTTTCGCAATGTTTTTGACGAAATTTGCCGTTTTGTCGCGATTTTCTGATGAAAGTCATGTTTTTCCCACTATTTGTTGACAAAATTTCCCATTTTTCGTGATCTTTTGACAAAATTTGCCGCTTTTCGCAATGTTTGTGACGAAATTTGCCGTTTTTACGAGATTCTCTGACAAAAGTCACATTTTCCCCCGCAATCTGTTGACAAAATTTGTCGTTTTTTCACGTTCTTTTGACGAAATTTGCCGTTTTTCAAGGGCGCATTTTGCCGATTTTAAGCCGATTATCAGTTTGTAAAAAAAAAAAAAAAACTGTCTTAAAATGTAGCAGAGCCATTTTTATTACATCTCAAATGCAGCAAGAAGCCCATATGAAGCATGATTTAAAATTCAATAATTTCATTAATTAAATATATCATCTTTAAATAAACCTTGTTTTCCCCAATTGATCATTTAATTTCAGTTTCATTAATGTAAAAAATAACTTGAGAGAGAGATATGTTTAAAAAACAAACAAACATTTTTATTTCCTCAGACAAAATAACAAGTTCTCAAAAATAAATAAACATGCCTTTATCAGATTAAATAAATCAAATTGTTTCTTCATTTCAATAGAAAAAGGATTACTTCTTAAAAACAATTCACTTTTACTTTTGTAAACAATCTCCTGACTCAACACACAATTGATTTCAGAAACATATTTAATAAACTTTACTACACCATATCAGCTGAGGGAAAAAATATATCTCATATTTAATCTTCATGTTGAAAGAAAACATAAACCACATATTATCTTCATTCCATAGATCAGAAAACATCTGCCATAAGCATTAACATCCCAGCCCACAAAAGGCAAAACCACAAGATTGAAAAAGTAAAGAGAAATGTCAGCAAAACAAGTCACTGTATTTAAAGGGCTGAAAGAAATGACTAGAAGCAGGAAGTAAGGCCCCTACCTCAAACAGCTGATCAAAATATGAATGTTTAATGAGTGTATGAACTTCCTGTGCTTATGTGAGTGTATGATGTCATCATAGAAGCCCACAGGCCAAAACAGACAGTTGTCAAAACATTGAGTGAAGTGTGGTTTTAACAGAGCTGATGGCAAAAGATAAACATATGCAATTTAAAGTTTAACAGTTAAATTAAGAAATGCTTCATGAAAATAAAGTACAATAGGAATGGGTAAGTTAACAAGAATAAATATATTTTAAATTAAGTTTATATTAAATGTAATTTAAGAAGTGTTGAGAACATAACTAAACTTGGGAGGTTTTTAAACCTAACAAAGGGCAGGGCGCTGCGCCCTTAAAAAAAAAGCCTAGCGGGAACACTAATTTAGGATTTGACTAGCTTCTGTATCTATGACCAGTGGTCACAGTTTTGCGCACAAATTTTATAATAAAATTTACGAAACTATGAGGAAATACATTGTAAATACTGCATAATTTTAGCTCTAATTCATAGATTTAAAAAGGGAAAAAAATCTTTTTAAAATCTTTTTTCCCATTTTTTTTTCTTTTGAAATGAGATATTAAAAATCATGTGTGCTTTTACACGAGTGCACAACATACATGAAAAAATAGAGTATGTGGAAAATTCTTAAATTTTATTACCAAGGACACAAACATCTACACCAAGTCTAGAAAAACACACAATCCCTTGTGCTGGTGAGTTTTTAAGTTACAGATATATAGTTAATAAAATTTGGAAAGTGGGTTTCAAATGTACAGAAATAACTGAAATGTGAGTATTCTTGAGTTATTGCATTGCAAATGAGCAATGAATAAATGAAATGCAATGAGAAATAAAAACTCTTACACTCACTTTTGATTTCTGATAATTAACCAGCAAATTGAAATGGCGATGGAGAAACAGATTAAAATGATTTGGCGAAAATCAATATTGCAGGTCATTTTTCCTAAATGGCAGTCAAATGGCCTGAAATCAAATCAAAAATAAATGTATATTTATTTTCACATTTAATAATACTTTATATAAATACTCAAAACAAAATATGCAAATAATCATTTAGACACAACCAGGGGTGCAGAATATGTCCGATCCGGCGATCTAGGATTGGGGGGAATTTTAGTCATCTGGGGTAATTTTTTGGAGAAATATACAATTGATTTCAATTTTAACAATGAATTACATAATTCCTCGAGATCGAAAAATGTATCCCTACAAATAAAAAGATACGTATGGCGACTTTCACAAAATCAATCTGAGAATAATATGTACCATATATACTCATGTATAAGTCGAGAAATTTTGGAAAAATAATTTGCTTCAAAGTGGGGGGGGGGGGGGGGGGGGTCAACTTTATACATGGGACAAAAAAGTCAAAATTTATTTTTGGAGTAGAAAAACGCCGATGTTCCGGAGTAATTATGCAATTGCAATATTCGAAATTTCTAAGTTCTTTTCTAATGAATAACCTTACAAAACAATTTTAAAAGATATAATTTTCTGACAAAAAGAAAATCAGGAAAGAGAAAACTTTAGAAAGAGAATCAAATCAAGAAGATCTTACACCCATCACTGGTGGAAAACTCATTACAAGCTCTCACTGAATAGGTGAACAAAAATAGAAAATAATTTAAATATAATAATTAGAAAAATATTTTTAATCTATGGACAACTTTGAAGAAAATTATTCTAAAAACTTAATTTAATAAAATAATCCTAAATTCTGAAAAGAAACCATCACTTCTGGATCAAGACAGCGGTACCAGAAATACTTTAGCTCCTTGAAAACTGCTCGAAAATTTAGTGACTGTGTTTGTGAATCTGTTGGCTCTATTATTGGAAAACACATTTATAACAGAACCCTAAAATCTGATAATCTCTTTCATGAAGTGTTTATATCATGGAATGACCAGCAGTGCATAAAGCTACGGAACTATTAAAAGCATCCTTAAACAGACATTTTCATGGTGGAACTTATCATTTTACTAGATTTTCTTCAAGAAACAGACTCAAGATCTACAAAACATCAAAAATGATTGACAACACAACACCCTCAAAGAGAGTGGAAGATTGCAGTTTCTTAATAATTGACAATTTATCAGAAAAAGTAATCAAAAACATTGTATTTGTCGGTTAAAACTGTGCATTTATTAATAAATATTAGGCATAAGAATTAGATTGAGACTACATTGCATTAACTTAATTTACCTTTCCAATAACTAGGCATGTTACAAGTTCAGTCTACAGGTTTTTAAAGATGCGACTTGTATGTTGCAAAATTTACTATACCTACGGTAATACAGAAGCCTATGTAAGCCTGTAACATATCATTTCATATGGATTGGGGGAAATGTTGGGAGTAAAAAAATTTTCTGCATCCCTGCACACAACAGACTATACATAATATCGATTTTTTAATGTAATCCAATAAGGAAACATACTTCAGATCTAAAACATTCAATTGGAAAAAGAGTTAAAGTAACAATAAAAGTATTCAAAATCTAAAAACACTCTTTCCTCATATTAGATGGAGAGTAATGGGAATATAGATGACCCAGGTTGCCATCCGTTTTAAAGTACACTTAGCAACATCACACACCCTGCTACAAAGTGAAATGAATGGAATAAATTAGGTCCTCGTTTGTGAAAACATAATGCTTATTTAGTGAGTTGAAGCTGTGCTGAAACAAACCTGCATTTTTGCATTACAATTTTGAAAAATTTTCTTTATTTCTTTAAATATTTCTGCTGGTTCGAACATTTCGAAATTTTTACAGTTAATGTAAATCCAATGTTCCAAGAAGGTGTAAAAAAGATTGTGTCAAAATACCAATGTTTAGTTACTTTTAGCATAGAAAAAAAGTGTCTCTGGGAGGACCAAGGTGACTTACAGTCAGGAAATTTTTTGAAAAAGGTTAATATTTGAATTTGCATCATCAAAAAGAAGAAAGTCTTAGCTTTAAGAATTTTTTTTTTTTCCCTTTTAAATCAGTATCTCTGAAATTGAGCCTGATCTGAATGTTGGTCTTAGATAGAAAAATAAAACTGCAAATCAAACCTTAATGATTTTTTTTTTGTTTTTGAAAAGGTTAATGTAAATATTTTTTCACACGAACTACATCATTTAAAATGTAAAAGTATGAAATTTAAGAATATGCCATCATTTTATCCTATTTTGTATATTAAAAAAGCCGATCTTGCACTTTGCTTTTGCTCTGCTTGTAGGCTTTGGAAAGCTCTGAACTGAGCATACCCAGAGGCACTTGCCAATTAAAGAAAAAAAAGAATGTGTTTTCAATAAGTTTTAATTAATATCTCGGCTAATTATCAAAAAATACAAAACATGAGATTTAGGGGCATTAGGACCTGCCTTGGATACAAATTTTCATATCTCTGCATGTGGTAGATTTCACTAGCCATCACTAAAAGACACACACACACACACACAGAGCAAAACTTTCTTTTATTAGTATAGATAAAGTTAATTAAAGAGACAAGTTATTTGAAGTTTTAAATGATTACAAGCATTAATCATCTTCTATAAAAAAGAAAAAAATTAATATATTATTACTTACATATAATCAAAATTACATATTTATTCTTACCTGCATAAACTTGAAGGGATTTTCAAAGCCAATGGTTCTAAACAGCTATGAACAGACAATATACTTGCTAATACAAAAAGGCCAATGATCATGTAAACTAAAATTATATTAATAAAAAAAATTATTGAATAATGAATGAGAGTATTTAATTAGCATATGTATGCAAGAAAAACAACACACATCTTACATTATATGTTATTAACCAATCCCATTATATTATTCTCACTTACAACAGGCGACCCTTGAAACATTCTGTAAAGCTTTAACTGAAGTATTTAAGACATTCACTACAAGAAGTTTACCCAATAGGAAGCAAGAATAACCTTACAATTTTTAACACTTTCCAGCCTAGTTGAAAAGTGTTTATGAATTCGGTTTGTCTGTCTGTCCGTGCTCTAACTCGGGTCCATAGGCTCGGATTGTCATGCAATGGATATGGGTTATTGAGGGGCATGTTTGGTGTTGAAAGTGAAGTGTTCACCCAATATAATTCTGTTACATGACAGTCTATGAGGATGTTGCACTATTTCAAACATGTTGAAATGGATATACACTCAAAAGAATTGGGTTATACCACAGTCTATGAACAATAATTGCTAGAAGTACATTTTAGATTGTGGTATGTGTTTCTAAATTTAACTATTTTTTTTATACATATTATTGGGTGTGCATAAATGATCCTATACAGGGCAGCACAAAATATATTGAATACAGTTTGGTTTATGGACAGAAATGGCTGAATAACTGTGCTGTGCGTTTTCTAGCTAAACAGATGTTTAGCATACTATATAGTGTATATATATATATATATATAGATCCTATACAGGGCTGCACAAAAGAATTCGGATATTTTTCTGACTAATGGATGAAATTGGGTTTTCAAATTTGCTTGTATTTTCCAAATTGTTTACTTAGACACCAACTGTCGCCTTATTAATGAGTAAAGCTTTGTTAAAGTATTTTGGAAGTGTTGGAAAGCATTTCATAATCTGTACTTGAAGCATGATTTTCTTTCCTCCTCCACCCACACAGTTTGTTCCAGCACAATCCAAGCAAACATCCATGAAATCAGGTTCAAACAGGCCTGGCCAACTCAACTTCTACAAAAAATGCTGATACATCTTAAGAAATGTTATCCTACAAACAAAATTCTTTTTAAAAATCACTGCAAATATACTTATTTTAAAACTTTAAAATCACCTTATGATTCACTTATTATTGCCTTATCCAGCTTATATGTTCACAAGCCATAGGATATGGAATAACAACCAATCCTATTCAAATAAAAAAGCAGTAATCATAATTTTGAAGCTCTATAGATTTTCAAAAATATTTTTCTTTCATTCATTAAACTAAACTACATTTTTAAACACCCTATTAAACAAATGTACAATATTATTATTAAACACTTATTAGGAATTATTTGTTTTCCCAATAGTTTAAAAGAGTTCCTGATTATGCTTGGCTTGAACCAAATTTATGCAGACTTCTAATGCAGCCTCCATTTGATTTGGAAATCCAACAACTCTACTGGACTTTGAACAACACATGCATTTTACATGCATCCCAACTGTATTGCAGAACAGAAAATTAAACTCATTCATTTAACATCTGTCTGCTACTTATTTTTTTTACAACTTCATCTGAGCACACATACTGCTTTCAATAGTATTTGAAACACTTTTAAAGTCTATAAAAGTATTGCGTGTTGTTTCAAAACTTGCAAAATAATTCATTCACATTAAAATAAAACTATAGACAATAGTACTTTTAAATTTTTATTCTAAAGGATGTATTTTTCTTTGTCAATAAAATCAGCAGATTTTGAATGTTTTCAACTAACAATAACAACAAAAAATCCTGATTTAAAAAAAAAAAAATCTACAAGCAATCATAAACTTGACTCAAAATTAAGTGGTCTTTTTAGGTAGATTTCGTAAGAAATACTACCTATTACATTATCACCTAAGTTGGAAATTTTGAAAAATTTTTGCAGATCTACGCCGATCATGACTCCCAGAACCCAAAACCACCCCCAGTTCAAAACTTTATATTCTATCTATGTCACTTTTTTCTGACCACGATAACTGGAAAAATTCTGCATTAATCTTTTACAAACTGATACATAAAATCAAGGGGCATAAAATCTCAGTCAAGTTCGTTAATGGGCAAAATTGAACCAAGGGGGGAGGGGGGGGCTTTTTGTGAAAACAGAAAAAACCCCATAATTTCTTAATTATTATACGTATCGAATCCATTTAAAGTTATTAATACTTCTAGGAGAAGGGCCGAAAATTTATGTATGACAGATTTTTGATATAATTAAAAATGGCTCCAAGGGGTGGAAAAAGGGGGATTTTAGAAGAAAAAAAGTCATAGCTTCGTCAATTCACAAGATATCAAATCCGCGTAAATTTATTATTAATCCTCTTAATATTATCTAAAACTTTTATATTGACAAGTTTTTTATAGGACCAACCGTTATAGCAAAAAAAAAATTTAAATCTCTGCTGGCTCCGCCTGCAAACAAGTTATTTTTCGAAGTAGGCGGTTCCAACTCCCGCATCTTTTCGAAACTGATACATAAAATCAAGGGGCATAAAATCTCGGTCAAGTTCGTTAATGGGCAAAATCGAACCATGACTTTTTGTGAAAACAGAAAAAAACCCATAATTTCTTAATTATGATACGTATCGAATCCGTTTGAAGTTATTTATTACTTATAGGAGAAGGGCCGAAAATTTATGTATGACAGATTTTTGATATAATTAAAAATTGCCTTAAGAGGGGGGGGGGGGGGGGTTAGAAGAAAAAAATGCATAACTTCGTCAATTCCCAAGATTTCAAATCCGCTTAAATTTATTATAAATCCTCTTAATATTATCTAAAACTTTTATATTGACAAGTTTTTTATAGGACCAACCGTTATACCAAAAAAAAAATTTAAAACAAAAAAATCCCTGCCGGATCCGCCTGCAAACAAGTTAGGTTTCGAAGTAGGCGGTTCAAACTGCCGCATCATCGTAAAAAAGGTCATTTCTTCCGCAATTCCTGACAAACAGGCGCCCCACGGTCTGCGTCTTCGAAATTTACCTGTGCCTGTAGGCCGAGCCGTCAAGGATTTTTTTTATATATAAAATAGTAACAATAACAATGATTTGCCTGTTGTGTAAAAGAAGTAGCAATGCTCATTTTGTGGCTAAAAAGAAAATGAAAAAGTAATAAAGAAAAAATGAAATCTCCATTAATAAATAAAGCAGATTACACTACTTTAAGTTAAGAAATAATTTACTTAAATAATGCAAAACAAAAACTAGTCGTTGAGGGCCACTGTAATACTTACCCATTATGGATATGCACAATATAAAATATGAAAATGAAACATGTGTAAACTATTTATAAAATGCATTGCAATTCGAATAAAATCGTGGCTTAATGACATCATAAACATTAAATGCTCTATGACTCCAAAATTGATAATCATATTAACTAGCGGTTTACTGCGTCGGATTAAGCGTCTCATTTCCAATTAAAATATATATTTGAATTGAAATTTTAATAAAATACAGGGTCAGGAAAAATCGAAGCGTGTGGAAAATAGGATTACAAATATCTCGGCAACTCATTACCTGATCAACTTCATTCTTTATGCAAAATTTATGTTTTTTTAGTGTCTTTTATATTCTTGCCTTAAAATAAACAATTTCGAAAATTTTTATATACCTTTTATCAGAACGAATATTTCGAGTGTACGAAATAGTTCCGGATCATCGAGGTTGCTGAAATTCAATAAGCTTCTTCCCATTATTACATACTAAGTACACATCAAATTTCAAATCTCTATCTCGATTTGTTTGGGAGATAGAACGTTCACAGACACACAGACCGACAGCAATTTTTTTTTTTTTTTTTTTCAAAAAATATGTTTTTCGGAATCTCCAGTGTCTGAAACGTGTAAATCCGTCAAAAAAATTTTCCCAATTTTCAAAACGATTACAGGACTTACCCTATACTATGTATGATGGGTAAGTAATACACACAAAGTGAAATTTGTTTTAATTACCAAAAAATAAATAAATAATGAAGTAAATAAATAAACAAGCATAGGTGTAGCCTCGGGGGGGCACGTGCCCCCCCAACTTTCTGAACATCAATTTCTAAAATATGATACGGTTACAGTCAATTAAGACTTGTCTTGTATTGACCCACAATGGAAATGAAATAACTACTTTTATTTTCAGTTTATATTTCTTCATTTTTTTTTACCTACTCAGATGTCAGATCAGTATAGATAGCTCAGCTCTTTTTCTTTGAAGTAATGAATTTGGTACCAAAAGCTGAGCTGGGCAAAATGGAATGACTGGAAGTTTTTCAGAATTGACTTGTACGTTAATGAAAAACAGAACATTTTCCTTTAAAAATCCTTCTATAAAGGCATCCACTTTCGGCAGTACAGCCAAAATACGTCTTGTGCATAGTTAAATATGTTCTTCTCTCTTACTTATTATTATTTATTTTATTGACGGAACTATACCTTCGCATTTTTGAGATGCAATGGTTATGATTTTTTTTTTCAGTGTAAGCCTTCTTGAATGAGGTGGTTTAAAGTTAATATACAGCTGTACCTTGGTAAACGATGGTAATCCGTTCCAGAAATACCGTTATTAAGCAAAACTGTTGCTATCCAAGATGCAATTTTGCAGGCCCACATACCTTAAATGATTGGTACTTTTTAAAAGTGCCAACTAAACTTATTTAAATCTTAAAAGTTTGATAAATGTCTTATTTATTATCAGGGCCGAACTTAGGGGGTGCGGGCGGTGCCCCTGCACCAGGCGCTGACACTAATCACTACTCATGCATTTACAGTCGGTAGAAAAACTAACAAGGTGTTTCGAAACCAGGCGCCAAATAGAATTGTTGTGGTGCTGTTTATTATATTTGTTACAAAAATATTAATTTCAATAAAATGAACTAGCGCAGCTTTCCTCATTGCCCTTGTCGTTTTTTTCTAAGTGAACCTCGAATTAAATGAACCTGGTAGTGAGGTCGAACTGCCATCAACAGCGTATACCCGTTCAGGCTACGTCTGCTCTGGTCTTGAATCAAACTAACCTTGATTTTTTGTGATTTTTTATTTCCACCCAAATTCGTTTAATATTTTGAGCATCGTAGTTTCCATTATGACGATTTTGTATTCTTCCAACTTTAATTTAATCACAGCAGAGCAAAATTTAGCAGAGAATTAGTTCTTTCCGTTTCGGAAAAAAAATGTCAAAAATCTGACGCAAAATGCGAAAAAACACTAAAAAATTCCTGAGCAATTCAAAACTTGCAGAGGACAAAATATACTATATTGGTCTGAAATCTCGAAAACGAATTCATTTTACAAATGTTAAAAAATTGCCGCTAACCGCAAAAAAACGCAGAAAATCGTGTACAATTTTTTATGCGATTTAAATCGCGAAAAATTTAAAAATCTCAGAGAACAAAATTTATTCTGAAATATTGAAACCGGATTCCTTCCGCCGCAAAATGCAAAAAAATGCTAAATCTCCTTTTTATTAAAAAAAGATTGAAACTCGATTCCTGTAACAAATGTTAAAAAATTGCTGCAAAACGCGAAAAAAAGTTAAAATCGCATGAAAAATTAAAATCATTGTACGGATTCCGAATAAACTTTATTGAAAAAAGAAAATAATAATAATGTATTGGGTTAAAAGATTAAAAGCAGATTCTTTTTACGAATGTGAAAATATCTCCACAAAACGGGGGGGGAATCCCATAAAAATCTACGAAAAATTCAAAAATCACACAAAAAATTTACTATATTGTGTTAAAAGATTGAAACCGGATTTCCTATACGAATCTAGAAAAATCGCCGCAAAACGCGTAAAAACGTAAAAATTGCAAAAAATATTCCCGAAAAACTTTAAAATCTCAGAGAACAAAATTTATTACATTGGGTTAAAAAAATTGTAGCTAGATTCCTTATAAGAATGTCAAAAAATCATCGCGGAATGTGAAAAAACGTTCAAATCTCATGAAAAATTAAAATCATTGTACGGATTCCGAATAAACTTTATTGAAAAGAGAAAAAAAAATACTCTATTGCGCTAAAAGTTTGTAACCGGGTTCTTTTTACGAATGTGAAAATATCTCCACAATCCCATAAAAATCTACGAAAAATTCAAAAATCACACAAAAAATTTACTATATTGTGTTAAAAGATTGAAACCGGATTTCCTATACGAATCTAGAAAAATCGCCGCAAAACGCGTAAAAACGTAAAAATTGCAAAAAATATTCCCGAAAAACTTTAAAATCTCAGAGAACAAAATTTATTACATTGGGTTAAAAAAATTGTAGCTAGATTCCTTATAAGAATGTCAAAAAATCATCGCGGAATGTGAAAAAACGTTCAAATCTCATGAAAAATTAAAATCATTGTACGGATTCCGAATAAACTTTATTGAAAAGAGAAAAAAAAATACTCTATTGCGCTAAAAGTTTGTAACCGGGTTCTTTTTACGAATGTGAAAATATCTCCACAAAACATGGAAAAAAAATTAAAAATCATAAAAAAACTATGAAAATTAAAAAAATTGCAGAGGATAAAATTAACAGTATTGTGTTTAAAGACTGAAACCGGATTTCTTTTACGAATGTTAGAAAAATCGCTTCAAAACGTGTAGAAACTGAAAAAAATTAAAAAGAAAAAAAAAAGAAATTCGCGAAAAGCTTAAAAATCGCAGAGAACCAAATTTATTATATTTTCATTTCTGGATTCATTTTACAAATGTCAAAAAACCGTCGCAAAGCCCGAAAAAACGCTAAGAACCGCATAACAAATTCGCGAACAAATTCAAAAGTACAGTAGAACTCCAATTATCCGAATCAATTGGGACCGGACCCCATTCGGATAATCAAAAATTCGGATAATTGGATTTTTTCCGAAAAAAGGGTTTATTTTAATTAAATACTGTATACATGTTGGAAATGGGAGAGAAAAAAACTATTTTTAAAGAAAAAGAGCTTTTAATTAATTAAATGAAAAGGCAACACTTTTACATGTTAAGCGTACTTACGAGTGTTGTACATTAGTACAGTATGTACATACCGTACTGTAAATGAAAGTCATTGCTTGCTGAATATCTCGATTAAAGTAAGCTGTTTGACAGTCTTCATCCGTTTTCGGGCAGCCAAGTCGCGCATCCGCTTGATAGTGAGAAGTTTCATGTGGTCACACTCGGGCTGGCGCTCCATCCACTTCAACGCAGTTTCAAGGCGGGCAAATGCTTCTCTAGCTAATGGTCCCATGTCTGCTTCAACATCGACATTAAGGTCACCTTCATCCTTCATACTTTCTGCTCTCACACTTTCAATAAGTTCATCATCATTTAGAATTTGAAACCCAGGATCTGACGAATCACACACCATCCACTCTCCTATATCTTCAACACTAACTTCTGAACATCCAGGAATTCCAGGAACATTCTGAATATCAAGGTTTCTGAATTCCTGAAGTGGCACGTCATCCTCATCTTCTTCCTGTCTCTTCCGCGGAGGGAAGAGCAATAGCGTGCGTAGACAGAAACTTTTTTTTTTGCGAATCGCAGTACGTTTCCGTTTTAATTTTTTTTTCTGAAATTCGGAAAGCGATTCGGATAATCAGCGATTCGGATAGTCGGAGTTCGGATAATTGGAGTTCTACTGTAGCTATATGAGTTCTGAATAAACATTATTGAAAAAAGGTCAACATTTATTATATTGTGCTAAAAGGTTGTAACTGGATTCTTTTTACAACCTTTAGAACGTTAAAAACTTCCACGAAACGCGAAAAAAAAATGCAAAAAGTCGCATGAAAAATTCGCGGAAAGTTAAAAAATCACAGAGTGCAAAATTTAGTATAATGGGCTGAAAGATTAAAACTGGATTCCTTTTACGAATGTTTAAAAATCGCAGCGGAATGCGAAAAAAACAGCAAAATATCTCATAAAAAATTCATGAAAAATTTAAAAATCGCAGAGGACAAATTTTACAAGAATGTGTTAAAAGGTTAAAACCAGATTCGTTTCACAAATGTTAAAAATTTTCAACAAAACGCAGAAAAACACTAAAAATAACTAACACATTTACGAAAATTAAAAAAATTCACTGAGGACAAAATTTACTATATCGGGCTGAAAAATTGAAATTAACATTTTACGAATGTTTAAGAAAATTGTCGCGGATTACAAAATTTGCTGTATTGGACTAAAAGTTTGAAGTTGGATTCCGTTTACGAATGTAAAAAAAAATCGCCGCGAAACGCGAAAAATCACATAATAAGTTTGCAAAAAATAAAAAATCACAGAGTAGAAAATGTATTATATCTGCTGAAAAATTAAAACCAGATTTCTCATACGAATGTTTAAAAAATTAATCCGGAAAGATAAAAAACGATAAAAATCACATAAAAATTTCGTGAAAAATTAAAAAAGGCAGAGGACAAATTTTACTATATTGTGTTAATTCCTAACACAAATGTTAAGAAATTGTTGCAAAACGCGAAAAAAAAAAACTAAAAATCACATAAACATTTCGCAAACAATTCAAAAATTGCTGTACAATTTCCGAATGTTTTAGAAAAGTAAACTTTTTTGAAAAGAAGACAAAATATATTATATTAGGCTGGAAGATCGAAACTAAATTCCTTTTACCCACTGTAATAAAATTGCCGCAACGTCATTAACTGAGGCCGTTTTTAACCAAGATACCACTGTATATATATGGGTATGTGTGCATGCACGTGTGTGTGTTTTATAAACATTTGTGCCCCCCCAAAATTTCCGATCACGCTACGCCTATGTAAACAAGTACACAAGGACAAAAACATTTCTATATGTATATGATGTAGAACCATTTATACATATTTTTATTCAAAATTATTATCTTCCTAACTTAATTTTTAATACAGTGGGTGATCGGTTAACAAATTGTTCGGTTTATGAACAAATTCACTAATGAACACTTTCGCAAGAGATTTTTATGTTTGGATAACGAACACTTCACAAAACAAAGCCAAGAAGAAGCAATGTTGTGTTTCAGATTTGCAGAACTGTATTTAATTGCACCTATTATTGACTTGGAGAACATTTTAACAGTTATATACTTATGGCGTAATTAATTCATGGGCTACTGTGGGTTCGGGCCTTACATCTTAAGGCCTCCAAATTAGAATGAACAGATTAAAAACATTATTTTCTATATTTTGTGTCCCATTTTAAAGATATATTTTTAATTGGAAATTAGTTATTTTAATTGAAATTTAGTTCTTAAATTACACTGGTTTACAAATTTAAACATTTTTTATATACTTTTGATGAAACACCCATTTTCTTATTATACTACATCTTACTACTGAAAGGCAGTATTTGAAAAAAATCTATCGCGTCACATTTAAAAAATTTTTACATTTTTCAATATTCACATTTTTAATTCTATAATATATCTATCACGTCACATTCAACCTACTCACATTGTCACCTTGGATTCTATATTCTGTTTTCTTGTGTTTTTAACACTTTCCAACCTAGTTGAAAAGTGTTTATGACTTCGGTTTGTCTGCCGTATGGCCGTCTGTCCGTGCTGTAACTCCCGTAAATAGGCTCGGATTGCTCTGCAATTTTTATATGTTATTGTCGTTATCTATAGCATGTTCCCTATTTCAATGGAAGCGTGTAGCACTTATAGTTTTTTTACAGGGACATTCAAAAGAATTCCATTACATTACGATCTATGGGGAAAAATCATTTGCGGTTTATTTTAATGGTATTACGCCATTTCAAACACATTGTAATGGATATATATCACTAAGATGCATTACAAGAAGCTTAATAGGGAATAGAGTGTGCATAGCACTTATAGTTACTTTACAGGGACAGTCAAAAGAATTCCGTTACATTACGTCTATGGAAAAAAATCGTATGCAGTTTATTTAAATAATGTTTCACTATTTTAAACGCATTGAAATTTATATATATCACTAAGGTGCATTACAAGAGGCTTACTACAGAATAGTGTGTGTATAGCAGTCATCGTTCATTTACAAGGACACACAAAAGAATTCTCTACTGTCTGTTAACAATCATTCCTGGAAGTGCGTTTTAAGTTACTGAACACGATTTTAAATTGAACTCACTTTTTGTCTATTACGTGGTGTGTATAAATTCTGTAGATCCCATACAGGGAAGCACAAAAGTTCGCGAACACATTTCCGTTTATTGACAAATTCCAGAAGGAGAATTCTAAACTGTGCTACGCGTTTCCTAACTGAACTAAAATTTAGCATCCTATGTAGTTTATATACAAATTTATAGATCATATACAGGGCTGAATAAAACTATTCGGATATTTTTCCGAATATTGTATAGGTTGGAAATTCCTGAAATTATGTTTTTAAATATGTTATACGTTTCCAAATTGTTCACTTAGATATTATCTTTTAGCTTATTAAACGGTATGATTTGTAAAATTATTTTGGAAGCGTTGGAAAGTGTTACATAATCTATGCTTGACGCATGATTTTTCGTTCTTGTTGTGAACTAAAGTGGTTTTGGTTTTGATAAAATGTCTAATAGAATGTGTAAATTAAATTCTGATCGTTTTTGTTACGTTTGTGGACAATTTGTATTCGCAAAAAGAGGAAGACCAATATCGGAATGTTCTAAAACAACATATTTGCATTATTTTGGATTATCAGTGATTAATCAAGATAAAAAGTAGGTCCCACAAGTTTTTGTGAAAGCTGTAGGCTTACTCTTATATGCTGGGCTTCGAGAGAAAAAAAGTATCTTCAATTTAGATTACCAATGCTGTGGAGAGAACCTTTAAATCACAAAAATGACTGTTATTTTTGTTTGACAAAAACTGCAAGCTTTAATTCAAAACATAAACATAAAATTCAATACCCTGCCATTCCATCAGTCTCAAAACCGATATCACATTTGGAAACTCTTTCACATCCCATATGTCCAGGTATGTCAAGTGCGAGTTGCCAAGATAGTGACGATCTGTTTATGGAGGATGAAAATGATGACGAGTTTGTAATCGAAGATGATAAAATGCCACATGTAATAAACCAAAATGAGTTGAATGACCTTGTTCAAGATTTGCAACTATTTAGATCCAAGGCAGAGATTCTTTCCTTTCATCTACAACAGTGGAACTTATTGACACCAAATACCAAAGTAACTTATTACCGAAATCGAATTCAAATTTTCAGCAGTTATTTCACCAAAAAGGATGAATTTTGTTTTTGCCGTGATATCCATTTTGTTTTGTCATGATCCCGGACTTTTTAATGCGATGAATCAAAATTATGATCCAAATGAATGGCGTTTATTTATCGATTCATTTAAATATAGCTTGAAAGCTGTATTACTTCATAACGGTAATATAAAATCATCTTTACCAATTGGCCATACCGTAAACAGTAAAGAAACCTATCAAACAATGTCTCTTTTAATGAAAATGATACAATATGAACAGCACAACTGGAAAATTTGTGGCGATTTAAAAGTTGTTAGTATGTTATTGGGCTTACAGGGCGGGTATGCCAAATATTCATGTTTTTGTGCCTGTGGGATAGTCGAGCTAAAGAACACCATTACATCAAAAAATATTGGCCTGTCCGAAATGAATTTGATCCAGGAAAAATGAATGTGAAATATACATCTTTAGTGGATCCGCAAAATATAATTTTATCACCATTTCACATTAAATTGGGCTTAATAAAAAATTTCGTCAAAGCCTTGGATAAAAACAGTACTGCTTTTAAATATTTACACAAAATTTTTCCCAAGTATTTCAAACGCAAAATTAAAAGAGGGAATTTTTATTGGTCCACAGATATGTAAACTGATGCAAGATAAGGACTTTGAAAAACTTTTATCTACTAATGAAAAAATTGCTCAGGATTCCTTTAAAACGGTCATCCATGGATTCTTAGGAAATCATAAAGATGAAAATTATGAAAAAAATATTGCTGTTTTATTAAAAAACTATCATGCAATGGGTGTGAACATGTATGATGTAGAGATCATATATATTTGTAATTTTATTCAAAATTTATAATTTCTTAATTTTTCAAAAAGTTAATTTATATCTTTATTTAAATTCTATTCATTCTAAAGCAAAGTCATATCTATTCCACGATAAATGCTATTTAATCATGTATGCGTAATCTTTCATTTATTCTGCAGCTTTCGTTAACCGCATAAAAGTATTTCTCTTCTAAATTAAGAATGCGACGACGGTTATTTCGCATATACATTGATACACTAGTATTCTTTTATTAGAAATATCCGCTCCACAAATCTATTAAAATTCACTCATGTTTTGCATCACGGTGCCTTTATTCTGCCAGCCTTCGATTGTCTGTTCCATCTGGAATGCAAATCTAGATTCTTTTCCACTGCTTGTTTTGATTTTTTATTAATAACTTTGTACATCCTAAAAATTGCAAGTTCCGCTTTCCCAGGAAAAGCAGCAGGGTTGCTCCGTTAACACCTATATTTTGATAACGCGCCTAACTTTGCATCTCTGTTCTCTATCTCCTACGCAAAATTAACATTGATATATTCTAAACCGTCTTAAAATTCCGAATGGCGATAAAAATTAATACACGTGTAATCTGGCGATATTGGGATGACTTCTGACACACATGTACATCTCGGAAAGTAGAGTAGACTTCTCTTAACCTCCGCTAAAAGAGGTTGTTGCTATTGATGTAAAAAGACCACCTCCCAAACTTTACCATCATAGTCAAGTCCCTAATAAATAAAAACCTTGCAAGGCGCTATGGATTCTTCTCTATTCTTGTTTACATTTATGCTGACTTCTTACAGGAAACGTTCCCGTGGAGTTATTGCGACAACTACTTCTATTACGGTGATTTTTTAAGTACATTACGATCACATAGTATCAACCCGTACTCCGGCCATTAACCATCACCATAACATGTCTCTGAAGATACATTTTCTCCATTCACACCTGGATTTTTTTCTTGAAAACTTGGGCTCCATGAGTGACGAGCAAGGCCAATGTTTTCACCAAGACCTTAAACTTTTTGAAGACAGACACAAAGGTTTTTGGGACGAAAGTATGTTAGGGGACTACTGCCGGTGTATTTTAAGAGAAACATCAAGAAAATTATAAAAAGAAGAGTAAAATCAATCATTTCTAATTCTTTCTTTTTATATTTCATGTTATTATTATTTTTAAGTATTTTATAAATATTTTTTTTAAACTAGACGTGATAGATTTTTTATAATAATTTTCCCGTACTCAGTACACTAGAATCTATGAAAAAATACATATTTCAATGAAAGTATATAAACTGTGTAAACCAGTGTTATTAACAGACGCTAGGCTCCACTTATGTTATAAAAGAACTTTTTAAAAAGTGAGTGGAAGTCAGGACCATGGTCTAAAAATGGCACCCAAAACAGGCTGATGCTGATGGGTTTGGGGACCTTTACAACAAAAATTCTGCGAATGTGAATCACTTCAGTAACATCCTGAAGAAAGGAGAAAAACAATCGACTGTGCATAGTTTATGCAATGCCACAAGCTGAAAAAGAGCATGGTTAGGAAGGATGAGATTGTATGTTTTTTTATTATTACATTTAAATAAATTTAACCCATTCGGGACCATGGGTGCATATATGCACCCTCAAAAAGAGCATACAGAATTTGTTTTTGTCACCAGTAAAAAATAAAAGCAATATTTGCTTTCTCTAATTTGAGCATTTTTGTGATAGTTTAAGTAAAGGTAGCTTTTTTGTAAAAAGTGGTGCCAACCGCATAAAATTTGTGTAAAAGCCGCCGGTCCCAAAGGGGTTAAGGAGAATTATATTAGGTATTATATTATTTAGCTTTTAAGAACAAATTAATTGAATTCCCATACAAATATATACTAAATCTATGATCAGTTAATGAACAATTTTGGTTAGCGAACATTGTTTTGGAACAGATTAAGTTCGTTAACCGATCACTCACTGTACATTAATTAATATTCTGTTCACTAAAATATCTCTTTATTCTAAAACCTCAAATGTTATTTCCTTTCCTTATATAAAAATGCTATCATTATTAAATGCGGCATGTACATTAAAAAGCTATTTTTGATTTCAACTGTGGTTATATCGGTAGATGTAATGTAAGTTTTCCAGACATTCCTTTTACAGCTGCATCGCAGCCCTACGTCTTTCTGTCCATAAACAATTGTGTAAATTAATGCAATTTCACAGATACAAGTTTGCCTGTTTCCTTTTTCTACAATCCAACCCCCATGGGTAATCCACTAAAATTCATTAAAATTATCATTTTGCCAAATGTGGTAATCATTTCAATCCTCCCGCTCAAATATTTACATTAATTACCCATAATGTACAAAGAAATTCTTCTAGGTGTCTGGGATCAGTTGGCTCAATGTCCATCGACTGTTGGCGAGACAATCTATTACCAGGAAGATGAGATCACTCTGAGCTCTCAGCCTGCCAACTCCTGTTTGATTTGCTTTGATAAAAGAGACCACCCCCATTCTCATCCCTCTTACATCTTCTATATATCTTAATAAAAAAAAAAATCTCTATCACAACTCTCACTTCCACCCAATAATCTGCAGATCCAATAACTTTGTTAAGGACCAGAAATTTTTCTTGAAAAATGTTACCTACGTAGAAATAAGTTACATTTTATTGGTTAAAATAAACATGTTTGTTTGATTATAGGCTGGAAAATAGGGTAGTCTACATCACCTAAATAATCGAAGAAGAAATAGAGAAGTAAAAGCATGGCTCCCATGCAGAGCACGAAGAGCGCCACGTAGTAAGGGCTGACGTTGATGGAACTGTCTTCAGCTGGATGGGCTTTCACTTTGGGCTTGTTGGGCAACTCCCTCTCATTCCCTCCAGGCAAGAGAGTCATTTCTTTACAATAGCTGACAAGGGAAAACAACACATATCTTTTAATTGCTAAAAACTTTATAAAGAGATATGTTTTGGCTTATCAAAACAGATAAGAATATTCTGCAACTGTACGGTCTATGGAGTTATTATATGAAACGTTCAGTGGTGACTTAGTGTCACACCGGAATTTCTCACTGACTGTAATGTTAAAGTAAAACAAATTCTGTTGAAATATTTTACATGATAGATAATGTTTCTCTGAAGTGTTTATTTCAGTTATTTGGGATTTTGAATATATCAGTACAGGAAATTGCTGATTGTTTTAATGTAATATATGCTGTTAAATTTATTATATTTTAAATTGAGTGGAGGAGGGTGTGAAGCGAACCAATAATTACAACAAGCAAACTGATCAATACAACGAGCAAAATAATCAGTCTCATTACTTTGTTAGAGATTTCACAAGAAGCTAAAATTTCATAAAGCGCAAATTGGTGAATAATTTAGTAAAACTTATTTTATATTATTTATAGATTTTTTTATGCAAGTAATGCTCTTTAAAAGATGTTATATATAGCAATTGTTTTAATAATGGAATATGGAAGTATTTAAAATTTCCATGTTTGGTGCCAGATGCGGTTTTACTAGCCCAGGTCGCTTGAAGGCGAAATTTTTATTCATTGCTCAAATTATATCTTTTAAATATATTTAAGTTTTAACCAAATTTTTTGTCTATTTCCCGCCAGTTTGATTTTAGTGACTCAAACGGTCTCCCTAATTTGCTTTCGTCTAAAGTCTAAATGGGTATTGCGGAAATACGAGTAAAACTGATTTTTAGGTAGATTTTGTAAGAAATACTACCTATTACATTCTCCCCTAAGTTGGAATTTTTGAAAATTTTTTGCAGATCTACGCCGATTATGACTCCCCAAAACCACCCCCAGTTCAAAAATTTATCTATCTATCTATCTATGTCACATTTTTATGGACACGATAACTGCAATAATTCTGCACGAATCTCTTCCAAACTGATACATAAAATCAAGGGGCATAAAATCTCAGTCAAGTTCGTTAATGGGCAAAATTGGGGGGGGGGGGGGGGGACTTTTTGTGAAAACAGAAAAAAAAAAAACATAACTTCTTAATTATGATACGTATCGAATCCATTTAAAGTAATTATTACTTCTTAGGAAAAGGGCCGAATATTTATGTATGACAGATTTTTGATATCATTAAAAATGACCCCAAGGAGGCAGGGGGGGGGGGGGAGGGGGTGTTAGAAGAAAAAAATTCATAACTTCGTCAATTCACAAGATATCAAATCGGCCTAAATTTATTATAAATCCTCTTAATATTATCTAAAACTTTTATATTGACAAGTTTTTTTTATAGGACCAACCCTTATAGCAAAAAAAAAAAAAAAAAAAAAAAAAAATCCCTGCCAGCTCTGCCTGCAAGTTGGGAAACAAGTTAGATTGTGGGCGGTCCCAACTGCAGCATCATGGCAGAAAGATAATTTCTGGCACAATTCCCAACAAACAGGCACCCCACGGTCTGCGTCTTTGAAATCTACTTGTGCCTGTAGGCCGAGCCGTCAGGGATTTTTTTTCTTTCTTTCTTCTTCTCAAAATATTCTTTTATTTATTCTGTATATTTAATTTTAATATCACGATATATCATCATATCGCGATATTTAGCTGACGATATACCACAATATTGAAATTGAGATATCTCCCAGCCCTAATATGTATGTATATATATACAAATTTATGTATATAGTACATATGTATTTATATATGTACATTAGGGTGGAACGAAAAAACTTTTTTCTAAATTTCAAAATGCTATAGTTTTCAAAAGTTGCCTTTGATCAAAATAAAGACGGAAATTAAATATTAGCGTTATTGGATTATGTTTTCAGGTGCCGCAAGAAGGGTAAACTTTAGGTTTTTATTAAAATTTTGAAAATTTTCGCAGTTATGTAAATAATAATAATAATAATAAATTCAATATGCTATAGTTTTCAAAAGTTGCTTCTGATCAAAATAAAGACGGAAATTAAATATCAGCATAATTGGATTATGTTTAGAGGTGCTGCAAGAAGGGCAAACTTTAGGTTTTTATTAAAATTGACAAATTTCGCAATTATGTTTCATTTTTTTCAATAGGCTATAGTTTTCATAAGTTAACTTTTAAATCAGGTTTAAATCTTTTTAATCAGACAACATCGTAAACTTACTGCGTAATACATTTTAATTACAAAAATAACGAAACATAAATAGTATACAATGAGGTAGAAACAGAACAAAGTTAAGAAGAGAACACTATACTATCCCAATTTTTTTTATTGCCTCTACGTCCAGTGTCTCTGAAACCTGAAGTAATCAAAATCATAGTCAAATGCGCATGAAACTGCGATTTGTGGCTTCTACTTGCGATCGAACTTGAGTATCAGACAAAATTGCTGCAACAATTCCAAGCGCTGCTGTGCAGGATATTGTCTGATTAGTGATGAAGAAAGAAGTATGACAGAAATGTATTGACAGGATGAAAATTAGATGAGAACAAATAAAGAACCGAAAAAGATATGTAGAAGAAACTGTAATACTAGTTACAGAAATTAATTTTTTTTTTTTTTTTATGTAAGAAAAGACAAGACTATTGTGCAAGAGACGAAAGGAACTAAGTATTACAAAATCACTGTTATCGAAGAACATATATCACTTGTTCCAGAACTTGGATCAAAATTTTCAAGACACGTAAAACCGATTTCTAGCACTGGAAAAGGTATAAAAGACAACATAATGACATTTTTAAATGGCAACAACCAATACTTAAACATTGGTGCAATTGGATATGATGGAACTGCCTCGAACACTGGATTGAATAATGGTGCGATTGCTTTATTGGAAAAAGAATTATAAAACCCACTGCAGTGCTTGATTTGTCTGTTTCATGCAGATGAACTACCCGTTCATCATCTATTTTCTTTCGTAGATGGAAAAACTAAAAATCCAAATGAATTTGGAGTGAAAATAAGGAAACAATTGGAAAAGTGTTATGAACTTCCAGTGACTGAGTTTTCACCTATTTAAAATAACATTCCATTGCTAAAATTTAAGGATAATTTAAGTATGAACCAAATATATTTCTTAGAAATGTGTAACACAATCTCCGTTAGAAGTTGCTCTTCTGATTTGTCTATGAAGAAACCAGAAAAAAATTGTCATTCACCATGGTTTACCTTAGCAAACAGAATAAGTCGCTTGTACGTGGGAAGAGAATATCTATCACAAAATCTCCAAATACTAACTGAGTACATTTTGAAAGTGTATGCAACTGTTTGGTTTAACATAAAGTTGAAACCATCTATCTATGGATGAAGCACTTGTGAAAACATGTCAGCTATTTACGTTACCTCAATTACACTCCTAAAAATATAATTGATCCAATCAGCCAAAGCCATGCAAACTTTGCTGCACATGAAAATGTACTCCATTGTATGCTATCAGGTGATAGAAGTCATTAAGGAGTTTGCATTATGCCGAATTGTAAAAGCAGAGACTGGAAATGAAGTTGGCATCAGAATTTTTTAAATTCCTGTATGCAAAAACTTTGATGTCACGGATTATATTGATATGATTCAAATGGCATGATGTTAAAGTAACATAACCTCCTATGACGATGTATATCACTGACGACAAACTAAAGCAGTAAATACAGCAAGCAGAAGAACCTGATCATGAGAGTCAACTTCAATTTTTCCCTGTGTCACACACAAGCAGTTAAAAGGATTGTTAAATTAGTTACCGAATCATCCTTGCCAGTTTGCAGCACTTCTGCAAGGGATGCATTGATAAAAACCAAAATAAATTTTCAAAAGATTATGCCAAGATTTGAAACAAAAAACAAAAACAAAAAAAACCAATCCAATGTGTCAGTGTGATTATTATGGACCATGTGTGATTACTATAGACATTTGAGAAAATTAATGTTTCTTAAAAATAACGTTTTTCCTTTAAAAACAATATAAAGTCAAACCTCTTTTAACAGACACCCTTCTATACGATCACCTCTCTCTTATGGCCAAATTAAAATTTCTCAGCGAACATTAACCTCTCATTATAACTAACAACCAATCTCCAGCAGTCACCTCATTTTTCAGACCATTTTTTTTTGGTCACATAGGTGTCCGTTAATCAGAGGTTTCACTCTCTTAAAGTTTTTCTAAATAAGTGTGATTTGTTTTACTAAGATACGATAATTAAAGATTGCATTTCTTTCATTTCAATGTAGTACTATAAGAATATGTTACTGTAAAATTAATAAAAATTAATATGGTGAAAATTGCTAAATTCTACAAAATAATTCTTTCTGTAATGACATCTAAAAATTCGTAATACATAGAATGTGCAAGTTTTCTGCAAAAGTATCATATTTTGAATATTCTGTTTGCAAAATATATGTATATTATGTTAATAATCAAGAAAAGAACTTTTTTTTAAAAAAAGCAATTTTTATCGTTTTTTCATAGAAAAGTCATTTTTGAAGCTTTTTGCGGCACCTGAAAATATTTTAGTACAGCAACAAAATTTTATATTCTTCATTCTAATCCCAAAAGGCAACTTTTGCCGACTATAGCAAATTTCTAACTGAAAAAAAAAATAATTAACCATTATTTTCGTTCCACCCTAATGTACATGTATGACTGGCGCACGGCTAATCGAAAAGATAATTTCATACTTTATATTCTTTTTTTTTCTTTTTTTTTTTTTTTGGGGGGGGGGGGGGAAGTTGGGGATGAAGATAACAAAGCTTTATGAGATCAATTCTGGATGAAATCTCTATTCATAATTCCAGGATAAAATTAATAAATTTCAAATTTTTTATTTGTAGAGTGCTTTTGTGTGTTTGATTTCACATATAATTAAAAAAGAAAATTATTTAATTGCACTCATGAAAAAGACTAACATTTAACTGCAAATCAGTGCAAATAACTGAATTTTTTAAGATGTTATCTAATCTAATGTATATAAACACATTTTTGTGACAGTTTTCAAAATACTTTTTAAGACTGCCAGTCTTATACTACTGCTTCTAGCTACGCATAAATCACACACACAGATAAATTATTATAAGACTAATTATTAACACATTGCATTAACTTAAGTTTATTCATCCAAATATGTTCATCAATATGAATAACAAATCTGCAGGGGAGGGGAAAGTACTTCTCAGAAACTGATAAAACTATTATTTAATGAATCCTAATAGAATTGCAATTTCGGGCGGGTCAGCGAGTGGCAAATAAAATATTAATATTTAAAAAATAATAATAACACCATTAGAAAAGAAAAATTACGAAGAATAAGCCATGAAAGGAAACAAAGTTACTGATGGCATTTGGAAATGAAACAAAAGGAAACATCACTTAAAATGGCAACCAGAAATTGTATGCAAGTAGTAAACATGATAAGAACGGAAGACTTTTCTAAATTATAGAAATATTACGTGTCAATTGTGCTTCTTTCGTGTTTAATAATTTCAATGCAGCATTGTGGCACATTGTTTACAAGGTTTTGAACTTGCTGAGGTGACAAAACACATGCCTCACAAATGGCAGATTTTAATTCTGCTTTAGAGTTACACAGGGCCATTAGACCATTTTTTCGGGAGATATTGTGCTCTATAATGCATCCAAACGTTCTCCATGGGATTTAGGTCTGAACTACTGGCAGGCCAATCAGCTATGGGAATCTTCAAACCATTTCTTTATGTCTTTTGCAGAGTGAATTGAGGCAAAATATCTCGATCAAATATATAGTTAAGGCCATTAATTTTTTCACTTTGATTCAGCTAATGGCATTCTAATATGTGAACATAGGTATGTCTATTTTGTCGTCCTTCAAGATAAGCAGTTCTAAGCTTACCTCCTGAGGAAAAAGCAGCCTCCACCTAGTTGACACGTGGAAAATACATACTTTTCCTTTCAAAGGTCATGCCAATATGAATGAATACATTCTGGACCATCAAAATAAAAAATGTCTTTCATCGCTGACAATAATTTTAAGCCAATTTGCTTCAGATGTTTCTCTGCAAACTGAATGTGGGCTTTCTTTATAACCAGATGTTAAATGTGGCACTGACACAGTTTTACATATTCAAGGATTCTTGACCTTTTTATTTCTTTGCTGTTATTCCTTTGCTCGCGACTGTGTGAACAGTCAAATTTTTAGATTGTTTTGAAAGAATTCTTGGTCTTCTGTAGATTTTGCAGTACCATAAGTAGTTAGATTCGGTAAGAAATTAAACTAGTCGTTGAGGGCCACCGTAATACATACCCATCATGAATATGCATAATGTAAGTATTAAAATAAAAATGTGTAAACTACTTATAAAATGCATTGCAATTCGAATAAAATCGTGGTTTGATGACGTCACAAACTTTAAAGGCTCGATTACTGAATTGTTTGAAAGAAACATCCTTATAACTCCAAAAATAATAATCCTATTCACTAGCGGTTTATTGCATCTGATTAAGCGTCAAATTTCCAATTAAAATATATCTTTGAAGTGAAATTTGGATGAAATACAGGGTCATGAAAATTCGAAGCGTGTGGTAAATAGGATTCCAAATATCTCGGCAACTCATCATTCGATCGACTTCATGCTTTATGTAAAATTTATGTTTTTTTATTGTCTTTTATATTCATTTCTTAAAATAAACAATTTCGAAAATTTTTATATACCTTTTATCAGAACGAATAGTTCGCAAGTCCGAAAAAAATAGTTCCGGTTAATCGAGGTTATTGAAATGAAATAGGCTTCCTCCCATTATTACATACTAAGTACATACCCAACTGCAAGTCTCTATCTCAATTTTTTTCGGGAGATAAAGCGTTTACAGACACACAGACGGCAAATTTTTTTTTCTAAAAATATGTTTTTCCGAATCTCCAGTGTCTGAAACGTGTCAAACCGTCAAAATTTTTTTTCCGATTTTCAAAACGATTACAAGACTTACCCTATACTACATATGATGGGTAAGTAAAATGACAGTCTTTGAACTTTTAATTTTATCAGCAATTCTTTAAAGTGACATTCCATTGCTGTTATATGCCAGAATTTGGCCCCTTTCAAAGTCTAAAAGTATTTTTTCACTCCTTATCGTGAAAACATTTTGCAAACTAAATGAATGCACTCAAAGTCTCTTTTAAATGCTTTATTAAATCAGTGGCGCCAACTTATAGGGACCGATGGGGACTGAGCCCACCCAATAATTTGCTTTCCCAGCTTAACCAATCTCCATTGTTCGGTTATCTATTTATTTCTTTACTTAATATAAAATTTCATTCTGTTCACATTTTGAAAATTTTTTAGTTTGGAAAACTGGAGGATTAAAAGTAATAGTTATAACTATTAGTATAGTTTGACTATAACTCTTGCTAACTAGTTGCAAACTATGTATAGTTTGATTTCTTTTAAAAACTCGTCAGATGTGCCAATCCCAAAACTTTCTTCTCTCTCACATAGGTTTCGCATACACTCAAAAGAATCAGCACCCATTTATATAACAAGGTCTAACTGAATCTAAAAGTTTTATTCAATTCCGTGCATTTGTTCTTGAGATTGTATTATTGCCTAAAATCATGTCAATCGTGAAAAAAGTAGCATAGCAGTGCCTCCTGTTGCGGGATTTAGACCCAAACCTAATCAACAATAACTTATGTCAAGGTCTAACTGAATCTGAAGTTGGATGAAAATGTGTGTATTCATTCTTGAGGCAGGGTTATTGTGATAATAATGAAAAAATATCGGTACTTTTCGGTTAGCCGGGCGCCAATGATATGTATACATGTATATATACACATACCTATGTATATACACATATGTCTGCATATGCATATATATACATACATATATTTATGTGCATATATGTATTTATATATATATATATGTATATACATATGTATTTATATATGTACATATATCACTGGCGCCCGGCTAACCGAAAAGTACCAAAATATCATAGCAGCGCCACCTGTTGGGCTATTTATATCAAAACATAAGCAACATTTATTTATGTCATGTTCTAACATAATATGAAGTTGGATGAAATTCTGCGTATTCGTTCTTGAGATAGAGCTATTGTAAAAAATCATGAAAAAAATGGTATAGCAGCGCCACCTGTTGGGATATCTAGATCAAAACGTAATCAGCGTCTATTTATGTCAAGGTCTAACTGAATCTGAAGTTGGATGAAAATAAGTGCATTTGTTCTTGAGACAGAGCTATTGCGGAAATTGCGAAAAATGCAGCCTAGCAGTGCCACCTATTGGGCGATTTTCACCAAAAACGAATCAGCACAACCCATTTATATGAGGGACTAATTGAATATAAACTTTTATTAAATTCCGAGCATTCATTCTTGCGATAGAGTGCCCACAAAATTTTTGTCACATACAGACAGACACACAGAGTCGCAGACAGACATTTTCTAAAAACAGTCCAATCGTGTTCGAGACCTTCTAAAACGTCTAAATCCGTCGAGAACCGGAAGTAAAAAAATTTCATGAATACAATACTTTTTTCTTGTAAAGATAGAAGAAAGTAATATACTTCGTGCCTATTTTATAAGTCAATAATGATCACTTGTTTTAATGCCCTGACTCACACCCAAAAAGCAGTTAGGTAATGGAATTTATCATCTTGATGTTCAGCTTTTTACGCTTTTAATTTGTAGTCCCATTCATGGTATGATAATTGTGATAAATATTAGTGTTAAGGGAGTCATTATAAGGAAGAGCTCATGAGAGTATAATTTAACAAAATTACAATTTTAAACATTATTTAAAAAATTATAACTTCACACTTGACTTACAGTTATTATCTTCCCCCAGTGCACTCCCACTCCCTAAAAGAGAAAATTCCCATGCCATTTTCCTACAAAGTTTTTGAGTCCACCCAATATTTAAAAAAAAATTGCCACCACTGTGTTAAATGATATGCGAAAATATCCACCCATCACGAGCTGCAGTTTCAAAATATTGACGGCATTTTTATCATCATGCTCAAAGCTTAAAGTTAGCAAAATACACATTTTAAAAAATATATACAATTTTTATAAACGATTGTTTTAATATTAATTGCAATATAATGTATTTAATTTTAATATAAAGATTTGCACATCTGCATAGCAAACGTCAACATGTGTACATATATTTTGGTAGTCAGACGGTTAAGAAAAAAGTGTACAAACTCTATACTTACATAGCAAAGCGAATGTGTCCAGACCAATAACATCCCACAATGATAGTGAACATAGCTACGATGCGGATGACCAGCGAGCTGTAATCAAAGCTCATGTTGTCAGGTGCAAATATGCGACCACTCACAGGATATCCCAGTGTCTGCAACATAATAGAAAGAAAGACATTACAACTTCTTCCCCCAAATACAACTCCAGCACTTAAAAAAAACATTATTGTTATTTAAAGAAAATGATTGAAACTACCTTGAATCTCTTGACTGAATTTTCAGAAATCAGCCCCACTGTTATATTGATACCTTCGGCAAAGCTGTCATTGACGGATACTGAGCTCTAGATGAATAAAGGAAACCATACATTCATTAGATATGGCTTAGAAATAAAAGACATAACAAGCTTTTAAGGTTCTTCATCAGTCAGATTTTAAATTTCCCTCGCTCATGTTTAAACCTATGGAAGTGTGATGCATTTGTATTTAGAAAATGTCTCCTCGGGACAATTAATATTTTTAACTTATTTTTTCTGTGTACTCATCTTGGAGGATGGCTCTTTTCTTTTTCTTAGTTGCCAAAATATTTCTAAAATACAGACTTCCTTTTATGGGATGTGTTAAATTATTACTCAGTTTTGCTAAGATTTTTAAGACAAAAAATTATAAATTAAGTGTGTATTTTAGAAATATTTTGACAACTAAGAAAAAAAAAGAGAGACATCCTCCAAGATGAGTACACAGAAAAAAGAAGTTAAAAATAGTTATAGAAGTTAGTTTTCGAAAACTTTTCAGAATCGAAATCAGAATCGATCCTTTGTATTCCAATGTAGTAGCACTAAGAACCTGAGGAGACTTGTCCTGAGGAGATATTTTCTAAATACGAATGCATCCCACGTCCATGAGCGAGGGGAATGTGAAATCTCACTGATGAAGAGACTTAATGTACAACAAAGATAAATACAAAATGAAGCAATAATAAAAAGGAACAAAAATGAGAAGAACCTAATACAGTGTAGAGTTTAAAATTCGGAATCTTTCTAGACAAGACACTGCAATTCCGGATTTTAGAGAAAAGAAGTTGAATTGGAAGGAATAAATGCCCTATTCCGTTTGAAAATAGACAGCATGACTAAACGTTCAAATTATTAATAATAATAATAATACATTCTTATTAGCAAAAACAACCTAGTTGAAAAGTGTTTATTGATTTGGTTTGTCTGTCTGTCTGCTGTCTATCCGTGCCCAAACTCACATCGATAGACTACTCGAATCTCCATGCCATGGATATAGGTGGTTATTGAGGTTTACTATGGCCTGTTCAGTATTGAAAATGAAGTGAATTATAGTGAATAGTTCATTTATAGTTTATAGTTTATATAGTTCATTTACAGCGACACTCAAAAGAAATCTGTTACACGACAGTCTATGGGGAAAAATCGTTTGCAACGTACTTTAATGATGTTACACTGTTTCAAACAGGATGAAATCGATATAGATCACTGAGGTGCACTACTATAGAATACAGTGGGCACAACATTCATTATTAACAGGGAAAAGAATTCGGTTACAGTAGTTGCTGGAAATGCATTTTCAGTTGTGATACACATTTTAAAAAATTTAACTCATTCATTTTTACATATTACTCGGTGTGTATAAATGCTATTATAGATTCTATACAGGACTGCACAAAAGATATCGAATACATTTCGGTTTATTGACAGAAATGGACAAAGGGAAATTTTTAACAGTATGATGTGTTTCCTATCTAAACTAAATTTTAGCGTGCGCTATGCAGTCTATTTAGAAATCTATAGATCCTATACAGGGCTGCACAAAAGAATTTGGATATTTTTCTGACTACGGGTGGTCCTTGCTGAAATTGTGTTATGCATTTTCCAAGACCTCATTCTTAATAGCTCTAGTATGGTTTCTACAGTAATGAACTCAACTCTATCGATACTGGATGTTGTCAATTCTGGCGATCTACATAGACTTTTGCATTTTCAGGTGGATATGCATATAGGTAGCAAGTTATCTGCTCACAATGCATGTTTAATTTGTAATATCCTGTAACTCTCTGTGGAGAGATGCTCTGTCATTTTATTTTATTATTTTTTTTTTTGCTGGAAATTTCGTGATTTCAGTAGCTATATAATTGGTAATTGTATTTTAGTGTAATTGCCTTGTATGGGAAACTATGTATTTGTATTTATTAGTGATGGGCCGATTCAAGATCTTTTAAGAATCGATACCTTAGTTTTCGAAAACTTTTCAGAATCGAAATCAGAATCGATCCTTTGTATTTCAATGTAGAAGCACTAAGAACTACTCCAGACTTCCTTCAAACTAATAAATGAGGGACGACATTTCATCTGTTTCACTCTTCGAATGTTTATTCTACGTAAAATCGTTTGCCTTTTTTTTTTTTATGGTCACGTATAGGGCTGGACGATATCAGAAATTTAATATCGCAATATATCAACGAATTAATATTGATATTGGTGATATATCGCGATAACTACCTTAAAGTGTGTGGGAATAGAAAAAATGTTAATTTTCAAAGATAGATGGTATGGTAGCAGCAATTTAAGTACAAACAGGTGTAGAAAGCAACGAATCAACTCTCCTAACCTATTTGCTCACACAGCATCCTTTAAATATTATAGTTTCATATTTATACAAAACAGAAATATTTTAGGAAATGGACACATTGTGCGATATATATTTGGCTTATACCATTGCTTGGATAGTGGTTTTCTTTCAAAATAGTATGCTCCCTATTCTTCCTATTTTCTGCACTATTTTGACTATTTAATATCCTCGTGTATAACTAAGAATATTATAAAAAAGAAACTAAAATAAAATGTTCTTAAATTTAGGACGTTGCTGATTTTAATATTATTAAAATGAGTAAAAATCAACAGCAAAAACTGAAATTAGTTTAATGCCACATGTCGTGCTAATATACTTGTAATTAAATTGCTTTCAATGGATTACAGATGCTGCAGAAATGTTGTTTTTCAATCTTTCTCTTAGATATCAATGCATTCTTAATAGAAAAAAAATTAAAAATTTTCACTGTATTTACAGATTCCTATCTATTTACTATACATAAATACAACATTGAAATCTTTTTTGAAATATAAATATTCAAATCACATTTCGGAATAGTTTTGTACTAATTAAAATGTACTTTTTTGACTTCGTTTTAAGCTAAAGTATCAAGACAGCATATATTAAAATCAATCCGATTTGCACGCTCTCTAACAATAAAACAACAGACGAAATAGGAATAGAATAAACACTGGCTGGCTATCCAGCACTCGCAATATTAGACGTTAATAGCTAGGAAGCTCCTCTCAAAAGAAACGAATCGCAGTGAAAGAATGTGGAAGCTTAGCTTCACCAACGTAGCCGAAAGGCGAAATTTTACCATTTCGCACTCTGATTGGTTGCTCGCAAACCGAGCTTACCAGCTGCTAAGCTCTGGTAATATTATCAACTCCACAACTAACTCGTACGTATTTTAAGCGCTTCTTTATTCGTTTGAATTTGGACATATCAATATGTGGGATATATTGCAATATGTCTAAGCAGCGACGGAAACACAGACGATAACAGTTTTATTCAGTAACAAACGAACAGGGGAATATGCGGTTTGTTTAAATAAAAGTAAAGCATAGATTGTATCGGGATATATTGGAATAACAACGAAAAAGAGATAATCATTAGAAGGGATATTTGGCTTTGAATGAAGCAGGCAGGAATAAATGAATAGGGGGAAATGATTATTCCGATATTAGTACTGCAATTTCGGTGCTTTTTCTAGGATTTCGAAGTCGCGCTGCGGGAAAAAAAATGTTATTGGGATACATTGGATTACAGTCGCGCTGCGGATTTTTTAAAATTTTATTGGGATACAATGATTATTCCGATATTAGTACTGCAATTTGGGTGCTTTTTCTAGGATTTCGAAGTCGCGCTGCGGGAAAAAAAAAAATGTTATTGGGATACATTGGATTACAGTCGCGCTGCGGAAAAAAAAATGTTATTGGGATACATTGGATTACAGTCGCGCTGCGGGAAAAAAATGTTATTGGGATACAATGATTATTCCGATATTATTACTGCAATTTCGGTGCTTTTTCTAGGATTTCGAAGTCGCGCTGCGGGGAAAAAAATGTTATTGGGAAATATCGGTAGAGTTTCAGCTTAGCTATCGTTATTGGGATGTATCGTCAGAATCAGAGCTCAGGTATCGGTATTGCAATAATTAAAAAATATCAATATTTGACCGATATATCGATAAATAATCCAGCCCTAGTCACGTATCAGATTCACATCAGTCTATTAGAAAAGTATGAGTAGCACCTCTTTCACCAAATGCAATGTTTATTTTTCGTACAAACGCTTCTCTTTTGTTTATGATAACGTTTTATAATTTACAGCTGCAGAACAATTTACTTTGTTTTTAATGTTTTTGAGTTTTGATATAAATATTACGATTGTCATTAGAGAAAAAAAAAAGACAAGAAATTTTTGTCTGCATGACTATCCCATTGAACCCTACACCACCTCCCAGGGTAAGATAATTTTAGGTAGATTTCGTAAGAAATACTACCTATTACATTCTCCCCTAGGTTGGAATTTTTGAAAAAATTTTGCAGATCTACACCGATCAGGACTCCCAGAACCCAAACACCACCCCCAGTTTAAAACTTTATCTATCTATCTATCTATGTCACTTTTTTATGGACACGATAACTCCCATAATTCTGCACACATCTCTTCCAAACTAATGCATAAAATAAAGGGGCATAAAATCTCGGTCAAGTTCATTAATGGGCAAAATCGAACCAGGGGGGGGGGGGGTGAATGAGGGGGCTTTTTGTGAAAACAGAAAAAAAAACACATAATTTCTTAATTATGATATGTATCGAATCCGTTTAAAGTTATTATTACTTCTAGGAAAAGGGCCGAAAATTTACGTATGACAGATTTTTGATATCATTATAAATGGCCCCAAAGGGGGTGGGGATGAGGATGGGGGGTGTGGAAGAAAAAAATTCATAACTTCGTCAATTCTGAAGATATCAAATCCGCTTAAATTTGTTATAAATCCTCTTAATATTATCTAAAACTTTTATATTGACATGTTTTTTATAGGACCAACCCTTATAGCAAAAAATAAATAAAAAATAAAATAAAACAAAAACAATCCTTGCTGGCTCCGCCTGCAAACAAGTTAGGTTTCAAAGTGGGTGTTTCCATCCAAATGCCGCATCATGGCAAAAAGATCATTTCTTCTGCAATTCCCAACAAACAGGCGCCCCACGGTCTGCATCTTCGAAATCAACCTGTGCCTGTAGGCCGAGCCGTCAGGGATTTTTTAATTTTGTTTTCCTGTTAATGTTCATGTGTTTCAAACTTATCTTAAAACAAGAACGAAAAATCATGCGTCAAGCATAGATTATGTAACACTTTCCAATGCTTCCAAAATATTTTTACAAATCATGACCGTTTAATAAGCTGAAAGATAACATCTAAGTAAACAATTTGGAAAACGCATAACCTATTTAAAAACGTAATTTCAGGAATTTCCAACATATACAATATTCGGAAAAATATCCAAATACTTTTATTCAGCCCTAATCTATAGATTTGTATATATACTACATAGGATGCTAAATTTTAGTTTAGTTAGGAAACGCGTAGCACAGTTTAAAATTCTCCTTCTGGAGTTTCTGTCAATAAACGGAAATGTGTTCACGAACTTTTGTGCTGCCCTGTATATTATCTACAGAATTTATACACACCCAGTAATAGAGAAAAAGCGAGTTCAATTTAAAATCACGTTCAGCAACTTAAAACACACTTCCAGGAATTATTGTTGACAGTAGAGAATTCTTTTGTGTGTCCCTGTAAATGAACGATGACAGCTATACACACACTATTCTGTAGTAAGCCTCTTGTCATGCACCTTAGTGATATACAGTACCTGGCCAAATTATTAGACGCAGTTGCTTTTATTATAATATTTGGTCCAGTTTTGTTGAATATCTGAAAAGATACATGAGGAATTATCCTGAAACTTCAGGAGTGTAAACAACATGATAGATGTCATATATTTCCGAGAAGATTTTTTCTTGAAACCCCATAAGGGGCCGTCAACAAATTGAAGAAAAACGAATATGTTTTTGATAACCCTGTAAAAACCAATATCACAAAAGCATTGAAACGGTATCACACGCTTAGGAGGCTTCTTTTAATAAACTGTGTTCATTTTTATGAGGATTGCACGTATACTCGTGGAGAAATTAAGCTTTTTATAAAAACAATTCCAAATTTCACCAAGTGTTTTGCTTATAATTTTCAGAGTTCTTAAATATAAAAGAATGTTCTTTTCAGGAATGATGACACACAACATTATATACAATACCCTGCAATCAGAATTTAAAAATAAGATATATTGGAAGAAAAATGAGCAGGTTCACTAAATATTGATTCACTGTGCATGCGTGAAATCAATCAAAAGATACTGTGCATAATATATTAGCTAAATGTATAGAGCAACTTTTGTGAAAGTTTCAAAAACATAGTTTAAAAATTCTGATAGTGATCGTCGATAGCATAAGATTGAAATTCGCTGTTCGCAAAAGAAAGCAAAAAGATGAGGGGCGGTATCCAAATATTCAATGAGAGACACTTCATTCTTATTATGTCAGCTTTCATAAGCTATTATATTTGTAAATAACCCCTCATTTTGCCTCATTAACCATTCATTTTGCGAATAGCGAATTTCGAGCTTATTCTATCGACGATTACTATCAGAATTTTCAAGCTATGTTTTTGAGACTTTTACAAAAGTTGGTCTATACATTTAGCTAATATATTATGAACAGTATATTTTGATTGAATTCGCGCATGTGCAGTGAAGCAATATTTAGTGAACCTGCACATTTTTCTTCCAATATTTCTTATTTTTAAATTCTGATTGCAGGATATTGTATATAATGTTGTGTGTCATCGTTCCTGAAAAGAACATTCTTTAATATTAAGAACTCTGAAAATTATAAGTAAAACACTTTGTGAAATTTGGAATTGTTTTTATAAAAAGCTTAATTTCTCCACGAGTATATGTGCAATCCTCATAAAAATGAACACAGTTTATTAAAAGAAGCCTCCTAAGCGTGTGATACCGTTTCAATGCTTTTGTGATATTGGTTTTTACAGAGTTATCAAAAACATATTCGTTTTTCTTCAATTTGTTGACGGCCCCTTATGGGGTTTCAAGAAAAAATCTTCTTGGAAATATATGACGTGTATCATGTTGTTTACACTCTTGAAGTTTCAGGATTAAATCCTCATGTATCTTTCCAGATATTTAACAAAACTAGACCAAATATTATAATAAAAACAACTGCGTCTAATAATTTGGCCAGGGACTGTATATAAATTTGAATGCGTTTAAAATAGTGAAACATTATTTAATTAAACCGCAGACGATTTTTCTCCATAGACGTAATGTAATGGAAATCTTTTGACTGTCTCTGTAAAGTAACTCTAAGTGCTATGCACACCCTATTCCATATTAAGCTTCTTGTAATGCACCTTAGTGATATATATCAATTACAATGTGTTTGAAATTGTGTAACATCATTAAAATAAACCGCAAATGATTTTTCCCCATAGACTGTAATGTAACGAAATTCTTTTGAGTGTCCATGTAAAAAAACTATAAGTGCTACACACTTCAGTTGAAATAGGGAACATGCTATAGATGACGACAATAACATATAAAAATTGCAGGACAATCCGAGCCTATTTACGGGAGTTAGAGCACGGCCATACAGCAGACAAACCGAAGTCATAAACACTTTTCAACTAGGTTGGAAAGTGTTAAAAAGGATTCAGGGTGGCAAAGCCCTTTGACGGAAAAAAGAACTGCTTCAATTTCCTTTTTAAAAACATGTTGGTAAAAAAAAAATTATTTATATTTAGTATTTCTCAATTGATAAATTCTTGTATTGCTTTTCATGTTGATATGTTTAAAAATTGTCTTGCATGATAACTCTGACAAAAAAAATCTTAGTTTAGATTATTTCCTGTTTATGTTCTGCAATTTTAAAAGCAGACTAGACTGTGGGCCATTGCCACACGTGTTCCAAAATCTTGCCCGTCCCAAGATATAATTCTGCCGACGTCCATGTCTCTTAGTATTGCAAGTTAAATCTTATTATTTTCTAAGATTTAGAAGGCGAAGAACCGGCCCTCTCCTGTATATTCCCGTAAAAGTAAGCAATTTGTCTTTAATTAGCGAAATCAAGAATTTTTTTTCTTTTTTACGAACGTACAATTTTATTTTCCACTATGAGTAATTATTTTAATCATAAAATTTTTAAAAATTTAATAAAAAAATTTATATTTACGTTTCTTAAATACAAATTCACAGAATGTTATTCATTATAATCGTTTTCTTAAATTAAAATCCATATGATCGATTTAACTAAAAATATATATGTATATTAGTTGAATTGATTGTACGCTTGAAAAAATAAAACAAAATTTCAAAACTAAAAGAGCACTGACCATCATGCTAACCGCAAAATTCCAGAGAAAAGTCTCAAACAGCGCCGAGTAGTCTAGTGTTTGAATACTAGCATTTGCTGGCGCATCTTATGAAACCATAGAAAACTCGAGCTATGAGAACTGAATACTGAATACAGTCGAAAACCGCAGTTTTCGTCGCCAATACAGATGCCAGGTGACTTGTATTCGAATACTTCTGTCTGAAATCGAGACCACTTGAGAACTTGGCTGAATCGTGTCACAGACATTTTGTATTCGAATACTCCCATCACTAGTATTTCTAGTTTATTTTAGCTTTAGAATCAGGTTTAATGAGCAGGGGTCGATCCAGGAAAAATTTGGGGCCTATTTGGGGTCCCTTCACAAAAATCTATTTAATAAAATGGGCCCCTTCACAAAAATCTATTTAATAAAATGGGCCCCTTCACAAAAATCAATTTGATAAAATGGACCCCTTCACAAAAATTAATTTGATAAAATGGGCCTCTTCACAAAAATCAATTTGATAAAATGGGCCCCTTCACAAAATTCTATTCCGGGTCATTCCACAGTATTCATGTGTTACGTACGGGACATTTCACAGCAAATTTTTGAGATATTTGTACTTTTTTCAGTATCAAAATATAAATGAGAAAGTTTGCAATTATTTTTAATGCATTATATATCACTTCAACTAGATTCTATGAAATTTCTTTTTGTTTGAGTGAATACATATATATTTTTTAATTAATAAAGTTGTGTTACGTACGGGACATCACAAAAAATTGTTTTAAAAGTACCTCTAGCAATTTGAATTTTGCTCTGAATTTATTTAATATTTTCACAAATAAATTTAATGAGTAGAAGCAGAAATATACATTTTATTAATATTAAAATTATTTTTTAAAATTGAGTCATTAATTAATGAAAGCTAATTATTTCTGTTACATACGGGACAAAGCTGTTTGTTACGTATGAGACCTATGACCAAATTTTTCTATATGGCTGCAAAAAAATACTCTCATTTTTATTTGATTTTAAAAAGAAAATATTTTTGATAAATTTTAATAGAAGAGATTTAATGCTTTAAAATGATGTATTACACTTAACTTTTTATAAAACTTGTGAAGCCAAATAACCATAAAAACTTACTATTTATTATTTTGTGATGTTTTAAAATGTGTAATTTGTAAACAAACAAGTTTACCAGAGAGGAATACTTCAGCAAAAGGATTTTAAAAAGTTTTTGTTTATAAATGCTTGGTTCGAATTTGCTTAACTGCATTTCAACTTTTGTTACAAAATGTTATTTTTTACAAAAATATAATAAATTTCACAAAAATAACCTTTACTTTTCACAAAATGGGCCCCAAGAAAAAAACCCTGCATCGACCACTGGTGAGACAGATGTAACTCCAATCTGTCTTTAAAGTCTGTTATAATTCTTAGCTTGTAAATTAGCTTCAGTAGAGTTATGTTTTTGGTTCGTTTCGTTATGTTTCTAGTTCCCTGCGTGAAGCAGTGTTTTCTCACTAAGTTGGTGGGGGTGTTGTTATTTTGTTTTGATTTAATTCCAACAACCCTTTGTTTCGGGTCAGTCTTTGAGCTGTGACATTGCTAGGTGGTGAAGGGGAAACTACCGCCGGAGGTTTTATGCCGTAAACCCTCACAGGTTGGTGTTCCAGCTGTGTGATCTTGTTTACTTAGATACTGGGCGGAGCTAATTGAGCTTAAGCCGAAAGGTAGGCCTCTCCGTCCAGTTTGACCTTGACCTTGTTTACTTAGACATCGTCCTCTTTCACCTTATTAATTCGGTAATGTTTTGTTAAAGTGTTCTGGAAGTGTTTCATAATCTATGCTGGATACATGACTTTTTTGTTCTTGTTGACTATTGTTATGGTTTGTGTGCAATAACTTTTCCTTTAATTCTGTATTCATGTTCAGAGATAAGTTTTCCTTGTCCTTTATTACTTTAACAAAAATTGTCAGCAACAGAGGGCGAAAAGTAAGTATAGATTTGGTAATGTTTTTCAAAATTGCTGAATGATTCACTATTAGCAGAAAACTTGGACTATCCTTATTCAAATTTTCAGACTTCTATGTGCTGTAGCTATTAGCTAGTCATCACAGACAGACAGACACAGAGCGAAACTTTCTTTTAGTAGTAGTGAAGTAATTCTTATTTAAAATCCTACAGTTCCTTAAAGCATTTACTTAGCTTATAATTACTAATGAATACACCTCTCCATTTTTCAATTTTATACAATATTTATTACTTACTCGAACAAATAATATGATGAATAGATAATGACAATTCATTCAAATCAACAAGTGGGTAAGTGTGATCGAAGATCGCACAAAGGGTTTTGTTTAATATTCCTTTCAAAACACTTTATCCTTTCTTTAATAAATCCAAATAAATTTTATTTAGCAAAAAAAGTCATGTTTTTTATAACGTAAAAATTAACCGGTCTATTTTTCTCGTTTTTTCGAATATCTGAATGGCCCAATAGCGGGCAAAGCCCGCTATTATACGCTGTCATGTGGACTAAATGCAATATTTAAAAAAATAGTTTATATAAAATAGATATTTAAACCTATTGCGTAATCCTCTGTAATCCAGATCTTACTGCCAAATTGCATATTTTAGAAAGTGAGACATTTTGTGACAGTTCTTTAAAAGTATCTACATTGATTTTAAACTATATTGTTGCTAGCAAACACCCATGTTTGGAGCTAACATTGCCTACAAATTACGGAAGATTAGTTATTTTATATTTTACTAGCTGTTACACGTGACGACGTTCACGTAACATTAAAATAAAAATAAATGCATTAATTAAGGAAACCCCCCGATAATTAAAAACATATGTAACTTTCTTTATAACAAACTCCGTTTTTCCGAATATCTGAACAGGCCCGATATTATACTCTGTCATAATAACATCTGTTATGTGGACTAAATGCGATATTTAAAAAAAAAAATTTCAAAATTAAAAATGTTGTACACCTTCAAAATGTTAAAATATGCGAATATTTCCATAATCGGGTTTTTATCATGATTCAATACATTCCTCAAACTCATATTTACTATTCTCTATTACTCCAATTGATACTCGCTTTGTATTATTCTCAAACATTTGAAAAATCTGTTAAACTTCTAATAGGACGTCAGTTTAATTTTCTTTTTAATTCTCTAATGACGTGATATTAATCTGCTTTCTGTACATACACAAACTCATACTCCTTGTATTATTGAGAAATCTTTGAAAATTTCTGTTTTATTACCAATATGACGTCCTATTAATCTTCTTTTTCAATGGGTGAAACTTTTTTTCATTTTTATTTTTCACATGGAAATCTTTCAACAGAAAATTAATTAGTGTAGAAAGAATTTTAGTGTGAATTTTTAATTTTTGGCAACTGCTATAATGAAAAATGTTTAAATTTAATAGGAAAATTGCTGCTATAATTTTGTTTTTTTTTATCTCTATTTATTAAAATAATACAATTTTTTCAAATTTTAATATTTTGAGCTTCATAGTAGGTATTTAGCTATAACTACACAAATTTTCATGCCTGTAAGTTATATAGTTTCTGAGAACGGCTCTGTGACGGACAGACAACGGAGCGGGAGTCATAGGGTTTCGTGAGATGAACGAAACCCTAATAATATATCACATTGGTAAACACATGTAGAGCAGATTAGGAAGGGATGGGACATCTGCAGTAATGCTTAAAATAAGCTTTATTTTTAATTTATGACTCTTCCACCAGATGGAGAAATCATTGCATCATACTTGTTGTTGTAAATCTTTTTCGTTGCAAGCACCAGTGAGTTTGTGAATTAAAAAGTCTATTTTACAATATCAAAAGTAACTAACTACTCGGATTTTTACTGTCAATTTTCAATCTCATTCTTTGTTGCTAACTTAATTGTTTTTAGTGTACTGTAAACTCAACACTATATTTTTTATGAATGAAAAGTAATGAATGTGTTTTTGTTAAAAATGATGTAAAATTATTTTTAAATTTAACTTTTTAAGACATTTAAACCCTGAAACATAGGAGTATTCGTCCAAGAATATTCAGTATAGATATAGGTGCAATAATCTATTGAGTATAGGTAGAGATTACCAAAATCTTAAAGGAGCCAGTGGCTCCTAAACCCAAAAAATCCTGTGGCCACATTGTGAAATAAACACATAAAAACACATTTTTTTTCTCCATTAAATTTGGGCAACATGATTTTATAGAATCTGGTCAGCATACAGTTTGTAATGTAAGGACTCTATATTTTATGAATAAACAATTCTTTAAAGTTTTTTGTTCTATAGATAAAGTATTTTTCATTAGTTGAAAATAATTCGCATAAAAAAATATGTCTATAAAAATCAAAATAAGATTTATTTTCTTTTAGATTTTAACAATTTCTGCCATTCAGGGATGATGGACAAAGATCGAAAACTATAAGCCTCATTGCAACTTTTGTTGGCAAGGGGATTTTTTTAATCCCTTTGGAGACAATAAATTATAATTTTTGTGATCGATCGCCGATTTTCACGTTTTATTATTGCAGCACCTTGACGAAATTCGCTGTTTTTTTCCACGACTAATTAACGAAATTCATGATTTTTTTCACAACTGAATGACGAAATTTATGCCTTTTCTGAGACTAATTCACGAAATTTGGTATTTTTTCCATGACTGATTAACAAAATTCGTGATTTTTTCTTTTTTGCGACCGATTGAGATGAAATTCCCATTTGATAAGATTCGGTTTTAATCCACAAGTAATTGACGGAATTGGCAGTTTTATTTCGCGACCGATGGATGAAACTCAATATTTTTTTTCGTGACGGATTGGCGAGATTCACTATTTTTTTCTGCAATTGATTGATGAGCTTTGCGTTTTTTTCGTGACCGGTTGATGAAATTTACGTTTTTTATGTTTACGGCCAATTGACAAAATTCACGTTTTTTTAAAGACTGACTGAGGAAATTTGTGGTTTTATTTCTCGATGATTGCCGAAATTTGCGGGATTTTTCCATGACTGCTTTCACGAAGTTTGAGACTGATGGATGAAATTTCAGATTTCTTTTCATGACTGACTGATGAATTCATTTTTCTGAAATGTAAAAATAAATAAATAAAATAAATGATAATTTGAGGAGCACTAATTCTTGAAATTACTAATTTCTAATTCATGAAAGAATTGCATGCCGACATCTATGTCTAACTTTAAGAGCATATCTTAAAAATCCCAGAGCTACAAATTTAATGAATGAGACCCAAAATTATCTTCTGAGCATGATTTTTTTTTGAGTCACAGGCTAATTGTGGTGCCACAGAGTTAATTCACGATGCATTTCAATATGATTTGTTTTCTAATTCCGTGGACATCACAGATTTTCTTTCTTTTTTTTATTTTAAGAATAAAAAAATGGGAAATTTGGGGATCAGCAGAAATGTGCCATCTATGTTCAATCAGCAGAAAAAAAAACAGCGCTAAATATTGTGTAATTATGGAGGACAATCTGCAGATTTGATAAAACAAAGCAAAAAATTTAGTCAACACCTATACTATTTGGCTGGCTGAATATTCAGTATTCGATTTGCCTGTGGGCCGAATAATCAGTATTCAGCCGAAATCACTATTCAGTGAATTCCTAATATTTACTTTTATGCATTTGATCCTTTAACATTCAATTCAATTTTTTTCGTAATTTTTGTACATAATATGGCTATTAATATGAATAATTCTAATCTTTCTAATGAAAAAAAAAAAAATAGGAAAAGAAAAAACATAAATTTGAAAATAATTCAAAAAGTAGAGATAATAAAAAAGCTAGATTCTGGTTCATCTACTCGTATTTTATTTCTGAACAAGAAATAATGACTGTTCAGTAGCTTCAGGCCAAAATAACAAAAAACAACTAAGGCAGACAACTATTTTGTCCACGTTCACAAAATTTAACGTAGATACATGAATGAAACTTGTAACAAAAAATAATAAAAATATACTTTCCTTTATAGTCAGTTTTCATTGAATAAAACAAGAAAAATTGATATTTCATTATTATTATGCCTATTTAGTACTGCATCCTTAATTATTACATTTGACTTTATTTTTAATATTTTAATCATTTTTAGGGTTTCGTTCATCTTACGAAATCCTATTACTCCCACTCCGTTGTCTGTCTGTCACAGAGCTATTCTCAGAAACTATGTTATTTACAGAGTTGAAACTTAGTGTATATAGCTGAATACCAGCTATAAAGAGCTCAAAATATTAAAATTTGAAAAATTCGCATTATTTTAATAAATAGAGATAAAAAACCAAAATTCTAACAGCCTTTTCCTATTAAATTTAAACATTTTTTGTTAGAGCAGATGCCAAAAATTAAAAATCCATGGTGAAATTCTTTCTACAATAATTAATTTTCTAACAGACGATTTCCACATGAAAATGAAAATGAAATAAAAAGTTTCACCCATTGAAAAAAAGATTAATATGAAATAAAAATGATTGACGTCATAGTGGTAATAAAACGAAATTTTCAAAGATTTCTCAATAATACAAGGAGTATGAGTATGTGTATGTACACAAAGCAGATTAATATCACGTCATTAGAGAATTAAAAAGAAAATCGGACGTCCTATTGGAAGTTTAACGGATTTTTCAAATGTTTGAGAATAATACAAAGCGCGTATCAACATGAGTAATAGAGAACAGTAAATATAGGAGTTTGAGAAACATATTGAATCGTGATAAAAATCTGATTATGGAAATATTTGCCTATTTTAACGGTGTACAACATGTTTAATTTTGAAATTATTATTATTTTTAAATATCGCATTTAGTCCGCATGACAGATATTATTATGACAGAATATAATAGCGGGCTTAGCCCGCTATCGGGCTAGTTTAGATATTCGAAAAAAGAATAAATAGATCTGTAATTTTTTACTTTATAAAAATCATGATTTTTTTTTTTGTTGTTGCTAAATGAAATTTATTTGGATTTATTAAAGAAAGGATAAAGTGTTTTGAAAAACGAAACCCTTTGAGCGATCTTCGATCACACCTACCCACTTGTTTAAATTTTTATTAATTTTCCTTTTAATATTTTCCTTTTAATATTTTACTTAAATTATTTTAATATTTTGTTTTATTGTAAGAATTCATTATAATTTCCAATGCTTTACTACAGTCAAATGGCTGTTTAAAAAATGTAAACAAAAAAAGGACCAGAAATCCACACAACCTCTGGTTTCAAGCGTTGCGGATTTGAGGGAGTGTACTGTATTAATGTCCGCTATTAGAAAATACAATAAAACCTGTGAATCTGAAATCTACAGACATTTTCCTTTTATATTATAATTTCATGGTCCAGCAAAAAGATTACAATACAATTATAACAGTATTTAAATCATGAAAACTTGGCTTCTGACATAGAAGAGTCTATACACTATGATTAAATAAAGTAGCTAAACTAGGTTTAATTTGTTTCTAGTTCGTCTACCACACTAGTCAAAGAATAAATTAGTCTAACGTTCCATAACTCAAAAGCCAACTTATGATTGAAGTATGCCTGCTAAGACAGAGTACACTAGTCTAAAACAAAATGTTTGTCTCTCCCCACCAGGGATGGGTTTTTACTGGCAGAAAGTGGCTATAACTGGCATTTCATGACATAATATGAGACTTTTTTAGTAGTATTAAATCCCTTAAGTACATTTTGTTCAGGATAAATAACAAATAAAATAGTGTGGATAGTTTTAATTAGAAAATAAGTAAATTTGTATTAGAAAAATGAGTCATGTAAGAGATAAAATTTTTGTTATAATAGGGTTGTGTAATTTTATTTATAAGCAATTATTAGAGTATTTAAAATCTCAGTTTAAAAATCAAAATAGAAAACTATATCCATTTATAGAGTAGATAATCTTTAAGTTATTGTATTGTATTATCTATTTTAAAATATTCTGAAAAGTGATTTGTTAAAATATCATAGAATTTTTTGTAAATGTCTTTTTTTTAAACTTTTAAATAGAAATTCAACTGTAAACAATAATATTAATAGTTAAACTTGTACAGCATCCGATTACCATTATGAAAATTTCTGCTATACAAGTGAAATAAAATTATTATTATATGAACAAAGTATATTTATAGGATCATTTTTAAACCTTTTTGTTACTCTGAATAACATTCCTAATCTTTAGTTTTAATTTTTAACTTAATTGTTTACATATCAAATACAGGTGTGAATTATGAATCATTGCAGATTAAAGTTCTTATTAGTATTATTTCTTAGTTTCTGCCATGCTGGTTTTAACCGGTTACAACCACTGGTTTTAACCACCCCAGCAGAAACTTGCCAACCCTGCTCGCCATTCAGTCTTATCAGGTTTTACTTTTATCGCCTGAAATATTATATAGCTTCATAAATAAAACATTCAATGAAAAAGTAGAAGAAGAAGAAAAAACAAAGTAGCAATACTAACCACTTTTCCTGAAGAGGTGATAAAGAGCACAGCCTTTCCACCTTGATTCTGAACATTGCTTGCTTGTTCAGTAACACTGCAATTGTTTCTGGTCAGTAAGAGAATTTTATTGTTGGAGTCATTCCTCACATCTGTACACCAATCGGTAGAGCTTACATCATCAACCACATGAAATTCCTAAAATGAACACAGATACATTTCATACATCCTAATAATATTATAAATCTGATTGTGCGCAAATGTTAGGCTGAAGCCAGCGTCAAAATGGAGCATTTAATGATCCTGTATTTTTGCATATAGATTGATTATAACCGTGAAATGAACATAGACTGGTTTTTGTTTATTTTATTCAAATATTTTTCTTAATAATTCAAAATTTCGTTATTTTCATAGAGAATAAATGGACATTTTTTCGTATAATATTTTAAAATGGTTAAATTTACTTTACCGTTGCCAAAACTAATTTAAAACCTGTAATAATAATTTATACTCAAAAATTTAGTTTCAATTGAAAAATTTTCACGTGAAAAATAAAAATGAAATAAAAAAATTAAAGAATTAAAAAGAAGATTAAATAATATTATTAGAAATAAAACGTACTTTTCTTAGTTTTTGATAATAATACAAGGTTTCAATATGCGTAACCATAGGAAACAGGCCAATATGACGTCATACATCGCAAATAAAGCGGATAGGCTTTGATTGGTGAAATAAAATGATCTTGGGTTGTTTTCTTGAGTTTTTTTTCTTTTGTATGGTAAAATACTTAGCGTTTTACCGTCTGCGCATGGCTAATATAACTATACCGTAATTTTTATTTAAATTTTTAAAAAGTAAAAAGCAGTTTCAAAAGAAAATGGTTAGCAAATGTCAATAATATGCTCCGCAAAATTATCTCTGTCGAAAATGATGTCATGGATAGCGAGAAATAGCTATTTTCATTCTTAAAACTAAAAGAAATAACTCGATTACCTAAAAAAAAATGACGAATGTTAATAGTTCCATTTTTGTTGATAAAACGTAAGATTTAATATTATTTCGTTAAAGTAACATAATTTCCCCTATGCCAGTATTGAAATTAATTGCCTGGAAAAGAAAATTAACAAGAATTATGTCATTAAAATGGGATTTATCTGGAGAAAAAGAGACGTCATATTTGAAATAAAACGGGAATTTTCCAATATGTTTTAAAATGAGTGTGAATCAATTCCTTACATTAATAATACAAGGATCAGTAAGTATAAAAAGTCGATAAATTTCACGCCATATTTATAACGATTTTTTCTTTTTTTTATCTATACTGATTATTAAGCATGAGTATCCATTATATACAGATGAGAGTTTTCTGCTAAAAATCACATCATAATTTAAAAAAAAGGAAAATGAATACGAATCTATTATATTAAAATCTGACCGTGTGTTTGAATTTCACAACTACTCCTAGACTATCGAACGCAACAATACCGGTTATCATTGATCCAAGGATGTCACACAAACTCTCAGAATTAAAAAAATTAAATTAAATACCAAGATTTTTTTTTTTTTTTTTTTTTTTTTTTAACGAAGTTTCTGTAAAAACGGAAAGTAAATTACTCCATATTTGTGTATAAAAAAGGCGAAATAAAACAGATCAGTATATTTTTTACACCATTTTCTCATTAAAACTGAAAAACTGAATTTATTTTCACTTTGAATAGATGGTGAAAACAAAATCTTGATTTCAGTAAATTATCTGAAAAATTAAAACATATTTTCACATATTCAAACTTCATGAATAAATTTATTCTGGAGAACAAAAATTGCCTGTCAACATACTGTCATTTAGAAAACAAGATTTGTTTCAGCTATGCATTAAAACAAGGAGGCTGAATTGAATTTAAAGAAAAAAGCATGTACTATTTCCAATTAATGTTTTTTTTGAAGGATGGCTGTTAAGATGTTTCACAAAGGCGTTAAAAGTAAAATTGTTTATCAGGTAAAATTGACATTTGTTTTTACCCAATTCGTCTATTTCCACGATTTTATTTGGCCCTCCTTTTTGTATTGGTTGCAATTTTATTTTCCGGATTTTTTGGCACAAAATTTCACTTTTTTAAGACTGAGTTACGTCAAGGTCCCTATAACAAAAAATACCGTATTGTCTCCTATGAAATGTGATAAATAGTTAGTTAATTATTAACGTTTTTAATTATCGGGAGTGAAATATTTTGCTTAATTAATGTATTTATTCTTCTTTTAATGTTACGTGAACGAAGTCACGGGTAACAGCTAGTAATATTATAAATCCAATTGTGTGCAAATGTTAGGCTGAAGCCAGCGTCAAAATGGAGAATTTAGTGATCATGTATCTTTGCATACAGGTTGAATATAACCCGTAAATGAACATAGGCTGGTTTTTGTTTATTTTATTCAAATATTTTTCTTAATAATTCAAAATTTCATTATTTTCATAGAGAATAAATGGACATTTTTTCGTATAATATTTTTAAATGGTTGGTTGGTTGGTTGGTTTAGCTCAAGGGCCTGGTGATCAGCTTTTTATTTCTATACAGCTTTAAAATGGTTAAATTCACTTTACCGTTGCTAATACTTCATTGTTGCCAAAACTAAATCAAAACCTAGAATAATAATTTTTACTCAACAATTTATTTTCAAATGAAAAATTTCCACGGGAAAAATGAAAATCAAATTAATTATTTATGAAACAGAATATGAATTGATGTCATATTAGAAATAAAACTTGGTTTTCAAATTATTTGATAATAATACAAGGTGCATAAATACGAGTAAGTATGGAAAGCAAGCGAATATGATGTCATATATCGAAATAAAACAGATTTGCTTTGATGTTGAAATAAAATGATCTTGGGTTATCAAATTATTTGTGATTAATTTCTCTATTTTTGTTCTTTTTCTATTTCACATGAAATTAATTATATTAAATGTATGTGTTGTAAATTAAAGTTCTGTGTTTTAAATGAAATGAGTGAAATATTTATTTTAATACGAATTCAATACGAACGATGGTGATAGGAATAATACTTGGCGGTTTATCGTCTGCACACGGCTAAAATAAAGGCACCATATTTTTAATTTAAATTTGAAAAAGGTTAAAAAAAAGGAAAGAAATAAACCTTTGAAAATATATTGGACGGCAAATGTCAATAATATGCACGATTATCCGTATAGAAAATCGGAAAATCTTAATAAAAAATAACTTTATTTTTTAAAAGAAAGTTGCATTTTTTTTATAAAAGCTAAAGATTTAATATGATTGCGTCGAAGTAATAGCCTTTTTCCTCTATCATTTTCCCACAATCAAAACACATTTGCAAATGGTCGTTTCGAACCGGAATTTAATTTTACATTTCTTTTAGCTTTAAAATAGTAAAAACTTTGTTGTCATCCTAATCCTATCCTAATCCTAATCCTAATAATATTATAAATCTCATTGTGTGCAAATGTTAGGCTGAAGCCATTGTCAAAATGGAGCATTTAATGATCCTGTATTTTTGTATATAGGTTGATTAAAATCCTCAAATTAACATAGGCTGGTTTTTGTTTATTTTATTCAAATATTTTCTTTAATAATTAAAAATTTCATTATTTTCATAGAGAATAAATGGACATTTTTCCATACAATTTAACCATTTTACTTTATCCTTGCTAGGTGCTTTGATCGTTGCCACAAAAATAAAAACACGGAAAAATAATTTTTCCCCAACAACTAATTTTCAATTGAACGATTTTCACGTGAAAACTGAAAATTAAAAAAATTCAAAAGAAGGTGAATTTTCGTGATATTTGAAACAAAAATATGGAGTATTTGTTATTATACATGAAGTATGAATATCGGTTAAAATAAAAAGATATTTTTCTGTCAAAAACTGCGTTATAATTAGAAGGAAAAGTGCAACAATAATTATATTATTAAAAAATAGATTTCGCTTGGACCATGGAACTATGAAAAGGATCCTCCTCGGCTTGGACAAATATGACGTCATAAATAAAACATGTATTTTCAAATATTCGTAATAATACAAGGAGCATGAATATCAATGTATAATGAAAGTAAATAGATAATGGACGTAATATTTAAGATGAAAACTGAAATATTTTTTATCGATACTGATTAATAATTAGCTTGAATACCAGTTACACACAAATGTGAGTTTTCCGCTAAAATTTACGTCCTGATTGCCAGAAAAAGAAAATTAACAAGAATTGTGCCATTTAAAAGAGATTTCTCTGAGGAAAAAGTGACGTCATATTTGAAATAAAATGGGAATTTTCAAATGTGTTTTAGAAGGAGCGTGAATCAATTCATTACATTAATAATACAAGAATCGGTAAGTTTAGAAAGTAGATGAGTTTCACGTCATATTTAAAACGAAAAATGTAAATATATTTTTTTAGCTTTTTTTTTAGCTTAGCGATTATTATGCATGAATATCAGTTACATACAGATGAGAGTTTTTTGCCAAAAACTACACCATGATTATTAGGAAAATAATAATAATTACGAATCTATTATATTAAAATCTGACCGCCTGTTTGTATTTCGCAGAGGATGTCATAAACTCTCAGAATTTAAAAAAATGATTTAAATTCCGAGATATGATTATTATTATTTTTTATATAAATTTAACGAAGTTGCTCTAAAAATGGCAACTAAATTATTCCAATTTTGTGGATAAAAAAGAAGAAATGAAACGGAATAATATATTTTTTCTCATTAAAATTGAAAAAAAGAATTTATTTTCAATTTGAATAGATGGAAAAGAAAAAAAAATCTTGATTACAGTAATTTTTTTTAAAAATAAAAACGTATTTTCACATATTCAAACTTCATGAGTCAATTTATTCTGGAGAACAAATATCGTCTGTCAACATATTTTCATTTAGAAATAAAGAATTTTTTCTTTTCAGTTGTAGTAGAGCGCCTAGAATATAGGCGCTGTAGTTATAGATTAAATCAAGGAGGCAAATTTAAGCTCCATTCACAAGAATTGAATTTAATGAAAAAGAATATACTATTTCTATTATCTTTGAAGGATGGCTATTAAAACGTTTCACAAAGGCTTTACCAGGTAAACTTGACATATGTTTTTACACAATTCGCCGATTTCCCCGATTTTATTTGGCCCGCCTTTTTTGTTGGTTGCAGTTTCCTTTTCGTGATTATTTGTCACAAAATTTCACTTTTTTAAAACTTAGTTATGTCAAGGCCTCTATAACATAGAAATACTGTATTGTCTCCAATGGAATGTGATCAAGAGTTAGTTAATTATTTACGTTTCTAATTATCGGGAATGAAATATTTTGCTTAATTAATGAATTTATTCTTATTTTAATGATACGTGAACGAAGTCACGGGTAACAGCTAGTATAATACATAATTATACTTAAAGTGTAATTAGAAAAAAAAAATTGGAGAATGTTAGAAATAATGGGCACAGATGTCATATATGCACCACATTGGCACGATCCACCCCCCCCCCCCCCCCCCAGCCAATTTGGCAAAAACTTTGTTTTTGAATATTAGTTACAAATAGCAAGCAATAATAGCACGTGATTTTTTATTTGAATATAAAAATAAACTAACGTAATAAATGAAGGTACTTCTCTATTATCCTGTCGACCACTTTTCATAACAATAAAATAGCCCCAAACTGTAACGCCAAATAAAAGGGAGAACGTTGCCATTGGAATATCAAAATAAATAAATAAATAAAATATAAGAATTTAAGGACACAATTGTTATTTTAATGAATGAAATAACTCATAAATCCGTAAAACAGAATGAATAATACACACAAATGTCGAGTTAAAAACCACTGGATGACATAACAAACACGTAGAATGCTTCTGACATCCAGTCAATGGGACTGCATTTTTGGCATTTCATCTCACAGTTTGGCAATAGTTTTTTGTTATGAAAAGTGGTCGACGGGTTAATAGAGAAGTACCAAAATGTAGTAGCTTCTATTATTTAAAAAAAGGAAATAAAAATAAATAAACTAGTAAATCTACAGATCAGAGGCCTCAACGTCAGCTCAAAAAATCATTGTTCATTAATCTTACTAATTTTTAACATTATCTGAAAAATATTTGACACACTAAAATTCAATCTTTTTAAGTTATTTATACATTGATAAGAATATAAATTTATCGAAAGTTTCGGAAATTTTAGAAGTATCCCCCATTATGCAATGATAGGATAAACTACTTGTTACTGTATTTTTTCAGAATAACAATACATTATTTCAGGGGGGCTCCGCCCCCCTGAACCCCCCCGTTGTCGCTTTAATATTCTATTCTCAATTTCCAGTAATTGTGCTATTTTATTTCTTGAGTATATGTCTGAATGTATTTGCAATTTTTATTTCATTAGAATAACCATATCTTTGTACAAGAGATTTTATCCTATCCTTAAAAGAATAATTATATTTCAACTACTAAACATCATATGTTTCTGAAGTTGAATAAAATTTCGTGTATAATTATACTTATACAAATTTAAATTCCTCTTATTTGACCTATATTCAATTTACGCATTCAACGTTTTTATTATTTTCATTTGGAAAACCGATTTGGTAATCATTTTTTAGTACTTAAAATAAATTCTCATCTATTTCATTAAAAAAAAAGCACATTAAAAACTTAAAACCCGAAAATTGGCAATTTTTAATAAAACTTCGCGTAAAAATAATGCGATCCACTTGAATTTTCCTTTGTTGATATTCTTTGAAATATAGTTGCTTAGCAACCATTTATTGAAAGAGAGAAAAAAAATGCACTGGAAATTTTTGTAAAAAATGATAGAATAAAATGTATTATATTATTAGAGAAGATGTATAAAATTGCACCAAACATTGTACACCTAATTTAAAAAATCTGACGAATGTAATAACAAAATTTCAAATTAATTTGAATAATTTAAGACTTGACTTGATAAATTTTAGACTTCATAACTTACACATTAAATACATTAATCAAATGCGCCATTTTATTTCAATGGATGAAAATTTTCAAAATCGTCTGAATTCCCATAGGAAAGCATTATGATCTAAAAAGAAATGTTTTTCGTAATCTTATTAAATTTATAATCGTGATTTCCTATTGTTTGTGTGAATGATTCGAGTATATCTTGGATTTCGTTCTACTCAGTCGTTTTATTAGGATAAGCAAAAATTCAGAAAATAATTTCATGCTATCCTAGTACCTAAATAGCAATATTTACTTACGTGCCAACCACGAAACACTCGCATCTGATAGATAAGTTGAATAATATCTCGTGTACAAAAGCAACTTATGGAAATGTAAACTGAATCTACTGTATTTCACTTATATCTATTGCAGAAATCTAGTGTTATTACAATTTTTGTTTCGGAAAAACAGTTTTGATGGTCATTCTATAATATTTATTTTACATACGTACATCTTGATCTAACTCGATGGCAATAGCATACTAAAATCTCTCAATAAAATATTAAAAGCACCCAATAAAATATTGTAGCAAAATAGTCTGAATTATTTGAATTTTATTATTTTGATATTCTTTAAAATTTAGTTGCTAGGTTACGGTTAAATTAAAGAGGCAAATAAAAATAAATGCATTTTAAAATTTGCAGAAAATGATAGAATAAAATGTATTATATTATTAGAACAGATGTATAAAATTGCACCAAAAATTATACACCTAATTTAAAAAATCTGACGAATGTATTAACAAAATTTCAAATTAATTTGAATAATTTAAGACCTGACTTGATAAATTTTAGCCTTCATAGCTTACCGTTTAAATACATTAATCAAATGCGACATTTTATTTTCAACGACTGAAAAAATTCAAAATCGTCTGAAATCCCATAGGAAATCATTATGATCAAAAAAGAAATGTTCTATATTTTCCGAACGAATGAACCAAATGTAACTAAAAACTATACAGCTAATTCCGGGTATCTCACCAATATACCTACCAAAAATCAAACTAATCGGATCATTTTTACGGCAGTTATCGCGGAACAGACAGACAGACAAACAGACAGACAGACAGACAGAAACCAAAAACTTTTCGGGTCTCAACAGTAAGCCTTCACTGACGTTTCGGCAATAATGTTTCGGAAGCCTGCGTACAATTTTCGTGCAAAAATATCGGTATTTAGTTGTAAAAACATGAGCAACCTCCCGTCCCCGCATATTCCCAATTTGAGCGAAAATTTTGCAGATTTTATTATTACTAGTAAATCTGCAGATCAGGAGCCTCAACGTCAGCTCAAGTCACTGTTTTTTAATCTCACTTTTCATATTATTTAGCATCTTACAATCCGCAATTTAATTTTTTTCTATTGCATACATATTTACAGGCATATAATTCTTCGGAGGTTTCAGAAATTAGAAACGTTAAATTAAACACGGTTTGTGCAATGATATTCTGAAATTCTTATGAACTTCTTATTCTTGTAACTTTTTAGATAAAAAAAAAAAAAAAACTTTTATTAAAATAAATTCTTCATTTATGCATACCCGCCAATATTTCTAGTCAGAAAACCTTACAATTTTCCCGGTGTACTTCATTGTGCATGTTTAAAAATTTATGTGTAGTAAAAGGTGTTTGTGAAAGCATTTGGTTCGGTAATATATGGTTTGATACAAAATTTACTGATAAATACAAAAATAAATAAATAAATAAATAAACAAGTAACTGTTTAAGTTAAAAAAGAAAGTCAAAGACATAACCCAAATAATTTTAGCACTGATAATTCTTTTTTAATCTACTTTAAATAGGCTTGGTTTGGCTTTACCAAACAATTCTCTGTCATACATTTCTTCAAGCAATCTTTTCATATGCTTTTAAATTATTAAAATAAAAAAGATAAAATTATAAGTAAAAAAAAAAATCAAATAAATGTCTAATCAAAAAAGTTTCAAAATCTCTTAGGTTTTGCATTTGGCTTTGCTGCGAGAAATTTTTAAAATACACAGCACGACTAAAAATTCTCTGGCATAGAATGACACGTTGTGAATTACTGCTTGGCTGCCATGTCGTACCATATTGCTGATCACACGCATCTTTTGTAACATAAACACATTGTGTGCATCAGTTTTATTCTTTTACTCAATAAGTAACATATTTGGAAAATCATTTCTAGTTACACCCAAAAACCTTACAATCTTACCTGTCACCCTTACAACCTTACAATTGGACCCAAATCCTTACATTGTAAGGCTAAACCTTACAAGTTGGCAGGTATGTTTATGTCAATAGAATACAAAAATTTATTTTGCTAATAAATTATTGGAACAAAATTGTGCGTGTTGCTTTTATTATATCTTCTTTGAAATATCGTTGCTAGGCAACTGATAAATTAAAGAGCAAAGTAAAAAGAAATGCATTTTAAAATTTGTAAAAAACATGAAAATAAAAGTTTTATATTTCCGGAACAGATGCAAAAAAATTTCCAATCATTTAAACAATTAATATCTCAATTCTAATAAATGTATCGTCAATTTTTCAAAATTATTGGATATATTTAAAACCTCCATATCGAAAATCAACATCCATAATTTTACGTTGAAATCCATTATTCAAATATGCGATTTCCATTTCGGTTAAAAATTAAATTTGAAAATCGTCTGCAGTCCCATAGGAAAGCATTATAATTTAAAAAGAAATGTTCTATATTTTTCGAACGAATGAACCAAATTTAACCAAAAACTATACAGCTAATTCCGGGTATCTCACCAACATACCCACCAAAAATCAACCTAATCGGATCATTTTTACGGCAGTTATCGCGGAACAGACAGACAGACAGAAACCAAAAACTTTTCGGGTCTCAACAGTAAGCCTTCACTGACGTTTCGGCAATGATAGTTTGATATAAATAAATATTGATATCTATATTAATAAAAGAAAGCTTCGCTCTGTGTGTGTGTGTCTGTTGGCAATGGCTAGCAAAATCTAGCCCACCTAGAAGTCTGAAAATTCAGGAGTGGATAGTCCAAGGTCTGGCTATGTGCACCTGAGTCTCAGAATTTTAATATTAATTAGATTCTCATTAACTATCACTTCTAAAATGACATCTTCTAATCAAAATGGCTAAAGAAAAGAACAGGCACATTGGATTTGCTAGCAGAAATGAACGAATTCGAAATTATTTTACTAATTAGAGAATTTTAAGAAAACTAATTGAGATATCCATTTGAAAATTTCTGAGCCTATGTAAAAAAAAATTCTGCATCTGACTATGTAATTTTTGAAAAATTCGGTTGGTCATTTTTCTTAATTTATACAAAAATCTGCCGGCGCCAGTGAAAACAATCCGAGAAAGTTTCAGACAGGGATCTGCTTTCATTAAAAACTGAACTACAAAGCGATCTGTTTCCCTGCCCAATCCTTCCATTGAGTTTGCGAAAATGAAAGGAAATAATTGCCAATTTTTACTAATGAACAAAAATTTAGGTATCTTATTAAGATATAGATTTGAAATTGAGGTCAGGAAGGGGTGTCATCTGCCGACTATTTTAGTGTAGCGTCTTCGTTATGTTCTCATTATCAGAAAAATGCAATTATTTTTTTAATGATAGCGTTAATGTAGGTGACAGTGGTTTTCTTGAACAAATTATTCATTATATTTGCGGGTATGGGGAGGGAGGGGGTTAACGCCTTTCTCTGAGATTGTAATTATCTTGGGCTCGGGCAATGCCAGGAGGGTTAGCTAGTACATAATAAAAACAAAATAACCAGGTTACCATGTGAGGCATAAAATTGCCATTTTGTTGCAATTGCGCCAATGTGGTGCGTATATGACATCTGTGTCGAAATAATGTTATTCTTTATTAGCTCAGGAAAGGAATGAGAAAATATTGACATTGCTGGAACAAATTTTCATATTTTCTCCCAGAGGGGGGTGTTGCTCCAGCTGCTCTTTTTGTTTGAAAAATAGCACCTTCATAAAAAACACCCACCCTTCTTGCCCTCAGTCAAATAATGGTGTTCTTACTAACTGTCTGTATTATAAAAATTCCTGCATCGTAAAAATTGACTAATTGTCATAACTTGGAAGATTTTATATGTATTAAAATTGCCCTTTAAAAATCTAAAAAGTGCCCTTAAGAATCTAACAAGGTGACTTTAAGAATCGAAAGTGCCTTTTTTTCCATCAACAGTACCCTCCCTTTCCACTAGGGGCAAACTCTGAATTTGTATAAAGCTGATTTCTTTTCCTGTTGATAGACCATGGTGAAAGGGTAATTTTCTCAAAAGACCCCACCTTTAACACTCACAGGTTTCCCCCTCCTGCCATTGTATTTTAGTGTTTTTTAAATGTCTTATCAAATTTAATGTGTTAGTTATGTATCCAGATGTTTGTGTTTTTGAAAGTGGATAATTTCATTAGTCACAGAAATAACAAATATCATGTTTTGCATTTGTACTTCAAAAAATTACTGCTAATCACTTAAATCTAAACTTACACACATGTATGTGTATGCTAACCAAAGCAAATATGAAAATGAGCTACACCCATTCATACACACATCAAGAGTATAAATATTTAAGAATAGCCTGTTATATCTGAAATTCTCAAAATATTAAATAGCAGCAGTATTACTACCCAGTATGGATTATTAGCATCCAGTGTTTCAAATTTAAAAAAAGAAAAACAAGTTTTGATGCCTTTTTTAATCCCTGACTAATTTTTATTTGGTGTGTATGAGTTAAATAGTAAAAAGTAAAAAAAAAAAAAAAAAAAAATCAACTTTTACCAGAAAAGCTCTTGCTGTGCTGCTTTTCTCTTATATATTCTTTTACAATAGCTGTTGAGTAGATATCATTCTTTCATTCTTCTTTAGCTCCAATTTGCAATAAATGTATTATCGAAAAAGTAGAATGAGCAAATAAGATACTGGCTCCACATACTTTTACTTGTAGAAATTTATTATACTTGCTATGCTTATTTTATATAAAAGAATGAATGACTTGATTACTTAAAGGAAATTATGACATTGCAAATTATAGAGGATTTAAATATCATTTTTAAATGAAATGCTTTTTGTGCCAAATAAAAACTTGCTTTTTACACGTCACTGTATTTATTTTTTTACAAGCCTAAGGAGTTAAGCTTAGAAACAATTATTTAAAGTTTTTTTTAAATTATTATTCATAAGGAAAAATATTTATAGAAACTTTCCAAATTATGTTCATCTTAGATTTTAATACATTTTTATGTCATTTTAAACATTTAGAAAATTTATGATTTTAATCAGATTTTTTAAAAAATCAGTTGATTAAAATCACAAGTTAATTACTGATTTAAATCATCTGATTAAAATCGTTGACACCCTATTTGAAAATCGTAGAAGTTTTAACTTCTCTCTGTATTTATAGTAATTTATAAAGAAATATCACATTTCTTTTCCTGTGAAATATTAATCTATGATACAGTACAAAGACCAAAATCTGGAATCCTCCGAACCTCAACAATTCCGGATTTCGGAATTCTCTGAATTTTGGATCATTTCCAGTTTATTTGCCAAAAAAAAAAAAATAAATAATAATAATAATAATAACTAATCTAACACCCCTCCCTGCATCCAGTGAATTATTTACGTCATGGAAACATTTTCAATACTAAGAAGATAACTCTAAAGCAGATATTTTAATATTGGAATATTATTTAAAAAAAGGTTAGAAAAAAACTTTCATCACAATTATATATTTTTATTTTATTAAAATTTTTATAGGAATTTTAGCTTTATTAATTTCATAGCGATTTTTCCACATTGGTAAAAGTAATCGTGCTTCAATCTTTCAACCCAATATAGTAAATGTTGACCTCTTTTCAATAAAGTTTATTAGGAATTCGTACAGCGATTTTTAGCGTTTTCCCATGTTTCATGGTAATTTTTTTGTCATTCGTAAAAGAAATTCAGTTTCAAACTTTTAGCCTAATATAATATATTTTGTCCTCTGCAATTTTTGAATTTGTAGCGATTTTTAATCCAGTTTTCAAAGCGATTTTTAGCATTTTTGCATATTTCATGACATGGTTTTGTCATGCGGGAAAGACAATGCTTTAGTATAAATAGAGGTAAATTTATAGTAAATTCTATAGTAAAATATTTTTTTTATTATTTAAAAATTTTTGTAGTAAAACCTATAGTAAATTTTGTCCTCTGCAATTTTTTTAATTTTTTTTGCGACAATTTTTTCACATTATTATTATTTAAAAAAATGTGTTCTTTTAGCAGAATATAGTAAATGGAGTTTTTTCGGAATTCGTACAGCAATTTTTTAATTTTTTGTGTTATGAAGATTTTTTTTTTTACATTTATAAAAGGAATTCAGGTTCAGACGTTTAGCCTAATATAATAAATTTTATCCCCTGCAATTTTTGAACTTTTTTTTTTTATAGTGTTTTGTTGCAATTTTTCAAAAAAAAAAAAAAAAAAAAAAAAAAAAGTTAAGATTTTGGAGAATTCTGAATTTCAGACATCCGGATTTGAGACTTTGGACTGTACTTACTTTCAAATTATTTAATTCTTTTCAAATAAAATTTGTTTTTTAAAGTAAGAATTAGGAAGTTGTAAAGATGAAAAAAGTAATTTATTTGAAAACTAATCAGGTAAATTTTGGGAATGGAGAAAATATAATGCTAGAAATATAAATAAATATAAAATCACAATAAAAAAAAAATCAAGAGATTTTGGAGAAAATTTATGATAATAATTTATAACATTAAGGTTCTTGTCAAATCTAAACTCAGAATTTTCTGACATATTGATGAAGTTACTTTTATTATTAAATGCATGAAATTTCCAGGTATTCTTATTCAAATATTAACAAATCAAATATTGTTTCTTTTTTCCCAATAAAAGCAAACAATCTTTCAAAAAATGATGTGAAATTTGGCGATTAAATTTTTTTTTAGAGATATCATTGCCAAAGACAGTCATCATTGGGGAGCAATTAATATAACTCCAGACATAAAACTTTTTAGAAAAATGATACACACTTTATTATTTCTACTTCAGTTGTAATAAAAATATATAGAAAAATCTATATAATACGAACGTCAAATTCACCCAATAAAATATTTATAAAGCATAATGTAAACACATTGATAAGTTACGTTACTATCGAGGTGCAATAAATCGAAATACAGCTTCAAAACATTAAAATTGTAAGATGTTAAAATTTCATGAGCTTTCGGCTAAACATTAGCCTTCCTCAGATGAACAACAAGCAGTCGAGGAGACGCCGCTCCGAAATGGCGCGTTTTGGACAGGCTGGGAATGGGCGAAACCAAACAGACATGAAATGAAGGGGGTGACTGAAGTCCGGATGATACCATTACAAGCTTGGGGGGGGTCAGGAGAAACCGAAAACCCCAGTGATACCTAGTATATTGTACCATAAACGAGGGATCTGATAAGATAATACATCATTACATGCATTATCACCTCTTTTCAAAACTTATAGGGACTCTCTGATTATGCAACTATTATATTGTGAACCTCGTGAAATTATTTTAGCTTAACTGAAAAATACATCAATATCTTTGGCCTGATTTAATCTGGATAAAGCAGTGGATAATTTACCTTTTTTCATATCAGCTGTATGCTCTTTAATCCTTTCTTTTAATTTGCGAGTTGTCATGCCTATATATGAATATATTTTAGAACTGCCATTAACTTTAAAAGGAATAATATAAATGCCAGATTTATCTCGGTTATCAATAGGGTCGATCATTCTATGTACCAAATATTTAAGCTTGGTTGGGGGTTTAGCGATAAGAGTTACATTATATTTCTTTAATGCGTATTTAATCCGCTCAAACAGATGCGGGATATAATCTATACTGTAGAATTTTGAAGATTGCATATCTTTTTTAACTATTGTAGCTTGTTTATTTCTGTACTCATAAATTAACTTATTAATAAATTTGTTTGAAAAACCATTTTCATATGCAATCACTTTAATTTTGTTCAACTCCTCATTTAAATAACATTCTGAACTAACCTCAAACGTCCTTTTGATATAAAACCGATATGCTGCTGCTTTGTAATTAAACGGAACATTACTATTGTATGATATTGTGTTATTGGATCTGCAAGGTTTTCTATAAACTTTCCTATCAATGCTACGTGTTGAAATATTTTTAATAAGTTCCATATCTAAAAATGGTAATGAACTATTTTCTTCAATTTCACAAGTAAATTGTATATTTCTATCTATACTGTTGGCATGCACCAGAAAATCATTTAATGCGTATTCCGTGATACCGTGATTCCATATGAGTAGTATGTCATCGACATATCTAACCCATAATGCAGGTTTAAAGGGGATGTAGAAATTATACGTTTTTCCAGAGGTCGTAATTTTAATTCTGCCAGTAATCCAGAGATAGGTGAACCCATAGGGGCTCCCTCAGATTGTTTATAATAACATCCGTTAAATAAGAAAACGTTGCTGTTAGTAATTAAGTTTATACTGGAAATCAGAGTATGTTTAATACTGTCATTATAAGCTGGGTTATTTATAATGCTATTTTCAATAATAGGTTTAACTTCCTGAACATCAATAGAAGGATACAGAGATTTAATATCAAAACTTGCTAGAATGCTGTTATCTTCCAGTAACTGGAAGATAACAGCATTCTAGCAAGTTTTGATATTAAATCTCTGTATCCTTCTATTGATGTTCAGGAAGTTATATTGAATTACTATTATTGAAAATAGCATTATAAATAACCCAGCTTATAATGACAGTATTAAACATATTCTGATTTCCAGTATAAACTTAATTACTAACAGCAATGTTTTCTTCAAAATTCTACAGTATAGATTATATCCCGCATCTGTTTGAGCGGATTAAATACGCATTAAAGAAATATAATGCAACTCTTATCGCTAAACCCCCAACCAAGCTTAAATATTTGGTACATAGAATGATTGACCCTATTGATAACTGAGATAAATCTGGCATTTATATTATTCCTTTTAAAGTTAATGGCAGTTCTAAAATATATTCATATATAGGCATGACAACTCGCAAATTAAAAGAAAGGATTAAAGAGCATACAGCTGATATGAAAAAAGGTAAATTATCCACTGCTTTATCCAGATTAAATCAGGCCAAAGATAGTGATGTATTTTTCAGTAAAGCTAAAATAATTTCACGAGGTATACAGTATAATAGTTGCATAATCAGAGAGTCCCTAGAGATTTTGAAAAGAGGTGATAATGCATGTAATGATGTATTATCTTATCAGATCCCTCGTTTATGGTACAATATACTAGGTCTGATCCCCCCCCCCCCCCGCTTGTAATGGTATCATCCGGACTTCAGTCACCCCCTTCATTTCATGTCTGTTTGGTTTCGCCCATTACCAGCCTGTCCAAAACGCGCCATTTCGGAGCGGCGTCTCTTCGACTGCTTGTTGTTCATCTGAGGAAGGCTAATGCTTAGCCGAAAGCTCATGAAATTTTAACATCTTACAGCTTTAATGTTTTGAAGCTGTATTTCGATTTATTGCACCTCGATAGTAACGTAACTTATCAATGTGTTTACATTGTGCTTTATTCAGTTGAGAAATGGCACTTACTTAAAGCCGATTTTCTCATAACACTTAACTTAAATAAGCAGATAACGCTAAATGGTGCTTAGCTGGAATTGATTGTCTCATAATGTAAGGTAGACATGTAGTTGAATATTTGGTGAATGAAACAATAGAAAAATAAAGATATGTAAAGATGTTTCTTCATAAAAATAGGCAAGAGAGTTTAATCCAGTCAGATTTTATTTGAAGTAGATATCAACAGACGAAATGAATAACATAGTCCAGTTTGATAATTCAGCAGAATAAACAATTAGATGATCTTGAATAATATTATAGTATAGCCAACACATATTAACATAAACCACAAACATAACTTAAATAAATCATACTTATCGGACATGAGTAAAGAGCTGCAAAGTTATAGCGACACTTAATCCTGTAAGACAACACGCACATTCCATCACCACGGCTTGAGCTAAACTGAAACTTGATCGCTTCCGTGAAGATCGAAAACAATAAACCGAATCACTGATGAAAGCGAAGTACCGCGTATAAATACTTGGCCAACAGCTCATCTACCAATGACAATGAAATTCTAGAATCGTCACGGAAGTGACGCGAGGCCTACCGCATGAATAATTATTGGAGTAGCAAATCAGAGAATAACTTCCCTGTCGCCATCTATCGTAGAACCAGCGAACTTGCTAATCGATTATTCGATTCCAGGCTTAATCGAATATCACTGTGTGTGTTGACTGGGAAAAGCAGCAGCGTGACGTTTAAATGTTTGTAAAGTAAATTGAAATTAACAACTATTGTAAAGTAAAATTTACTGTTTCTAATGAATAAAATAAAAGCAATAAACGAAGAATGGGTAAGTTAAACATATATTAATTACTGAAATTACGTTTTACATGATAAATATATACTGATGTTTATGAAATTTATACAGTGATATAATGAAAGATAAAATATGGATGAAAGTTAATGAGTGCATGTTTAAAAGTGTATATGAGGCAGTAAGACAAACTATTAAATGGAGGCTTGTTTTTACAACAAGTTGTAATGTTTGAAACTTTCATGTTTTTTATGTGTAAAAAATGACTCCATGAATATATCTGAAAATTTTGCAATGTTGAGTAGGGATTGGAGTAGCAAATCAGAGAATAACTTCCCTGTCGCCATCTATCGTAGAACCAGCGAACTTGCTAATCGATTATTCGATTCCAGGCTTAATCGAATATCACTGTGTGTGTTGACTGGGAAAAGCAGCAGCGTGACGTTCAGCGTGGCGTTCTTTTGTCTCTCTATCTTTTTATTTATTTATTTATTTTTTAAGAATAATCTTAACCTATATTTTTCAACAAAATGAAATACATTTAAAAAATTATCAAATTATCAGTGAAGGATATGAAAAATATTTTTAATAAGTATTTTTGCTTTAAAACGTGTTCAATACTTTCGTGTTATAGCAGACCCCGAGGATGAAGCACCAAGCAACTAAGATTTATCGCCAAATTACAAAGCATATATGATGTATATATAACATTTCGTGATGCATATTGTCCAGTTTTAGTCATATATGATGCATATATATATGACATGTATATGATATATATAATGTCATATACGGCACATATATGAGCATTAGAAGTATATATATGCATATACATGAGGTTTATTAAAACTTTGCTATGATCTTGGCAAAATTGTAGTCTGCAATCTTGGCATAATCATAATTCTGGGAGCCACTATAACACGAAAGTTCCACTCCACATGTTCTTTTAAAGTAAGTTTTACATTTCCTGCAATACATCAAATTCATCCAAGAAAACATTTTCTTATTTTATTTTTTTCAGTGCATCAAAATTTGTAGCTCTTATGTAGAATTTCCATAAATCTCGAATGCTCCTGAGATGAAATTAACATCTCATGACATGAATCCTTTATTTATGCTAACTTATGAAGAAAGTTCGAAGAAACTCATATTCACCCAACCTCACTTGTATCTTGTATGGATGTTTTTGTTCCTTCTCTGACAATTTGTATCTGGTTAAAAGTGACTCATGGCTTGTTCATCTCAAATCACGAAACCCACTGCAGTCAAAGCAATAGCTATGAGTCAGTGAAAATGACAGTTGTGTGAGCGATGGTTATAAAAACAATTATTCCAGGAAAGAGAAGCTATAAACAAAAACAAAATGACACCAAGTGATAGGGATTTGATTCAGTACCAGATTTGCAGGGTTGTATTGGTTTTAACCATAACGGTTTAAACCAGCGGTTTTAACTGGTTAAAACCGCCCCGGTCAAAATCAATTTTGACCATTTTGACCACTGAAATTCAATATTCAATACTAATCAAATATATTTTACTAGCACATGTTAAAACTAAGTTAACATTTGTTAAAAATATATTATAAATAACATAACACTAGCAAACACCAAATTAAAAGAAAAGTCATAACACAAATAACATAACACAGGGTTCGCAGCGTTCCTAAATTTGTCTACCTTTGCTACCACTATTATAAAAAGGTAAACTTTGTCGTATATTTCTATTGCAGACGTTAAAGGAATATACCACGAAGAGTTTTGTTTTAAAATAGTGGTAGCAAAGGTAGAAAAATTTAGGAACGCTGCGAGCCCTGCATAACACCAAGATACAATACAAATATTTTTAATTATTCTTTACACAAGCTCTTTTATGTAATTTGTGTTTAATTAAAAAAAAATGATTACAAGTAACAAGTTTTACAGTTGTCCCTAAACTTAGACGGTTTCGTAATTTATTTTGGATTATTCCAAACTTAGAAAATAATCTTTCTATTGATGAAGAGCTAGCACAACAGTTCATTAGATGTCATGTGAATTCAACAAATTTTATATCAATGCCTGTTATCTTCTTCATTGCTGTCCACCCGCCAGACATCGGGTCCAACTGTATCTTTTACACTTTCAGAAAAATAGGATTTTGGATATGGTGAGGATTCTGCTTGAAATGCAATCACAAGAGGCAAAAATGTAAGATCAATATTATCATGTAACCACTGTCTTGCTATTTCTTTCTTTTCTTCATCAATACCTTTACCCATGTAGATAGGATTCAGCATATGTGCCATGTTTTGTGTTTTTAACTGCAACTGAATTATACTATTACAATTGCATAGTCCATTTTTAACACTTATTGTATTGTATAAGCATATTTTACTAATGAACCTCATAAACTTGTCAGTGTATTTTTTTAACTGCACTGTTACTTTTATTACTTATTAAGATATTTTTAATTGCAAAAAATAATAATAATTATAATTAAGACTATTTAAAACTATTTGTAACAGTTCTGACCATTTTTTACCACTTTTGACCAATTTTGGACGCTTAAAACCACTTTTATCCAGTGTCCTGGTCAAAATCAGTTTTGACCGGTTAAAATTACAACCCTGCAGATTTGGGATACTCTGAAAATAGTCTACCCATCACGTCTTGTGCCTAACAGCCTTCCTCCTATTCCTTCCAAAGGAAAAAAAAAAATTGTTTATGAAATATTTTTATGAATCTATACTTTAAAGCAAATGTCCATAAGCCGTGTTTTTGGCCCATGAAATAGACTAAAATTTGACTTTGTTATACTGACTTAATTATTCCACTTTTTAATATTAGAAGTTTATCCTGTACAATTCCAACAATAGTTTTTGCATTTTGTTTGGATTTATGTGACTTACACAAGCTCAAAGTTCGTATGATTCATAGTTTTGGATGAAAAATACGCAATTTCGCCTCATTTTACCTCTATTATTTACAGGAGCACCATCGTGCAACACTTTCTTATTTACATATATTATAAAATACATCAAAATGTACAACATAAGTAAAAATAAAAGTGTTGCAAAGCTGCACTCATAGTAAAATATTAAAAATTATTTAAAAATGAGGAGAAATTGCCTATTTTTCATCAAAAACTACAAATAATACAAACTTTGAGCTTGTGTAAGTTATATAAAAACGAACAAAATGCAAAAACTAGTGTTGAAATCGTACAGGATAAACCTTTTAATGTTAAAAAGTGAAATAATGAAGTCAGTATAACAAAATCGAATTTTAGTCTTATTTCATGGACCAAAAACACGGCTTATGGACCCTGATCCTTTATGTATCTTTATGTATTCATCCACTATAATTAAGTTTAATTCTAGTGCGAACAAAATTGTGGTATTTTTAATGAGACTATTTTTTAGCTGAGCCGCTGTATAATCTTAGAGTTCTAGAGCGTTTCTCTCATTTGCTTAACCCTCTCATCAGTCCTACACACAAAAATATTTACAAGTTTAACTTATTTTTATGACAAGAGATCGCTTCTAGAATTTTTAGAAGCACCTGTAGATTAAAATAATAAGAAAAATAAATAATTATAATAATAGAGTATGGACTGCTTCTTTGCATTCATGAAGAAGACACTCTAGATATCTATGTATTTAAAGATTAAAAATTGAACATAGTTTAATTAATTACTATTTAAAAAAAAAAAAAAAAAAAAAAAAAAAGATCTACTCACGGCTTCTGATTGTTTTTCAGGCAAATTTCCGAATTCTTTAAAGTATATGATACAGAAGTTTTCCTTTTCGGATGAGGATTCCACAGCAAGAACTCCATACTCGTTAGTAGATGCCTTAAAAGAAACAAAGACTAAATTTATCTTTCGATTTTTGAACTCGGCAGACAGTAGAAACTATGCAGCAAGGCCAGTGACGGATCTAAGGGGGGGTTAGCCGGGGCAGCTGCCCCGGGTGCAAGACTTGGAAGGGCGTAAAAATGAGGAATCATAAAAGATTAAGAATAAAGGAAAATCAGAAATTTACCTGAAAAGATATTCAATTTTATTTTGTTAAATGGCGGTTTACTTTGGTTGTACAAGGATCAGAAATAAAAAATTAATTAATTTGTATTACATTATATAAATATCACATTGGTACCAGTATTTTTTTTAAAAAAATATTTATTTAAAATTCAAAGATTTTGCGTTACTTCTTTTCCGATATTGTTTCGGTTATGTTCAAAAGACATTCGGGTGATTATTACAGAAAGAAGGCTAAAAAAACAGAGGAGGAGGCTTTACAGCTATCATCTAGTATGTCCTCATGGCTTAAGCCGAGTGATATTCATGAAGGTAAGCAACCAAGGTAATTTTTTTTATACCTGCTACACCATATAATAATTTTTATGTATTATTTCTGTTCTAAAAATCTCCTTTTCTATGCAATAACTGAGATATGTAAAAAAATAATTATAAATCGACTTTTTATTAATTTCTTCTAAATTTAGATATTCTTGTAATTAACAGACATTTTTCTCTAAAAAGGAAAATGAAACTTATACTCTGTTGAGAATTCAACGCGTTCTGGCCCTTTAACCCCTTGGGGACGAGCGACACGTATATGTGACGCATAAGATGCTCAAAATCCTCGATTATTCCCATAAGCTATTTTTTTATTGAAAGCTTTGCCTTATCTAATGATAGCATTTCTGCGATTCAATTAGGCGAAAATTTCTGTTTTTGAAAAACCGGTGGTAAAAGATTAAAAATTCTGTAAAGGACGCTCGTCGCGAAGGGGTTAAAGCCATTTTATTTATGTAGATAAAAATGTTTTCTATCCATGGGAATCAGTTTTATGTTTTTATTATTTATGTATTTCAGTTGTTAATAAGCCTTTTAAATTTTGATTTCCAAAATATTGCACCTATACTTTTTAAAAATTAATTAAATCTTTCATTAGAAATGTTTATCTAATAAAATATGTTAACTTAAAAGTTGTACTTCACAATCACACCACTTGTACTAATTTTGAAGCAAAATAAGTACATTAATTAAATTTAAATGGCGTAGGTTAACATAGCAATAAATTTAAACTTTACTTTTAATCAAGATCGTCATGATTGTTTACATTTTTTGCTATGCTTATATTTTCGCTTCAAATCTCCTATTTCCTTTTACTTAAAATAACGAATAAAGTTTATGACAGTTCTACTATAATTTTTAAAATGTTATAGTTATTTGAAAAAATGTTTCCTGCTTTAAAAAAATGCTTGATTCTTTATTTCTAATGTAGTTCAATAACAAATATTTTGAAACTTATTAATGGAACATTTACTCAGCAACCAAGTATAGTTGACAAAAAACTGAATATTATTACCATTTTAAGAGGTAATTTCTGGCAGTCAGACTCATGGTCATCACTCTAATTTTCATACGTTATATTACCGTGAAAGTTGTACAGAATATTTGGTATGTGTTTTCAGATTTTTATATATTAAATATTTATTTTAAAACTTTTATAGTATTAGTCATATTTTAGAATTGTTTATGCAGTAAAAATGAGAAAGAACAAATTATCCGTTTTAGCATTAAAAGATTAGTATTAGAACCGGGGAAATTTTACTAAAGTTTTATAAAAAATATTTTATATCAGCATTTTTATTTAAAACTATTTAACTTACATATTGAATTAATTTTTGTAAAGCATACATGGTTGGGGCTTATTAAACTTTAGCTCTTGGGTAGACCTCCTCACCTAGCTGAACCTGGGAAACATACATTTAACTTATACTTATTTTATAAAGAGTTTCTTGATATGAATCGACGTGTATTTATTTGGTAATGATTCTCATCAGTGACCCATTACCGCAGTTCTGTTTTAAGAATTTAAAACAAGCCTGCAGATGTTGACTTGGAGACCTTTTATCAGCGCCGAAGGGCGGGCGATCACCACATCGCCGCTCCTTTGAATCCACCAATGTTGTTGTTTCTAATCCTAAATGATCTAGCCAATAGGCTAGACCAAGTCCATGAGACCAAAAATTTGGAGGAAGTCCAAAACGATGAAAGGACATTCAAAAGGTCATTCCTAGTCAAGTCCAAACAGGAAAGATTTGGTCAAGGGTGGACAGCGCAGTCTTGCATTTTCCACAAATGGGGAAAATCTTGATACCATTGTCAAATTTCAGGCATCTCAAGTGTCCACTCAAGAATCTTGAAATAACAGACTGTTGGTCACGGCTACCCCCAAGAGTAATAGCTCCTACAGGCTTTTTGCCACAGTACCAATTGTGAACTGGAGGGGAACATCAAGATGCGTTGAGAGTATATTTGGCTCTTGAACAGATCTCCAGAAAAGTCAAGGTGGAAGTGTATCAAAGAGCGTATCATATCTGCCATTTCATTACCATCAATGTCAACATGCGAAGGGATCCATTGTTATACATAGATAAAGTTACTGTTTCTAACTGATGTATTTATTTTTATAGTACATTGTTTGTATAAATAAGAATAATATGTATATTTTTTAGAACTTTTGTAACATATAAAATGAATGCCCGTATATAGCTTGCAAATTAAAATTACCTTATGACGACATAATAAAAACTTTTGCATAAAAAAGCTCGCAAAGTAAATCTTTAATAGGTATTGTAGATGTTAAAACAGGTATATTTTCTGTAATTTTTGTATTGTGTAATATTGTATTTTTCATATAAAAAAATGCATAGTAAAAATACAGATTTTGAGTATTGAGTATTAAAATTACTTTCTTAGGCAATTATTTACGCAGATTTTATTCTGATATTCTTGGGAGCAGGGGGGGGGGGCGCAAATCCACAAGCTTGCCCCGGCTAAAATTTAGTCTAGATCCGTCCCTGAGCAAGGCACACTGTGAACTGTAGATTATACTGTAAGATCTTTAAACTTAGTTTCCAATCGGAAAGTTTTGCATTCAAAGGCTAACAAAACAATACATATACGGGAGACCGGTACACAGTGGACCACTTTTTAAGTTAACATTTTTTTTCTCTTTAACCGACTGACCGATCTGTATGAAAATATTTTTGAATATTCCTTAAACCTTCTTACAACCATCATAATTTTCTCACAACATAGTTTTCAATACATTTTTCAAAAAAAAAAAAATAAAAAAAAAATTATATACACTTGTAAAGTGGACCAGTGAAGCGGGGTACAGTGGACCACTATTAGGTATTATCTAAAATACAATATAAATTCTATTTTTCATTAATCTAATTCTTTTTTGTTGCCCCTTCACCCGCTGTTGTAATTTGGAATACATTTCATTTTGCATCATCCAAACCCCCTTTCTACTTAAAGTTTTGCAAGATCAAAAGACAATTAGACCTACGCAGTGTAGAAGTAAAAATGTACTTTGGTTTGCTGATAAAGAGACAATGAGACTGTGACACATATGCGCAACATTATGTTTATTCCATAACTGTTTAGAATATTTTTTTATTAGAACGTTTAGTTTAGTTTTGTGATTATGATTGTTTGAGAGCGTTTCGCTCAGTTCAAAAAATGTATATAATAATTTGTGTTCGTCGTGTGATGTATTATTAAATACCTAGTGATGTATAATAAGATTTTGAATTTTATTTGTGTCAAGAATTGTCTCTCGTGAACATGTTTCGCTTACTGAAAGATATGGATTATTGAAGATTCGGAGCCCTGATGTCCCGTTGGAATTTAGAGGTAAGAAAATGTGTATCTTACCAATTTTATTTTAACTAGAGTTTTTAGAAATCAATAGTATCAAATTGATTATTTATATGTTGTCAGCTTTGACTGATACGTAATATAGGCAGTCGGAGTTGTCACAAAACCTGCAAAATAACAGTAATATAAATTTTGAAACAAAAACAAAAAATTAATTATATTTTGAAAATAATAACAGATTAATACAGAAACAATTGCAATTTAGTTGAAGTTATTACTTAAGTACAAAAAAATCAGCGCACATTAAAATTTGCAAATGAAATTCCAAACTACTTATGAGTAAGATTGAGCCTGGAATTTTCAAGAAATAATTTTGGGTCTGAGAGCAACATTATGACATCACTGACATCAACAGTAGATTCATCTACAGTTTCGGGAGAAATAAACCAATTTCCATTCAATTTGCGTCTCATGAATCTTACTTGAACAAAATCATCAACCATTAGACTACAGTTATATTTATCAAAGGCAGTAAATACAAAACAAAATATTTCTTACTATGTTAAATAAATTGTTATTTTTATTTGTTTACTTTATTTTACAGTTAAATCTACCTTAAAACAATCTTTCTTGAAAGAAAATAAGCAATTATGAAATATTTTTAACATTCTGCATTACAGGAGCAGAGTGGATTGTGGACCACTGTGCCCCAGGAGTGGATGGTCCACTGTACCCCATGTTGAAGTTCAATAAATAATCATATTAATATTATTTATAGCTTTCTTTTAAACATATTACCTTTAAAGTAAAATAAAAACAAGTATCTCAGCTTTGCAAAAAAGCTGTTTTATTTTATTTATCTATAACCTTTAATTACCAAAAAATAAAAATATGATGATGATGAAAAATTTTACTTTTAGAAGCTCAAAACAACCCATCGGGATAAAATAGTTCAATCTGAGCTAAACATATTTTCTGAAGGCTATAAATAATCATTGCAGTGCTGTTGTCTATTAGGATAGAAGAGAAGCTTTAAAAAAAATTAAATAAATAAAATATTAGGGGGTGGTCCACGCTGTGCCCATAGGTCCAGTGTGTACCGGTGTCCCCTACATTTGAAATGACATAGTACATTTGTAACACATGAAATTATGTTTGTTCCTTTTAAAATAAAAACAATTTATATAAATTTTTTCTAATAATATGAAATACGTGAAAACATTATTCTTGGGAAATATCACAGATAAAATGCAAAATAACAACATGATATACCCGTACAACAGGATTCTCTACGTAGATGTAAGGTTCCGCATCTGTTATACCTAAGGTTTAACACGTTTCTCGCAAGAAAAAAGGATCCCAAAATGGCAGGAAATGTGTGCAAACTTTTCAAAATTTCTGCACGAGGAATCCTAAATCCTACGTTTACAACATTTAATTTTATCTTTTTGTAAGGTTGCACAGAGTGAAAATTTAACCCATGCACATAAATAAGCATGTAATTTTTCTAAAAATTCTATTTATATCACTTTTTTTTTCATAATATTGAACAGAATTTTGATTTAAAATATTCTACTTTTTCATCCAATAACGCATTTTAATTTTAATTGAAACTTGATAATCATTTGATTGCGGATCTGGACAGCATTCCATTTTTGATTTTTTCTTTTATTATTATGCATTTATTAATTATTGCTTTATAACCTTTTCTTCAGTTTTTTTCCTTCAACCTATAAACACTGAAATGTTATTAAAATGCTATTAAAAAATAAAAAAAAAAATCACAATTTTTTTCTAGTTGATTCCATTTTGACAACATTAAAAATATATAAAATTTTATTAGATTATCTTATTTCTTTCATTATTATTGACATTACTTTAATGCAAAACTGTTTTCTTTCATTTAGAAAACTTCATTTATCATAAAAAAATATATGAAATTATATTTATAAGTAAAAAACTTTAAGTAAACTGGTATTGTAAAACAGTTTTCGAAAAACTCATGGCATTTTACAAATTCGTAGCAATAGAGAAAAAAAAAATTGCAAAATTCAGATGAATCATCTTGGAAATCTGCGATGCGATAAATGTTCAATCCCATAGTTCATAAAGCAGAAATGAATTGAGAAATACGAGATAAGGGAGTGAGTGGTGTCTTTGATTGTCATGGCAACCAGGGAAGATGGAAGGGATGATTATTGTCCTATTGATTTTCACTGCTTTTAAGGATTTAATTATGCTAAAAAAATAATGCATAATACTGTGTTTGCACCCTCATGAAAAAAGTTTTATGAGAGCTCAAGAAGAGTACATACATTTAAAATATAAAAACAATTTTTGGTACTTCTCTATTATCCCGTTGACCACTTTTCATAACAAAAAATGATCGCCAAATAAACAAATGGAAGAATGTTGCCATTGGAATATCAAAATAAATAAATACATAAAATATAAGAATTTAAGAACACACTTGTTATTTTAATGAATGAAATAACTCATAAATCGGCAAAATACAATGAAAAATACATGCAAATAATGGGTACTTACGTATTATCCGTGCCAGGAGATTGATCGCCAAAAATGGTTGCCAAGTACCAATCGTGTTTATCGTTGTCAATCATGTTTTCAAATGCAGTAATTTAACGTTATCAAATAACATTGTTAAAAATGGTAATTAATATAAAATAAATAAAATGTAATATATGTTTATTAAATTTATAAAATTGTTAATAATAGTAAATAAAATTATTTTAGTAAAATTAATAAATGGTAAATAGCATAGTAAATAAGAAAGAATAATATTATAGATTATTCCCAGGCATGTACCATGCAGCAAGAAAACAAAATATAATGGTTACTATCAGGGATCATTCTAGAACATAAAAAAGGGCAGGGTGCACATTACATAATAAGGGCAATTTCATTGAAAAGGGCACATCATTTTATAAAAAGGGCATTTTTGTAATAAGTGCATATAACAATAAACTGGTCGGGAGGGAAGACTGTCAACAGCTTAAAGTACTCCTTAATTTAAATATCCAGTAACATTTCTAATTTCCATAACTTTACTGTTTGAAAAGTATTAAAAATAGCAAAATGAAACTTGTTCTCGATTTTTATTGTAAAATTGTTTACTATATTCACAGTCATTTCCCCCTTTTCCTACGATATTCAAAAACTTCTCTCTAAAACTTTTATTCACCAGATAACTTTTTCCCGGTTTTAGCAAAACTGGTTTTGAAAAAGCTACAAAGTAAAAGTTTTAAAGCTACTTCTCAAATTTTTTATAGAACTTATGTAAGTTATCATGTGGTCAAAGGCCAGAATGCCTGATCTAATACTATATTTCACTAGACAAGGTGAAATTAATCAATGACCCTTGGTTACCCTATTTATGTCTTGTTCAATGGCAAAAATAAATGAAAAAATGAATCGCTCAAAGTCACAGATTAGACATACCAGGGCATTTCACAGAGAAATAAAGAGGGAAAAAAAGGAGTACTCCTGATGTACCATTCTAAAAATAAGAGGTAAGTAAAGAATTTTTGAAGGTACAATGCAAACAAGGCAATATTCTTCCCAATAAAAAGCTGGTAGAATTCTACCTGAAGAAAGGGCAAGGAGGGTAGAATTCTACCAGGAAAAGGGGCAAGGAGGGTAGAATTCTACCAGGAAAAGGGGCAAGGAGGGTGGGATTTTATCTAAAAAGGGCATGAGGGCAGGCCGCCCTTCTGAAACTCTCTAGAATGGTCCCTGCTATAATTAGTAATATTGGCTCCATGCCTGGCGCAGTTGGCTTAAAACTGGCACAGTACCACTGGTAAGTATCAAATAATGTCGAATTAAAAACCACTGGATGACATAACAAACACGTAGAATGCTTCTGACATCACATCAATGGGACTGCATTTTTTATGTTTAATCTAACAGTTTGGCGATCGTTTTTTTGTTATGAAAAGTGGTCGAAGGGATAATAGAGAAGTACCTAATATTTATATATATAATATAATATATACATATATATCACGGTACTTTTCGGTTAGCCGGGCGCCAGTGATATATGTACGTATATAAATATGTATGTATATGAATATATATGTATATTCATACATATATGTGTGTACATATATGTATGTATATATATGCGTATGTAGATATTTTTGTAACTATATATATATGTGTATATATACATGTATATAAATCACTGGCGCCCGGCTAACCGAAAAGTACCTATATCACTAGTGACCGGCTAACATAAAAGTGCCGAAAAACTAAACTGACTTATTAACAAAATAAATAAAAAGAGAATACAGGCTAAGCTCTGTGGTCAGCCATCTTATCTTTTAAATCAAAATATTTCAACTTTCATTATTAAATATAAATTAGTCAATAAAAGTAAATAACGTAATAATAAGTAAACATGAATGAAAATTATTTTGGAAATGAGAAACAAAACAAATGTGTTTTGATTTAAAAAACAAGATGGCGGACTGCAGGCGAATCCCACAACTGCTCCGGAATACGTGCTAACGCTGCATTTGAAATTAAATGTGACGTCGCACTTATGTATAACTGCTGTATTAAATTTTATAGTTTTTTTTTTTTATGAAAAGTGGTCGAAGGGATAATGGAGAAGTACTGAAATTTATATAAAATAGTATGAAAAGATGGCCACTAAGACCATCATGTAGGTATAATTAAAAAAAATTTCAGAAATATGTTATGATACATTTAGTACAGGAGAAAAGGATTTTTATCAACATAACATACGTAGGCACTTAAATATGGGAATTTACGAAAATAATGGAAAATGTTAAATAAGTACCAGAAAATAAGATTGGAAATTTGACATCACACCTTTCTTTAGACACAACTTTCATGCTGTTTTCTTTTCTTTACTTTTTTAAAGTTGTTTTTTGTAAATATTTCGGTACTTTTATGATAAAAAAGTTCTATGAGAGTAGATTATTTAAAATAAACTGTTTTTTAAAAAAGAAATGATATCTACAAAAACTTAGAAAAAAAATTCCAAGTTTATTTTTCATTATCAAAGTTACCATATAAGTTAAGTGCCTAGATGTATGATATGTTGATAGAATCCTTTTATCCTGTACTAAATTACATCCATTTGAATACATCATATATACAAACAACAGAAAGGTTGTAGCATTAATAGCAGTTTAGATACACTGTTTAAGTTAAGCATTTCATTATATGTAAATAAATTTAGTAACAATCAAATTATTTGAGTGAATTTTTTTTATATTATAAGAGTAAGTAAAACAGTTTAAAAAAATATGTATCTCAGTATGTTTATAAATAAGAGACCACATTACTTAATTGAAAACAGAAGGTAGTTATACATTACTGAAATAAGATTTAAGATAACAACCAATGATTTCCAATAAAAATTAATAAAGAGCAAAAGCAGCTTCATTATTATTATTTTTTTTTTTTATCAAACGAATTTATGAAACGATAGCTGAATTTCAAAAGAAACTACAACTAAATAAATATGAATTTTTTTTTTATCAATATCAATCAATAATTACATTTAAAATAATTACAGATTCTAAAACGAGATTTGTGAAAATTTGCAATATACTACTTACCTTAATTAACTTTATAAACAAAAAGAAAGAAAACAATTTAACGATAATTCTTATCATTATGATTGAAATTTAAAGCATTAATAAAAACAGGATATTTTTAATAATAATTGCTATACACAGAAAAATGATTTAATAAAAATTCATTGGAAATTTGCATTCCATTACTACTGTTTACAAAATAATCACAAAAAAGACCCAGTTAAAGAGTGACAGTCAGTGACATCACGGCAATGTCGCAATAGCACGTTTCATTTTTTTTTTTTTTTTTTTCTGCATTTGCAATCTTTTTTATTATGGTATAATTTATTTTATGGTTTGCTTGAATTTATGGGATGTATTATAACTGATTTAACTATTTAAAAATATAATAGTAATTTGATAGTTAAATATTTTAGATATTTTATATAATATAATTTTCAGAATAATTTTCATTGAGTGGCATCAATTGTCGTAGCGGGGCTGTTCAGAACAGAAGATCAGGCGGCGCGCGGGCGATGGAGATTAAAATATCGAGTGAGTCTATACTGTGAATGAAATTGAAAGGCCTCATTGGCCTCATTGATTTGGACATCCAAATCAATGATAATGATCACGGTCCTTCATTTGACTAATTAGCGTATTTTAATGATATTTTGTTAAATTAAGAAGTGAACTTGGTGGCCGAATGGTTAGAGCACTGTTCTTGATTCTGGAGGTTGCGGGTTCGATCCCCCAAAATTTCTGTTTGATTTTTCTGTTTTTTTTTTTTTTTCATTTAAAAATGTTTAATCGGTTGCTTTGTATTTTTCATGATTAATGGAATATACTTTATAAAAGCAAAATTTGATATTATTAACAATTACTTATTTAATTAAATAGACAAATTCAGCTATTTTACGATTAAAATTTTACATTACAGTGTCTTTTAATATTTAAACATTATTATTATTATTATTTTCTTTTTAGCAAATGTAAAATAAGAAATGAAAATATAGTCAATGTGCACGAATTTCTCCATGTTTTTATAATGAGTACTTCAACAGTAAATTTTTAGTACGAATAGAATGCAAAGCATATTTTACAATGTAAAAAATATTATAAAAATAAAATGTAAAACATTACATTATTTAAACTAGAAATATCAGTACCTATTTTTGTAAAGAGGTAAAATACATGTGGTTTACCGTCTAGTTTCGTAATGAATATAAATAAAATATAGTTAGAATGTTTATAAATTTTCTACTGAATGTACAAGTATTTTAGCATTTGTTTCTCGTGTTTTATGATGTTTATTGCAATATAATAAATAATGCAATTTACATCGAAAAATGAATTTCAAGAAAAATAAATTTTTAGAAATTAATAATTATGTTTCAACAAGGTTGTTATCGAAAAATATATTTTAATAAAATGTTTAAAAGCTTTTTTATCAAATTTTAACAAAGATTTTATTTTACTATTATAAATAAAAAAATAAATCTTTTAACATATGTTAAAAGATTTATCGTAAATCAAGGTCGTGATACCAACATATGTTGGTATCACGACCTTGATTTATTAACATTCTATTTATCCCAAAAAATATAAAGCAACTGATAAATAATTTTTAAATTAATAAAAATAGGGGAAGAAAATCGGAAATAAACGGCGAGCATTCACTTTGTATCCATACTTTTCAGGTTCATCTGTGTAGGACAACCCAAACGTCAGTAAAGTACATAACAATTTTTGGTACTTTTCGGTTATAGCCGGGCGCCAGTGAAAAAAAAATATAAATATATATCTACATATATGTTTGTGTATATATGTATGTATATATATATATATATATATATGTGTCTGTGTATATATTTATATTTGTTTCACTGGTGCCCGGTTAACCAAAAAGTACCCTTTTTTTTTTTTAGAGTTTACATTAATTTTATTGAAACCACCAATACCGTGTTTCAGGAATTCGGTGATCCGAACGTCCTCTCCCTTGTTAGTTAAAGGTGCACTTGTTATAGAAAATTTAACTTTATAATATTATATGCATTGTTTTGTACAATATATATATTTATGTAACTGCTATCAACTAAACTAATATATCAGTTTTAGTAGGTGCTGTAGTTTAAGAGACATATAAGTTGACAGCAGTTATGTAACTATATGATGTATATATATATATATATATATATATATACACATCATACTTTCGTATTCTATTATTTTTATGTTGGATCAAAGGCTTAAAAAATCAGTTTAGAATGTTAAAAATTTAAAATTTTTCAGATAAGTCGATCATGTTGCTACAGCTGTATCAATCAACCTACCAAACCAAGTAATTAGACACAAAAAAGCCCAATCACGTGATCAAATCGCGCACAGAACTTTTGTGAGTCACCCGCGCGCAGCGCGCGCTAAAAATGTGCAGGTTATGAACGCAGATCGGGCTATCTGATCACGTGATGCTTTTCATGAATGTTTCAGGGGTTTATTATGATGAAATAAAAATAGATATTCCTATTATAAGATCCATTTTTTTTGGAGGATAAAGATGTGTAGTCGCTAGTTTCACCTAATCCGAGCCACAGAAGCTTAAAATAATTGAAATAATTAAATTATTTCAATATATTAAATTATTTAAATTTCCGATTAGACCTACTCCATAACCCTTCTCTCCATCGCGCGCGCCGCGCGATCTTCTTTCCTGAACACAACCAGCGAAACACAATATTTGATTTGTCATTAAAGCCTTAAGCTTTTGTGTAAGTTATACTAGTTTTGTAATTTTTTGTCGCTAATAAGTGAAAATAAAATGCCGGTCGAAAACTTAGAAGCTGAAAGCTTGGAGAAAAATCCTAATTTGGAATTGGCTCAGTTAAAATTTCTTCTCGCAACTCCTGAATTTCAAAATGATAAACATCTGAAAGATCGTCTTATGGAAGCTATCTTAGAGAACAGTAATTAAAATTAGTTTTCATTTATTATTAGTCAATTTTTTTTATGTTTTGTTTATAAAGTGAACCATTGCTTTACAATTGCATTTCTTATATAGTGTATATCATTGTTTTGAAATGTTTACTTTTAATTATTATTTTGATGGGTATCATTATTGTAGTATTATAATATATGGGCATCATTAGTATATTGGTGAGAAATGATAACCTAAGTGCTGTAAGAATGTATTTAAAAAAAAATTATGTGAAGATGCTTAGCCAGGGATCTGTTTAGGAAAAAATTGGGTCCTTTAAAGGACCCTTCACAATTTTTTTTATTTCAAAACAGGACCCTTCACAAAACTATTTTCCCTAAAACAGGACCCTTCAGAAACTATTTTTCCTAAAACAGGACCCTTCACAAAATTTTTTCATCTTTAAACTGAACATTTCACAAATTAATCATTTAAAAGTAAAATCTGACCTGTTACTTTCACACATATAAAGAAAATATAATACGTATTTTACATCCATATATCTTCTTAAAAGTGTATAAACAAGAACCTGAATATAACAATCATTTCAAATTCACAAAATTATGACTAGATTTTTCACAAATATAAAAAGCTGTTCACAAAAACAGGACCCTGGGGAAAAAAGTCTGGACAGACCCCTGTTAGCCTTAGGCTATGATGCTTAATTGCTAAACTTTATTGTTGCTCAACCTGGTAGACAAAGGTAGATTTGTAAAATCTTTCTTAGGATGCGCAAAATTCATAAGAATAATCAGAATTTATTAATTCCTGTCTCGTAATAACAATTTTTGTTTTGTTTTGCGAAAAATTTTTTTGTTTATTGGTTTTGTATTTTGTTTTGTTTCAAATTTATATTACTATGATTATTTTGGAGATAAAAAGGAAATAAAGAAGGATTAGATGAATGAAAAATAGATTTCTATTGTATTTCAGATAAGATAGTACCTAATAATAGTCCACTGTGCCCCGGTGGGTGGACCTGTATGCCCTGGAAGCTGGGTATACTGGACCACTTTACAAATATATAGATATATAATTTTTTTTTTTTTTTTTTTTAAATGTATTGAAAACTATGTTCTGAGAAAATTATGATGAATGTAAAAAGATTTAAGGAATATTCAAAAATATTTTCATGCAGATTGGTATGTCCGTTAAAGAGAAAAAAAAAAAAAAAAAAAAAAACTGAAAAAGTGGTCCACTGTGTTTCAGTATTCACTATATTTAAAAAATACTAAAATATTTTTTATTTAAATTAATATTTTCATGGAAATCAATCTCATAATAAATCGCAGAATGAAATTCAATTGGGCAATTCCATGCAAAATAGGACATCATGAATGTTTTTTTTTCTTCTTAAGACATAGGTGTATTATATATCTTTTTTTAGTAAAAAGTCCAAAGAAAAATAAAATTAAGAAATTTTTCTATATTTAGGTGTAATTTTTTTTGTAAATGGGTTGCAAAGTAAAAAAAAAAAATTAACAGCAAAAATTGACGAATTTCATATTATTCCAAATGCCAATTACTCATAATAGTTTTGTTTGTTTCATTACAGTTTTATTTTTTACAGTAGTAGTAAGTATCTTTTTATTAGTTAATATTTAAAAAATAAATATACATGTAAAATATTTTAATTAAAAAGGTTAATTAAATTTGTTCTTTGACATGTAACAAGAGTAACCAAAAACATATAAAAGTTTATCCTAAGGAGAAAAAAATAAATTTAAATCAAAATTATCCATACAGATATGTTGCTTATCTGTATTTATGCACTTTTCAACAGTATGAAATTAATTTATCAAAATTATGATTTATTACTCTAAATTTAATTTTGTAACAAGAGTAACTTTAGATTTTTTGTAACAAGAGTAACCACAACTTGCTTAATTTATTGAGTGATTTTAAATCACTTTTTTCATCATTTCAACACTATCTTTAATAGCTAGATGAAACTTGAAGTTATTGTAAATAGTTAAACAGTCTGGCACATTAACAACTCAACTCAGCATAAATTAAGTTATAAATTAACATGTGATTGTTCTAGAATGTCAGGATTTTTTTTTTTCTTATAATAAATATTTTAATTAATTATGATCTGTGACATAGCAACAGAAAATTGCTGTTTAAAAAAGTGTGATGAATGTAATTTCGAAAAGACTTTCTTAGACAAGTTCAATTTATCAGAAGATGATTCTGTTTCATGGTATGTATGGAAAGATGGATGGAAAAGAGAGAATAGAGAAAGTTCTTCAAGAAGGAACAACCAAAGATATATGTGATTATATATATTCTCTACTTCCAACATTCATGGAACATTGCTATATAAAAAGAAATCAGGCTGTAAAGTATAATGCTGCAAGGGAAAAAGCTTTATCAGAAGACTTTGACAGGAAGCAAGCACTTGTACAAGTTGATTTTTCCGAAAATTATAAATGTGTGTTCCAGGATGAGATACAGTCTGCTCACTGGGACCAGTCCCAGGTGAGTCTATTCACATCAGCACTTTATTATGATGGTAAAATACATCCATTAGTTTTAGTATTGGTTGAATTAACCCACAGTAAAGAAACTGTGATTGCATATATAGATATACTTTTGGAGAAAATCCCAAGCCATGTTAAATTTATAGATGTGGTCTGATGGGCCCACATCACAATTAAAAAATTAGTATGTGATGTCATCGCTACTTCATTTAGAGAGAAAACATAATGTGATTATAAATGGAATTTTTTTGCCATATCGCATGGTAAAGGACCAGTCGATGGAATAGGAGCTACAGTAAAGCGTGTTGTTTGGAGCAATACAAAAAACAAATGATGTATGGTACGCAATGCTTCTGATTTTGCGAAAGCAAGTGAATCATCAAAGATTGAGGTGATATAGAACCTGACATTATTGAAAAAAGAAATATGCTTTTAGATTGTAAATCTATTTTTACTGAAAATTTGCCAATTAAAGGCATAGGCAAAATGCACTTTTTCTCAATAATAAATGGAAAATCCATAGGTTCTATAGTAACAAAGAATGATGCCCCAAACATAGCATGCCACGAAGATGATTACATGACAGGAGAATGGGTATTAGTAGAGTATGATGGAAAATTTTATCCGGGTGAAGTTATAAGCAAAATAAATGACTCTTATTCTGTAAATGTGATGATTCCTGCAGGCAAAAATTGGAAATGGCCTAAAAATCCTGATAAATTTTTTTACAAAAAAGAGAATATTGTAAAAAAATTGAGTTTTCCATCACTTGTAAACTCTAGAAATCATTTTTTCTTTGATAAAATTTAATAAATGCATCATTATATAGTTATTTGCACTCATGATGTGTCTTATAACTTTTTTACCAAATCTTTAGACGGGAATGTAACAAGAGTAACCATTTTTTTGTAACAAGAGTAACCTGCTTTTTTTTCAATTTTAAATAATATATTAGAATTTAAAACTTGTAGATGGTTTTCATTTAATAAGTAATCATTCCTTTTTTGAAATAATTTTAAATTTGAAGATTTTATTGTGTAGTTTAGATAAAATAATCATTAATATAGAGTGATAAAAAATGTATGTCTTTTTCAGGTAACAAGAGTAACCATACTTTAGATGACCCAGTCTATAAAACTAATAAAGTTTATCATGTTTTTCTTGCACAAATACAAAAAGTAGACATTTTTCTTTATTATTCAACAAAAAGTTCTGTGCATTTAAAAAAAAGGCATAAAAAATAATGCATTTCTATGTTAAACCACCACCATAAATGTAACAAGAGTAACCATGGAATTGCCCAATTGACTCAACTATTGAATTTCATGCTGTTATTGATATTGGATGCATATTCATAAAGTGACAAAGAAAAAATCTAATTTTTCATATTAATATGGATTAATTGCAAATATACTTCTCTATTTGTCATTTAAAGCAGGATGTAAAATAATCATGATTTTTTTTTTTTTTTTTTTCAATTTTTTCTGATACAAACACCTTAGATTTAAAGTTACATACTATACTATTCTTACTAATGGCATACATAGGAAACATTTTCAAATTCAACACTGCTAATCATCTACTATATAAATAAAACACAAACGGAAATTTCGTTCCGTTCCTTTATAACTGGAGTTCTGCCAAATGGATTTTGATGGAACTTGCACTGTTCGATAGATAATTTGTCAGGGAAGGTTTTAGTATATAACACAATGTTCTACGTAGATTAGTTATAGAATTATGATGGAAAGTTCCATTATTTTGGACGAAAAGGTTACCACTGGTTATTTTTTGGCGACCATTATTGTTGCAGAAAGAATTGAAAAAGCTATACATCTCAAAAAATAAAAGAAAAAACTGTGGTAATTTTATTAAAAAAATAAAAGAAAGAAATAAAGAAAGAGAAAGAAAAGAAAAAAAAACAGTTTTGATGAGAGATAATATTATAAAACAAAAATATTTAATTTAAACATGCTTGGGAATATTCGTGGCTAGGATTGCTTATACGCCCTCAGATAAAAAAAAAAGCTATACATAATAGTCCTTAGATGACCCCAAATAATTTGATTTTAAGCCAAAAGGTGTTTTTTTGTTGTTGTTGTTGTTGCAGAAAGAATTAAATGGCTATACATCTCGAAAAATAAAAGAAAAAACTGTTAAAAAAAAAGAAAGAAAGAAAAGAAAAGAAAAGCAGTTTTGATGAGAGATTTTTAGCCAAAAGATGTTTTTTCAAGTGTACGACATCATTTTTGCAGTATTTTTTTTTTTGTACTTTTCGGTTAGCCAGGCACCAGTGATATATATACATGTATATATATTAGGGTGGTTCAGCTGTAAATGTAAAAAAATAAAGTTTCATATTTTTACAAATATTTTACAATATATTATAATATATTACACAGAGTTTCCCCGAGGTTTAAAAAAGGGCAGGGTGCTGCTGGTGAGAAAAGGGCACTTTTTTATTCTTAAGGGCACTTTTTTATTCTTAAGGGCACTTTTTTATTCTTAAGGGCACTTTTTGGATTCTTGAGGGCAGTTTTCAGATTCTTACTTTTTTTTTTTAGTGGTTAAAAGATATTACAGTAGAGGACCTGTTATCCGGAATCCTCGGGACTGAGAGCTTTCTGGATTTTGGAATTTTCTGGATTTCGGGTCCTTCAGAAATTCAGGACTCTCCTGTCATATATGTATTTATATAACACAATGGCATAGCCATAATATTCTTTCAGAGTGAAGGGGAGGGGGCAAAATATCTAATGATTTTCTTTTAAACAAATCGTAATCTAAATTAATTTTAAACTACAATTTTATGATTTTTTCCTAATTTTGGGGAGTGGATTTGCGTGTTCGCCCAGAACTTAAATAACTTATTTTAGTGGTTGCACATTGAAACAATGGACTGAAGGAAAAAAAATAGAAATCTGTAAATTTTTTTAAAAAAATTTACAAATTTTGATTATTTTTCTTTTCTGGATTTCGGAATTCCGGATAATAGGTCCTCTACTGTATTTTGGTTTTTAAAGCCACTTTTGATATTTAAAAGTCAGGGCACTATTTTCAAGGCAACATTGAGTCAATTTTTACTATGAAAGCAAATTTTTTAATGCAAAAAGGAGAAAGGGCACTTTTTTTACTGATGGGCAAGAAGGGTGCTAATTATTTTACTGAGGGTGCAAGAAGGGTGATAATTATTTTACTGAGGGGGCAAGAAGGTTACTAATTATTTTACTGAGGGGGCAAGAAGGGTGCTAATTATTTTTATGAGGGCAAGAAGGAAGAAGGGTGCTATTTTGTAAACCAAAGGGCAGGCAGGGTGCAGCACCCTTCTGAAACTGTCTGGGGGAAACTCTGTATTACATATATTATAATTTATTAATATATGTATGTTCATAATATATATGTATGTTCATATTAATATATGTATGTTCATAATATATTATAATATATTTACAATATATTATAATATATTATAACATTTTATTAAATAAAGTTTCATACCAGGCCACCCCTCAAATTTTTTAGATTTGTGTACAGTACTATTCTGGTAAAATTTAAATTTCATATTTCAACTGCAAGAGGGTGCTCAATCCCCATGAACTTTATAAGTTAGTGTATTCTATTGTAATATTTCTATATATTTGTTTAAAAAATAAAATCCTCCAAAATTTATACACATTTTTTTTTATTTTACAATATCTGACAAAAGATTAAAACAATATAGAAGTGAAAAATAGAAATGTAAGTATATTTTGCTCTTTAATATTACAAAATAGTGTCTAAAACTGATTTTTTTGTAATTTCTGATGAGAATGGATTTTCTGTTTGCTTCTATAACCTGCAGTAAGAATTGCTTTTCATCTTCATCATTTTGTTATGAATTTATTGAAAACTTCAATAAGCTTAACACCTTGTTCTGCACTGTCATTGACTACTTGTAATTTTTGAAGCCATTCTTTTCCTTTACAATAATCATCATTGATATTCCATTTATCAGGAGAGAGGCTTAAAAATGATTTCCCTATATTCCTACCAGATAAAAGTTTTGCTGTCCTTTTTGTCGCAAAGTCTGACAATAACACACCATCTTCTTTGAAAATCTCAGGTTCACTTCTCACATTACGCTTCTTAAATGCTTGCACAGCCGTCATTCGCTCTATAATTCTTTCTTTTTCCTGCATTGTAACACTGTTAGAAAAGAGAGAAAGTCCTACCAAATCATCAGATAAATACCACATGTGACGTTCTATCACTTTTTTAGCAGAAAGCGCAATCTCTTTGTCAATTGATTGATAATTTTCAATATCTTTCAAAAACTTGAAATCCGCAGGCCTCGGAGCGAGTCGCTAATCTCGCTTTTTCTCGCTATTTTTTGCTTTTGTCTCTTTTAGTCTCTATTTTTCAGATTTAATCTCTTTTCTCCCCGATATTTCTTACTGATCGATCCTTATCCCTGCCCCTTCCCGCGAGAATCAAATTAAATAATGCGATGCGCAAGATAATCATTATTGGCGATTTGCCAATTTTCCGCAAAATCAAAGCACCGCAGAGGCGTGGAGAATCTTTTCATTGTTCTTTTGTTATTTGTTAAAAGTTACAATCGAAACTCCCGTAATTGCTCTTTAATTTTTAAGCTCACTAGTAGAAGAAGCTTCTTATGGTGTCTGAGTTGATCTATGGTATCTACAATTTCGGAGTATATTTAGGTAAGTGATTTCTTTTTTTTTTTAATAATTTTATATTTTTGTGTTATATATTGTATATATATATTTTTTTATGAATGTTGTTCTCAAATCCAAAGTAGTTACTTCTGACTGACCCCTATAAGTGTTTAAAAGTAAAATAAAATGCTTTATTTTACATTAAAGGCAAATGGTCTTTTCAGTAAACGCTTTCGAAATTTTCATTTTGGGTGGATTTTATGTACGCGACTGTAAAATTCGTGAGCTAAGAAACTAAGCTCCGAAAAACGGATACCTTCTTTTCTGCGTTCTTACTGCTGTTACACTGTTTTTAGATCTATGAAGAAGCTTTTTTGGCAAACAAAATTTAGATATTTTAAAAAATAAAAATAAAAATCGCAAATGCATACCATTAAGTAAAGTGCGTGGCATACTCTTAGAATGGCATCCTTTCGTCAGAAATTGACATGGCACTAATCTGTACTAAATATGCCTGCAGATACAAAATTATGTATCCATAAGAGGAAATTTTTATTACTTGGTTCGTGGTTTGGTTATTCCAACTCGCTGGCTAGTGGATAGAATAACGTTTCATTATAGTTCTGTTTACTTTAATTTTTATTCTAATTAAAATGAAACATTTTGAAGTTACTTTTGTTTTGCCATTAAATTCTAAACTTTCAAATTTTCAATTCATTTATAAGTTATAGATTAATTCCTTCGCGACGCATAAAGTTCTTGGAATATTTCTTTATTTTTACCACTAATTTCTTATTGAAATTTTAATTTTATTTAATCGAAGCACATTTCTACGATTCAATTAGGTAAAAAATTCTGTTTTTAGAATCAGTTTAGAAATAATTCTATAAATGGTGCTCATCGAAAAAAAAACTCCCACCTTAAAAATAAAATAAAAATATCTACTGAACAATGCAAAATTTTGACGCATTTTTAGGGCTGTTCTCAAATCACGAAGAACTGCTTTCCGACACATTTCTGAATATATTTTTGTTCGTAAACGCATGAAATAGGCATGTGTTCTTATTCAGAAACTATTATAATCGAATGGCGTTTTCCATTTGTTGGTGAAGGCAAAAAGTTCTTTCAAAAAATACTGTCAAAGTGGGTATTTTAAATCTAATTTCCGGACGTGACACCGCAAGAAAGAAGAAAGACCTGTCGTCACATAATCACAGTTGCTTGTGCGAGTAATTAAATTAGTAATTTATTTATCAAAAAATAGAAAACTGATTTCGATTCCAAAACTCTTCAATAGTCAGGATTGCCAATTACGTTTAAAAAGTGTCAGGAAGTTTCGCGCTATTGAGCGGGAAATTTGATGACAATGTTAAACATGAAGCATACTTGCAGGTATGGTTATTGAAGTGATTTCATTTGCATTCGAATATTTTTTTCATTTTGAGTTATAATTAATTATTAGCTTAGAAAGTAGGCAGATTAGATTTGAAAACAATAAAATAAAATGACTTTAATTTTTCGTTTTTTCCATTTAGTAAATTACACTAAATAAACTTGATTTTATTTTCTATTTCTAGCTGTCGAATTTCTGCAGATTTTAACTCAATATTTTTAATCCCAAGTTTTTTTTTTTTTTTTTTTAATTAGCGTGATCTTATAAATTTTATGTATAGTTTTATTGTGAAGAAATTCTCCGGCCTCGGCGATTCCGAATTTCGGATCAATTTCAGTTTATTTGCCAAAAAAAAATAATTTTACACCCCCCCTTTTTTTTCCCCTCACACACACACAAAAAAAGTGCGTGATTTACTCGGGCCGAACTTTTATCTGTTATACCGAGCCGGGTCGGTCTCGGACCGAGCCTAGAAGTTCGACCTAGAAATTCGACCCATGCAGACCTTTAATCGCGGGCCTGGAAAAGCATTACAGAAGAACATCGTAAAATCATTTTTCCGAAACTAGACATGTGGAATGAAAAGATTATAAATATCTTTATTCTTTAAAAATTGTTAGAAGAGTGGAGAGGTATTCAATCCGATTTTAAGAATTCCTAATTTATATGCATACTTTTTTTACAAAAAAAAAAAAAAAAAAAAAAAGCTTATACAAAGTCTTAAATCCGGACATCTAAAATTCGGATATTCTCCAAAATCCGGAAGTTATGCTAACTATCGTTTTTATTTATTTATTTATTAAAAAATATATAAATTTGGAATTCTTAAAACCGGTTCGAAAACCTCTCCACTCTTAACAATTAATATATATATTGTGGTATAAATAATATTATTTGATGTAGATGAAGGTGTAGTTATATATTAAATCGTAATGAAGTTCTTTATTTAAGATATTGCGTTGTATTCGCTAGACCAGTGGTTCCCAACGGGGGGCGTACGCCCCACAGGGGGGCAATTTGACTTTTCAGGGGGGCAATTTAAGTTTTCAAGGGAACAATTCAGAATTTCTGTGAACCCATACCTTCTGAATTGTTTTTCTAATAGTAATGTTGTAGACTGAAAATAAAAGTTACACATTCAAATTTCAAAAACAAAATTTAAAAAAATAGTTTTTTATTCAATTTTTAAAAAGTACCCATTCAAAAGTTTTAAATACACTTCTACCAGAATAATTATAGGGAAAAACATTTTAAGATATTTAGATACTTTTATATATTTAAAAATGCTTTATAATTTTTCTGATTTATAAGTATTTTAGAATTTTAAACAACTTTTTGGATTATTTATTGAATTAGTCGCACTGCAATATGTCACATGAAAATCAATTTTACACATGAAACTATTCAAGTGTATATTTAACAATTACTTGACGACCTTCTTTTACCGAATCTTTTATCACGTTTCATTCTGATTAGAAATTGATTAGTAATTTAATCGCAGAAATTCTGTGATTAAATAAGACAAAAATGTTTTTTTCAAAATTATTGATTTTTCTAATCAAGGATTCTGAGCACTCTATACATCACGCATACGTGGCGACCGTGTGCCAGTAAACTACGAGGAGTATCAGATGATTATAAAAAATATTTGATTCATCCATTACCTTCGGCACGTTTCAGGATCAATGTTAAATGATTTTTACTCTATCAGGAGTAAATTCTTTTAAAATTTTATGAGAATTATGTGTTATAGGGGGAGGGGGGGGGGGCATCATCATTTTAGAGATGTTTTGGTGGGGCGCGGCTAAATTAAGGTTGGGAACCACTGCGCTAGACCCCTTAACGTTCTTTTTTGGTCAAAGCAGTGGTAAAAAAAATAAAGGAATATTCTTACTTGCATGGTGTCTGCTGTACACAAAAGGAAGAGGAGCCTTGTTAACGATATTAACAAAAATCTTTATTCATATTTTCTTGAAGAGAAAAAGAGGCCTTCATCCGTTGGTCACCTTTTTTTATTTTAATGAAAACTTTGGCCGATAAAGATAATCTTTTCCACTCGAAGAATTGACTTTTCAAATTAAAATGCAGCATCAATCCAAATTTTAAAGATGAGAATTTCAATTAAAACTTTTGCACGCCATCAGAAAATAAATTCAGACAGGGGAGAACATCGTCGTAGAATTTCGCCGGACGCCGCATCCGTAGGCTGCAGGCAGGCAGGCCTGAGCCCGCGATCTTTTTGAAACGAAAATTACATTATGGCAGGTTCATCAACAAACAGATTCTGATTTAAAATTAACGAAATTTTTAATTTATAGTAAGAAACGGGGACACCATAAGTATCCGGACGACAAGATTTAAATCTATTAGAGAATTTTAAAAATTAGACAATATCTTAATTAACAAATCCGAACAATTCATTTAAAAACATTTATTTTAATTTGCGCCAGCAATCGTCAAATAAACCACGCCTTCGAAAAATGAGCCTCCTTTCACAGCTACCTGATGCGTACGTCACAAGAGGGAGCGAGATAACAGCTCGATGACGTCATCACAATACGAGGAAAAGGCAGAGAGTGAACACATCGGCAAGAGCGCAATACGGCCGCCGAACGATGCCTGATAAGAAACGCTCGCGTAAAAAAAAAAACTGAATTGAATCCAAATAATATCGACGTGAAAGGCCGAAAGAAATAAAAATATAACATGATTTAAACATTGTGAGATTTCATATCACATATATATTCATACTTTTTTTATTCCACAAGTCTAGTTTCGGCAGCAAAATGATCTTACAATCTGCTCTTGCTGTAATGATTCTTTTTTTTTTTTTCCTCTCATTTTTTGCAGGAGAAATAACTATTCAAAGTCTCTTCTTTTAAAAATAAAAAGGACTGTAAGAATGTATCAACCAATTTGTGTTGCTTAAGTGCAGAAGAAAAAAAATATATATATATTATTGAGTTGCAAGCAAACCAAAAAAGAAAGAGAATGAATAAACAAACTCTTTTTATTTTTTCGTATCTGTTACAGGAAGAAGAAGAAAAAAAAACCATATCTCCTATGTAAATTGACAGATTTCTTTCAAATTTTCAGCAATTTCAAACAACAGTAAATTAAGCTGTGTGACAAATTTTTGTTAAAATATAATCAGTTATTAGAAAGTTACAATACCTGCCTAAAATGTCCAGTAAACAGAAACGGAGAAGAAAAGAGTTGTTTATTCACCTCGCTGAGTGAAATCGGAAATCTAATATTTACACAATCAGATCGTCAAAACTTTGGAGGGATAATATGGTTTGCTATTCAGAAAGGAATCATGCATAGATTCTTTATTATTTTTTTAATCTTTTCAAGTAAGGGAGTGATTTTAAGGGACAATTCTGAGTAAAAAAATATTTTCTGAAAAGTTGCAACAGAGGTCGGGGGAGGGGGGGGTTCCACTCTCAGCATTGTGTGCATTTTTCACACCCGTTTGACGAAATTTTTTTTTAATTATTTGACGAAATTTGTCTTTTTTTTTTTTTTTTTTTTGCGCTCTTTTGACAAAATTTGTCGTTTTTGCGATTTTTTGATTAAATTTGCCGGTTTTTTCGCAATCTTTTGACGAAATTTGCCGTTTTTTCGCGATTTTCTGACGAAATTTGCCGTGTTTTTCGTGATTTTCTGACGAAATGTGCCTTTTTTGCGACCTTTTGACGAAAGTTGTTTTTTCGCGATCTTTCGCCGAAAGCTGTCGTTTTTTCCCGTTCTTTTGACAAAAGCTGCTGTTTTTTCGAGATCTATTGAAGAAACTTGCCGTTTTTTCGCGATCATTTGACGAAATTTCGCGATTTTTTGACGAATGTTGCCATTATTTCGCTATCTTTAAAATTCGTGTTTTTGCCGCGGATCTTCGTCGAAAATTTCATTTTTTCCACGTTGATTGTTTGATGAAATTTGTGTTTCTTCCCGCGATCCTTTGACGAAATTCGGGCTTTTTCCGTGATATTTTGACGAAATTACGCGTCCCATGGGACATGTAAAAGCTGTTTTTTTGTGTACAGTTTTTTTGCGTAACTGGTGTGTATAAATTCTGTAGATCATATACAGGGCAGCACAAAAGTTCGCGAACGCATTTCCGTTTATTGACAGAAACTCTAGAAGGAGAATTTTAAACTGTGGTACGCGTTTCCTAACTAAACTAAAATTTAGCATCCAATGTAGTATATATACAAATCTATAGATCATATACAGGGCTGAATAAAAGTATTCAGATATTTTTCCGAATATTGTGTATGTTGGAAAAATATGATGGAAATTTCTGAAATTAATTTTTTAAATATGTTATGCGTTTTCCAAATTGTTTACTTAGATGTTATATTTCAGCTTATTGAACGGTAATGATTTGTAAAATTGTTGTGGAAGGGTTGGAAAGTGTTACATAATCTATGCTTGACGCATGATTTTTCGTTCTTGTTTAGTATTAAAAATGCGTTCTTGACATAAATCACGCCTTTTTTGCAAGGGGGGATGGAAGGGGGGGTAGATTAATTTTTTGACAAATAAACTGAAAATGATCTTAAATTCGGAAAAATCCAAAATTAACAGAGTTTTGGATTTTGTACTATATGTTTATATGTATGTATGTATATTAGGACTGGGCGATATTAGGATTTCTATATCGCGATACATCATCGAGGCTAAATCGCGATATCGCGATGCATCATTAAGCTTATATTATGTTTTAAAAAACCTTTTTTTCTTTAGGCTTATGTTTACAGACAAAAATGCAAAATATAATAAAACTTGCTGCAAAAAATAAATAAAAATTTGAAAAAAATGTTATAATTAATTAGAAGAATCTTTTTTAAAATGAGCTTTAATTCTTAAAATAATATCAAAAACCAGAATTTGATATTTAGATATATTTCACTTAACTATTCCACCTTCATATTTTTATGGAATTATCTTTAATATGAACGATAGTATTAATTTGCGGGCATAGCCCGTCTCCTGTACTGGACAAAATTTAATTTCTGATACTGAAATAAATGACACTTAACTATTCCACACTGAAATTTCCATGCAATTATGTTTAATATTAACGATCTTATTTATTTGCGGGCGAAGCCTGCGTTTCTATACTGCCCAAAATTCAATTTATGATAATTAGATAGGTAACACTTAGCTATTCACCCTCATATTTTTATGCAATTATCTTTAATATTGTCAGGTTTCTCTCACAGCGGCAAGAGTTGAAAGCTATTCTTAAGGGATTAGCGTATTGTATCTGTATCTATTGTGTACCGTTAGAGTCTGGTTAAAGAAAAATCTTAATCTGGAGGGTGGCGACTTGGACATAATGAAAGAGGTATTTCCATTGCAATGTGGTCTTTGATAGATAAGAAAGAGTGCATCCTTTTATCTAGGAAGACAGATCAGTCAAGAGGGAGGAACAGTTGTCAAGCGACCCTTGGAAATAAAACAGCAGCCCCGTAGAGAGAGAGCGGGTGCGCTGGGGAATGACGAGAGGTGAAATTGGTTCGAACGGGGTAGTGAAGGAGTAAGGTCATTGAGAGTTGACGATCTGAGCCACGTGTGTTTAACGGTATCTCTCGAAAGAAAGAGAGAGCGGGTGTGAGATGAATAGAAATCTCAGTGCGGAATGAATTGATGTAGTCTAACGGTACACGTAGAGTGTTTTCTGTAATTGTTTTGATTTAGTGTTAAACCGGATAATTTACATCCGAGTTTAAGTGTAAATATTGTTAATAAATTGTTACTTTAACTTTAATTGAAAGAGTTAGGTTTTTCTTGAATATACAAGTATCGTGCCTGGTATCACGTATTCATATCGGTGGTGGCAGCATATCAAAAGACCGGATTTATTTCGAAGTTGTGTAGACGGAGAAGTGGAATCCGACAAATATTAACGATTTTATCAATTTGCGAGCGTAGCTTGCCTCCTGTACTGGTCAATATTTAATTTCTGATATTTTAATGTATTACCCCAGTGGCAGAACTATCTTTAAGTGTCTGCAACGCTAATAATGTTTTCAAAAATAGTCTGCAACATGCAATAATCATACAAAATTCGCGTTTTTTCCGCGATCCTCCGACAAAATTTGCCGTTTTTCGAGATACTTCGACAAATTTGCCGTTTTTTCGAGATCATTCGATGAAATTTACCATTTTTTGGCGATCCTTCGACGAAATTTACCATTTTTTGGCGATCCTTCGACGAAATTTACCGTTTTTTGGCGATCTATCGACAGAATTCTTCGTTTTTTCGCTATCAGACGACGAAATTTGCCATTTCTTCAACGAAATTAACCGTTTTTTCGTGATCCTTCGACGAAATTAACAGTTTTTCCCACGATCCTTTAACGAAGTTGGTGTTTTCTCCGTAGCCCTTCGGCATAATTCGCATTTTTACGCAATCCTTCAACGAAACTGATGTTTTTTTTTTTGTCGAAATTCATGTTTTTTCACGGCCTTTTAACTAAGTTTGCGTTTTTTTTTTTCGCGATCTGTCAACGAAATTAGCCATTTTTCGTAATCTTTAAATGAATTGCGCGTTTTTTCCGCCATTCTTTGACGACATTCGCCTAAAGAAATTCTAAATAATAGAACAGGCACTATAACCCATAATATTTTACTGCTCTGACTTTGAGAAAAAATAAAATCATTTTAATTTCAGATGAATACCTAAATTGAAAATTCATGAGGCAAATCTCCCTTGGCCCTATTATATCTCTTAAACTTAAATGTGAAATAATTCGCAAACAATTCGTAAAATAATTCGTCCCCCCCTCCTCCCCCGACAGTTGGAAGTTTATCAGGCTTTGAATTATAGGTGCAGATTCACGGTCGCCAGTCGCCACGTGGCGACTAATGTTTTTGCTTTGGCGACTAACTTTCTATGTCTAAGTCGCCATGTGTTTTACATGGATGTCCCTTTTTCGTCCAAAGGGAGATTTCCACTTTTTTTTTTATATAATATGAAATCCGGGCATTCTCCTCCATAATTCAGCAATATTTAGCTCTTTTTTTTTCTTTTTTCTATTGTCCATAATTAAAAAGTATGACTGCCACATTACCACTAATAAATCTGCAATGTCCGCAGAATCGAAAAAAAAATCCTGTTGATATGCGTCGCTAATAAACTCTGTGCCAATGGCATGCCACAATAAGCCCGTGACACAGTAAAATTTGTGCCAAGAAGAGAATAAATTTGTAGCTCTGGGATTTTATAGATATGTTCTTACAGGTACACATAGATATTGGCATGCGATTCTTCCACGAATTAGCAAAACTCCTTGAATTATCATTATTTATTTATTTATTTATTTATTTTTAGCTTTCCGCAAATCAATTCACCAATCAGCCATGAAAAGAAATCTAAAATTTCTTCAAATCGGTCACTGAAAAATTTTGAAAATTTCGTCAATTACTCGCCAAATAAAACCATGAATTTCATCAATTGCTGATGACATAAAACCGCGAATTTCGCCAATCGGTCGCAAAATAAAACCGTGAATTTCCCCAATTAGTCTCGGGGGATAAAAAAAACCCCGCGAATTTCATCAATTGGTCGCGAAAAAACCGCGAAGTTCATCAATCAATTGCAAAAAAAAAAAAAAAAAAAAAAAAAAAAAAAAATGTGAATTTCATCGAGTTGTGATAATAAAACATGAAAATCGGCAATCGGTCATAAAAATTTAATTTCTTTTTTTTGTCTCCATAGGTATTAAAAAAATTCTTTAATACATCCTTTAAAAAATCCCCTTGCAACAAAAGTTGCAATGAGGCTTATAGTATTCGATCTTTCTCCATCATCCTTGAAAATGTCAGAAATTGTTAAATTTATTTTATTAAAATCTAAAACCTAAAAGAAAATAAATCATCTCCATATTTTTTTCATATATATTTATTTTTTATTTTGATTTTTATAGACATAATTTCTTATGCAAGTTTCCTAAGTTGAGCATTTATATTCAGCTATGAAAAATCTTTTTTTTTTTTTTTTTTTTTTTTTTTTTTTTTTTTTTTTGGGAGGGGGGGGGGGGGGAAGCTTATTTATAGATAAAAAAAAACTTTAGAGAATCGTTTATTCAAAAAATATTCAGATCTTACATTACAATTTTTTTCCTACAAACTGTATGCAATTATGGTGGAAAGATTCAATATTCCATTGTCCAAATTTAATTGTGAAAAAAATATTGTTTTTACGTGTTTGTTTCACAATGTGGCCACTGGATTTTTTGGGTTTAGGAGCCACTGGCTCTTTCCAGATTTTGGGAATCTGCACCTATACTTTGAATGCTCGCACATGTTCTAAGTGACTAATTCATGGATATATATATATACTTCACAAATCGCATCGCCGTTTTTGCTCAAATGAACATTGTGGTGTTGCTCACTGATCATTTATGCAATTAGAAAAACAGACTTGTAATTGGGCATGCAGTTATTTGCGATCGGCATCGATTTTGGATAATCCTGATGTCCACTAAATCAACGATGCGATCTCTCAACGATGCTTCACGAGAGCGTTGTTTATCCACTTTGGAAACGCAAGACCTGCAGAGGAGAAACGAAATCGCCCTTTCCCCACCGGTCTCGTTCACGCATGCGTCGTTATGCACATCAAAGATCGGAGGGGAAGACGATCTCTGACACCGGTCTAGTTCACGCATGCGTTGTTTATCCAGTTTGAAGATCGCGGGAGAAAGCTTTGCCCTCGTTCATCGTAGATCTGGTGTGCATGTGATGCATCGCGGCGGCCGCGATGCATCGCTAAACGAAAGATCAAGAAACCGGTTTGACAATTTATGATTTAAATCGATTTTTCGCGATGTATCGATGCATCGCCCAGTGCTAATGTATATATATATATATATATATATTTAATATATTTTTCTTTTCCTTTCAGGATTCGTATTAACTGGCTGCTAAATTATAAAGCTTTGTATATAATGGGTAAATGTAAATTTAGAACCGATTGGATGTTTAAAACAGACAAGAATGGCGACCTTCTTTCCTCATGGGTTTCCAGATTAAGTGAAGATGTGGCTATTTGTAAATTTTGTGCCTCTACAGTTGATTTTAAAAATAAAGGTTTTCATGCATTTTTACAACATTCAGGTACTGGTAATCACCAAAAATTAGTTAAAAATAATAAAAAACAGATGGTTTTCATTGCTGGCACCAGTGAAGATAGTTCTTCCCAATTAGATCAAAGTGCAAGTAATGGTGAAAGTACAAACTCAAGTGCTGCACAGATTAAACTTTATAGTCCAAGAAATGCTGCATCAATTTCGGAATTAATTTGGGTTATGAAGTCTGTTTGTTGTAACTTTTCAGCAGCATCATGTAGAAATATAAAAGATACATTTGATGCAATGTTTCCTGAAGCAGTACCAAAAGATTTTTCATTAAGTCCCAAAAAAATGAATTATCTGATTACAGATGCTCTTGGACCCTATTTTTATCAAATGATGACAGAGGATGTAGGGGAATCATTTTTTACTATTTGTTTTGATGAAACAACGAATGTTGAAGATAAGAAAGAACTTCAGGTAACAATTCGTTATTGGTCAAAGGCTAAAGATGAAGTAATCTCAAGACATCTACAAACATATTTTATAGGAAAAACTGATGCCCAAATACTTTACGAAAAATAAGTTGTGCTATCAGCAATGCAAATTTATTATTACAAAAGCTTTTAATGGTTGGTTCAGACGGATCTTATGTAAATAAGAAAGTGCATAAGCTCTTCAATGAAAATCTACTCGAAATTCGATCTTTTCCTTTAACAGATGTCGAAACATGTCCTATACATATTGTACACAATGCTTATTTAAAGGCTTTGCAAGCTTTTGGGGAAAATTCATCTGAATTAGCAGTTGCTGTTTTTCATTATTTTGATGGGTGGCCAGCTAGATGCGAAGATTATGAAAAGATTCAAGAAAAATTTGGTTTACCTCTCAGAAAATTTGTGAAACATTCTCCATCTCGATGGCTAACTTTTCGTTATGCTGCTGAAAGGCTTCTTGAACAGTGGGAAGGGATTATTTACTATTTTCAGAAGTTCATACCATAAAAAAAAAAATGATGTAGCACAATCAACCTCATTCAAAAAGATTTCTAACCTGATTCGTAATCAGACAGTAAAAGCTGAAATGCATTTTGCTATGTCTTCGGCAGACCTCTTCATGAATTTTACTGAGACTTTTCAAAAAGATAGCCACTGGTACATATGCTTTATTTAAAGCTTCAAGAACTTATTGAAAAGCTAGCCAGACGTGTTTGCAAACATGTTTCTGAAAGCAATTATGATGAGTTGTTTCAAACTCAAAATATATTACCATTGAAAGATATAGTCGTTTCTCAAGATGTTAAAAAAGAACTCATGCATCTTCCAGAAAAAGATATCTCACTATTTATGAGAAATGTTAAAGAGCATTATGTTGCTGGCTGTAGTCATTTAATTGAAAAATCACTTAGTAACACAGCTTTAATAAAATCTCTGAAATGTTTAAGCCCATTGCACATAAAAAACAAAAAGAGTTGTCGAGATATTGTATCTATTGCGAGGAAGCTTCCTATAAGTATAAAAGAAGATGTTTTAATTGATGAATTTAAAATTTTGCAATTAGAGGCGACAGAGTCATCAAATGAAAATGAAAGACTAGATCATTATTGGCGAAAATTATTGAATAAGAAAAATGCAATTGGACAGAAAAAGTATGCTGAAATAGAGAAAGTTGTAAAAGTGGCCTTATCATTATCACATGGTAATGCTAATATCGAAAGACGATTTTCTGTTTCACGATCGGCTTTAACAGATGAAAAAGCATCTACTTCTGAAAGAACTTTTAATGCTATACTGACAATAAAAGATGCATTGAAGTCTTTTTCAAATAAACCAGAACTTGTTCCAATAACTTCTAAACTCATCTCTATGGGGCAAAGTATTATATAATGTACATGGAAGAACAAAAAAGATTAAAAGAAATAGAAGAGAAAAAGAAAAATGAAGAAATTTGCTTGGCAGCTAAAGAAAAAGAAAGATTAGAAAAGGCTGAAGAAAGTAGAAAACAAATTAATCAGTTTGAAGACAAAATATCCAAATCAAAAAAAGAACATGAAATAGCTTCTGAAGCATCCGATCGTTTATTTAAAGAAGCAAATAATCGCTTGAAAAGTGCATTACAGAAAGGAGATTTGAGTGAAGTTAGTGTCGCCCAGGGTATGCTGGAAGGAATTTTAAGCATACGTAAAACTGAGCAGGAAAAACTTAGGGAAGTGGTAAAGCTTCAAAAAAATGTTCAGAAAAGAAAAGACAATATAATTTCAACATTTTGTGTCAAAAAGCCTAAGATGACTTAAAACTCGGAACTTTTTATTTTAAAGTCAATATTTTGTTTAATTTTTTCCCATCAAGATTTTTTAAAATTGATAATTATTTACTATTTTGTAAGCTTGTAAGTCAGTTATTTACTGTAAAATAAAAAGTAACATTTTAAGTGAAAATTTGAATTATTATTATTTTAATATTTATTTTATTTATCTATTTTTATGGCCATGTCTTCTAAATTTACATTTGTATATGGACGTATTTTGTGTTAAAATATATTATTCGATTTGCAATTATCACAACAGGTTTGTTTTCTTTCTATGAGTATCTATGAATTCACTACATTATAAATTAAAACATGCAAAATGATTTAATTTTAAAAACTGCTTGAAATAGGTTATGAATTAAAACATGCAAAGTGATGTAATTTTAAAAACTGCATGAAATAGGTTACAAAGCAAAATAAGATTAAAGAGTAAAAAGTGCGGGAAAAAAAGTTTTATTTTCTATCTGACATAATTATTCTGTATAGCTTAATTCAATTAATATCATGTAGATTCTTTAATATCATTTGTTTAGCATTCATAAGCCTAGAAGACATATTCTCTATGCATTAACATATAATGTAAGCATAAACTAATAAAATTGCTTAATTTGTATATACAGTGTGATTCATAAATATCGAAACAATAGGCTATCTCTTTAAATATTGCTCCTAGACACATACTTCCAATTGCAAAGTTTCATAAAAAAGGGTGCAAAATTTGATGAGATAAGTTGCAACTCCATGGGGGGTCTATTTGAGAAAATACAAAAATTTAATTTTTATACGGCCCCCGTAGGATAAAATTTCCAATGAGGAAATTTTTCCTTATCCATTCCGGAATTAAACAAAAAAAAATCCATCTTGATATCTGCAAAACTCAGGGAGATATGTCCGTTTTAATAATTCGTGAGGTTTCAAGGGATCAGACACAAATTGAAATGCGTGTAATTCAAGAAACAATGTTACTGTAAGGTGTCTGGGAAACATTTTATTTATTTATTTATACAGTTAGAATTTTTTAATTTTTTGTGATGATTAGCCATATAATTTGTAAACAGAATCACATCATAAAACTTTTTACAAAATAAAAAATAATAATTTTTTTTTTCAAAAAATGCAGAGTAATTTAAAATTGTTATAACTCGAAATATTATTTGTCGAATTGAATTTTTTTCTTTAATTAAACAGAAATATATAAGTTTTAGTTTTCATTCAGCATTTTGAAAAATATTAATTAAAAAAAAAATTTTAAATAGCAATTAAAAAAAAAAAAAGATGCAACTTATTTTAAACAAATTATATTTTTAAAAGTAAATAATTTTTTTCAAATTTGCTGAATTAAAATTTAAGTAAAATATTTGAAAAAGATATATATTACAAGTTTGAACCATTTATAGAAGTTATTGACTTATATAAATTTAAAGATGAGAAATGCTGAAAAAAATTTATGATGCCGAAAAAATGCATTTAAAGTTTTAAACAAAGAATGGGTCCTAATAGAACGTTTAAATGCTTCCATGTGAATAAGTAATTCCTTCCTGTAGCTTCAATTTCTGATTACGATAGTTTAGCTCTCAGGTACAGATATTAAATTTATTTAACGCAGGGATCATTCTAGAGAGTTTCAGAAGGGCGGCCCACCCTCATGCCCTTTTTACATAAAATCCCACCCTCCTTGCCCTTTTTCCAGGTATAATTCTATCCTCCTTGCCCTTTTTCTCGGTAGATTTCTACTCCCTTTTATTCCTGGGTAGAATCCTGCCTTGTACTTCCAAAAAATATTTACCTATCTTTTATTTTTAGAATGTTAGTACGGTACATCAGGGAGTACTCCTCTTTCCCTCTTTATTTCTGTGTGAAGTGCCCTGGTATGTCTAATCTTTGACTTTGAATGATTCATCTTTCCATTTATCATTTTTTCCATTGAACAAGACATAATGGGTAACTAAGCATCATTGATTAATTTCACCTTGTCTAGTAAAATATAGTATTAGATCAGGCATTCTGGCCTTTGACCACATGATACCTTATGTAAGTTCTATAAAAAATTTGAAAAGTAGCTTTATAACTTTTATTTTGTACCTTTTTTAAAACCAGTTTTGCTAAAACCGGGAAAAAGTTATCTGGTGAATAAAAATTTTAGAGATATGTTGTTGAATATCGTACGAAAAGGGGAAAATAACCGTGCATATAGTAAACAATTTTACAATAAAAATCGAGAACATAAGTTTCATTCTGCTGCTATTTTTAATACTTTTCAAACGGTGAAGTTATGGAAATTAGAAATGTTATTGGATTTTTTAAATTAAGGAGTACTTTAAGCTGTTGCCAGACTTCCCTTCCCACCAGTATATTGGTATATGCACTTATTACAAAAATGCCCTTTTTATGAAATAATGTGCCCTTTTCAACAAAATTGCCCTTATTATATGATGTGCACCCTGCCCTTTTTTATGTTTTAGAATGATCCCTGTTTAACGCATACCCTAGTCTCTCATATAAATCTGGTATACAGCGAAATTTACAAAATTTAAGTTTATTAGAGGTATAAATTTCTTTTAGGCACTTTATGTTTCAGGTCGGGTTTATTGATATGATGCGAAAGAAAACCATTTTCATGGGCGATGCACTTAATTTTATTCAATTCATTAACTAGACAGGTGTCTGTGCATATTTTAGATTTATGCACAAGCCGAAAGTTGTACAAAAAATTCCCATTTATCTTAAGATACAATTAAGATTATTTGCGCATGACAAAAACATAGCTGCCAAACCTCCCACTAATCCTCCGTAATATGTAGATTAATTTGAACCAGTTAACCACTTTAAAACTAGAAAATTGTTTAATGAATCTTTGACTTATTTAATTTAAATGTTTTAAGTTGAATCATTACTTTATTCAATTGAATTTCTTAAAAGAGTTTCTGGTTCGAACGTATTGAACCTGGGTCAAATAAACACACTTATAACGGAAGATTAGTGGGAGCTTGGCATCTATTAAAAAAATACGCAATAGCAACATTAATGATTATTTATACTATTAGACTGTTAAATTCGAATAAAGATTTATTTTAAAAAACAATGTCGTTTGGAATAAATGAAAAATAGGTTGAAAAACATCATAACTTTTGAAGCTGTATAACAAAAAAAAAAAAAAGATTTTTGAAAATATTTCTGTATAATTTATAAAATATATTTCCAATGATTCCGTTAACAGAAGTTTCATTATCGCTATTACTATTTTTATAAAACTTATTGCCTTCCCGACACGTCCTAAGAACAATAAAGACTCCGGCCAGCGGGCCGTGCCGATTACGACATGGGGCCAATCTCGGCCCTCATGCAGACATCGATCATATTTCTCAAGCAAGTTTAACGTAAAAATCTATACGCTATTATTTTATATAAAAAGTTAAGACATTGTCTTAGATCGACTTTTAATAATGTGTAAATTTATGGTCGATCCCTAACTTGCTTTGCAAATGAACTGATATCGCGTCTCTCAGAGGTATGCTTAAGTGGTGTAAGTCACGAAATTTGGATTTTAATATCTCTGTGAATTTTGCAGATATCAAGATGGATTTTTTTTTTTTTTTTTTTGTTTAATTCAGGATTGGATAAGGAATAATTTCATAATTAGAAATTTTATCCTACGGGGGCCGTATAAAAATTTAATTTTTGTATTTTCTCAAATAAACCCCCCCCCATGGAGTTGCAACTTATCTCATCAAATTTTGCACCTTTTTTTACGAAAATTTGCAATTGGAAGTATGTGCCTAAGGGCAATATTTAAGGAGATAGCCTATTGTTTCGATATTTATGAATCACACTGTATAATAAAAAAAAAATCTCGACTTGCATAAACACATATGGCTAAGCTCACAGCTCTTATAAGCACATAAATCTATACATTTCTTGTAAATAATAGGAGAAAAATATATGCTGCAGCTGTCTAACTAAAAAAAAAAAAAAAAAAAATTATATCTAAGGCAAAAATTGCCTCTTTTTTGGTCTCTTTTTAGTCTCTTTTTTTGTGCATGTTAGTCTCTTTTGTCTCTATTTTTTGCAATTTTGTCTCTTTTCTCTCCTTTTTAAGAGTGACTTACCAGTCCTAGGCCTGAATCCGTTTCAGGTGCTTCAATTGCAAGATGTGATGCTGCCCATACTTTTGTATATAAAAGAGCACCAAATTGTACAAATCTTAACATCTGCCTTTCTTCCCTCTCCATTAGATTAAAAACATCTCGCTGATCTCGAAATAAATATATCTTAATGCATGTAATTTAGCCATCCATTGAGCATGGTGAATCAATGGGTACTGGTGCTTGCCAGTGTACATCCCAAGATAGTCAGTGTCAATTCAATAAGTTCCTTGTAATCATCCCTGATATAAGATTATGCTGTTTCCATATAATGTTTAAGAAATGTAACAGTTGGTTCTGCAAATACCTTTGGTTCTGCATTTATTTCTAGTGCTCTATAATTATCCCTCACAACACCATTCCAAAATCCAAACAGCCTTGAAGATTGGAATATCTGGTGAACTTAAAGACCCCAACACAAAGTAAATGTTTTTACCAAGACCAATTCCATTATATGATGGCGACAAGCTAACCAGAAGAGTTCACATTGAAGTTTTTTTTTCAAGTACAGCACGGGTTCCATTTAAAATAACCAGTGTTCGCGCTTGTTGCGTCAAAGCATATTGCTCGAACCATTTTTGTGACATTCCACTCTTTCAGTAAAATATGTATATCATTGGCTGCATTTTTTCCAGTTCCAGAAATCAGTTTTGGCACTCCAAGGAGCTTATTAAGACATCTCTAGATACTAATACTCAACATTTCCACATCCAAAAATTTCAGGCAGGAGTTTGCCATCCCAGTGAACCACTAGAGGGAAATCTGATCTGAATTCACCTTTTATTGATTCTGCATACTCCTTCCGGGCTTTTTTACATGTTCGTCGGATAGTACTTCTTGAAGCTGGAAGGCAAGAAAGACGGATTGTGACCAAGAGCTGCTGCGAGTGGAACAATTAGACGAACTGCTTCACAATCAGATATTTTATTTCTGTCTAAGGCACTGGTAACATGAGGAGTAAAAAGTTCTTTTTTAGACACTATTTGTGTGTGTTCTTCCAATTCTGAAAGCTGTGACTTCATCTTTAACTGTGATGGAATAAATTCATCATCTGATTCAAAATCAGAAGTTCTAGAGTTTTCCATTTCACTAATTAGACAAATATCGGATGAACAGACAGCAAAGAAGCTCTAATGCATGTTCTTCCTCCTCTTTTTGTCTCTGAAGAGAATGCTAACGCTTTTTCTGTACATCTTTATCTTCTAAATCCATGTACGTCTTACGATTGGTTCTTTGATCCTGAAGAAATTTAGAATCTTCTTTAATTCTTTTTAACACTTTCCAACCTAGTTGAAAAGTGTTTATGATTTCGGTTTGTCTGCCGTCTGTCCGTGCTCTAACTCCCGTAAATAGGCTCGGATTGCTCTGCAATTTTTATATCTTATAGTCGTTATCTATAGCATGTTCCCTATTTCAACGGAAGTGTGTAGCACTTATAGTTTTTTTACAGGGACACTCAAGAGAATTCCATTACATTGCGGTCTATGGGGAAAAATCATTTGCGGTTTATTTAAATAATGTTTCACTATTTTAAACGCATTGAAATTTATATATATCACTAAGGTGCATTAGAAGAAGCTTAATATGGAATAGGGTGTGCATAGCACTTATAGTTGTTTTACAAGGACAGTCAAAAGAATTCCGTTACATTACGTCTATGGAGAAAAATCGTCTGCGGTTTATTTAAATAATGTTTCCGTATTTTAAATGCATTGAAATTTATATACAGTAAAACCTCCAAACTTGACCACCTCTCTATGTTGACCGAAATTTATTAGTTTGAATGGTCACAGTGCATTTTCAATGGAGATTTACCTCTCTATGTTGACCACTTTTTAGTAGGTTTTACTCTCTGTAACTTGACCACTGATGTTTTCTTAAATTTACTTTTTCCTCCATTTGTTCTCCATCTGGTTTCCAGGAATTTGTTTATCAGTCATTCGACTTATCTGAGCAACACTCCCCCCCCCTTGTGGTGTTTGATACAATGGTAGGGAAATGCCAGAATTCTTGGAATCTGTCGAAAAATGTCAGGGGAGTGGGAGGTGTGCGTAGCAGTGTAGCTGTATGCAGAATCGGGAAACAACGTGTATCGCTAACATGTGAAACACATTCCATTCTTTTTTTCTGGATGTCGCGTTGTCACGGGACCGGTCGTTTATTTGCGAATTTTCATTAAAAATGGCACAAAGAAAAGCTATAAAAAAATTAAATTAAAGGAGAAAGTGGATCTTCTTAATTTTCTGGAAAGCAGCAGCCAAAGAAAGACAGCAAAAAAATTTGGTGTGAGCAAAACAACTGTGAGCAACATTTTAAAACGCAAAGAAGAGTACCTGGAAATATATTCATCTGAAAACGGGGGACTCCAAAGAAAACGCAGAAAAACTTATCTCGACGCTGTGAACGAAGCCACGTTTCGTTGGTTTAAAGAGATGAGATCAATCAATGCAAGAATATCAGGACCTATGCTTCAGGAAGTAGCAAAAAAATTTGCAAAATAATTCGAAATAGAGGACTTGCAAGCGTCAGCAGGTTGACTTGAAAAATTCAAACTACGATACGAGATTTCTCAAAAAGTTTTGTGTGGGAAATCGAATGAGGTTTCAGTTGAAGTGGTGGAAAAGTTTATTGAAAAATTCCCAGAGTTTGCTAATGGTTTTAAAGATGAGGACATCTTTAATGCTCTTGAGTGCGGTCTCTTTTTTAAAGCAATGTTTGATAGAAGTCTAGTAATGAAGGGTGACACTTGCAACAGAAGAAAACTTTCAAAACAGTGTTTTACTGTTCTCCTAAGTGCTAATATGACTGGGGAAAAAATTGAAGCCTACGGTGATCAGCAAATCCGCAAAACCTCATGCATTTAAAAATGTAAAACCTGAAGACCTTCCTTGATTTTTGGAGAGCGAATAGATCCGCTTGGATGACCAGTGCTTTGTTCGAAGAGTGGGTTAGAGGAATTGACGCAGAAATGAGGAAAAAGAAGTGGCCTATTCTACTTACCGTGGACAACTGCCCCAGCCACCCGAAAGTGAATAATCTCACAAATGTGAAGCTAAAATTTTTGCCCTCAAACACAACTTCGAAAACCCAACTTTTAGATCAAGGCATTATTCAGTCCTTCAAAGTGCACTACAGAGCTCAACTTCTGGAATAGGTGATCATGAAAGAACGAACCTGTGGTCCTTCTGCATTGGCATTGTCAACAGCTGCATCAGTAAATGCTTTTTTGAATGCTGTTCATTGGATTAATTCTGCTTGGAATAAAGTTACGCAAACCACGATTAAGAACTGCTTCAAGAAAGCTGGATTTGTTACAGCTACAACATTGGTGCAAGAGGATGAGCTTCCTCTATCTCCCTTGCCAGTTTTTGATGGAGTTGATTTTGAAGATTATGTTACCATAGACGATGAGTTAGTAACACGTTGAACCAGACCCAGAAGCAATCTTCAATGAGATACTCTCTGAAACTATGCACAGCAAGGACTCTAAGGTACAAGAAATGGACGGCGGAGAGGATGATGATCCAAGTGATGACGAAACTGAAAAGTACCCAACTCTGAAGGAAGACGATGTAAAGCGCATGATGGAGCAACTTAAAGATTTCGCTGCAGAAAAATGCCCAAGCAGGCTTAATGGACTTGCAAACTGTGAAAGTGCTTTTTGCAGTTACCTAATGAACAAAAAGAGGACTAAAAAAATTTGAATTATTCTTTCAAAAATTGTAAAAATGTGCTGTACCTTCAGTAAAAATTAAAATGTGTAAGTGCTAAGTTTTTTCAAAATTTTTCCTTAAAAAATACTAAAAAAGTTTACTATTTTTTTCTATTATTCAGGGATGTAAGACCTGCACCAATTGCTCCAGACTGCACCAAAACCTTTTTCCTGCACCAAGCTGCTACAAAACAGCTATTTTTTTTCCAATTTTGTGCCAAACCTGCACCACATCGCCATTTCTTGCAACTCCACTTGAATTACCTCTTGACGTCACTGCTGTGTGTAACCCTGCCCGGCCGATCTCCGTACAGTACAAAGTTCATCCTTTTTTTAAAAAAAACTTGAAATAAACTGATTTGGGGTTGACTGTTCCTGCCTGCCACAAATGGTTGCCAGAATTTTTTTTTTTTCCTTACTGCCGTCACGTCACAGCTTGTAAAAAACTTTGGGTTCCACAAAGAAAAGATAGAAGTCTTTCGGCACAATTGGTACATATTGGCGTATTCTTTCGGCACAACATATTTAAATCTGAGTTTCTGTTCGTTAATTATATTATTCAGAAATGAAAAGTTTTATATTTTAACAAATTTTATTGATTTCTGTTTTTTTGTTCGAAATTTCTAAAATATCGTCGCTAATAATGTTATGCTAATAATGTTATGTAATCTATGCTATTTTATACCGATCTCAAATTGTTCTGATATCGTATGGTATTGGTTTTGCAGTATCGTATTTATATTATTTTTTTCCCTTCCGCGAAATTATCTACTTTTTTTATGATTAATAAATTACACAAAGAAAGATTAAAAATTTCTGTGAATCATCATTTATTTATTGATGTGTTTATTATTATTTTGAATTTAAGGTGCATTGCAGAATATTGGCTGGTTCGTATGCACTGATTTTACATAAATGTAAATATTAGAAAATCGCCAAAACCAGTAGTATTATCGAATAGCGTTTTTCATTTTTTGATAAAGTGATATATCTTGAGTATAAAGATGAAAATAAGTAGTCGCCATTCGTCGATTAAACTTGAAAAACTAGTGATTAAAAATATGAAAAAAATCGGCCAAATGCACGATTTTCTGATTTAATCTGTACCCATTCCCCTTTTATTTTATTTTTTTTTTTCTTCTCCCCTACACTTTGGACGTTTCCGATTTCACATTGCTGCATCGTTCTACACCCACTCTCGTTTTAGAAATAATTCTACAGAATTTATAAATGAATTATTCTATAACATTAATTTTTAATAAAACAGTATTTTTAAATGAACATTTTATTTTGAATTTATTATTTTGTCTTTTTTGTACGTGTGAAATAAGAAACACTTATATTTCATGCATCTCTCAATGTTTCTCACATCTTATTTGATTTTATTATTATTATACAATATTTTCTTCAAAGAAATAGTTTCTCAAACAAAATGCTAAATGAAAGTACTATTACCCAGTAATGTAGTCAGTTTTTTTGGGTGGGGGGGGGGGATTTTATAGATTCACTAATTTAATAGTCAGCTGTACTTGCACATTACTTAGTATTTCTTTAACATACATGCATTATTGCAATCAGTACCCAAATGTTGTTTAGAATGTTCAGGGTTAGCAAAAAGTGTGGCAAAATTTTATCAGAGTAATTTTTTTTTTCAAATATCAAAGTATTTTCAAGATAGCAGTAATTTTTATTAACATTAGAATTTCAATCTGCTCCAAAACAGTTTTTATTGCTCCGAAAACAGTTTTTATTGCTCCAAAATTAAGATTTTTACTGCTACAAAAATGGATTTTACTGCTACAAAATTAGATTTTTGCTGCTACGAAGCTGCTACAAAATGACTTTAGTGCACTTTCATCCCTGTATTATTGTACTAAATATTTTCTAAAAATTCCCTAACTTGACCACCTCCGTATGTTGACCACTTAGTTACAGTCCCTTGGGTGGTCAACTTATGGAGGTTCTACTGTATATCACTAAGGTGCATTACAAGAGGCTTACTACAGAATATTGTGTGTATAGCAGTCATCGTTCATTTACAGGGACACACAAAAGAATTCTCTACTGTATGTTAACAATAATTCCTGGAAGTGCGTTTTAAGTTGCTGAACGTGATTTTAAATTGAACTCACTTTTTCTCTATTACTTGGTGTGTATAAATTCTGTAGATAATATACAGGGCAGCACAAAAGTTCGTGAACACATTTCCGTTTATTGACAGAAACTCCAGAAGGAGAATTTTAAACTGTGCTACGCGTTTCCTAACTGACTTAAATTTAGTATCCTATGTAGTATATATACAAATCTATAGATCCTATACAGGGCTGAATAAAAGTATTCGGATTACTCAGATGTTATCTTTTAGCTTATTAAACGGTATGATTTGTAAAATTATTTTGGAAGCGTTGGAAAGTGTTACATAATCTATGCTTTACGCATGATTTTTCATTCTTTTTTTTTTTTTTTTTTTTCATAGCATCTGCTTGAGCAACATAAAAAAGAATGTCTAAATCTTCAAGAAATGTATCCACTTGTCGTTGTTGGGCTGTAGAATAACATCCTTTATTTTTCTTTAACAAGAGCCAATGAGAATGAATTTTTTCAAGCTTTTCAATTATGTTTCCTTCGTTTTGCAGGAATTGCAGATTTCTGCAATAGATGCATTAATTCTTCAACTGTCAAATGGCTAGCAGATCGTACCAATTTTGATTCTTTCAAATGATAATGAAAGCTCTGAAGTATTTGTTTTGTCTAATTGTTTCAATGTTCACTGAAAAACTGTTTTCAATTGGCAGTAAAATGAGTTGGTGGAATTCTAGCTTGGTTTAGTGTTGCCGTTAAATTAATTTTACATTTATGTAAGTAAATAATTATCAGAAAAAAAGTTACATACAATAAAATATTTTAGAAATATTTAAATATATATATATAATGCAACAAAATAAATTTCTACTAAAAATTTCTGAGAAAAATTAAATATAAGTTTGAAGTGTAAAATATCTGTTGCATTTTCTATACTCCTGCTAATATTAAATTGTTAAGGGTCATTGAGCACCCTCTTAGAATTTGAGTAGAAAGCTAAAAATTTACCAGCATTATATTATTGATGAGTCTAAAAAAAGTAGGGGGTGGCCCGGACTCTAGCTCAAAAACAGTTTTTTTTGGACCACCCTAATATATATACACACACACACATATATCTACACATATACATATATATACACTTATACATATATATACACTTATATGTATGAAGATATATATACATATGTATATACATATATATTTACATATATCACTGGCGCCCGGCTAACCGAAAAGTACCTTTTTTTTATTCAAATGTAAACTACATTAACAGCAATATACTTCTATTTACTTCTACCTTATATATGAAATTTCGTTCCGGCTGTTTATAACTCGAGTTCTGCTTCATGGATTTTCGTAGAACTTAAACTGTAAGATAGATAATTTTTCAGGGAAGGGTTTATTGTATAACATATCGTTCTATGTAGCTTAGTTATAGAATTATTATGGGAAGTTCTATAATCAGATCAATCCGACTATAAAAGATTAGCCTTTTTAAAAGATTCTGCCGAATGGATTTCGATGAAACCTACACCGTTAGTTAGATAATTTTGTAGGGAAATTTTTATTATATAACATATCATTCTACGTTGCTTAGTTCTAGAATTATAGGTGGAAATTCGAAAATCGGGTGACCTTTTTTTATCAAATATTAGCCTTTTTAATATCTGATTCTGATTATGAAAGATTAGCCTTCTAAAAAAGTTCTACTGGACGGAGTTTGATGATAATTGTATTGTTAGTTAGATGTTATTTCAGGAATGGTTTTAGTGTACTACATATTGTTCTATGTTGCTTAATCAAACAGTTATGTGTGAAGGTTATATAGTCAGGTGAACCCGATTCCGAAAGATTAGCCTTTTAGAAAGTTTTTACGAGGCGTATTTTTGCGATTTGCATTGTTAAGTAGATAATTTTTAAGCAAGGTTTTAGTATATTTCATATCGTTCTATGTTAGTTTTACAATTATGTGGCAAATTCTATAATCAGATGAACCCGATTATCAAAGATTAGCCTTTATAAAAACTTCTACTGGATGGCTTTTGTTAGTTAATTTGTTTGCATTGTTAGTTCGATAATTTTTAGTGATTGTTTTAATATATTGCATATAGTTTTATTGTTTTTTAGCAAACCCTAACTGTAAATGAACAAATAAAATAGTTTGTCCTTAACAGCTAAAATGTTGACTGCACATTAGAAAATATAATAGTGCAATGGCGTCATTTTTCAGTAATGTGGAAGGATATTCCAGGTAACTATACAGATTACTTTCAAATACAATGTCAAATTAAACGATATATTTCGTTTGATTCAAGGTTCATTTGTAGAAGCCGACCTGCGCAGTGGACGTAGCTTGCTAGTTATCAATAAAAGATATTTTAATAATTTAAAAACAAAAAGTAAAATAAAAGATAAACAGCCAATAACAAAGTGTTTTCAAAAAAGAAAATAATTATTTTTATCTACAATTTCAAAATATTTAAACATTAATTTACAGGTATAGGTAGATTAAGAACTTTTGGGTTTTTATCTGTTTTCACAAAAAGCCCCCTTATTTCCCTAAAATTGGTATGATTTTGCCCATTCATGAACTTAACCAAGATTTTATGTATCAGTTTGGAAGAAGTTGTGCAGAATTATGTGTGTTATCGTGTCCATAAAAAAAGTGATAAAGTTTTGAACTGAGAGTGGTTTTGGGCTCTAGGAGACATGATCTGCAAAAGTTTTTCTGAAATTCCAACTTAGGGTAGAATGTAATAGGTAGTATTTCTTACGAAATCTACCTAAAAGGAAAACTTTGTAGCTCTCTTCAAAATGAGGTTAAGATGGGGGGAAAAGTATGCCAAAATGGTTCAAGAAAAGGTAGCTACGGCCTGCGCGAACTTGGGGGACAGATGAATGAACAATAATAATAAATAACAAAAAATTATAAACCTTAATCAAAGAATAAATTATAATAAATAAATAAACTATGTAGTTGTTAAAATATAAAGGTTACTGTAATAAGTTACAATTGGCACCAGGCTATTTATCGATTTATTATCCATTTATCAATTAAATTTTTTATATATTTTAAATCATTGATTAAAATCATAAATTTTCTGAACATTTAAAATGACATTAAAAAAGAAAAAAATTAAAGTCTAAGATGAGGGAAAAGTTTCATATCCTGTGCTAGTTTTTCTGACGAGTTGTTTTTGTCGATAAATGTATGTGGTTGTTGCGATCTTCAGCCTTTGGGATTGCTTTATTAACTACTGAAATGGACTTTGTCTGCATGACGTTGCATGCTTTTGGTGCCATTTTGGATTATTTTGGCAACTGTGCCAACCAGCACGGGATATGGAACTCTTCCCTAAGATGAACATAATTTGGAAAGTTTCTGTTGGTATTTTGCCTTATGAATAAACAAAAAAGAAAAGCTTTCAATAACTGTTTTTGAGGTTGACCTGCATTCATAAAATAAGATCTTATTTGTATAGATTGATATTTTTATGTATTTTATTATTACAATGTTACTTTTCTATGAAATACTTAATGGAATGGAGAAAAGGTGTTTTCATTGTAATCCAGTGAGGTGTTTTATTAAAAATGATAGTTTGACATTGTTCTTTTTCTCTAAATTACAGAAATGGCTCCACTTTACGAAGAAGTATGTAAAGATCTTTCATGGACTGTCAATGATTCGCTGCTGCAAGAGATGAAAAATGCAAATGAAGAAGAGCTAAAGAAATTAGATGTTGCAATCGAAGATGCAGAAAAAAATCTGGGTGAAATGGAAGTGAGAGAGGCTTTTCTTAATAAAGCTGAATACTTAAGCCGAATTGGATCTAAAGTAAGAGAGTCAATAAGTGTGGAATCCCGTAACAATTTATTTTATTTTATTTATTGGATAATACCCAAAAACTGTATTTAATTCTTGTTAGTGCTCACATAAGTTTAACAGCAAAACCTGTAGCTTTTCATGCGCTTGGCTATTGAAATATACCAAGTGATACCTGAAAAATTATGCTGCTACGGATAATTTTAGTATATCACTAATTAAGAAGTCACATTTTGAGAAAACCTCATTTTTGTGTGAACATGAGATTTGAATTAATGAGAAAATATTCATTATTCCACCAACCTATTAGCTCCGCTTGGGAACTCTGTCGTAAAATAATTTTTGAAATCTGTTCAGTAGTCTCACAGTATACTTCCTACAATCAAACATTTTTTTCTTTTTTACATTTATTACTATAACTTGAATCCCCATAAAAATTAAATGTGGGAAAACATTGATTTAATATATTTAACCAGCATTTTTATGCGACGAAAAGCCGGGAGAGATTTTTTTTTTTGTTTTGAACCACTTAAAAAAGACAGATTTTAAAAAAAAAATAAATGAAAAATGGGGTTCACAGCTAACTCACATTTAATTTGCACTTGTTTATTTTTAAGAAGTTAAAGGTTGTCAGAATGTTTTTTTTTTTCTTCAACTGTTGTATAATGTGTTTTTATTTTGCATATAATACTTCAAGTTTTTACATTATATTTTGAGAAAACTTCACAAAAATGTCTTATCAAAATATTAATTCTGGACCCAGTTATCTGCTTGATGGGTGAATACTGTCTTATTATAAATAGTGCCTTGTGGTGACCGTCAGTACATCTCAGTGGTTTATCTGAAATCAGTGTAGTGTACAAAAAATTATTAATTTAATACTTTATCTAGTGCTTAATCAAAGCTTTTTTTAAATGAAGCAAAATGGTTGCCTCAGAAAGTTTATTTATGAATTTTAAGGAAAAAAAGCTTTGCTTGTTCCTTATAATTAAAAAAAAAGTATTGATCAAAGAAAAGTGTACTTACGTATTATCCATGCCAGTTTTAAGCCAACTGCACCAGGCATGGAGGCAATATTACTAATTATAGTAACCCATATATATTTTTTTTCGTGCTACATGGTACATGCTTGGGAATAATCTACCTTTTTTAGTAGGGGTCATTTCTATACGTAGTAATATTAACAAATAGTTAATTTATTTTAGATTTTGCATTTATGAGTAAAATATAAATATTTTATTTGACAAATTTAATAAGATAGATATAAAAAAGATAATATTAGCAGTAAGAAACAACATTTTTATACACATTTCATCAAAATTGCGCAAAAAGGTACGATCAATGGAAACAAATGGATCAAATGGTTGGCAAGCAACAGAAGGGAAAAATATTTTTGATGCCATGTTAAAGTCTATTGCAGAATTATTTCCGCCGCAAAACAAAATGTCATTTTAAACCTTTTTATGCATTTACTAAATGTTAACAAAATTAACTTTCTAGAATATGCTACATTATTTACCATTTCTTATATTATTTATTATTCTTTCTTATTTACTATGTTATTTATCATTTATTAATTTTACTAAAATGTTTTTTTACTATTTTTAACAATGTTATAAATTTAATAAACATATATTACATTTTATTTATTTTATATTAATTGCCATTTTTAACAATGTTATTTGATAATGTTAAATTACTGTGTTTGAAAACATGATTGACAACGATAAACAAAACTGGTACTTGGCAACCATTTTTGGCGATCAATCTCCTGACACGGATAATACGTAAGTACCAAGAAAAGAAATCCTTCGATTAAGTACTCATTTTTTATGCTGTAGAAATTTCATTTAAATCCATTGAGTGGTTTTAGGTAGCTTTCAATACAAAAAAGTATAAAGCTACCTATTGCAGCCGTTCGGAGGAAAGCAGTTCCGGAAAATTTCGATATATTTTCACCGATCATGATCCCCAGACCCCAAAACCACCCTCCGTTCAAATGTTGATTTATATATATATATATATATATATATCTCCATATATATATATATATATATATATATATACAGTGGAACCTCGATTTTACGTTTTTCACGGGGCCAGCAGAAAAAAAACGTACGAAACGGGAAAACGTAAAATCGGGGTCATATAGAGAAAAACACTAAAGAAAACAAATTATACCAAAATAAACTTACCAATACCATATTAGAATTTAAAAAAAGTATGTTATTCTTTATTACGTTTTCTTTTTAAGTGTAATTTCACATATATTTTCAATACATGCAAGTTTTTGCTATTTTTTTTCTTAATTTTCATGTCCAGTTAAAATTTCTTTAAAATTTTGAAACTCGCAATGACCTCTGCCAATGAGGGCACGATGTCTTCTGGATCTTCATCAATATAACCCTCACTTCAATATTGCGAAATCAAATCGGAAATAGTCTGAATGTCTGTGGTAGCGATAACATCCTTTTCGCAATCAATTTACTCATCAACATTGATATCTACAAGTATAAATTCATACTCTTTTGTCTTCTATAAAGAGCTCTTCCGGCGGCGCTTCACTGTTAATTTCGGATTTTTAAAATTCTCCCTTCAGAAAAGCTTTTGACATGCAATTTTCATTCTACACCATTCCACGCCAATGAGATGAAATGAAAATGCATCCAGCACATTTAGCTTTGTTTTCTAAGCATCTTAAAGCTCAACTGAATCAAGTGACCTTTTCTTACCAGTTTCTTTCTATAATGCATTTTGGAGGATCTGTTTATTTTCAAGTCACGTGGCTGAAGTAAACTTGTACAGCTGGGTGGGGAAAATTCTATACGCATATTCTTCAAATTCAGATTAACATGAGTGCACTGGTCTACGAATAAAATTATTTTTCGCTTTTGTAAGATCATTTTTATATTCAATTTTCTTACAAAAGCTTCAAAAAGATTTAGGGTCAGCCAAGCATTGTGGTTGGCATTGTAATCTGTCGGCAAATTTTTAATGTTTTTGGATTTACCAATCACAAAGGGTGTTAAGATTCTCAGTTCCGTAATAACAAAACTGTTAATCGCACTTTTGATAGCTTCCGACTGTGCCACGTTTCCCTTTCATGGTGTATATTCTATCAGGGAAGAAATTAAGAAAAATATTCCGATCTCATCTGCGTTAAAGATGGCTGTTTTGAGTAATTTCATGGAAGGCAAAGTTTTTGTCCATCCATTCCTCAGCGACCGCAGTATTTACTCCATCTGCCTCACTACAAATAAACTTGTAAGACAAATTATACCTCTTCTTGAATCGGTCGATCCAACCGTTGGATGCCATGAAATTCTGCATTTCAAGTCGAGAAGAAATTTCAAGAGCTTTTTCTTACAAAATTGAGCCATTGATTGGAATCTTGGTAGCACGGGCTTGTTTAAACCACTCGTATAAAATATTTTCCAGTTCCTTAAAAGGAGAGGTTTTCAATGTATTTCTTTTCTTTGACAAATATCCCAGTTTTTCAGATTTTAATTTCACAGAGACCTCTTGTTTTAGGATGGTTTGTAAAGTGGAATAAGCGATACCGAACGATTTTACATGATCCACTTTAATTCCTTTGGAAACTTAGGATTTTTCGATAATTTCTGCCTTTTCGGCTATAGAGAAACATTTTCTTTTAGACATCCTACTTTTTACTGGCAATCACTAAGAGATAGCAAAAGATCCGCCCTCCCCCCTCCGATATCACATGACGCAGGTTTGGTCAAGTGCTAATAGGCGAAAAATAATTCTTCGTTACTTTGAACTGTTTTTGGTAACAAACAACCAGTTGACCAAATGGACAGCATTTTTGTTCTTTTGAAAATTTTTCCATGAGTGAAAAAAGATAAAATTTCATGAGGTACCTCGCCTAAAATGACTTACCAAGCGGGAAACTAAGAATGAATAACGTAGAATTGAGGTATTTTTAACATTATCGGAATAGCAATTTTCTGGGACCGACGAAAAATAACTTAGGAAGCGGGATTACGTACGAAACGGGTTACGTAAAATCGGGGTTCCACTGTATATATATATATATATATATATATCTGACCTATGTCATACGATAACGACCGTATTTATAAATCGATTTTGATGAAACTAATTGTGTGTATTAAGGTCACTAATGTCTCGACCGAGTTCGTTGGCCAGCTTGGTCCGCCATTTTGTTTCAAGATGGCGGCCATTTAAAAATTTAAAACTAAAATAAATATACAAAAAAGTTAAAAATTCAAATTTATTTTTTAATTAAATGTTAGGCCTTGATACGAGGATTCCAGAGCATTTTTTGGTTTACCTCTATCTTAAAAAATGGCTGAGATAGAGCAGTTTGAAATTCTAGGGTGGCTGACATTTTGAAACAAGACAGCACATTACAAAAATTTTCATTGTTGTAATAATTTTCCCAATCATACGCATAAAACTATATATTCATATCCGTTAGTGCCAAATTCTCGCCATACTTGGCGACATTTGGCGAAATATCGCCACATTTGGCGACCAAAATAAGTCTTCATAAATGAAGCCAATTCGGCTATTGCTCAATAATTTGGCGAATTTCTTATTCAGATTCAGTATTAACGAATCCTTTGTAAACGTTTTCTTTGCATTTTAACTTGCTGTTTTCGTGTAACATTAGCTAAAATTTTAAAACGAAGATATAGGAAAGCTACCTTTTCCTCCCGGTACAGGCCGGAAGGACTTTTTAAAATAGAGTGGTCACCATCACTGAAAACGTAGTTTAAAGGAAAATGCATTTAAAGTTTCGTGCTATTATGATTGAGATCTATGTTTATGGTTACAGTAAAATAGATTCGAGTATAATACTTAACAATACACTGGTGTGCCAAACTTAAGCAACAAACACGAAATGCTAATTTCTGAACATGTGAGTACTCAAAAGGATATTCTATATAGAGCAAGTGTAGAAAAGAGGTACTACCCTAACAGCACAGTCAGGCGATGTGAAGTCCCCTGGACGTCACACATGGTTAGAAGTGTCACAGTCGCTATGGTGAATCAAAATATGGGATATTTCACTGTCTCATTATTACTCTCAAATGATTGTTAACACTGAAAAGTCACTGTGACTGTCGCTTTGTGATGGGTCACCAGGTGACATTACAATGAAGTCACCTTGTGACTCTCAAGTCACTGTTAGTTGAAGACTGAACTTTGAAGTCATTGTGATGAGTCGCCAAATAATGTCACAATGAAGTCGCATGGTGACTTTTTGGTGTTCTTCACTCTATTGTGCAGTCATCATTGCACTCCTTTGTGAAAAGTCACCAGATGATTTCATTTTTTGTCACTTGGGAACTCGTCACAGAACAGCTATCATGATGACTTTACAATGGCGTGTCCAAATGACAGTCACATGAGAGTCACAAGATGACTTCATTGTAAAGTCACTTAGTGACTTGTCAAAAAGCAGCAGTCATGGTGACTGTTCAGTGGAGTGACCCAATAAGAGTAAAAATGAGATGAATGAAACATGAAAGATAACACATTTCTGTTCATTGTAGTGACTGTGACAATTGTGACCATTTGTGATGTCAAGAAGACTTCAAATTGACTGGCTGTGCTGTTAGGATAGTACCTCTTTTCTACACTTGCTCTTTATAGAATATCCTTTTGAGTACTCACGTGTTCAGAAATTAGCATTTTGTGTTTGTTGCTTAAATTTTGCACATTAGTGTACATTTCGATATCGATGTATTCAATATGCAGGTAAACTGGTTAGTAACAGCTGCCGTCAATAGTAATACTTGAAAATTTCACACAATATTTAAAAAGATAAAATAATTGACTTTTTCAAAAAAAAAGCTAACTATTCTTAACCCCTTCATGCCCTCATAAATGTTTTCTAGTAGAATTAACGGGATTTTACGGTATACATATTGAGAGGAATACATTTATTTAGACTCCCACACGATGTTTTAAAAAATTCTATATTACATAGCTCACATAGGCTGTACATTTTACAGATTCTATTTAATTAAAAAATGGCAAAACACCACACATCAAAAAAGGAAACATAATTCTTCCATATTGCTATTTGCATTTAAAATTGGTTAAAAAATATATTATTTAATAAGTGAAATTCTCTGGTATAATACTTGAGAACATCCCTATTTAGTTAGTAATGAATGGGTTCTGATGACCTGTAAATGGTACTCTCTAAGATGATACAGTTAAAAGATTTTTTGCTACTAAGCAATTACATAACTTATTCCAGATAAGTTCATATAAAGATATTAAATCTTAGAATGATCAGTGTTGAAAGATATAATATTTGAGGAGACTTTTTCGTATCATCTAAATGTATATAAAAGAGAGAACAAGTTAAGAAAAAAAAATGTTCTCAAAATAAAATTTTGTGCTATTTAAAAGAGTTATTCATACATATATTATTAATAATACTGTTTTTAAGAGTGAGAAATAGTGTTTCCAACATAGTTGAAAAGTGTTTATGAATTACGTTTGTCAGAGCTCTAACTCACATAAATACACACGTTGACATGTAATTGATATTTGTTAGGGATGGCAATTTCGGTGTTGAAAAATGAAGTGTGTAGCATTTATAGTTTGTTTATAAGGGACTTCAAAAGAATTCAGTTACATTACAGTCGGTGGGGAAAAATCATCTGCAATGCATTGTAATGATGTTATTCTATTTCAAACAGGTTGAAATTCGTATACATCATTGAGGTGCACTACAGAAAGCACTTCACTGTAGAATAGGGTGTGCATAGCATTTTGATCGTTCATTTACAAGGACGCACAAAATAATTCTGTTAGAGTTCATTTCCATTTATTGACGGAAATTCCTAAAATGGAATTTTCAGCTGTGTTATGCATTTTCTAACTGAATTCAATTTCAGCACACTATGCTGTATATATATTATACAAATTTATAGATCCTATACAGGGATTCCCAGAAGAATTTAAATACTATTCTGACTATGGACAATAATTGATGAAATTGGGTTTTCAAATGTTTTATGCTTATAGCAAATTGCTTTTTTAGATATCATTTTTCACCTTATTAAATGGGAGAGTTTAGTTATGGTATTCTGAATAAGTTGGAAAATGTTTCGAAATCTATCCTTCTTGCATGATTTTTCTTTGATGTTGTTAAATGACTTTATCTATAATTTTAAAAAAAAACTCCATACTTTTCAAATAAAGAATGCTTCATTTTCAGAACATGAAATTTGAGTGTAAAATTTGTTATTTTAAACCCTAAGGTAATAAATGAATGTTATCTATAGTAAGCAAAGCATTGGAACAAGTGGTGCGTTGATGCTGTAATTGACCAAGGTTTTAAAATGTTCAAAAGCAAAATAAAGATAACTGAAAGTCTCTAAGATATTGATGAATGAAATAATAACAAACAAAAAGAATTAAACTCAATCAAAATTTATTCAAGTTATAAAGTAAAACCAAGTTCAAAAATAAAATACATATCTCCAATATTCCAGAGTCAAAACGATGTCACATTAGCATTTACTCTATATCTTCATTTGTCGAAAACAGAATTCTTAAAACTTACATAATATATATTGAGACCTTTAAATTTACATCTCATATTCCGGATGTCAAAACTGGAGCACCAACGATAAAAAAAAAATATGAAACAGGTTCATTAATAAATTTACTTTAATTAAGCTTATTATCAAATTAACTTGGAAAGAAAAACAAAGTTACTTTTAATTAAATGTTTTAACAAAAACTCAAAAGAAACACTTAATTTACTTTAATGATACTCTCAATAAATAAACTCAATTATGTAAAAATAAGTATTAACATTTAATAAATTCCATTAATGTAAAACCAAACTTTAATTAAACATAAAACAATATCTTTCCTCACTTCCAGATCCCATGCCTTCATCCTCCTCAAATACCACCTCCATTCATCAACTTGTCAGTAACGACCAACCGTACCTGCTCGACCACGAAACAGTCGTACGTTGAACCGCCGGACAAAACATGCCACTCCAGGGTACTATCTATACTATTAAGTAACGGTCCCAATGGCAAACGATCTACCGATATAAAGTGCTATTCCTTGATGCCCAAAACGAATCACCGTATTTGATGTTTCAATAGCAAAACGGTAACAAGTAATTTCGGCTTCCGAAATTACTGATGCGAGAATAATAGACAGAACGGTGTCAACATACTAAAAATGGAATCGCGTTCTGAACTATTAAAATACCGGTAGTCTTTTGACAACATGAAAGCTAATATCAAAAAGTCTAAAAACCATGAAATCAGGACAAAGAGAAAAGCATTACTCACTTTAAATAAAAAGCATTCTATTCAATGAAAAACTAAATCAAAAAGTATATTAAATTAGCTGCACGAGATAATACAAGAGAAAGCTGCCCTTTTATTAAATAACTATTGCTCTAAAAGGTTTCCTTTAAAACATGATGAAATCAAATCGTTCATTTTCCGAGGACGAAAAACGTGGCGTTCATTTAAACATTTCTCCATTTGCAGATCCCGATTCACTGAAAAACAATATCACCTTCCATTCCATTAACTATATCACATCACAACAAAGGTTAAAAGCACTTCCTCAATTAAAATAAACAACACCAGACAAACATGAGAGACGACACACTTCCTAAAAAACAACAACAGAGACAGCTTCCAGCCAGCTAGAAGATAACAACGCATGACTGCCTCTCTCTTAAATACTTAACTGCCTCGTGTCTGAGCTGATGACGTAATCTCCTCATCCTGCAGCAAACAGGTCACTTCCGGCCTCTTGAAGGTTACGTGACGATCGACTACAGTCACAGGTAGAAACCGCAGGTGGAAGCAGATTAGAACCACCTGCCACCAGCTGCCGTAATCATTTGTATCCTGACGTAATCGATCTGCCGAAAAACCACGAGAAATGAGGAGTAACTAAATAAAGATATTTTTAATTTAAAACCATATGAATTACTTTAAATAAAAATATGCTTTCATACTGTAAACCAAAGTTATTGAACTGAAGGATTTAATTACTTAAGTATGACTGAACTTATTACTGGATATAACTGAATAAAGTTAAATATTAAATAAACATAATAAATATAATAAGGCATAAATGGATGAATTAGGTCAATTAAGATATGATTTGAATGAGTGATAAGAACTGTGAGAATTAGCTAAGGGAAAACTATCTAGTTTTTCCAACAAAATTAAAACAACCCATTTATTTAAGTAGATTACAACACCAGATGTCTGTGATACTATATTAGATTGTGATGCGATGAGATCTGATTACACGTGTTTTTGGTGAGGCCTAGCATGAAGCATGTGATCGTTCTGTATGACATCAGGGATATCAGAAGTGGTTGGTATTTTCATAGGCACTCAATCTTCCAGGAACGTTGTCTACTCGCTGTTAGGATTTTCAAGGGTGAAAAATGTGCAGGTACAAGTTAAAAGCGTGGAAGGATCTTACCATCCATTTCGGCGAAGTTCAGTGCTGCCGGTGAGAGAAACAAGTGAAGCAAATGATGAGGCACAATAACAGTAGAAAAGTATACGCAAGCATTACATGACAAAAATCTTTTAATAAATTTCTTCAATAAAACGGTGGAACTCTGGTGACGACATCCTTAAACTCTAAAGATGTAAGAAACACAACAAGGCACCTACACCAGTACCCGACCAGACGCAACTGCCTGGCAAATTCAAGGAGCGTGCGTTGGTCGGAGCTTGGTGCCGAAAAACCTGTCCGACAGGTGTCGAATGCCAAAGCGGGAGCCCGGGACAACGCCAAAGGGCAATACACTCAGCACTGCTGGCGGCCTCGGACCACGGCAAGCGAGATGCAAAGAGGAGGAAAGAACGTAGCGCTGATCGCTCCAAAATGACGTGGTAGCGGTGCAGCAGTGAAATGTAATTACAAAAGAGAATGATTATGAACTTACAGGAGGGGGGTCAAAATACGAACGAATTAACGTAGAGCGATAAATGAGATGTCAAATTAAAGGCGAATAATGGGACTGATAATTTAAATGAATATTAAAGCAAAACTATTGAAATTATTAGGATTGATGTTCTAAAATGGGAAATGTGCACGTGGATACAAGGAACTCCGTAAAATCGTTATAATTGGCACGTTTGCAACGTGGACAGGTGTCCTAATAATATTGGTTTGTCTTACTGCATACTATAATTTATAGAATGTATACCTGACTTGTGATATTCTGTCTTAATATCGATATGAAGCATAAATATCGTCAATGCCCTATTAATAATTTTGTATTTGTTTAATAATTTAGATTATTTTTTTTTTCAGTATTTTGGCTTTCTTTCTTTCTTTTAACAATCGCATATCGGATGGATGCAACATTTCCCCTTCCATTTCAAATAACGAGAACAAAATCTAAAAAATGAATTTTAAAAATATTGTGTTACCTGTCAAATAATGCTTCTTTTTTCTCAAATTAGGATGCTGCCTTAGCTGTGTTCAGGAAGACTCAAGAAAAGACTGTGTCCCTTGGCCATCGCTTGGATCTTCTCTTTCATATCATCAGAATAGGATTGTTTCATATTGACCACGACCTCATAACGCGCAACATTGAAAAGGCAAAAAGGTGGGGTCATTTTCTTCACCCCCCCCCCCCCCCCCCCCCCAAAATCTGAAAAGCAAAAAAAATTAGTCGTTAATGAAAAATAATGTACAATTTTATATCTAATATCATTTTTTTTTTTCTTTAGTTGAAAATTAATTATCTGAGTGCATTCATATCCAAATTGGCTAACGACCCTTCTTTCCCCTATTTTTCAGAGTTGCCAACAAACCTGCTTATGAAATTTCTTTTTTCTTTTTATTTGCACTAACACAGCTTTTTAATTGGATGAGAAATCAGTTCCAATTCCGAACATTTAGACTAATGAATCCTGGAATGAATTAGGCTTATTATCTGAGGTATCGCTGGATATGTTTTTTCCATCGAAAATAATAATCTGGACTTGAAATTGTGTCTCCAAGAGTCAAAACCCAACCCAAAACTCATGTGTTTCCAAAACTATACAGTCAAACCGACCTACAACAGAAAAGATGAGCACTGACTCTACCTGAACTGCGAGTTAGATCGCATTGGAGTAAAATCGGCTTACCAACTTGGTGCTTTCGTATGAACTCTGAGCGGTTTTTAAGAAATATACTGTGATTTAAATTTTTTAAAAATTACCGTAATTTGAATGACATAGGATCACTTAAAATGGCACAGATGTCGTAGATGCACGAGGGTTTCTTTTTGGTGCCAAAATAGTGATTTTTTTGCATTGTAGGGCACACTCGGCAAATTTGTCCGGTAGAACAGACCTGGTAGTGTACATTAATCAAAGCTCTTTGGTATTAATAGCTGAGTCAAGTGTATTCTTGACAATGTGTGTGTTTTATAATAAAATAATTTGTGTGTGTTTTATAATAAAAATTGTATGTGTTTTATTATAATACAATAAATGTGTGTGTATTATAGTAAGATAAATGTATGTGTTTTACAATAAAATTGTGTATACTTTAAAATAAAATAAATTATTTCATAATAAAATAAAACTAACATGCTGATTTTGCATGCTATGTGTCTAATATGTATTCGAAAATGGAGATTTCTCATCAAAATGACACAAAAACAAAAATCACGCCAACTCCAGTGCATCCACAACATCGATTCCCTTAAAATTTGGTTCAATATTCAATCCATAATAACCCAGAAAGACCTTTACATTTTTACACACATGCCTTGTATTGTTTAATTATGCTTTTTTAAAATTTCTAATAACATTTAAAAATGATGTTGAGCATGTTTTTAATTGTTATTTCAGTTTGATTGAAGAAGGTGGAGATTGGGACCGTCGTAATCGACTCAAAGTTTATCAAGGAGTTTATTGCATGGCCATTCGTGACTTTAAAAATGCAGCCGTCTTTTTCCTCGACACAGTCTCCACATTTACGAGCTATGAACTTATGGACTACAAGACATTTGTCACCTACACAGTTATCTGCAGTATGATATCTTTATCTAGAGTTGACCTCAGAGAAAAGGTTTGTCTACAAACTCTCATAAATACATTATTAATATTTCTTGTCTTTTACTGTATACGTAGTTCTTTATGAGATACTCACATACTAGCCTCTCATCCAGAAAAATTAGGCAGAATTTATGCCAGTTATTCTTAATTGGTGGTAGAAACTGGAGAAAATCGGAAGAAACCTACAGAAAACAAAACAGTTGCTCAAAATTAAAATATATTAACTATATAAAAGAATTAAATTCAAAACCTGATTATATGAAATTTAAATTGGAAACTTTAATTAATATTAAAATTTTATTTATAGAAAAATAAGTTTTTTAATAAACTTCAGGTTCAGCAGATATTTACAGGTTTTGTTTTTTACAGCTTTAGTGGTAAAGGGATGGGATATTTTTTCGTTGTTTGTCATTTCTGTAAAAAAAAAAAAATACCCACCATATTTTTATTTATTATATAAAAATACAATATTTAAAAAACTATTGTGCAACACTTAAAATAAACAAATTTGTAATTATGTATACTACCATGGATATCTTAATGCTGATTTTAAAAGATAAATGTTCTAAAAATAAACTCTACGGGTAAGCTAAAATTCACAAAACAAAAACACACGTATCATATTTGTCATAGTTTATGCACGCATACACATGCTATGTGTGTGTAGATTTGGAGGTGCCCACTATTCCAAGGTACAAATATATAAGTGTCAGGAATTTAAAAAGTATTTGCTAAACATATGTGTCCGCTTTTTGGGAGTGTCCATTATGGAGGTCTTATTGCATATTTAACCTGCAAAAATATTGTGGACATTCTTTTGAAAAAGTAGGTCAACCCGCAAGAGTCAAAACCGAACCCGAACTGCAATGAAAAAATATAGTGCCGATCCGAGCCATGGGTCGGGTTCGGGTAAAAGCGGGTAACCGAACCTGATGCAGGACTCTAGTTCCCAATCCATGGAATACAAAATAGCAACATTAATGACACATAGACTATTACCTACAAATAAAGACTTTTTAAACAAATGAATGTCGTTTAAAGAAAAGGAAAGTTTAAAAATCATAATTTTGAAGCTGTCTAGTAATAAAAAGTAGATTAAAAAAATATTTATCTGTAATTTATTAAACCAAAGTAAATTTCCAATGATTTTGTTAACAAATGTACAAAATTACTATTATTTTTACAAAAAGAAAACAAGTTGGAAATTGTACGTAAAACGTGACAAACGAGGTGCGTTTGTACTATAGCTAGTTATATAAATATTCAGATCTTGATGATTTTTAATTCTGTGAAATGAATTATATCGTCTGCAGATAAATTTCTGTCATAAAATAAGTATCTCGGTCGCTTGACGATTAAACCTCAGAAGCTCCAATAACAAGGAAGCACCGATTTTTTTTTTTTTTAATTCAAATTTCTTAATAAATATTTTTATTAATATCTTCTAAATTATCTTCTTATTGATTCGATTTTCGTAAAATTTGAAATGCCTCGACAAAATTCTGCAAAGATAATATATCTTAAATTTCAAACCATTAGGTTAGATAGTTTTTGCATTGTTATATGCAGACAGACGGACCAGATAACGACAATAGGTGCTACGTATTTATGTAATTACGAACGCACCTAAAAGGAGGGGGGGGTGGCAGCACACGTGGCCTGAGAAAAATTAAATCCAGATTAAATTAAGTCTCAATTCAAAATGTTATTGTGGGTTTTCTGAATGTAGCGAAAGAGAAATAGCCTGAGTATGTATGCAGGATTTTTTGTGGGGGTGGGGTGAATGGTGAAAATTCTTATTAAAAAAAAAAACAATGGCACTCCGGGAGTGCTGACAGAAGTGAAAACTTGAACAATTACGTGTGTATTTTTTGAATAGTCAGGAAACGTGTTATTGTGCAGGAAATACTTTTAAATGAAGTGTTTTTTTATTTATTATAAACTACTACCACAAAAATTATATTACAATTTTCATTTAATGCGCTATTGTACATTATAATATTATATTATAAATTGAAATATTTCATTATTTTCATTTTTTCTTTATATTACTTCTGTCTATTTTTTTTTCTCGTGCTCATTAAATTATAATATTTTCCGTGTTTTGTTATTTCATTTTCATCTTTTGATTTGGTCTCGTGAGTTGAGTCACTTTTATCTGTTTTCACCGCGCGTGCTAAATTTATTTTGAAATAATTTTCTGAATTATTTTTATTCATAATACCAATCATTTAGTTTTCTTGACGTGAACTATTTCCTTTTGATACTTTCGCTTCATTGTATGAATTGGCACCATAATTTAATTTTTTATCGGAATTATTTACAACTTTAAGGCAACGTACTTGAAAAGTATTGCGCTTGCCAACAATTTTAATTCCCTCTTCATCTATCGCCAACTTTAGTTTGCTGATCACATCTTGCCCTATTACAATATCGTATGCGAGAGATTTTGAAACATAAAATTTCGTTGATATAAGAAACCCATCGACACGTATTTCATACACAAAATATCCAATTAGATTTACAGTTTCTCCGCCAATGTCAGTTAATAAGATATCAACAGAAGACAAATTTGGCGACCCAATATGACATAACATTCGTAACTGAATAAAGAAATATAGCTGTCTGTATCAAACAATAGATTTGCTTCTTTGCCTTTGATATTAATTATTTTACCCATTCCATTAGGTTTAGACTTACTTCTGATTCGAATTGTAGCAATGTTAGCTTTTTCCTGTACATCGGCATTAGGATTGTGATTTTGGCGATTATAATTTCGATAGTTTTCGGTAGAACTCATTAGTTTGACCGTTATTGCTATTATTACACTGAGACGCTATGTGCCCTTGAGAGTTACATCTATCTAAAACACCTAATTTGAGATTTATTTCTTTTGTTTTGGTATTGGGTATGAAAGAAAGATTGTGAATTTTCATTTTTACTTACTTCGGGTTTTCTATCTTCAAAGTGGTGTGAAATTCTATTCATGGTTTTAACATTACATCTCGCCGCATCATAATCGTCTAGTTTACTTACTAATATGTCTACATTTTTAATTTTTGGAAGATCATCAATAAAATGTTCTTTCATTTCTATAGGTAACCTTTTCTTAATTTGATCTACTACTATTAATTCTTTTAAGGATTCAAAATCAGATACTTTAAGACCGTTAATCCATTCTTCCAAAAGATTTCTTAATTCAAATGCTAAATCGCGCCAAGTGGCTGAAGATTCTTTTTTATGTGACATTAATTTCTGCCCAAATTCTTCTGGCGTCATTTTGAAGCGTTTAAGAAGTAAATCTTTTACATAATCGTAATTGTTCACCAATGTTTCTGGCTCTCTAGCTATGATATTGGCGATTTCTAACAGAATTAAACTTAACAAATGTGTGACCCAATTTTCCTTTATTATATTGATTCGAGAAATTTGTCTTTCAAATAATGCTAGATAGAGACTAATATCACTTTTGCTGTCAAAGTGAGATATTAATTTAAGCAAATCTATGGTTGCTTACCTGAACCCGCTATTGCAGAATCATCGCCAAATATACAGAGGTGTCGGGGTACTTTTCGGTTAGCCGGGCGCCAGTGATATATGTACATATATAAATACATATGTAATGTATATACATAAATTTGTATATATATATATATATATATACATCCATATATGCATATATATGTATTTGTAGATATGTGTAGATATATGTGTGCATGTATATATACATATATATATATTACTGGCGCCCGGCTAACCGAAAAGTACCGGTGTCGGTAACAGTAACGGTAACAGTCTCGCGAATTCAATGGTTTTTTCCCATCTCAAAAAATGCCCAACGCGCCTAAAGAAGTTTTCACTTTAAAAAAATAGAGGGGGGGGAGTACAATTTTGTCTAAATATACACATTATTTCAAAATCTCTCTAATCCGAAAATGTCTAATATCTTTGGTGTCTGAAACTTTGTTGTGAAGAAAGTAATTTTGATCATTGATAATTAGTTCTTTAGAAAATATTAAAATTACCTTGAAATTTAAACTTAAAACTCATAAATGCTGTGGTGTTTCTTTGGGAAATTACATCACTTGTTTACTTTTACATCACCCCTATAAACCCAGCCTCATAAAAATAATCTATCACCAATGATGTATAAGCGTGACTTCAAAACATATTTATAACATGCTTCCTTTATTTTATGTAAAACATACATTTGTTCCAAAATATGTCAGAAAATTAGCATCTCGTGCAAAGTTCAACATATTTATCTGAGATGGCATTTCGTTGATTAAAAATAATAAAAAACAGTACTTTTCGGTTAGTCGGGCACCAGTGATATATATACATGTATATATACACACACACACATATATACACATATCTACATATACATATATATGCATACACATATATATGTATGTATGTATGTATATATATATATACATATGTATTTATATATGTATATACATATGTATTTATATATGTACATATATCACTGGTACCCGGCTAACCGAAAAGTACCTAAAAAACAAATAAAGGTCTCTCTTGACATGAAAATCTTTTATAAGTTTAATTTTGTAATAATTATAAATACTAAATTTAATTCTGCTAATATTTATATTTAATAAAATTATTAAAAATTGCATATAATATTAAATTTTTAACATTGGATAAACATCAATAATTGTATATTAATAGTTAGTACTATATATTAGTAATTATTATGTATAAATATATGTGCAAAAATATAAGTATAGCCCCCAAGCTTACGTTCTCTACCCTATTTTTTATCTCTTAGAGAAATTTTAGCGAGTACAACTGCTACAATGGGAATATCGTAGATTTCACTTGGAAATTTTTCGATTTACGTAACTCAAAATATTTTTTTTTTGTATCTTATGAAGTTAGCAAAGCATAAAAAATGTAAAAGAACTTCAAAGAGCTACAACAATGTTTGCAAAAATGAAATCAATTTTTCACTAGACTTATGCCAATTGACTTTGAATCTGATTACAGAGCTTTCTTCAAGCAAACAATTGAAGAAAGTATATAAAGTGTACACAAATTGCCAAAAATTGTAATCTCATGCTGTTAAACGAGCAATTCTTGTATAAATCTATTTTTTTGCTGGGTTTCTTGTAAACAGCTCTAGCGATTTTGATGAAAACGACTGATTTAGAGGTATTTTGGGATCTACAAATTAATCTCTCAGGATGCAGAAAAAAAAAAATCTCATTCAAATGGAAATCATTTCAGAAAGCATAGAAAGTGTACAAAAACTTCCAAAATTTGAAATACAATATAAAGTTATTTTATATAGTATGTGATATGCAAGATTTAATTATGTTATGCCCACACTTCGCACAGAGAAAATGGCTAATATTCCGTAATCAGATCCACAGGCAAGTTTGGCATCAGACTAGAATGATGCTAGCAATAATATTGTTTTAACTGTATGCGAGTTATAATAATTATATTAACCCTCTGAACATCTGAGGGCTTTCCTGCATTTTCATTAAAAATATTTATAAAACTTAAAATAATTTAAATTTTCTTTTCTATTTTTTTTTCTAATATACACTTTATATCTCTTTATTTTACATGTATCTTAAAATACAATTTTGTTAAAAATATTTTTGTCTAGAGCGGATTTAAGTTGTGTTTGGGAAATGTAAAAATACGAGCAAACTGCTTAGAGGGTTAAATGTGTCAGATTGGCTTTGGGACCCAATTGCGGAATCAGAAGGAATAAACTGCTTCAGGAATCTATTCCAAGTAAAACTTTGTTGACCAGGTACTTTATGTAAAATGTATCAATTTAGAGCTTCATAATGCATGTATTATAAAATAAACTCCCTCAAATTTCAAAGCTTTTCCCCTTTAATTTGACAGTAAGTCAATTATTAATTGGTAAAAAAGAAAGATATTATAATACATTGAGTTTGATTAAAAACGCATTATTTATATTTAAGAAAAAAATAAATATTTAAATTTTATTTTATAATCTCTTTTGTTTGTTTCTACAACTTTCAAACATAGTATCAACTGTCATTTGTTTGAGAACTTTTGACATTTGGTCTAGTACGTTTTCTTGAAGTCTATGTATAGTGCTTATTTCTTGTTCTGAAACAAAACTCTGTTTGTGAAGAAAATCTAGACATTCATAATCCATAGCCAAACTCTACTCAAGAGTTTTACTTTTTCACCTTCATCATCATACTCTGGGTCAGAATTGTCCTGATTTTCAGTAGAGTTCAACAGAGTAGTTCTTATGTCATCATCTGTGAAACTCTTGGGAGGACATCCATTCGTTATATTTTCTCCATTCAAGAAATCAGGCACAACAGTTTGTGATTTTTTTGCAAAACACAAAAGTTGTGCAGATTTCTGTTTCACACTCTCCAAACTGAAGCCATCAAAGTCGACATCATCACCATCATTCTCTATAAATAAAGATGCTGGCCACAAATTATGCCTTGCATCTTCTTTGGTATGTCTTTGCATACAGAGTCCCATGCATCAGCCAAGAGAAAAATACCGTTCTTAATCGTACCTTCTATACGTCTTCATATTAGCCGATGTTATAATTCTGTACAAAAAAAAATGTCTCCTGATTTTTTACTCTTTTTTTTCCCATTTGAAAAATAAAGTTTTACTTCATTGAAATGAAAAAATTTAGGGGGGCAGGACTAAATGCCGATTGTCGATCCAATTACCACCAATTCGAATTTCTCTTGCAAAATTAACAGTAACCAAATTTTTATTGTTTGCATCTGAAACAGCCTATGGATTACAGGCATTTGCAGATTATAGATTCGCAGATTTCAGGGTATAATGTTACATTGTTGATTCAAATTTAGGCTTTGCATGAGTCACGTCAAAAGTAACCCAAATCTGAAAGTTTTATTTGAAATCGAACTGATCTCAACCCAAAGCATTTTAACCCAAGTTTGACTTTAAAGTACAATTAATACCGCTCTTGAAAAGAATTATAGAAAAAAACCCTACAACCAGGGTTCGATTTAAGTGGTATCGCATCGCAATTTGCGATTCAAATTTAACTAAAGTGTGATCCAAGAAATACATTGAATCACAATTGTTGCGATACCGATTTCAGTAATGCCACTTTTCCGCATAAAGGTGGAATTTTGCTTTTCTATAAATTTCACCATTTCTGCTTTTTTTATAAAATCTGCAATTTCCACTTTTTATATAAAACCTGTGATTTCTGCAGATTCTGTTCTATAATTTCACGATATTAACTTTTTTCTGCTGCCCATAATTTAAAAATATATACATTAAACGATGTGACTTCCTTGAGTTGGAAGAATGTGAATCGACCTATAAGTGATTCAAAAGCCAGCTTCTGATTTCCTAAATAATTTATATTGGGTGGGTGAGTTATCATTTATTTTTTTATTCTTTTTATCAATTTATTTATTTTCATCTGTGCTTTTTTTTAAATGTTGTTTTTTCTTAATTTTGTTGTAAACTTTTGAGGTTGAAAAATGAAAAGTTACGTTTGCTATTTTTTACTTGCTAAACAAAAAGTGTCTAACTGCTATTCAAAAGTGACTTTGTATAGCATTTACTGCTATGCAATTTTCTTTTTCTAAATCGACCCTTGCCTACAACCATACCTGTAATATAAATTTTATTTGGTATGGAGTAAAAATTTTTGCTATATTTAAATTTTCTGATATAAATTCCAGTATTTTAATTAATCTATTTAAATTTTTACTTCTTTTATGTGTTATGTTAGATCCTTAATGCCCTAAATTTTTGAATTTTAACAACAGTCATTTTCACCTTATGTAATTATGACCATTTCAGCAATTAAATTAAATAGAAATTATTAGATTAAAAGAAGTGTATTTGATGCTTGTTGCGAAGGGGTTAAAGATTTATATTTAAAAAAAAAGAAAAAATTAAAACCTTTTAAAAATAGTATTTCTCAAAAATTGGATAGAAAATTTTTTCTCCTCTGTTCACAATTTCATGGTCATCTAAATGCAAATAATTTTAATAATAATATGCTGCCAATGTACAAGATTTTCTTTATATTGTTGTACTAATTATTATGCTAATGTATACACACTATGAATGAACAAGTTTTCAGTATTTAGCATGATTCAGTTAAACTTAATAAATTGATTTAAAGAAACGATCACTGTATTTAAACTAGATTTATTTACTTTACAAAATTGCATTGTCTTATAACTTTCACATTTAGTTAATATTAAGTATTTTTAAATTTTCTGTGAAAAATATATTTATTCTAATTTTCTAATTGGGACACAAATTACATTAGTTATGCTATCTAATGAGTGTTTGATAAATCTGTTTAGTATGAAATGTTACTAAAATTATTAGTCTTCATATCTTTGAAATCTTTACAAATTACTTAAAATGTCTGCCTTCTTTTTAATGAGTGAATTATATACTCTTTTTCATAAATAATTAGTAGAGTTATTATGAATGTTAGTTACTTATTATTTTTTATTTTTTCAAGAAAAGCTTGGTTTTATAAATACTAGTTGACCCCCATCCGGCATTGCCAGGGCCCATGATAATAAATTTTTAAAAAAAACATCAAGTTTTTATTATTATATATCTTTAACCCAATTTTGTATGAAATTATATTTTTAAATGAAAAAATATTGATATTTTGTGATAAAAGCACTCATTTTCTTGGGTTTTTTTTACCTAGGGTCATCTCATAGTTTTAAAATAAAAAGTTCTTTTTGTTCAAACTCATTGAAATCTTTATTGGTGATAAATAAAAAATTTTACAGCCATGTAAAAATTTCAGGAAAAAAAAGTGTTATCTAGTTGTAAAAGAAATGTTTTCTTTTTTTTTTTTTGTTGGTTTGTTTTTGCATCGGTTCCCTTTAACATAGCAATAAAAAAATAGTTCTCATCTTCCGAACTCTGACATTTCAATCGGTTATAAATATAAATGTATCGAAGCTCTCTAAAATTTTGTGAAAAAATATGCATAAGCTATTTGTGAAAACATGAGTTCTTTAAAAAAAAAAAAGCTTCAGCTTTCAACCTCAGAGCAAAAATATGTTAGAAGGTCTATGTTTTCGATGCAATGGTACGGTTTCATCCGTTTTCAATCATCCCTTTTCAATTCCCCTAGGCTAAACAGGTGAGGGTTAATCAATCAGGTTGAAGCATGCACAAAGAGTCTTATTTTCATGTAGATTTGACAGAATGCGCTTTTCGTTTTAAATATATAGATTATGAAATGTTTATTGAGTATGTGTTTGTTTATTTTAATTATTTTTTACATTTGTCATATTTAAAACTTATTATTTAAAAATATTTTGTTAATGGTTCAATGATATTTAGGTAAATTGATAATTGTAAATAAAACAGTTATTTCATAGGAAATTATTCCTAAACTCTTCAGTCTTCCAATTGAAATGAAAAATATCATGAGGTGTGGTGGAAATGGCCACCATCTGCATCTAATTAGTGCTAAATTAGATAATTACAAGATAACCAAATGTAAGATTTCAAATGTTTAAAAAAAAAGTAAAACTTCCAATTAATTTTTAAAACTTTGAAACATGTAGAATGATTACTCATAGGGACAGTTTTATATATTGGACAGCAATGTTAGATTTATTTTATTATTTCGATCCTAAAATTATTATGAAAAATTGTGTAAAAGTGATTGAAGAAATCAGTCTTACCATTTATTATTTTAAATAGGTTTTATAAAAAAAATTGTTTTTCTGCAAGTTTTTTCGAGTCTTTTATATATTTATTTCTTCTCTTTTTCACATTTACATGTTTTTTTAAAAAATTATTATTTTAATGTAAAACTAGAAAGAAAAACAATAATACCATTTGCATAGCTGCCAATTTGTACGGTTTGGCCGTACAATGTACAGATTTGGTTCTAAATGTACGGTTGTACAGCTAAACAGTAAATTGTATGATTTTGTGAAGAAATTAGTCATGAATCATAAAAAATTTTATCCCTCGCATAAAAGATGAAACTTTAATTCTAATTTGCACTTTTAGATCATTACCATTTGCAGAATTTCAAGTCTTCCAGCAGGGGGTAATCCCCTCCCGTTTTCCCCGTGCCACTCCCTGAAAATTTTCTCAACTGTATGGTTTTCAAAATTGACATGTTGGCAAATATGCATTTGTTTGTTTTGTTGAAAATGAACCAAGTCATTAAAATAAATGTCATAAATTTTTCTGTATATTTCACCCTATTTCAATAAAAGTGCAGAATATCCATAAAACACACTCACACACACAACTTTAATTAGGAAAATTGAGGAAAATCTGTAAATCCTATGGGAAATTGCAAAATTTTATCAGAGTTTCCATCGTTACAATACAATTTTCTGCAATGCATTTTTTTTTTATATATTAAACCAATCATTTATTTATTTATTTATTTTTCTTTTGCACTTTAATACTGGGTTTATTACCAGCTTAATGAAACAAAATCTAAGATAATAACAAATGGCTATCTTTCATAATTTTTTTAACTTATCACTAAATACAGTGGTGGACACAATTATAAGACACCTACCTAATTTGACATACAGTGAAAGAAAAGATTCAGAGCTTAAAAATGCTTTATCAATACGACAAAAACATAAATTTATTCTGTTATCACACGTAATTGTTTTATAGAAATGATATTTTTATAGAGTTTAATAAAAAATAAATAAAAATACCATGGACAAAATTATAAGACACCCTAACATTTTAATTAAAACACCTGCTTTTTTTTTCAAAATATGCAAATTTTCTGCACTTTGTTATGACGTCAGCAGTTAACTAAAGCAGTCGATAACCGACTTCACGCATTTACAAACATGCCACGAGGTACAGAATGTCCCAGCACATTTCATAGCATTCTTTAGGTCTTCGACACATGTAAACTGCCTCCCATTTCGGTAAACCTCACGAGCTAAGATCCCCCACAAGTTTTCGATGGAATTTAAGTCCGGGGAGCGAGAAGGCCACGGAAGAACATTGATACTTTGCTCTGAAAGCCACATTTGTGTTACGTGTGATGTATGAATCGACGCGTCATTGTGCTGGAAAGTGTAGTTTTCCACATTTGTGTTACGTGTGATGTATGAATCGACGCGTTATTGTGCTGAAAAGTGTAGTTTTCACCACAAAGAAGTTCACCCTATGTGGCTAGTTGATCTTTAAGAAAATTCTACTTTTCGGAATTCATTCTTGAATGCACAAAAATGATATCGGTTTTGCCTTGAGCCGAAAAACCAGCCCAAACCATTACTGATTCTCCACCCATTTGGCGGCTCATTTGTAAATCAGGAGACTCTCATAAATCATGCCAATAATAGTGAAACCCGTCAGGACCATCCAGGTTAAGCTTTTTTTCATCAGAAAATAACACAGAGTACCATTTGGAGGTCCAGGCCATAGTTTGTTTAGCGAAGTTTAAACGGTCCATTTTGTGCCGCCTTAGAAGCGGTGTTTTTTTCTTCAATTTTTTTAATTTCACATAGGAAGCATTATGCAACACCCTGTGAATGGTTCTCCTTGAACAATTCAGTTTCAAAGAATTTTTAATGCCTGTAGTGGTCATCTTATTCTGTGTAGCGAGCGAAAGCACATGGCGTCTGTCTCTCGAGGACAAGCAAAGAATATGTCCAGATCTTTTAATCACCGATCCATTACTTTCTCTTTTCAAAACATTTGAAATTGCACATCTAGAGGGTTTAATAACTTTTGAAATATTATTAACTGAAGCACCAGTTCCATTTAATCTCCAAATTTCGCGAATTTCACTTTCTTTTAATTCTGTACTTCGTGGCATGTTTGTAAATGCGTGAAGTCAGTTACCGTCTGCTTTAGTTAACTGCTGACGTCATAACAGCATGCAGGAAATTTGCATATTGCACATTATTTTCGAAAAATAGCAGGTGTTTTATTTAAAATGTTAGGGTGTCTTATAATTTTGTCCACGATATTAAACTCTATAAAAATATCATTTCTATAAAACAATTAAGTGTGATAACAGAATAAATTTATGTTTTTGTCGTATTTGATAAAGCATTTTTAAGCTCTAAATCTTTTCTTTCACTGTATGTCAAATTAGGTAGGTGTCTGATAATTATGTCCACCACTGTATTAACTTTTGTTGCATCGTAGATATCTAATAATTTTATTGTATTAGAAAAAAAGGTACTTTTTGGTTAGCCGGGCGCCAGTGAAATGTATATATCTATATATACATATATATGTATACATACACACATATATGTATGTGTATATATATATGTATATATACATACATGCATATATAAATGTGTGTATGTATAGATATATGTATATATATGTATACATAGATATATAAATTTCACTGGTGCCCGGCTAACCGAAAAGTACCGAAAAAAATAATAAATAAACATTATTTTCAGTATTAACCATTGTTAGACTTCAAATTAAGGTGTTATTTTATTAAAGGAAACACATACTAGATGAGAAGTTGCATCAGTGTAGATATAATTTTTTATGGCTTTTTTTATGTCTAATTGCAGATTGTAAAAGGATCGGAAATCTTGGAAGTTTTGCACAGTGCTTCAGATATCAGAGAATATTTATTCTCCCTTTATAATTGTCAGTATGCACTATTTTTCCAGAAATTGGGTAAGTTTGTTGTAAATTATATAAAAAAGTTGTTTAAATTATTAGCTAACTTTAAAATGATAATAATTAATAATAATTAATAATGGATTTTTTTTTTTTATATTGTAATGCTGCATACATTCTGTTCTTTAACAACTCCAAATAAATTTTTTAAGAAGCATGTCTATAAACTGTATAAGTTTTGAAATTATGTATTAAATTTTTTTAAACCAAAGATCTGCCAGAACTGGAAAAATACCCTGAATAAGTGGGTATTTTTTGGTTTTTTTTTATATTTGCACCTTCAAAACAGGTGCGACAATTTTAAAAATGTAAAAAAAAAAAAAGAATGGAGAGGGGATTAGAAAACAAAAACCAACATATAACCAAGCTTTGAATTTTTTTAAAATTATTTTCTTGGAAATAATAAATAAATAAATAAAAAACAGAAAAGGAAAGGTACCTTGAATAAGTGGGTGTTTTTTCTCTTTTTGTATTTCTGCCCAGGAAATGGAACCAATTGCAAAATGCAGAAAAAAACTTGCAAATCAAGCTTCAATAAAGATGTTCTTTGTAAAAGTAAAGATTTTTTTTTAATGAAAGATACAGTTAAAATCCAGAAAAAAAAAAATTTCTATGGAGACTTGGTGATTGTGATTTCAAAAGCAGGGGGGGGGGAGAATGCTTTTGTTGGTGTGAAGAACCAAGGAACAGCCAGAGATCAGCAGAACAAGGGAAGCTTTCCATTTTGTAATATCCTTCATGATTTTGAATCAAATCTTGGCTCATTATCAAAAAATCCAAAAACTGACTTTGAAGGGCTTATCATCTGACATACAGGTTCTTGAAGCTCCTCACACAGCGGTGAACACATCATCCAAACACACACACATGAGAACTTCTATTTTTATTACTTACGGTGGTTTTCTTCGAACCTTGCCGTAAATACGGGTTAGGATCCCTTAAAAAGACCCCCATGGAGGGCACGCCTCCCAGGGCCTATATCCCTCGTGTTGATAATTGGCCGTCATAAATCAACCCAACCCTATTTTTATTACTGTATGGAACCTTTTATACAGTATGAGATTTCCAATCGACTCATTTCAGAATTTTTTCCAGAAAAAAGTGCCCTACAGTGCAGTGCCAGTTTAACATTCATCCGTTATCATAAGCTGCAGCCTCTAAGTATTTGAAACGGAAGCCTATTGAGTCAGATAGTGGGCATTTTGATTTTTTATGCAGAATTTTTGTTTTCAAGGGCTTCCCATAAATTGCCTTCTTTCAAACTCTGATTAATCTTTGATCTTGGTTGAATCTGATTAATGAAAATAAAATCAGAAACAATGCCTATATGTTGTTCCACACATGTAATCAAATGGATGTTGCTTTAATGTTTAACCAGTTATCTGGAATAACACCTGACCTCGACCATTCTGGATAAATTGTTCTATTCTGTGTAATTTGTAATTTAAAAATTATGGCACAGTTACAAAAGGAAAAAGTTTGTATTTAAGAACAAACAAAATAAAAACTATCTTACGAGTTGTAATTTTTTAAGTGGAAGAAAAATGTCCGGGCCAGGATTCGAACCTGGGATCTCTTGGCTGAAGCTCTACCAACTAAGCTATCCCGGTCGAATCTGGAGGGCATAATTCGTCCAGTTGGAAAATTACAACTCTTTATCAATTTGAATAATTGTGTTAAAATTAATCCAATGTAAAAACTATCTGTCTATCTATACTTGGGGATCCAACCCAACAGAACATTGATGAAACTGTAATATATTTTTTTACCATATATTTTTAGATTACCCGCTAACAACACCATTATATGAAAAATATCAAAAGTTCTGAAATTTATTAAAAGCAATCAAGCTTGGTAATCACACATTTTCATTATTTTTATACATGTTGTAGGGTAGAGTCCCAGGTTCAGCAGATTTTATACAACGCCCCCTTAGTTTTCGAAAAATAAGGGGTCTGACATTATAGCACAACTTAAATACCGTAAAGAAAACACAGCTTACTAAATCGCTGTAAATATTTGACTTCAATTATTAAATAAAATTTCTGGCTCGAAATAGGATTGTTTGATCGGCACATTATAGGCTGGAAACTACGGTATTTAAGTTGTGTTATAATGTCAGACCCCCTATTTCTCGAGAACTAAAGAGCGTTGTATAAAATTCGTTGAGACGGAGAGTAAGGAGCTTCTGCTCTACAATATATATAAAAATAATCAAAATCTGTGATTACCAAGCTTGGACCTCTCCTTGTTAGTTACATGCCAGGGACTCATAGCCAAAGATTTTGCTATTTGCAGCGGCATTTTTGATTCTGATAATTTCAGTGGTTTAAGCATGTAGTTTGATTTTTTATTTCTTTTTTTTTTTTGGTCATACAATATAGCAGTTGTATTTGTAAACTGATTTTGATGCGACCAAGCATGTGTACAGAACTTACCAAAGTCTCAACTGACTCTGTTGGTTGGCTTCATCCACCCTCTTGTTTCAAAATGCAGCCACTTAAGTATTTCAAATCCAAACGATGTACCCAAAAATAAAAAATCCAAAAAGTGTTTTCCCTTGTTCTGTAGCATTTTTTGTTTCCGCTCTATCTTTAAAAATGAACTGAGATAGGGCAGTTCTTAAAAGCGGTCTGCAATAACTTGGCAATAGCTGATTCATTTTTTGAAATTCTCATTCAAATTTAATATGGATGAAAATTGTGAATCTTCAGTAATCAGGTTCCATGCCTCTTAGCTTCGTCTGTTTGAGTAAAATGAGGTGAATGCTTAATAACAAAAAATGTGGAAGCACACTTTTCCTCCTGCTACAGGTTGTAGGAACTTTTTAATTTTGTTGCAATCCGTTGAATGCAGCTTGTGCTTCTAACTTGAAATTAAAAATATACACCAGTTCTCTAATGTGGTTGATTTCTTATATAGCAGAGGTTTCTTCTAAACCATTTTTAAGTGAGGATTTTTACAGGGATTATTAAAATTTTCAAAGTATTGGTGGACTTTTTATCCTGTCAAATCTTTCTTAATGAAGCTTCACTGTTTGTTTCTTTAATGTTTCATAACAATCTCTCTTGCAGCATTGGTTGAAAAAATGCTGAAGCAGGATCGCCTTCTGGCTCCCCATTTTCGCTACTATGTGCGAGAAATGAGAATCCTTGCCTACACTCAACTTCTGGAATCCTATCGCAGTTTGACTCTGCAGTACATGGCAGATGCGTTTGGTGTTACTACTGACTTCGTTGACAAGTATTTTACCTTTTTGTTAAATTAAAATATCCTCTTGCTATTGATTGTAATTGAATTTGGTTTAAAATTGTTAAAATGTGTAACTTATAAGCTTGCTATTAGATAGCTGTCAACCTTTCTTTGTTTTTTTTTTCTTTTCTTTTCAAATCAAATAACAACTAATATTTTATTAAATAAAAAAGACCTTAATTTGTAACCATGTAGAAATGAAGAATCATGATTAAATAATTTTACTGGTTCAAATTGTGTTTCTTTGACTTTGAAAAAAAAAAAAGAAAAAAAACTGAAGATTTGTGATATTAACGAAAAATTTAGAATACTTATTATTACTTATTCATCATTATATATATATATATATATAATATAGAATTGCATTTTAGTTTAATTCTTTTTCTCAAAGCCAAAAGGAGTAAAAAAGTTAATAAAATACAGAGTTAATTTATTTAAATTATTTTAGTTATAAGCATTATTTGTGATTCTATGAAAGCCAAAAATTATTCTATTTTTCTGATTTATCTAACAGTAAGAAGTGTGTTTTTAGTGTATCTTATGACACATACAGATTAGAGAGGAGATAGACTCAGCCCCAAACACAACCCAGGCTCGATTTTTAGGTGCGTTCGTAATTATATAAATACGTAGTACCTACAGTTGTTGTCTGGTCCATCCATCTGTCTGCATATAATAATGCAAAAGCTACCCAACAGAATGGTTTGAAATTTAATATACATTATCGTTACAGAGTTTTGTTGAGTCATTTCAAATTTTATGAAAATTGAATCAAAACTAAAAAGAGAGTAATAAAAGTTTTCTTCATTCTATTCAATCCTATTGTACGTAACCTATATAATAAAAGCGCAGGTCATGTGACTGAGGAAAAGAAATACGGGCAAACCACTTCTTTGTTCCTATGCCGGGCAGCCATTTTTATTCAAAATTGTTTTTTCGGATAAAATGGCATAAAAGTTACATTTTTAGAAAGATTGTTCAAAAAAATGGTTTGCTTGAGTTACTTTATAAAATGTATAGATTCTGAGATAACTTAAGTGGAAATGAGGTAACAGCCGAATATCTCAATCCATTAAAGAAAATAATAAACACAGGAATTTCATTCATTATGAGTCCTAAAAATGTTAAGCCATGGGGGTAATTATTCATAAAACAAGATCTCCTGGGTGAATTTTGCAGCGCTGTGTGTAGAAAAAGAAATTCACATTTGTAAACGTGGCATGCGTAATAAGAAGGGGAAAAAAAGGCATGCTCATTTCACTCATAGCAGACGATAGAATTCATTTCACTGAAATAATGAGGATGATTTTTTGACATTGTTATAAAGCGAATGCACATCATTTGTCATGTTTAACATGCAATTTATAACTTGTTAAGGTTTGTAGTGGATGTATATTGGTGTCAGTTGCCCTGCTGTGCTCCCGCATGCCATAATTGAATTACAAGCCTTTGAAAAGTTTTCAATCTGTACAGGATATTTTGCTCCTCTTTGAGTGATCACGCTTTTACTTCCAGGGTTGTTCTTTGCATCATAATTCCATTCGTTCTGTGGTGGAATACCCTCTTAACTTTTCCAAATTCATAAAGACTATGCCAATTATTTCTTGATCGGTCTTGGCTCTGCCAAAGCAGAAATTTTTGGACATTCGTTGAGTGACAGTGTCAGTGTGTCACAAAGTGTAGTCTGTATTTTGGTTATGTTGCCATATCTCCTATAAATATCTGGGTAGTTCTGAAATTAAGTGGAAATTTCACTTTGGTAATTTGTAAAAAATAAAAATTCAAATTGTTGTGTTTAAGTTGTGTTTCCAATATTTTCTTAAAGTTTTAAAGATAAATAAATCATGATTCGAGGTCAAGGTTAATTTTTTTTAATTTTAAATTAAATTTTAAAAGGGATTAATAAATCAAACTTATACAAAATTAAATATGTTAGAATTAAAAATTTTCAGTTAAATTTTTTTTTTCATTAATATAAAATTATGTCTAAAATAAAAATATAGGTTCAATAATTTAAAATATACTTTAAGCACCCTTAAAATATTGTTTACATAAATAAATGTCAGCTCCATGCTAGAAAAATGGCATGGAGGTGACATATCTGTGATTAGGTCTAATATTTTCTAAACTATGCACAACATTCGCCAAATGCTGCTTGGATACAAAATTAAATAAAGCAATTTAAGGCTATTTATCAACAGAATTCAGCTATTTTTAAAATTGACATAATGAATGAGCCCATGGAGTTGACATCCAATTAAAGTACACTCAGGTAATTAAAAGTTTTAAATTAAAATTACATGAAATAACAACTGATCATGCTTCAGAAGTATTCCATCCAACAAGTAGCTTCCTGTAGTTAATTTGTATCCCAAGTTCTAGATTATGCTGCCATTTAGTAGATTTTTATATGACTACTAGGGGGCCTACCCCCTGCGAGCTACGCTCGCCAACCCCCGCTCAGACTTCGAAGCCTCTAAAAACATGACAGCGTGCTTTGTTTAAAAAATATTGGTAAATCTGTAATTGGGTTGCCATGCTTTTAACGTTTTAATGGGGCATTTTTTGATTACCATGGCCTCATACACAGCTGTTGCGACAACTGACGACTGTTTTCGGGATTGATAAGTAAAATCAATTACAACTTGAAAACCAGCTTGTATAAAATGGTTAGGTTTAAATTGTGGCTACCTCTCGGGCTTTTATAAAAACGATCTGTATTCTATTCTTCCTTTGCGTTTAAGGATGAGAAAAATTCCATCTGCTTGTGAATAACATTAAGAACCACGGTATTGAAAAGTACTATGTTATAGACATTTTCAGTAACAGGTTTTAATTTTCTCTCTATTTTAGTGCACCATCATGCATATTTTCATGTTATTTTAAATATGTAAATTATTTATTTTAATTAATATGTATATACGAATTTTCTAATAATTATTTATCATACAATATTAATTAAATATTTTGTGCATGCATGCCTGCATTTATTCGGCATCAATTGATGACATATTTAAACAAATTTGCTATCCCCAATAATTTTACACCTTGAATATTGTCCATAAGAAAATCGGGTACTTTTCCAGTATAGGATCCTTTGCTTTTAGGTTTGGCGTAATTCGAGCTTCGAAAACGGATAGATTCGTTAATATACATAGATTTGTTGCCAAAAGTTATGAAAACAAACCCAATGAGCTTTTGGTGCTTTTCTATTATAGGGGTCTTGACGCTTTTTTAAAAAGCTTGGCGTAATTCGGGCATCAGAAAGTGAGATTTGGTGCCAAATGACATAAACAGCCATGGAAACAAATTCGACGATTTTTTTTGTTAATATGCATATTTTAATTATACGTATATTATTATTGTTTTTTCTATACAAATTACTTCTGATTATATATAAAATAGGATAAATAACATTTTACGCTAAACAAATTGTATAAATATTTTTTTGCTCCTTTCTTTTGCGTTTACATAAATGACGTCATTTGGACGAATTTATTCAAAATATTTTCAGTTTATAAATTATAAATTAAATGCTGACAGACGATTGAATCCTGACGATAGAAATTTGATTTTTTTTTTTCAAATTTTCCTGAAAAACATAATTTAATCACAATCTTGTCTTCATTATCGATTGAAATAAAAGATAAATTCAATTTCAATTTGAAAATGACGAATAAAAAGAAATCAATAATCCCTATCGGGATCCTTTTCAATTTTTTTCCCTTTTTTGTCCCAAAAAAACTAAGTAATTAGTTGCCATCATTACAAAAATGTCATTAAAATTAGAAAAAAAATTAATATCTCGAAAACTTATTCCAATTTCAAAATTCTATTACCAGTTTTAACATCCGCGGATTTTTATGGACAATTAGTATTAATTTCACCCTCAAGCGTTTAATATTTTATTAAAAATAGCCCTGAAACATAATCAGTCGTTTCATAAAATCGTTTCATAAATTCGTTTCATAAAATCGTTTCACAAATTTGTTTCATTAGGATTTTATATATATAGGGTAGATATGTCATGGAAGTGGCTATAATTCTAGGGACAGATGTGTCTTGGTCTATAATTTTTTTTAAATATAAATTTTCAAATTTTTCTTTTAAAAAGTAAATAAAGTACATCCATTTTTTAACGTAATGCATTTTATACAGTTCTCTTCTTTTATCTTATGAGATATATTCATGTTGTAAAGTAAAAACAGGCATGGAGGGACATAACATGGAGGTGACATTTAGTATCATTTTATTTTTTTAAAATAGTTTAAAATTTATTTTAATACACTTTTTAATACAAGTTTTAGATGTGCCTTCATTGATTATCTATTTAGTTGAACAATTATTTGCATAAAAGTACAAAAAAATTGATTGGGATTCAAATTTCCACTTAATTTCAGAACTACCCATCTCTTGACAAAGATTATATTGACTCCCCAGTCTAACTAACACAATAACATCAATGAATATTTACCTGTGTTAGATGGTTCTCATTCGCTTAGGCTTCAACACTCAAATTATCTGGATTTCAAGACAACGCAAGAGCAGGTTTCAGCAATACACCAGCTAGAGAGAACAAGCAAGGTGTTGGAGCATTGGTCATTAGGTGATGAGGCCCACCTCACACCTAAGGTGGCACTGCTGCTTGCTCTCCTTTCCATCGCAAATAGGTTGAGAGATTCAAAATACAAAAACTAGACTATGTGTCGCAAAGTAACCCTGTCTTACGGTATGGCAGATGACTGATGAGATCCCTGGCATTTTTCACGACAAATGTTCAACCTTGATTCTAATCATTGAATTTTGAGTTTTAAGAGTAAAAATTCCTTTTTGGTTTTATATCTATGTATATGAACGTTAAATGAACATTTTGTCTCTCTCTGTGTATATGTTTCTTTGATGATGATGGCTAGGAAAATCTATCTGTAAATTTGGTTCTGGATAGACGAAGACAGGTCTGAATGTACCTGGCGCTCAGATTTTGGATTTATTTTATGTTGAACAGAGAAATTCTCTTATTTCCTCCTGATTTTTCAATTTTGCTGGCAGTTTTGATCCCATTCATAAGAGGAATCCAATTCAATCTTTTAGCGAAATAGAGTTGTAATAAATTGGAAATTCAAGATTAAATATATAAATGTAATAGAAAATATTATAATAATAGTTATTGCACAATTTACACTTATTAAACTTTTAAGACAAGTATTTAAAGTATATATATGATCTCCCAATTCCTTATTCTAACACACCAAAATGATATTTGTAGAGTGGTTGAGAAAATTAAATAAATTCATTGTGCTTAAAAAAAAATTAAATTTGGAAATTTATTATTATTTTTTTAATTTTAATTTAATGATAAAGTAAATTTTAAGTGATTATAAATTATAATTCAGTATATAAATAATAAGAAAATCAAAGAGAAAACTTACCCAGCTTGTCTGTGCATTACTCTTCAAGTGAACACATATTTATCACAATCCATCTTTTTTTTTTTTTTTTTTTTTTTTTTTTTGTAACTGACAAAATTATAAATGTATTAATTGAAGCAATGTATTTTTCATAAGTAAAATAATAGGGATCCCTTAATTTATAAAATTTTTCTTTGGAATTAATTTCAAATTTACAACATTGATATGAACTTGAGAATGTTACATAACGGTTAAAAAGGAGCTTTTGCTGTAAAAAATATAAGTTCTTTACGGTTCATAAATCTAATTTGAGTTCTGTAAGAGGATGCTTAATTTTATAATTTATAGGAATCTGATGAAATCAATAGTTTTTAAAGAAGTAAAGAATGCTAAAAATAAAAATTTATAATTTGGACGATGTTCACAGAAATTTTCAATTTAAATGGTAAAGTGTTATTTTGTAGAATAGTAGATAGAATAACTTTCCAAAACTTGATGAATATGAAGTCTGGAAGATACAGATGATTAATGTTATCTCTGTTAAGATATTAAAATTTCTCCAGTTATCTTAACTGGAAATACGAAGATATAACGAATTTTTTATATAAAATAGCTGGAACTATAATAATGATGAAGTTTCTATTTTAAATTAAAGGAGAAAGATCTTGTAAAATATCCTTTTTATGACATCTTTCAATATCTGTGAAAACCATCATTGTTGGAATACTTCAGCAAAATTGAAGAATACTGCTCTCGCCCTGGCAGGCCCCTTTCTCAGCTATAACATCTTACCTCTCCCAAATTTTGAACTCAAGTGTTTATATTAACTATCATATCACACTCCACAACTGTCCCCCTCTTTCCTCAACTGCCAATCAAAATCATATCCCCCCCCCTCAACTGAAAGAAGCACTAAAATCACTCAACCCAAACGATATTGCAATACAGTGACAATATTACGGTACGATCTTTTTAAAAATGAATTTTTAGCCGAATTTTCAGCAAATGGCAACACTTGGTACCTACTGAAGAATTTTAATGTTTCTGTTTCAACTAAACAGAACTAAGTGTGGGTAGTTAAGATCAATGAATGCTATCTAAAGGCATCCAGACTGACATTTCAGCATGCAAAAGTTGTTCTTTCGACCGAGGAAGACGGCAAAACTAAGATGGCATGAGCAGAATACATGATCTGCAAATGGCGCCAATCTTAAAAGCAAAAATAATGAAAGTTAATTATTTTTGTATCAGCACTTTATTTTTTGGATTAAAAATACAGAAATTTTATCAGTGAAATGAGGAAAAATTAAATAAACCTGCTGAAAATGAAATAAAAGTGATCAAACAAATATTTTCAATAAATAAATTTTTTAGTAACTTAGTTAATATTATTTATTTGTAAAAGATCGTTTTTAAAAGTAAATTATTGATAATTTTGTTTAGAATTAAGTGAATATATTAATGAATGATTTCAAAAGATGAATCAAAAAGGAAATTTATTTAATTGGTTAACGAAATTGACAAAACTTGTAATAATGTTTATTTTTAAAAAAATCCTTTTTTTTGTTTTTAAGTAAATTATTGATAATTTAATTTATAATTAATGAATATATTTAATGAATGATTTTAAAAAGATTATTAATGAAAGAAATGAATGTAATTTAGTAACAGAATTAATAAAATATTAATGAAGAAACTGAAATGTGTTTTAAATATTTGTTAAACTATCATTTCTTTTTCAATCTAAGTAAATACGATTTTAAATGAATATTGTTAAAAGAATTTCAGAAACAAATTAATTTTAATATGGAATTAATAATGAAAATAAAATGATTAATTTGATGTAAATAAATAAAAGTAAACGATAAAAGTTTATCTTAAAAGTAATGTAATTATAAACTTTTTTATAGTTTATTCAAATGAATGAATGCTATGATTTATAAGAACCTATAACCTAGACTAAAGGGGGCTTGACAAATACGGTCGCCAGGTCGCCACTGGCAACCAAATATTTTAATCTGGCGACCAAGTTATTTATTCTAATGAGGTTTTTGTTGTTGTTTCTTTTTTGTACAAAAATTGACCCAATCTGTCTTGAAATGAGCACAAATGCCCCATCCCCCCCCTTTCCCAATATTAAAAAATAAACTTTGAAACTATATTCACGCAAAAAATATTTTTAACTTTTGTTTTTAATTTGGCAAAAACAAGTTCATCCAATGTAAATTTTTAAATAAGCAAATCAGAATTATTTGAGACTTCGACAGAAAAATAGGCGAAAATTTGTTTTCCTGCTTTACTTCTCGATACGCTCTTCAGCAGATATAGATTTTGTAGCATTCAACTATCTAGACATTGAAAGCATTCGGCAATCAGCATTTTTCGAACATGTCAGTTAATTCACTCTTTACAGTATTTATTTATTTATTTATTTTTTTGAAAGATATATGATTTTGATAAGTTTCATTAGAGAACTTAGTTTATACTATCTTTCGAAACTATGCAACTAATAATTCTAAACAATGCCTGTTATTGTTTTTCCTCAATTAATTCATAAAAACTTTTGTGCTGATTGAAAATCAATGACTAGGAAGGAGGGAGTGGCGAATATTTTTTACTGGCTACCAGATATTATCAAATTTGTAAAGCCCTGTGTATGAAACAAACTTTCAGCAATCGATTAAAAAAATTTTTTTAATATGAAAGTTCTTTTAATTATTATTAAAAAAGTAAGGCCATCAATTTTTTTTTCCTCTAAAATGCAGCAAAAAAAAAAAAAAAAAAGTTCCAGCAATTAGTGTTGCGTTTATCGCTACTTCCATGGTTTTAATTTAATCGTTTATATTTTGCGCCTCGCGCAGACGATGTTTTTTCTGTTGATAAAAAATGGATCTGTCTTAGAAGTTTTATGAATGAACTAGAAAATGTAATATGGAATATAATATGTAATATTTATGATGTGCGCGAAAAATGTTGTGTATATTGTGTTCGTGATCGTCAATATATTTGTTTGTGTGTCTACATTGTGTAGATTCAATTATTTTTTGAACAACATGAACATTTATTCTCGAAAAGTCAGAATAATTTAAGATATCTTATCTCCCGAAAGAGGACCGTTTAGGTAAGCCTAACCTATTCTTGTGTTCTAGTTTTATAATATTTTAATTTTGAAATGAATATTGATACCTTAATATCAATATAAATAATATTGAAGATAGAATTTTACAGACAGGGACAGATTCAATATTATTTTGGCATCTCTCTACCGGGACATTATATTATTTAAGAAAATAAAATACGATAATGGAACAGATTAAAAAATTGCGTACTCCATTAAGAAGCGCTTTTACGCGAATTGCTAATTTACTTGAGAACAAATTAACTGATGAAAATAAAGATATTGAAGAAATTGAGATTTTATATGCTCAATTTTAGGTGAAAAATGGACAGATCTACAACCAAAAGAAAAAGAAATGTTAGATCTTCTTTTAAACGATAAAACATGTTCTCAAGAAAATTATGATAAGGAATACGAAGGTTTTAGCGTGTATGAAGAAAAATTTATTAAGTTAAAAACGAAAGTCCAAAAGATTTTAAAGGTTTTCGAAACTGAAAATATCACGAAACGGAAGTTTAAACTTCCTAAGACAGAATTTAAATTATTTGGGGGAGATATTAAGGAATGGTTAGCCTTTTGGGCTCAGTTTGAAAAAATACATAACGATTCTGAAATCCCGAAAGAAGATAAATATCAGTACTTGTTACAAGCAACGTTAAAGGGTTCTAGGGCAAGAGAAATAGTCGAGTCGTACCCCGCTACTGGTGATAGTTATGAAAATGTTATTGAATGTTTAAAGGCTCGATTTGGTCGTACTGATATGTTAATAGAAGTATATATAAGAGAAATGCTCGCTTTAATGATGAATAATGCTACAGGAAAAGGTCCAAGAATTCCTCTTTTTAAATTATACGACAAAATTGAAACCTATTTAAGATCATTAAAAATGTTAGGTGTTTCAAGCGAACATTTTTCTGCAATTCTTTATCCATTGATTGAATCGTGCTTACCAGTTGAAATATTGAGAATTTGGGAAAGAAACTTAAATTCTATTACTTTAAATTCAAAAGACGAAAGTAATAATAAGTTAGATTCTTTGATGAAATTTTTGCAGCACGAAATCGAAAGCGAAGAAAAAGTCCGTTTGGCTAGAAGTGGGTTTAATTTAGAAAATGTGAACAAAAATATTTATACAGTGTCAAATAGGCGAGAAAGAGATATTTCAATGGCTACGGAATTACATAATTCATCAAAAATGAAAAGGGAAACGTGTATTTTTTGTAACAAGTCACATTTAAGTAACGAATGTAGACATGCTAATAGTTTATCTCATGAAGAGAAAAAACAAATATTAATGAAAAAAGGGGCTTGTTTTAAATGTTTAGAGATAAGAAAACACATATCACGTTTTTGTAGAACGAAAATACCACCCTGTGATTACATTTCAGAATAATGTGTCCGGCAAAAAATGATAATGAAAACCCGATTATGGAAAAGTCAGATATCGAAATTAAAAAATACACTGCTTTATCCAATAAAACAGGTACTCGTCGCGTACTTTTACAAACGCTTATTGTCCGTCTTGGATGTAATAATAAGATGAAATACATAAGAATATTAATTGATTCAGGTAGCAGTAAATCTTATTTATCATCTTTTGCATTGGCCGAGATGGGATATGAATGCATTGGGGAAGATAATTTGACACATAGTTTATTCGATGGCACGGAGACTGTATTATCACATAAGAAATATTTGATCAGTCTGAGCGACTTCTTTGATAATTATCGCTGTTGTGTCGAAGTATTAGATCAAGAAAAAATTTGTTCGAACATTCCTAAAATTCCTCTTGGCTCATTTATGAGTGAAATTAAGAAACAAAAAATCTTTCTCTCTGATTTGAATAACCAGGTTGAATTGCTATATGAGTTTTCACCTAACGAAATTCATGGGCTTATAGGAGCTGATGTAGCAGGTAAATTGTACACCGGAAAAATCAAACAATTGATTTCTGGCTTAGTATTGATGGAAACACATCTTGGTTGGACTTTGATGGGAAAAACTGACCTATGTAACATATCCGATAGCACAAACAGCGTCATGTCACTTCATGTAAATGATGCAAAAATTTCAGATTTATGGCGGCTAGACACTCTTGGAATTCTCGATCCTGGCGAAAACGGAAGCAGACAAGAAATAGAAAAAGCAACTGAAGAACATTTTAATAAAAATAGATGCAGAAGGAAGGTATGAAGTGAGCCTCCCATGGATTGAAAACCATCCTCCCTTACCAACTGGTCGAAAAATCGCTGAACGACGATTAAGAAATTGTGTTGAATCACTAAAGAAAACTGAAACATTACAAGAGTATGAAGATGTATTAAAAGAATGGATACAAGAAGGCGTTATTGAAGAAGTTAAAAACTCCTGTAATGACGAAAGTGAACACTACTTGCCGCAGAGAGCTGTGATCAAGGAAAATTCTACCACCAGAGTTAGACCAGTCTTTGATGGTTCAGCTAGACAAAAAGATTCTCCTTCGATCAATGATTGTTTAGAGAAAGGTCCTAATATCGTAGAGCTCATTCCGACTATATTAAATAAATTTCGATTGAAGAAAATAGGCGTGATTGCAGATATTCGAAGAGCCTTTCTACAAATTGGTTTAAATGAGCGAGATAGACCATTTCTGAAGTTTTTATGGTGTGAGGAAGGTGACCCCGAAAAGTTCAAAATTTTCCAGCATAAAAGGGTTGTTTTCGGTCTTACATGTTCGCCTTATTTACTTGGTGCAACTATCCGATATCATCTGAAGAATGTGCCTTCTAGATTTAAAGAAACAGCAGACAAGTTGTTAAAGTCTTTTTACGTAGATAACTGCGTCACTAGTGTTGAAAACTATGAGGAGCTTGAAAGATTTATTGAAGAATCCACAATTATTCTCCAAAATGCTAAATTTGATCTTCGAGGGTGGGAGTATAATCTCAACAAAACAGAAGTAGAAAACTTCCTGTTATTAGAAGAAAAGAATATTCCAGTTTTGGGACTGATGTGGAATGTAAAATCTGATACTCTGAAAATAGATTTACGAAAATGTTTTGAAGACTCTACTACTGTAACGAAAAGAACAATCCTGAGTGCTGTTCATAGAATTTTCGACCCCATTGGCTTCACGTGTCCTGTCACCTTGGGGCCAAAGATTCTCCTTCAAGAATGTTGGAAATTGAGAGTTTCGTGGGATGCTGAATTGCCTGAATCTATTACCAAGAAATTTGAAAAATGGCGGAAGGATGTCTCAAAATTAAAGGAAATAGAAATCCCTCGATGTATTATTTCCAATTATGAAGCGCCAGAAAATCTTTCTTTGCACATATTCTGCGATGCAAGCAAGAATGCATATTCTACATGTATATTTTTAAGATGTGCGACTGAAAATACCATATCTTGTCAGCTTGTACAGGCTAGGTGCAGGGTTGCTGCAATGAAAACCATTTCTATTCCTCGATTGGAACTACTTTCCTGTAATATAGGAGCTAGACTGGCAAAAAGTGTTATACACGATCTTCAGTTGAAAGATATCCCGAAATTTTTCTGGTCTGATTCAGCAAATGCTATATATTGGATCAAGGGAACTGAAAATTGGGCTCCTTTTGTTTTCAATAGAGTTAAAGAAATCCGATCTTTGACAGAACCTGATAATTGGTATCACATACCTGGATCATTAAATGCAGCAGACCTCCCTTCTCGTGGTTGTAATGCAGAAACTTTAGTGAAATCGAAATGGTGGGAGGGCCCGGAATGGTTGCGAAGACCGGAAAAAGAATGGCCAAAATCCAACGTTGTTCCTGATTTCAACATAGTATATTCCGAAAAGAGAAAAACTGTTGTTAGCACTACAAATCATGAAGAATCAACTGAAAAAATTTATAACAAAATTTCGTCGTACGACAAACTGATCAGAGCTATTGCTTGGATTTATAGATTTTTTACTAACTGTAAAGTGGAACGTGCTAACCGGATTTCTGGACTCTTAACTCTAGAAGAAATAAAAAGAGCTGAAATATCTTTGTTAAAAATAGTACAAAAGGAATCCTATTTAGGAACTGAAGATAAACGCTTAAAATCACTTCAGTGTTATGTAGAATCGAATGGACTACTTAAAGTAAAGACACATATTCTGATGAGAGAAGATAAAAGAAATTTCCGATTTCCGATACTGTTACCCTGTAGCCATCCAGTTGTGGAAATACTTATTCGGACAAGACATCTTATTTTAAATCATGCTGGTACCCAGATATTGATGAGTAATTTAAGAGAAGACTTTTGGATTTTGAATTGCAGGAAGACTGTTAGAAAGGTAATTAGAAACTGTGTACGTTGTAAAAGATTTAATTCAAGACCTAAACCGATTATAGAAGCACCTCTTCCGGACGATCGTATAAAAGAAGCTGCAGTATTCGAGGTTGTAGGGACTGACTACGCCGGTCCTTTACTTCTTCGATGTGGTCAGAAAGCTTGGATAGTTATTTTCACATGTGCTGTCTACAGAGCCATACATTTAGAGATAGCCACATCCTTATCGACTGACAACTTTTTGCAAGCTTTTAGAAGATTTATAGCACGAAGAGGTAGACCTTCGATAGTATATTCTGACAACGGTAAAAATTTCACGGGTACTGAAAATTTGCTTAAGCAAATTGATTGGGATGTTATTTCTCAGTACAGCACAGCTCGGAAGATCACTTGGAAATTTAACCCTCCATCTGCGCCGTGGTGGGGTGGATGGTGGGAACGTTTGATAGGCGTAATAAAAGGGATCCTTCGAAAAGTCTTAGGACGAAGCTCTTTGGACTTAGAAGAAATGCAAACTGTTATTTGCGATACTGAAAACATTGTTAATCAGCGGCCTTTGACCTATGTTTCAGAGGAAATTGATGATTTAATACCACTTACTCCTTCTATGTTTTTACAAGACATTAGAGAATCAGATATTCCTGATCTTGACATTTTGGATTCATCGTCTATTAATAAGAGACATGCTTATAGACAGCGATTAAAACAAGATTTGCGAAAAAGATTCTGCACTGAATATTTGGGATGTTTAAAACAATCCTCGAAATTTAACAAAAATCAGCGACCTGTCCAGATTGGTGATGTAGTTCTTGTGACTAGTGAGAATGTTAAAAAACTTGAATGGCCACTTGCCAAAGTTATTGAACTTTATCCTTCAAAAGATGGAAATGTACGATTGGTAAAGGTAAAGATGAAAGGCGGCGAATTTCTCCGTACTGTTCGCAGATTGATTCCTCTAGAAGTAACCCATGAAAGAGGTACAGAACTCCTTTCTACAGTTCAGTCCAATGATAAAGAATGTCCTTTAGATCCTGCTCCTACCAAACCAACGATAAAATTGACTGGTAAAAACTGTTATTTAGACCCTGCTATGAGTAAGCCGATGATCCAACATTCTGTTAAAGACTGCTTTTTAGATACTGAATCTACTGAACCTATTTTCCATAAAGGTTCTAATGACTCTCCTGTGGTGACTGTACCTGAAAAACTATCCCGATATGGTCGGTTATATAAACCCAAAGTAAAGTTTGAGTTTCATTGAATTCGAAACTCAAAGGTGGGAGTGTGTTGCGTTTATCGCTACTTCCATGGTTTTAATTTAATCGTTTCTATTTTGCGCCTCGCGCAGACGATGTTTTTTCTGTTGATAAAAAATGGATCTGTCTTAGAAGTTTTATGAATGAACTAGAAAATGTAATACGGAATATAATATGTAATATTTATGATGTGCGCGAAAAATGTTGTGTATATTGTGTTCGTGATCGTCAATATATTTGTTTGTGTGTCTACATTGTGTAGATTCAATTATTTTTTTAACAACATGAACATTTATTCTCGAAAAGTCAGAATAATTTAAGATATCTTATCTCCCGAAAGAGGACCGTTTAGGTAAGCCTAACCTATTCTTGTGTTCTAGTTTTATGATATTTTAATTTTGAAATGAATATTGATACCTTAATATCAATATAAATAATATTGAAGATAGAATTTTACAGACAGGGACAGATTCAATCCTTCAGATTTCCCTAGTAACCCGCTTTATTTCTAAAAACTGTTACCGTGACAATGCTTGTGATCTTATGGTCAGGAGCTTTTTTCTTTTATTCGGCACATACAAAGATGCGAGTTGAGATTTTATGCTTATTAATGGTCTAGAAGTGCAATTTCTCTTCCTGGAACTCTACAGTTTCTATAGAAATTCCTCCAGAAGAAAAATGCCTGAATTCAGCACTGATTTTAGTCCTATTTGCAATGCCAGGAAAATAGTCAGTAGACAGTAATTGGTCGGCTAGTTATTAAATAAACATTGATGTTTGATCTTTTCTGACTTTTTAAAAGAGCAAAAAATTATGTCTTTTGAGTTATGACTGAATAAACCCACTAAATTCATAATCTTAAAACCCTGTGGGCCACTAATGTGAATTCTATAAAAACAAAATACATTTGCACAATAATGATCAGTAAATTTTCATTTTATTAACCCATTTTAGGCCAAGCATAGAAATTTTATAAAATGTAGTATTATTTGCATTAAAATTTGCTTAAATTACATTCATTAAGACACCAAAAAAGTTTCGTGCATGAAAAATAATATTTTATTTTATTTGATGTTACCATTAATAATTTACCATTAAATTTAAATTTAAAAAAAATTAAGTTTTCTTATGGCATTTGTTTTATTTTTATTTTATTTACAGAACTTGCAACTTTACTCCATTATAAAAACATATGATTAATCTCAAGTGGAATATTTATACAGTTTCAAAAAGTCGAATTTGTCTATAACCGTTTCAAGTAAAAAACCAGCGTATTTTGAAAATTTCTCAACAGAAAGTGATTACTTCAATTGAATTACTAATATTTTATAGATGTCTCCAGAACCCTTAAAAATAGCAGAAAAATAAAATTAGTGAAAAATATACGTCACAGTGTTAATAAAAATATATCTATTGAAATGGTGCGTTTATGCACCTTTGGCCGAAAATGGGTTAATATGAAATGCACCTATTTTATATAACAAATGCATAGATGACTCGACATTAAAGTTTTGTTTTTACTTCAAGCATGTTAAAAACAGGCTTTCATCAAATCATGACTGCCAATGGACAAATGATCATCAGGGTCGATCCAGGTAAAAATATGGGACCTATTTAGGGGCCCTTCACAGAAGGTGATTTAATAAAACAGGTCCTCTTCACGAAATTCCTCATTATAGTATAGGTCTTTAAAAAAATTTCATTCCATGAAGACATACTCTTCATTAATTATTTTTGTTGTTGTTCGGTTTTAAAATGTGCCATTTGTAAACAAAACAAGTTCACCAGAGAGGAAAACTTTAGCATAAGGGCTTAAAGAAATTGATAACTAATTCTTCATTTGAATTTGAGTTCGCTGGATTTAGTGTTTTGTTACAAAATGTTATTTTTCACAAAACTATAATAAATATCATAAAAATTTGATTTAAAAAAAAAGAAACTTATTTTTCACAAAATAGGCGCCAAGGAAAAAAAAAAAAAAAAAAAACCTGCATTGACCCATGATCATAATACTTACTCTCAAGGGAATATTAAGGTTCAGAATAATCCTTATGTTATCTTCTAATGGCAATCTGAAGAATATTTTCTGTCGAGATATAACAGACATACAATTTTTTAGAGTAGGATAAAATCTATATATATTAGCACTCATAAGGTCCCCCCCCCCCCACTTTCGCTGTCTTTTAGTTTAGTTTATAAATTTATGAGTAATTAAAAAAATTAATTTCTTTGTTATTTCCTGCCTCTTTGCCAAAATATATTTGAAAAATCATCTTTTTTGTGTGTGTGTGGGGGGGGGGGGGGTCCTCAAATTAAAATATGACTATCAAAGTATTTTATTTTCTTTATCTCAATCTCTTTATATGCATATTAGTAAAAATTCCAACATAGTAAAATGTTTGTTTTTTTTTCTTCTCCCCTGAATCCCTTTTTCTCCCTGGCCTGTAGTGCCATTTATGCGTCTTTTCTGTTTATTTCAACATTTTTTTCCCTCACAAAAAGTACTTGAAATATTGAAATATCACTTTCTGCTGTTAATAAGGATGGTAAACCATTACAAAAAAAATTATCAGCATCCGAAACCATCGGTTTCATGATCTGTGAGTGACATGGAATGAACCTTCTTTTCCTTTTTTTCTCCCAAGTTTAATACATTAAATAGGGAAACTGTCATTCTTAAAACATGAAATTGCATGCCTTTAGAGCATTTTAGCTGTAATCAAATATTAAAATCTTTAAAATGAAACAAGATCAAAAAAAAAAAAAAAAAGAACCACAAAAGGATGTTTTATTTCTAATGTCTGCCATCTTTTATTCACAAAACAGCAGTGTAAGATTTTTTGAAAATTTCATTCCTTAAATGGCAAAAAAATAATTTCTTTTATTTCTTTTCCCTGTAGAGAATTAGCGAGGTTTATAGCAGCTGGTAGACTTCACTGCAAGATTGATAAAGTGGGTGGCATTGTAGAAACGAATCGGCCTGATAGCAAAAATTATCAATACCAGGTAAATATGCAACTGAAATTCTCTTATAACAAGAAATATTTATTTTATTTTACAAACTTTGATTATTATTTGGTGCAATTTAGCCCCTGCAAATGCATTTATTTTCTGATAAAATATCTTTTGTAGTTAAGACTTACTGATTTAGTTCATTTACTTAAAGAAAAAATAATGACATTTTCAATTAATAAGTTTTGTGAATTGCAATTAGAAAATGAGAGAGAACTGACACTCAATCAGAGAAAATGTGGTCTGAATTTTTAAGCACAATACACTATAAAAAAATTAGGGTGTGTTTTGTTTGTTTCAATTCTCTCTCTTAACTAGAAACAAAAATTTTATCAAAAAACTATTTTAATAATTCAATGCCTAATGTTAAAATTTAAACTATGAATAAAATAGGTATTATTTGGTGTTTGAAGAAATGTTTGTCATGGAAGTCAGAGTGAGTTAATAAATATAGAAGTGTAATTAAATTAGTGATGGGCCGATTCGAGATCTTTTAAGAATCGATACCTTAGTTTTCGAAAACTTTTCAGAATCGATTCTTTGTATTCAAACGTAGTAGCACTAAAAACTACTCCAGACTTCCTTCAAACTAATAAATGAGGGACGACATTTCGCCTGTTTCACTCTTCAAAGGTTTATTCTACGTAAAATCGTTTGCCTTTTTTTTATGATCACGTGTCAGATTCACACCAGTCTATTAGAAAAGTATGAGTAGCGCCTCTTTCAGCAAATGGAATGTTTAATTTTCGTACAAACGCAACTCATTTGTTTTTTGTAACGTTTTATAATTTACAGCTACAAAACAATTTCTTTTCTTTTTAATGTTTTTGAGTTTTGATATAAACATTACGATTGTTATTAGAGAAAAAAAAAAACATTTTTTTTTCTGGATGACTCTATTCCTTTGAACCCTACACCACCCCCTGCCAGGGTAAGATAATTTTAGGTAGATTTCGTAAGAAATATTACCTATTAAATTCTCCCCTAAGTTGGAGTTTTTGAAAATTTTTTGCAGATCTACGTCAATCATGACTCCCAGAACCCAAAATCACCCCCAGTTCAAAACTTTATCTATCTATCTATGTCTTTTTTTATGAACACGATAACTCCCATAATTCTGCACAAATCTCTTCCAAACTAATACATAAAATCAAGGGGCATAAAATCTCGGTCAAGTTCGTTAATGGGCAAAATCGAACCAAGGAAGGGGGTGAGGGGGCTTTTTGTGAAAACAGAAAAACCCCCATAACTTCTTAGTTATGATACGTATCGAATCCGTTTAAAGTTATTATTACTTCTAGGAAAAAGGCCGAATATTTATGTATGACAGATTTTGATATAATTAAAAATGGCCCCAAGGGGGGAGAAGAGGGGGTTTTAGAAAAAAAATTCATAACTTCGTCAATTCTGAAGATATCAAATCCGCTTAAATTTATTACAAAACCTCTTAATATTATCTAAAACTTTTATATTGACAAGTTTTTTATAGGACCAACCCTTATAGCAAAAAAAAAAAATTAAAACAAAAACAATCCCTGCCGGCTCCGGCTGCAAACAAGTTAGGTTTCGAAGTGGGGATTTCCAAATGCCGCATCATGGCAAAAAGGTTATTTCTTCCGCAATTCCCAACAAACAGGCGCCCCACGGTCTGCGTCTTCGAAATCTACCTGTGCCTGTAGACCCGAGCCGTCAGGGATTTTTTAATTTTGTTTTCCTGTTAATGTTCATGTGTTTCAAACTTATCTTAAAAAAAGGATTGAGGGTGGCTAAGCCCTTTGACGAAAAAAAAAACTGCTTCAATTTCTTTTTTAAAAACATGTTGGTAAAAAAAAAAAAAAAAAAAAAAAAAAAAAACTTATTTATATTTAGTATTTCTTAATTGATAAATTCTTGTATTGCTTTATATGTTGATATGTTTAAAAATTGTTTTACATGATAACTCTGACAAAAAAAATCTTAGTTTAGATTATTTCCTGTTTATATTCTGCAATTTTAAAAGCAGACTAGACTGTGTTCCAAAATCTTGCCCGTCCCAAAATATAATTCTGCCGACGTCCATGTCTCTCAGTATTGCAAGTGATATCTTATTATTTTCTAAGATTTAGAAGGCGAAGAACCGGCACTCCCCTGCATACGCCCGTAAAATTAAGCAATTTGTCTTTAATTAGCGAAATCAAGAATTTTTTTTCTTTTTTACGAACGTACAATTTTATTTTCCACTATGAGTAATTATTTTAATCGTAAAATTTTTAAAAAATGAATTAAAAAAATTATATTTACGTTTCTTAAATACAAATTCACAGAATGTTATTCATTATAATCGTTTTCTTAAATTAAAATCCATATGATTGATTTAACTAAAAATATATATGTATATTAGATGAATTGATTGTACGCTTGAAAAAATAAAACTAAATATCAAAACTAAAAGAGCGCTGATCATCCTGTTAACCGCCACAAAATTCCAGAGAAAAAAGTCTCAAACAGCGCCTAGTTAGTATTTGAATACTAGCATTTGCTGGCGCACCTTATGAAACTACAGAAAATTCCTGATATGAGGACTGAATACTGAATACAGTCGAAAACTGCAAATTTCGTCACCGATACAGATGCCAGGTGACTTGTATTCGAATACTCCTGTCTAAAACCGAGACCACTTGAGAACGCAGACATTTTGTATTCGAATACTCCCATCACTAATTTGAATACAAACATTCACTGACGCAGTTTATGAAAACAGAAAACTCGAGCTATGAGAACTGAATAGTCGAAAACCGCAGTTTTTGTTTTCGTCTGCGACACAAATGCCAGGTGGCTTGTATTCGAATACTTTTGTCCGAATCGAGATCACTCGAGAACTTAGCTGAATCAAGACCTCAGACATTTTGAATTCGAATACTCCCATCACTAAATTAAATACGAAAAAGTAATTAAGTAGAAGTGTTTTTAAGTTGAAATATGTATTGAAATAGATGTGCTTCCATGTGTGCATGTTTCTAAAAAAAAAAAAAATAATTAATTTTTCTTTTTTCTTTTTTTTTTTTTTAAGAAAAAAAGAGAGAGAGAGAGAAGAATTTTTTGTGTTTTTTCTTAGAATGAAAGTACTGTTTTCTCATAGATCAATGGTTCATTCTACTCTGTTTTCTTTTTAAATTATAAAATACTGATTACATGTTTTCAAAACTTCAATGCACAAAATAGGAGTATCATTTGGTGAATTATTTATGCTGCAGTTACAGTCAAACCTTGATATAGGATCACCTTAGACAAAAATACAAGATAACCCTATAAACAGAGTTAAATTATTAGCAAGGAACGATGCGATTTGACTCTATAAAGAAGGTAATCCTATATCATTGTTATACTGCAATTGGACTGTATCTATGCAAATAAATAAAAGTTTTGCTCTGTTTTTATGTCTGTCAGCAATAGCTAGGAAAATCTACCCCACATAGAGGTCTGAAAATTTGGATGATGATTGTCCAAGGAATCTAAGGATCAGATTTTTAATTATTTGCTAATTAACTGAAATATTAATTAAAAACTGCAACAAACTCTCATCCAAAATATGCTTCTTTTTTTTTTTCCCCTCAAAATGGTGTGTACCAGCTGTTCCAGGACCCACTTGCGTGAAAGATCCTAAAGGTCAAAAACAGTTCTTTTTTGTTGTTGTGTGCCTTTTGAAGTGTTGTGTGCCTTTTGTTGTGTGCCCTCATCAGCTTAACTGTTTGAAATATGGAAAAACAAAAAATACCAAACCACATCTATGTACTTTAAGCTTTCTAATGGCACACTCAATTTCAGAAATTTTGAGATTTAAGGAAAAAATAATCAGTTTAAAAATAAAATTTCCCATATAGTTAACATTGCTCATTCTTATTTAAATTTATAGCATAAACTTATTTTTGTGCTAATGCTGTTAATTTTTAATACATTAAGGTAAGTTCTTAGATGTTGTTTACATAAAATTTTGGTTTAGAAATAATAAGATTTAGGGGTAAAATAATTAGTTTGAAAATAAAAGAAATCCCTTATGATTTCAATCTAAGAAAAAAAGAAAAACACATTTTTTTACAACTAAATATCAATTTTTTAATACAAAAATTATACACATGCTTTGGAAAACACATTTATAACTCATAACAATTTTAAAAAATTTAGACATTAAGATTATTTTTTTTTCTTTTTTGAAATATGAAATGTACCTAATGGTTAAAAAAAAATAACTTTTTACAAGCCCTTTAACCATTAAATACAGTATTTTAACAAATATATTTTTTACATAATGATCTGATACATATTCAGCACTGATTTTAGGTTATTATCCTTACCCTCTGGTCTCTTTCTTTTAAAAATATAATATCAAAACAGAACGGAGCATGCACAACATGTCTGGTGTATGCTGTCAAAGGCAGTGGGACTCCGAACTCTTGGTTTGTTTTGATAGATTTTCATTTAAAAAGATAAATTCACTCACTAGCTGACCCAATACCGTTGCAAGGGCACAGGATAATAATCTTAAATAAACCTCAAGTTTGTATTTAACTAGATTTTGTAGGAATTTATATTTTTAAATGAAAAATTCATGAAAAAATATTGATATTTAGTAGTAAAAGGGCTCCAAAGAAAGCATTTTTTTGTTTTTTCATGCAGTGTTGTTTCATAGTTTCTTTTTTTTTTAACTTTTTAAAATATTTATCGGTTATAAGTATAATGATTTTGTAGCCATTGTAAAAATTTTGTGAAAAGATTTGATATCTAGTTGTAAAAAAAATGTTTTCTTCTCTCTCTTTTTTTCTCTTCCCCACATCGTATCTTTTAATGTAACTTAAAAAAAAAAAAAAACACATCATCCAAACTTTGAAATTTTAATCAGTTATGAGTTATGAATATAACTGTATGGAAGACCTCTTTAACATTTCTTGAAAAAATAGGCATATGTAGTAGTAAAAACATGAGCTGAAGTCATGCCAAAACAAAAAATAAGCTGTTTCATAAAAAATTTCTCTATTTATTTATTTATTTTTAAAAATACCTGCCCAAACATTTCGAAATTTTTATTGATGATGTCAGTCTTGTCAGTCTTTTTTGAAAGGGTTCAAATTTGTGTTTTCAAAAAACGATTGTATCATCAAAAACAAGAAGGTCTCAGCTTTAAATACATATTTTTTGTTTATAGATACCTCTGAAATTGAGTTCTGGAGAAGTGGTGCCTAAAGGAAGAAAAAGTTAATTGCGAAAATGACATTTTTGAAATATTTTTTTCAAAGGGTTAACAACGGCATTGCGGCATTTAAGACATAAAAGTATGAACATTAAGAATATGTCATCTGTTTTTCCATATTTTAAATGTTTTCTGAAGATTTTTGCAAAAAAATAAAATATTCTGAATTTTTAATTAATATCTTGGCTAATTATCATAAAAATATGAGCCCCAGGTGCATCAGAACCTGCCTTGGACTATCCTCATAAAATTTTTCAAACTTGTACATGCAGTCGATTTTGATGGCCATCGCTAACAACTAATATACTTCATACTTTCATACTTCATACTTTCATACAACTTTCTTTTATTAGTATAGATACAGATTCGAGAGTGTACGCTGATAAAACTATCCTGCGCCCACGGGGGTCGCCGACGCGCGTAGACGACCATCGCACCCAAGCCTCTGAAGGGCTTATATCGCGCCAAGGCTTTGTCTCGCCCAGCGCTGCGATCGGCCTGAGGCCGCTCCCCACTGCGGACCCCCAGGTCATTTTACCAAGGTTGGTGACATAGGTCGTCACGGCAGTAACCCCACGTCTCGGAGGAAACTTCCGCAGAGACGAAACCTTGATGAACTGCCATGGAACCCCCGACGACTTCGTTCGCGAAACCCCATAGGGGGAGACGGTCGCTAGGTCATATGTCGAGCTACCACGACGGCTCTTGCTTTACCACAGCTCGAGGGGTGTGAGCAACCTACACGTGTATGCTGATAAAGGCAGTTAACCTACAACAGCATTAGCTTCATTTGGAAAGATTTTTATTTAAAAAAAAAAAAAAATTCTAAACAGGCCGATGCATGTGTAGCCCTCTCGGTGTATGCTGCCAAAGGCAGTGGGATCCCAACATTAAGTTTGTTTAGACAGGTTTGTGTTTAAAAATATAAAACCAAAACAAACTGGAGGGTGCGTAGCACTCCCAGTGTACGCTGCCGAGGGCAGTGGGGCCCCCAACTCTAGTTTCAGTTGTGCAGGTTTTCATTTAAACATTTAAAATTATTCACCACTGATTTTAGGTATATTTAAGATTATTATCATGGGCCGGATGGTCAACTAGTATCAAGTAAATTAAATGTTATGTTGCCTATAACAAATAGATGTTACATTTTGCAAAAAGTGTCACTTCTATTTCTTTTCAGTGCTTGTATCTTTCTTTTATGATATGCTTATCATGCATGTGTATTTTCTTTTTGATAAAACTTTTAACTATCTCAGTATATTTGTACAGGTAATATATTGCTCATAAATTAATATACTATTGTTAAATTGCTCAGATACATATATTTATTTATATATATACACTATATGGCCATTCGTCACCGGACACTTTCAATTTTAGACATTTTGTCGATTATTTAAATATATACTTGCCAGATCCTTCTGAAATTTTATTATTATAAAGAATGTTTCACCTCATTTATCAACGACGATTTGATCAGAGGGACAATTAGGGGCCAACAAAAAATCAAAGAAAAATAATATTTGAGATCACCCTGTACAGTAAAATGCATAAAATGATCTATGGTTATAGCACACGAATATGTGGATATTGTGCAATATGTGTATTCATTTGTGTAAGAATAGCACACATATTCATGGAAATATAGCGATTTTTTAAAAAGTTAAAAAAAATCTTACATGTTTTTTATTTATATCATGCAGGGTTTTCAACTACATTTAATGCATTTCAGAAAATTTGCCAAAATGTAGTACAAACAGTATAGTGCAATTGGAATATAAATATATTAAACATTTGATAAAATAGGAGCAGTTTTGTGAAATATTTTTTATCTGCGCATGCGCAAATTATAACACAGATTTTTTTTTTTTCACGATTTAATAGTTATCTCTATGGAGCAACTCATATAAAATAGCCTGTCAAATATTGTGAAAAATCAGAAAGATACTGGCTATAGAGTGAGTTGATTTTTAGTTACTCTATAAAAGTAGATGAATAATAAGGGATTTTCCAGAAATTGTCATTTTTAATTTTTATACTATTTTTAATTTTTTATTGATATTTTAGTTCTCTTTGGAAAACTACCATAAAGAGCCTATTCGAACCCCAGTCACGAAAAATTCAACCATGGCAGCAGCTAGTTACTTTTTTATTTTTTATTTTTTTTAGAATAGAGAGATTCTTATAAAATAGAAAACGTGTAAGTTTAAGAAACTCCGTTTCATTTCATTGAAGTTAACATGAATATGTAAACATTATTTTTGATAATGCAAATATAAAAATAGTTCATTCTTTATGATTATGTAACGAATATCTCAATTACATTGCATTGATTTTCATTTTATAGCATTATTTAAGAATTAAATATTGTTCTTTTTCTATTTAACTAAAATAGTTTTTCATCAGAATAACACCGAAGAGAGAATAAGCATTGTAAAAACAAATGCACGCTTTTTCTCCGAGGTGTTATATCATGTCTGTTTAAAGTTAAAATAAGTTCTTAAATTATTTGTCCTCACGTGACACACTTTTGTGTTTTTACCTTCCCCAAGTACAGACAAGCACCATTGATTCTTTTTTTGTTCGAATAGGCTCGCTATGGTAGTTTTCCAAGGAAAACTAAAATATAATTTTTTTTTTTTTTACTAATCCCTGACGGCTCGGCCTACAGGCACAGGTAGATTTCAAAGACACAGACTGTGGGGCGCCTGTTTGTTGGGAATTATGGAAGAAATGACCTTTTTGCCATGATGCAGCATTTGGAAACACCCACTTCGAAACCTAACTTGCTTGCAGGAAGTTTTAGATAATATTAAGAGGATTTATAATAAACTAGCAAGCTACGCCCGCTACGCTGGTCAATTTCTCTTAACGAACCTTTAATCAAACAAAATATTGACATTTCATAATTCACTTTTATATTTTAACAGAATAATAAGGCTACTATAATTCGTGCTATAGCCAATATACACGTCAGGACACGTCACCCTTTTTTACGCGTGAAGGTTTCGCTATGGTACTCCATTTTAAAATTTGGTAATTTTTGAAATTCAATATTTGAAAAATGGCATAATGATTAGATTTGAAATTTATATCAAGAAATATACAATTTTTTACCTTTTTAACGCAGTTTGTCTAACAATTTTCTGACAAATACTTTTCGAGCTATTATTTTTTTCAGTAACTTCAAATGTTTCATTTTCTGAGATTCATCTGTGGCAAAGATTAGTGAAAAACCCAGTCGTCAGCAACGCATAGCTTTATATTAAAGAGGATGTTGGAGCAGGGATTGTCTCCATCACTTTTGAAATCGGTTCTGTAGTTCCAGAGATTCCATAGAAATTGTAATTTAGAATGATTTTAGAATGCTTTTTACTCATTTCACCCTTTTAAATTTTGAATTTTTTTTTTATTTCTTCTTAGAGAGCATTTACATGTTATAAGTAACTACAATTGCAAATTTCAAATTTCTAGCTCCTTCAGTATAAAAAAAAAATCGCAATTTTCGAACATTTTTCACTCCTGTACCCCATTGGGGTTAGTGGCACCGACATAAAATATAGCCTATGTTAGAGTAGAGATTGTCATCATCAATTTGCCACCATTATTTTTGAAATCTGTTCTGTGGTTCCAGAGATTGCATAGAAATTGTAATTTAGAATGTTTTTAGAACGCTTTTCTCTCCTTTCACCCTTTTAAATTTCAATATTTTTAAAAATTTGTTCTTAGAGAACATTACACCTTATAAGTAATTACAATGCCAAATTTCAAATTTCTAGCTCCTTCAGTATAAAAAAATTGCAATTTTAGAACGTTTTTCACTTGTGCACCCCCTTGGGATTAGTGGCACCGATATAAAATATAGCCTATGTTTGAGCAGAGAGTGTCACCATCACTTTTGAAATCGGTTCTGTAGTTCCAGAGATTCCATAGAAATTGTAATTTAGAATATTTTTAGAACACTTTTCGCTCATTTCACACTTTTAAATTTGGATTTTTTTTTTTTTTTTTTTTTTTTTTTTTTTTGTTCTTAGAGAGCATTTACATCTTATAAGTAACTACAATTCCAAATTTCATGTTTCTAACACCTTCAGTATAAAAAAAATCGAAATTTTAGAACTTTTTCGCTCTTGTACCCCCCCTGTGGTAGTGGCATCTACATAAAATATAGCCTATGTTACAGCAGAGACTGTTACCATCAATTTGTCACCATTACTTTTGAAAATCATTCTGTAGTTCCAGAGATTCTATTGAAATTGTAATTTAGAATGTTTTTAGAGTGCTTTTCGCTCATCTCACCCTTTTAAATTTTGAATTTTTTTAGAATTTGTACTTAGAGAGTATTTACATCTTATAAGTAACTACCATGCTAAATTTCATGTTTCTAACACCTTCTGTGTAAAAAAAAGTCGAAATTTTAGAACGTTTTTCGCTTTTGCATCCCTCTGGGGGTAGTGGCACCGACATAAAATATAGCCCATGTTGTAGCAGAGACTATCACCATCCATTTGCCACCATCACTGTTGAAAATGGTTCTGTAGTTCCAGAGATTCCATTGAAATTGTAATTTAGAATGTTTTTAGAACGCTTTTCGCTCATTTCACCCTTTTAAATTTCAAATTTTTTTAGAATTTGTTCATAGAGAGCATTTACATCTTATACGTAACTACCATGCCAAATTTCATGTTTCTAGCTCCTTCAGTATAAAAAAAAATTGAAATTTTAGAACGTTTTTCGCTCCTGCACCCCTCTGGGGTTAGTGGTACTGACATAAAATATAGCCTATGTTGGAGCAGGGATTGCTACCATCAATTTGCCACCATCACTTTTGAAATCGCTTCAATAGTTCCAGATATTCCATAGAAATTGTAATTTAGAATGTTTTAAAACGCTTTTTTCTCATCTCACCTTTTTAAATTTCGAATTTTATTAGAATTTGTTCTTAGAGAGCATTTACATCTTATAAGTAACTACCATGCCAAATTTCATGTTTCTAGCTCCTTCAGTATAAAAAAAAAAAATCGAAATTTTAGAACGTTTTTTGGTTCTGCACCCCTCTGGGGTTAGTGGTACTGACATAAAATATAGCCTATGTTGGAGCAGGGATTGCTACCATCAATTTGCCACCATCATTTTTGAAATCGCTTCAGTAGTTCCAGAGATTACCCCCCACAAACCAACAAACAAAAAAAAAACGATCTTTACTACTTTATAATATTAGTATAGATTTAAGCAGATTTTATATCTTCTGAATTCACGAAGTTATGAATTTTTTTCTTCTAACCCCCCCCCCCCCCCCCCCCCCCTTGTGCCATTGTTAATGATATCAAAAATCTGTCCTACATAAATTTTTGGCCCTTTTCCTAGAAGTAATAATAACTTTAAACGGATTTGATACATATCATAACATACATTACATATTTTTCTGTTTTCACAAAAAGATTCCCCCATTTCCCCCTTGTTCGATTTTGTCCATTAACGAACTGGACTGAGATTTTATGCCCCTTGATTTTATGGATCAATTTGGAAGAGATTTGTGCAGAATTATGGGAGTTATCGTGTCCATAAAAAAGTGACATAGATAGATAGATATAAAGTTTTGAACTGGGGGTGGTTTTGGGTTCTGGGAGTCATGATCGGCATAGATCTGCAAAATTTTTTCAAAAATTCCAACTTAGGGGAGATTGTAATAGGTAGTATTTCTTACGAAATCTACCTAAAATGAAAAACAGTATAAAAATTTAAAATGACAATTTGTGGAAAATCCGTTATCATTCATCTACTGTGAGAGAGCAACAAAAAATTAGCTCACTTTATCGCTGATATCTTTCTGAATTTTCACGATATTTGACTGGCTCTTTTATATGAGTTGCTGAAAAGAGTTGAATATTAAAACATGGGGGGAAAAAAAATTGTTATTGTTTGCACATGCACAGATAAAAAATGTTTCATACAACTGTTCATATTTCATTAAATGTTTAATATATTTATATTTCAATTGCACTATATTGTTTCTACTACATTTTGTCAAATTTTTTAAAGCTGGCATTAAATCGGGTTGAAAACCCTGCATGACATGTAAGATTTTTTTTTAATAAAATCGCTGTATTTCCCTGAATATACATGCTATTCTTACACAAATGAATACCCACATATTGTAAGATGTGTAGCGATATATTATTTCGGGCATTTTATTTTACAGGGTGGTCCCAAATATTATTTTTCTTTGATTTTTCGTTGGCCCCTTCATTGTCCTCCTGATCAAATCGGGATTGATAAACATGAGACTAAATATATTCTTTATAAGTTTCAGAAGAATCCAACAAGTATATCTTTAAATATTCGACAAATTGTCTAAAATTGTCCGGTGACGAATGGCCATGTAGTGTGTATATATATATATATATTTCATATCTCCAGAAATAATATGTTCTTAATTAAAAATAGAAAGAGATCTTTGTGGCAATACACTAAAATGTGATAAAAAGCACAAACTGTGTTCAAATGTTATCAATGACTGCTGTATTGGAGTTTCTTAAACTCCATCATCAGTGCCTTGCAAATTTATGTTTATTCATTTTTTTTTTCCTTTGTCACTTTGCCTATAACCAGGATCTTGTTTCCCTTCATTTTAATATATTTCATGTATATGTTTCTTTGAACTTGCACTCATAAGCAGTTTTAGAAAACCCTGGAACAACTGTCTGCTAACTAACAACATTTTAACACAATTTGTGCTTTTTGACACATTGTTTTGTTGCATCTTCATAATAAGTTCTACTTTAACGTTCCTTTTAAGTAACAATTGCAATATGTAATTCTCTTACTTTATTTAAAGATTGTTATATAGCATCATTATCAACAGTTTTGAAGGTGAATATAAAACATTAATTTTTTTAATGCTTTCACTTATGTCATGCTTTTAGAATATACAGGTTTCCCTTGCTTAATGTTGTAAACTTTTGTTTAGATGCTCCCTTGATGAGTGCACAAAATAGATAATCCTTTTTGGTACTTTTCGGTTAGCCGGGCGCCAGTGAAATTTATATATCTATGTATACATATATATACATATATCTATACATACACACATTTATATATGCATGTATATATATATACATATATATACACATACATATATGTGTGTATGTATACATATATATGTATATATAGATATATACATATCAGTGGCGCCCGGCTAACCGAAAAGTACCTCCTTTTTATTCAAGCAATATGGCATCAAAAATTTTTAAATGAAATTAGAAGGAAATGCTGAAAAAAGAAATTACATTAAAAGAATTCGAAGAAGCTTTTCAAAAATTCCTTAAACAACATTTGATAAATATAGGACCAGACATCAGTGGAAGTATCCAAGTGCACTCTGGGATTAGATAGTCAAATTTTGTGTTACCACAAGATGTATTCCAGAAAGAAAAACTGTGCAATTGGCAAGTTTTTGCTTAAATAGGTTAAAATTTATGTAAGGTTGAAATAATGAAAATTGTATTATAGTAAGTTTTAAACCAAGTTATGTTAATTTTTAAAAACTAATCTATTGATAAGTTAATATAAATAGCCTAAGCAATTTTAGTAATGCAGAGTTAAAATTTAACTTTTTAATAATATTTCTTGATTGTCATTTATTAAACTAGCTCACATGTTAGTTTGTGTTAATGGTGATAAACAAGTCTGCCTGGAGCAGTTTGTTTACGTTTACTCTAACATTGTGAGCTTTAAGCTTGTAGCATCTAGTAGAGATCAACACTGGTTGAAGAACACTGTGAAAGCTTATTCTGGTTTGTCCATGCCTCGAAAAGTAGAAGAGCTAAAAGAGTTTCACTCTTCTGGAAAAGAAATCCATAAAATATGTATGTTGCTAATTTATGCAGTGCTCGTTTGAAAGTGATGACAAGAATTTTTGAGACGCTTTACTTAACCTTCTTTAAATAAAAACAATAAAAAATAGGTCTTCTTTTTAAATGATGGATAACAATTATAAAAGCATTACTATATTGTTCAGTTAACAAATTTAAAGTATCACAGATATCTTCTATTACATTTAAAAAAACAGTTTTTACTTAAAAAAGAAAAGAAAACAATTTGTAATATTTACCAACTCAATTCAAAAACACCATCTTTTTTTCCCTACTGAAAGCTAAAGCTTTCGTTCCTCGAGAATTCCAAGAAAAAAAAGCATTCCTTTCACAATGCAACAAGTTAATTATAACTACATAAATGCCACTCTATGTAGCAAGGAGTAGTCAACACGTGCCAAGACACACACCCTATCTAGAACATTTGAACGAAAACGTCGAAATGACATCGATGGCACAAGCAATGGCGAGAAATGACGTACATCACTTATTGAACTATCATCGTTTGGCAATTGGTAAAGATATTATGTCTTTTGTCGATATTGTGTAGGGAGATGTGTAAAAGAAAAAAAAAATAATGGAATTATATGGAAGTAAAAGAATATGAAAAAGATGGAATTATGACTTCTGGTTAAGGAAATGCATATCCTGATATGGAATGTTAAGTGAAATATAAAATATATTAATAAAAGATTGAAAATAAATAGGACAATGTATAACTCGATTAATGAGAATAATGGTAAGACATGGAAGTTCATGAAAATTAGGCAAGCTTTTTTTCCTTTCTTCAAATTAAACTGCAATATGCACTTTCTAATAATAATACATCAAAAACAATATAGTAGTGCATTATTACATGTCTTTTTATGTATATTGGTTTTTTGAGAAAGTTGGCTATTGCAGTTTTTCCCATTTAATGTTTTCTTTCTATCAGTGTGATAATATCACAGGGTTAATTAATTAATCGCACTCATTGAGGGAAACCTGCACTGATTTTTTTCCCCTTTCTTCCTGGCAAGTGTGATTAAAAGAGACTGATATAAATCATTTTAATAAATTGTAATTTATTTAAGTAGTTTAAGCTTATTAAGTGACATATATATATATAACTAATTTTTCTCTCTTTAATTTTTAGGCTTGTATTAAACAAGGAGATATTCTGTTAAACAGGGTCCAGAAATTATCCCGAGTGATAAACATTTGAAACTATTTCTCATGTACTCTCATTTTTTTATTTGAGCTTAATAAATTTTAAGGTATTCAGTTTATATTTTCTTCTTGTACTTATTCATACATTTATCCTATTTAAATTTAAGATGGCATTCCGGTGAGTTAAATGAAAAAATCCATTTTATATTTGGATAATTTATGAACTCTATTTTATAGAGCTATCACAAAATACTGCAACAAGTGGTTCAGAGTATAAACTGAAACATTTTTTAAAACAACGAAGCAATATATATATAATTTGTAAAAGTTTATAGATTTTTTTTTATTATTATTGAGTTCACTTATCATGAATAGAAGAGCCAAAATCTTCTCAGTCTCTACTCTATCTCTCGGCATTTCTTTGCAATGTAAATTATCATTTAATGTTAAAATGTTTCTCCGTGATTGTTCTACACGATACTATGTTACTTCTAATTTGAAAACATGGTTTTTTAATCTTTGAAATGGAATTTAAATATCTCAAAAGTCACTACTGTCCCTTACAATTTGTGTTTTGTCTGATAAAAGCTGCTGTATCCTATTCATTTTTCAGTAATTCTACTGCCCATCTATTCACTGTTATTCTGCAATAGATCAGTGGTTATTAAAAATTCAAATGGAGCATAATTAAGAGAATTTTAAAAATCAGATATTGGCAGCCAAAAATCACATTTATGAGATTTTGGCCCCTATATCTCAGTAGTTTTGAATTCGTTGTTACAATGAATCAGTATACATTTTTTAATGTTTAGGGATCACTTAAAAGAAAATCATCATTTTAACAACTTTTTTAAGAGATTTCATCTCAGAAGTAATTGTAGACATACTTGCATCCACTCAGATGACTCTACCAGCCATTTCAGTATTGTGTTAAATACACAAAAACATAGTAAACCATTAAAATAAAACTGCTCACATAGAGTGTTTAGATAGAAACTAGAGATGAGACGGGCTCGATTTTTATACCAGTCTTCGGGCCCGTGCGGGCTCGGGCTCATTCTTTCCGAAACTGACAATTTTATTTATTCTTATATAGAAAAAATAAAAATAACTTTATTTTTCAACAATAGTGAAAAATAGTTTTCTCCTAAAAAATTACATAATCTTTTTCAAATCATTTTAATGCTATTTTGATCAAAATGAATAGAAGAAATGTTTCTAGTATATTAGAATGCTACCTTAAAAAAAAAATTGTTGATATTTGCAGATTTATGTGTGGCATTGACGCGACGCAAAGACTGGGTGATAGCACCAGTTAGGAAGAGGCGCGAATAATTTGTTGCAGGATTTTCGTTTGTGCGGAATATTTTTTTATTGGAACGTTTATCTTATTTTATTTTTTCAGAGATCTAACGCAAAATGAATATTTTCTTTTATTTTTAGTCAATCAGCATTAGCTTAAGGTTTGCAAATCTTTAGTCTAATACTGTGTTCGAGTCATAAACGCTCTTCATATGAAAATAACGTTAATGAATTTATTTTTCATAGTGAACTCTGTTCGTGCTAAAGCTTCACTCTGCATATTTCCGAAGTCACTTCCATTCGTAAATAAATATAATTGTCATGTATCGTTATTTTCATAGAAAACAATCGAACAGTGTTTCCACTTTTCCTATAAAAGCATAGAATCTTTCAGATAACGGTGTAAAATTTTTAATTTAAGCTGATTTTCAGGAACATGAAATATTGTTTTAATTAAGGGATCAATTATAATTTACGATATACACCTTTTATGAGAAGTAGAAAAACGTTGTTCAATTCTTCTGCATAGAAATAGTAATTTCTTTAAATTCCATGCCTTTATTCATAAAACTCACTTCGTTAATGTATCTATCATATTTGCTTGTTGGGAGAGAAAAATATGAGAATTCTTTTAAGGAAGTATATTTGTATTTGCTAGAAAACTTCTCTTTTGATAAGATTAAATGTAAATTTCCAAAAAAATAATTATGTGCTGGTGAGTAACAGTTATTTTCACATATAAAGTTTTTTAAAAATGTTATATTACTTTTGAAACAATTTTTAAATATTATGCAATTTTTTCTGGTATCGGGCTCAGGCGGGCTTGGGCTCTGATGACACAAAATGCTTCGGGCTCGGGTGGGCTCGAATTGCAAAATCGTCAGGCTCGGGCGGGCCGGGCTCCAAAAAGAGAGCCGAACTCATCTCTAACAGAAACATCTTTAGTGCCAACCTATTGTACATGAAACTTAACAAATTGTGTCAATATTCCAAAATAATACCTTTGAAGCTAGTTTAGCTGAAATTGTGAAATTTAAAATTTTTAACTTCTCGTTAGATTTACAAAATGTTTAAAGATAGGCATACCTTTGCATCCTTCCAGAAAACACACACTTTATCCTATTCCATTTCTTCCGGTGCTAGGAAATATATTTTTCTTTTCATTTGGGGTCATTGAGGTTTTTCGAGCCTAGCAAACTTGTTTTATCCAAAACACTCTGATATGTGTTGCAAGCAGAATAAATTGGTTTTTATTATATTACTGGCAGAAATCGAATGTAACTGCAACCCTGTTTCTCTGTGATTGTTCTACACAATAGAGATGAGTTCGGGCTCTTTTTTTTTTTAGCCTGGACCCGCCCGAGCCCGACGATTTTAAATCCGAGCCCGAAAATTTTTTTTTTTGTGTCATCGGAGCCCGATGCCAAAAATATGCAAAAGAAAAATTTTGCACATTATTTAAAAACTTTCAAAAAAGTAATACAGTAGAACCTCGATCCATCGTTCCCGCATCTTTCGTTATCCCGTATGTATCGTCTAGTTTTAAAGGTCCCGTCACGAATACTATTTAAATAATGTTAATTATACCCGCTTAGGTCATTTTTTAAATATGCAGATTCCCGCATCTATTGTTCAGATTTTATCGACCTTCGAAAAAAAGGGAGAATTTATCCCATTGTATTCATGTTTAAGAAAAAAAAGGTTGTTCAAATTGTGACTTTGGATGCACGTGTGTATTGATAAACCGAAAGCGATTCCATGAGAGTGTGATGATCTTTAAATGCAATCTCCAAACGGGCGATAACGTGCCATTCTGTAAGTGGCACCCCCCCCAGTGCACAGGTGGAATGAAAAAAAATGTAAAATGATGAGCAGTGAATTGTCGTTATAAAAAGTAGAATAAGAACTTAGCTTTAGTTAACGACGTGGCGTCGGATATCTGTATTTATTAAAGTAGTCACCTTAAGAGCAAGAGAAGGAAGGAGTTTGGGATGAAGGCCTTTCAACCAATGAAATTAAGGAAGGCAGTAGATCATTCGTGTGTTTTTTGAAAAATGCTGAAAGTGTGAATGATTGACAGAGAGGGATTAGCTGCAAACGTCATTCATTATTTTTCACTTTGTGACTAACATGGCTAAACAAATTCGTACTTTAGAGGAAATATTTTCTTATCATTGAAAAAGTAGAAAAACATCCGTTTGAAAAAAAGAGTTCAAATTGCTAAATGTTTGAATTTACCACCTTCAACATTGAAATCTATAATTTAAAAAAAAGCCGAAATTAGAAAGTAGTTTGATAAGTACAGTATTTCGGCAAAAAACGAAAAACTGGTCGAGAATCAAGATACAAAGATTTAGAAACTGTTTTGTACGACTGATATTGTCAAGCTCAAGGATCACATATTCCAATAGATGGAACAATTCTGGGAGAAAAAGCACTAGAAATCGCTGCTTATTGAAAATTTCACAGCCTCAAATGAATGGATTTCGCGCTTTAAAGAGTGACATGGATTAAAAGTAAAAAAATTGTGTGGTCAAAGCCAAGCTGTTGATGACAGAGTGGTTCAAGATTAGTTTTCCAAATTACCGGCATTAATTGAAGGATATGACTCTCGTGACATTTACAATGCGGATGAAACGGGGCTTTTTTATAGATGTTTGGTGGGCCGTACTTTGGCACTAAAAGGAGAGGCTTGTCATGGAGGCAAAAGTTCTAAAGAAAGACTGATTGTTTTATTGTGCAGAAATAGTGATGGAAGCGATAAAAGAATGCCGATTGTAATCGGAAAGTCAGAAAAGCCAAGGTGTTTCATAAACATTGAAATTTACCTGTGTCGTACCGTGTTAATTCAAGAGCATGGATGACAAATGAAATTTTCTCTAAGTTTCTGAATGATTTTGACAAGTCAGTTGGGAAAAAAAAAAAGAAAAGTAGTTTTATTCATTTACAACTGTTCAGTGCACCCTCCGGATATATCTTGATTTAAAAAATGTGACAGTTCATTTTTTCCCCCTAATTACACTAGTAGGGTTCAACCCCTGGATTTGGGTATTCACAGTTTCAAGCGCCATTACAGGAAGAATTTAGTTAGAAAAACTCTAGCTTTGATGGATAAAGAAAAATGCAATAGCATCAAAATTGATATTTTACAAGCCACTTATTCCATTGTCTCTGCCTGGGAGATAGTAAACCAAGAAACTATAATTAACTCTTTTAATAAGGCTAAGGGGGATGTCACAGAACTCGAAAATGTAACTGCTGATGCTAACTATGAAGAGGAAAAAGATTTATCCCAGTTTGTGGCAAATGTCTCGAACATCACCTTTGACGATTATGCATCAATTGATGAAGATGGTTTGATTTCTGTTCAAGAAATGATCACAGAGAATGAAAAAATGAATGATGATACGGATGAAGATGAAAATGTCAATACAGAACCAGTTCCAACATTTGTTGAAGCACTTAAAGGATTTGAAAGAATGAGAAATTTTCTTTATTCACATGCATTAAGTAAAAGAGAGCAGAAAGATGTCACTAATGTATTGTTTGGGTTAAGAAGAAAGCAGTGTGTACAAGCTAAAATTTCCCAATATTTCCAGTAAATAAATAGATCTATTCCTCTTTATTCTGCTTCGTAAATTTTTTGTAGAAAGTATTTTTCTCCTTCAAATTTTCTATATTTCAATATAATAAATTTATTTATGCCATATACTTTTTCACACGAAAATATTTTATGTTGACACGCATTAATCTTTTTCCCGTAACTATCGTTTGAAACGAATGGTCCCTTGAGAAACGATCGATCGAGGTTCTACTGTATATCATTTTTAAATCGCTTCTTAAATTCAAATAACTGTTGATCCCCAGCACACAATTTAATGAAAATTTATATTCAATCGTATCAGAAGAAAAGTTTGGTATCAAATAACAATACACCTCACACAAAATACACTTCATATACCTCGCATGTAAAAGGATTCTCAGTTTTTTCCTCCCTCAACAAGCAAATCTGTTAGACACATTAACGAAGTGAGTTTTATGAATAGATGCATAAAATACTTTTTATATGCCGAAGAATTGAACAACGTTTTCCAATTTCCTATAAAAGATTTACATCTTTAATTATTATAGATTCTTTCCTCCTAACAATCTTTTGTGATTGTGAAAATCAGCTTAAATAAAAAATTTGACGCAGTTACCTGAAAAATCTGTTGCCTTTAAGGAAACACTTCTCGGTTGCTTTCTATCTGAATAACAGTACATGAAAACTATACGTGAAACTATAAACTTACAAATAAAATGATTTCGTGAAGTTGTCAGTCACAGAAACGAGGTTGGATTTATAAACAACCTTCAATTTTAAAAATATCGCAAAATTTAAATAATTTCTATTGCTATTGGGAAAAATATGTGATGTACGATTAAAATTTCAAGTATTTTCTTATTTACTGTTACATAAATATGTAAAAATACCATAAAATATTTAACAAAAAAATACATCACTAAAACATGGTAATTAATTCTACCCTATCCGAGCCGAAGGAACAATGGGGTTTAGAAACAGTCAAATCACCGAATATCGCAAAGGATTTATTAATGAATATTTAGGTTATAGCACTATATTATGATCACTATGTAACAAAACTATACTCATAACACTGAATACATACAATGCAGCATAATGTTATATTAAACAATTAAAACGTTAAAAAAAACTATATGATGTAAAAATACATTTTCCACAAAACACTTCTTGGAATTAAATAGACGAAATACTCATAGAAAACAATATATGAAATTAATATGAATTTTCATTCATCAATTATAAATTGCTAACTGTTTGTATTACATCATTATCATTATTATAACACATATTCATTTTTATAGCATTTTAAATATAAGAATTACATTATAAATAAAGAAATGTTTGTGCTATAAAAATGTCGTTTGAAAAAAAAAAAAATCTACTAATTAGAAATTTTGAAAATAACTTACCAAATTATAAGTATTTTCTTTCACAAAACTTTTTTCTATTCAGTTGAGATACATTGCACAAAGTAATTTGCATACTCCAATTTTAAAAAATGGCGTATAACATTTAAAAATAACATCATCTTTTAAAGCAAAGTTACGTTAGATTCTGTCCTTTTAAAGAATTTTATTTTCTAAAATTTTGGGCTTATTTTTTTTCCAAAATGTTTCAAGAAAAGTATTGCGTCCACAGCTTCACTCAAATTACATAGTCTTTCTTCTAGAACACGTCCAGCAATACTGAAATTTCTTTCACATCTTGTGCTACTTGCAGGTATGCTTAAAACTTTCCTTGCAACTTTAGCTAAATTTGGAAAAGGACAATTTTTCCACCAACTCAATAGCTTTTTATTTTCGATCTCCGCATTAACTGAGAAGTCAATATAACTACGAATCTCATCTTCCGATTCTACCTGCAATGTACTACTATCTGCCCATTCTTCAAATATATCACTACTTTGTTTTGAAGTGCAATGAATAGCATATGACACAGTACAATTTTCCAGAGCATATTCTGCTATCATTTCTCGTACTTGAGAATGAACTTCCATCTTTTCATGATCCCCAACATTTTTAAAGACTTAAAGTTTGGATGCAAAAATGTAGCAATTTTATGATATTGGTCAATTTTAAGTTTTTTTGTTAACCACTTTTATGTTTTCTCTTTCAAACATTTTTCTAATTCAGAGTCAGTAATTTTAGGCACACAGTATTTTTTTAGATACTGATTCCACAATAATACTTGATGCAAAGTAGGATTTAAATCGCCTTCTAGCTGTAAACTTGCTTCTTCAAATATTTTGAGAAATTTTAGAAGTGTTTGTAATAATTCGGGTTCTATGTTTTGTAAACGATTATTTTCTTTTCTTTTCTCCAGTAAATTCTGAATATCGGAATATTGCGTGAGAACAGATCGTAACATGATACTGAGAGTATTCCACCTACTGTCAATCTGTTGATGTACTGTTTTTTCTAGTTCGTTTACAACACCTGATTTTTTCAAATATCTGACTAACGTTTTGCAATTTTCAACTAAAGATTTTAAAACAGGAAATTTGTCAGTGGTTTCATTGTAACTGTGTTTCAGGACAGTATTTAATAAATGACATATGCAACTAATTCGTTTGTAGCACTTTAACGCAGACACTATATTTGATCCTTTGTCTGTAACAAACGTGCATTGATTTAAAACTGAATTATCAAAACCCACAGTCTTCAAAGTATCCAAAATTTCACTTAAAATTTTCACATTAGTTTTGGGGATATTTGGGAAAGAGCATGTCGATAGTACAATGGGTTTCAGTTCAAAATCATCATTAATGTAATGACAAGAAATGCCAATATATGATAACTGACGAAATGGTTCTGTCCACATATCAGTGGTCAAAGCACCTCCAAAATTTTCAAAGATTTTATTAATGGTTGGCAAAAGTTCCTTTCTTAAATTTTCTACTGTCTGACATACGTGCTTCGAAATTGTTGTACGATGAGGTAAAACATCTAAAGCTTTCACTTTACCCAAAGATGCACCTAAGTTAATTAGATTTTGGGCTAAATGAAGAAATCCTTGTCCTTCAACTATATCAAAAGGTCGCAGATCTTCAGTGCAGAATTTGACACAACTTTCAAAGATATTCTTTTTACTTACCCATCATACGTAGTATAGGGTAAGTCTTGTAATCGTTTTGAAAATCGAAAAAAAAATTTTGACGGATTAACACGTTTCAGACACTGGAGATTCCGAAAAACATATTTTTAGAAAAAAAAAATTTGCCGTCTGTCTGTGTGTCTGTAAACGCTCTATCTCCCGAAAAAATTGAGATAGAGACTTGCAATTTGGTATGTACTTAGTATGTAATAATGGGAAGAAGCCTATTTCATTTCAATAACCTTGATTAACCGGAACTATTTTTTTCGGACTCTCGAAATATTCGTTCTGATAAAAGGTATATAAAAATTTTTGAAATTGGTTATTTTAAGAAATGAATATAAAAGACAATAAAAAAACATAAATTTTGCATAAAGTATGAAGTCGATCGGATAATGAGTTGCCAATATATTTGGAATCCTATTTCCACACTCTTCGAATTTTCATGACCCTGTATTTCATCCAAATTTCACTTCAAAGATCTATTTTAATTGGAAATTTTACACTTAATCAGATGCAATAAACCGCTAGTTAATAGGATTATTATTTTTGGAGTTATAAGGATGTTTCTTTCAAGCAATTCAGTCATCGAGCCTTTAAAGTTTGTGACGTCATCAAGCCTCGATTTTATTTGAATTGCAATGCATTTTATAAGTAGTTTACACATTTTTTATTTTAATATTTTACATTATGCATATCCATGATGGGTAAGTATTACGGTGACCCCCAACGACTAGTTTTTAACTGATGCAGAGCTGCCAACTGCTACAAAAAAATCGTAGTTGCTACGATTTTGAACCACAGACTACGATGCTACGAAAATCTGTCTAAAACTACGATTTTCTGCAAAAAAAAAAGCGAATTTCGTCACAGGATCACTCGAAAAAGGCGCGAAATTTGTCGCAGGATCGTGCGAAGAAACGCGAATTTCGTCAAAAAATTGGCGGGAAAAGGCAAATTTCGCCAAAGGATTGCCAAAAAACACAAATTTCGTCAAAAGATCGTTGAAAAACGAGAATTTTGTCAAAAGATCGCCAAAAAAAGCTAATTTCGTCGAAGGATCACCGAAAAAAGCGAATTTCGTCAAGGAATCACGGAAAAAACACGAATTTCTTCAGAGAATCATGTGAAAAACGTAAATTTTGTAAAGGATCGTTGAAAAAATGCAAATTTCGGCAAAAAATCGCTGAAGAAACGTGATTTTCGTCAAAGAATTACCTGGGGGGGGGGAAAGCAAATTTCAGCAAAAGATCGCCGAAAAAAACGTTAATTTCGTCAAAGGATCGTTGAAAAAACTCATTTTTCGTCAAAAGATCGTTGAAAAACGCGAATTTAGCGGAAAGATCGTCGTAAAAACGCGATTTTAACCGAAAGATCGCCGTAAAAACGCAATTTTAGCCGAAAGATCACCGTAAAAACGCGCATTTCGTCGGAAAATCGCTGAAAATAAACGAATTTCGTCAAAGGATAGCTGAAAAAACACGAATTTCGTCAGAATTTACTGCATTGGGTTAAAAGATTGAAACCAAATTTCTTTTCGTAATGCAAAAATTTTGCTATGAAATGCGAAAACAAATTAAATTTAAAAAAATCTATATTCAAATAATTCAAAAAACTACCTTCAAGCTGACTGGTAAAAATGACCTGGAATCTGGAATAACCACAGCACTGACTATTTGGTGCCACTGATAGTGTCCTTAAAAAAATCTCTTTAATTCCTTAAAAACTTTATTTTTTATTTTAAAAAAGGGTGGGAACTCTTTTCTATCATTTATTTAAGGTGGTTGCAATTATTAGCACATACTTGATTTGCTCTTTCAAGAAAAGTATCTTACTGTTTTTCAAAATTTCAATTTAAAAAAATGTTCATTCCATTGAAGGATTTTATTAATGTGCTGTATCTTGGTAAAATAGACTTTTAATTAGAGTAAGTAAATAATTTCTACCTAATTCTTGTTGATAATTTATTTTTAATGTACTCACAGCTAATTTGATGTAAAACGCGCATTTCGTCGAAAGATCGCCGTAAAAACGCGAATTTAGCCGAAAGATCGCCGTAAAAACACGATTTTTTATATTATATATATTTATTTTAGTTAAAAATATTTTTTTTTTTAGTAGCAATTATAATATTTGTTGCGCTTGAAATTCATAACTTATTGCTCAAATGTCGTTTGTGCAGTTTTCAGCTTTTTTTGCAAATATCATCCCTGCTTTCGTTAGAAAATCGTTAAAAAACGGCAAATTTCATCAAAAACATTGCAAAAAAGGCAAATTTCGTCAAAAGATTGCAAATAAACGGCAAATTTCGTCATAAGCATTGCGAAAAACGGCATATTTCGTCAAAATATTGCGAAAAAACTACAAATTTTGTCAACAGATCGCAGGAAAAACGTGACTTTCGTCAGAAAATCGCCAAAAACCGGCAAATTTCGTCAAAAACATTGTGAAAAACGGCAAATTTTGTCAAAAGATCGCGAAAAAAGGCAAATTTTGTCAACGTAAAAAAAATTGAGAAAAAAAATGCAAATTTTATAAACAGATCTCGAAAAAAACTGCAAATTTCGCCAAAAGATCTTGAATGAACACAAATTTCGTCAAAGGGACGCAAAAAAATAGTGGCGGGAGTGGACCCCCCTGTTGTAACTTTTCAGAAAATTTGCTGTGAATTTCGGAATTTTATTTTTATTATTCAGAATTACCCCTGATTTGCTCGCTTAAAATTTGCAGCGTAAAAAACAGCCACCAACCAACCAACCTTCAGATAAATTTGAATTTGGTGTGCTACTATTTCTCATTTTCAAAGGTTGGCAGGTCTGCTGATGTTACCTGTTTGTACAAATATGTTTCCATGGGTTTTGAAATTCTTAAAGGAGCACAGGTTTTAGCATGTCGAGAAAGTCTGCTTGAACCAATTTAATTTTTATATTTTAAGATGCATTTACAGTGACAACATTGGATGTATTCTAATTTAAAATTTGTTTGAGCATCAAAAATTTCTAAAAAATGTTGTCACACCGCAGATTTTCCAATTTCATTTTTCCCGCATTTATATTCCCCCGAATTAATTTTATTAGTGATAGTTTTCGATTCTGATGAAGCAGATTCATGATAAAAAAAGAGATGTAAAAATCACGAAGAAAGGTGATGTTGATTCGTACACAATAGAAAACAAAAACTTAGCAAACCTCAAGCTAAAGCTGGTTGACTAAAAACAGAAGAGAATATTCTTTCCCATAGGTCTAAAAAAATAATAATAATAAATAAACGGTCCAATTAAACAATATCCTGCTATTTATTTGTCTTGGTGCCTTTTCCAATGGCGTCCTTTTCCAACTGATTCAGCATCAATGTCAATAAATCTGCAAATATTGAAAAAAAAAACCTTATTCTGAAAACATTAACACTGCAATTGGATTATTTTCTTTCTTTTAAGGAATAAATAAAAATATATTTTTGATCATTTGTATTTTTCCTGCAGTAGTAATCTGCAAGTGATAATTGAGCTCTGTTTATAATGCATTCACTCCCATTGTTTGCGTTATATGACATCTTCTATTTATAAATTATTAGTTAATATGGATTTTTTCAAACTTTGATATATACGTTAAAATCACTATCTAATAAATAAAACTTCTCTATAATTCTAATACTACAACAGTTTCTGTTTTCCTTTCATTCTGATCACAATATCATAAAACTGCTAATTTTATGACTAAGCATTACATAACGCAATGTCATCCGCTACCAGCACTAACTGCAAGGTATGATTTTCCCTTTGCTATACAGGGTTGCTGCAGTAAGTAGTTTGTTGTGCACTTGGCTCCATCTGTCAATCATTGAAGTTGTAGTTTTTCTTTCTTTTTAGATTTTGCAGTTCATCATGAAATAACATCTAAATTATTTCCAGTTAGAGCCTCTCTCTTATACCCAGTACAGTTCATTATGAAAAAAAATCATGAGCACAGAGGAACACCCCCTTTTTTTCTCAAAGAAAAGGCTTTTTGTCTACTAATGCAATTTGTGCAAAATATTACGATGTTAAGTTTTCTTAAAGTAAGAAAAATAAATGCCTTTTCTTTTATTTCTAGGTGTGTGTATTACAAACAGTGGTTTGGTGCCTAACTTTTCATAAAAAATAGTTTTCTTTTTGTATTTTAAATAAAATAAGTTACAATTTATTTTCATTCCTTAAATGTGTTAGTATTTTTCCTACCGATGCTATGTATTTGAATTCCTTAATCAAGGATGGCCTTAGTGAAAATAAATAGGAAAAATTTGATGTTGGAGATATTTGCACCCAACTAACAGAAAAGTACCAAAAAGGTAAATTCACCTTAGCAATCATGCTCCTATGCTTCTTCAATCATAAAGTTAACAGTAAATACATAATGAAGGCTTTAATGCTATGATTGAAATTCTGACATTACAAAAATAAAAACAAATAATTCTATCTGAATTGCGATTGCAATCCTAATTCTGTGATATAATGATTATCCAAATATTTTTAGGTGTTTCAGACAGGAATAAACAAAAGAAAGATATAATTGTTAATATTTTCTAGTAACCCTATTTTTATTTTCACTGTACTTTTTAAACTGCAACTTCTTTCAAGTATTTTTTTAAATACCATAAAAATTATTGAGAATCTTGTGTTATTCTGAATATGGTAATTCATTCATTTTGTCATATTAAAAAAATTCTGCAAGTTTTTTTCCTGATCAAAGCAATTATTAATGGTTTTTATTTTTAGTTAGGTGCAATTGATTTCATCATTTAGGTTTTTTTTTTTTTTGGTATTGTTTTTTAATATAATTAACAATTTTTAGTTTTAATATAACTGTAAACATCAAGAATACATATTTTTATAGTTTTATAAATGCATAAAATCTTAATTTTATGTTTGATTCTTGAAAAACTTGATTTAATAGGCTAAATGTTAATGAAAGTAAAAGTAATTTTTTTTCTTTTTTAAATTTTAAAATTTTTACTATACATATTTTTTTTTTCTTCTTCAAAATTGTCTGTTATACAAGAATATGAACTTTATACAGGGCTGCCAACTTCTACACATTAGATGTAGAAGCAATGCATTGGTCTGCTTCTACTACGCATTATTTACTGAAAACTACACTTTTTTCAAGTTGTTTTTTACATGAGATACCCTGGTCTTGTCATGTTTGATTTCTTTTTCATTTTTCAACACATATAAATTTTATTTATGATTTAAAATGTGTATTGTGCAGGGCTTTGTATACGGTGGGAAATAAGGAAAGATATTCAATTGATATTTTTGCCATACTTTTTATCTTATGATGTTAAATAAAAAGGCACACTTTATTCAACTTACAAAATGATTTTAAATTAGAAAATAATAATAATAATAATGAAGATATGCATACAAACTTTGTATTTTTATTAGTAAAATTTTAAATAAAATTTCATTTTAATAAAATTCGTAAATAAAAGTTCATTTTAATACTATCATCTTTTTCAATATTCTTCTAATTAAGTGTGTTCATAATTTTAATGACACTTGACACCTTAAAATGACACATTTTCTAACCTTGAACTCCACATCATTACTCACCAAAGTTGGCAGCTCTGTTTACATGGTACAGTTTTACTTTTTTCAGCGTTGTCTTGTTCCACTATTATACATTTTGGGGGATTAAGTTCTGAAACCTAATTTTTTTGCAGGTGATAGGATATTATTTATACACATGCTGAAGATAGCCTTTGTGTTAATTAATAAAAATTCTTTCAACAGAAGAAAGAATAGCCATTGTTTGTGGGACATTTTGTCTATGCCATAGGTTGTCTACATGGATTAATATATATGAACAAATTCAGAAAATCAGCTCCTACCAGAGTAGAAATGAAAAACTTTGAACGAGTAGCATTAAAGAGGATTGCTTTGGTAGACCTCTGATAATACCAGGTGTTATGCAAAAAGAATACATGAAGCCCTTACTAGGGCTTGACAAATACGGTTGTTATCTGCTGACCAAGTTATTTAATCTAATGGTGTTTTGGTTGTTGTTTCTTTTTTATACAAAAATTGACCTAAAAATAAACTTTGAAACTATAAAAAATATTTTTAACTTTTGTTTTTAATTTGGCAAATATAAGTTCATCCAATGTAAATTTAAAAATAATCAAATCAGAATTATTTGAGACTTCAACAGAAAAAATAGGCAAAAACTTGTTTTCCTGCTTCACTATTTCATCGATCGCTCCACAGCAGATATACATTTTGTAGCATTCAACTATCCGGACATTTGAAGCATTGGGCAATCAGCATTTCCCAAACATGCCGGTTAATTCACTCTTTACAGTATTTATTTATTTATTTATTTATTTGAAAGATATATGATTTTGGTAAGTGTCATTAGAAAACTTAGTTTATATTATCTTTCTAAACTATGTAACTAATAATTCTAAACAATGCCTGTTATTGTTTTTCCTTAATTAATTCATAAAAACTTTTGTGCTGATTGAAAATTAATGACGAGAAAGGAGGGGGTGGTAAATATTTTTTTTACTTTCTACTAGAATTTTTTTCTGGCTATCAGATTTTATCAAATTTGTAAAGCCCTGGCCCTTATAGCACTCAAGTTATGAAAACAACTGCAAGCTTGCCAGTATCTTGTTCTACTGTCTGGTAGCTCTACCGTATCATTTGAATAAACATGTATACAACATTTAAACTTGAAACTTAAGACTCAATCAGCTCACCTGTGTGTTATGATTGTGCAAAATCTGAACTGAATCAAGTCCTGCATCTGTTCTCATGCATTCATCCACATAGACAAGCACAAACAATAGCTATTTTTTACACTCTTAAACTCCCTTCATGTATGTAAAGATGGAATTTTGTAATTATTCATAACTCACTTCCTGATAGGCTACAATTACAAAAATTATGTACAAAGGTGTGTTTCCCATAACAATACAAAACTTTAATATCTTTACAATATAAAAGAAAGAGGTTTGTCTGTTTGTATTTCTATTCAAGTCCACAGTTTGGAAGCCAGAATTGTAAAATGTTATGTACAGGTGTATTAAAACACGGCCAAGGCAACTAAAGTAATCTGGAAATTAAAATAAATTATAGTTAATTTTTAATTAATAAAAAACCACCCATCTAATAGCCATTTCCTATCACATTTAAACATATTTCATTATAGCAGTTTCCAACAATTAAAAAATTAATAATAAAAATAAAATAAAATTCTTCCCATAACATGAAATAAAAAGTTTCAACAATGAAAAGAAAATGAATATGATACATTGAAAGTACAGGGTTATTCCAAATGATGAACCCATTTTCAAAAAATTGTATTTATTAAAGTACAAATCCAAAATGAACAATCTTTATACCAACGAAAAGAGGAAGTTTCAAAGTTTTTTTTAAGATATTATAAATGTTCAATGTGTCGACTGTTTGCTGCACGGCAAACTTGTCCCACACACGAGAAAGCATATCTGCTGTTACTGAGTGCACAGCTTTCAAAGCAGTGATGGTTCCAGAGGCAGCGAGTTTGTTTCACTGTCAGATGTGAGTGAGATGGCTACTGTGGAGCACAAGGTTTTCTGCGTTCGCTAGAAGTGAGCAAACGGTGGACACATTGAACATTTATAATGTCTTAAAAAAAACCTTTGAAACTTCCCCTTTTCATTGGTATAAAGATTGTTCATTTTGGATTTATACCTTAATAAATACAATTTTTTGAAAATGAGTCCATCATTTAGAATAACCCTGTATAATGGACATTTTCCTCAATACTACAAGGAGTATGAGTAAGTACTGAAAGCAGGTTAATAGGACGTCCATAGAGAAAGTGAATAGGACGTATCCTGTTGAAAGTTTAATATAGACTTTTTCAAATATTTGACAAAGACAGTATCAACATGAGTAAGTACAGAAAGCAAGTGAATATAACGTCATATGAGGAATGTATTGAATCATGATAAAAACCTGATTATGGACATATTTTAACATTTTGAGGTTCTCTGAATTCATTTTCGCTATTTTTAAATGTATTCCACATTATATGTGTGTGTTAGAATTTCCACAAATTTTTAGGTCCCCAGAGATCATTCTTAGTGAAGAAGAAGAAGAAAGATTTCAGATATTTTTAAAAGTAAAATGTCAGGGCATTGAATGGGATGTCACACAAGATTACTATCCAGACAGTCAAATTTTTAAGAGGCAATGGATAGAGGACTAATAGGTGGAGTCACTGTTACACCCAAAATTTCAGACTTCTATGTGCAGTAGATTTCACTAGCCATCGCACACACACACACACACAACTTTCTTTTATTAGTATAGATAGATAGGCAACGAGAATGAAAGATTAATAAAATTATAGTAAAGATCAAAGCAGAAATTAATAGAGGCAAGGAAACCTAAATTACAAAATTCCAACTTTACGTTGATGCGCTGAATAATAGAATGTAAAAATGTTGCTACCCCAAGATTAGAAGTTTTGCGTTTAAATATTTGCCGTTCATCGAATCTCCGGCTTTGACGAACTTAAAATGCTAAATTTCGTATACAATAGGTGATCGGTAACGAACTGTTCGGTTTACAAACAAATCGGTTAACGAACACTTTCGCGTGAGATTTTTATGTTCCGAGAACGAACTCCTCTCGAAACAAAGCCATGATGAAGCAATGCCGTGTTTCATATTTGCCAAGCTATACTTATTGCCTCTATTGTCAACTTTGAGAACATTTTAACAGTTGCATACATATGTCCTAATTCATGGACTGCCGGAGATTGGGGACCTATATTTTAGGATCACCAAATTGGAATGAACAGACTATATGAACAGAAATCACTTTAATAGTTTTTATACTTTTGCAAACGTTGCGAATTTTATATTTTTCAAATTCTCGAAACGTTGAGTTAAAAAATTTAAACAAATAAAAAACTTCTAAGGTGCTCAGTAATTTTCAAAAATAATATATTTAATATGTTAGTATAAAAATCCCTGTGAATTTTTATACTAATAGAAATAGGTTCGTAGGGGAAAAAAAATGTTGATTATTCTCGGTAAAGTATGCTCCATAAACTTATCGTTGTAGTTGGCCGAAAAAAGTGCTTCTTATTTTTCCACATTTTTCAGAAACTGTAGTATTTTAATTAGTTTGTAAACTACTGTAAAATTGTGTAATTTTTTGTTTTTGAATGTATATAAACGGAAGAGTGATATAAACAAAAGGAAAATAAATATGTCATAAATAATCTGATGAATACTATGTAAGGAAAATAATATAAAAGTTTCCCAGTTGTTATGGTAGCGACATGTACATTGGAATAAGTCACTCAATAAATTGTATAAATTTGATGTATAATTCTTTTTATAGCATCACTATTATTTTTTTTTGCCCCTTTTATCTTTTCTTTTCTGAATAAAAATGGAATCCGTATAATTGAAATTAAATACCTTACAAAAAGGAGTGATATCTCATCAAAAACAACTCGTTGTAAATGATCCCGCCAAGCCACAAACCTAAAACGTCAGTCACAAAAAGAAGTGATATCACATAAAAAGAAGCGATATAGAAGTGCATACTCCGAGTCCCGTGTAAAAATCTATCACCACTCATAATGTTTCCAAAGGACTCTGAGTGAGGTACAGTATGTGAAAACTGCTTGGCGACCTGCAGGCTTTTATAATGTTTGCGTTTCCTGCAATTACATATGACTATATTATTTTAATTTAATTTAATTTAATTTAATTTATTTATTTATTTTGCTCCCATAAAATTGTAAAAAGTTGAAGCTTCTGTGTTTGCATGTCCTTTCTGATTTATGAGCTTGAAAAATCAATTTGTTGATTTTATTTACCATTATTTAAACTAGAAACACCACTCTTACGAAGAGGATTTTTTAAGTAAACATGTAAAGATTTTGAGTTTGTAATATATATATGATGATCATACGCATATTAATAACATTGTACCTTATAATACACGTTAACTAAATTGAGATATATTGCAGTAATTCTAGCGTAAGCGGAATCGCATAGATCTGGGGAAAAATCCGTTCTGTCAGTTCTTTCTCATACAAAAATATTTAAAAAATGATGTAACAAAAATTAAAAAATTATTGTTTTCGATTTTCAAAATTGATATACTGCATATATTATAAAAGCCTGCAGGTCGTCAAGCAGTTTTCACATACTGTACCTCACTCCGAGTCCTTTGGAAACATTATGAGTGGTGATAGATTTTTACACGGGACTTGGAGTATGCACTTCTATATCGCTTCTTTTTATGTGATATCACTTCTTTTTTGTGACTGACGTTTTAGGTTTGTGGCTTGGCGGGATCATTTACAACGAGTTGTTTTTGATGAGATTGTAATTTATATGATGTTATTAATAAAAAGAGGTATGATTTTGGAATTTTTACTAGTTAATAATAGATTTAATTTTTAAAAAAATCTATTTAAATGCTGATAAATGTTTAATAATGGTTTAAAAATTAAAAATTCTAAATCAAAATTTAAATATTAACATTATAATCAATGTACGATATTAAAATTTTTAATTGTGATATTATTAAATTATAATTACAAGTATATTTATAAAACAAAAAATGAGAAAAACAAACGTAGCAAATTCTGGTTTCGAACCTGGGCCTACAGATTAACAAGCAGACGGCATAACAACTGACTTATGACCAACACAGTCATTTCATTACAAAATAACTACTTAATATGTGTTATAATATTAGATCCCCTATTTCTCAAGAACTAAGGGGTGTTGTATAAAATCCATTGAACCTGAGACTAAGGGGTTATATATAAAAATATATATAAATATATAAAAATATATTAATTTTATATATATAAATATATAAAAATAATCAAAATGTGTGATTACCAAGCTTGACCTTCTCCTTGTTAGTATGTAATGAATGTTAACAAGTAACTTTCGATCGGATGCTTTGATTTTGATAATTATTTTTCTGTTGAAATAATCTTGTTCTGTGTGTTTTCCAAGAAGAACCAAGGCATTAATAAAAAAAATCAAGATTAAAAAAGGACAATTCATGGAAAATTCCTTATTATTCAGCTACTTTTCAAAAGCAACTGAGATTCAGCTTACTTGACAGTAGGGAAATAACATTTTTGCCATATAAATACCAATAATGCCACCACGTATAGCAAACTTACCTGCACTATAGACAAAAGCTAATTTTATAAAACTCTTTTGCGGAAGTATGCTTTTCAATTTTTGGATCAATAATATTTGGCCTACATCACAGATACCTTTCTGAATTTTCTTGATATTTGACAACTTTTTATATAAGTTGCACTATAGAGTTGACTACCAAATATTGAAAAAGAAAAAAAAAATCGTTGGTAATGCTCATGCATGCACAGTTAAAAATTATTTCATAAAAGGTCTCAAATTTCATCAAATATTTATTATATTTATGTTTACTGTGTTTCTTCCGTACGTTGTCAAGTTTTCAGAAAGTGGTGTTAAATTTGATTGAAAACCTACATATTATAAACAAAAAACTGCAAAAATTTCTTTGAATTTTTTAAGTAAAACTTTATATATCCATGAATATTTGTGTTATTCTTACACAAATGTTGTACAATATCCATATAATCATGTGCTGCAACTACAAATCATTTCAACAAATTTATTTTACTGGGTATCCCAAATATTATTTTTCTTCGATTTGCTGTTGGGTCCCTAATTATCCTCATGATCAAGCCTTACATAAAGAATATGAAATCAAACATTTTTTTCGTACTATCAAAGTTCCAGAAGAATCCGTCGAGATATTCAACAAAACATGTAAAATCAAAAATGTCCAGTGATTTTTGACTTTGTGTATCAAGGTGTGGTACTTGGTTAATCTAGGGCCAGCACTTGAAACATGTAAAGCTGTGTTATATTTTGAAATAGTAACTAAACTTGAATAAGAGGAAAACACGCAACAAACTATTGGATTATTTCTTTAAATGTAAGTAAATCTTATTGTTCTTCTATTCTTGAGAAAAGTGCATAATACGCTAAAATTTCTTAAAATGCTAACAAATAATATTCTGACTGGAATGCTGAAAAACTAATGATTTTTGATAGCTTGAAAAAAAATTTTTATAGCTTCCTTCAAGTTTAGATATTGAGCTTTTACTGCAATTCATTTTTGGTTAATTAATGTTTGAATAATATATACATAGCTGATGACCTTTTGATTAATACAGAAAAATAATATGCTGATTTTTTTTTTTTTTTTTTTTTTTAATCAACTGGTAAGATAGAAAAGATATATAATGAATGTTTAATTGTTTAAATTTTAAAATATTCCTTTATTAAACAAATACTAAACTATACAATGTTTGTACATAACTGTATGACAAATCTTAGCTTACATTTTTAATAGATTCTTGATTTGGCAAATTCATATTTTTCATATTAAATGGATATAAATCAAAGAGTCTTGCCAAGCCTGTGTATCCTAAACCTGAAAAAGACAAAAACTAAAGATAACTAACATATAAAAAATTAAGAATACATTTCAAATGTACACTGAGGACCGGAAATTAAGGGGCAGTGACCGATTTCAGACGCTTTGTCGAATATCTACTGAAATTCATGAGGAAATGCCAAAAATGCCTTTCAACTTTGAGGATGCAAAGAACATGTTTGACTTCATGTTGTTCAGTGAAGATTTAGTCCCAAGGACAATTAGGAGGTGTAATAATAATTTTAATAATAAAATAACATTTGCGTTTTCCCAAGAAACTGAAAATGCTCAAAATGATCCATCACTGTAGCAAATGAGTATGTAGGTCTTGTTCAACATTTTAGTGCATTTGTGTAAGAATAGCACACATATTCTTGAAAATGTTAACATTTCTGTGAAAAATTCATTTTTTTTTTTTTTTTTAAATAGCATGCAGAGTTGTAAACCGAATTTAACACCACTTTCCAAAATCTTTACAAAGAATTTAAAGAAATGGTATACTGCAATTAAAATACTAATACATTGAATATTGGATTAGATATGGGCATTTGTATGAAATAAATTTTAACTGCACATGAGCGAACTACAGCAAAGATTTTTTGTCATGGTTTGATAGTCAATACTATAGAGCAACTCGTATAAAAAGACCAGTCAAATATCGTGAAAATTCAAAGATACAAGCAATAGAATGAGCTAATTGAAAAATTGGAAAGAAATCCCATATAATCGTATGGGATTTGCTTCCCAATTTATCAATCAGCTCACTGTATTGCCTGTATCTTTTTTAGTTTTCACGATATTTGACTAGTCTTTTTATATCAGTTGCTCTATAGTATTGACTACCAAATCATAACAAAAAATCTTTGCTGTAGTTTGTGCATGCACAGTTAAAATTGATTTCATACAAATACCCATATCTCATCCAATATTCAATGTATTGATATTTTAATTGCAGTATACTATTTCTAAAATTCTTTGTCAAGTTTTTGGAAAGCAGTGTTAAATTTGGTTTAAAACTCTGCATGCTATAAAAAGAAAAATGAATTTTTCACACAAACTTTAACATCTTCAAGAATATGTGTGCTAGTCTTACACAAATGCAAAAAAAACGTTGAACAAAACCTACATACTCATTTGCTACAGTGATGTTTCATTTTGAGCATTTTCTGTTTCTTGGGGAAACGCAAATGTTATTTTATGATTAAAATTATTATTGCCTCCCCCCCCCCCCCCAATTATCCTCGGGACTAAATCTTCACTGAAAAACATGTTCTTTGCATCCTCAAAGTTCAAGGGCATTTCCTCATGAATTTCAGTCGATATTCAACAAAACGTCTGAAATCAATCACTGCCCCTTCATTTCTGAATATCAGTGTATAAAATGAAAAAAATTCTTCAAAGTTTGTGAAACATGACTTGCAAATTTTAAAATAGCAACGATTGATAAATCTTTTCCCATCATGAAATAAATAGTTAAAATATTCTTTAGCAAATGTCTTCCAAACCCATCACCACTTTCTTTCATTCAATGACAAAATAATCGAGAAATGGTAGACTGTTTTAATTATTGAGTTAAAGGAGCAAAAGTCATTCAAAATTTTAAAGAAGCCGACTCCAGGATGGCTTAAGTACTAGTATTGTCTGTTGGGTGGGTTCCTATTATTCAGATTGCTGTCTTTTGTTTTGAAATAGTAATAGCCACTTTATTAAATTTGTCACTAAATGAAGGAAATATTACTATTAAAAAAAGTGGCAGCAATCAAGCAATCGGAATTAAAAAATCCCCCAACTGGCAACACTGCAACCTACTGGCACAAATTCTGTTTGACTTTGAAGCATGTGGTGTGTTTATCGACTGATAATGTTTTTTTTTTTTTTTCATTTTTTTGGATGAATCATGGGTCAGATAGTTAAGACCAGAACCCAGTTACTGCAGCAGTAAATTTCCAACAGTATTTTAGTATAAAAATTTTCACCTCTTTTAAAAACAGAATTTTTTTGTTTTTAAATAAGGCAAAATCACTCTATGAACCTGCATGAATTGGCTTTGGTCAAGCCTGAAAACATTTAAAAAATCCTCCCCCCCCCCCCTCCCAGATACTCTATGCGTACTCACACAAAAACACAATATGTATTAAATTTTATAGGTTGTAAAATTTAATTATGTCAAAACTGTGCAAAAACTGTATATAAAATATTTATATGCATGTAAATTGTAATTGAAAAGTTAAATTTTAAGCTATTAGATAGAAACAACAGTGGAAATCTAATAAATCTCTAAAATTTTACTTTGAACAACATACATAAAGATCTATCAGTTGAATCCAGACATATACTGTGTTGATATGTCATTTTAAGACAATAACCAAAATATTTTATGCCAAATATGGGAGGCAATACCAAATATATATTATATATGGGCGAAAGGATATTTAATTTTGGTTTTACATCCATTCCCGCAGACCCAAAAAATAGAAGGTGAAAATTTTCCAATTTAAGCATCATTTGGAGTCTCCAGTCTCCAGAACCTGAAAAATTACGAGGGAACACAAGAAAAATAAAAGCAAAAATTTTACTATATTGACATTAATTTTGTTCTCACAGCTTCGTAAAAAAGAACAAAAATTTCATATTTTTAGCATTATTAATTATATAATTTTGGGTCCTTCTAAAGAAGTAAACAAAATGGAAATTTTACTATTTCAAATTCTGTTGACATGGAAAAGAAAATGCAAAAAGTTAAACCTGAAAAATTCTGTTAAACATGTTACTATTTCGGAAATAATTAGAGTTCTGCAGATTCGAAAGAAAAGGTGGAAATTTTATATTAGTAATTTCTGCAAATTTTATGCATTTATTCCATAAAAACACACTTCGTTAAGGTGTCCATCAGATTTGCTTATTCGGAGAGAAAAATATGAACATCCTTTAAAGGAAGTTCATTTTTATTGGATACCAAACTTCTCTTTTGATAAGATTGAATGTAAATTTCCATAAAATTAATTATGTCCACGGGATTAACAGTTATTATAAAGTGCAGAGTTTTTAAAAAATGAGATTACTTTTAAAATAATTTTTAAATATTATGCAATTTTTTTTTGTATCAGGTTCGGACGGGCTTGGGCTCTGAAGACACAAAATGTTTCGGGCTCGGATTTAAAATCATCGGGCTTAGGCGGGTCCGGGCTCCGAAAAGAGAGCCCGAATTCATCTCTAGTACACAATGGACCACTTTTTCAGTTAAAATTTTTTTCTCTTTAACGGACAAACCGATCTGCATGAAAATATTTTTGAATATTCCCTAAACCTTTATACATTCATCATAATTTTCTCAGAACATAGTTTTCAATACATTAAAAAAAAAAAAAAAAAAAAAAAAAAAAAATTATATGCACCCATAAAGTGGACCAGTGTGCCCCAGTGGACCGCTCTTAGGTATTATCGGAAATAAAATATAAATCTATTTTTCATTAATCTAATTCTTTTTTATTTTCCCTTTACCCGCAAAATAACATAGTAATACAAATTTACAAGTAACATTTTGAAACAAAACAAAAAAATTAATTATATTTTGAAAATAATAACAGATTAATACAGGAACAATTACAATTTAGTTGAAGTGATTACTTAAGTACAAAAAAATCAGCACACATTAAAATTTGCAATTGAAATTCCAAAATACTTATGAGTAAGATTGAGCCTGAAATTTTCCTGAAATACTTTTTGATCTGGGAGTAACATTATGAAATCATTGACATCAACAACAGATTCATCTACAGTTTCAGGAAAAATAAACTGACTTTCATTCAATTTGCATCTCATGAATCTTACTTGAATAGAATCATCACATCACCCATTTAGACTACAGTTATATTTATCAAAGGCAGTAAATATAAAACAAAATATTTCTTACTATGTTAAATAAATTGTTATCTTTCTTTGTTACAATATTTCTTTATAGAAAATATGCAATTATTAAATATTTTGAACATTCTGCATTACAGGAGCAGAGTGGATTGTGGACAACTGTGCCCCATATTGAAGTTCAATAAATAATCCTGTTAATATTGTTTATAACTTTCTTTTAAACATATCAACTTTAAAGTTAAAAAAAAAACAAGTGTCTTAGCTTTTCAAAAAGGCTGTTTTATCTTATTTATCTGCAACCTGTAATTACTAAAAAAATAGAAATAGGATGATGAAAAATTTTACTTTTAGAAGCTCAAAACAACCCATCAGGATAAAATAGTTCAACCCGAGTTAAACCTATTTTCTGCAGGCTATAAATAATCAGTGCAGTGCTGTTGTCTATTAGGATAGAAGAGAAGCTTAAAAAAAATTTAAATAAATAAAATATTAGGGGGATGGTCCACTGTGTACCGGTCTCCCCTACTAAACAAGCTAAGCATAAAAGTTCAGATTTGTTTTCACAGCTGTTGTTTATATCATTTGGCAACAAACCTCACTTTCTGGAGCTCGAATTGTGCCAAAGGACCTACACTGGAAAAATAATAAAAATTTTGTGAAAAGTCTTTTAAGGAACCCAACTTCTTCTTATACAGATGCTTGTAGATGTAATAGTTTTCCTATTTATGTAACATTCTACCTACAGTATTAAAAAAAAAGCTGTATGGTTGCTTATATAAATAGTTTAACAGAAAAGACAGGTAATGGGGACGAATGGTACGTCTCCATTATCCCATCGACCACTTTCCATAAAAAATAAATGAACTGTCGCCAAATAAACAAATGAAAGAATGTTGCCATTCTAAATTTTAACTATGCATCACAACATTTTTTCAATGCTTTAGTCTCTCTTAATATCATGGTGTCATCGTTTAAAATGTAATTGTTATTTTAATAATTAATAAATCAGTAAAATATCCTTAAAAGTGCAGATAAACGATTAAAAAGCACTCCATGACATAAGAAACACGTGTACCGCATCCGACGTCAAGTGAATGTGACACCACGATCATGCATTTTTGGCACTAAACCGCTTAGTTTGGCAATAGTTTTTTTTAAGTTAAAAGTGGTCAAAAGGCTTAATGGAGAAGTACCCTTCCTTTAATAAGATGAATGTAAATTGCTAACAATCTGCAAATGCAGCAAAATATAGTATCTGTTTAAAAAGAAAAAAACTGGAACTTTGGCCTTTAATAGGGAATTATTCACTATACTACTACTTCCTGTTACTACTTTCATTTCAAATGAATTTATCAACCTATGTAATCTTCATTAGGCAGTCTACAGTAGATTGCGCGTGTCTTATCATATTTTTTTAATACAGCTACCCCATGCCTGTCTATTAGTAGGGAGACAATTGGTTTTAAAATTGTTTTTTGCATATTATGTTTCTTTAGTCGTTTAGGGAAATTAAAAACTGTTTCAGTCTGTATTCTCTAAATTAAATTTTTTACTTTAGCGTCAAATAAAGGTGACTTCTTTTATTTTTGTAAAGAGTGTCCCTTTTTTCCCTAAACAGAAAATATAATTACTTGTTCCAAACATTGCACTGATGAGTTTGGTGCTTCGTAATTTGCCCCTTACTCCTCGGTGATAAACATGAACACTAGCAAGCAAAAGTAGAGTGCCTGAAATCATCTTGCAAGAGAAACAGTCTTTGGGCTCAGTTGCAGTATCGCTTTTTTCTTTGTCAGTAGAATCCATTGTAATGTCGATTTTTATTGTACAGAATGGAAAATAAACGTTAGGTTTCCTAAACTATTATTTTAAATGTATAAGCTTTTTTATATGGTGATAATTCAACAGTCGACAACATATATTCTATTCGAAGAGTAGGACAAATTTTAAAAGGGGACTATCATGAACTAACGTGTACACCATGTAAGGATAAACAACAAAGTTTGGTTGATTGGTTGGATGGTCTTTTACCACGCCCGTTGGAGGATATGAAACCTGGCCATCGGACTTGGGTTACATTTAGCTGTAACGCACTACTTTCTGAAGCAGCTCATCGCCATTTCACCTCTTCAGTTTTAAAGTAAACAAAAAAAAATTCAGTTTCGTTTTACTGCAGTGATGTGAGTGATACACTGGATTGTGAGGTTAAAATTATTGACATCACTATATTTCTCACAGCAATTCGTTCTTTACTGCAGATAAAATGTCCATAGTTTGTCATGTAACTGTCCTTGTTTGTGTACTTTTTATCATCAATTTTAGTTGTAAGTTTGAAACTTTCTTAGATTTTCCTCCTATTTATTTATACTTAAACTTGCCGTACTAAAGATTATATTAACAACGAAATTTACCATCGGTGTCTAAAAAAATATCTAATGTAAAGTTTGCGTCTTAATAGTAGTTATATTTGAGAAATGAAGCTTTAAAAATTTGTTTCAGAAGTATTTCCACGTGTCTTTTATTTATGTGCTTGTATTTTATAAAATATTTTCCAAACTTTAATGCCGATCTAATGAATTTTTGCAGGATATATCTCCACCATTTATTTTAGACTTGCGAAATAGTTAAAACGGCTTTTATCATCAGGGTCAAACAGGTATCTTCAGGGTCTTTTTTTCACGGGGCGCAAACATGGATTTTGACTTCCTTCCGGAAAAGTAAATTTAATCCCAGTAGAAAATCTGTAAAAAAAAATAAAATACTTTCAAGTATTTGCCGCAAAAAGACGCGATTTGACGAACAACACTTTTCCTCGCCAAACGCATGTGATTTTAATGCATATGCAAATTGCTTGTTAAATGAGTGTTTAAATGTGCATTTTAATAAATTCAAAGTTAAACAGCAAAATAGGGTAGATATACCAGTAATGGACACCCTTAAGGAATTTCTTTGAAAATTAGTATTTTTTAATTAATAGTTATAATTATTATATTCCACTTTTTTAATATTATATTACTCTATCAACATTATTTAATCAATCTCATAGTCTCATTTCCCAATGTGAATCAAAATTTAATTGTAAATAACAGAAATATATCAAAACACCCAAAATTCCAGTAATGGACACCCTCTATTCCAGTTATGGACACTCTCTGTTCCAGTAATGGACACCCTACAAAAATAATTAGATAATTGTTTTATGATAGTATTTGTGTTCAGAACTTAATGAAAGCCTATTGATAAAAGAAAATATTGCAATTTAAGATAGAAATTTATTACATTAAAGGATTTATAATGTAAAGATTTAGTTTTACAATAATTAAGTTTGGTGACATTTTGTATTGCCTCATTTTATCTAATCTTCACTCCTATCAACGTCTGAATGATGTGTCATACAATAAAGGCATTCAAATGCCAAATCTTCAACTTTCTGACAATCCAAATCACTCAACATGCGATTTTTGAATGCATTTAAAATTATCAGCATTCTTTCTTGCACTTTTCACATTCTACCCACTTCTTTGCTTTACATCATTCAAACTATGTTTGCATTTATGGCACTATATAACCATATAAATAATAATCCAACTCTAGCTTACTTTGTTATTATACGTATGATAATACTATTCAGCTTGCATTTCATAACTCTGATCCCATTCTAAAAATTTCAAAAGTCTTATTCAAAAACACATTTAAAAAATTATTTTTTTAATCAAACATAGTCAACTTGCATACCAAATGAAGCATTGGGAAATTTTCTTTAAAATGAGTGGTCAAACAACTCCCTATGCCTCAGAACCTGAGAAAATCAAAATTGAAAACATTTATGCAAGACAAAAATTGATTTTTCAAAATTTAAAAATTAATTGTATGAAAATCTAATGAAATAAAAAAATTAAAGACATATTCTCATTTATATCATCAGGGAGAATGATTCCTGACAGTATCATTAAAATCTAAAATGGTCAGGTTGAATATGGAAATTTTTTGGCATGGAATGACCCTATTTATTTTTTTAAAAAGTGCTTATTACATTCTACTAAGTAAAATTTAAGAATTAAATTTGATTAAATAGCTTTTCAGTTAAGTAAAAAGATTTTATACACTACTGAAATTATACTTTCAGTATTGGCCACATGGGATGTCCATTACTGGAAAGAGACTCATTAAGCATTCCAGTAACGGATACTGGTCCTAAAATCTTAACAATAAATGAAATTTTGTAAATGGCCATTGGTATATGAAATTTGAAGTTTCATGTTACTATCCAAACAAAAACATGCAATTTTTGCAAGAAAATTAGGAAGATATAAATTAATTAAGTGAAGTGGCTCTTAACATGTTCATTGAGATTTTCACAGAAAAACAGTGGAAATGTGAAACATTATTTTCTGCTTCCTGATTGGTTTGATTAAGAGTGTCAACAATAACCCAGATTATAAAACATACAAGGAGGAGTTATGAAAAAAAAAAAAAAATTATTGGTTATTTTTTTATAAGCCAAAAACAATCAGGGTTGTCCATTACTACCCTAGTTTATTATTATTTTTATAAGTTTATATAATTTATACGTATAAGTTGCATGTTGCTGCAGTTATTAAATTGTAAAATTGGATAAAATTTAAGTGTATTTTGAAAGTAAGAAGAGTGGTGTCGTTATAAATAACGCGTTGTTGTTCTCTTATTTCCTACACTAACACTATCAAAGCCAAATTGAAAGTGCTCGGAATATAACCATCGTTTTAAGATTGAAACAATTTTACTCCATTTACATTGTTCTAAATACGATGGTTAAATTTCATTGTATAGACATGTAAATGTATATGACAAAACTAGTTATAAACATTACATTATCTCTGTGTTCATAACTGAAACAAAATAAAAACTGGCTTTCTATAAAATTTTAAAAACAGCATTAAACAACACTATTTGGATTCTAGAAAAATGTTTCAATAATTCTTTTTATAAAGCTAATAGGCATACAAAACAGATTAGCAAGCCATTCTATCCATAGAAAGAAAATTTGAACTGTTCGATACAACCGGGGATAAACCTAGTTTTTTTTAAAAAATCTTGCGACTGAAAGCACATCAGAAAATTTAAAAAATAGCAAATAAATCAACTTTTGGATACCCATTATGATGTGGTATTTAAAAATACAAATCCTACATAAATACATATATATATATATTTTTTTTTGGTACTTTTCGGTTAGCCGGGCGCCAGTGAAATGTATATATCTATATATACATACATATGTATACATACACACATATATGTATGTGTATAAACATGTATACATATATACATGCATATATAAATGTGTGTATGTATATATATGTATACATAGATATATAAATTTCACTGGCGCCCAGCTAACCGAAAAGTACCTTTTTTTTTTTAAGGGCAGAAGCACTAAAATTTAAAAATATTCTGGATAACTTGTATCTTATTTTAGGAATCTATAAGGAAGGAGAAATAATGCATAAGAAAAAAAAAAAAACTTGCCTATAGGATCGTAATCTCTAAGGTCAAGGTCAGTTTTATGAAGTGAAGTTAACTTAGAGGTGATGGACAGGTGCAAGTGAGTCTAAGACAGGTGCCGCTGTCCAATCTGGTTATTGAAAACAGGTGCACTTATGCTAAAGTACGAATGTTTGTTAAACAAAAATTAAAGTGAAAGAAAGCTAGGTGTAAAATTGGATGACTAGGCATCATTTTGAGGTCATAAAATGCAATCAGTTGAATGACTCATGATCACTCATTTCTAACCCTGCTTGGATGTAGACATTTCATTTAAGCCGTGTTTGCAACATACCTGAATTAAATCTGTGTATGTATAATACTGTGGGCCATACATTCCTGTGTATAACACACACTTTGGGTACAAGAAAATGGATACAAATTTATAAGTGCATAGGCTGGTTATAAAATTGAAAGATTAAAATTCTAGAAGAATACAAAAAATGAAATTTCCACATTACAAAACATGCTATTTATTTACAAAATTTGCATACATTGAGGGCTTAACTGCATTAAAATTAGCGACTATTATGCGTTTTAATGTTCTTTATTCTTTATGTATCTATTTACTTATGCTGCAGATCCCATACAGATTTAACTGTATAAATGCCTCAAAATTGGAAAATGGGTATTTTTATGTTAGCCGGGCACCCGTGATTGCCAAAAATTTTTTAACCGAACTGACCCTTTTTTCTCGCCAATCTTTTAACATTAGCTAATAACAAATAGCCAATATTTTAACATTGCATTATCATATCTTAAAATAATATCTCCAACTAGTTAGTCGGATGTGCCAATCCCAAAAATTTCTTCTATCTCAAACAGGTTTCGCATACACTAAAAGGAATCAGTAACCCATTTATATCAAGGTCTAACTGAATCAACAGTTTTATTCAATTCCATTAGTTCTCGAGATAAGACTATTGCCAAAATCATGTAAGTCCTGCAAAATGCATTATTGCAGCGCCACCTGTAGGGAGATTTACACCAAAACCTAATCAACAACCACTTATGACAACGTCTAATTGAATCTGAAGTTGGATGAAAATCCGTGCATTAGTTCTTGAGATATAGTTGCCATGATAATAATGAAAAAAAGCAGCATAGCAGCGCCACCTGTTGTGCTATTGACACCAAAACCTAATCAACAGTAACTTATGACAACGTCTAACTGAATCTGAAGATTGATGAAAATCCATGCATTAATTCTTGAGATATAGTTATTGTGATAATAATGAAAAAAGTAGCATAGCAGTGCAACCTGTTGGGCTATTTACACCAAAACATATTCAGCATCTATTTACGTGAAGGTCTAACAGAATCTGAAGTTTGATGAAAATCTGTTTATTCGTTCTTGAGATATAGTTATCGTGATAATAATGAAAAAAGTAGCATAGCAGCGCCACCTGTTGGGCTATTTACACCAAAACGTAATCAGCATCTGTTTATGTAAAGTCTAACAGAATCTGAAGTTGGATGAAATTATGTGCATTAGTTCTTGAGATATAACTATCGTAAAAATAATGATCAAAGTGGTATAGCAGCGCCACCTGTTGTGATATCTACACCAACATGTAATCAGCATCTATTTATGTCAAGGTCTAACTGAATCTGAAGTTTGATGAAAATAACTGCATTAGTACTTGAGACAGAGCTATTGCAGAAATCGCAAACAATGCAGCATAGCAGCGCCACATGTCGGTGATTTTCACCAAAAACTAATCAGCACCCATTTATATTGGGGACTCACTGAATATAAAGTTTTATTAAATTTAGTGCATTCGTTCTTGAGATATAACCACCATGAAAATCTTGAAAAATGTAGCATAGCAGCACCACCTGTTGGGTGATTTACGCCAAAAACTAATCAGCACCCATTTATATGAGGGAGTAACTGAATCTAAAGTTTTATTAAATTCTGTTTATTAGTTCTTGAGATAGAGCGCCCACAAAATTTTTGTCAGATACTGACAGACATTTTCTAAAAACAGTCCAATCGTGTTCAGGACCTTCTAAAAAGAATAAATCCGTCGGAAACTGGAAGTTGAAAATTTTCATGAATCCAATATTTTCTTCTTGTAAAGATAGAAGAAAGTAAAAATAGATAAAGTATAATCATGATCCAATATGTAAAAATGAACCTTTCCATACAAATACAAACAAAAATCTCACGTCATCGTGTCTATTCATGATTAGGTTTAGTTCATTACAAAAATGTTAAAATGAGACGACATAACATGAATTAGGAACATTTTATTTCATAATGAAAGCACCGTATCTTATTTTAGAGGCACAAAAATAGAAACACATGCTGTATAAAGAATAAAGATCCCATTAATCATTTGGAATTTGTAAAAATGAATTGTTATTAAGTCAATTGTTAGTTGTTTCTAATTCCAAATAGGCCATTTGAAACAAGATTTGGCGAGGTATCACTGGTGCCCAGCTAACATAAAAGTACCGGAAAATGTACTCTGAAAACTTAGGTGTGTGTGTGTTATATACCAAAATGTAGAGTGATTTTTCATTTTTATATGTGTAACTGTGATTTTTAACTTTTACAGTGGCTACCCCTGTCCCCGAGAAAGGAGATGAAAAACCAGAAGAGCCCTCCGACTCTGTCGAGGAGGAGGAGGAGTCTGATGAGAAGAAGGGAGCCACACTCCCTCCTGCAGTCGTTGAGAAGCTGGAGGAGGAGATAATGAAGAAGCAGGAGGAAGATGCTGAGAAATTTGGTCTACCTTTCACATCCAAACCCGAAGACATAGATGCTTACGTGAAGGCAGAAGAGAAGGAATTCGGAGAAGAGGCGCCCGAGAAAATTGAAGAGGAATTGGCTGAAAGCGACAACGAATTCATAAACTTTGTGCAGTTTATTCGGCTATTTGATGAGGTATTTTTGATTTATTTTATTTTATTTTTTTTTTTTTTTCCATTTATATTCTTCAGCATGGAAACAGTTAAGTATGAAATGTATTTTTAAAAATATTTAATAACCTCCACCAAAATATAATAATGTTATAATAATTAATCTTTTAAAAAACTTAACAACTAAATTTAAAAATAAATCAAATATTATTTTTTGCACTTTAACCCCTTAACTGTGTTTTTTTTTTTTTTTTAATAAACTAATTAGGGATGAAAATATAGACAAAATACCACTATTTCCGCATGGCAATCTTCACTAATTTAATAGAAGAATTTCTGTTATTAAATAAATCAAAGACTACTATTAAAACTATTGATCTGAGAAGACAGATCTAAGCAGACAGAGTTTGAGAACTCTTCTAGAGTATGGACAAATAAGTTAAAATGATGGTTTACTTTCCTGCAATAAAATAAAATTTTCAGTTTTTATAGTCAATGAAACCCATCTTGATTCTGAACATTTTAATATCAAATTTGTTTCTATGCTGTTTTTCAGAAATGTGTAAAGAATGAACTCTGGTCATAAAAAAACATTCCTTGCAATGTCAGATAGTAGTGGCATTCCAAGCTAAAAGGGTTTGTAATTTAAGCAACTTAAATTAAAATAAAACTTACATTTACAAATGCAGAATGTTTATGACTGCATTCATTCTTCATGTGATATTTTTATGACAAAATAGCATAAGTTTCCTATTTAAATGAAAATCCACATTTCAAGTATAAATTTATTTTTGAAAAATATTCAAAATAGGGCTGATATCAGTGGTGATTGCAATATTTTTACCCAATAATTTATGTATATAATTGAGCTTTTTTGGTTATTAAGTATGGCTATGTATGAAATGAAACTTTGCTATTTTAAGAGGGTACTTTTCGGTTAGCCGGGCGCCAGTGATTTATGAACATGTATATATACACACATATACATATACACATATAATCTACACATGTACATATATATACATACATATATATATACACTTATATGTATCAATATACATATATGTATATACATATATATTTATATATGTACATATATCACTGGCGCCCGGCTAACCGAAAAGTACCTTTAAGAGTTTGATGAATGTAACATTTATGAGGCGAGAAAAAAATGATCTCATCATCATGATGCCTATTTAGTTTAATTATTTACTTGACCTTTACTTTTAATATTTAATTTTTTTTTCTTAATTTTTATTATTTTACTTTATTGTAAGCATTCATTATAATTTTGAGTGCATTATTGGATTCTAATGATTGTTTAAGAAGTGTAAACAAAACTTCTAAAATCCGCACAACCTCTGGTTTTAAGCTATGCAGTTTTAAGGAAGTCTACTGTACATATATATGTTATGGTACTTCCTTATTACCCCGTCTACCACTTCCCTTTAAAATAAACTATCACCAAACTGTAGGATTTAATGCCAAAAATGCATGATTGTGACGTCACATTCACTTGAATTCAGATTTGTTACAAGTTCTCGAGTTTTGGCCAATGTCCATGTAATTTGGAAGATTGTTGAAAGTATCTCACCGAAAATTTAATAAATACTATTCAAGATTCCTGCCCTAAAACGTGTGTGATAAAGCTCTTTGCATCAAATTCCTTGTTTTTTTTTATATATACGAGGGTTGTAAATTAAGTAATGGCAACACAGGTATAAATCAATTTTTAATGAACTTACAAGTACAATTGCATTACATTCCTTCTATATAATCACCAGCAAAGCTTATAACCTTTTGCCAAATGTCGGGAAGCCGTTGTATACCAGTGGCAAGGTGTTGATTGTTGATGTGAGCGACCGAGCGCCCTACTGCGTGGAGTACAGATGAAACGTCATGAAATCGGTGACCTCGGAGGGGAAATGCTTAAACCAATCGTGCTACTGTCCTATACGGTAAAGCATTTGTGCCACAGGCTTCCACTAATCCTCGATAGCATTCTGTTGCATTTTTGCTACGGACAATCTCGATTTTAAGCCACGACCGCTGATCACCTTTTGAAAACATACTTTAGAGCGATGGAAACGAAACTCCTCACTTTAACGCCACACAACAACTACCCTTCTAAGCAGATCGACTGTTTTTTGCACTCTACACATCAGCAACAGCGCCACCTCACTGCTCCCATATCCTATTTGCGCATGCCCGCCCTTCTGCGAGTTTCAAGGTTAAGTTGCCACTATTTAATTTACAACCCTCGTGTATTGCTGTTAGGGCAATTCCACAGAAAATTCTCTTTTTTTGGGGTGGGGGGGGGAAATAAAATTTATAATATGTTTAATTTAAAAGTATGATTGGAAAGCTTGATATTTTTATGTTCTATAATAAAATCCTAATAAAAAGGCATTGTAAATTACTTTTTACAAACTAAGTTAAATACCATTATTGTCTTTGTAAAGTCATAATGTTACGTCAGTTGCATGTGTAAATGCCATTTTTTCTTTTTTATTGTTCAGAAATTAGTTAAACAAGTTACTGTTATAATTTGTAAATACTTAGTGTTGTTGAGAACATTAAATCACTTTTTTTAACGAGATAGTTTTGATAATTGTTACACTTCACTGAAGGCAGAAAAAATGTTTGTCTATTTTATGTTACATCCGTTACAGAATTTTGAATTGCAATTTTTGGGACCAAAATAGAGATTGAAAATGAAATAATCTGTAGGTATTTGGGTATTAAGTCCTTAGTAAGAAATGTTTTAAATTGTAAAAATTTGTTCTAGCTTTATTAGTAAATTTTCTACACAGTTTTGAAAACAAAATTCGATGATCAAGTGTTAGGTCAGTTACGATGGAATGGACCGTTACAGTTAAATTTCCTGAGTGACGTAATAAAACACCCATAATAATGGAAGTTTTGAAGGAACAGAATGATCATTATTGAGTCAGAAAATGCTAACAGATATAAAATGTACATAAACATTGGATAAAAGCTTGAAAGTGTGAGAGAAAAAATGATCAAAATTAGTTTTTAGCATCCCATCGCCATTGTTTATCTGTTTACCGATAGGGCCTGGTGTCACATTTTTTTTAGGGCAGAATCCCACAATCTTGAAATAGCTTTTCGCATCAGGTTCTGTACATGGAAAATTCCAGATCTTTACCTTTTTTTTCTCAAAATGCGAGAGAAATAACAGTTATCCTCTTTCGGAAAAACAAAACTGACTTATCTACGAAATAAATAAAAATAGAATACGTACATCACATACTAATGTTGCATTCAAAATCAAATGGGATGTTACACTTTTGTATTATTGGCTTTAAATCCTATAGCAGGGTCGGCGAACCTATGGCACACGAGAGGATGTTTTTGGCACTCCTTTGATTTAAATTCTAAATCAAAATTCAGTCAGACTCCCCAAAATTCTGAACCTCATTGTTTTTCTTCCATTAATACACAAGATTGACTGAAAATAGCTTTTGTTTGTTATAAAAAGTATATGTTTACTTGTCATTATCCTCAGAACACTTCTTCCTCAGTTTTGTACTGCCGGCAACGATGATCATAATATTGAAAGAGAGAGAAATATAGTAAATAAATTATTTTTTGCTTTATTGTTTCTGAAATTTATCTGCGTCATTTAATGCATGTTGATCTGCATATGAGGCTTTATTTAACCGTTGCTGTAATTTGTTAATTAATTTTTAATCACTTAAAATGACAAAACTGTTAATAAAACTAATAAAATATGCCTTTTTTAGACAAGTTAAGAAAAAAATAATACATTGGTTATTAAAACAGTTATAAAATGAAATGAAAACTACTATAATTTGAAAAGTATGTTATCTGCCGATAGTGAAAGAACATGAAAAAATGGGATTTGTAAACAATTTAAAGATATTTCCAATAAATAAGTACCAAACAAAAGCTATTAGATTTTTCTTACCATAGAGATAACTTACTCTAAACATTTATATTTTTCTAATTCATTAAAGATGCATAAATTAAGATAATAGTAAATAATAATACTAATATGTTGAATATTGAATAACGAGAAATATTTTTGTCCTTTTATGTATCTACTTTATGGAGGGGGGAGGGGGGTAATTAATCCAGCTGACGATTGGCTGCCGACTCAATTCTATTGCATATAAATCTGAGTAAATTTAGTGGCTAGTCATTTTATTATTATTCTGATTTGCTTTTATTCTAGTGATGCTTTCATCAACTCTATTATGCATGATCTTTTTTATTGTTAAACTAATTTCCTATAATCAACGATGGTAATCTAAGACTGATTAGATTGAACTGCTAAAGTAATATTTATTCAACATAGCCAATTTGGCTAAAAAATAGATCTATGATTACATATATCAGCAAAGATTCTCAAACTAGTGTCGCATGTTTCTCGGCTGCAAATGTAATTGTTCGGATTGGTACGTTTTTCTGCGATGGAGATTTTTTGAAGGAATTCTGGTTAACATGCGCTCTATCACTTTTTAACGATTTTAAAAATAAAGATAAAATAATTTAACTAATTAAAGATACTTCTTTATCAAGAAATACAGTCAAGGATAGAATCTTAAAAATGGCAGAAAATGTAAGAGAGCAACCGAAGTCTGATAACGTCTTCTTCTTTCACCGTATTTTGTCTTGATGAAAAGTAAAGATATAACTAAATCTGCTCATTTATCTGTTTTTGTTGAAAATTACATTAAGGAGGAATCATTCTCATTATTTATTATTAGCAACTACAACCAAAGGTGCAAATATTTGTACAACAGCTATAAATTCACTTAATAAATTTGTATAAAATAGTTTCTGTTACAATTGAAGGGGGCACCATAATGAATAAAATAATTTTTTTTTCAATTCATTTCAAACTCACATTTGACATATTATTCTTGGATTTCACTGTATCATACATCAATAAGTCCTGGGTGCATAGGCTGGTATTGAATCTCTTGGTGATATTATAGCCGTAGACACAAAACTAGTAAATCTCATATCATCACAGGCTTTAAATAAAGTTTGATGCTTTGTTAGAGCTACCTTATTTCCACAAACGATAGCTACTTTATAGAAAAAAAAACATTTGTGACAATGAGAGTGATAACGAACTCATTGAAGAGAAACTAACACAGAAATTTTAAGATGTTGTGACTTCATTACGCACCTTATGAATTTTTAAATTTTCTTCTGAAAAAAGAAGATTTTGCTGCAATGTGCCTAAGAAATTAGAAAATAAAATGCAATCAACAAAAACAAAGGAGAAAACAGATTTCTTAGGCAGACTTTTCAGGTTATGTATCACTACATAGTATAAAACAAAGTCGCTTTTTCTGTCCCTATATCCCTATGTACGCTTAAATCTTTAAAACTACGCAACGGATTTTGATGCGGTTTTTTTTTAATAGATAGAGTGATTCAAGAGGAAGGTTTATATGTATAATAACCATATGTTTTGCTTTGTAATTTCAGATAAATCACTACATAGTATAAAACAAAGTCGCTTTTTCTGTCCCTATATCCCTATGTACGCTTAAATCTTTAAAACTACGCAACGGATTTTGATGCGGTTTTTTTTAATAGATAGAGTGATTCAAGAGGAAGGTTTATATGTATAATAACCATATGTTTTGCTTTGTAATTTCAGATAAATCACTACATAGTATAAAACAAAGTCGCTTTTTCTGTCCCTATATCCCTATGTACGCTTAAATCTTTAAAACTACGCAACGGATTTTGATGCGGTTTTTTTTAATAGATAGAGTGATTCAAGAGGAAGGTTTATCACTACATAGTATAAAACAAAGTCGCTTTTTCTGTCCCTATATCCCTATGTACGCTTAAATCTTTAAAACTACGCAACGGATTTTGATGCGGTTTTTTTTAATAGATAGAGTGATTCAAGAGGAAGGTTTATATGTATAATAACCATATGTTTTGCTTTGTAATTTCAGATAAATCACTACATAGTATAAAACAAAGTCGCTTTTTCTGTCCCTATATCCCTATGTACGCTTAAATCTTTAAAACTACGCAACGGATTTTGATGCGGTTTTTTTTAATGGATAGAGTGATTCAAGAGGAAGGTTTATATGTATAATAACCATATGTTTTGCTTTGTAATTTCAGATAAATCACTACATAGTATAAAACAAAGTCGTTTTTTCTGTCCCTATATCCCTATGTACGCTTAAATCTTTAAAACTACGCAACGGATTTTGATGCGGTTTTTTTTAATAGATAGAGTGATTCAAGAGGAAGGTTTATATGTATAATAACCATATGTTTTGCTTTGTAATTTCAGATAAATCACTACATAGTATAAAACAAAGTCGCTTTTTCTGTCCCTATATCCCTATGTACGCTTAAATCTTTAAAACTACGCAACGGATTTTGATGCGGTTTTTTTTAATAGATAGAGTGATTCAAGAGGAAGGTTTATATGTATAATAACCATATGTTTTGCTTTGTAATTTCAGATAAATCACTACATAGTATAAAACAAAGTCGCTTTTTCTGTCCCTATATCCCTATGTACGCTTAAATCTTTAAAACTACGCAACGGATTTTGATGCGGTTTTTTTTAATAGATAGAGTGATTCAAGAGGAAGGTTTATATGTATAATAACCATATGTTTTGCTTTGTAATTTCAGATAAATCACTACATAGTATAAAACAAAGTCGCTTTTTCTGTCCCTATATCCCTATGTACGCTTAAATCTTTAAAACTATGCAACGGATTTTGATGCAGTTTTTTTTAATAGATAGAGTGATTCAAGAGGAAGGTTTATCACTACATAGTATAAAATAAAGTCGCTTTTTCTGTCCCTATATCCCTATGTACGCTTAAATCTTTAAAACTACGCAACGAATTTTGATGCGGTTTTTTTTAATAGATAGAGTGTTTCAAGAGGAAGGTTTATATGTATATCCATTAAATAGTGGAGAAATACTGTTATTTTTGAGGTTTTTAATGTGATGTCGTAAATAATTTCATTTTTTCCGCTTATACATTGCAAACGCAGGCTGAACCCTACAAGATTTATCAAAATAATGTACTAATTATTGTACACATTAAAAAGGTCTACAGAAAACACAAAGAGATGAAGGTTTTCAAGGTTAACCCGAAGCAAAGCGAGGGAGGGCCGCTAGTTTTTTATATTTCCTAATTTCTTCTAATGCATTGTAATATATTTTTAAAATAATAATTTTTCATTTAACCCGCAGGTATAAAACAAACATTTTTCAGATATGATTCGTAAATGATTTTTTTTCAATGTTTCTTTTCTAATTCTCTATTTTAAAATAAAATTACCTCCATTATAAAACCACCACTGCGCTTAAAATGTCAAAATCAACAGATCCCATGGGCAACATTATGTGTTACCATAATTATTACAGTATTTTGGCAAGTTGTCTGGATTTGAGATTTTATTACTTTTTTTAGAAGAATAACCCATTTACACTGAAAACTATTTAAATAATTCAGCATTTGTTTCTGGCTAACAATCAAAATTAAAACTTAATTAAAAAAATAATAATAATTGGTATATATATGCATCTATACATAGTCAAATAGAAAAATAAATGTACTTTTAAATACAATTGGATCCAAGTGAGACCCCGACTCTAAAAGAGGGGTCCAATTACTGAAAAAAAATAGTAAGTTTTGAAAGTAAAAAATAAGAGAATGGAAAAAATAATTTATAATTTTCAAGTTTTACATCTATGGAAAAAACATCGACCTGTGTATTTATTTTGATTTTCATTGAGTTGTAAAGTAACATTTACAGTCCTATAAACCAATAGGCAAAACTAAAGAGAAAGTAGCACTCCTACTATATTTTGCAGTTGACTGCTCCTATTTCACAATTTTTTTTTTTTCACTTTTTTCTGCACTTATCAGTGCCTAGAAGATAGATCACCAAAAACGGTTGCATACCACCGATCCTGTTTAAGTGTTGGGCTTCTGTTTCTGATTCACTCTTTAATCCTGCTCAAGAGTTAGTGAAAGATTATTGATTATTGCATTAGATGTAAATCTCAAGAAAAATAAACAAATATTATTGAACATGGTATTTTCTTATTTTAAATTTTAGTAAATACTTAAATGGGTGTGTGTGGCACCGATGTCATATACGCACCCCATTGGCACGATTGCAACAAAATGGCAGTTTTATGCCCTACATGGTAACCCGGTTATTTTGTTTATATTGTTGTGTATTTACTTTCATTTTTTATTTTAATTGTATAAATTATTTTTATTATGTATATCAATATTTATTTATATCAAACTATCATTTATTTATTTTTATTTCCTGTTTTAAAATAATAGAATCTATTTCATTTATTACGTTATTTTATTTTTATATTGAAATAACAAATCATGTGCTATTATTGCATGCTATTTGTAACTAATATTCAAAAACAAAGTTTTCGCCAAATTGGCAGAGGAAAAAAATTGTGCCAACGTGGTGGGTAGAAGGACTTGTACAATATATGGAATGTATATTATTATTGCAGAGGTTAAATAAATTGAAATTTTAAACTTTGTTTTATGCTTGCGTTGTGATTATATCTGTAAACGTTGCTGGCCACATGCTCTAATTCAATTTAAGGATATTACTTGATCGTGGCATATTTATTTTTATTAAATTAAATGATACTTGATATATTAATCCGCAGGTTCACTTTCGCTGCGTTCTCACTTAAAAAGGCTGGTGTCGTACATATAGAATAAAAATATGGAAAGGACTCACCAATTCTTGCATGTGGACACATGTGTCAAAAAATTGGGGATAATTCATCTTGATTTCTTGAAGCCGTGATATGGTATATAGGTGTGACGTGTATTTGAAGAAAAAGAATCACAAACATAATATTCATCTTGATAATTGATTTTTAATTTACTTTAACACAACATGGGAAGTCCCTGGTGCGACTCCGGGGAGTTGGGAAAACCTCTCACAAAAAAAACAACCTACTCCGCGGCCTGCGCTAACGTAACTGAAGATGAACGAACGGTGAAAAACCGGCACTGCGTGCTTGGCGATGAAAAACCGCCAAAACGCCGCGTGCGCCGAATGCCAAAGGGCGATAAACTTATCGCGGTGACATACGAAGAAAACATCGGCCCGCAGTTCCGATGGAATCTGCGTTCCAGCGACGGGTGAATTACCGAGCCGATGTGGGGAGAAACCGATCAACCAATCGTCGTAATAAAATCAAAACACAAACGATGCGTTGGAAAGAACCGAAGTATGCGTTAGATAAAAGTTAAGAATAAATGCCGAAGAGTGGAAATAAAACATTAATTAAATTTTGAGGGACAATATTAGAATTAATAATAAAAATACTGGAGTAATACTCTAATAAAATGACGACATCGCGATGCGATGAGAATGTCATAAAAACTTATCATGACAAAAGTGTTATTTATTTTGTCAGATTCAAGATGAAGCAGAAGGAAAAGAAGAGGAAGAAGTGAAGAAGACTCCTGAAGAGATGAAGGACATGAAAGAGGAGACTTACAAGCTGGTGAACGAGTTCAATCAGAAGATGGGATTGCCAGAGGCAACAGAAGAAGAGTTTAACAAAGTGTGGAGCAGAAACAAGAAGCGGTACGGAAAACGTTTTGCTGGGAAAGTCGTTAAAGTGATAGCCGTCTTGAAAGAGAGTCTAAAGGAGACAGAGCCCACGATGGCTGAAGAAACAACAGAAGTAGGAAAATTTAAACAACTATAATAATAGTAATTGTATATGTGCCTACCTGTTTTTGTGCATTAAATTTAAGCTTTATGGAATTGATACGCTATTTATTAGATATAATTACTTATATTCTTCCTTTTTATTTATTTAACTATATTTTAAAATGTATTTTCAAAGTTGTTTTGTTTTTTATCTCTTTATATACTGAAAGTTGAGACTAAACAAAAAACAAGTGGGTAAGTGTGATCGAAGATCGCTCAAAGGGTTTCGTTTAATATTCCTTTCCTTAATAAATCCAAATAAATTTCATTTAGCAACAGAAAAAAAGAAAAAAAGTCATGTTTTTTATAAAGTAAAAATTTACCGGTCTATTTTTCTCGGGATTTTTTTTTTTTTTTTTTTTTGAATATCTGAACCGGCCCAATGGCAGGCGAAGCCCGCTATTATACTTTGTCATAATAATATCTGTCATGTGGACTCAATGCGATATTTAAAAAAAAAAATTTCAAAATTAAACATGTTGTACACCTTCAAAATGTTAAAATAGGCGAATATTTCCATAATTGGATTTTTATCGTGATTCAATATGTTTCTCAAACTCATATATTTACGATTCTCTATTACTCATATTGATACTCGCTTTGTATTATTTTTAAACATTTGAAAAATCTGTTAAACTTCCGATAGAACATCAGATTTTCTTTTTAATTCTCTAATGACGTGATATTAATCTGCTTTGTGGGCATACACAGACTCATACTCCTTGTATTATTGAGAAATCTTTGAAAATTTCTGTTTTATGACCACTATGGCGTCAATCATTTTTATTTCATATTAATATTTTTTTCAATGGGTAAAACTTTTTATTTCCTTTTTCATGTGGAATCGTTCAATAGAAAATTAATTCTTGTAGAAAGAATTTCATTGTGGATTTTTAATTTTTGGCATCTGCTATAACGAAAAATGTTTAAATTGAATAGGAAAAGGCTGTTAGAACTTTGGTTTTTTATGTCTATTTATTAAAATAATACGTTTTTTTCAAATTTTAATATTTTGAGCTTCATAGCTGGTATTCAGCTATATATACACAAAGTTTCAACTCTGTAAGTTACATAGTTTCTGGGAACCGGCTCGGTGAAGGACAGACAACGGAGCGGGAGTAATAAATAGGGTTTTGTGAGATGAACAAAATCCTAAAAATCATTTATAAATTGAAATAATTTATGTGATACATAATACTGAAAACTTTTATGCAGATAAAAATACATTTATATTGTTTCCTTTTTTGACTTAGTGGGATGTGGGAGAAAATTGAGTGTGCCATTTTTTCTGCATTTGATGTTCATCAGGACTTGAAATTCAATTTTTCCTAGGAGGGGAGTTGGTCCCTCCCAACACTTAGAAATAGAGGGGAGTTGTGCTGTTTATCTTTTACATGCTATTTAAAGAATTTCATTAATACAGACATGATAAAATATCAGTGGAAAAAAATTAAATCGACTACTAAGAATAATTATGATTTTTTTTTTTTTAAGGAAGAAAGTAAAATTTCCATTTTTTTCCCCCTCTGGAGCAATTTGATCTAATGAATGAATAGAGGAGAAACTGCAATCTAGTCATTGTCTTTTTTCACTCACACAGTAGTACCCTTGATAAAGTTTGTTTTAACAAACAATTTGTCTGTGAGCCTCTGTGTTAGTGTTTATTTATTTATTGTAATTTAGAACCTGTTTTCATTTTTAATTCTATCTCTTTTTATTTTAATCTTAGGTTTCTGAAGCTGCTACTGTAACATCAACTCAATCTGCAGGTAGTGTCTAAACTTTTAACTGTAGTTTTTCAATTTTCTTTTTTTTCACCTTGCCTCTATCGCAACCTGATTTGGTTTTTCTTTATGGTTTTGCAATCCCTCTAAATACCATTTTATTCATATTGATTTGCTTGTAGATGTGATTTAATATCTGAACGGATCAGAGCTCTTTCTGTCTGTGAAATTTTTATAACTACAGTGTATCATCTTGTATTACTTTCATGATGCTTATTGTGCTTTTAGAAACATATATAATTATTTTTTCTTTCTTTCTTTCCTATATTATTAGGTCCGCTCATAATTATATAAACACGTAGCACGTAGAGTCGTCGTCTGGTTCGTCCGTCTGTCTGCATATAATAGCACAAAAACGACCCAGTCGAATGGTTTGAAATATAATATATATAATCGTTGCAGAATGTTGTCGAGTCATTTCAAATTTTAGGAAAATCCAATCAAAACTTAAAAATATATTAATAAAAGTTTTCTTTATTCTATTAAATACTACCTATCCTACATAATCTATATAATAAAAGTGCAAGTCATGTCACTGAGGAAAACAAACCCTTTCTTTTTTCATATGCCATGTGGCCATTTTTATTCAAAATAATTTTTTCGAATAAAGTGGCATAAAAATGACATTTCTAGAAAAATCATTAAAAAAAATTGTTTGTTTGAGAGATGAGTGTATAGATTCTGAGATAACTTGAGTTAAAATGAGGTTAACAGCTGAATATCTCAATCTATTAAAGTAAATAAACAAAATATTCATTCATTGTGAGTCATAGAAACATTAAACCATTCACAAAGCAAGATCTCCAGGATGTGTAAACGTTAATATGAGAAAAGGCAGGCATATGCTCATAACAGATGATATAATTCATTTCATTGAAATAATAACAAAGATTTTTTTTACATTGCAGTAAAACTAGTTATTGTATGATTTCTCACGTTTAATGTACAATTTCCAACTTGTTATTTTTAACATGATCTATTATAACCGCATGCCTGTGGGACCCAAAGATAGACACCACCTTTTTTACACAATAATTTGCTTTATTTAATGAGAAATTTTGCTATTAAGTAAACACCTTTTGAATATTATGGTGGCAAATGATTTTCAGGAAGAAAGGTTGTGCTAATCTATATGATTTTCACTCACAATTTCCGTTTTCCCACTTATTTTCCAGTTTTCTCTATTGTGCGAGATTGCACCACTACACAAGGCTGTCAGCAATTATTTGTCAGAAGACCCACTTTAGCGAATAAAGGATACCATTCTGTTGATAACGAGATGATAAAAATTGTATTTTATATGAATTTGAAAGTTGTGGGGACAAAAAGCATGCTGTAAATATTTAAATTCATTATAAGTTGTTTTTGTGTGATATATTTAAGACCTCTAGCAAAATTTATTAATGCTTATGTTAATTAGAAATGGGAATGCTTGGAAAAAAAACAGAAACTTTTCTTTTTTTTTTTTCCAAAGGAGTATTTTTCCAAATTGGAAAAATAGAGATTTAATTTATAAAATAATATATTTAAAATTTTATTATGGCTGCATCCTGATATTTTTTCATGTTCAGTATCCCACATGAGAACGTTAACATGGAAAATAGGATCTGTAAGCAGTTTAGGAAGAACTTGAGTCCTTTAAAGGACCCTTCACAATTTTTTCACCTGAAAACATCAAGTTCCCTTCACAAAATTCGGAAAATTTTTCAAACTCCATTCTGAATCCTCCACAAGTGTGATGATTTTAGAATTATAAAACCTGTCACATAACAGCTGAAATCACCAATTATAATTAATCTGTTCATAATAATACTACTACTCAGCCTGCTGATTTCAAAGTGTTCCATTTTTTATGACAATTTTATAAGATTGTGTTAGTTAACTGTGTTAGATAACTTGTTAGTAAAACTGTGATTATAGTTCAGATTATATGTATGAGAAACCTTTTTAAAAAATATCTAAACAGGAATCCAAATGTAACAATAATTTCTAATTCACAAAATTTTTATTATATTTTTTATGACAATTTTATAAGATTTTTTTATAGGGCAATATTTTTTATATAAAGGTTCACAAAAACAGGATCACTTGAAAAAAAAAATGTAAGCAGACCCCTTGTAAGATACTTCATAATTAACTTCATAACTTCACAACTTCATAATTATTTCAATAATACCAATAGGTTGAAAATTTAATATAAAATTTGAAATATGCATTTATTTTTATTGGCATAGCTGCAATTTTTCATGTAATCAGATGATAATCACCAGAAATATTTAATTATTAGAAATAAATCCTTTTTTAGCTCACAGGCTATCAAAGCCTGAGAGCTTATGTGCCCGCCGGTTCTGTATGTATGTATGTACGTACGTATGTATGTATGTACGTACGTATGTATGTATGTACGTAATGCGATAACTCTTGATAGAGCTAACCGTTTTACTTTAAATTTTGTTTATAGGTTCCTTGTGATAAGGCGCTTCCCTGATTAGTTTTGGAGGTTCATTGGTTAAGCATAAAGGGGGGAAACGGGGTGGCTAACCCCCCATAATTTAGATAAATGGGTTTTTCATGCAGAATTATCCCATTTTCTTCAAATTTTGTATATAGGTTCATTTTGATAATGCGCTTCTGTCAATAGTTTTGGGGGTTCATTGGTTAAGTATAAAGGGGGAAAGGGGGGGGGATAACCCCCTCTAATTTAGATAAATGGGTTTTTCATGCAGAATTATCCGATTTTCTTCAAATTTTGTATATAGGTTCATTGTGATAATGCGCTTCACTGAATAGTTTTGGGGGTTCATTGGTTAAGTATAAAGAAGGAAAGGGGGGCTAATCCCCCCTTAATTTAGATAAATGGGTTTTTCATGCAGAATTATCCGATTTTCTTCAAATTTTGTATATATATTCATTGTAATTAGAGACTTCCCTGATTAGTTTAAGGGGTTCATTAGTTAACTATGAAGGGGATAACGGGGGGATGAACCCCCTGTTAATTTATTGTGGATTTCTTTATTTTTCGAGGGGCATTATTCTTTGAAATAAGAGTATAATATACAATTAGTGTGAATAGCCTGTGAGCTCAATGCCCTCAGTTTAACTGGGCAGTTTTCTTTTTTATTATTAACATGCAATTGAAATTATTTACTTTTTTAAAGCTTTTTTACTCTTCTCCCCCTTTTCCTTAAATATAGATTATAAGACTTGTCTGCCTGTATTTTTTTTATATAAATGCATACAAATAAACTTTACAAAGAAAATGTAAATAATTTTCTGTGAAAAATTTAGTTGAAAACAATTTTTATAAGTATTCAAAAAGCCACCTGTTTTATAACTTTCAGTAAAAAAATATACATACCTATATATTATACTTTCATTTAAGAATCTAAAACTTAAACTAAAACCAAAACATAGTGTTGGTTTAGATTTAGACTGAAAGGCTATACCAGAACTAAATATATAGGAAATGAAAATTTTAATTGTAAGGGGGGAAAATGTAATATTGTAAATTATTATACATTTTTAAGCAATGGAAGATGTAAAAATGATAATATTTATAATGCCACAGCTACAATAATTTTTTTCTTTAAAATGACATCATTTATATATACTTAAAAAGCAATACTATGTAGATGGAATGTATAATGCAGTTTAAATTTGCTTTCAAACCACGGTGATATTGGTTGAAACTCAAGATTTGTTGTTGTTGTTATTTTTTTAAATTATCTCTATTGGTAATTGAACAAATTCATCTGAAAAATCATTTCAACAGACATATGATATATTACAAACAATGGTGTTAAATTAAGCAAGAAAAGCTACTGTCAAAATTCTGGGACTGAAAGGCTAAACTTTTAAAAGCTGAATTTTTTTTTTCTTTTTTCTAATATTCATTTTTTTTTTTTTTTTTTTTTTTTTTTTTTATGCAGAAATTTTTAAAATCTTTATTATTTTATATTTTTTTAAGAAAATGTAACTTATTTTTGAGAAAAAATTGTAACAAATCAATTTTTCCAGCAAAAAACATTATTATTTTTTTTTTTTTTTTGCCACTTCAAAATTTCTGAAAATTTTTCTATTAAATATTCTCCCTTCCAAAGTATGGTATGGAGAGTTGTAGCCAAATATTGGCGAGTATGAAAAATAATAAAATCTTTCCTATGTGTTATTCTTCTGTTTTTAACACTCTCCAACTTAGTTGTAAAGTGTTTATGACTTTGGTTTGTCTGGCTGTCTGTCCATGCTCTAACCCTCGTAAATAGTCTCGGATTGCCCTGTAATTTTCATATGTTATTGACGTTTACTATAGCATGCCTGTCAAAAGTATTTCGTTACATGAGAGTCAGTGAGAAAAAATCATTTCAAGGGAATTTTGTTGATGTTGCAGCATTGAAAGGTAATAAAATTGACATACAATTATAAAGTGCATTAAAACATGATTTTTGTAGAATAGGAGATGCAAAGCATTTATTATTGATTTACAGGATCACACAAAAGAGCTCTGTTACACAATGTTCTACAGGGAAAAATCGTTTGCATTGTAATTTAATCATGTTAACTATTTTATACATTGAAATTTTGATGCATTACTGATGTACACTGTAAATTACTCACTAAAAAGTATGGTATGCATTGCGTTTATTGTTTTTTTACAGGGAGACACAAAATAATTCGGTTACTGTCTAAGTTCAACTAAATTTTTGCATAGTACGTGGTGTGTGTAAATTCTGTTGATCTTATATAGGACTACACAAAGGAATTCGTAAGTATTATTGACTAATGGACTGTGGTAATTGCCTGGGTAGTTTTTAATTGGGTTAACATATTTTCCTGCTAAACTATATTTAGTAGGCTAATAGAAGTGTGTGGAATATAAATTTCATATACAAGGCTACACAAAGAACAAGATACTTCGTCTTTTATAATTGTTCGAAGTGCATTTTAAGTTGTATTATGCATTTTTTACCTGAATTGAATTTTAGTTTAATAGGTGGTGTGTACAAAAGTCTTTAGATAATATACACGGCTGTACAAAAGATTTGGAGTGCACGTCCATCGATTGGCGAAAATTGCTAAATGTGAATTTTCTAACTGAACTCAATTTTATTATGCTATATATATATATATCTAAATTATAGATCCTATGCAGGCCTTCACAAAACAATTCAACTCCTTTTATGGCTGTGGAAGGTAATTACTAAAACTGGATTTATAAATGTGCCATTTTTATTCTAAACTCTTTATTTCTTTCACCTTATTTAACAGTGAAGATTCTTTACACTTTTCTGGAAAGTGTTTCATAATCTATGCTTGACAGACAGACGCTATTTCATTCCTGTTTAAAATTTCTGTCCATTTTTCTTCTTATACAGATTTTTTTTTTCTTTTATTAGTAATTAATCATTTTTCTTTCATTAATTTTATTACCAATATTTCTGAAATAATTTTGTTTTCCTTCTATTCAGTTTGTAATTATATAAATACATAGCACCTGTGGTCGTCATCTGTCTGCCTATAACCGTGCAAAACTACCCAACTAAATGGTTTGAAATTTGTATAATCATTGCAGAATTGTGTCGAGTCCTTTCAAACTTTATGAACATTGAATTGAAACGTAAAAAGATATTCATAAAAGCTTTTCTTCCTATCCTACGTCATTCATTCAATGATATCCCACGATAGGTCATGATTCTAGGTTGCCAGGGGGATGACGTCCTATTGAAGATGGAGCCTTATTATTTCGTATGACTGAATTTGTAGACTAAAATTGTTTCATTATAGCAATCCTATCATCTACCGACAGTTTATTCTTGGATAGATGCTTCCGTAGAAATAGATATTGAATGGAAAAAGAGTCTCAATATAGATTTAAAGTTCTGAAATTTTCAAACTTAGGCTTCCGTTTCCCATTGGAGTTTTCAGTGTCCAAATGAATCCTATCCTAATAACAGACGATAGAATTCATTTCACTGAATTTGTTACAATTCCCAAATTGTTTTTTTTTTATGAACAATTTTGTCCATTGTTTCCAGAAGTGTGACATTAGGTCTTCCATTATCTTGATTTGTACAGGAGGTGATGGTACTTTTTTTTTTCAAGTTTGTTTGAAGAATCACTTGTACTTTTTCTCAAATAATGGCTCTCTGCTATGCTATCCCAGATAAAAGGAACCACTGATTAATCATTCTTTCTCAAACTGTGCTTCTCATTTTGCTGATTTTCAGAAGGATGTTAAAAAGGATCTTTCATATTTTCTTATTTCCTCTCTGACCCAATACTGTCATTTAAGGCTTGCTAATGGAAGCTGGGTTGGAAGATTATTTGTTTAGACAAAAATAAAATAAATAAATGAAAATAAATGTTGTTGTGTCATTCCACAGTGTTTTTATTTTGACATTTTGCTCAACCCCACACTCTTTTGATGTTTACAAATTGTGTTTCCATGGATTATTCTCTTTTAAATAAAGTCTCATAGTGTGGCCATTCATGTGCACTTTGGCCAAAAAATATTTCACCGCCTGTTTTTACTTAAGGTTCTCAAATCGTTATAATTTTCCCAAAATGGATTGAGAAGTAGACATAGAAATGATAATTTATTTATATTTTCATTGGAAAAGCTAACAGGCCCTTTTGCAAAATAAATAAAAACAGAAACAGGTGACATGCAAGGCTCATGCGATGCCACACTTTTAAATTATTGGCATTATGACTTGTGGCGACGCTAATTGTGCTAATTCGCCTTATTTGAAAATGGAAGGGGAAGCATAATCCATTTAAGTTTCTCCAGCGGAGCAAAAGAGCGTTCTCACATTTGGCGAAAGTTTTGCCAAGTAGAGACTGACGGTGGATTCGACCGGAATCTTTGACACTTGCTCTTCGGCAGTCTCCAGTGATGCATCGTGATTTTAGAGGGCTGCTGGACGGCTATTAAACATTATATTTATTTATTAATTAATTATGTTTATTTGAATATGTTGAATTTTATATATTTTGTTAAAGTAATAAAGTCGTATATAGTAAATTATGCCGTCGTATAAATAACCACAGCGCAACCTTTACATACCTACAAGTGGTGACCCGTATACACGCTTTTGACTGTGGTTTAAAAGAGTAAAAGAAAGATTAATTCATAATGAATTCTCGTCCAGTCTATTAGGATGTCTTTCAAGGATTAAGGTATGAGATTACGTACTGTTTATTTCCTTTTGCATGTATCCTCTGAGGACTTTTAAGATAATTTAAACTTGTTTTAGGTTCCAATGGTTGGATGGTTCCGATGTTGATATTGCTGTTTTAAGTGTTAAGATGTTTTAACCTTCGTTCAGTCTGGATTAAATTGTTGTTTAGTTCGTCAGTTTGAGATTTCTGTTTGTTTTTTGATAGTATAAGGGATGCCGGACGACAATCCTAGTGAAACTGTGAAAGGGGGGAGTACAGGATGCAATAGAGTGTCGGTAAAAATTCCAAATTTTTGGCCTAGTAATGCAAAGTTATTTTTTGTACAGCTAGAGGCTAGTTTTAGGTTAGCGGGAATCTCGGTCGAACAAACTAAATTTGATCATTTGGTGGCGTCTTTGGATGCGGAAACTTTATCTTTTGCTTCCGATATTGTATGTAAACCCCCAGAAGAACCGTACAGTGCTCTTAAAGCGAGGTTATTATCGGAATTTGAAGTTTCTCAGAATCGGAAGGTTAAGACTCTGCTGGAAGATTTAGAGCTGGGTGATAGGTCCCCCTCAATGTTATTGCGTAAGATGAGAGAGTTAAGTGAGGGCCATGTTGACGATGACTTTTTGAAAAATATATGGCTTCGGAGGTTACCGGTATCTGTGCAAACAATTTTGTCTGTCAGCTGTGAGAGTTTAAATAAATTAGCGGAGATGGCGGATAGGATTTGTGAATGTACGCAGGTTGGTGTTAACGCTCTGGAATCGAGAGGGGCTGAACAAACTCAGTTTAGTCAACAAAATAAACAGTTGGAGCAGCTACAATTTCAGGTTCAGGAAATTTCAAAGCTGGTTAAAGCGGGTTCTTGTCCCAAGTCGCATAGGAAATCTTACCGGCGGAACTCATTTAACTCAGGGGATAGGTCACACAGAGAGGGGTGGCTATGTTGGTATCATTTTCGATTTAAGGAAAAGGCTCGAAAATGTGTACCCCCGTGTGCTTACAAACCAAAAAACGACCTTCGCTCGCAGGAGTAGCGACGACTACTGCACGTATGGGCTTGAGTCGCAGGCTTTATGTTACAGATAAGGTTACTCAATCCAGCTATTTGATAGATACAGGCAGTGATGTCTCATGTTTTCCGCAGTCATTTTTAGTTAAAAGTGCTAGAAAGAGGGATTTCACATTGTATGCCGCTAATGGTACAAAAATCTGTACTTACGGTACTAAACTATTGTCACTGGATTTGGGACTGAAACGTAAATTACAATGGCCATTTATCATAGCTGAGGTATCTAAACCAATTATAGGTGCTGACTTTCTACAACATTTTGGTTTATTGGTTGATTTAAAAAAGCGGCGTTTATTAGACCCTGTAACTAACTTTTCTGCTCGTGGTCGCGCCAGTCTGTGTGATGTCCCGGTGGTTAAAACTATCATCGGAAACACTGCATATATAGAACTGCTAAAAAAGTATAAAGAGATTACCCAGTTAAATAATACGAATAAACGAACTGTAAAACATGATACAATCCATTTTATCCCTACTGTTGGCCCACCTGTGACAGCTAGAGCTCGGCGGTTACATCCAGCGCAGCTCCGGATAGCTAAGCAGGAATTTGACTATATGCTTGAGAAAGGTATCTGTAGGCCATCTAAAAGTAATTGGGCCAGCCCATTACATATGGTCCCTAAAGGCGTTTCGGATTGGAGACCAACCGGGGATTACAGGGCACTTAACCGAATTACTGTACAAGACAGATACCCCATTCCTCACATTCAAGATTTTACTTATATGTTAAAAGGTAAAAAAATATTTTCTAAAGTGGATTTAGTCCGTGCTTATCATCAAATTCCGGTTCATCCTCCCGATATCCATAAAACTGCTATTATAACTCCTTTTGGTTTGTTTGAATTTCCATTTTTAAACTTTGGGTTATGCTCTGCAGCGCAAACGTTTCAACGCTTTATAAATGAGGTATTACGAGGTTTGGACTATTGCTTTCCGTATCTCGATGACATCTTAATAGCGAGTGAAACTCACGCTCAGCATATGCAGCATTTAGAGGAAGTTTTTAAGCGGTTTAGAGATTACGGGATTATAATTAATGAATCAAAATGTGAGTTTGGCAAAGAAACTATAGATTTTCTGGGTCATACTATAGATAGCCAGGGCTGTGTTCCACACAAAGATAAGGTGAAAGCTATACTTGAATTTCCAAAACCAAAAACTGTTAGCGATCTCAGGAGATTTTTGGGAATGGTGAACTACTATCATCGTTTTGTACCCCATATTGCAGCAATATTAAGACCACTAAATGTGTTCTTAAATGGAGCAAAAAAGAGGGATAAAAGAGAAATTCAGTGGGATGCGGATGCAGAAAGTAGTTTTGAGCAAGTTAAGCAAGCTGTAGCTAATGCGACTTTGCTTTATCACCCTTCTCAAGATGCGAAGCTTGCACTTATAACTGACTGCAGTGATTTTGCTATGGGTGGGGTGTTACAAGAAGTTACGCCCGATGGTCCGAAACCACTTGGATTTTTCTCTCGTAAGTTGTCCCCTACACAGTGCAAATATTCAACATATGACCGGGAATTGTTGGCGGCATATTCTGCGATCCAATATTTTAGGCATATGTTGGAGGCTCGGGTATTTACGTTGTATGTAGATCACAAACCCCTAATTTTTGCATTTCAGCAGAAACAAGAGAAATGTTCCCCTAGAAGGCTTCGGCAATTAGACTTTATATCTCAGTTTACTACGGATATACGTTATTTGCCAGGCAAGGGAAATTTTGTTGCTGACAGTTTATCTAGAGTTTGTGAGATTCAATTTGCGTCACTTGCAGATTTTGAGTTGTGGGAAGAGTTGCAAACAGAGGATGAGGAGCTAAAGGCTATTTTGGACGGAAAGGCTGAGTTTAGTGGAAATTTAGCTAAAGTACAAATGCCGGATGCTAAGACATTATTGTATTGTGAAACTTCTGGTGATGTGAACAGGTTTTATGTCCCTCAGACCTTGAGATATAAGGTGTTTGAGTCAATGCATGGGTTGTCGCATCCAGGAATACGGGCTTCTAGGCAGCTAATCTGTTCGAAATATGTTTGGCCAGGGCTAAATAAAGATGTTGCTGTGTGGTGTAGAGCGTGTATACCCTGTCAAAGGACTAAGGTACACCTGCATACTAAGTCTCCTTTGGTGCAATTTTTGGTTCCAGACGAGAGATTTGCTCATATACACATAGATATCATTGGTCCTTTACCTCTAGTACGTGGATTCAGATATTGCCTAACCATGATAGATAGGTTTACCCGGTGGCCAGAGGCAGTACCTATTGTGGATATTACTGCTGAAACTGTTGCTCAGGCTTTTGTTCAGACGTGGGTTTCCCGTTTTGGTACGCCTCAGAGGATAACATGTGATAGGGGTAAACAATTTGAGTCCATACTTTTTGAAAGTCTGGCAAGAATGCTAGGCTCTGTTATAGCTAGAACTGCTTCGTATAGGCCCCAAACGAATGGTTTGGTGGAGCGACTTCATAGACCTTTAAAGCAGGCCTTAATGTGCTATAAGGTGGATTGGTTGGAAGCTCTCCCCCTGGTTTTGCTGGGTCTACGGACGACAGTACGTGCGGACCTTGGTGCATCTACAACTGAGCTGACGTATGGAACGACTCTACGGCTTCCAGGCCAGTTGTACGAGGATAGCCCCTTCTCAGACCCACCGACTTATATTTCAAAACTACAAAAAATTATGTGTTCTTTGAGGCCTTGTCAACCTTTAAGGCATGGGCAGCAAAAGATCTATGTTCCGAAAGAACTAAAGAACTGCACCCATGTATTTGTACGTAGAGGTCCTTTTAAGAGATCTTTACAACCGACTTACGAGGGTCCATTCAAAGTCGTAAAACGACTGCAGAAAGATTTTGTAGTTTCTATCGGGAACCAGGAAAAGATCATAAATATTGATCGTTTAAAACCTGCGTTTCTGTTGAATGAGGATGGTGAGCCTGATCCTACAACTTATATAACGAGATCGGGAAGGAAAGTTCGTTTTCGTCTCCCACGTGTTGTGTGAGACTGGCGGGGGAGTCATGTGGCGACGCTAATTGTGCTAATTCGCCTTATTTGAAAATGGAAGGGGAAGCATAATCCATTTAAGTTTCTCCAGCGGAGCAAAAGAGCGTTCTCACATTTGGCGAAAGTTTTGCCAAGTAGAGACTGACGGTGGATTCGACCGGAATCTTTGACACTTGCTCTTCGGCAGTCTCCAGTGATGCATCGTGATTTTAGAGGGCTGCTGGACGGCTATTAAACATTATATTTATTTATTAATTAATTATGTTTATTTGAATATGTTGAATTTTATATATTTTGTTAAAGTAATAAAGTCGTATATAGTAAATTATGCCGTCGTATAAATAACCACAGCGCAACCTTTACATACCTACAGACTCATTACACTGTTTGCGAACAGATTTTGTTTATGGGTGGATGGGCTAGTACACATGTATACTAATTGTATTTAAATTGAAACATTTCTCTTTTTTTTTTTTTCAGATGATACGAAAGAAGAACCACCGAGTGGAGCCTTTTCTCTCCGAAATGCTAAGGGAAAGATTTGCATCCTTGCCAAGTTTCAGTCGTCCATTACCATCACTTATACAGGAAAAACATCGGAGCAGGTAATTTGTGAAGTAGAGCCATTAAAACCACTTATTAGTATAAGAGACATTGGAGAAATAATGATGTACTATAACAACTATTTTTTAAAAAGGGGCATTTAAGTTTATTTAAAATGTTAGACTGTAATTTTACCATTAAGATTTTCACAAGAAGAAGACTCAGTTTTCTTAAAGTTGTATGTACAAATTATGAAAGTTTTAGTTGCTCTGTGAGGATCATTCATTTTCTCATCTCATCCATTGCTTTTCTTAATATAAAATGTCAAACTGTTTTTCTTTTCAGCTTACACCTTTTTTTTCAAAAGCAATCAGTAACTTATTGTATTGGTTGATTCACTCTTGAAAAGCATTCTATAATTCATTTCTTCTAGCATGTAGTATATACCCTTGTTGATTGCGGAAAATATTTCATAAGTTTTCCTTCTGTAACAGTTTTTGTCTTTCTCATTTTTTATTGATTTCAGATTTATATTTTTTTGTCTAACAATGCTTTGTATTGCTGAAAAATCACAACTTGAATGTGTAGTTAAAAGCACTTCAAAAATATAGTCGGATAATTATTAATGTCCGTGAACGTCTGTGTGTGTGAGTGCGTCTGTGCATTCCCGGTCTGTACAAGCAAAGGCTCCAGGACCGCTGGACGGGGGACGCGGACCGAAAAATTCGGAAAAAAGGCGCGGAGATCAAGTTCGGCCGGGTCGGGAGTCCGACCCGGACCCGGGGAGTTATTAATTGACAAAACTGTTTTAATTACGGACCGAAACCCAACTTGGAAAAGAATTCAAAACAGCAAAATTTTCGCCTCCGAAAAGGGTTGCCGGTCTCTCGGGTAGGGGAATGAAAAGTCAGCGGTGCTGCGGAGCAAATTAAGCCCCAAACCGCAGTGCGTGTTTTTAAACAAACCCGTATCTGCGAAAGTCTACGGCCCAGAAATTCGAAAGCGGTACGTACGCATCCGGTTTCATAAATTCGAAAAATCATTTCCGTACGACGATTAGAACCGAAAAAATCCTTTAAAAATCGATCGATAAAAAATAATTTTTCATTTCTTTCCGCACTGCGAATGCCAGAACGCAGACACGTGGCCAGGTGATTGTCTGGATCGATTTTCAAGAGGCCAGGCACATTTTCTTTGACGGAGGTCACGTGACGTTCAACTGGGTTTTTTCAGAGGGGGGCCCAATCTCCGAATCTAAGAGGCGCAGTAATTCCTAACTGTTACAGGGCGACGCAAAATTGATTCTGCTTTCAGAATATCTAAAAATTATTCTCATATCTTCATTACGAGCCGATATATTATTTAATTGTATAATTAATCATGATTCGTATGATTAAAGCAAAATAAAGATTTCCATGACAGCACCCGCTAGATATTAGGATTTTAAGAAGTAGGCCGCGTCTAAAAACTGCATGACGAGTATTTTAAGTTTTTTTTTTAGAGTGGCAACCAGATATGATAAGGAAAAGCGGGCTTCGCCCGTTATCGAATCGGGACGGTTGATGTAATTAAGACATATTTGTACATTTGTATTATTTTTGAGGAAACCAATTCCATATCAACAAATTTAACATTTTTAAACGTTTGATTGTTTATATGTATAGAAAAATTACCACTATTTTCGATTAGTACAAAGCGGGCTTCGCCCGTCATCGAATCCGGACGGTTTATGTAATTAAGACATCAGATTTTTTTTTTTTTTCCGGCAGTCTAATTCAGTTGTTTAAGGAAAAGCAGTGTCCTCGCCCCTCCCTCCCCCCTTCAAGTTTTTTGCTCTTAACTTTGGTCCGTTTCTATAACTCAGAAACTATGTTACGCATTTGTTACGCCCAAACTGATTCCAAACATCAGAATTAAAGTAATAAGGACCCTCTATAACATTCGTACAGAACACATTGCGCCCCCTGGTGGTGAAAGGTGTAATTAAAGGATTTTTCAGCCAACTCGGGTTCTATGGGTCACATCACGACGCGGTTTGGCTCAATCGACTTGACATCGATAGAGGATACTAGAGCTTATCGGTTTTAGTTCGTTTTTCACCACCAGGGGCATTTTATTATCTCTGTTTCTATGGCCCGGATTACGACGGGGTATGGCTCATTTGACTCGACATCGAAAGCCTCAACGATTTCAGATATGATCGTATAAACAGTTTGCGCCACCTGGTGGTGGAAGGTGGAACTAACGTATACTGCAGCGCGTGCGCAGCACGAATGCTATACGGTGCCGCAGGCAGCGGGGACCCGAACCGGAGGTTCGTTCAGTTAGAGGTTTATACTATTCGACTAGAGCTTATCAGTTTTAGTTCGTGTTTCACCACCAGGGGGCGTTTACTTATCTCTGTTTCTATGGCCCGGATCATAACGGGGTATGGCTCATTCGACTGAACGTCAATAGAAGATACTACAGCTTATCGATTTTTGCTCCGACTCTCACCACCAGGGGCCGCTTTCCTATCTCTGTTTCTATGAGAAGGATCATGACGGGGTATGGCTCATTCGACTCTACATCGATAGAGCTTACCGATTTTATATCGTTTTTTCACCACCAGGGGGCGCTTTCCTATCTTCGGTTCTATGGGCATGAAAACGACGGGGTATGGCTCATTCGACTCGACATCGAAAGTCTTAACGATTTCTGTTTTTGTTCAACATCTAATTGGAATACTGATGTAATGATGCTGAACATTTTAAGAACTTAATACAGCAGAAAACGCACTGGAAACATGAGCTGGATGTGTAAGACTTTAATGATTAAGTAATTTGAGGAAGCAGGTTTTCACTTTAAATAGTTTATTCAAATAAAAGTCAAATATAAGAAGAGTCACTGTAACACATATTGGATCAATAATTAAAACGGAAAACAAACTTTAAGATGAAGTAACTGAACCAAAATCAAACACAAGTATAACTCACTAAACGATGTTTCACAGCATGATGGCAATCTATTAAAATAAATACCAATTACAAAAGACAAAACTATTTCCTTGTAATGAGGAAGCCCAAGCTTCACTCACGTTCGAGATTCATTCGCCTACAACTAGAAACCGATTAAACATTAACAATACAGCCTTTTTATAGTAGCGAGATCTCATTAAACATTCAAAACAAACTTTCCAGAACATACGGTGAAACGTTATCGCGATATCGATTAAAGCGTAATCGAACGCTGAATCGAATCGTACGCAAGTAGATGCGATCTGCAAAAGCTCTACTTGCGAAGGAAAAATGGGTGAATCGATTAACGATCGCAGATGAGCAGAGTGCCGATGTTAGATACGATATTGTTTATGATAGTGAGTGCCGATATGCCGGTGAAAACGAAAGTTTAGCTTTAAGTTAAAGTAAATAAATGAAAGATAAAAGGAATTTCTAAATTAAACAAAGGCCAAAAGCAAAAGAAAAACGTAAGTAAACGATATTTAAATAATATTTAAATGTTAGAAACATATATAAAAATGAAATTAAGAAAACGTAATTTAAACTTAGTACTGATTCTGTATGGATAACTTAATGTCTTTGAGACAAGGAGAAGCTTAACATATTTAATTCCTAACAGAAGCCCCCCCCTCTCGTTGTCTCAACATTTTAAAGCCATCTGATAAAACAGAATTCAAGGTAAAAAAAAAAAAAAACACTTAGCATTAACAGAACCAAGTTTTTAAAACTTAAATTCAAAAATTCAGTATTTAAACTGTAATTAGATAGTAGTAATTCAAACCATCATGGCATCCCAACTAACTGAAATTTTTAAACACGGCTTAAAAACCACTAAAGAAATTTTCCTTCTCCAAAAATGAATTTTTAAATTCATAATTTTGACAAAAAAAAACTTGCCAAAATAGAAAAGTGCTAGTAATTTCAAAAACTTTTAATATTAACAAACTTTAAACCAATGAAAAACAAAATACAAACCATGCTGTGATACATGACACACAATACCTTCCATTTGAAGGGTTTAACAAGCCAACAACACCATCTTCAGGGTTCCCAGCGTCATGGAAAGTCAGGGAAAATCTGGAAAGTCATGGAATTTCAAAGTAGTCAGGGAAAGTCAGGGAAATTTTAAAATATATAGAAAAAGTCAGGGAATTTACAAATATTTTCTAAAAAGTCATGGAAAAGTTTTGGAGAAAAAATTAAAAATGATGCGAAATTCATCATATAGTCTCGGGGGAAAAAATAGAGAATTTTGAAGAGCGATCACAGAAGAAAAAAAATCGCTAATTTTTGACAGGATTGCAAAAATAAGTAACAAATTTCGTTGTATGCACGTTTGGTCAGAGAATTTTTTTAGATTTAGTCAGGGAAAGTCAGGGAATTTTTTGAGATTTGGTCAGGGAAAGTCAGGTAATTTGCCAGTCATGTTTTGCTGGGAACCCTGATCTTGACCTTGATTACAACATAACAATTTCAAAAATATAAAAAGTTCATTTTTATTGTACAATAATCATACTGTATCCTCAAAAATTACAATATTCAGATTCAGATTAAACTGATTGAATATATTATCTCTCCATAAACTTCGCCAGGCATCCAAAATGTAGGACAAAACCCACGGAACACTTGCTCGTTCCTCACATACTAAATTCAACCATTCTATTTAGATCAAGCACTCTCCAGTCACACCTCCGTATGCAGCTGCTAAATGCAAATACGGATAACATGTCATTAACTCACAAAAAGAGGATGGATATCCTAGATGCCTGCAAAAATAGAGAAACCTATTACACATGAATAACAGTACATGGATACAGATGTATAACTATTCAAAATATCACAGTATAGAAATTACATTTTGTATATATATCATTAAATATTCAAAATTAAGTTAAAAGCTTTAAATAAAGAAAAATTTTAACTGAAAAATTAACAATACAACCCAATGACAATGAGCGGGACAAAAGTGACACTCCCAATTACAAAAATCAAGGACTTACTGAATTAAAAATAACGTGCCCGCAGTTAAGGTCTTTGTATGGTGGTATGTTTCCGGAGGATTACCCCAGATGACTCTCTGACATTTACCGGACAAGGGTCACCTTCCCGAGACGGTACCGAAGGCTGCTCGAGCCATCTGAAAATAACTCCCACGGAAACGCCATTTCCACACTCGGACGGGAAATTAAATTGCTCACTGCCATGGGGTACACAGATATAAAAATGTTAAAAAGGTCAGATGATGGAATAAAAACATGTTTTAAATAAAACAATGTTCTAACAATTTTTATATATAAAAGCTTCTACATGTATCACATTACACAAAAATATATTCATGAGAATTATATATTGAAAAATAATTTAATAAATATAAGTAAGTCATGGCGGGTTTGCGGCTTGGTAAAAACGTCGGCAAAGTTTAATTTACTACGTACAAAATTTAATGAAAATACCTCATTATAAACCAGGTCACGTATGAAAAATAATTTAATGTCGATGTGCTTGGAACGGTAATTTTCTATTGGTGAGCGAACAAATTCTATGGCTGCTTGGTTATCAACTTTCATAACAGATTTATTGCTAGGTGGAGAAATATTATAATCTATACATTCTTGCCGGATCCGGTCGAACCAAACCAGGTTCTTAGCAGCCTCAGTCATGGCGACAAACTCTGATTCCATTGTAGACAAACTGACACACTTTTCTTTAAAAGTGCGCCAGTCGACTGGTGAGTTGTCCACCATGACTATTTGGCCACCGATCGAGGTTCGGTCGTCCTGGTTCGCGGCAAAGTCTGCATCTGAATATACTGTAATATTATTTGCTTTACATGATAATTTAAGACTATAATTACAAGTGTACTTGATGTATCCAAGCAGTCTCAACAGACCATCCCAATGAGGCATTCCAGGGTTACTTTGAAATTGAGAGAATATGTTTACAGCATAGCATATATCAGGTCTTGTTTGACTGGCAATGAAAGACAAACATCCTAGTAAACTACGATATGGATAGTGAGACATATGTTCTATTTCAGCACTGGTGTTAGGACAATCTGTTTTAGAATAAACCATTCCCTTGCTTATTGGTAAAGAAGAAATAGGAAACTTAAATTTACTAAATTTTTCACAGACTTCAGCAATATATTGGTGTTGATGGATTTCAAGATCATTATTTCTCTCACTGAATTCAACACCTAATAGTTTCCTGGTTCTACCTAATAATTTTAAGTCGAAATGGTTTTTCAGCAATTTTATGGCCTTATCAACAAAATGTGGTTGTCTGCCAAAAATGATGATATCATCCACATATAGTAGTAAAACAATGTCAGTGCCATAAATATAAACACAGTTACATGATTCAAACTTTTTAAAACCAATTTTAATTAAGACCTGATGAATTTCCAAAAACCACTCACGGCCACTCTGATGTAAACCGTACAACGCGCGGTCTAGCTTGCAGTATTTATGCTCCAATCCAGGAACTACGAAACCGGGAGGTTGTGACATGAAAACGTTCTCCCGTAGAGGTGCATAAAGATAGGCGCTAGTGACGTCACACTGAATGTGAGTCCACCCGCAACACGAAACGAGAAGGGAGAAGAAGTACCGGATTACCGCAAAGTTGACCACAGGGCTAAAGGTTTTGTCATACGACTCTCCTTTCACCTGTTTGAATCCCTGGGCAACAAGCCGGGCTTTGTATCGGGCAATCCTTCCTACTTCATCCCTTTTCACCGTGTAAACCCATCTACAACCTACTGGGGAAACGCCGCTCGGTAAATCAGCTAGATGCCAAACCCCCCTTTCTCGCATTACCTGAATCTCGGTTTGCATTGCTTTATGCCAGGCAGCATGCTGTTCGGACTTACAGGCCTGCTTATATGTTCGGGGGATGCTGTCCACGCCTAGTCATGCTATGGGGTATGAAACACTTGAAACCATGGAGTCAGATTCATCATCGTCTTCATCATCAGAAATAGGATCAGCAATGGTTTTATTTGTAACTGGACCAGAATATTTATTTAAACTACTGAAATCAAACAGGGAAGAATCGTACTTTATTTTATTTTCTTCACAATATTTTTTGATTTCTGTATGAGATCTAAGACATAGGTTTTTGCCAGCTTCAAAATAATAAATGTCAGTTCTGTTACCTGTCTTACGTGGGATTGGTTTCCTTATCCAGTCAACTTCTCTTAACGAGGAAATGACGGACGAGGGTGTTTTGGGTCCGGAATCAACATCCTCTCCCTCACTGGACTGGGAATCATTTTGGCTACTGGAGGGAATCAGATAGGAGTTTCTGGATTCAACCTCAACAGTTTGCTCATGATTACCTTCAGAACCAAGTGGAAAGAGGTTGTAATCATCCAGGCCCATCACGACTCCACTGCGTCCAAAATCCCCAAAATCCTTTTCATTAAAACTTACATTAGATGTTTCTATTATTTGGTTAGTGTCAGGTAGCCAGATTCTATAACCTCGTATTCTGAATGCATAACCCACCATTACACCATGCTTATCTTTTGGTTCAAGTTTATGGCGTTTTTGTTTGGGTATGCCTACATATGCTATGGTACCAAAGGGTTTAAGATGTCTGACTGATGGTTTCCTGCCTCCATAAAGCTCAAATGGTGTCTTAGAAAAATTTTTAGAACAGGTACGGTTCCAGGTGTAAACAAAGTAACGCATGGCCTCTGGCCAAAAACTGGGATCCATTTTGCTTTCTAAAAGAATGGTTCGGGCTCCATTCGCAATAGTTTGCATATATCTCTCCACAGTACCATTTTGCTGGGGAGTAAATGGGTTGGTGACCTCAACAGATATTCCCTTACTGGTAAAATATTCTTCAAAATTATTGTTCAGAAACTCTCTGCCGTTATCTGATCTGAAAAATTTAACCCTCTTACCAAGAAAATTTTCTGCTTTTGTGATATGATTTTTAACAAGTTCAAAAGCATCTGATTTAAATCTCATGGGGTACACAGAAACACGGCGAGAGTAGTCATCAATAATTGAAAGAAAATATCTTTCATTCTGTTTACCAGTAACTGCACAGGGCCCCCAAACGTCTGCAAACAATAATTCTAATGGATGTGATGATCGAACCTTCTTTATGGATTTATGCGATACACTACGGAACTTTCCCAATTTACATGAGTCACAAAAATAATCAATATCTCCTAAGTTAGGTAGCCCCCTTACACCCTGTTTCCTACTGGTATGAATTAACATAGAAGGACTAATGTGTCCAAAACGTCGGTGCCAAGTGTTTATTAACTCTAATTTATTCACAGCACTGGCTTCAAAAGAAACAGATTTATTATCAGGAGGAACTACCTTGGGATATAACTGATAAATTCTATTTTTAAGATATGCACTGAAAAGATAAACCCCATTACGCCTAAGTTTCACCTCGCCGCAACCCCCAGTAAACTCAACACCATTTATGTCCAATTGAGGACCTGAGAGCAAGTTACGACGTAATTTACTGGAATGCATGACATTTGTTAAAGTAAAAATACATTGCCCAAAACGCAACTTTACCTCCCCTTTGCCCTCAATTGGGAAAGACATGTCCTTGATAGCCACCGACATTTTCTCATGACAGAAAGGAACATATTTAGAAAACATTTCAATATCAGAACAAAAATGGTGCGTAGCACCGGTGTCCAGTATCCAGGACGCCCGCTCATTTACATTACAAACACTAGAATGGGAAATGTAAAGAACCGACTTACATGAACTATCTGAAAAATGTCCATCATAGTCCTCATGCCTTTGGAAATGTCGATGCTTTCTAGACCTAGAACCATCAGAATAGGTGTTGGAATTGCCATGATGAGAACGACCAGAGTAGGAGTTGCCACAATGAGAACGACCAGAGTAGGAGTTGCCACGATGAGAACCATCATACTGCCTGGATCCATAGGAAGATGACTCAGAGAAAGCATCGCTGTTTGAAGAAAAATATCTCCGGGTTTGGCTATCAGGTGCGAGTACCTCGAAGAAGGCGATGAGTATCGAGAGTGTCCAGGAGATGCTGAGAGTTCCGTCGAGGAAGTCTACATCTACGTTGTACATGACCTTTCTTGCCACAGTTCCAGCAAATGACTTCGTTCCTAGGCTTGTTTGATCCAAAATCTCTAGACTTAAAATTTAAAGGAATCGGCGTTTGCACATTGGAAACACTGGCTCTATTGCTGTCTAAGTCCCGTAATTTCAATCTCACCTCCTCCGCCACAACTTCGGTCACTATCTTGTCAAAAACAAATTCTGAGTCCTTCCACCGGAGGATTGTTTGAACTGTAGAATCAAAATGTGCTGTAAGATATCTTAGTAATTGATAACTGAGATACCATTCGTTGAAATTTTTATCAATTAACTTGATGTCATTGTATGTCTTTAGCAATCTACAAGCATATAAATTCACCGTTTCGTTGGATCTTATTTTACATTCAATTAACTCTGAAAACAATTGCATATGGAAAGCTCGTGTATCAGGACAAAAATGTTGTTTCAGCTTTTTCCATGCACCAACTGGCTCTTTACAACCATCAATAATACGCTTAAAGTCAATATCAATATTTAAATAAATAATTGATAGTGCTTGATTTGCACAAGAAACAAAGTTTTTATCATCTTCTGTACCAGAAACGAGCTTTTCCCCTTCAACAATGTCCCAAAGACCCTTTTCAAGTAAAAGATATTTCATATCTGAAGACCAGCTAGCATAATTCCGGTGATTCAGCTTTTCAACGTTTACAACAGCCATTTTGATTCCAAAAAAAAATTTTTTTTTTCTTATGAAAACGGTAAAATGTTAAAAAGAGTCACTGAAAAACGATGTATAAATCAAGAAAAAAATGTTAAAATTTAAGTCTCTGCTTTGAATTTTAAAAACATCTCTCATCAGCTTCCATTTTTTCATATATCATATGCATTATTTCACAAAAATACAGCCCCCCCCCTCTTTTAATCTCATTACTTTTTATAATAAGGGAGCCATTTTCCATCATAGCACATATTTTCACTTATGGGTCTTACAACTTGCCCATAACCTTCTGTTTTTGTTCAACATCTAATTGGAATATTGATGTAATGATGCTGAACATTTTAAGAACTTAATACAGCAGAAAACGCACTAGAAACATGAGCTGGATGTGTAAGATTTTAATGATTAAGTAATTTGAGGAAGCAGGTTTTCACTTTAAATAGTTTATTCAAATAAAAGTCAAATATAAGAAGAGTCACTGTAACACATATTGGATCAATAATAAAAACGGAAAACAAACTTTAAGATGAAGTAACTGAACCAAAATCAAACACAAGTATAACTCACTAAACGATGTTTCACAGCATGATGGCAATCTATTAAAATAAATACCAATTACAAAAGACAAAACTATTTCCTTGTAATGAGGAAGCCCAAGCTTCACTCACGTTCGAGATTCATTCGCCTACAACTAGAAACCGATTAAACATTAACAATACAGCCTTTTTATAGTAGCGAGATCTCATTAAACATTCAAAACAAACTTTCCAGAATATACGGCGAAACGTCATCGCGATATCGATTAAAGCGTAATCGAACGCTGAATCGAATCGTACGCAAGTAGATGCGATCTGCAAAAGCTCTACTTGCGAAAGAAAAATGGGTGAATCGATTAACGATCGCAGATGAGCAGAGTGCCGATGTTAGATACGATATTGTTTATGATAGTGAGTGCCGATATGCCAGTGAAAACGAAAGTTTAGCTTTAAGTTAAAGTAAATAAATGAAAGATAAAAGGAATTTCTAAATTAAACAAAGGCCAAAAGCAAAAGAAAAACGTAAGTAAACGATATTTAAATAATATTTAAATGTTAGAAACATATGTAAAAATGAAATTAAGAAAACGTAATTTAAACTTAGTACTGATTCTGTATGGATAACTTAATGTCTTTGAGACAAGGAGAAGCTTAACATATTTAATTCCTAACAATTTCAGTTATGATCATATAAACGGATTGCGCCACCTGGTGGCGGAAGGTAGAACTAACGTATACTGCAGCGCGTGCGCAGCACGACTGCTATACGGTGCCGCAGGCAGCGGGGACCCGAGCTGGAGGTTCGTTCAGTTACAGGTTTATACTATTCTATGTGCAATTTAAGGGATTACCCGTTGCGTGCGTAGCACGACCAGTATACGGTGCCGAAGGCAGCGGGGACCAGGGTCATAGATTCGTTCAGTTAGAGGTTTATACTATTTGATGTGCAAATTAAGGGATTATCCGGTGCATGCGTAACACGACCGGTATACGGTGCCCAAGGCAGCGGGGACCCGGGTCGGAGGTTCGTTCGGTTCGAGGGGGATGCGAGCCGGAGAATACAAAAGTTTCGAGGCACCGATGTAAATTAGGGGCCCGCTGGCGGGCGAAGCCAGCTAGTCTAGACAGTATTTGTCAAAACTTGACATTAAAGAATTAAAAGGTTCCTCAAAAAAATAAATACATAACATCATTAAAATAGCAGAAATGTTTACTTAATATTTGTTAGCAATTGTTAAAAGAAATAAAAATATCCTATTTTACAACCGAGCTGTATATTAACTGTCTCTGCACAGATACATTTTCCAGGGAATTCAATTTTCAGATCTGAAAAAAAAACTCAAAGGTTTTTTTTTTTTTTCCCTTAATAGTTTTCCCATTTAACTGCATTACAATGCCAATAGATGGCATCACAGTTTTTTGTATAAATATTTGTTTCTGTGTCTCTCTCTTTTTTTTTTTTTTTTAACAGAAAACAACCACTTATTTTTCTTAGCCATTATAATAAAAAATATACCAAAAATTGTGGATCATTTCAATTTATAGAATCCATAATTAGATGCTAAAGCTTTTAATTTTAAATTTAAAATACAAAATTATTAATTTAAAAAATATAGTGGGGAGGGTGAATTTTCCTTAATAATAATGAACTTTTCCTCCTGAAATAAAATACAATGTACATTATTGAACTGGTTTATCAGAATAGTAACAACAATAGCAGAAAAATATCTTATGCCAGGGGCAGGGTTCAAACCTACATTCTCTTTGGAGAACCAGGATTCCCTTTTCTGGCACCTTAGACCACTTGGCCATCTCATCTGTCGATCCATTTTCCTCCTAACAGAATGAACTGAAAAAAACCCTGTGTTTAGTGACAAAAATATGCTGTTTAATGGATCCAAATGATTGAAGCAACTTCAGCATTCCTTGTCGCAAAGAAAAGTACTATGCTGTGGCCCTATGAAAGGTTTTTTTTTTAGTATTCGTAAATCTGCCCAGCAATGCTCGGTTCGGTCTGAGTCTGTCGAGAAAAATTAGGCCTGGGCCTGACCCCAGTCTAATGATAGTAAAAAGTGAATCAACGAATAGAAATAAAATGAATAATATAAATAATGAGAATTAAAAAAGACCAGGCTGGTCCTAGTCTGTTGAGAAAAATAAGCCTGACCTTGGTCAAAGGTCTAATGAGAGAAAATCATACTATGACAAAGGCCACAACAACAAAATTTGAGTTATAAATTTCTTTCTACCCTTTTTTTTTTTCCCACTGGGCCGCAAAAAAAAAAAAAAAAAAAAAAAAAAAAAAAAGGGCTGACATAAGGTAAGACAAAATCACTGTGGTCATGAAAAGTCTGTTTTAGGAACTCAACACAATTTATTTTAATCAAGGCACCCTCCACCATCATTGGAAGGAAGAAAAAATGTGAAAAAAGGCTTTATTTATTTGTTTATTTGAAATAGCAAATATTAACATTATTTTAAATATGAAGTACCATCCAACCGATGGTGGTAGTGTGTGTCTGTGGGTGTCCTTATATAATTTTTAAAAAGTCCATCCTGGGTCGCAGGATTTCAATTTTAAGCAGTACAAAAAGCTTATCATTTTTCTTTCTTTGTGAGTGAGGTTCCATGTTTTCCCTGGACATGCTTTTGGAGTGGGTGAGGCCAGTCAAAGCGGATTCATTAACAACAACAAAACAAGAACGAAAAATCATGCGTCAAGCATAGATTATGTAACACTTTCCAACGCTTCCAAAATAATTTTACGAATCATACTCTTTTATAAGCTAAAAGATAACATCTAAGTAATCCGAATACTTTATTCAGCCCTGTATAGGATCTATAGATTTGTATATATACTACATAGGATGCTAAATTTTAGTTCAGTTAGGAAACACGTAGCACAGTTTAAAATTCTCCGTCTGGAGTTAAATAATACGGAAATGTGTTCCCGAACTTTTGTACTTCCCTGTATAGGATCTACAGAATTTATACACACCACGTAATATACAAAAAGCGATTTAAAATAAAAATCGCATTCAGTAACTTAAAACGCACTTCCAGGAATTATTGTTAACATACAGTAGAGAATTCTTTTGTGTGTCCCTGTAAATGAACGATAACTGCTATACACACAATATTCTGTAGTAAGTCTCTTGTAATGAACCTTATATAAATTTCAATGCGTTTAAAATAGTGAAACATTACTTAAATAAACCGCAGACGATTTTTCTCCATAGACGTAATGTAACGGAATTCTTTTGACTGTCCCTGTAAAGTAAGTATAAGTGCTATGCACACCCTATTCCATATTAAGCTTCTTCTAATGCACCTTAGTGATATATATAAATTTCAATGCGTTTAAAGTATTGAAACATTATTTAAATAAACCGCAAATGATTTTTCCCCATAGACCGCAATGTAACGGAATTCTTTTGAGTGTCCCTGTAAAAAAACTATAAGTGCTACACACTTCCGTTGAAATAGGGAACATGCTATAGATAACGATTATAACATATAAAATTTGCAGGGCAATCCGAGCATATTTACGGGAGTTAGAGCACGGACAGACGGCAGACGGCCAGACGGCAGACGGCCAGACAAACCGAAGTCATAAACACTTTTCAACTAGGTTGGAAAGTGTTAAAAAACTGAATATCAGGTGCATTGGGTGCATCTTTTGTGAAACTTGTTATTTTTGAGAAATTTATTATAATTTTGTGAAAAATAACCTTTTCTAATGAAAGTTAAAATCCAGTTAGTCAAATTTGAACCAAGCATTTATTACCAAAAACCTTTTTAAATCCTTTTGCTGAAGCTTTCCTTTTTGGTGAACTTGTTTATTAACAAATTACCCATTTTAAAACGTCACAAAATTATAAATAATTAATAAATAGTAAGTTTTTATGGAATAGAATTTTGTGTAAGGGCCTATTTTATTGAATGGATTTTTGTGAAGGGGCCTGTTTTATTAAATAGATTTTTGTGATGGTCCTAAATGTGGCCCAAAATTTGCCTGGGTTGACCCTTGGGGCAGCTATGTTTTTTAATTTCTAGTTTCCAGTTAATTAGGATACATCAGGTCTGCACAATTTGCCCCCATAATAAAGCGGCTGCTCCAATTATCAGAAGTAAATGGATGATATTTTTCTCTGTCTTCATTATGTCCCAAATAACCAGTATTCACTGTACACGATTTTAGTTTACGTGTCATGATTGAGACAGTTATTAGAACAGTTGTCTCAATGAAACTAGAATCATATGTTTTCATCTTTCTAACAGTAAGCCCTGCCAATGGGTGACCATCTTATCTACTTTGTTGCATTGCTCAACCAAAAGATTTTCTGTATGTGTGTTTATATCTCAAATGGTTTTAAACAGTGTATTTGTATACATAGTAATAGTATATTATTTGTATAAATACAAATATTGCATCTATATTTTTGATAATAAATGCAAAAGAAATGTTTGCAGACAGAATTAGAGATATACAAGCAATGATTTGATTTTCAAAAGTAAAAATGTTTCCATTTGATATTTGTAAAATGTTGTTTTTTGTATTTATAATTTTAATATTTTTCTGCAGAAAGTTGAAGTGACCATACCCCACAGTGGTCATGCGAAAGGGAAATGCAGGGGCCATTATGGATCAGCCTTACTGCAAATAGCTTGGGGAAAATTTGTGTTCTCCCTTCACTTTAACAAGGTATATATGGATTAATGAACATTTAAGAAATGTTTTTTTTTGTTTTTTTTTTTTCTGGTACAATTGTTTTTATCTGTGAGTTGGGGCTTCACTGTTATTCACTGATCGCATGTTAATCTATGAAGAAATTTAATTAGGTGATGACTTATTATCGAATATAATGACCAAAATAAGGTAATTTCAAGTATCATTACCAAAAATTTAATCTTAAAATTATTCAATCCGTCTATTAATAAGGAGTCAATTCTACTTTTCATTCAAACTACTTTGGACAATCCCATTTAGAAAATACATTGAAACAAGTCTTAGCTAAATATTTTTTTTTAAGTTGTCATTTTCTTTTAAACTCTTTACCATAGGTGTATCTTTCCTCTTATTAAAAAATGTTATATGAGGAATGTGCGACTACAAAAACTTTTCCGTTTACAGATAGGGTCACACTACATTTATTTATATTGTTTTCATTAGAATTGCGAGATTTCCATAACAGTATTTTTTGTTAATGAATCTAATTATTCTTTGAAAATATTTTACAAAAACTGATAATATCTATGGGTTTATAACATAAATTTTAATGATAAAACTTATCTAAATTTCGTATTATATAAATTTTCTAATATATCTTCAGACAGTTAAGAAAGATAATGATTCATAATTTTGTGCATAAAGTGTCAAAAATTAGTATTATTATCAGTGATATAGTCTGTTAAAAAAAAAAAAAAAAAAAAAAAAAAAAAAAAAAAATTACGATACTACTATTCTAGAAGCTACATTACTAATTAAAGAAAGGTTTTTTTTTTTTTTTAAGAATGAATCAATTTTGTATGCATTATTACATGGAAATGATTTAATGTAAGTATATGGACATAGAGTATGGAACTGTTTATCCAGAAACCAATTAACCAGATCACCAGAACGATATTAACTATTGACTGATTTCAGAAAAAAAGTGTCATACAGTGCCTGCTTGTAACATTATAAAGTGCATGGTGTATAACTTGATGGATTTGAAATAGGAGCCTATTTAGTTAGGTATTTGGACATTTTGAATTTTTATGCAGATGATGCCAGGAGAATTTTTGTTTGCAAAGGGTCTGCCCATACATTGCCTCCTTTCAAACTCTGATTAATCTTTGATCTTGTTTCGATCCAATTCTTAATCTGACTAATCTAATCATGAATGTGAAATCAGAAACAATGCCACAGCCAAATATATTCTACAAATCGGATCAAATGGATGATGCTTTGATGCCCAACCAGTTATCCAGAATACATTTGACACTAAACATTCTGGATATAGAGGGTTCTGTACTGTATGTAAAATTATATGGACATTTTTGAACTGTCAGAGTATAATTTTTTTAATGCTATTTTTTAAATTTAATCAAGATGTTTTGAAAAGTTATTTTGGCCTTTTATTTGTGCATAACTATTCATTTTATGATGTGTGCATTACTTTGTGTTTTACTATTATATATTAACCATTTACACTTTTGAATGTGTTATTTAATATTTATATTAATTTTAAGTTGACTGTAAGTTTAACTTTAAGTTGTTTATTAAAACATTAACTGTAACATTCCCTTGATGCATAATAGCAAAATTATTTTTACTGTTTGAAATTTAGGAGCAGAGCCACAGCAAGGGCAGTGCAGGCAGTGCCCCTGCACTAGGTACCAATCACTTTACAGTACTGATAAGCACTTCATTGACCACTGCCCAACTAGTCGGTGAGAGGTTCTGCTCTCAAAGCTGGTAGACGGGAGGTGCTAGGTTCAAACCCCTGTCACACTCGTCGACCTAACCATCCTGAGTTTTCCGTGGTTTTCTTCGAACCTTGCTGTAAATACGGGTTAGGATCCCTTAGAAAGGCCACTCCCCCTATATCCCTCGTGTAGATAATCAGCCATCATAAAATCAACCAACCATTTACCAGTACTGGTGTTCTAAGCATCAATAGACAAAAGAAGAAAATCTCACTTCTGATTTGAATGATAAATGAGAATTAATAGTTATCAAAAAATGCTTATACCATTCATAAAACCTGTACCAGCTCAAAGATATTTCATAAGCAAACTAAATTTTATACCAGAATGGCCCATGCGAAGCTTTTGCACTGCAATCTTTGAGATTATTTCCTGGTACATTTTAGCACTAATTTTAATTAACTGATTTTCTTTTAAATCAAATAACGCATTTTAACGAAATGTGGTACACCCACATTTCAGAAACTTGTTCAAACACTTTTTGAATGATACCTCATTCATCGTTGTATGTTTTGCATGTGCATAGATAAAAAGATGTTGACAACAGAAATAATATATATGATGATTGCTTATATAAGAAAATGGGAATAGATTGCCAAAAAAAAAATTTCCAAATTTTCTTCTCTCGCCAAGGGGTCATTCCATGTCAGTTCAGGCAGGCTTGTAACCCACCATCACAGATTTTAATGAAATTACGTGTGTTTGTTCTTACTATTAAGATATGATCACCAGTAATTGTTTTTACTCCTAGGTGAAATAGTTTCTGAGAAAACAATTATCAAATTTTGAAAAACTGCCGTCAGTTGGCATTCTTGACTGCTCGGTTTTCAAATGTAGCATGTCATAAATATAATCATATTTCAATATCTATTCTACAAATCATCTTCAAATAATTTATGCATAATAAATAGGGTACGCAGCTTATGAAGAAAAAAATACTGTTACGCTTATAACATTTTAAGTTTGTCTAAAAAAAAAATTAAACTTTGAAATCGTGAATTATTTAGGAAAAATAATGAATTAACAAAAAAAGCATTATCAACTAAAGGCGCAGTTTCTATTAAATTTATTTTTGCTGGGTATTATACTTAAAGGTGTCCTTTACCCGATTATGAAATAAAAATAGTGGGATTTTGGGTGTTTTTAGTAGTATTCCTTATTTTAAAATATTTTGAGGGCCATTCCAAATCAAATCAAGCAGACTCATTGCATGCCATTTCCCCTAAGCCACTGTCACAGATTTCAATGAAACTAAGTATGTTTTTTGCTGATTTTAAAACATACTTACCATTAATTTTCTTAAACCTGAGTAAAATATTTTTTAAGATAAAAATATCAAAATTTTGGAAAATTATCTTAAATTATTTTTGATGACTGTTCTATATTCAGAGAGAGTGCATTAAAAAAAGTCATTTCAATATGAAATCACTAAATAGGTTTCAAATAATTTATACGTGACAAATAATGTATGCTGATTATTATTTTTTATTTTTTGTTATGTTTAAAACACTAAACGTGTCTATAATCCTGTTCATTTTTAAAATCAAGAATTTTGTCACAAATACCAACACTACACTCCTCAACAGACTACTTAAAATCGCTCATATTTCAAAATACTTTCAGTTGTTCAAATAATAAATAAGCTACATTTAAAAATCTTAATAACAACTTATTATCTTAAGACTATAATAATAATTAAGAACACAACGATTTTAAAAATCAGCTTTTAACTCAAAATACATCTAATGATCACTTTAAATGTGGGTTTTTCATCGAGTCAATAAAAATATATAAAATCAGTGAACTTAATATGCTGGTTGCAATGACACTTCTAACAAAACTAATTAATTCATGACCATCTGTCATCAAAACCCAAAGATCAATAAGCATAAAATCAGCTGTTGTGTGAATGTGATTTACCGAGATGTTGTTGAGATAGGCATGTCTTTGTGAAATTTTCACCTGTACTCCAATAAAATATAAGCATGTATGCTTTTTTCATTCATTCAAAATTAAGTAAAACTGTTAAAACAATTTGTTGTCATTACAGAAGATGTTAAATTTTCCCCACACACTGTTAGATATGTTTCTTAGTTTTTAGATTTTGTTGACATAACATCATAAAGTTTAGCATATGTATTCTCTGTAAGTGTACGTATAAACAATATATATGCTTTATTAAGTATAAATAAATAGTTTTTAAATAATTTGTTTGGGAACGGGTTATATATATATTAAAAATCCATCTATCAGCAAGATTATGATGCAATAAATCAAGTTAAAGGTCATTAAAAAGTGAATAAAATGACAAAACTACATCTTATTTAGTTTAAAAAAGTTTTTTAGATATAGTTATTTCTAGGGTATAAATATTGTACAAATTTTTCATATTTTTGAAGCACAATATCTCAAAACTTTGTTCAAGAGACTGAAAATTGGTATTTTCTTTAACCAGCAGCTCAAAGTCATGCAAATATGAGTTTAAAGATTAGGAGTGACATTTTGAAAATTTCTATTAGACGTTGAGGAGCAAGTGATTTTTCTCTTTCTTTGGAAAGGGATAATTGTTCTCTGTTCTAGGAAACACCCACGGTTTTATTAAAAAAAAATATTGTACTATTTTTTTTTTGCATAAGAAACGAACTTCAAAGGTAATATGAAGACAAAAATAAATGTATAAATGAAAAGTATTACCAGAGATTATGCTTGCAGTAAATTTTAAATCTGAAAATATTGATAATTTTAAATATGATTTAAACATTACTAAAACCAACCAAAATCCCACTATTTTTATTTCAGATCCAGTTATAATATAGTATTATGTACAATTTAAAGTTAAAAAAATCATCATAGAAACTGCGCCTTTGGTTGATAAAATTTTTTAATAATTTCCTTATTTTTTGTAATTTTATTTTATTTTAAAGATTATACAATTTTTTAGACACAGTTAAAATTTTTTAAACCTTACAACAATATTTTTTTCATGATCTACATACATCATTTACCTTGTCTAAATTATTTGAAGATGATTTATTCATTAGATATTGACATATGATTTTATAAATAAAATGATGGTTTTGAAAACTGAACAATCAAGAATGCGAACTCATGGCAATTTTCCAAAATTTGATAATTTTTTTCTCAGAAACTATTTCACCAAGGAGCAAAAAAAATTACTGGTGATCATATCTTAATAGTAAGAACAAACACACGCAGTTTCATTAAAATCTGTGATGGTGGGTTACATATTGATATCTTACTGCCTGAGTTGATGTGGAATGCCCCCAAGGTCATTTCTCTAGGTTGCCAAGACCCTTATACTGAAATAAAAAAATGAATTATAAAAAAAAAAATTGAAACACTGAATCAGACGTTTAGGGAATTCATATAAAAGCATTTCCTCAGATTTTGCAAAACTGTTAAAGAAATGTCTTAAATACATAAATGAATATTTGGTACACCACTTTTTTGCAAGCCTATGGAAACTTAAACATGGGATGTTCAAATTTTGTGGTCCAGCAGCCATTTACGTGACATCAGACTTTGCTGGCGTATTAACAGCTTAATGAAATCTTAAAAAATAAATACTTGCAATTTTGGTGAATCCTAATGAACTGTATATCTAAATGAATTATGTAATCTACTTGGTGCTCCGATACAGTACACATATACACAGCCATGATTAAAAAAAGAAAACAAATAAACAATAGGTGACACATGCGGTAAAAATAAAATAAAAACCCAATTAAAAGCTCGATATTTTTTCAAAAAAGCATGTGCAAGAAATAAATTATCAATCTTATTTTAATTGCATTAGAGGATGACGTCATCTGATAATGCAGTATTTTATTTTTGTGGCAACGCTAATTTGTGGGAAATCATTCATTTCATTTATGAAAACAATGCCGATTTAATTTTTAATTAACTACAATTTCTAATAAAAAAATGTTTTAACGAAATGTTAAGTGTGCTATGTCAGAAGTGTGCTATGTCCTATTTTCTTAGAAAAAGGGATGTTGACAGGAAAAGTAATATATGCAATATTTATACAAGATGTTATCAGAAGTGAAAATTTCTTCTCATTAAAAAATTGAATGATAATTAGAAGATAGAACTAGGTGGAATACCATCCAGTGAGATGAGTAAGATGGGAAGTTAAAAATGCAGCGATTAAAAAATTTTTCACTTATATTGATAGAAAAAACACACTGAAAGTTTGAAATGTAGAAATATATTTAAAATAATATGAAAATATTGCAAAAGAAAATATAGTTTCATTTAAAAATCGTGCAATATATTTTTTCAAAAATGATTGTAAGCAATCATTTCTTTCTTTCTTTATAATTTCTTTCTTTTTATTTCTTGCTAGTATTTGCAATGGGTCGAGTAATTTCCCCATTATACAAAAAACTCATTAAATAAAAATATATATGCATGGGGAATTAATCTGTTAACGAAATGAACTTCATTATTATCCTAGTATTTCCTTTTTTAAAATACTCTTTATTTCTTTCATTAAAATTGTGACATTTAGCAGCAAGATTTTTTTTTCTTTTTAGCTTGAAATTAAAAAAAAAAAACTTTGCCTTTAAGTTTTTTTCATCAGGCACCAAATAGTGTTGCTGCGTCTCTGTTTAGGACTTATAACATAGTGTTGCTGCGTCTCTGTTTAGGACTTATAACATAGTTATGCTTAGGATAATTTTATCCGACTCAAAAACGATACAGCTTCTTAAACTGAATAAAGTCAGCTTTAAAGTTTTATAATCATTATTAGTGTTTATAATACACATATATATTTAAAATGTTCTCTTATACTTTTTCTTATACTTCTCTTATACTACTATAACTCCCTATTCTCTTATACTTTTTAAATCCATTTTTAGACAGGTGAAGAAACTTGGGGTGTGACATCCGTCGAATTAGATTATGATACTTCCGAACCCTTGTTTGATGGAGCTGCTGAACGTAATTTCATTTTTTTAATTTTTATTATTATGTTTTAACTGTTTTGTTGGGGGAAGGATGCAATCAAATTTTTCTTTTCTGTTCTGATGTTTATGCAGGCTTTTCATCAATGCATGGTTGAAAAAGAATTAAATAGAATATATATTAAATATTTGGCACTTTTATGTCAGCCAGACGACAGTGGTTGTATGTACAAATACACTTATACATACATATGTATATATACATATATATATATATATATATATATATATATATATAAATCACTGGCACCTGACTAACATAAAAGTACCAAATATTGATCAAAATCCTGGATTGATTTTGTGGCCATACATTGTTTATAAAAATATTGGGTACTTTTCGGTTAGTCGGACGACAGTGATATATATATATACATATATATATATACATATATATATGTATATATATACATATATATGAATATACTTATGTATTTATATATGTACATATATCACTGGCGCCTGGCTAACTGAAAAGTACCCAATATTGTATCATTGTCAAAATAATTTTAAAACACAAATGAAAAAATATAATAAATGTGTTTTTATCAATAAGTGACAAGTACAATGAAATGTATCTATAACATTGTTTTATAATGATAATTCATTTTGACCTGACATTGTCATAACAATAATTTTGCCTGTTTTGATTTAGCTATTGGATTGTGTCTGTCTATATGCATTGAAATTTGTAAAACTGTAAAAATCTGCGGAACTGAAATCAGCTTTGTTGGATGAAAAAACATCAGATAGAAACAAAGTGTTAAACAGTGTGAGAAATCCTGTTTTTAATTTATGACTTTATCCAAAGAAAGAGTTATTTTACTGGTAAAAAAAACAACCCGGATTATAGTGCAATTTTGTAGATAGGCTATTAATATTTCACTTTAAATGGGGAATCAGCATTATTATTATTTTACAAGGATTGTAAAGAAAGTTGGGGGGTAACAGTGCCATCAAACTGGTAGTTCTGGCCCGAGGGAGCTTCTAATTTCTGTATGTGGTGATAGAAGACAAAACTATTCATTGCACCCAGTGTTGTCAGTGCAGTGCTTGTGTTAAGGGTTGTTGTGAAAATGGACTGATCTAAAACCTTGTTTTTGAAAATTAGAATTTAGAAGAATGTCTTACAAAATCCTAGGAAGCGTTTTTTATTTTTCAACGGAGCATTGACAACATTACGTGACAATGCACTCTCGCTACCAACAAATTCCAATGGTGATACTACTCTCCCCTATGAGCCTGTGTAATTTTAGCCTATTTCTCAAACTAAAGAATTTTCTGAGTAGACAGTGCTTTCCTACCAGAGAGCTATCCTGCATTCAATAGCATGCTCATTTGCAATTTAAAAAAAAAGAGAGAGACTGCTATTGGCATGCACAATTAAGGTTGCCAGGAGCTCAAGGCCAGCTCCTTTTCACACCCCCTCCCTTCAAAACAAAAGAGTTAGTGAAAAAAATTTCGAGGAGTATTAAGAGATTTCCAGCATTTTATAATAATGCTCATGAAACTCAAGTTAATTAAAATTTATATTGTTTGATTCTTTAATACCAGAAATGCCTCTGCATCTTAAATAATTATTCTAATAAAAATATTTTGCCTACCTCATACATAACTTAAACTGTTTTCAAAGAATGAATTGGCCAATTCTATGGAATGGATGCGCAATTCTAACATGAAGAATGTGCGGGGGTAAAAAGTGACTGTTTACAATTGTGCCTATGAGTTTTACCATTAGATATTACGATAGGGCTCCCAGCCAACCAAAATCACTTTTGCTTTATGGACAAGTCATTTCAGAAAGCTGCATTTTAAAGATTTTTTTTTTTTGATCAGTCACTTTGTGGCCCCCATCTGCAGTGTGCCCAAGGCCATGGCCTAGTCGGCCTGTGTTGTGATCAGGCCCTGGGCATCCAGCATCTAATAGAGAAGTGTAGGGCCAAGAATTACATTAAGGAAATATAGAATTTTGTGCCCTATATAATAAATAGTTTGTAAAATAGGACAGTGTTGCCATGAATTCGCTTCCATATTTTTCAATCTATATGGAGAAAATTATAATCTTGTACCATCGCTAATTAAAGAAATGACTTTCTTTCCCATTTTTAGTTTAATCACTCTTATTACAATACTTAGAACTTTCACAAATTCAGCCTGTTACATAGATTGTTCTCTTGTGGAAATTTCTTCTTAAACTTATTATGAAATTGCTGCCTTCACTGCTTAAGAATAACATAAAATTTTAGAAATATTAACAAAGAGAGTGTAAGTAATTTTATTTTCAGTGTGTTGCACATAATAAGCATTTAATATTTATATTTAGATAGTTATGTATTTTTGTTGCAGTTTTCAGCTTGAGGGGTTTTTTCTTTCTTTTGTTAATTTTTATTATTTTTTTTCACGTGCATGAAGTTTTTTAATTTCTTGCTTACATAGGTTCTACTTTTCTTTGCCACTTGGATCAGCAAAATGTACAAAGGGTATGTTTTGCATTAACCTATTTATTTTTATTAATGTTTATATTTTGTTATTATAGCATGCAATTAACTGTTTTATTTATTTTCTTATGTTGTTATTATCCAGTTATACTTTTTTTTATATATAGTTTTTTCATTTTTCTTATATAGTTTTCTATTGTTGATTTTCCAATGTAAATTGTTTCCATTTTGCTTAGTTCCCAGTTAAGTCATTTTGTTACAGAATTAAACCAAAACATTACAACTGCATTTTATATTGGCTTGCAATGTGTATGGGTAAATCATTTTTCTGATCTATCAATGACAGGAATGATTGATTTCTTTTCTAGCCTTTAATATTTATTTTCTAGTTTTGAACCAATATTTTAACTAAAATGAGTATTGAGATTTTAGTTAATAAACTGAAGTCGGATGGATTCCAGGCGTGCCTTTTTAAAATAGCTCCAATCTGCTTATTTCACTTGTGCTTCATCAACACAAGTTATCCAGCTTCGAATCCACTCATCTGCGGATTCCTGAACTTTTAGACCTAATCAAAAGGTATACTTGCGCTGTACCACCCAGTAATGAAGTGAAAATGCTAACAGGGACTCATTTACAGCAGGGCAATCAGCATACATGCTTTGACCCCCCTACCTCTACACACAGGAAAAAATCCTCAGATTTCTTTAAAAAAAAAAGCCTAATAAGAGAATAAAGTGTTCTAGAGAGGTCCAAACAGTGCATCCACTGGACCCTGATTTCTAATATATAAAAGTATATGATTCTGTTACTAGATGGGTCCTACTTAAATTTTCTTCTTTTATTGACATTCCTACATGGAGTAGCATCGTGATTTATATTTAAATAATGTATGAAATATCGTAAGGTAATTTGAAGAGGTGAGTGCAGTCACTTATGACTTATTAGCATAGCCCTATATACACTATTGACTAATTCAATAAATACTAACTGTACTATCTAAACATACTATATTATATACAGTGGACTCCCATTAATACATCTCTGCTTAAGTCTGGTGGATGGGGACCATTTTGTTTCACCCATCCTTTTCTATTGGCTACGAATGTTAAAGACATCGCTTAAAGTATACTAACTCATAGGATAATGTACACAATTTGCTCATAGACTGACTGAACAGAATGGAAACTGTTTTTGTACATTGTTTTAAGTGCAACGTAGTTCTAACTTTGGTTATTGAAAGATCAGGAAACTTTCAGGGACAGTAATGAAGAGAAAAAAAAACGTTCTACCATCTAAAACATTGAGAGGTTAAATAACTTCTAATGGCTGTTCGCCAATATGGCTCATCGAAAATAGGATAGAACGGACACCATTTTCGAGTGTGACTGCAAAACTGAAAAATGAAGGGTGGGGGGCAGGCACAGATCATTTGTTCAAGTAACGTTTATTAAAGTTAAATTATGTAAGTATGGCAATTTCTTTGTCCCCAGTAATTTATTCTTTTATATTAAGAAATTGCTTTTTTAACTAAAATGACTAAATGTAAAAAAAAAAAAAGTGTTGTTTCTTTTAGCATTAAGTTAATATAACCTGTTTAATTTCTCTCAAAAACTGAATTCAATTTATGTAACGAAAAAGATTATTATAATAAACCCCCCCTCCCCTTTCAAATGTTTACATTTTGTTGAATGCAGACAATTTGGTCAGAACAGACAACAAATGGCCTCTCTCATATGTTTGCACTCAGAACGTGTTTATTCATACTGTGGACCAGGATCCACCTCTTTTAAACCAGTGTTACTCATAAAATGAACCATTTTGTTGTGCCTCCATAAGGTAAGTGTTTAGTAAATACAGGGTGCATAAGAATTGGTGCAATAAAAAGAACAAAAAAAACCATAATAAATTTAGCATTTATGTGTTTAAAGGTTTCATGAAAGAGCATCTCTTTCAGAGGAAAAGAAGAAGGAGAAAGAGCAGCAGCAGTATTGTGATGCAATACATTTGCTTCCTATTCTTCCAGGCAGTTGAATTGTATTTCCCATTCTGCACTTTCACAATTGTTATAATCCATCTAAACTTTGATTCCAATGATTCACCCATTTACCTTTCATTCATTTCCTTCTGAATTCACATTCCATCTTATTTTTTATCGTTACAAAATCTTTATCCTTCTGTTTACAGAAATGCTTTATTTTTCAATCTCTTCTTTTCCTCTCTTTTTTGTGCATTGCGATCGCAGACTTTTGGCTCTGTCTCATCACATACATCACCTGTATGTGGCACATGTGCACTGCTGAGCTTTCCTACATCGCTCTTGTTAGGATAACACAAGACTTCATGACATGTTAGTCTCATGGACTCAAACATCCAGCTGCTTAAAATATTTCTTTACGCTACCCATCCATTATCATTTATACATATAGCATTCATTATATCTCCTGCACATATCGTAAGTTTATTTTTGTTAAGTATGGAAATCAGTTAAATACATATATTTTTATTTCAAGTGTGATGTTTTAAACTTATCTTTAAACTTTTATCCATTAAGCTGGTTTCATTTATTAATAAGAAAAACTTTTAATCCTTCTTCTATCAGTCTTAAAACGAAAACTTATGTTGGCTATATCGCTCAAACCCTTTGCTGCTTACACGGGAAAGATTGCGTAGTATGTCAGTTCTTCAACAGATGGCACCACACATAGTCATTCTGATGGGCCAACTGTGGTCTCGACGTTGATAAGCACGTGTATGCTAATTCTCGTGGAAGTTTTGTGAACGGTGGGCATTTTCATGGCACGTGTCGATGTTCTTTTGGTATAAGAAATGCCGGTAGCTGACATTACTTGCTCTAATAGATGGATTAATGAGAATCAATCTCGAATTCAGGGATACTTTTAGAGCATCATCGGGAGTATGATTGTAATTTTTTATGTTAAATGTTTGGCCTTGAAGTTGTGCTTTATTTGAGTTTTTAAAACTTAATGGTATGCATATAATTGCTGCATATACCACTGCTTAAGTAAATTGATGAATATGCAGCTTGATACAAGCATGTTATGATTCATGGATATCTTTGCTGATGAAAACTATACCAAGATTGTGAGTAAAACTTTTTCAATAAAAAGGAACTTTCAACTTTAAAGACGTTTTTGTCATCTCATATACTGGAAGCATTTTCAGTATTTCTTTTCAGAGTTATTGATGCAGAAATTTAACCAGCAAATGTTTCTACCCACATGTCAATATTAACTTTTATTAGGTAAGCTTTTGCTATTTAATTATTCAGCATTTACTTATTCCATTCAGTTCAGTCTCTTACTAATAGCGTCAAGTCTGTTGCTTGAAGTTAGATTGCCGTTCATTGTGGGCAGTGGACACCTGCACGATATGAATTTCCTGATACAGTAGAGTCACGGTTATCCGAGTTAATGTGGACCAAGCTCACCTCGGATAAGCGAAAAACTTGGTTAAACGGGATTTACATAAATTGTCACTAATTTAAGAGATAAAATATAAATTTACACACAATTTATTAATTTTTATAGTATACTTACAGTTTTTGTGATGTACACTGCAAATGCTTGTAGAATAAAAACAGTTGGTGAAATTGTTTATTTGAAAAAGTCCTTGATATTTTTTTGTTTGTGGGATGATAAACGTTTTTTCGCTGCAATATTACGCCATTTTTTTAGTGTCAGCAATATTGTAGGTGTAGCCTCTTCTTGCTGCTCAATGTATTGAATAGTTTTTTCAATAGAACTTAGACCTTCAGAATGCGTAATTTTTTTCTGGTTAACATAGCTTTCATCATCACTGCTCTCTTGTTCTCGATTTTCAACCATATCTGTAATCATGTCATCTGTAATTTCTGGCTGTTCATCTGCATTCATCCACTCAACAATGTGTTTTTCAGTAAGGGTTTCAGAAACAGGAAGTGTTTGTGCTAAGCTCAATAAAGATTTGTCATCAGATGCTTCATTTTCATCATTTGATTGCTCTGCAAACAAAATTTTTCGCCACGATTTCTGTAGAGTTGTTGATTCAATTTCTTCCCATGCTTCGGAAATCCAATACACAGCTTCCTTTATTGTAATCTCTTTCAGACATTCTGTAACTGTTCGTTCTTCAAGATCTTCAACAGCTTTCCTAACAGCTTTTTTCTGTAATTCCTTTTCAAGTTCTCAAGAACACCTTGATCAGTGTAGCTGTATCAGTGAAGTGACATTTGGAGGCAAAAAGTATGCTTTGATATTTCCACTTGCTAGCTGCTCCTCATCCGGATGGCACGAAGCATTGTCTAAAAGCAGGAGGGCTTTTCTTTCCAACTTGCTTTTCTTTAAAAAAAATTCCACTTTAGGTACAAATTGTTCATAAAACCATTCCTTAAAAAGTTCAGCACTCATCCACGCACTTTTCTGATTTCTGTAATATACAGGAAGACTCGAGATGTTGATGTTTTTGAATCCCCTTGGATTTTTTGATTTTCCGATGATCATGGGTTGCAATTTCAAGGTACCGGATGCATTACAACAATTTAAAACAGTTATCCTTTCCTTTCTTCTCTTATATCCGGGAGCTGACGACTCTTGTTTTGCAGCTAAGGTTTTCGATGGTAGCATACGAAAATTTAACCCTGTTTCATCACAATTAAACAGTTGATCTTTACACAAATTGTTTTCCTCGATAAATTTATGAAAATTTTCTAGGAATTTTACAACTGCTTCAGAGTCTGCGGATAGAATGTCACCAGTTATGTTCAGTTGGCGAATTCCGTATCGTTTTTTCCATCGATCTAGCCATCCAACACTTGCAGTGAAAGGTTCATTATCATAAAATTTCTTGTGAAAATCCAGAGCTTTCGACTTCAACATTGGTCCCGAAACTGGACTTCCCTTTTCCCGCAATTGCGTGAACCACAGAAATAAAGCTTCAGAGGTTTTTTCAAACTCGCAGTGCTTCATTGTCTTTCTAGCTTTGTTACAGTTTGTTTTATCCGCAAAAAACTCTTCAATTTTAACTCTATTTCTTTTCCAGTCACCAACAGTAACTTCTCCAACACTCAGATCAAACGCAACACTTTTAATAGATTGTCCTTCATCCAACTTCTTCAAAGCATCAATTTTTGTTTCTATCGAAACAACGTTTCTCTTCCTTTTTTTGTCTTTTGTATTCATTTTTCGAGTTAAATTTTGCAATAAAAAATACTTTCTACTATGCACGAAATCGAACGCAAACAAAATATGGCAGTGCGACTGACTGTCTCTGCAACGAGAAGCCTTCAAGGATACATATATCTCTTTTTCAACTCACACGTGCTCAGATCTATCAAGATCAGTTTTGGTAACAACTTTTTTCTATCTGGAATAGATAAATAACCAATCCGAATTCCTTGAAAGAATGCATGCACCCCCCCCCCCCCCCTCTCCCCACTTCTTTAAGAGTGGGAAAGATAACAGATCCCTTCTTACACCTACGTTTCTTCTTATTCCCCTTTCCACATGAGACTGCTCTGCGTGACCTTGCATTCCGTTGATTACTCAGTACAAACCCGCTTGTTTTTAGTATACTCTCTCTCTGTACTGTGTACATTGTTAAATTGAAAGAAAGATAATCTAAGAATACACCACTGGTTGAGTTTAACCTTTAGGGTAAGAAACTGTCATTGTCAATGAAGTGTAAGGTGAAGGTGAAAGAAAAGTAATAACATTTTGATTTTATAGTCAAAATGAGAGAGAGGGTTTTTTTTTTTTTTTTTTTTTGTGACTCGGTTAAACCGAAACTCGGTTAAGCGGGACTCGGATAATCGCGACTCTACTGTATGCACTTGGTGAAACTGTGTAAAAGATTCTTACGTGATAAACTCCTCTTTTCTTCAATACTATACGTACTTTTAGTCTATTTAGCTTCTTTGTAGGGTGAAACATGCTGGACCCTCCTCATCTACTTTTACAATAAATCAGACGACTAACTGTTTCCTCATTTTTTTTGCCTCTTTAAAAAAAGGTTTTACACTACATATTTATTTCCTCAGGGTATGTACTACTCCGAACTTTTTCTTTCATTAACTTTGTGTTGAAATGGAGTCTCTTATTATAAAGCCTTGGAACGTCATGGAATGATCAGGTTAAACATGAAATAAACATCATGGAAGGAATAAACATCATGGTTGAATGGTAAAAAAATTCTGCTGTTTAGGCTTTTCTTTACTTTGGGTTTTACACATCTTACTTTTATCTCAACACGTGTTTTGTGTACATCTTTAACTCTGAAATCTCTCCCCTTCACTGTGCCAGTAATTTCTATTGCTTCTCAATAATTTCACTATTTTTTCCTCACCAATAAAATTGAACAAGAATAGAATGGGTGACATTTTACTTGTTCACAACATAAAAATAATTTTGAAAGATTTCGTTTTCTCATGGACTGACAAAAGTGTTGTATTGAGATCTTGGACAGTTCTTACTTAACTACACTTTCTTTCTTTTCTACTATATTCAGTGTAGAAGGTTTGTGTACCAGTATCGGAAAGCTTACTTACCAGAACTGGTACGTGTAACATAGTTTGAGAAACCCTATCTTAATTTTTTTGCATGGAATCTCAACTTAGGTGGTTCTGAAGGTGGTTCTGGTGAGGTGGTTCTGAAATGACCTGCTCAACAACGCAAAACTTTCTGACTCATTTTTAAACACAAAGGCATTAAATGGTCAGGTCTGACTATTGAAACAATTTAGAATTCAAATAAGTTTTCCATTCTTTTAAACAATAAATTAGTTATTGAGTTAGCAATTCATGTCCCATGACAACACATTTTTTTCCTTTCTCGTGCTGAAGCATCGGGCATTTGGTTCAAAGCACCCATTTTGACAATATTTTGTGAAAGATCTTCTGCCTTTACCAAAATATGGAAAATGTCTTTCGATTTTACAAAATTTCTGAATAAGAACACCTGCCTATTTCATGAGTTTCCGAACAAAAATGAATGAAAAAATAGGTCCTTAAGTAGCCAGTTTGGAATTGAAAAATTTGACTGAATTGAAAACTTAAAAATTTCATTGTTTACATTACAAATGATAATTTTAAAGTTGACTCATTGACTGTAATTAAAATCTTCAAATTTAGTTTGAAACTTTCATTTCTTTTATGATATGTAAATCTATATTATAATCAAGTTACATATTTTTCAATTTCAACATTTAGGTGAAAAGATAACTGCTAAAAGCAAAAAAGTGAGCCTGTTCGAAACTCCTTATGGAAAGTCATATTTTTGTCCTGCCCAGGAAGTGATTCTCCTCTACAGTGATGACGAGAAGCACGTGGCTACTGTTCGGCTGAAGGAGATACACGTGCAACCCTATGATGTTGAGGATGGAAAGTTTTCTTCAAGTAAGGATTTGTGGAGTTATTTACTGCGAAGTCATTAAGCTGTTACTCAAACCTAACTTACTAGTTTCAAATCAAGTTATTCATTTGTTTAAATTCCAAGGATTGTTGTCCAATCTTTTGAATTTCATGTCCTTTTTAGAATCAATTTCTAAAAAAGGGGTGGTAAATTGCCTAATATTCTTTATTGTTGCCATTGTACATGAGTTGCAGCAATAATAGATTTAATGATGTGCCAAACAATGCATACCAAAAAGTGCCATTTGTTGCAAAGCTGCAACAATGAAATATTTTAAACAGTATAAAGTAGAAAATATAAATAAAAAATAAAGAGAGTAATATAATGATCATAAAAAAACACGCTTTAATCAATTAATAGTTTTTTATTAATTAAATTATGATTATATGATCATAATGAACAGAGGAAAGTATATTCAACTAGGTAAATTATATCTAATGGTTGGAGTATCATAGTTGAGATTTTTCCAACAGAGCGAAAATATGCCGGGACCAGGTTCGAGTCCTGGTCCTGACATATTTTTGCTCTGTTGGAAAAATCTCAACTATGATACTCCAACCATTAGATATGATTATATGTTTAGAAATCCTAAAAAAATAGTTTAAATAATGTTTTTTTTCTTCTTTCTAAATGCCATATCTCATAAAAGAAACAGAGCAAAAATTATATATTTTTTAAATAAATTCACCAACTCTCATTTTCTAGCAAGCGTTAAAAAAAGTGATGAATTTTCCATAATCAAGTTCGGTGGCCAAGCGACATTAATGTATTTTAATGAAAAGTGTTTTGGGAAAAATCATAAATTACCATCATAAAATGAGGCGTGATTTTCAAGATAAACACTGAATGCTTATAAAAGAATGGGTTTTTTTTTAACTATTTTTACTTTTCTGCTTATTTTTCTTCAAAGTATTTTCTTCAAAGAAATTACATTAAATGTTCTTTTTTGAACCTTGTTTTGTAAATAGATGTTCCTGTGTGACAGGCTCGACAGAGACATTTTTTTTTTTTTTAAATTTCTGAATGTTTTCTTGAACGCTACTTTCCTGCATTTTCAACATGATCATTTGTGTTACTCCCAACTCCCACTGGTCATGAACTTGGCTATCAGTGCATTTATTGCCTTCCTGTGTGGTTTCAATTTTTTACACTTTGAATGATGATTGACTATATGAATTGGGATAGAAAAGTTGTGACACATGAGTGAAAGCAGTGGTGGTACTTATAGAACTGAGAATTAAGTCTTGAAATATTTAATTTTAGATATGTTTCTTTTATTATTATTATCTGTAAACATAGCCTGTTTTACTTTGAAAAGTATTGCCTTTGTATGTCTCATGAAAAGTATGTTTATTTATGCTTAAAAGAATAAATTTATATTTTTGAACAGGCTATTAAATAATTTCATAAATGTTATTTACAATTTTTCCGCGATTACTACCATCAAGGTTTTCTTTCTTCTTTTTTTTTTTCTGTAGCTTGCATTGCATTACTTGTTAGTTAGGACCCTTGCCCAGATGAACTGGATGTAAGGCTGACTATTGGAGAATGTTATGGGCAAACATTAAATTTTGTAGAATTGACTGTCCTCTCCTTGGGTGATTTGTTACAAAGTGAATGATGTGAAGCAAATAAATTGCCTCACCTTTTGAATAACAATCAATATTATAGGTATGCTTTGAAAGTGAAGAGAGAGAAGAGGAAGATTTTCCAAAAAAACAAGTAGTAAAACAGCTTTCAAAGCACAAATAAAAATAATTCCATCTTCAGTGTTAAATGAAAACGGGAGGGAGGAAAAAACAGCAGAAGCAGTCTACTTGCTGTCCAGAAGAAAGAACAGTGTTGCCTCTGTCCTTGCAATGTTATTCTTTCAGCAAAATATCACAGGGACATAGCAGCCAGCTGGAAAATTAGATAGCTACAGAAACATTGATATAAAGGTGACATTCTGGAGATAAAATGTGAAGTAATACAGAATAGTGTGTGTATCGACATTTTCTGACATCCTTATCTTTTCTTATAATCATGGAGTTGTGGACTTTGTCTCAATGCTGACCATGTTAAGGCTCCTATACACAAACCTGTCTTATGGAATCCGTTTACATCTTGAAATGATTGGAAAGTGATGCAGGATATGAACTTGTCAAAATTGAAATTTGTATCAGTGCAATTAATTCAGAAAGTTTAAATGGCCCCCTACAACCTATGCTTGCCAACTGCTGTGCAGACACCACACACTCTGTTTCAAAAAAGATTGAACTATAATTAAAGGATCAGTGGCGATTTTCTGCAATTGGGTTTCCATTCATTTCTCTTTGACAAGGGATTTTAAGGCCGAATCAACACTGCTGTCACAATAGCTAACAGCTGTTTTCAAGATTGATTAAACTAGAGCAATTATACATTTGAAAAACAGTTTGTATAAAATGTCTAAGTAAACAATGTTACTGTCTCATGGAATTTTATAACAACGCTATAAAAGATTGTTTTAAATAAGATATTTTGAATGTATTGTTTTCACCAAAGTTTCCTCTCTTTTTTTTAGTATTCAGTGAAAATATATTTTTTTATAATTGAAAGGAAATATTATTGATGCAGTTTTCAAATTTCTCACAATAGGTGAAGAGACTTTTACAAAATAAATAAATCTCGTGTAAACATATTTTTAAATTGAAACTGTTTAGAAATATTATTATTTGACCATTTTAAAATAGGACCTTTTCCTCTTTTACTGCTTTTAACATGAATAATTTAATTATTATTTTAAAGTTTTATTTCTCTTTTTTTAATATTCATGTGTAAGCCCATTTTTTTTTATGTTATTTTTCCCATAGACTGTTTTCAACATGCGATCATTTAATTATTATTTTGAAGTTTTATTCCTGTTTTTAATAGTGACATGTTAATACATTTTTTAATTGGAAGGGTATATTATTATTTGCACTGTTTTCCAAAGTAGCAACAATATATAAACAAGTGGGTAAGTGTGATCGAAGATTGCTCAAAGGGTTTCGTTTAATATTCCTTTCAAAACACTTTATCCTTTCTTTAAGAAATCCAAATAAATTTCATTTAGCAACCAAAAAAAAAAGTCATGTTTTTTATAAAGTAAAAATTTACCGGTCTATTTTTCTCATTTTTTCGAATATCTAAATCAGCCCAATAGCAGGGGAAGCCTGTTATTATATTCTGTCATAATAATATCTGTCATGCGGACTCAATGCAACATTTAAAAAAAAAAAAAAAAAAATTCAAAATTAAACATGTTGGACACCTTCAAAATGTTAAAATAGGCGAATATTTCCATAATCGGATTTTATCACGATTCAATATTTTTCTCAAACTCATCTATTTACTATTCTCTATGACTCATATGGATACTCACTTTGTATTATTCTCAAACATCTGAAAAATTTGTTAAACTTCCAATAGGACATGAGATTTTTTTTTTAATTCTCTAATGACGTGATATTAATCTGCTTTGTGTACATACACATACTCATACTCCTTGTATTATTGAGAAATCTTTGAAAATTTCCGCTTTATGACCACTATGACGCCAATCATTTTTATTTCATATTAATCTTTTTTTCAATGGGTGAAACTTTTTATTTCATTTTTCATGTGGGAATCGTCTGATAGAAAATTAATTATTGTAGAAAGAATTTCATCGTGGATTTTTAATTTTTGGCATCTGCTATAACGAAAAATGTTTCAATTGAATAGGAAAAGGCTGTTAGAATTTTGGTTTTTTATCTCTATTTATTAAAATAGTACGAATTTTTCAATTTTTAATATTTTGAGCTCTTCATAGCTGGTAATCAGCTATAGACACAAAGTTTCACTCTGTAAGTTACATAGTTTCTGAGAATAGCTCTGTGACAGACAGACAACAGAGCGGGAGTAATAGGGTTTCGTGAGATGAACGAAACCCTAAACAAAAAAAATGGCCTTTTCAAAATATGAAATAAATTTCAATTGAAATGTTGAAAAATTTTTAAAAAGCCCCACCAAAAATGAGTCCAATTAAAAAAATAATTGCACACTGCAAGCTTGTCAAGTATGTCTGCAATGAATTAAAACAACTTTTTCCATGCCAAAAAATGTAAATATAATGTTGTAATGTTTCAAAATCAACTTTGTAGGTTTTTAAAGAATTTTTTAAACTTTTTTCAATATTTTATAATGAGTATTAACTAATTTGTATTTTTAACTGCTTTTTTTAAAAAACCTTCTACGTTAATAGTTCGATAAGGGGGTCTCAAAAATTTCATTTTCAGAAAGTTGTGCTGCTGTAAAATAAAAAAAAAAAATGATTTTAACAGAAAAATTTTATTAATTCTCAAACTTTGTAATATAATGTACCAAAAGTGATTCCCTTGTTAGATTTAAAAACTGTCTGCATCAGAGTATTTTTTGAACATTTTATTACCAATACTACCAATTTTCATATTTTTATCTGCAACAGTTAATATTAGCTGAGAAAGACGTCTAGTCACAAAAAAAAAATTCATTTACAGCTGGGGCAGCATTAGTTACTTTTTTTTTTTTTTAGAATACAGAGATTGATATCAAGCTCTGGGTTAGACGATAGTTCAGAATATCTAGGAGCCAGCATGTTATTATGTATTAAGTTTGATATTGAGTTTCTAGTTTTTATACAACTTCAGATAGATAATATTACACCAAACACCACTGTAAAATAGATTTCACTACTCAACTAACAAAAGCATGGTATACAACCTGGGCAATGGTCCATATTTCTCCATTCTACATGCAACAAGACAGGTTCAAGTAGCTGTATCTGTTACTAGGGATGCACCCAAATTTGACCATAGTATGGAAGAGCCGTACTCAGCGAGTTTTTCTCGCAGGCCGCAAACACATGTTTGCGACGTTAGGCGGGCCGCAACATTCTTAACAGAAAAGTAAATAAAGGGTAATTAAAATAATAGCTAACAAAAGTAGTATAACAAAGCAATATAAGGATTAAAAGTGGGATTAAAAGTTTGTCGCAGAAGAAGTGTTACCAAAAATTTTTAACACTATCATTTCCAAAAAATGAACTTCGTAGTAGATTTCTATTATATATTTTAGGCCGTAAAATTCGTTGTTTGGAAATAGTAGTGTACAAAATGTTTGATGCCAATTTTTTTATGAGACAAACGTTCAACATTTAAAAGCAGTATTAGCTGTATAATAAGTATAAAACGTTAAAATATAACAATGCAAAATCGTTAAGTTCTAAACAAAAAAAGAATGAGATTTTCTCTAATAAACCAATCTTTTGCCCTCAATTCAAACGCTTTATTTTCTTTTAATTGTACAAATATATAGCGTAAAATCTAATTAATTTGGAACAATGTTTGATTAGTGTTGAAGATAAAGAAATGTAAACAACACGATAGCATAAATAAGACTAAATGTAAAAGGAAATTTTCACTACAAACAGCATTTAAGATGTTTTTAATCAATTATAAATAACAGGACAGATTTTGTCTTCCCATGAAAATATATAAAACAAGTTTTAAATATCTTTTCTGCACATCTCAAGTAATTTTATCCAAATACCTTTCCTGAGTATTGAGTATGGCTGGTATGGAATATCAAAAGATTCAGCCAAACCAAAAACTTTTAAAACCTTGCATGACTTCTACTTTTAACTGTTAACGAATGAAGATATTCAGAATAATTAGAAATAGAATCCTATTTAAAAATAAAAGAGACATTATTTATTGGCTGTTTGCAAAAGTAACAATTAAGAAAGTTAACTATTAATGACGACATTCATAGGAACTAATGATGTACAAAAGTTCCTGAATAGTGTTTGGTAAATAATCTGTTTCTTGCCATTTTCACAAACAAAATGGAACACACTTTCACGGGTTCAGGATCAAGACACACAATTTTTGTGTCAAAGCTGAACTTGGATTTTTGTTTGTAGCTTTAGTAATAATGAAGATAGACAGACTTCTTGTAAAATAGGAAAAAGACATTTCAAAATTCAGTCACTTCCATACAAAATAGAATGAGAATTCTGCTAAAGTATCTTCATCGTGAGTGTTAAAGGTGAGCGGAAATTCGGGTTCAGCTGATTGAATAAGTGGATTGACAAAAAAGTGTTTTTTACTGCATTATCTCCCCTGAAAGTTTGTTCCAAAATTTTAGATGTTTCCAATATCGAAAAATAATGTCTCACTCCAGACAGTACTCTCTGGCACATCTAAAAACTTCCTTGCTAAATCAAAAGGAGCAGAAAAATTATTCTTGCTGAGTTCCCGCCACCATTTGAATATAAATATTTTTATTTTACTTTCCTGACAATTGAACACTCTATAAAATTACTAACACTTAACTTACTAAAAAGACTGATTACTTAACTTACTAAAATGACTTCAATCGTAAAATATTTGTTTTAAAATATGAGAAAATTTTATTCATTTAGTTTAATTCGCAGAAGAAGCCATAAAGTTTTATTAAATAAAAAGGTTTTAACACTGTTATCATTTTAAATAATTCAAAACATAGGTTTTTTTTTTTTTTTTTTTTATGTATGAAGTTTACTTGTGTTGCATTTTTATTAAATAAAAAAGTTTTAAGACTGTCCTCATTTTAAATAATTCAAAGCATAGATTTCTTTTTTTTTTTTTTAAGTGTGAAGTTTACTTGTGAAAAGGTCTTTTTCATCAAAATTTCATTTTTTTTTTCATATTTGTGTTATAGGATGTAAAATTGTTTTAAAAGTTACCATTTTAATACCTTTAAACGCTGAAATAAAAGAATATTTGATATTTGGTTGAACCGTGTGCCAAATATTTGGTATTTGGCCAAAGCCACTATTCAGTGTATCTCTATTTGTTACATTATACAATATTTTTTTGTCAATATCATGCCTTCATTACCTTTCAATGGTAATTACACAAAACTCAAAGGGCTTTGCAAATACTAATCAAATTACAAATCAATTACAAATACTAATCAGACTAATTTCAGACAAATGGCAACACTTAAGGCTGCTCGTCACTGAACTTCCTGATTCCCCTTGCTCATTTGAAAATAATCTCCTCAGGAAATTAATATTTTTGACTTATTTTTTCTGTGTACACTTCTTGAAAGATGTCTCTTTTTCTTATTTGTCAAAATATTTTTAAAGTATGTGCTTAATTTATAATTTTATGTGTTAAAATCTTAGCAAAACTGAGTAAGACTTCACATAATATAGTATATATTTTAGAAAAAATTTGACAACTAAGAAAAAGAGACATCCTTCAAGAAGTGTACACAGAAAACAGAAGTCAAAAATATTAATTGTCCGAGGAGATGTTTTAAAAATAGGAATGCATCCTACGTCCATAGGATTAACTTGAGAGCGAGGGGAATTGGGAAGTTCACTGACAAACAGCCTTAAAAAAAATTTCTGGTTCAAAGTCTTTAATGGATACCAATGTGCTTAACGCTCTTCATCACTGTTAAACCTATGGGTGTAGGATCCATCCGTATTTTTAAAATATCTCCTCAGGACAATTAATGTTTTTAACTTTTTTTTTTTTTTTCTGTGTATTCTCTTTTTTTTTCTTGGTTGTCAAAATATTTCTAAAATATTTTATGTGAGGTGTTAAAATCTTACTCAGTTTTGCTATGATTTTAAATTATAAATTTAGTCTCTATTCTAGAAGTATTTTGACAACTATGAAAAAAAAAGAGAGAGACACCCTTCAATAAGAATACACAGAAAAACAAAAAAAAGTCAAAAACATTCATTTACTGAGGAGATATTTTAAAAATACGAATTCATCCTAAGCCCATAGGTTTAACGTGAGGAATTTGAAATCTCACTGATGAAGAGCTTGTTAAGCACTCTATATAAACCAGAGATACTAAATACAAATATGAAAAATTCAGGTGCTCATTACAATTTTTTTGATACCATGGTAACCTGGCTTTGTCTATTCTTCATAATGTCTTTTCTTTTCCATTCCATTCCACTGAGACTTCAGTTTTCATTGTATAAAAACCAATGGAATGTTATAGATGCCTATTTGCCGTATCATGCTGTTTCTCAGATTGCCCAATTTAGACATGGGCCACATAGACTTGGTCTAGTGAAGAAAGTTTTAACAGTTGGTAAAATTTTAAATGCAGGATCTTACTAGCAGAAGTTTTCTTTCCCCCATTTCCTCTGATATCAAAGGGACTTTTAAGAAATGTAAATATGGAAGACAATCCCCCAGAACATTTTTTTTATTGCAGTTAGGCGCATTCATTTGAAGTTTTTCTTATTAGAGAAAAGTATTCACCGCCACTGCAAAATTTTAATTTAAAATTTCTTCAGTATTTATTCATTAGCGCAAAGCTTTGCTGCCACTGCTACGATAATTTCTGCTCAGAGAGGGTTTTTTTTTTCACCCTGTGAGAATTAAAACCATTTCAGGGCCTCTCTATCTAAACGTACTTGTTGTTTTAAATTGACTTAAACTGAACTTTGATGAATTAAAAAGAGGAAGGAATGTCTTCCTCAAGCATCACCCTGAAAGTTTTAGATTTTCAAAAAGTAATAATTGTGTTAGCCTATTAAAATGGTAAACTTTTACATATATATACAGTAATACCTCGGTTTTTGTTGACTTCGGTTATCATCGGTTTCGGTTTTCGTCAATTTTTTCCGTGAAAAATTTGTTTTGGTATTCGTTGATTGCCTCAAATTTTGTTTATTTCCAGTGGTTTTTACTTTTTTTATCGCCGAATGTTTTCGGACAAATTATTGACGAAAACCGAGGTATCACTGTATATAATATATGTATAAGACATATAAACTTCTGGCAGCTGCCTAATCATGATGTATTTATGAGAAATAGGTGAGTAGTGCTTTAATGGGTTAATCTTATTTCAGTTCATCGCTGTAGTCAGGTGGTGATTGGAGGGCCTGACGAAGAACCTTTCGTTCAAGATGAGACCGTTCCTCTGGCAGTCGGCCTTACCCTGGCTCTCATCACTCTGCTGATACTGGTGGGATTTTCAGTCCACAGAGCCATCAATGCTGCCAAGGTGGATTATAACACCATGGAATAACTCCGCTTATTCTATCCTGTTATCAATTGGGAAAGATTGATTGAATGACGTGTTGTGTAAGGTATCAAGTTTCATTTGCAACTTATGCCTTATGCCCAGTGTGGTCCAACTGTTTTTTTCTTTCTTTCTTTCAATATAGTTAATTACCTCAATTTTTTCTTCAAGCACATTCTATTTGCATTTTTAAACGTGATATATTTTATAATGAATTTATTTCCTTTTGTAATTGAAACATCCAATTATATATTTACCTACCTTGACAGGAGAGAATTCAATTTCACATGCATAATTCTGAGTCACCTTTTCAAATAGGTGGTTGTTCTTTGTAATATTATTAGTAATTATATTATTGTTGTTGTGTGCTTCATAATTAAAAAATGGCATGAAGTCATTTGGAACTTGTAATGATCGGTTTTGAATGTCATATTTGTATAAAATGGACTATCCTTCGTTTGTATAAAATGGACTATCCTTCATCCAGTATATGGATACCTATCAGATCCTGATTATAAACAAGCTGGATGGAGCTCTGGGGCGAAAGGAGACCTTGATCCCATCACAAATTATGATAGTACTCAGTTGTCAATTTACGATGTTGAATATAGTTTTTAAAAAAAATAATAATTAATGTGTTCAATATCAATCTGCTTATTCTTTTAATTGAATCATTCAATAAATACATTTAAGATTTTTTTTTTTTTTTTAAGTTAAAAAAATTTAATTGGTAAAATTTTTATTTGAGGTACTGAATTGTGTAATAGTATATGCATTATTGATTAACACTGAAAATGGATTAATGCATATAAAATTAAAACATTTTCTTAATTAGAAATGGTATACAACATAGTTAGTATTGTTAGTATTTAATTGCATTAACAGTTCTCTGTTAATGTATATTAAAAGTGTGTCATTTAACTTTGAAAATGATTGAATTTTAACCCTTTGCACTCTGGGATATTTAGAAACCATCTATTGAATCCCCCCCCCCCTCTCATAGAAAAGATATTGGAATGGAAAGACTTCAATGGGTAACTCAGAGTTATGTAGAGGGAACTGGAAACTCCCTGACTTGTGCATTGTTTTTATACAGTGTTGATATTTTATGAATGGCTAATTGAGAGATATTTTAAATTATATTTGAATGAATTGAATTTTCTCCTTTAAGTTCTATTTATAAAAATTTTAAAGTAATGTTATGCAGGTTTCCCTCTTTTTTTTCTTTTTCTTACACGATCCTTTAATTAATATAGGAATAATTTTGATGATTGCACAAAGCACGGAATGAGTCATTTCATTTTTCCAGTCAAACATCACTGAGTTATTAGGAAAATGAAACAAAAATCTGACAAGACATGTAGCCAATAGTGCGACAGTCTGTTAGAGGTCCTCGGGATGCAGAATTGAATGGAAAAGCATATTTTTTTTAATGTTCCTCGATTGTCACTTATTAAATGCTAATAGAAGTTCGTGTTAATTAGTTAACGTTTATTTTAAAAGTTTCAAATTAAACTGTAATATATGTACTGCTTTCTAACACTAACACACCAAAAACAATATTGTAGTACATTGTTATAGTGCTTATTTATAGGTTGGGTTTTAAAAAAGTGGACTGTGGATCTATTTACAGTTGAATGTAGGTTTCAATGAGGACAGTAACATAGCATAAATGGCATTCATTTGAGGGGAACCTGGATGGCCCTTTTTATACTCCTTTATTGAATAAGTAGTTAGTTGTGATGAAAATGCGCTCACTCGGTAGCTAAAAGCTGCGAGAATGCGGGTATTTAGACTCGACTTTTGAATCTATTTATTCTTTGCTTTTAGTTAGATCCATTTGAATGTAGTTCAAACAAGTAGTGTTGGAGGAGCTGAGAGAGAAACAGCATTCACTGTAACCACAGATACTATTGCTTGTCTAAAAAGCAATCTCTGTCTCACGTGACTCTTGTCCATGTGCAACAGAAGTTTTCTATGCTTGAAAAAAAAAAAAAAAAAGACATCTTGTTGAATGTAACCGTAAATATTAAATGCCAAACTCCAAATTGTTAAGACTTTCTTTAATGTTCCTTGATTATGGAATTCCTCTGACAAGCCTTAAGAGCTACATGAATTAGAGATGGTATAAAGTTAAAATTATTTGTGTTATCACATTGAATTCAAATGTTTTTTTTTTTTTTTTTTCTAATAAATTATATACTTCTTATTCCAAAAGTGATATATTTTTGTTGTTGAATGTTTCTTTCTTGTTAGCAAATAAAGGGGGGAAAAAAGCACTCTAATTGCATTTCTTAACAAATTCCACTTGTCTAGAACAATAAAATACAAAATAAAGGACAATAAAATAAAATAAATCATTCACTTTTCAGCTTCTACTTGTTGGTAACCTATACCATCTCTTTTCTGTTTGTTTTTATTGTGTGAGATATTAAATAGGTGAAGATAAAAAATCAAAACAATGTAGATTTTTCTTTTATGTATTTATATATTTTTTTATACTTATTTGTATTTATTTATTATATTATATTTTATTATATAAAAATATTATAGTTATTATTTTATATTTTGTTATTTTTTTATTTTATATTTTATGTTATTTTTTTATTTATTTTGTTTATATTTATTTTTATGTATTTTTCTTTTATACAAATATTTATTTATATCTTTTATATATATAATATTCTCAAAGGAAGAAAATGTTTTATTTCCTAAATGTTCGTTTTTGATATTTTACATTTAAATGGAGATGAATGCTGTCTATTTAAAAGTGTGTCACCTAATTTATAAATTTTAAGGTAGTATCCTATTAGTTCTATTCCACAAAATGCATGAAATCGAAATTAATAAAATCATGATAGGATTAAAAATGTCTCTCCACATAACCCATAAGATTATAGACTACCAATTTTTGCTGAAAATTTAACTTAAACACTTTATTTCATGTCCTTCAAAATGTTACACACACTGAACATATAATTTAAAGTTGATTTCTGATAATGTAATCGCTTTATTGAATACGGTTTTACAAATTCTACTCAATCTAGTTGAGGTGAATCTATACGTTCTTCTTCTAGTTTTGGATGGTCGAATCTGTTTCTTTTTATATCGAATAGGAGGAATTGAATGTACCACTTATATAAGTCAATGTTAGCATAGTAGAATTTTATTCTGAATGTACATTTTCTCTGTGATCATTTTTTTAAAAACAAATTTTTATAACAAATAAGAAAAGCAAAAAAATAAAAAGTTTTAGTAATTGTATATGATTTAGGATTTAATATAATTATGTAGAATGAATGTTGGGCCACACTGCCTTATGTAAATATATCGAATTTTGTGTGGTAGGATTTCAACTCAGTGTTGCGTTCTTTTTTTTTTTTTCTTTTTTTTTTCTTTTTTTCCCAACCAATTACACTTTTTCAAATTTAATAGTAAAAACGTATACTCTCCATTAAGGTTTGTATGTTGACCGATCAATATATTTCTGTATTATTATTATTATTTTAAACGGATAGCATACAATTTGAAAAGAACATAATTAAAAGTTTGTATGAAATATACTAATGTAGGAATGTGTTTTAGTGTTTTAAAATGTAAACACTTTCTCTGTTAATGTAGTTAATAAATTATAATTTTTGATTTTTTTTTTTTTTAACTTGGTTCAAAATATTTTTGCAGCAGTATTTGTATTATTTAAAAAAGATACTTTGTATTCATGGGTTATCCCCAGTTGCATTTAGTATTTCATTTTTACATTTTGTATTCAGTTCTGAAGATTTTTTAAAAGTAATTAGTTTTGCCATTAAACATGCGTGGGAAATAAATCAATAAAAATCTGAATATTTAATCATTTAAATGGCAACATGAAACAAATTTCTGTGAGTGTATTCCTTTTCTCATGTATGATTTTTTTTAAAATAGGTGGAAAATTATTTTGCACCTAAATATCATTCAAATTTAAAAAATCATTTATTGCAAACTGAACCCCAATTAATGCTTACAAGTAATAAAAAACGATTAGTATTAGTTAAACAGTTTTTCAATAATTTAATCATGGGATACATTAATAGAAAATAGAAAATGGAGAAAACATTTTTGCTTCCATTTTGTGTTTAGATTCAGTAGTCAAAGTGTCATTTCTTAAAATAAAATAAAATCAAAATAGGTTTGCATTTCTCAGTTGAAAAAACAACCATCTATCTACATGCCAAGATTTTATTTTATTTTTTCCCTTAAAATGGGAAGTCAAAAAATTCTCAATAATGCAGGCATGAAAGTTTTCAACATTTTTGAGAAAATCTGCTTTTTTTTTTTTTTTTTTTTTTTTTTTTTTTTTTTTTTTTTTTAATGCATTTCTGGCTAATTTTTAAATTAGTGTAAAACTGTTAAGAAATCATGATAATTTTGTATTCACACAGAATTCAGTTTTTTTTTTTTTTTTTGCATAGCTTGCACTCCAATCTTACAAAATTTATAAATATATTTATAATTTATGTACTTAAGATAATATTTTACATCTGTTATTTAAGCAAATACTTTAATGGTTTTATGCTACTGAAATAACAATTTTGGTTGAACTATTAAACAAATTGAATTATCTGTTTTCTTTTTGACATTTAGCAAGTATCATTGCACTTCATTAGGAAGAACAACTATGTTTACTGTCACTTTCACGGTTTCTATGCTTATTTTGTTGGTGAGAAAATGTAACTGAAGATAAGCAATGAGCCAAAAACTATTACTTGTTGATTTTTTTTTTTTTTAAATCCAGTATCTACAATTAAATCCTCTAGATTTTGAAAATTTTTAAATGTATGCTAAGTAATTTGAATTCCTATAGTATTTATTTTTTAAAAGTCTATGATCTAAAAAATGATGTAAATTACTTTAAATAAAAGTTTGTTGTTAAAAAATGTTTTTGTATTTTTTTAAGTATTTATATTATATTAAATATTGATAATCAAATATTGACAATCAATATATTGATATAGAGTCAATGTTAAAAAAATGTACAACAAGTTTTTATAATTCATTTAATTGGACTTATGCATTTGCTAAGTTAACCCATTTGTTCTGAGAATTATTTCTTTAGATTCTTTGCAACTTTAAACACAACTTTACTTTGTCATTGATTATTAATGCCAGAGAACCTATTTATTGTTGAGTGGTGGGTTGTTGTTTTTTGGCACTGTGAAACAGCCCTGTCCAATGGAGTGAAAGTTCATCTAATGACTACTCATTCGACTTTATGCAAAAAACAAAAACTAAATGATAATAGTGGATAGTTTTAGTTGACAAAATCAACTGGTGTTGCTTTTACATTCTATGTGTCTGACATAACTGCAAACAACAAGGTTAATACAGTTTTCATACAGCTTTTGAGTACCACTACTTTCAAATAGTAATCTATGTATGTAAATTGTTACCTTCTTTAAATAAGAAAAATATTACTTTTTACATTTTGAGATGTATTAGTTTTAGATGGGGGTTAGTTGTTAGAAAACAAAACAATTTTTTTATTCTTCTTTATCATGGTAATATTCAATTTCTCGAATAAAACTGCTGCAGCCATGACAGATGAAAGAAAATCTCTAAGAGTGTCAAATCTGATAAGATGAACAGTGTTACCATCAGAGCTATGGTGGAGGAGGATAAATGTTGTATGCCTTATGAATTTTTTTTTTTTAATAAACTCTGTATAGATATTTCTCAAGTAAAGTGTCCGTACTCGCCATCACAATGGTTCCCAAACTGTATGCTTATGCAACCCCCCTTGGAACTAGAATTTTTTTATTATTGAGCTATCTAATATTTAGATGTTTAGGACCTTTTGTATAAATTAACCTATGAAACAAATAGAAAGCTACAAAGCATAAATACTACGAAGATAGTGATAGGTTATCCTAAATTGAAAATAGAATAAACTCTTCTTTTACTATGTTATGAAAAATCTGTTTATAAAATCAATATAAGTAGAAGATCTTTATAATGCAAACCAAAAAACGTGAGGTTGTGTATATTAGAGAATTTTGCGTTCTATAGATCACATCTCACGCATCTCACACATAAACATGAACCCATCCATATGCAGTAGAAGATCTTTATATAGCATTCCTTGGGATCAGAAAATGTGGTGATTATAAATTTTTGCATACTATAGATCCATTTGACACCATTATTAGATTACCTTATAAACAGGATCCCCAATCATTATGTTACTGATTTCCAAAATGTTTTAATTGAATCATAGCAAATGTTTCATTAAAACACTCTGAATGAACGCGATAAAGATGAAATAATATCTGAAAAGGAGTCTCCTAGAGGGCAGCCCTATTTCTACGGGTATGGATGCCAGGCGCTTCTTCATTCCGAAATTCATTGTTTACCTCTGAGAAGTTGTGCGTTATAGAGAGCATTAATGTAAAATTGTTTTATAAAGATCTACTATATTATAAAAATACCTTCTCAATAACTATCTCTATACCTTGTGTATCTATAGCTTGTGTATATTCACCACTGGTCAATCCCATTCCTCCTATTAGAACAAGAAAATCCTTAGCATGCATGCATCTAAAACCACTTTATGATACTACAGCAAATGGGCCAGTTTTTGTCTATTCTGTGAACAGATGGCAGCCAACAATAATTTAAATTTTCTTAAAGATAGGCTATCATGACACTTTAAATGTTATGAGAATAGAAATAATCCCAAACAGACTACGATTTCTGAGCAAACAGGGTGATCAGCTGGTCAGAAGTAAAGGGGACGAGTACAAGAACAGGGAAGACACCCCTTAGAACTTGTAATCGAGTGATAAAATGTTTTGAATAAGGTGGAGGTGTTGAGTGAGGGGCCTGATGATCCAAAAAAGGCACATGAAGCACAAATTTCCTCTCTGTAATTGAATATAATTACAAAATATCATATATAAATTCATATACTGTTATGTTTTCATATGCATTTTTTTATAACATTTGGCAAATAATCTCATTTTCTTAAGCGGGAATTGCCCAAAACTTTTTTAAAAAAAACGCCGGATCTTTTAAAACGATATTTTTAAAGTCACATAATCAGAGTTGCAGCCAATAGCGTATTTTAGCAAGCGTAGTTTAACGCAAATTTAATTTAATTTTTGCAACATTTTCTTTGTGACAAATATCTAAATAAAATATTAAAAAATAAAATATTAAATATTGAAATATTAAATCAAATATTTAATATTTGAATTAAAAAAATTTCCTTTGTTTATTTGTATAACTATTTATAGAAACTCGTATACTTCAAACCACATTAATAACATGCTTTGCTACAAACGTGTCTACCAGTCTAACTACTCGTATGCCTTAGCTGTGTCTCTCTCCGAACTCATCTGTCTACTGTCTCTCTACTCTTCTGTATACCCGTCTCAGTATCCGTCTGTCTTTCTACCCGACTCTTTAATCGTATCTCTACCTGTCTCGCTTCCCGTTACACTACCCGTCTATCAACACGTCTGTCTGTCTATATACCCCTCTCTCTACCCATCTGTCAAGTCGTCTCTGTACTCGTCTCTCTATCTACCACGCTACCCGTCTCCCTACCCATCTCACTACCCCTCTGTCAACCCTTTTTTTCACCTGCCTCGCTACCCGTCTGTCTATTCGTTTCGCTACCCGTTAGCTTATCTCTGTCGCTATCCGTCTCTCTACCCGTCTGTCTACCCGTTTGCTTACACGTCTATCTATCTCTCACCAACTCTTCCCAATATTTAAACAATTTAGTAAACTTAAGCCGTTTATCTGTTATTAAATGCAAACAGGAATAATTTATCTAAAGAGTGTAATCATATGCAATTTTTTTAAATACATACATAAACCAGCATAATAATTCACCAGTTTTATTTTCATAGTAATTTATGTCATTTGACAGTAAATCTCAACTTCTTCAACCCGAACTGCGTCAAGCTTTTTAATAAAGCCCCAAGGTCCGTATAACTGGGAAGGGGAATTGTCCTCAGGGCTATTAGATACATGTTATTAAGTTAAGTGAAAGTTTCGTAATCGGGTTTGCAGCCAATTTCTTATGTCAGAAAGCGTGGCTTCACGCCATTTTAAATTCATTTCTCTAACTTTCTTTTTCTTTTTTTGGTGGGTGGTTGGGGGAGGGGAGGGTTCCAAATATATACACTTAAATTCAAACTTTTGCCCCCATGTTAATATTAGTGTTGTTTGTATTATCAATAAATACTTTGTTGATCGAGCTTCATTCGAAACAAATGTAAAAGACTTCTACAGTTTTTATTTTCTAGTAGAAAGTTCCGTAATCGTGCCCTAAGCTAATCGGGGAATTTAATATCATTATTGTTTCTAACTCTTATAGAGTTAAAACAATATTGTTGCTAGCATTACTCTTGTTTGTGACCAACCTCTTCTGTGTATCTGAATGGGAAAAAGTTCCGTATCATGTACTGGTTGGTGCCAAAGGCAGTTTTAGAATCTTACCAAATTTTTCTAGAGAGCGGAAAAACATGTTTTTTAAAATATTTACAAATATACGTTTATTAAACCATGTTTTTGAGCCATTTAAAAAAATTAAGTACGGTGCTAAATTAAAATTTTATTGCCATTTTCGATATTTTAATAAGAAATGAAAATACATAACAAACAAATTTAACAAAACTAAGCCATTTTTGGGTACTTCTCTATTATCCCGTCGACCACTTTTCATAACAAAAAAACTATCGCCAAACTGTAAGATTAAACGCAAAAAATACAGTCCCATTTACTTGATGCCAGAAGCATTCTACGTATTTGTTATGCCATCAAGTGGTTTTTAATTCGACATTTGCGTGTATTTTTCATTATGTTTTACTGATTTATTAGTTATTTCATTCATTAAAATAACAATTGTGTCCTTAAATTCTTATATTTTATTTATTTTGATATTTCAATGGCAACGTTCTCCCGTTTATTTAGCGTTACAGTTTGGCGATAGTTTTTTGTTATGAAAAGTGGTCGACGGGATAATAGAGAAGTACCCATTTTTGTGATAAATAATTGTTATTGCCAGGGGGGCAAATTGTAAACAATTAATAAGCGAACTAAACAAATTACCGGAAATAACTTGTGGGAATCTCAGGAAAGAAATATCTGATATAAATAGCATTTAAAATCTTAAAATGGAGAAGTGGTCCGTATAAAAATGCAAAACATTATACACCTGATATAAGAATTTTTTAATTCTTTTATATTTCCGAAAGCACAGATAAAAGGGTAAAAGTCCCGGCACAGATGCCATATACTCACCACGTTGGCGCGATTTTTCCCCCGCCCCTTTGGCGAGAACTGTTTGTTGTGTTTGTTTACTTTTATTTTTTATTTTAATTCTATAGATTATTTTTATATGTATATCAATATTAATTTAGGCACAGATGTCATATACGCACCAGATTGGTGCGATTTTTCCCCCGCCAATTTGGCGAAAACTTTGTTTTTGAATATTAGTTACAAATACCATACAATAATAGCACGTAATATTTTATTTCAATATAAAAATAAATAACGTAATAAATGAAATAGCTCCTATTATTCAAAAATGGGAAATAAAAATAAATAAATGATAGTTTGATATAAATAAATATTGATATATATAATAAAAACAATTTATAGAATTAAAATAAAAAATAAAAGTTAATAAACAACAATTGAAACAAAATAACCGGGTTACAATGTGAGGCATAAAATTGCCATTTTGTTGCAATCGCTCCAATGTGGTGCGTATATGACATCCGCGCCTTTATTTATATCAAACTATTATTTATTTATTTTTATTTCCTTTTTTAAAATAATAGAAGCTGTTTCATTTATTACGTTATTTTATTTTTATATTGAAATAAAAAAATCACGTGTACTATTTGTTACACTATTTGTAACTAATATTCAAAAACAAAGTTTTCCCCAAGCTGGTGGAGGGAAAAATCGCTCCAACATGGTGCATATATGACATCTGTGCCTTGTTTCATTTCACATAGAGGTACTGCTCTATTATCCCGTCGACCACTTTTCATAACAAAAAACTATCGCCAAACTGTTAGATTAAACGCCAAAAATGCAGTCCCATTTACTTGATATCAGAAGCATTATACGTGTTTGTTACGTCATCAACATCAAGTGGTTTTTAACGCGACATTTGCGTGTATTTTTCATTATGTTTTACTCATTTATTAGTTATTTCATTCATTAAAATAACAATTGTGTCCTTAAATTCTTATATTTTATTTATTTATTTATTTTGATATTTCAATGACAACGTTCTCCCGTTTATTTGGCGATAGTTTTTTGTTATGAAATATTATTCTCATTACATCTTCATATTGCATTCATTTCATTTAAATATAAATCTTTCGCTGATTTCATTTGAAATACATACATTAAAAATACTCGTCTTTCACTCATTTAATTTAAAATACACGCCTTTCACTAATTCCATTTAAAATACTAAAAAGGAAAAGAAAATAAGAAATAATGCCACAAATCGAATCAAAGAATTGTTCCTAACATACACACGCGAAATAAAAAAGCTGCTAATGGTGTGATTTACGCCAAATCTCTAATACTAATACTACTCTTACTAATCTCTAATACTTTTCAAACAGAAAAAATTCCAGATTGACTTTCCATTTTTATTAAATTGAAATATATTTTATTGTGCTGAATATTAGTGCTTGCATATTTTTTTGCTCCATGTACTCCATTAACTTTTCAATTCCGATTGTCTACGAAAATCTCCCGCCGGTGAAAATGACGTACGCACAAAATTTAGTGACGTATGTATTTTAATTGTGCTTTTTTGTCTATTTTTTTTAATATAACTTCCAAACGGTTTGACATACCTATTTATTCTTGGTAATAAATAGACGACGTTGTCACCTTTATAGGAACCTGCTGTAAAAATTTGAACAAAATCCGTTAAATATTTTTTGAGTTATGCTTGACGAAAGGTTTTAATATCCATCGTAGCTATATATGGGGCAAAGTAATACTGCGCTGTGTATGAGTCTTCGTTGCACTCAGACAATAAAGATGAACTCATGATATGTATTGATAATTCATCTCATTCATATATTGATAATGCATCTCATTGAATGCTCGAGTCAATGAGACTAACAAATATTGGAGGTTTGTTTTTCCCAACAAATTTTTCCCTCCCCCCCCCCCCCCCCCCCAAAAAAAAAATGATTTTAAGAAGAGAGAAGACTTTGAGAACGTATGAAATCCCTTAAAACATAGCAAATTAATTTGACTATTTTAACTTATGCGAAGAAAAAATCTGAATATTATTCATTTTTGCTGATTATCCAAAGAACTAAGCATTTAAATTCATTAAAGATTTGGAAGTAACATTAGCATTAAAAGTCGGTTCGATATATGACTTTGTCTTCTCCCAACAGCCTGAAGTTTGTTAAATTTAGTCTTAAGCTGCTCTTTATACAACGTTTATGATAACACAACATCTAAGCTTCATTAACTAATAATGATTATCTAATTACGATTAGATAATTGTTGCATCACTCTGGTTATATTTAACGCCAGTAACTGGAAAAGTCCTGTGCGCCACCAGAGTTTCCAAATTCTACATTTCATTTAGACCATGCGGGGTTTTTTTTTTTCTCCCCATTTTTAATGGAGGTTTAACATATTATACTATACAACGTTTAATATAACACTTACCAAAGTTATTTATCTTTTTTTTTTTTTTTTTTTGACAAAAATTTACATTTTTTCTCTTGCAAAGTTGTAATATATTGTGTTTATTATAATTTTACAACAGATGAAATTAATAAATTATTTTTGAAAACTTGACTGATTATTCCCACACCTATCAGAACACCTCCCTCAACCCATAGTTTGGGAACCACTGCTTTAGAATTAAACCCTGCTTAATAGGCTTGGACCTATCCATGTATATATATTTTTTTCTTTTCCAACTGTTAGATATCTAAAGGCTTAAAAAAATAAACACAGTTGAAATTACATATAAAGTGTGCTGTAGGCTAATTTTTTTTTTTTTGTAAGTAAAGCTTGATTTGACAAACATTTCTCTCTTGAGTTTTTTAAAAAATTCGTATAATATTTCCCTAATTTTTCATAACAAAACCATCCATTTAATAAAAATTTCTATGAAGAATTTGTATTGAAAACTAAATCTGTTATTACAGTACTTTGTCATATGTGAATCTTATTTATCTTTTTTTTTTTTTTTTTTTAATAACATCCGTTAGCAATGACCTAATCCTTATCTTGGTGCTTAAAGTGTTTAAGAAAATACATTTTAAAATTGTTTCTTATGCTAAACTATCTGTAGAAAGTATTTTTGTTTTCCTGTTTAGAAAGTTAATATACAGAGATATTAAAAGAGAAAAGAGAGGTGAAAAAAAAGAGGTATTTGAATAGAATTTGATTTAAAAGAGATATTTGTTTTACCCCTCTCAGTTTTTGCAACTTTTATGTTTTTTAAGCACTGTATAAGAAATCGCATAACAATTATCAGGATAGCATAAGGAAAAAACAGTTTTAACTAAAACTAGATTTGTTTAGCGTTATAGTATAAATGCATATCATTTCCTTACAACTAAGTTGCTGAAAAAAATTAATTACTTACGGGGGAGGGGGGGGGACACTAGTTGTGAAATCATCCATAAAACAGCTGATATAGATGTACTTTTTTTTTTCTAGGGAATTATTGGAGCAATTTCAATATTTTTTTTCTAGTTTTGTCAGTAGTTAAACAATAAATGGATCATTAGTGCAAATTTCCAAGGAGTCTTCCACCACTATTTTAGATCATAAAATTTCTATTTGTCAATATTAAAATCGCAGACTTTGTAGTATCATGTCCATTCATCACAGACATCTTTTTCTACAATTGAATAAGGAGAGAAATTCTACTGAAAAAAATTGGGGTAAAGTACTTCTTGGTATAGCAGTCCTCAAGGATGAATCGCCAAGCAACCCAGATGTATTGCAAATTTATAAAGCATATAGGGCATTGTAATCCTATATGATATATGTAACATTGTGTGACATACAGAGTCAAGTTACAGTCATATAAGAAGTATATATGGTATATAAGCCTTAAATATTACGTATATATTGATGTATAAGGCACATACATGAATGTTTGGATGCCTACATATCTTTGTGAAATTGCAACTGGCAACATTGGCATAATCGTAATGGCCACTATAACAAAGAAGTATTAACTGAACGCACCCTATGTTAGGTAAGGAAAAAATCCATGTAAAACAGCTTATATTGATGTACTTTTTTGTCAGGAACTGCTGAAGGAATTTCAATTCTATATATACATACCTTTTTTTTTTCAGTAGTTTTGACAGTGGCTAAACTATAAAAATTAATTAAATATGAAGACATATATATATTCATTTTAATCTATATTATTAATGTTCGGAAACGTCTGTCTGTGTGTCTGTACCTGGAAAAATTCTGCAACCGTAGCGAGTAGCGAAGCGCTTTTTGTTTAAAAAAATTCAGAAAAATCCCGGGATTGGTGATACTCAGTATCGAAGAAATCGGCCACCAATTAAGGGAGTTATTAATTAAGAAAGTCTCGAAAATTAGCGAAAATTGAACAATTTTTCCGAAAGAAATTCCTTCCTGCCTACTTTCAGACCTCGAGACGAGGCTAGCTTAACTCGCAACCGACCAATCAGCTTCCGTCTACTACCTAAACCCTGATATTTTTCCTTCCAGCTGGGGTAAAAATGGCGTTCTAGAAGATGTTTTGAGACAAACCGTCTGCTGAAGTAATAATAAAACAAAACATCTTTTTTTTTCTTTTTATAGTGGAAGTATTCCAGGTCTATCAAAAATTTTTGAAATATTACATTTATCAATTTGAAAACTATACATCCATCAGTAAATTTTCACAAGGATTCTAAATATGTAATTTTCGAATTTCTCCGATAATTAGGACGGAATTTACAATTATTGTTTTATTTAATTAGACCACTTAAAAAGATTTTATTTGGAAACACCTAATATCTCAGTCATATTTCATTAGCAGACATCACAGCGTTTATTCCTGGAGATAAAATAATTCCTTCTTAAAGGAACTGCGGTTTCTATAAGCTATATACAATTTTTAAAAATAATTAATTTTTGTATCTGAAGAGTACGCATCCTTGCTCAGAGTGGGCTAACATTTCAGAAATTCAAAAAATTTTCGAATTCGGCCCATAATTTTTGATTTTAGCAAAATCCAGCTTTTTGTTTAAAAAAAAAAAAGGAAATATCTGGGAATTTGCTATTTTATTTCAAATTATCTCGGGTCGTATGAGACCGGTCGCGACGCGATTTGGCTCATTTGACTCGATATCGATAGAGCTTACCGATTTTAGTTCATTTTTTCACCACCGGGGGCACGGTTTTTTCTCTTATCTATGGTCCGTTTCTATAACTCAGAAAGTATGTTTCGGATTTCCACCAAACTGATTCCAAACATTATAACTAAAGTAATAAGGACCCTCTATAACATTTTTTAAAGTTTCTGAGTTTATACCACTCTTTTCGAATAATAATATCAGATTTTATATTTAGATTTCATAATATCTCGAGTTCTACGAGTCCAATCGCAACGCAGTTTGGCTCATTCGACTCGATATCGATAGCGCTTACATATTTTAGTTCCAAGTTTCACAACCAGGGGGCGCTTCTGGAAATCGGGTTCTATGGGCCCGATTACGACGGGGTTTGGCTCTTTCGACTGGATTTCGATAGCTTTACAGTTTTCGGTCATGGTCGTATAGAACAGGTTGCACCTCCTGGTGGTAGAAAGTGTAATTAAAAGATTTTTCAGCCAACTCGGGTTCTATGGGTCACATCACGACGCGGTTTGGCTCAATCGACTCGACATCGATAGAGGATACTAGATCTTATCGATTTTAATTCGTTTTTTCACCACCAGGGGACGTTTTATAATATCTGTTTCTATGGCCCGGATCACGGCGGGGTATGGCTCATTCGACTCAACGTCGATAGGGGATACTACAGCTTATCGATTTTTGCTCCGAGTCTCACCACCAGGGGGCGCTTTCCTATCTCTGTTTGTATGGGAAGGATCACGACGGGGTATGGCTCATTCGACTCGACATCGATAGAGCTCCGCACCTGGCTGCCATCCAGGAGAAGGCGTTTAAGGTGTTGAATAAAATGAACCGTCTCTCAGGAGCCACATGGGGTCTGAGACCGAAAGTAAGAAAGATGCTCTACTCTATCAAAGCGGAAAGAATCATTCTTTACGCGGCATCTATTTGGTTTTACTCAAAGAAGGTAGTGGTTGCAAACAGGTTGCTTAGCATACAAAGGAGCCTACTCCTTTGCATAACAAAATGTTACGCGACAACTTCCACGGATGCTCTCCACGTCTTGTCAGGGGTACTCCCCCTCGACTTGCGTGCAGGGCTGGAAAGGGACTACACGGCCCTTGTCCGATGGAAGAAGAGTGTTGACGCTTGACGGTACCGGACTAGACTCCGAGTCGGTCGACCTCTGGAGGCCCACTCCCAGACTTGAGGATCTCTGGAGAGTCCGTTGGACCGTGGATTTGGCTCCGCGGACTTCGTGTTCGTACTACACTGACGGATCCAAGCAAGAGAACGCAACAGTAGGCTGCGCGTTCCTTGCTGTGTCAGAGAACCAAGTATTTGCGGAGAGCCAGTTCCGTCTCTCCGATGGGGCGGAAGTGTTTGCGGCGGAGGTCCAAGCGATCAAAGAAGCAATCACCCATGCCCACAGGAGAGGTCTCGGGGAACTCAACGTCTTCTCAGACTCGAGATCGGCGCTCCAAGCGCTTCACGGACTTGTGCCTCAGCACAAGGCCATTGCCGAGATTAGGGATCTGATTAAAACTACAGGAATTGAGGTTCATCTGCATTGGGTCCGGGCAGGGCTACACTACATACCGGGCTAGCTCATTCATTATGATGACGTCACAAAAGGTGGCTGACTAGGCGGAAAGACATACAGCGATTGGCACAAAACGATGGGCGCGTTGCTTTGGACCAATCGCTGGTCGCGGTCAGCCACCATTTGTGACGTTTTGAGAGTGAATGAGCAAGCCCGGTATCTAGTGTTGCCTTGGTCCGGGCCCATGTTGGTCACGTCTTTAACGAGAGGGCGGACATATTGGCAAAAGAAGCCACTACTCGACAAGACGTCGATGTAGTGATTCCAGTCACGCGCCGCCAAGCCAAAAAAGACCTCTTTGGACGTGTTTTGTCCAAGTGGCAAGAGAGATGTGACCAATCTGGGACCGGGCGCAAGACCTATGAATCTTTCCCACGCGTCGGCATCCGTCGACTGCAGGGCGATTTCTTCATTAATCAGGTCTTCACGGGACACGGCACCTTTGGCGATCATCAGGCTCGCTTCTTTCACCACGACTCTACATGTTTTTGTGGAGTTGAGGTGTGCAACATCAGCCATGTGCTATTTCGGTGTGAGCTCTGGAAGTCAGTGCAGGAAAAGTACTTTCCTCGCGACTTTCGGACGCGAACGCCAAGCGATCTCTGCCTGTGTGGCTACGCCAGAAAGGGGGTCCGGTTGATTATTCACCGACTCCTCATGCGTACTCTAGATCGAAACCTTGGTCGCCAAAGAGCAGGCCGTAATCACCGAGCTCTTCCCTGCCCACACTTGAACGCACTGCGAAATGCCCGCAGTCCCCGCGGCGCAGGACGTAGAGGTAGAGGTAATGGTGCAATAAGTACGCAGGCTTGAGATTCGTCTCATAAGCCGGCAGTTGTCTGTGATAAAATGGGCTAGTCACAGTTGTTTGATATATATGTTGTTGTTGTTGTTGAAGTTTGAAATGCTTTAAGCATTCTAGTCATTAGTTGTTGTAGTTGTTGTAAAATTTAAGAGTTTATATCTTGTTGTACTAATCCTTTCCCTTTCAGGATCCACTGCAGGAGGGAACGTGACTACCTCTGTAGATTGCTCACACCCCTCGAGCTGTGGTAAAGCAAGAGCCGTCGTGGTAGCTCGACATATGACCTAGCGACCGTCTCCCCCTATGGGGTTTCGCGAACGAAGTCGTCGGGGGTTCCATGGCGGTTCATCAAGGTTTCGTCTCTGCGGAAGTTTCCTCCGAGACGTGGGGTTACTGCCGTGACGACCTATGTCACCAACCTTGATAAAATGACCTGGGGGTCCGCAGTGGGGAGCGGCCTCAGGCCGATCGCAGCGCTGGGCGAGACAAAGCCTTGGCGCGATATAAGCCCTTCAGAGGCTTGGGTGCGATGGTCGTCTACGCGCGTCGGCGACCCCCGTGGGCGCAGGATAGTTTTATCAGCGTACACTCTCGAATCTGTATCTATACTAATAAAAGAAAGTTGTATGAAAGTATGAAGTATGAAAGTATGAAGTATATTAGTTGTTAGCGATGGCCATCAAAATCGACTGCATGTACAAGTTTGAAAAATTTTATGAGGATAGTCCAAGGCAGGTTCTGATGCACCTGGGGCTCATATTTTTATGATAATTAGCCAAGATATTAATTAAAAATTCAGAATATTTTATTTTTTTGCAAAAATCTTCAGAAAACATTTAAAATATGGAAAAACAGATGACATATTCTTAATGTTCATACTTTTATGTCTTAAATGCCGCAATGCCGTTGTTAACCCTTTGAAAAAAATATTTCAAAAATGTCATTTTCGCAATTAACTTTTTCTTCCTTTAGGCACCACTTCTCCAGAACTCAATTTCAGAGGTATCTATAAACAAAAAATATGTATTTAAAGCTGAGACCTTCTTGTTTTTGATGATACAATCGTTTTTTGAAAACACAAATTTGAACCCTTTCAAAAAAGACTGACAAGACTGACATCATCAATAAAAATTTCGAAATGTTTGGGCAGGTATTTTTAAAAATAAATAAATAAATAGAGAAATTTTTTATGAAACAGCTTATTTTTTGTTTTGGCATGACTTCAGCTCATGTTTTTACTACTACATATGCCTATTTTTTCAAGAAATGTTAAAGAGGTCTTCCATACAGTTATATTCATAACTCATAACTGATTAAAATTTCAAAGTTTGGATGATGTGTTTTTTTTTTTTTTTAAGTTACATTAAAAGATACGATGTGGGGAAGAGAAAAAAAGAGAGAGAAGAAAACATTTTTTTTACAACTAGATATCAAATCTTTTCACAAAATTTTTACAATGGCTACAAAATCATTATACTTATAACCGATAAATATTTTAAAAAGTTGAAAAAAAAAGAAACTATGAAACAACACTGCATGAAAAAACAAAAAAATGCTTTCTTTGGAGCCCTTTTACTACTAAATATCAATATTTTTTCATGAATTTTTCATTTAAAAATATAAATTCCTACAAAATCTAGTTAAATACAAACTTGAGGTTTATTTAAGATTATTATCCTGTGCCCTTGCAACGGTATTGGGTCAGCTAGTGAGTGAATTTATCTTTTTAAATGAAAATCTATCAAAACAAACCAAGAGTTCGGAGTCCCACTGCCTTTGACAGCATACACCAGACATGTTGTGCATGCTCCGTTCTGTTTTGATATTATATTTTTAAAAGAAAGAGACCAGAGGGTAAGGATAATAACCTAAAATCAGTGCTGAATATGTATCAGATCATTATGTAAAAAATATATTTGTTAAAATACTGTATTTAATGGTTAAAGGGCTTGTAAAAAGTTATTTTTTTTTAACCATTAGGTACATTTCATATTTCAAAAAAGAAAAAAAAATAATCTTAATGTCTAAATTTTTTAAAATTGTTATGAGTTATAAATGTGTTTTCCAAAGCATGTGTATAATTTTTGTATTAAAAAATTGATATTTAGTTGTAAAAAAATGTGTTTTTCTTTTTTTCTTAGATTGAAATCATAAGGGATTTCTTTTATTTTCAAACTAATTATTTTACCCCTAAATCTTATTATTTCTAAACCAAAATTTTATGTAAACAACATCTAAGAACTTACCTTAATGTATTAAAAATTAACAGCATTAGCACAAAAATAAGTTTATGCTATAAATTTAAATAAGAATGAGCAATGTTAACTATATGGGAAATTTTATTTTTAAACTGATTATTTTTTCCTTAAATCTCAAAATTTCTGAAATTGAGTGTGCCATTAGAAAGCTTAAAGTACATAGATGTGGTTTGGTATTTTTTGTTTTTCCATATTTCAAACAGTTAAGCTGATGAGGGCACACAACAAAAGGCACACAACACTTCAAAAGGCACACAACAACAAAAAAGAACTGTTTTTGACCTTTAGGATCTTTCACGCAAGTGGGTCCTGGAACAGCTGTCGGTGACCCCCGTGGGCCCTGACGGCGCAGGATAGTTTTACCGATTTTAGTTCGTTTTTTCCCCACCAGGGGGCACTTTCCTATCTCCGGTTCTACGGGCATGAAAACGACGGGGTATGGCTCATTCGACTCGACATCGAAAGCCTTAACGATTTCAGTTATGATCGTATAAACAGATTGCGCCACCTGGTGGTGGAAGGTGGAACTAACGTATACTGCAGCGCATGCGCAGCACGAAAGCTATACGGTGCCACAGGCAGCGGGGACCTGAGCCGGAGGTTCGTTCAGTTAGAGGTTTAGACTATTCGATGTGCAATTTTAGGGATTATCCGGTGCCGAAATCACCCACTCGTGGACAGCCACCCGTGAGGTATAGGAACAATAAGTCCACGAGGGGAAAAATAAACGCTACCCGGCACCGATAGCACCCATCCGTTCCAACCCCCACCGCAGGAGGCGCCTGTTTATTAGATTTGAAACAATGAATATAATTACATAACAATAATAAAATATAAAAGGTAAAAAATAACAATTTTTTGCAAATTGAAAGTTAAATATAAAATATTTTCGAAGTACTATAAGTTCATAATGTCCTAAATTTATGGTATTTTAGTTCAGAAAGTCAATGGTCAGTTCAGTCAATTTTTTTAAAAAAATTCTTGTCGGAGGTTCGTTCGGTTAGAGGTTTGTACTATTCAATGTGCAAATTAAGGGATTAACCGGTGCGTGCGTAGCACGACCGGTATACGGTACCGAAGGCAGCGGGGACCCGGGTCGGAGGTTAGTTCGGTTCGAGGTTTACCTTACTAGAGGTTTATCTTATTCGAGGTTTTATAAGATTCGAGGCACAGACGTAAATTAGGGGCCCGCTAGCGGGCGAAGCCAGCTAGTACATATATTAATGAATATTCAGAAATAAATAAAAATGAAAACAGAAATAGTTAAATAATTTTGAAAATAAATAATAAAAAAAAATGGAACAGCTGTCGCAGACACAACACGGTTGGCACGATTTTTGTTCTGTGCCATTTTAGCGAGAAAACACGTTTTTGGATACTTGTTAGGCCTAGCTTGCTAAAACAGCATGTTAATTGTATTTTATTATGGAACAGTTTATTTTATTATAAAACACACAATTTTTATTATAAGCATACACAAATTATTTTATAAGCATACACAAATTATTTTATTATAAAACACACAATATTTAATTTATTATAAAACACACGGAATCTGCTCTACCGGGTTGCCATACGAAGCAAAATCTCACCAACATTGCAGGGTTGCCATACGAAGCAAAATCTCACCAACTTTGCTGGGTTGCCATACGAAGCAAAATCTCACCAACATTGCTGGGTTGCCCAAGTATAAAATCGCCATTTTGGCGCCAAAAAAGTACCTATGTGTGCGAGAGCTGTACCGGTCGGTACATCTCTATAGAGAATGTGCATGTTTGTCAACAAACTGGTTCCTCACTAGACCACGCCTCTTCGGTAGGCAAAACATTTCCGCTCGATGCGCTATTTCCTACGGTTTCCTATGAGAAAGCGAAATTTTTGCATTCAATTTATGGATCATATTTATTCAAAAACAAATTTTCTTTTATCAGATTATGCACAGAACTTAGATTCTGTTGCTAATCAAGATTATTCAACAAAGCTTAGATTTGTCAAACCGAATAATAGTGTTATTAATTTAGATGATCCGTATATTATTGTGGATGCAGATTGGAAAGCAGATATGGCTTTTTGGCCATCGGTTGCTTCGTCAGATATTGAAACTTATTTAAAAAAGTTTCCAGGGAAGAATTCAAGAGCTCAAGAAGCGTTTCAACTTGTTGTAGCTGGTAAGAAAAAGATTTTTTTTTTTTTTTTTTAATTATGTCGTAAAGTTAACGTTTTATTTAACGTTTAAAGTTAACGTTTTATTTTTTTTTTTATAAAACCAACCCTTACAGAATTTTTTGTTGTGTGTGCTCCGCCTACAGACACTGGTAGATTTCGAAGTGAGCGGTCCCAACTGCCGCATAACATGCCGGTAACTTTTTATTGCTTGAGCTAATCGGAAAATGTTTACAAATCTCATTATATTCCGATTAAATGATCGATTAAAATGATACCTATGAGTGTTCTCAAATCAAAACTGCTTATTTCTGAAACACTTTTATATAATTTTAACATGTTGTATTATGACAAGGAAATCTATGAAACTGAAGCATAAGTTTTGTCAGAATTCGGTTTTATTAGCTGAAATAATTTTTATACTAAATAAACACTCCTTAGGTTTAAAAAAAATATTTTTGCTATTCTAATAATGTGCATAAAAACAGGACAAAACAAAAAATTGACTTATATGAAACATTTAATGAAGTACTAAGGGTGATATTTTTTTAAAAAACATTTTACTATTTTTTTTTTTTTTTTTTTTTTTTTTTTTGTAAAAGCGAATTATATAATTTAATCTAAAAAAAAAAAAAAAAAAAAAAAAAAAGATGCCATGCTTTTGAAAAAACCTTACCATTTAAAAAGCATTTAATCAGGTGTCGATGCAGTTCTTTTTTCCTTGGAGGGGGAGGGGGGGCATTTTGTGAAAAATAAAATTTATTTTTCTGAAATTTGTTATATTTTTGTGAAAAATAGCATTTTGTAATAAAATATGATATCCAGTTACTCAAAATCGAACCAAACATTTATTAATAACGAACTGACTAGCGCCCGTAATAAAAAAAAAAAAAAATAAAAAAAAAAACCCTCAAGTTTTCAATATCGAGTCGAATGAACCAAGCCCTGTTGAAATCGAGCCCTTGGAACCCAATAAAAAAATGAGTCCCCAGGCGGTGGAATATGCACCCCTGTAAATTTAACAAATTTCCTTTAACATTAACGCGATATTTAATTTACAGATGCATTCCCCCCCCCCCCCCACTTTCTAAACTTAACCCCTTATCTTTAACAGTAACGCGATTTCTAATTTACGACTGTGGTGAGTAAACGTAAGTTGATGCCGAAAAAGAGGATTAATATTAAAAAAAAAATATCCTTGACAGCTTGGCCTACAGGCACAGGTAAATTTCGAAGATGCAGACCGTGAGCAGCCTATTTATTGGGATTGCAGAAGAAATGACCTTTTTGCCATGATGCGGCAGTTGGGACCGCTCACTTCGAAATCTACCTGTGTCTGTAGGCGGAGCACACACAAAAAAAATTCTGTAAGGGTTGGTTTTATAAAAAAAAAACTTGTCAATATAAAAGTTGTAGATAATATTAAGAGGATTTGTAATAAATTAGCGGATTTGATAACTTGTGAATTGACAAAGTTATGATTTTTTTCTTCTTAAACTCCTATTCTCTCCCCCCCCCCACCCCACCCCCAACCACTTGAGGCCATTTTTAATGATATCAAAAATCTGTCATATATAAATTTTCGGCCCTTTTCCTAGAAATAATAATAACTTTAAACGGATTCGATACGTATCATAATTAAGAAGTTATGGGTAACATAAGGGGTCCAGGGGCCCGGATCTTGTCCGAGAAATTTTTGGTCATTCATGTAATAACTGGAAATCCTAAGAAGTTATTAGAAAAAAAAGCTAGCGAATTGGACGATTTTTAAGGGAGCTATAGTAGGGGGCCCAAAAGAGGCCGCTGATAGTTTTGAGCAGGGCCCTAAGATGAACGGTCCTACCTGGAATGTAGAAATGGGGAAATAACTAAATGGAGAAAACGCCCCCAAAAACGAAGATCGAATTAAAAGGAGACAAGGTATTAACAATTTAGGGAACAATAACTTCGAGGGGCCCAGATCTTCTCCTTTTTTTTTTTTTTTTTTTTTTTTTTTTTTGTCGTTTATGTAGTAGCTAGAAGTTCTAAGCTGTTAGAAAAAAAAAAGTTAGTGAATCGGACGATTTTTAGGAGAAATGTAGTAGGGGGCCCAAAGAGAGGCCAGCTGATAATTTTGAGCAGGGCCCTAAGATGAACGCTCCTAACTGGAATGGGGGAAAGAAATGGGGGGAAAGTTAAATGGAGAAATGGCCCCAAAAACGAAAATCGGATTAAAAGGGGACAAGGTATTAACAATTTAGGGAGCAAAAACTTCAAGGGGCCCAGGGGACCCGGATCTTCATCGAAGTTTTTTGTTTTTGTTTTTATTGTTCATGTAGTAGCTGGAAGTTCTAAGCTGTTAGAAAAAAAAAAGTTAGTGAATCGGACGATTTTTAGGGGAACTATAGTAGGGGCCCAAAAAGGGGCCAGCCGATAGTTTTGAGCAGGGCCCTAAGATGAAGGGTCCTAATTAGAAAGTAGCAATGGGGAAATAACTAAATGAAGAAAAGGCCCCAAAAACTAAGAAAATCGGATTAAAAGCGGACAAGTAATTATCAGTTTAGGAAACAAAAACTTCAACGGGCCCCGTACCAGGCCCTAGGGGGCCAGGGTCTTAACTAGAACGTAGAAATGGGGGTGAAAGCTAAACGGGAAAAAAGGCCCCAAAAACGATGAGGATCGGATAAAAATTGGGTAAATTATTAACAATTTAGGGCAAAAATCTTAAAGGGGCCCCAGGGGGCCGGGGTCTCAAAAAATAAAAAATCCGAGCCTCAGGTGCATCAGGACCTACCTTGGGCTATCCTCTGCATTTAAGAAAGGCAAAATTAATGAATAATTAATTTAAAAAATATGAGTAATAAGCACATAACACAGCTAACTATACAGTAGGCATACGTATGTTTTGCCTTTTGCCTACCGTTCGATCTTTACGGCTTCGTGACGTCACATACCACTTTTCATAACAAAGAACCACGGAGAAAGAAGCTGGAGGGGAAACTAGAATACGAGAGGATATTGAAAATGCAAGTCATATTTTTTAAACGAAAGAGGGCGCTGTAAAATTTGGCGGCTGCCTTTTAACAGAATGTCATTAGATTACATGTTAAATTCCGAAAATATTTTACTCGGTTATTTTTAATTATAGCAATTATATGTCATAAATTTAAGATGGGGTATAAATGTTTTATTCCGGGATGTAGATTGGGCTATGATGATGAGATAAACAAAAGAAAAATCGAAGGAAAAAAATTAAGTATGTTTAGAGCTCTAAAGGTGAATGCTTTTTATTATACTTTAAAGCTATATACATGTAATCATTTTTAAACTAAGAAATTTTTTTCTAGTATATCGATCTTAGTGTATATGTTTTTAATTTATTTGAGTAAAAGTATTTTGGGGCTTCACTCAAAAGTGCAAGTGAAAGAACTTTTTTTTTTTTTAAATGCCCCCCTCCCCCTTTTCCGTCCCATTATATCTAGAGTAATTAAGGATTTATTTTAACAGTTAAATTTACTGAAACTACTTGACATATTACTTGTAGTAAAAAATAAGTGAAAAATGTAGTCTGCAGATTTACTAATTTCATTCGACTATAAATCTAATTAATATTTCAGTAGTTTTTATCTACAGAGTTGAATAATGAGATATTTAATTCAAATATTTAAACTATATTATAACAATAGATTTTTAACAATTTGTGTCGCTTAAAAAAAAGTCTTTATTTGAATGGGGAATGCTTGAGCTCCATAAGCCCCTTCTAGAGTAATTAGGGATTTATTTTAAAAGTTAATTTTACTGAAACTACTTGATATATTACTTGTAGTAATTAGTAAGTAAAAAATGTTAGCTGCAGATTTTCTAATCTTGTTCTTATTAGATTCATGTAAGTGCAATTTAAAAATTTAATTTGTTTAGTTAGCTGTTCAGTTCAATCAAAAGATTTAATTTTAAATAGATAAAATGGCAGTTACAACAGAAAAATTATAAAACTACATTTAAAACTGAATTCTATTAGTTAGAGGTATTTTTAAGGAGTTAAATATCTATAATTTTATTTATTTATTTTTGTGCATGGAAAGAGGAGAGGGGGTGGGGGGTCCTAAAAATTTCATCTTAATCAAGGAAAAAATGCTTAAAATGTGCTCCTTATTTTGATAAAACTGTGTTAAAATAAATAAATAAAGTGTCTGGACCAGTTTGGGTCCTATGACATCAGAATCATTATTTTATCCATCAATGTAATTCATTTGTAAACTAAAAAGTATTTTGGGGCTTCATTCAGAAGTGCAAGTGCAAGAGCTCTTTTAATATATATATATATATATATATATATATATATATATATATATATATATATATATATATATATATATATATATATATTTGCCTCTCTCATAAGTGCCATTTTAAAAATTTAATTTGATTACTTAGCTGTTCAATTAAATCAAAAGATTTTATTGATTGTAAATTAGGAAAAAGAACTCATTTAAATAACAAATTTAATATTCACAAAGAAAAAAATATTTAGGTATATATGGTTTTTAATAACTGTATAATTTTTAAATTGTAAGATAAGCATGTTACCTTTTCTATCTGCAGCAGTGTTTATGAAAGAGGAAGCATTTATGTATGATAAAAAAATGAGAGTTTTTGAACCATTCATAACTAACATTATATTAAAGTCACAATTTACGATTCTTTCAAAAATTAGTTAATAGACACTATTATTTATTCAAGTTTTATTTCCCAAATAATTAAGATAAAAATTTGTTTTTAAATGTATATAATATTGATTGCATAGATATAAAAAGTTATGAGTTATTAAATTATTCAAAGGTTATCGATATATGCGCAAGATTAAAACTTATTCCAGAAAATTTGAATAATACTTTTAATCTCTAAAAATTATACGTCCATTCCGTATTTCTTCGCAGTACAATATCCGTGATATTTATTTTTAAATGACTATTCAGATGTTTTTGTCAGGATGAACTCTTATTTAAAGAGTTATAAAAAGCAATCGAAAAGCCAAATATCTATTAAAATATATGCATGGTGTGAAGAAAACTTTATTTAATGAAATTTCTACTTGTTTGACTTTTTTAAAGTTCAAATTTTCAATCAAAAACATTTAAAAAATGAATGGTTTTCGCATTGAAAAGCATTGCAGAAGCAGGTTAAGATAGCCGTCAGTTTACCGTAGCGCCATCTATGAGGAGAAAAACTGTATTGTAAAATTTCAACGTTACTTTCCCCTCCATCTATCTTACTCCGTGCAAAGAACTATCGTCAAACTGTAACGCCCAATAAACGGAAGAACGTTGCCATTGGAATATCAAAATAAATAAAATATAAGAATTTAAGGACACCATTGTTATTTTAATGAATGAAATAACTCATAAATCAGTAAAACAGAATGAAAAATACACGCCAATGTCGAATTAAAAACCACTGGATGACATAACAAACACGTAGAATGCTTCTGACATCAAGTAAATGGGACTGCATTTTTGGTGTTTCATCTTACAGTTTGGCGATAGTTTTTAATAATAAAAAGTGGTCGACGAGATAATAGTTATTAGAAGTTAAGAAGTACCGCTGTGTACAAAACAAAAAAATATATTCAAACGCCTTAAATAGTTCCAGAGAATAAAATATATAAAACTCAAACTTATTTTCTTACAAGTCACCGCTAGATGGCAGCACTAAAATTATTTTTTTAAGTTGATGTTGCGCAGTTGAATTATTATATACAAGTGATTCTTTTCCTCCAAAACGCTCTTCTCCTTTTTTTGCCAACAAGTTTAAGAAATCCAGAAAAACTGAAAACTTTCTCTAGACAATTGTTAACGTAGAGAAATTGAAAGTTTAATTTTATACTAATCTGAAGATGCTTGAACGAATTTTCCATTTGTTTTTACATTTTGCTTAAATATTTATGGTGCTGCCATCTTTTGCTAAGTATTGAAAGCAAACTTTATTTTTGAAATTTAAGAAATCCCGACGGCGCATAGTGGGGCATTTGGCGGATTTAGACGGCCAAAAGTCAATTTTTCAAAGCACAGTTGAGGAGAAAAATAGGTAGCTAACTGTGAAGGTAAATAGTTGGGGAATTTCCGTAAGATTATACATTTTTTTCTACAATTTTAGGACTGTCCATTTCAGTGTGATTTTTTTTGTTCAAAAATTTCACTTATATGAAATAGTTATGGATTATGCAAGACCAGGTAGGTATGTTTGTATTTCACATGAATATGTTTATATTTGCTTAATTAATAGGCATTATAAAGCGACATGAAATGTACCATATAGTTTGGAAAAAATTTTTGTTAATTTAAATATTCCATAAGGAATTCGTTAACGGGGATCGTGAGATCCGGGGATATTTTTTACACGAATTGAGAGTTCAAGATATATAGTTAATAACAAGGGCAACTGCTCCAGGCGCACGAATCATAAGGGCGCAAAATTTGAAAAGGCAGAATAAAGATATATACAGTGGTGATCAACTATTACTTTAGAACTAGGATGTGTTTGTGTTTTCAAAAAATGTAATCCTGAAGAACGGTTTATAGAAGTTCTAAAATATCGGTAAGGAACTGGTTAATTCTACTTTTAAGTTTTTTTGTGCACATGGACAAGGTATTGAGAACAGCCAAACGTTCTATTGTTTGGCACTTATTTAGACTTGTAAAGTAGATTTAAGGAAGCTAATTCCTTGGTTTTCACTCATTACAGAGTCAGTAGGAGACAATCTGTACATTAGAAAGACTCCATTTTTCTTTAGTCACAGTCACAAAGCACATGGAACGAAACAGATAACATTACATTATAATGGCTTATAAGGTACATGGGTTTTTCCAATTTTCTTTTCAATTCTCATCAAAATGCTACAAAATCATGTGGTGTCATAATTCATTTTTTCGACGACGGTGTTCTTTTATTATTGGCAATCTATATTATCTTTAAAGACTTGAAAGGAACAATGGAGGTTTTCCATTGGGCCCATGTAAAGCAGAACTTAAAGAATTATGTTTCACTTTATTATTTTATTTGTATTTATTACGTTGGATATCTTCTCGCTGTGTGCTTTAAGGTTAAGATAAATAAATTATGGTTTTAAATCGAAATAAGAACAGACAGAGTGCGTTCAAACTCACACCTTAGAATAGCCTCACACCTTTTAGAAAGCTAATGTAAACTAAGTTTTCTGAAGAAACTTATCAAAATTATATCTCTCAAAAAAAAAGAAAAGAAATACTGTAAAGGTTGAAGTTTTTTAGTATTAGTATTTAAAACAAGTGGGTAAGTGTGATCGAAGATCGCTCAAAGGGTTTCGTTTAATATTCCTTTCAAAACACTTTATCCTTTCTTTAATAAATCCAAATAAATTTCATTTATAGAAACCAATAAAAAAAGTCATGTTTTTTATAAAGTAAAAATTTACCGGTCTATTTTTCTCGTTTTTTCGAAAATCTGAACCGGTCCGATAGCAGGCGAAGCCCGCTATTATACTTGGTCATAATAATATCTGTCATGTGGACTCAATGCGATATTAAAAAAATAATAATAATAAATTTCAGAATTTAACATGTTGTATAGAGTAATCTTCAAAATGTTAGTCGTCAGATTCATTTTCTTTTTAATTCTCTCATGACGTCCTATTAAGCTGTTTTCTATATTGACACACACTCATACTCCTTGTATTATTGAGAAATGTTTGAAAATTTCCGTTTTATGACCCATAGGACGTCGTATTCATCTTTTTTTTTTCAATGGGTGAATTTTTTTATTTCATTTTCATTTTTCACGGGGAAATCTTTCAATAGAAAATAAATGAGTGTAGAAAGAATTTTAGTGTGGATTTTTAAGGGTTGGCAACTGCTCTAACGAAAAATGTTTAAATTGAATAGGAAAAGGCTGTTAGATTTTTGGTTTTTTATCTCTCTACATTAAAATAATAAGATTTTTTCAAATTTTATGATTTTGAGCTTCATAATAGGTATTTAGCTCTAAATACACAAAATTTCATGACTGTAAGTTACATAGTTTCTGAGAACCGGCTCTGTGACGGACAGACAACGAAGCGGGAGTAATAGGGTTTCGTGAGATGAAGGAAAGCCTAAAAAAATAGTGATTGCCGAATGCTTCAAATGTCCGGATAACTGAATGCTACAAAATTTGATATTTCTTCGGGCTTCGGTGAAATAGTGAAGCAGGAATATGCAATTTTTTGCCTATTATCCTGCTGAAGTCAGTCAAATAATTCTGATTTTAAAAATTGTATTTTTGACAAAGTAAAAAGAAAAAATATTATTTTTTTGTTTGAATATAGTTTTTCGAAGTTTATTTCTTAATATTGGGGGGGGGGGGGAGAAAAAATACAGTTTTCTTTTATTTCTTAGGTAAATTTTTGTACAAAAACGCCAGATTAAATAATTTTGTCGACAGATAAAAAAAAAACTTGGTCGACAGTGGCGACTGGCGATCGCATTTGTCAAATCCTGCAAGCGGGAATGGGTGTTTTGTGGCATAGTGCTGTAAAGATCTTTTCAAGGCAAAAAAATGAATACAAAATTTTGCTTTACATTGTTTCTTGTGAAAGTTATAACTAATTAACTTTTAATTTGATGAAAAAGCGAAATCTCTTAATAATCCAAAAGAGGCTTGACTTGACTGTCTCCCACTTAGTAGCAACAGAGCCAGGGCTTAATTTGCGCCGGAACCCAGCTCAGGTACTTCTCTGTTTTTAGTAAAAATTTAAATCTTGTCCAGAATTCACCGGAGCCCAGTGCAATAACGCTTTCCTAAAAACGAATTCTAAATTGCCCTTTCCTTTTCCTCCCAACTTTTTCCTTCTTTTGTACTACATGGAACTATAAATAGACTATTTCGAGTTAATAAAAGTAAAAAATAAATAAAAGATAATAATAAGATAAATATAGGATATCATCATGGATAGTATAAATAGACTATTTATAGTTCCATGCTTTTGTATCGAAACATTTACAAGTGACGTAATGGGTCGCTCACGTTAGAGATGGAGATGAAACGGGCTCGATTTTTAACACTTTCCAAGCTAGTTAAAAAGTGTTTATGACTTCGATTTGTCTGCGTGCTCTAACTCCCGTAAATAGGCTCGGTATCTGCAATTTTTGTATGTTATTGTCGTTATCCCTAGCATGTTCCCTATTGCAACTGAAGTGCGTAGCACTTATAGTTTTTTTACAGGGATACTCAAAAAAAATTCCGTTACATTACGGTCTATGGCGAAAAACCATTTGCGGTTTATTTTAATGATGTTACACAATTTCAAATACATTGAAATCGATATATATTACTAAGGTGCATTACAAGAAGCATAATATGGAATAAGGTGTGCATAGCACTTAGAGTTACTTTACAGGGAGAGTCAAAAGAATTCCGCTACATTACCTCTATGGAGAAAAATCGTTTGCGGTTTAATTAACACATTGAAATTTAGATATATCACTAAGGTGCATTACAAGAGGCTTACTACAGAATAGTGTGTATACAATCACTGCTATACAGTCAGACTGCTATACAGTCATCGTTCATGGACAGGGACACACAAAAGAATTCTCTACTGTCTGTTAACAATAATTCCTGGAAGTGCGTTTTAAGTTACTGAACGCGATTTTAAATTGAACTCACTTTTTGTCTATTACTGGGTGTGTATCCATTCTGTAGATCCTATACAGGGCAGCACAAAAGTTCACGAACCCATTTCCGTTTATGGACAGAAACTACAGAAGGAGAATTTTAAATGGTGCTACGCGTTTCCTAACTAAACAAAAAATTAGCATTCTATGTAGTATATATACAAATCTATAGATCAAATACAGGGCTGAATAAAAGAATTCGGATATTTTTCCGAATATTGTATATGTTGGAAATATATGTTGAAAATTCCTGAAATTAAGTTTTTAAATATGTTATGCGTTTTCCAAATTGTTTACTTAGATGTTGTCTTTCAGCTTATTAAACGGTCAGGATTTGTAAAATTATTTTGGAAGCGTTGGAAAGTGTTACATAATCAATGATTGACGCATGATTTTTCGTTCTTGTTATATCAGTCTTCGGGTTTGGGCAGGCTCGAGCTCAGTCTGTCTTCAATTCTAAATTTTATTTATTTCCATTTCAAATCATTTTAATGCTATTTTGATCAGAATAAAGATTAGGCAAAGGTTTCTATTTGGAAAAAAGTGGAATAGTTGATAGCAGATTTAAAATTTTTATTTTGCTAAATAAAAAAAAAACAATTCTTTAAATTTTGAAAATAATGTATGAAATATAAATATGTAGATTGGAGTGACGGCGGTTGCTACGGATGTCAGGATATTGGGGCTCCGGTACTTTTTTTCTTAGAAATTAAGCCCTGAACATAAATTTATTCCTAACTATCTTGAATGCGATGTTATTTCAGCCTCTTCTGTAATTCACTGCTTCCACTCTTCGGTGAAACTCGGTTAAAAACTTTTTGTAAGCTATCTCATTCAAGTGCCCCCAGAGGAAAAAGTTAGGCGTCCTCAGTACGTGTAACTCTTGTACGAACCTAACGCACAAGTATTTTGAAATACTAAGATCCAATATTCTCAAAATATCAATGTCTGAGCAGGAATTCAATGAGATCATATAATCGATCGATCTTTTTCCCCTGACCTAACATTTGACTGCCAGTCATTGTGCTGCAGCACGCAATCGATCACACAAGTTGTTGAAAATTCCGTTGATCAGTTTATTTCCAAAGATGCGATTGTCTTCAACAGGACAGTTTCTCCGCTCACTGCACAAAAGATGTCACATTTTACATCGATCAGAAGTATCCAAATAGATGAATAAGGAGGCGGAGATTGAGATTATTTATAGAATGTTCTCCTTGTTCTCAAGATCTGACGCCAAACGACTTTTTTTCTGCGGGGGCAATTGACTACGATAATTAGCAAGATGCTACCCAATATCATTGAAGAGTCGGAGTAGCGAATGACGGAAGGTTGTAACATCTCTTCAGCCACCTATAAGGCAGAAAGAGTAAATTTCTGCAGCAGCTCTGTTGCTGCCAATAAAGATAAAAATGAGCGGCCGTCGCTCGCCCCTGACTATTTAATGTTAAAAAGTGGTCATTAAAAATTTGCGCCTACTTTACTGCTCATTGTTTAGAAAACTTTTGCTTACTTAGGAAGTTTTTTTGTTTTTGTTTTATCGTAGTTGTTTTATTTCTTACTTTGAACTACTAATAAATAAATAATCATCTAAATTCTTCCCCCTCACATAATTTTTTTAAATTTATAAAAAACTTATTTCCAGTGGTTAAATCTTTAAAAATATTTCTGTAGTATTTATTTATTGTTTTACTTTAGTTGTTGTGTTTGTTGCTTTCAAGTACTAATAAAGCAATAATCGTCAAAATTTCTGAAATTTCCTCTCTCTTTGGGCTCCTCATGCAACATGCAGTTTAAAATCTTTACAACTTTCATAAAAAGTAGGCATTCCTTTGAACCATAAATGAATAAGAATTTTAAGAATAAGCAGTGATTAATTTTAATCAATAAATACATGATCAGTCATCTAACTCCCCGTAACCACGGAATTCTTCTTTCGCCCCCCCCCCCCCTCCCAGCAGATAAAATGTAAAATATTTTAATTTTTTGATAGTTTTTATTTGTTGTTTTGCAGAAACTATTTGTAATTCTATTATTTAACACCCCCCCCCCCCTTGAGATGGTCACTTTCTCTACTTGCCCGCCCCCCACTCAGCACACAAATTTTAATCTTTAAAATTCCTAAGTTTTTATTCTTAATTCTTCCCTAATTATTTGTTGTTTTGCTTTATTTGAAGTAAATAATAAATTAATAATAATATTCTGCATCCTCCTCCCAAAATTTGCTTTCCCAGCACACAGCTTGGAAGGAAGTTAAAAATTATTTAACATTTTCCCCCCTCAGTTAGTGACCATTAATTAAAAAAGTGGCCACTAAAAAATGGAAGACTTCTGGCCACTGACCAAATTTCCCAATTTTGACTATTAGCTACCAAGAAGTGAAAAGCAATAGAGCATCTTTTGGATGTTAAAATTGTTTCACATTTTCAGGAAATTAAGAGTCACTCATTTAATTGATTCTAACTTCCTTAAATTAAATTGAGACTTTTGCAGCGATATGCCGCAAGATCTACCCCCCCCCCTTTCCCATTTAAAATTACAAAGTTAAACCCCCAGCTGCTCCCGATATTTTTATTAACGAGTTAAGCGCCCCCAACGCCTTGAAAAATGATTAAACACATATTTTACCTTTTCCTGAAATTTCAACGTATTTCGAGATAATTTTGTTCAAGATGTGACTTTTCGTTGATCCTGTATATTATTTTTAAACCTCAAAAGAAATTTTTTCTGAACTTTTCCCAAAGACATGGAGGGCATGCTAATTTTACTTGATACAGGGCGCTGAATATGTAGCTACGCCACTTAATTAATAACTTTCAAAATAATAGCCGCCAATAACCGCTAATTTAAAAGAATTTCTTTCAAACTCAAATCTGTATGTTTCTCTAAATGATAATTTTTTTCATTTTCCCCTTTTTTGAAATGTAGTCTACGATAGCTAAATTGCAAATGTTGCCACAATGTGTCGTCTGCGGGCATAAAAGAGTTCCAATTTACGTATCTGACCATCAAATTTTTTTTCTGATATCGTCTGTTCGTGTCTATAATGTTCCTGTGTTACTTTTGTCTGTTCTAAATTAAAAATGATATACGTCTTCTTCTTAGAAAATGTTGCATCATTTTATGGCATCTTAAGGGCAGTTGCAATTGACGTCACCTTGGAGGTAAACAGTACAAATAGGCAGTTCTGATTGGTGGAATTACCCTTACCTCCAAGTGAATACAATGGTTGATCAGCTGATTGCAACTGCCCTATCTACTGTTGAATTATGCATTCTGAAAGCCCAGGTAAATACATTTATATTTCTCATCAATATGTTTATATTTGTTTATTTCGAAAATTTTGTTACTAATTTTGATATTCTATAACGAATTCGTTATATTTCCCGATGAGTCCGGGTGATTTTTTTTATTTTACATGAAAGTTCAAAACACGTAGTTAATAATTTTGAAAACAGTAGCTGCCTAATAGCTGCTAATTTAAAATAATTTCTTTTAAACGCAAATCTATGTGTTTCTGTAAATGATAAACTTTTCATTTTCCTTTTTTTTTTTTTTTTTTTTTTCAAAATTTATTCTAAGATAGCTAAATTACAAATAATGTCGTCTGCCGACATAAAAGAGCTCAAATTTACATTTCTGATCAATGAATTGTTCAACTTCAATTTTGTGTCAGACCAGTTAAAACTTTCTTTAAAAGATCTATTTCTACATAACTTACTGTAGAAATAAATTGATTTTCCGTATTCACAACTTCGACTTTGTGACTGCTTATTTCTTTGAGTTTTTTTTTTTTTTTTTTTTTTTTTTTGGGGGGGGGGGGGGGAATTCTTACTTATATCAAACAGTTCTGGATTGTGAAAGTCCAGAGCCAGATAAGTACGTTTATATTTCATATGAATATGTTTATTTAAAGCTATGATTAGGCGACATGAAATGTACTTTTGAAATTTTATTGTTAATTTTAATATTCTATAAAGAATGTGTTATATTTTTAGATGATTCCAAGTTTGTTTGTTTTTTAAACTTTAAATCAAAGTTTAAGATATGCAGTTAATAACTCTGAAAACAAAATCTGTTATTAAAATAAATAATCCACGTAAAAATAGAACAAATATATATATATATATATATATATATATATATATATATATATATATATATATATATATATATATATATATATATATATATTTGTGCTATTTTCACGTTGATCATTTATTTTAATATAACGGCACAAAGTTCAATCCACCTATTTTAAACAAAATCTGTTAGTTTGGTAGGATTTCTTTTTGCTCCAAATCTATATGCGTTTCTGTAAATGATAAATTTGTAATGCAATTCTGAAAGCTAAATGTGTTTAAAGTTAACTACTCTTATTGCCGACACGTCACTGAAGGCTCACTCGATGCTAATAGACCGGGAGGCGGCAGCACAGGCAATCACCTCATCGAGTTCATGGCTGAAATTCCAGAATTAGTTAAAACTCAATTCGCATACTAAAACACAATCGGTCTGCTAAGTCATATCTTGGAGGAAAACACGTGAAAACCTGATTTTAGCGGTTGACTCGTAGGTTTATCATTGTGTTTTCCTGCACCCAGTTCTCCATGTTTTCATAATTTTGGGTGCAGGAAAGCACAATGGTAAACCTACGAGTCAACCGCTAAAATCGGGTTTTAAGGTGTTTTCCACCAAGATATGACTTAGCAGACCAATTGCGTTTTAGTATGCGAGTTGAGTTTTAACTAATTCTGGAATTTCAGCCGTGAACTCGATGAGGTGATTGTCTGTGCTGCCGCCTCCCGGTCTATAACGAAAAAGAAAGGCTACCGCGGAGCTTTACGCGTATCTTTGTTTACAGACCGCGTGAGTCACGTGATGCTCGAATGCACCAATGCAGGTGTACGAAAAGAGCATCACGTCACTCTAGCGGTCTGTAAAAAAAGATAAGTGGCATGCACCGCGGTAGCCTGTCTTTTTCGCTAGTCTCGGCTCACTGAAGAGACACGAAAAGTTTTTGGTTTCCCTCTGTGTCTGTTCCGCGATAACTGCCGTAAAAAACGTCCGATTAGGTTGATTTTTGGTAGGTATGTTGGGGAGGTACCCGGAATGAGCTATATAGTTTTTAGTTACATTGGATTCATTCGTTCGAAAAATAGAGAACATTTCTTTTTAGGTCCTAATTGAATAATGGATTTGAATTTAAAATTATGGATGTTAAATTTTCGATAGGGAGGTCTTAAATATATGCAATAGCATAATGTGAACACATAATGATCTGAAAAAAAATTCTGAAATGAAAGAAGAAACAACTGCCTTTTAAAATTGTGTTTTTGTAGTGTCTACTTTTTAAGATACAAAACATGATGGTCAAACTTTTTCACTTTTCGACAGCATTGAGTGAACACATTAACCCCCTGACGGTGCTTTGACTCTCTGTTGAGCACCATGGATAGTTTGCTAAACAATGATTATTTCGATTTCGATGACCTATTTGGAAATTTGTTGTGTCAGTTTTGAAACAGTTAAAGTTAACTTTTAAAAGTTTGATTAGGGTAAATCCAGGTTAGATGCCCCATCGGGTTACTTGCCCTAGTCGCTTTATTTCAGCTACTGGACGTGTGTCAGAACTAGTGACGTGTTCTAGTACTATCAATCGATAACGTAGTAGACGAAGTTGCAGCGATTTATTTATCCATCCAAGAAAGGTAAGTTTGACTGTTATTGTATGTTCTTGTAAGATAGAGACAGTTAGAAAATGAAGTATAATGTGCTGAATAGAAATTTTTCATGAAATATTTAGTGCATGTTGTAGAAACAGGTATCGAATATTGTATTAGTTATAGGTTGCAGCCCTATTTGTAATTATCAAATAACTTTGTTGCGTGAGAATTATTTTTAAATCTTCCGGATTGTGAGGGAAAAAAGAAATCTGTTTCTTTTGGTTGACCATGGCTCTTCCGAGAGATCATTACGTACCAAGTTAGGGGGCGTTGTTAGTAGTGATAAATTCTTAATTTAAGCAATAGATAAAAAAAAATTAATTTGTTTCATTTCAGAAAATGGGTTCCAAAAATTGCAAATCCCTCACATTTTTAGTGAAAAATATTTAAGTGTTTGGTATTTATGTTTATTTATTTATTTAAATATTTTTTCTACCCCCCCCCCCCCCCCCTACATAAGTTGAATCTTCCTTAGAACATATAAAATATTTTGAACTCGTTCATTATGAAACATGAAAATCTAACGATGGAAAATATTAAATTTGCTTCCCGAATTAGTTTTTTAGAGTTTGTGCATCGAATATAAGAAAAGGTGGGGCACAGATTAAATATATTCCACCAGATAGGACACTTCCATAAGCTCAATGGTAACCGAATCGCAACTTCAGAGCCCCTAGTGACAACTAGTCGCAAACGTTCCGGCGTGTCGCCACAGGTAGGTATTACTTATCTTATTTGTATGGTATCTATCTTTTTTTTTATGTAAATGCGTCGCCGCAGTTTGTTATTGTTTAAAACATCAAACATATTTTATTTTATCATACAAATATCATAGAAACTCGACAGAGTTCCTCGCCAAGCATAAGAAACAGCAATGCATTGAACCGTAAATGAAAGGAATTTCCGCCAATGGATGCCAAACGATTTTACATTTTTTTTTTTTTTTTTTTAACTCTGTCTAGTTTATATTTTGCGGAAGGGACCAAACGGGTTTTTGACACATCTATATCTCGCGTTCTATTTATGATAGAAACAAAATTCTTGATTCTGTGGAATGGGGCGTGCCAAGGCACTAAGAATTCAAAAGTAAAGCAAAATCCGACGAATAGGTTTTCAGTAACTGCGATTTTAAAAGTGCTGTTTTTTGCCCTTTTTAAATCTTGTTCCGGCCAAAAACTGTTGACAGGGCTACAGCAATGTGTAATTATCGGATTTTTACGCAGTTTACGTTATTTGAATCGTTTTTATGAGTAGTTCAAACCTTTGTAAGTTTCATGTAAAAATATTAATTAGTTTTTGATTTATATCAGTTTAAAGTTATTGATTCCTATACTTAACATAGAGCAAAAAACTGTTGACAGGGCTACAGCAATGTGTAATTATCGGATTCTTACGCAGTTTACGTTATTTGAATCGTTTTTATGAGTAGTTCAAACCTTTGTAAGTTTCATGTAAAAATATTAATTAGTTTTTGATTTATATCAGTTTAAAATTATTGATTCCTATACTTAACATAGAGCAAAAAAATAATAAATGACCCAACTGTTTTAGGAATGGTCGTGTACACATGATATTAAGATATGTTATTACACTCGACCCAAGTAAGCTTCCTATTAGAAAAAAATCGTAGCATTTAAGGTTCGTTTACAGGGTCTCACAAAAGATCTTTTGATATAGGGCTAAAGAGTTTTGTAATTATCCAATTTTTACGCGATTTGCAGCATTTGAGTTGTTTTTATGAGTAGTTCAAATGTTTAATATTTCGTGTAAAAATATTAATTAGTTTTTTATGTATACCTCTTTAAAGTGATTTATTCCTATACTTAAGATGAAGCAAAAAAAATAAAAATAAATGGTCTAACTCTTTTCAAAAAGAAGGTATGCGCATGATGTTAAAATATGTTACAACGAACGGCCTAAGTTAGCTTCCTATTGTAAAACAGAATTGTAGAATTTACTGTTCGTTTACAGGGTAACTCAAAATATTTTTTAATAAGCCTGAAATTTTGTGTAATTAGCGAATTTTTACGTTGAAGTACATGATTCCTGTACTTAACACACAGGAAAAACAATAGTAAATTGCATAACTTTTGTCAAATCGGCTATATACACAAGATATTCAAATATGTTACTACATCCTCTCTATTGTAAACCGACATTGAAGCATATACGTTTCGTTTACAGAGTCTCTTAGAAGATCTTAATTACATTACAACCGATGTATATTTTCTAAGTGAGATGTATTTTAATGATTTTACACTGTTTCAATTTCTGTAAGGTTTCATTATCTTGCTTTAAAATTTTATATGAATTCATTTTGTCCGTCTGAAATCTCGTCGCTGTTAAGCTGTAAATCTATTAAAATATAATATTTTCATCGATTAAAAAAACTGTGTTTATTTATAAATATATAATTCTAGCGTATCAGGAATTGATTGAAATAGCGATTATAAAATTCCAACTTTACGTTCAAGCGCTGAGTAATAGAATGTAAAAATGTTGCTACCCCAAGATTACAAGTTTTGCGTTTAAATATTTGCCGTTCATCGAATCTCCGGCTATGACGAACTTAAAATGCTAAATTTCGTATACAATAGGTGATCGGTAACGAACTGTTCGGTTTACGAACAAATCGGTTAACGAACACTTTCGCGTGAGATTTTTATGTTCGGGGAACGAACACCTCACGATACAAAGCCATGATGAAGCAATGCCGTGTTTCATATTTGCCGAGCTATACTTATTGCCTCTATTGTCAACTTTGAGAACATTTTAACAGTTGCATACATATATGTCCTAATTAATTCATGGACTGCCGGAGATTGGGGACCTATATTTTAGGATCACCGAATTGGAATGAACAGACTATATGAACAGAAATCACTTTAATAGTTTTTATACTTTTGCAAACGTTGCGAATTTTATATTTTTCAAATTCTCGAAACGTTGAGTTAAAAAACTTAAATAAAAAACTTCTAAGGTGCTCAGTAATTTTCAAAAATAATATATTTAATATGTTAATATAAAAATCCCTGTAAATTTTTATACCAATAGAAATAGATTCGTAGAAAAAAAAATGTTGATTATTCTCGGTAAAGTATGCTCCATAAACTTATCGTTGTAGTTGACCGAAAAAAAGTGCTTCTTATTTTTCCACATTTTTCTGAAACTGTAGTATTTTAATTAGTTTGTAAACTACTGTAAAATTGTCTATTTTTTTTGTTTTTGAATGTATATCCACGGAAGAGTGATATAAACAAAAGGAAAATAAATATGTCATAAATAATCTGATGAATACAATGTAAGGAAATTAATATAAAAGTTTCCCCGTTGTTATGGTAGCGACATGTACATTGGAATAAGTCACTCAATAAATTGTATAATTCTGTTTATAGCATCATTATTATTTTTTTTGCCACTTTCATCTTTTCTTTTCTGAATAAATATGGAATCCGTATAATTGAAATTAAATACCTTACAAAAAGGAGTGATATCTCATCAAAAACAACTCGTTGTAAATGATCCCGCCAAGCCACAAACCTAAAACGTCAGTCACAAAAAGAAGTGATATCACATAAAAAGAAGCGATATAGAAGTGCATACTCCGAGTCCCGTGTAAAAATCTATCACCACTCATAATGTTTCCAAAGGACTCGGAGTGAGGTACAGTATGTGAAAACTGCTTGGCGACCTGCAGGCTTTTATAATGTTTGCGTTTCCTGCAATTACATATGGCTATATAATTTTTATTTTATTTTATTTTATTTATTTATTTATTTATTTATTTTGCTCCCATAAAATTGTAAAAGTTGAAGCTTCTGTGTTTGCATGTCCTTTCTTATTTATGAGTTTGAAAAATCAATTTGTCGATTTTATTTACCATTATTTAAACTAAAAACACCACTCTTACGAAGAGGATTTTTTAAGTAAACGTATAAAGATTTTGAGTTTGTAATATATATATATATATATATATATATATATAAACCTTATAATTAACGTTAACTAAATTGAGATATATTGCAATAATTCTAGCGTAAGGGAATGGCATAGGTCTGGGGGAAAAATCCGTTCTGTCAGTTCTTTCGCATACAAAAATATTTATAAAAGTGGTATAACAAAATTATAAAATTTATTTTTCGATTTTCAAAATTGATATACTATATATATCATAAAAGCCTGCAGGTCGCCAAGCAGTTTTCACATACTGTACCTCACTCCGAGTCCTTTGGAAGCATTATGAGTGGTGATAGATTTTTACACGGGACTCGGAGTATGCACTTCTATATCGCTTCTTTTTATGTGATATCACTTCTTTTTGTGACTGACGTTTTAGGTTTGTGGCTTGGCGGGATCATTTACAACGAGTTGTTTTTGATGAGATACATATTTACACGAGTTTCTTACAGATTTACACCTTTTTATTAATAATTTAAACTCAGAAACTGTCGTGTCGATATTAAATAAACAAAACTGCCAACAGGTACATGTGACCGTGACAATCTGACAGTTTATAGATCGCGCGCGTGTGCGTTAGTTCTTGACTGTGCTCAGTAGTGGCGCTTGTATCGCGCCGGTTCGGGTTTTCGCTCCACTGTCAAATCTGTATGAGTATATTTAATCTGTGAGGTGGGGGGGGGGGGGGGGGGTAATCCCGCTTAGATTAGATTAAACAAGTTTAATTTTCATTAGAATGATCCCATTGGCTTCAAATTTTGTATACTCATTTATTCGCAGAAGAAATAGAAAATATCCTTGGATTTGGAAGTATTAGTGTACAGAGCCTGTAAACGCAATAACAAATAAAATAAACGTAAATTTGCTCTGTAAATAGGATATTAAGTGAAATGCAAATCCAGATTTTGAATTATACATGGTCATTTTTTATGCTACTTATTCTTTTATGAATGGGGCATCTATCCCGATCACGTGGGGTGTCTAATCCCGAGGTCCGGGATAAATGACCAAAATCATTAAGTTTTTTTTTACACTATTTTATATTAGTATTCATATTAAAGTAATATTTTTTATGATGTTTGGAGTAGATCGGTTACAGGTGCACTACAAAAATCATTGCTATAAAAAAGAAAAATGAAGACGGGCGGGGCCTAACAACCCGGACTTACCCTGGTTACGAAAAGTGTTTCGTGTGCCATCTATTGAAGAAGACACCATCACGAAATAGTAACATGTATTTTATTTACAAAATGTATAGGATACAAAAAAAATCTCATAAACTTGTAGAGAATAAATAACAATACCTCTTGCAACAAAAAAGTAACAAATGTCATTTCTGCATAAGAAGGGTGGAAAGCTAACACTATTCGACTCCTTTCCAGTAGTGACTTGGAACAATAATTGTCTGACGATTCATCATCAACCGATGAATAGAGTGACGCAGACCACTGAGCTATATATCTAATATGGAGTGTAGGTCGTTTCGTTATACTGAATATCCAGCAGTTCACACATTAAGCCTGTACTAAGTCACGCGACGACATAAACGAATGGAGGAGTTCCTTACAAATTTCTGAGGACACTACTTTCAATTCCTAAAAAGTGTTTAAAAACCAGTAAAAAGGAGTTTTAATAGACTGGTTGACATGTTTTGATTTCATCGAAGCCATTATCAAAACAAATAGGAATATTCTAAAATGGCATGATTTAGGATGTCATGATTAGAAACGCCATCATTCAATTTTTTACGTACTCTCTCAGATGACGCACGTATATAATAGAAAATTGAATTGTGTAATAGCATAGAAATAGAATTGTATAATGGAAAAATCACAGTCCTGGCAAGATTATATCAAGAAGAAACCATCCAAATAAGTTTCAATGAAAGTAAAATGTTTCCACCCAGTCTATACTATCCATCCATAATAAGAGAAACCATAGAGATTGTAACATGTAAAAATACAATAGGTAACGATACAACGTTATTTAACTTATCAAAATTGTTTTTCGAGTGACTGTTCTATGGTTACAAATATGGAAATAAACATCCGAGTAAAAATAAAAAATAACGCGCGTCATCCGATAGAGTGTGGAATGATGGCGTTTTAAATGTAATTTCGAATTTTTGATAATGGCTCCGATGGAGCCGAAACATGTCAAACAGTCTATTAAAACCCTTTTCTTTACTGCTGATAAAGTTTTTATTTTACACCTCTTAGCAATTGAAAGAGTGGTTTAATTTGTTATGTTACTGAGGACACTTTGATTTTTGGAACAAACGAATGAACTTTTTTTTCTAAAATTGAAAATGTCCCCAGACCGAAACTGCAACCAAAAAAAGAAGAAAAAAGTAAGTACAAAAAGGCATCGATCTCAGATATTAAAAAGGTTGAAATGCGAACGAGAAACTTGTAAAGAACGATTGTTGAACAGTAGATTACGAATGTCGTTGTGCGACTCGTGTAGGTTCTTAATAAAAATTCCAAGTTAACTCTCTATTCATAGAGTAAGGAAGACAAAACTCGGGTCCTATCCAAAAAGTTTAAATGAAGTAAATTCATTAGAAGCTCGATTTTACGTTACCGACGTTTGCTACAAACAAAAGTAACCAAAAATGATCTGATTATATGAAACAAATTGGAAAATATTCCAATTATACTCCACACTACAAATTTTCAAAGGGGTCCAATTCATTACTTTGTTAAAATATAAAATCTATAATGCCATTCCATAGCTGCCAACCTTTACGCTTTTCTGTTACCACTGAAAATTTAATAGACATTTTTATCTTATTCGATCGCAGATTTCGGCGGTTCAATAAGGCAAAAATTGACTTTAGTGTTAACAAAAAAAGCTTGAAAGTTGGGAGATGGCGGACCGGAGAATTTTGACTCCATACTGGTATGTAGCTCAATGGTACACTGAAAGACCTTTCAGGATTGGAAAACCATCATTTCAATGGAAGATTTTTGAACTTGGGTTTGTGTACGGTAAAATATGTATTTTAACTTTCTGTACAATTGCCGTACATGATTTTCCATTAAGATGTACTACGAAAGATATCTCGTGGTTATAAACCTTCTACAAAATATTGGCAGGTTTTAGGATTGACATTTCCAGTCTGTCTATTAAAGGTCTTTGATGACGCACATAACATATCACGAAGCGGATTGGCTGGAGTCACTTCGAGAGATGGAAGCCGGATCTTTATCAACATATCTGATTTCTGCGTTCTTAAAAAGATTGTCGAACTCGCGTACTGTCATCTTAACGTAACCGGGTGGGGCAACATGGTCGCCTGGGGCGTAGTATGCGTGGAAGAATTGTTTTTTCAAATCTTGCTGATGTCCATTGTTATTACGGTTGTTGTTGTCGCCGTGTACACCACTGCTGCTTACAAAAATGTACGGATACTCATTTCGGTAAGAGGGGTTGTGTACGCTGTTGTTGTCGATTTCTTGAGATTTCTGCTCTTCTGAAGCCGGATCGACGAAGGTGGAGGGATGATAGGAACCCTTCTCTTCCCCGTAATCGGGGTAAGAGTCACTGCTGTTCAACAAAGAGCTGTGTTTGTCCAGAGTTACATAAGACTTGTTGTATTTTCCGAAGTCAGGTATCTGTGTCGATTCCGGCGTGCTGGCTGTGTAGTACAAGTACTCTTTTTCGTTGGGGTAACGATTCGCATTCAGGTACTCCGGCTGGGAGGGTCGAACGGGAACGTGGATGATGGCCACTTCTCTTTCGATGAGAGCCGGTGATCCACGAATATTGGTGACTATACTGGGATTCTTGTAAAGCGTTTGCAGTTTCACATTCTTATTCAAGTAATGGAACGGTTTGGGGAGAACGGGTCGCGGCATGGTCCTTAAAGGTAGGTGGATGAGTGTCGGATTTCTTGGCAGTGACTGATAAGGAACGATCGAAGTAGTTTTTGGGTAAAATGGCTTGGTCGGATATCTGGGTCCTAAGTACTTATTCATTTGTTTGGCCAAATTTGTATTGATTAATGCGTGCACATTTTTGTTGATCGCTAGAGGATTATTCGGTGTTTTGGCGGGAGTACGATATTTTACACTGGGAAACACTTTAGAAGTGGGTGGATAAAGGGGAGCTGCAGGAATATCAGACAATAGGGTGATATCTTTATAGCTGTTCCCTTTTGGGACCGACAATTTGCCCGATTTTATGGCCTGCAACTGAGAGTTTCTGTATTTTTTCGTTTCGATAGGATTAAACGGTGTCCTTCCAGCCTGATGGCTTTCTTGAGGGAAGGAATTGTAATTATTGGCATGTTTATAATTGCTTGTCTGATAGGGCACTTGAACAACGCCTGGACTGACACCGTAGTTTAGTTTGGACGAAGGTGAATTCCCCTTAAAGTAATTCACAGTGTAGGGGTTGAATTTTGGATGTTTCGGCGAATTTTTAATCACTGAATATTTCCCACTCTCCGGACTTAGATATTGGATTGGGTCAAGATGGATCTCTCCCAACTGTTTGATTACATCAGGATCCACTTCACCTATCGGTGTCAGTTGCAGATAGTTGTTTTTGCCTGCATTGCGCAGCGCATTCAGGTCGTGTAGGTTCAAAGTTGTATGTAAATCTTTCAGTGTAGGGATAATGTAAGGAAGCTGTTGACGTGTCTTCTCCAAGATATCGAGCGGGTTCCTCGGATTTTCATTGTAAACAGGTTTGTAATCTACATCCGGTTCTTTAGGTCCGTCGTAAACAGACTGGGGTGGGTAATAGGAATAGATGTCTTTGTTGGGCGTCGGATCAGACACTGGATAGCCGTTATCAGGATAGCCTTTATCATCAGGTTGCTGAGCGTGAGAGCTGTCGTACGAGGACTGAGGAGGCACTTGCACATATGTATCTTTCTCCGACACGTGCACACTGGAAACAGGTGGTCCGTTGTTTAGATTCTGGCTGTGAGGTTGATCATACTGAGATTGAGGTTGATAATAGGAATAGGTATCCTTATTGGTTTTGTGCACTGGAGCGATTGGTTGCACATTTACAGGGTCGTACTCCTCTTTGCCCAAATCATGTCCGGATATCTGTTGCCCGCCGTATGGCGATTGCGGAGATATCTGCGAGTAGGTGTGTTTAGGCAAATCGTGCCCGGTTATTGGCTGACTGTTAAAAGGAGATCCTTTATACACAGACTCCGGGGCGTATTGTGAGTAAATCCCTTTTCCTGGACCATACCCGGATATTGGTTCCGTTTGAACGGGTGGTGGATGATTATGACCCGAGGAAGAATGAGGATAACTTTCCGGTTGATTCGTGTACGTATTGTACGAACCTGGATCGACGAATTCCAGGTGCTCCTCGAAATGTTGTTCTACGTTGTGCACCGGAGGTTCGTGGAAGGGCGATTTGTGGTATTGTAAGGAGTTCGTGTAATCGACGTTTCTTCTTCTGACGGGTCCGAAGTAGAAAGGGTGTCCGGGCAGAATGGGCCTCCATCCTCCGTAGATGATTCTGGGCGGGGTGAAGCTTCTGCACAGGTGCAACAAACTCAGCAGAACGCAGATTTTCAGCATCCAGTGAAGATTCTGAAAAAATATAATAAAATAAACATTAATGTTTTAATAACAGGGTGCGTCATAAAAATTGTTTAACTTTCTAATTTTCTTTTCAAAGTGTCATGAATTGGAAATAATGAGTGGACCGCGATTAATTTTTGAAAAAAGAAAATTTATTTTAAAATACTACTGTAAGAAATGAAAATGTAGCAGAAATACAAAAGACACTATCGCAGGGAGTGTCAGGCGGATAAAAGATAAGTTTGAAACGAATGGATGTTCCTAGATAGACAACGTTCCGTTACCGCAATGGAGCAAGAAAGCACAACAACACCCTATGAAATGTTGGTCGAATCATGTGTATCATCCTTTTGAACCTCTGCGGTAGGAGGAAAAGTAATAACATTTTATGGAGATTCTTTTTAAATATTAATTATATGTGAATAAAAACTGGAGTTATATTCATTCAAAGTGTATATACATTTTTCTGACGCACCCTGTACATGTTATAAGTAAAATTGATAAAGGCCTCTACTCAAATACACTCAAATCACATTTATATTTTTTTACTTACCCATCATATGTAGTATAGGCATAGGGTAAGTCTTATAATTGTTTTGAAGATTAAAAAAAAAAAAAAAAAAAATTGACGGATTGACATACGTTTCAGACACTGGAGATTCCGAAAAACATATTTTTAGATAAAAAAATTTTTGTCGCCCGTCTGTCTGTGTGTGTGTGTGTCTGTAAACGCTCTATCTCCCGAACAAATGGAGATAGAGACTTAAAAATGGGTATGTACTTAGTATGTAATCATGGAAAGAAGGATTTCAGCAACCTCGATGATCCTGAACTCTTTTTTTCGGACTCTCAAAATATTCGTTTTAATAAAAGGTCTATAAAAATTTTCGAAATTGTTTACTTTAAGCAGTGAATATAAAAGACACTAAAAAAACATAAATTTTGCATAAAGCATGAAGTCGATCAGATCATGAGTGGCCGAGATATGGGTCATCCTACTTTTCACACTCTTGGATTTTTCTGGATGATTCCAACGAACATTCACGACTTTTCACACTTTCCGAGATTCTTCTGATGATGACTGTTTGAAGCAGTTGAAAGCGCTCGGGTTTTTAACATCTTTTGACGTTTAAAAAACCTTTTTGTATATTTGCACCTTTTTAGTAAAATAAATATTATTATATATTTCATTGGATCTAGCTTTACTTATCAGTTTAAGCATTCTTGCAGGTTAAGATAGCGTAGCGTCACCGAGTGATAAAAATATGAACTATTTTTTTAAATCAATGAATACAAAATGTAATAAGAGCTAGATAATGTCGCCTCTTCCATCCTCTTATAGTTAATGAATTATTGGATTTTAAAGATCGGATGTCTTTTCTGGAACATCCTGCCTATCTGAATTTATCTTTAGTTAAAGTGAAAGTGTATAACTTAAAATACAAGTTATTTCATACCAAAATAAAACTGGGTCTCTGTAGATAAATTTTAAAAACATGAAGATAGTATTTTATAAACAGATATACAAACCAAATTTCATATTACTATTATATAAATTTTCTAGTATATTTTCAGACATGTAGAAAGAGGATTATTGAGGTGGAGAAATTTTTTGATTCACAATTTTGGGAATAAAGGGTTAAAAAGACGCTCTGGCTAGCCAATAAATCTTGACTATCCTGTATATTATTTCTGTTGTCAGCAGCCGCTTTTTTTAAGAAAATACAAAGCGCACAACAACGAATGAGGAAAGACTCGATTAAAACACGTCTTCTGATTAAAAATTAAATAAACATTGTTTTCGTAAATGAAATGAAAGGGTTTTCTCAAATCAATGTTACCACACGAAAATAAAATACCGCAATAAATCGTGCTCAACAATGATTATAAAAAAAAATTAAAGAGTTCCTAAAAGATAAAGTGAGACGTCTATGCACGGGCTTATTTTATAGTTATGATTAAAAAGCAAAATTCAAATTCAAATGATCAATTTATTTTTCTTTTTGATCGGCTATAAATTATTCGGCTGCAATTTTGTAATTAAAGCTACGTAAAAGAGCCCGAACTCATCGCTACCATCTACCCACTTCCTTTACACGGTCTTGGATATTTTTTATAGGCTTGAATTTACACAATATATAGTAAATTTACAGAATAGTTTCTCTGTTATTTAACAGAATCTTCGTTTGTATCTTTCTGTAAATTTACCGTACGTAAAGGATTGCCAGTAGATTCTCCTCTATTTCACAAATTTAATTTTTTTTATCAGCCTGGTTTTGTTTGAAATGTTACAAATTAATTCAATCTTAATAATTATAAATTTAAAGAAAAATAGATTTTTGGGTCGATTTACAAAGATAGAGCTTCCCGCAACGAACGAACGAGACACACAGTGGCACTGCACCGATCTCGGCAGCTTTACAGCCTAACTTGATTTTATGACAGTGTGACAATGGGTGGAAACCAGCCTATCTCGATCCCATGACAGACAAGAATATCGAGGACTGTCTCGTTCGATAGCTGCTGAACTTTCCGATTGTTGAGTACTACTTTTTCCAAACAGCAATCGCAAATTTTTGTCATCCAATTTGGAAGTAAAGGTGCTCGAAAATCGGAAGTTTGTTCGGTTATGCCTGACCCCGCATTGTTTCTAGACATAGTTCAATGAAAATGAACAAGAACGAAAAATCATGCATCCGTCATAGATTATGAAGCATTTTCCAACCCTTACAGGACATTATTAAGGAATTTAATTTTTCCACACAACGAAGCGAGATATCTAAATAAGCAACTTTAAAAAACACATAACTTAATAAAAATCCACATCTCTATCCGGTAACGCGTCTGAAGTATTTCGTGTATGTGATCTATGGAATACATACACACAACCTCATACACTCAAAATGAGATAAGTTCAAAAATGCATACTACAGCAACAATCGATCTTAATCAATCCTTTAACCGAATTATTTTTTGTGTTTCTGTCAATAAACGATAAATGCTGTACACTCTATAGAAAACATGCAGCAAGTGATTTCGTTGTTTTTGACGTATCGTAACATCCATAAATTGCATCGCAAACAATTTACACCGTCATGTCACGGAATGCTTTTGTGTGGCCCTGTCCATGAACTGTAACTGCTACGTATTCTATACTCCTGAGAAAGCATGTTGTTGTCCATTTCATTGATGTATATCCATCTCGTTATGTTCGAACTATCGTAACATTCATAAAATGCACCGCAAACGATTTTTCCCCATGGACCGTCCTGTAACGGAATTCTTTCGTGTGGCCCTGTCCATGAACTATGAACTCTAGATACCACATTTTTAATGGCGAACATTCTGTAGTCAACCTCAATAACCAAATATTTGTGGCAATCGAGCCTATTGACACGTGTTAGAGCTCGAACAGACAGACAGACAAACCGAATTCAAAACCACTTATCGACTCTGCTGGAATGTTTTAAAAAGAACAGGAAACGTCTGATGTAAAATCATCCAATACGTTAAAAATAAACATTGTAGGAAACTATATGGAATATTCTAATAATATCTTTTTGTTAGGTAGCCTCTATTGTGAACGAGTTAAGATGATTTATGAAACAAAGTACCCAACTTGCATTCCCAGACTGTAACTCATTCTACGAAAACTCAAACATTTTTTTCCTAATAGACGTCCAATTACAAAGATTAGAAATGCAATAAAACTAATCTACTTAATTGATATACAAAGCGAATTCTAATCATCTTAAGAAAAAAAGATATAATGTATGGAATCTTCCTGAAAGCTTTTAAATCGATGCTCTGTCATAGTCGATCAAAAATGGTATATACGCTTCAGTGGGGAAAGGGTTTGCTTTCGCCTTTTTACGTTGGTTATAAACGAAGACGTTGCCACAGTGGAAATACAAATGATGATAATAAAAAGATAATAATCAGAGGGTTAAAAATGAAAAGTGAAGTGAGTGATGTGAAACATCAACAGTTTAGAGTCAGAGATTTCGTAGAAGCAATAAACTGTTGATTCGCTTCAATTCATTTTTCTATTATTTGCGTGAAAGGAGGTAAAGTAGGTTAAAAAAATTCTCCTCTGGTTCTTTTCACCCTTCTCTCGTTCAAGATCAACATTTTGCCATTTTTCTAGATCAGTGAGTGCCATGAAGTTTTTAGTCTTTATGACATTGAATTATTTTTTTTTTTACAAATTTTATTTTAAAGGAGGTAGTTCAGCTTTGATTTGCACCGCCCCACCCCCTCCCCTCCCCTCAAAAGAAGGATTTTTTTCTCTAAGATGCTTTGATTTTTTATATATAATTTAAGATCTATATTTACTTATTCTCTGTCTTATTTTTGTTCGAAGGTTATTTAAATTTACAATATTAAACACACAAGGGGATAAACCCGGGTTTCCCGTTTTTAAATTGATAAATCTAATAGATTTTTTTACATTTAATATATATATTTTTAAATGCCCACTAACACTATGGAATCGATTATTTTTTAGTTTTGAAATTTTTTACTGCTTATTATTTTTTTTAATAAAACAATTTTTTAAAACATTACTATTTTATACTTTTAAATTATTTCTATAACTTTAAAAATATATTTTTAATAAACTTATTTTATTACATTTTCGTCTTCAAGTTTTTGTAATGCAACAGAATTTTTAATTAAAAAATAAATTTATGCTTCGTTTTTTTTTTTCATTTAAATTTTCACAATGGATTTCCTTTTACTAAAATATCCCTTCAAAATGACTCGCCCTTCAATGTTTTCTGTGTTACAGAAAACATTAGTATACACAGTATACAATTAGTATACACAGAAATATACTAATAAAAATAATACACGTTAACTAATACACGTAAAAATTAAATTAAAATCTTTATACGTTTGGTTTTAAAATTCACGGATAGAGAAGAGAGTTTCGAGGCTTCAATTGCCTTCTGGGTCTCTAGATGGCTTAATACTTTATAATGAAAGACTCAGATTAAAGATGTCATGGGTAATTAAAGTGATAAAAACATAACACAAAAGGCTTAAACGCAGGAAACGCGAAAATTATTATTTTATCGCTTTTTCAATCTGTAAAGCATCGCGTGCCACATTTTAGGTCATTCAGAAGAGGCCGATTCGTGGCATAGGTTCTCTATTTCTATGGATTCACGGATGATGGATGGGAAATAAACTCTCGATGGAAAAATTATTTTACTCTTCTTGAAATCAATCTTCAAAAGTTTGATACATTTTGTCAAACCTTTCCAGTTTGACCCATTGAAGCACTTGCTTACATTAGACATGGGATCTCGTGATGTGTGTTTATCATTTTGAAAAACTTTTCGAAAATAGTTTATGGATCATTTTGATCTTGAAGAAGTCCCCGTTAGAGCGCATGAAACATATATTATCTTTATATTAAAAGGTATTTTTAAGCCCTCTATGTTATGTTTTTATCCCTTTAAGCAGTATAACTATACACTTTAAGGGCCTATGCTAGTCACGCGAAGAAATGCTCCAGCTAATGTTAAGTCTATGGGAAGGTTATCGCGCGATTTCTCGCACGCATTTTAATATTTTTAAATGATTTTTTTTTGCATAGGATAGCTGAGGTCGATCTCTAACGTTGTTAGTTTTTACTTTTTTGATTTTGGTTACGGTTTTTTTTATAAGCGGAGATTTTCAATTTTGGAACCGGTTGGAACCGGTTCTGAAAGTGAAATTACCCTTATATAAAAAAAACTGGAACCAAAATCGAAAAAATAAAAACTAACAACGTTAGAGATCGACCGCAGCTATCCTATGCAAAAAAAAATCATTTAAAAATATTGAAATGCGTGCGAGAAATCGCGCGATAACCTTCCATAGACTTAACATTAGCTGGAGCGTTTTTTCGCGTGACTGATGTAGGCTCTTAATAATTTATAAGGACTACGTTGCACATATAAATACTCATCAAACACTTGCTTCCAACGTAAATTTCATTTAATAAATATGAGTTACTTTAAAACTACATATATAGAAAACAAACCTCGACGTGTCGGTTAATCTTTATAACCATCATCAGGAGAAAAAACCTTCATAAATATGAAACAGCAAAAATTAAAAATGTGTTACATGATTGAGTCACAATATTCAATCTGCCAAGACGCTGAAATAACGGAAATTACAACAACATATTCAAAACACGCCTGGTGGCGCCCTCTATGAATCAGCAATGTAACTGGAACTTATATGTTCAACGGAATTAAAGTTCACTTTAAAATGCATTTTCATATGGCTGGAACCGAAAATGATGGGATATCGTTGCAAATTTCATGTTTTCTTAGTGAAATTTCTATAGATTTACGGATGTAGGCTTTAAAGGGATTGTTTTGTCTGGAAATAACTTTGACGTTGTTAAAATCCATAAACCTAACCTGTCCATTAGCAAAAGTCCTTGATAAGGCAGTGGAAAATTTATTGTATTTCAAATCACTCTTGTGTTCTTTAAGTCTCTCTACGATGCGACGTTTTGTCATACCAATATATGCAGAATTTGTACCATCGGTCAATTCAAATGGAATTTCATATACCCCAGATAAACAAGTGGCTGATAAAGGGTCTATGCTTCTATTCAATAAATTAAACAACGTTTTGGAATTGGATGCTACCAGTTGTATATTATATTTCTTGAAAACTCTCTTTAATCTTTTGAAAAGAATGGGGATATATGGAATTTTTCTGTAAGTAAGACTAACTTTAGGAGAAGAAACTACTGTAACCCTGTATTTATCAATTAATTTACGAACAATGTGCGGTTTATATCCATGTTTCATACCTACACTAATAATATAATTAAGTTCTTCTGCTAAGAATTCTCCTGAACAAACCAAAAATGCCCGACGCACAAACGATCTAAAGGCTGCAATTTTGAAATTCCAAGGAGAGGCTGCGGTGACCGGGATAACACAATCTAATTTCATGGATTTCCGAAAAATTTTTCGTTTTAAACTATTGTTTTCTTTAAGGAGAAGAACATCAAGGAACGGAAGCGAATTATTGTTGATGACATTTTAGTGGTTTGGGATAAAAGTAGACAACCTTTAATCCAATTTTTTGATGATATCAACCACATGGACAGTAATATTAAATTTACGATGGAATTAGAGGATAATAATTCGCTTCCGTTCCTTGATGTTCTTCTCCTTAAAGAAAACAATAGTTTAAAACGAAAAATTTTTAAATAAAACATGTAAACTACTTATAAAATGCATTGCAATTCCAATAAAATCAGGCTAGATGACGTCCTCAACTTTAACTGAATGGCGTAAAAGAAACATCCTTATCACTCCAAAATGGATAATCCTATTATCTAACGGTTTATTGCGTCGGATGAAGCGTCTCATTTCCAATTAAAATAGATCTTTGAATTGAAATTTGGATGACATACAGGGTCATGAAAAATCGAAGCGTGTGGAAAATAGGATGACCCCTATCTCGGCCACTCATCACTTCATTCTTGATGCAAAATTTGTTTTTTTATTGTATTTTAAATTCTCTCCTTAAAACAAACAATTTCGAAAATTTTTATAGACCTTTTGTCAGAACGACTCTTTCGAGAGTCGGAAAAAAAAATAGTTTCGGTTAATCGAGGTGACTAAAATTCAATAAGCTTCTTCCCATGATGACATACTCAGTACATATCCAATTTCAAGTCTCTATCTCCATTGGTTCGGGAGATAGAGCGTTTACAGACACTCACACAGACACCCGCACAGACAGACTTCTAAAAATATTTTTTTCTTTCGCAATCTCCAGTGTCTGAAGCGTGTGAATCCGTCATTTTTTTTTTTTTTTCAATGAGTCTTTTCAAACACGGAATGCTTATTCCTTTATGCTTTAAATAACGTTTTTGAAAATCTACTCGACCGCTTGTATGAATTTTATACAGGAAACTTTAAAGCATAAAACTAAATGAATGATTATAAAACATATCAAACATCATGTTTACAAAAGTAAACATTATGTTTGATATATTTTATAATCATTCATTTAGTTTTATCCTTTAAAGTTTCCTGTATAAAATCCCCCCCCCCTTCCCTAATTTAGCCACAAATCACTTTTAACAAGTGGGTAGGGTTTCGTTTAATATCACTTTATCCTTCCTTTAATAAATCCAAATAATTTTCATTTTCCAAAAAAAAAAAAAAAAGTTTTTCATAAAGTAAAAATGTACCAGTCAATTTTTCTCGTTTTTTCGAATATCTGAACCGGCACAATAGCGGGCGAAGCTCGATATTATACTCTGTCATAACAATGTTTGTCATTTGGACTGAATGCGATATTTAAAAAAAATCAATTTCAAAATGAAACATGTTGTATAGAAAGCTTCAAAATGTTAAAATAGGCCAATATTTTCATAATCTGGTTTTTATCATGATTCAAACTCATGGGACGTTATAATCACTTGCTGACGTCCTATCGACTTGCTTTCTCTATCACTCCCTCCTTCTATTATTCTCAAACATCTGTTCAACTTCCAATAGGACGTCACATTAATTTTCTTTTTAATTCTCTCATGACATCCTATTAAGCTGCTTTCTGTACTGACACATACTCCTTGTATTAATGAGAAATGTTTGAAAATTTCCGTTTTATGAACCATAGGACGTCCTAGTAATCTTTTTTTTCAATTAGTGAAACTTTTCATTTCATTTTCATTTTTCATGTGGAACACTTTCAATTAGAAAATTAATTGTTGTAGAAAGAGTTTTAGTATGGATTTTTAAGGGTTAGCAACTGCTCTAACGAAACATGTTTCAATTGAGTAGGAAAAGGCTGTTAGATTTTTGGTTTTTTATCTCTCTCTATTAAAATAATGATTTTTTCAAATTTTATTATTTTGAGCTTCATAGTAGGTATTCAGCTATAAGTACGCAAAATTCCATGTCTGTAAGTGATATATTTTCTGAGAACCGGCTCTGTGACGGACAGACAACTTAGCGGGACTAATAGGGTTTCGTGAGATGAAGGAAATCCTAAAAATAAGACTTTTACAAACTGACAAATGGTTTTTTTTAATTTAGGGAAATAGAATATAATCACGAACAATCTCTTCCGAGTTACTCACGATTTCGAACAGCATTCTTTATCTTTCGAAACCTCAGAAACCAATCTATTTCACAGATTTAAAGAATCCTTTTATAAAAACGTAATTTATTTTGCTGCCAGCGATTTTCGAAAATGTTTCCAATGCATTTTTAGACTCTATTAATTAGTTTTTCCGACTCGCAGTCTACATATCCATTCTCAAGTAAACGATTTCATGTTCAACCAACATGTTTTATACAAACAAACATTAAAATGGATATTATGTTTATAAATCGAGTTACACATGTTTGATTGAATTTTCATTGAATTTCACGAAATGTTTCATTGAGAATGGATAGCACTGTAAACCCATCATGCCTATGCATACTATAAAACATGTGTAAACTACTTATAAAGTGCATTGCCATTCGATCGATGACGTCCTAAATTTTAAAGGCTGTACTACTGAATTGCGTAAAAGAAACATCCTTAAAACTCCGGTGTCGGATGAAGCGTCTCATTTCCAATTAAAATAGATCTTTGAATTGAAATACATCGAAGCGTGTGGAAAATAGGATGTCATTCTTTAGGCAAAATTTATGTTTTTTTTTTTTTATTGTCTTTTATATTCATTCTTATTTCGAATTTTTTTTATATATTGCCTTTTATCGGAACGACTCTTTCGAGAGTCCGAAAAAAAAAAGAGTTGTCACTGAAATTCAATAAGCTTCTTCCCATTATGACATACTAAGTACTTACCCAATGTCAAGTCTCTAATATCTCCAATTTTTTCGGGGGATAGAGCGTTTACAGACACACACACGGACAGACGGACGGCGAATTTTTTTTCCCTAAAAATATGTTTTTTGAAATCTCCAGTGTCTGACACGTGTCAATCCGTGAAAAATTTTTTTTTTCGATTTTCAAAACGATTACAAGACTTACCCTATACTACGTAGGATGGGTCAGTAAAACCGATATTCGTGTTCGAGAAGATTAATAGACTCTAAAAACTATTCGTAAATGTTTCCGAAAATGAGTAGCAAAAAAAGAAACTCTGTTTTTATAATCAATCTCCAATATAAGATCGTTAGAGATTTCGAACGATAAAGGAACTCCTTTAGGAATCGTGAGGCACTCGGAAGAAGTTGTTGCCTATAGTTTCGTTCACGGTTAGATTATACTCTCGTAGATGAAGAAACATTTGTATTTTTTTAATAATGTGATGGATAATAACACTCTATGACGGATGGATTAGGTTTCGGCGGCCTTTTACACATTAGAAATTGCACCAAACGTCCTTTTCTTAAGTGGTAGTGACACTTTATTGGAATGTCTTCTATATCCGAAAATACTTATGCTTATAAGCTTGTGCATTTTTTCTTAGCTCTTAATAGAGTTATAAAAGGAGAGGTGCTAAGAAGATGTATCCGTAAATTTAGAGAAAGAAAAAGAAAACTTACGAAAACCGTTTAAATGAGTCTTCCGAAAAAATATATAAAGATTCTAAATACAAAATAAATGAAGTCTACATATAAAAAAGTAAGTATTTGCGCATTACTTTCTATTTTTATTCTTTGTGCAAACGGTAACGGGAGACTTTCTCTTCGAACTGTATCGAAAAGTAAAATTTCTCTTTATCTGGAAAACTAATAAACAATTAAACAGGACCCATGTTTTTGATTTTGATTTAAAAATTTATGTAAGTCCTAATTCATATATTTTAAATGATGAGTTTATTAATCATTTTCGTAATTAAAAGTATCAGGCCATCCAACCCGGGCTAACCAGGTGAAAGAGGTCCGTTGTACAGCGTAGATGGAAATCGTTTTAAATCGAAAACTCTAATAGATATTTTACATTTTAGTGCATTTATTTAGTAAAGGATATTTTTGCATTTAGTACAGACACACACAAAGAAAACAGAAAAAGAAAAAAGAAAAGAAAAAGAAATCGTAATAGCCGCATGCAGTAAATCAACCGCGAAATATTTCCTCGCGAATCTGATTATTTCAATGTTTAAGCGCGTAGTTCGATTACGTGTTTTATTTATTTTGCTTGTAAAGTTTTCATTTCGTCTGACAATTGAGTCATGGGAACAACCCAATACTCAATCCTTTTCATTGTTTTAGGTGCAAACAGTTTCATTTTCCGTCGTTGGGTTACGCGCAGATTTAAAAATATCTATGCGTGGAAAAAATACAAATTTTAACAGTGCAGTCATGTATATCATTTCCATTAAGTTTGCAATAATATAACATCGTAAAAATGCATTTCAAACGATTTCTTTCCTATTGACCGTCATGTAAAGGAATTCTTTTGTATCACCCTGTAAATGAATAATAATGGTTTTGCACTTCATAGTCTACAGAAAGCATGTTTTAGTGCACCTTTGAAATGCATAACAATTTCATTATGTTTGGAACAGTGTAACATCATTAAAGTGCCTTTCAAACGATTTATTTCCTATTGGCCGTCATGTAAAGGAATAGTTTTGAATGTCTCTGTATCTGTAAACGAGCTATAAATTTTCAATAGCTATCAAGCTGCAGTAAGCCTCAATAACGTATATCAATACGTCAATGATGTGAGTCTAATCTACGATTAGTTACAGCATGAACGGACGGACAAAACAATGTCAAAAATACTTTTCAACCAGGGGCGTAGCGAGCGGGGGGGCAAGGGGGGCAGCTGCCCCCCCAATGTTTGGTAAAAGGATTCAGTCGGCTTATCAGCAGTTTTAATTAGTATCTCTGTAGTATGTCAGTAGGCCGATTAAAAAAAAACAATTTTGAAAAATTCTGGTTGGCAGGACTTAGTCTTCAGAACGCATTTCACTACACCCTTACAATCATATGGCAAAAGCTAGTCGGTCTGTCAATAGATATGTTATGAGTAAAAAAAGTAATGGTTTCAATAGATCTATCTGGTCATCCGGTATGAAAGTCACGTGTTCTGTCACATTTTCGAATCACATAAATAGCTAGTCGGCCTACCCACTGAAAAAAAATTATCATGTATAAATCTTGTCTGCAGAGCCGGAAATGTTGGATATATACTATACCTTACCCACACAAGGAAAAGCTAAGTCGGCCGTCGATACATAGGCCAATAGGGGAAAAAATGAATCTGATTTATTGATTTGAAAATATCAGAAATTTGTCCTACAGTAACACTCGCAACTTACATAGATAAAAACTATCAGTATATAAACTAGGTCGACCGAATGCGAAAGTCGCTTAGGAAAATTCAAGAAATTTTATACTTAATACATAGTACAAAGCTGCCAACTCTCCCGTTTTTCGCGGGAGACTCCTGTTTTTTAGTCCAATCTCCCGTTTTTACGTTTAAGTATAATTTTCTCCCGTTTTTCACTCGCACTTTAAAATTCCTAGAAACGTACTTCTGAAAAAAATAAAATTTCCGATCTCGTTAGAATTTCGCCATAGGATCGCTAAAAACGCGAATTTCGTCAAAGGATCCCGGAAAAAAAGTGAATTTCGTCAAAGAATCGCCGAAAACCCCCCTTAAATTTCGTCAAAAACCGGCGAAAAAACTGCAAATTACGTCAAAAAATCGCAAAAAAAGCATACAAATTTCGTCAAAAGATCGCGAAAAAACTCAAATTTCGTCAAAAGATCGCAAAAAAATCGTAAATTTCGTGAAAAAACGACGAAAGAAATGCAAATTTCGTCAAAAAACGGCAAAAAAACTGCAAATTTCGTCAAAAAATCACAAAAAACACACAAATTCCGTCAAAAAATAGCGAAAAAACTTAAATTTCGTCAAAGAATCGCCGAAAACCCCCCCTCAAATTTCGTCAAAAACGGCGAAAAAAACTGCAAATTTCGTCAAAAAATCGCAAAAAAAAACATACAAATTTCGTCAAAAGATCGCGAAAAAACTCAAATTTCGTCAAAAAATCGCGAAAAAAACAAATTTCGTCAAAAGATCGCGAAAAAACGTAAATTTCGTCAAAAAACGGCGAAAAAAAATGCAATTTTCGTCAAAAAAATGGCGAAAATGCAAATTTCGTCAAAAAATGGCAAAAAAACTGCAAATTTCGTCAAAAAATTGCAAAAAACACACAAATTTCGTCAAAAAATCGCAAAAAAACACACAAATTTCGTCAAAAGATCGTGAAAAAACACAATTTTCGTCAAAAGATCGCGAAAAAAACGTAAATTTCGTCAAAAAATCCCCTCAAATTTCGTCAAAAAACGGCGAAAAAAATGCAAATTTCGTTAAAAAATCGCGAAAAAACACACATTTCGTCAAAAAATCGCGAAAAACTCCAGAAATTACGTCAAAAGATCGCAGAAAAACCCCAGAAATTTCGTCAAATGATCGCGAAAAAAAAAAAACACATTTCGTCAAAAGATCGCGAAAAAAACACAAATTAAGTTCTAATAAATATTTTCCTTTTATTTGAAAAAAGTTTGTTTCATTTGTTGATATCTTAAGATTTTTTTGTGTAATTTATAATATATGAAAGTAAGTGTTCTTTTTAAATTTTATATATATATATATATATATATATGTAAAGAAGCGTGGCTCCTTCGGTGGGTCCTCGATCGCTGTTTCGATGGGTGTCGGGCTAGTGGAGGCTGCCGCGCGGACCGCATAATTTCCCTGTCTACCGCCGATCGACGATTGGGACTTTAACGCTTTCTGATTAGTTGTTAAACCGAACGCTTCTTAAGTCATTTCTGGTTGAACATGGTTTCTTATATAATATCTATTAATTTCTATATAATCTAATTAATTTATAACTGTAATATAATAAATATTATAGTAATATAATCTAATTAATTTCTATATAATCTAATCTCTATATAATCTAATATTTCTATATAATCTATTAATATATATTAATTTCTTATATCATATCTTCTTAAAAATCTTCATAATCCTCCAAAATACCGGAAATGACTTAAAAAGCGTTTGATTTTACAAATAATCAGAAAGCGTTAAAGTCCCAATCGTCGATCGGCGGTGGAGACGGAAATTATGCGCGCGGACCGATGACGAGTCCGTACTTACGTGTGACCGCTCACTCCGATTTCCTTGCATATTCCTGTAGTCATGGGCCGTGAGCGCTATCCAGGATTCAGTTAAAGTCCGCGTGAATGTATTTTTGTTTAAAGGAAGACATTGTCTATTACGGAACCTGGTTTATTTCTTTTTATTACATAAATCCTTTTAAACCAGGCCCACACTGGCGTGAGAGCTGCTAAGTTAAATCTTTCTGGACATCGGGATTTAGTTACGCGGCACGGCAACCCCTGGAGAGCCGAGGCTAACGAAAAAGCCAGGCTACCGCGGTGCATTCTACTTATCTTTTTTTACAGACCGCTAGAGTGACGTGTTGCTCTTTTCGTACACCTGCATTGGTGCATTCGAACATCACGTGATTCCCGCGGTCTGTAAAAAAAGATATGCGTAAAGCACCGCGGTAGCCTTTCTTTTTCGTTAGCCTCGCTGGAGAGCATATTGGCGTGAAGTCAGGGCATGGTTGAGATCGGAAAACGTCCCTCCTGATAGCCATGCAACGGTATAAATATGAGGTTTTTGCATTATTTCTGCTAGAGGTCGTCGAAGTCAAAAGAGGCGTATTTCTAATTTTAATTGGCCGCGAGCTGAGTGATTGATTGTGCAGGACAAAGGCGTTGGCTCAAATCGGTCGATGGGATGCAGCGAGAGTTTAAAGTTGCGCTACTGTCAGCAAAAATATTCTTATGAAGAGTGAGAAAACGATCTTTGAAAGTTATAAGCTGCGATGCAGGGAAACTAATTTAACAGGGGCGACGGCAATTTCAATCAATTGAGACACAATTACTAAAGCATTTACAAAGTTTTAATTTAAATTTCTATTTTTTAAAACGGTAATTTCAAATTTTAAAAGGGGCAAAAAGGGGTTTTACATTTTAAAAAGGGGCTTTGCTTTTATCCTTTCATATATATATATATATATATATATATATATATATATATATATATATATATATATTATTAATGATTATATTTAAATTATTGAGTCAATCATTAATCTATTCTAAATGAATTATAAAATAAGTTTTTATTCTTACGTAAATTCACTTAAAAAAAAAATCTCTTTTTCTCCCTTTAAACTGCGAAGAATCTCCTGTTTTTTCTCTTGCTAAGGTTGGCAGCTCTGCATAGTAGGTTCGGTTCTAGCAACGATATGATGTTTACGCCCTTTGGAACTGTTTTAGGAACGTTTGGAAAATAAAAACGAAGACTTTTTAAAACTATTTAAAAAAAGAAAATGAATAAATAAAAAAAATATCCGTGCGTAACACATTTAATACCTAAAAAACTTCTTACTTTTTTTTTTTTTTTTTAATATTCAATCAGTAACAGAAAATATCTTCTTTATAAGACAAATCTTCACACGTATTTTCTTTGACATGTAAAGCAAAATTCTTTCCAGGCCCAGACCACTAGGGATAGATATAGAAAAGGTGTTAGGTCTGGTGTAGATAAGTCTTTTGTTATGATCTCCAGATAATCCTGCAAATCCAGTTTTGCACTAATTTTCTAAACTGTACATTGTCGGAATTCTACAACTTCCGACTTTCACAATAATATATTTCTTAAACTTATAGAAAGGGAGGAGACGGATTTGTCCTGTCGGCGCCGAAATGTCTGTGCCTCTACTGAAATTTTTTGTAAACTCGGCTCCTTTGGTTAGATGTTTACCGTTCACTTCACTCTATTATTCTAAACAAATGTGTTTTTCACAAATATAACCGTACGATTTTCTCTTATCAATACATATTTTCTTTCTTTCTTTTTTTTTCTCCAGTAAAGTTCTTGGTAAATCTTTTAAATGATTACTGAGTTATATCTAAGAAACATTTTAGGAATACAAAATCATATATTTTATTTTTAATTATCAATTATAATTAATCAGTTAAAATTAATTGTAAAAACTATTAATTAAGAAATAATGCGACAGATTGACTATTTTACATTAGTCGGATTTGAAACATTTTTGAGTCGGCCAATCTTGCCTTTTGCCCTCCCAAAAATTTTCTTTCGCTACGGCACTGTTTTCAACTAAAGTTGGAAAGTAGTAAAACTGAGTGATTTCATTTTTAAACTTTATTCTAAACATTGCAGCTTCATGTGGTGACGTAGACGCGCTGGAAACATTTAGAAACACTTTCGGGATTAAAAAACTCGACTTTTTTTAAGGTAATTTTTAAAAATGCCTAGGCTATTGTTGTGTCCGTCCATTGTAATTTATTTAAAAAAAAAAAAGAAACATCCGATCCGATATATTTTTTGAAGATATAAACTAAAGATAGTGACATGGATTTAATATTACACTCCTCAAACCTTCGAATGACACGTAAGGGTGCCTACAAAGGTCTTGTCCGCCTCTATTAACTCCAGAACGGCCACAGTCGTGTCTGGGTACAGTCAAGTGGCTACGCCCAATGAAAAGAGACCACTGACAGCGCCACCTGGCGTCAAATTTTAGAGTTAGAGACTCTATCTCTAAAACGGTATGTGATGCGGGGAAAAAATAATTAGAAAGTTGAAGAGCGCCTTCGATTGAGTAGGAAATGATGCCTTACGTGTGAAAATAACCTCATTATTATCCTATTTTACATCCTATCACCAGCTTAAATAGGCCACAAATTATATTATAAAAAAAGATGCACATTGACTAATAAGAATAAGAGATGTAATCAAGTTACAGTTTATTTTAATCAAGTCCAATAAAATGTACTCAGTCTGTCCATCATCGGAATACATGCAAAATGACACATTGAACTTGATTTTTCAATACAAAAAAGTATAAAGCTACCTATTGCAGCCGTTCGGAGGAAAGCAGTTCCGGAAAATTTCGATCTATTTTCACCGATCATGACCCCCAGACCCCAAAACCACCCTCCGTTCAAATGTTGATTTATATATACAGAGAGTGGACAAAATAATACGAACACTCATGAAAAATGCTGAAAAGAGCAATATCTAAAAAAATACATGAGGAATTAACCTGAAACTGCAAGTGTGTAAACAGTATAGTATAAGTTATATATTCCCTTGAAGATGTTTTCCCGAAAGCCCATAGGGGACTGTCAACAAATTGAAAAAAGACGAATATCTTTTGGATAACTCTGTAAAAACTAATGTAGCAAAAGCTTTCAAACTCGAGATTATTAATAAGTTGCTTATTTTAATATACTGTGTTCATTTTTATGAGGATAGCATGTATACTCGTAGAGAAATTAAGGTTTTTATAAAAACAGTCCCAAATTTCGATTAGTTTTTTGCTTATAATTTGCAAAGTTTTTAATATAAAAAAAAGTTCTTTTCAAAAAATATGAAAACTTAATACTCTGCAATCAGAATTAAAAAATAATAAAAATTGGATGAAATATGAGCAGGTTTACTAAAAGATGTTTCACTGCGCATGCGCGAATGCAATCAAAATATAATATGCATAATGTATTAGCTAAGTATATAGAGCAACTTTTGTGAAAGTCTCAAAATCATAGCTTGAAAATTCTGTAAATTATCGTCGATAGAATAAGCTCGAAATCCGTTGTTCCCAAAAAGAAGCAAAAAGATGAGGGGTTGTATCAAATATCTGTTGATTAGTGCCAAGATAGCGTACACAATATTGCACGTAATATTTGATACAACCCCTCATATTTTTGCTTCCTTTTGGGAACAACGGATTTCGAGCTTATTCTATCGACGATAATTTACAGAATTTTCAAGCTATGATTTTGAGACTTTCACAAAAGTTGCTCTATAGCTGCTAAACTTGGCAAAATTATAAAGGCTTAAAGCTTTATGGATTGTTATCCATTCACAAATATTTTTGGGGGAAAATTTAGGGGGGTGGGGGGGCTAATTAAATTGCTTGATAAAACAAGTTTATATATATATATATATATATACTCAAAAATGTATTTTTTAGGTGTTACATTTTCAGAGATATCGTCGAAAATGTACTGCAAGAATAGGTTCTTCCCCTCCTCCTATTTTCGAATCTACTGAAGCTAAAATGATGTAAAAAATGAGGGGTAGTAGGAGTGTATTGAAACCTTGCAGGGAAACTATAGAGATTATCGTAGGTCACATGGTTTCTGGGGAAAATCGCATTTTTCCGTTACACACAAACTTTACTTTGCGGATGCTTTTGGGGGGAGTTGAGGGGCACCTATCGACGCGGGATCCTCCAAGGATTGTTGTTAATGATTTTCGAAAAAAAAATTGTCGGTCATTAGCCGAGATATTAATTAAAAACCTAATAATGTAGAAAAACGCGGCACGGTCCAAGGCGGCATTGTACGGAACCCTTTGTTGCGCGAGTAAAACTTGCACTTGACCGATTATTTTTCAGGTAGATTTCGTAAGAAATACTACCTATTACATTCTCACCTAAGTTGGAAATTTGGAAACACTTTTGCAGATTTACGCCGATCATGACTCCCAGAACCCAAAACCACCCCCAGTTCAAAACTTTATCTATCTATCTATCTATCTATCTATCTATCTGTCTGTCTATGTCACTTTTTTATGGACACGATAACTGGAAAAATTCTGCATAAATCTTTTCCAAACTGATACATAAAATCAAGGGGCATAAAATCTCGGTCAAGTTCGTTAATGGGCAAAATCGAACCAAGGGGGGGGGGGAATGGGGGGATTTTTTGTGAAAACAGAAAAAAACCCATAATTTCTTAATTATTGTACGTATCGAATCCGTTTAAAGTTATTATTACTTCTAGGAAAAGGGCCGAAAATTTATGTATGACAGATTTTTGATATAATTAAAAATGGACCCAAGGGGGGGGGGGGGAAAGGAGGTTTTTAGAAGAAAAAAAAATCATAGCTTCGTCAATTCACAAGATATCAAATCCGCGTGAATTTATTATTAATCCTCTTAATATTATCTAAAACTTTTATATTGACAAGTTTTTTATAGGACCAACCGTTATAGCAAAAAAAATTAAAAACAAAAAAAAATCCCTGCCGGCTCCGCCTGCAAACAAGTTATTTTTCGAAGTAGGAGGTTCCAACTCCCGCATCTTTTCGAAACTGATACATAAAATCAAGGGGCATAAAATCTCGGTCAAGTTCATTAATGGGCAAAATCGAACCAAGGGTGGGATCGGGGGGGGGGGGGCTTTTTGTGAAAACAGAAAAAAAACATAATTTCTTAATTATGATACGTGTCGAATCCGTTAGAAGTTATTATTACTTCTAAGAGAAGGGCCGAAATTTTATGTATGACAGATTTTTGATATAATTAAAAATTGCCTTAAGGGGGGGGGGGGGGGGGAAAGAGGTTTTATAAGAAAAAAATTCATAACTTCGTCAATTCCCAAGATTTCAAATCCGTTTAAATTTATTATAAATCCTCTTAATATTATCTAAAACTTTTATATTGACAAGTTTTTTATAGAACTAACCCTTTTAGCAAAAAAAAAAAAAAAAAAAAAAAAAAAAATCCTGCCGGCTCCGCTTGCAAACAAGTTAGGTTTCGAAGTAGGCGGTTCCAACTGCTGCATCATGGCAAAAAGGTCATTTCTTCCGCAATTCCCAACAAACAGGCGCCCCACAGTCTGCGTCTTCGAAATCTACCTGTGCTTGTAGGCCGAGCCGTCAGGGATTTTTTTTCTCTTTCTTTCTTTCTTTCTTATTCTTTTTTACATTTACATTTACTTTTTTCTTTTTTTGTACAAAGTTGTCACGAATAAAAATATTTTAATTAAGTAGAATCTTTATATATTTTTATTATGAATCGCAACATTCTAGAAATTAAAAAACGAAGAAGAAATAGGTGTCAGTCTGTATAAACACAAAATTTAATGTATCCTTATTTCTTGGTCCATTCTATGAGATTGATGTACCTGTATTTTCTTTTCATTACTTTTTCCATTCTGTAAAATAGCTCTGAATTATTCACAAAATCTATTCAACCATTTAGACGATCACAAATTTGTAAAATGAAGTTATTTTTATTGTTATGATGATGATGATTATTACAGTTTATGTTATGGCCATTTTTTTAAAATTGTTATGGATTATTTATTTATTTATTATTATTTTTTTGTAACATCATGGTGATGAGTCTTGTTTTCTTTAAATGAATCTAGAGTAACAAAAATTTCAAGTCCCGTTTTTACTCATTCCTATTTAAAATTTTTTAATTGTAATAATTTGCACAAAACCACGTTAAAAATTTCGAGTTAGAACAAAAATTGCGGTACATTAGAAGATCTTTATAAAGCACACCCTGATTTATATATAGTATGTATATATAGATCACATTTCCCACATCAGTTAAACTCTTGTAAACATATGAAGACCTATATGACATGCAGTAGGGTATCTTTATGTTGAATTTCTTAGCACCAGAAGTTGAGCAGATTATACATTTTTGCTTCATACAGATCATTTCACATACTCTTAAATTTATTTTATAAACAGGGTCCAAATATGCCTGGACCCAATTATTTCATTACTCATTTTCAAAAAAAAAATATTGTATAAAGAAATGTAATATTTACATTAAAAGGCTCTGAATGAAAGAGATGAAATAGTGTATCCCATTGAGTCCCCTAAGAAAGCAGCCATTTTTCTTCTACAATGTGAGAATGTTTCTTAGCTGCAAAATTCTGTGTTTACATCTGAAAAGGTGTGCGTTATAGAGAGAAAGGCATTGTATATAGAATTGCATTATAAAGGTCTTCTACTGTATACGGAACTTATTGCCGTATACGGCAGCGACAGAAATGTGCATTTTTTATTTCAAAACTGTCATTTTGCAGCTTTTGCAATTTCCGTGCAATTTTAACATCTTAAATAAATGTACATGAAATGACATAAAATTTAGATTCTTCAGGGTTTTTTTTAATGGTTCATTATAATTTTCTATTGTACTGTTCATTTTTTATTATTGAAAAAAATATCTACCCTATATATATAAAATCCTAATGAAACGAATTTGTGAAACGATTTTATGAAACGAATTTATGAAACGACTGATTAAACGACTGATTATGTTTCAGGGCTATTTTTAATAAAATATTAAACGCTTGATGGTGAAATTAATACCAATTGTCCATAAAAATCCGCTGATGTCAAAACTGGTATTAGAATTTTGAAATTGAAATTAGTTTTCGAGATATTAATTTTTTTCTAATTTTAATGACATTTCTGTAATGATGGCAACTAATTACTTAGTTTTTTTGTGACAAAAAAGGGAAAAAATTGAAAAGGATCCAGATAGGGATTATTAATTTCTTTTATTCGTCATTTTCAAATTGAAATTGAATTTATCTTTTATTTCAATCGATAATGAAGACAAGATTGTGATTAAATTATGTTTTTCATGAAAAAAAAAAAAAAAAAATCCCATTCCTATCGTCAGGATTCAATCGTCTGTCAGCATTTAATTTAATTTATAAACTGAAAATATTTTGAATAAATTCGTCCAAATGACGTCATTTATGTAAACGCAAAAGAAAGAAGCAAAAAAATATTTATACAATTTGTTTAGCGTAAAATGTCATTTATCCTATTTTATATAGAATCAGAAGTAATTTGCATAGAAAAAACAATAATAATATACGTATAATTAAAATACGCATATAAACAAAAAAAATCGTCGAATTTGTTTCCATGGCTGTTTATATCATTTGGCACCAAATCTCACTTTCTGATACTCGAATTGCGCCAAGCTTTTTAAAAAAGCGTCAAGACCCCTATAATAGAAAAGCACCAAAAGTTCATTGGGTTTGTTTTAATAACTTTTGGCAACAAATCTATGTATATTAACGAATCTATCCCTTTTTGAAGCTCGAATTACGCCAAACCTAAAAGCAAAGGGTCCTATACTGGAAAAGTACCCGATTTTCTTATAGACAACATTCAAGTGACATAACATGGTGTAAAATTATCGCGGATAGCAAATTTGTTTAAATATCTCATCATTTGATGCCGAATAAATGCAGGCATGCATGCACAAAATATTTAATTAATTTTTTATGATAAATAATTATTAGAAAATTCGTATATACATATTAATTAAAATAAATAATTTAAATATTTAAAATTACATGAAAATATGCATGATGGTGCACTAAAATAGAGACAAAATTAAAACCTGTTACTGAAAATGTCTATAACATAGTACTTTTCAATACCGTGGTTCTTAATGTTATTCACAAGCAGATGGAATTTTTCTCATCCTTAAACGCAAAGGAAGAATAGAATACAGATCGTTGTTATAAAAGTCCGAGAGGTAGCCATAATTTAAACCTAACCATTTTATACAAGCTGGTTTTCAAGTTGTAATTGATTTTACTTATCAATCCCGAAAACAGTCGTCAGTTGTCGCAACAGCTGTGTATGAGGCCATGGTAATCAAAAAATGCCCCATTAAAACGTTAAAAGCATGGCAACCCAATTACAGATTTACCAATATTTTTAAAACAAAGCACGCTGTCATGTTTTTAGAGGCCTCGAAGTCTGAGCGGGGGTTGGCGAGCGTAGCTCGCAGGGTGTAGGCCCCCTAGTATATATATATATAAGTTTTGATTTAACAATTTAGACATTATTTGTGCAGGTATTAAAAATAATAAGCTCATACAGCCTGCGTTCTGCGAATGCCCAATGCATCCGTTATTGGAAAAAAACATGCTTCTATTTGCAACTTAATAGTAGTAAAAAGAATATTTAATTTCTTAAAAAATTAAAATTAAAAAATATATCGTTGTATTCATTTTATACAAACGGGTATAATAATTTTTAAGCTTTAAAATTTTCGTTAACTTTTGTCATTTCAAAAGGTCCCTGACCACTTTAATCATAAGATACCAAATTATTTATTTATATTTACGTTTTTATGTAAGTTCTAATGATAAAAAATCACTGAAAATTCCATCCTTTTGATGCAATCGTAGTAAAATGTTAAGGTTTATAAATGAAAATGCACGATTTTATTGTTATACATCGCGGAACAAGTGTCTGTCTTTTCCCATGGTTTGAAATTTTCAGCAAAATGCAAATTTTAAAAAAAAGTTATTCACCGTAAAATTATTTTCCAGACATTTGGATTTAAAATTGTGATATTTTATATTATTCGGTGATTCGTAACATCAAAGATTTAAAAAGTTAAATAAGAATTATTTTTATTTATCTTTCCTCTTTTTTTTTTCTTTTTTTTTCTCTTCGGAGCTACCTTTTGATACGTATAATTAACTCAAATTAAAAACGATAATCGCACCTAATTCTTATGACGAACCTAGTAAGAGAAGGAAAGAAATGATATCGTCTGTCACAAGAAGCAGTGTGTTTAAACTTTTAATAACACGTATTACTGTTGCCAAGTGATAAACACTATCCTATAATCGACGTAACCGTTGCCAGTTTTTTTTTTCCTTATATGAATGGATGAGAAATGGGAATGTCCAATGAAAGTTATGTGAAAAGAGAAATAAATAAATTTATAAGCCGTCATGTTAGCTTGAGAATGTTTCACAAGCTTCTTCCTCTAACTATAGCGACAGAAGCCAGAAAAGAAAATGTAACCATTTCACCCAGACTTTCTATCACTGTCACCGCCCTGAGCAGCGAGAACAGTTAATGAACTTAATCTCCGCCCGAAGGCTCGTCTCACTTTTACAAAGACTGTCACTGAAGGGTAAACTTTGGCCATTGGCCCTATTTGTAGCTTTTGCTAAGATGAAAATTTGTGATCTACTTTTTAAGATCGGTCTTAAAAGAAAGAAATATTTATTTTTTAAATGAGAGAGAAAATACACATATCATACTAAAATATTTTTTAGTGTAAAAGAGTGGTGCATCCTCAAAAATTATGGAAAGATTTTTAAAATGATGATTTGTATATCCTAATTCTAATAATATTATAAATAGGATTGTGTGTGTGGCTGAAGTAAATGTCAAAACGGAGGATTTAATGGACCTGTATCTTTGCATATAGATGGATTATAACCCAGAAGTGAACATAGACTATATTTTGTTTATTTTATTCAAATGTTTTGCTTAATAATTAAACATTTCATTATTTTCAGAGAGAACCAACAAACATTTTCCCCATAAAATTTAACAATTTTACTTTATTGTAATTAGGGTTTGGATCGTTGCCAATAAATAAAAACGCGAAAAAATAATTTTCAATTGAAGGATTTTCATGTGAAAAATGAAAATGAAAAATAATTAAGAAGATGTATTTTCGTGACATTTGAAACAAATATATGGTTAAATATAGGGTATACATGATTATACGTATTTGTTATTATACATGAAGTGTGAATATCGCTTACGTTGAGAAGAGATTTTCTGTCAAAAACTGCCTTATAATTAATATGAAAAATGAACAATAATTATATTATTAAGAAAAGAATTCGCTTGAACCATGGAACTATGAAAAGGATCCTCCTTGGCTTGGATAAATAGGACGTCTTAAATAAAACATGTATATTTTCAAATATTCATAATAATACAAGGATCATGAATATCAGTGTATAATGGAGATAATGAACGTCATGTTTAAGATGAAAAACTGAAATATTTTTTAGAGATAAGCTTGAATATCAGTTACATGTGAGTTTTCTGCTAAAATTTACGTTACGATTGCCAGGAAAAGAAAAGTAGCAATAATTATATCATTAAAAAGAGATTTCTCTGAGGAAAAAGTGACGTCCTATTTGAAATAAAACGGGACTTTCAAATATGTTTTAAAAGAAGCGTGAATCAATTTCATCTATCTACTATATATAAAACACAAACGGAAATTTCGTTCCGTTCCTTTATAACTCGAGTTTCGCTGAATGGATTTTGATGGAACTTGCACTGTTCGATAGATAATTTTTCAGGGAAGGTTTTAGTATATAACACAATGTTCTACGTAGATTAGTTATAGAATTACGATGGAAAGTTCTGTTATTTTGGCCGAAAAGGTTACCAATGCTAATTTTTTGGCGAACATTATTGTTGCAGAAAGAATTGAAAAGGCTATACATCTCGAAAAATAAAAGAAAGAACTGTTGCTAAATTTATTTAAAAAAAAAAAAAAAGAAAAGAAAAGAAAAACAGTTTTGATGAGAGATAATATTATAAAACGAAAATATTTAATTTAAACATGATTGAGAAAATTCGTAATGCTTAAAAAAATATTCAACGTGGAAATATTGCTATTGAAACAATATATGCCGATTTATCTTCTGCTTTTGTCGATTTTGATTTTAATTTTGTCCCCAAACAATTTGATTTTAAGCCAAAAGGTGTTTTTTCAAGTGAACGACAGCATTTTTGGAGTATTTTGTTTTTGGTACATTTCGGTTAGCCGGGCGCGCCAGTGATATATATACATGTATACATACATACACGCACATATATATACGCATATATCTACACATATACATATATATACATACATACATATATATATATACACTTATATGTATGAATATGTATATAGATATGTATTACATATATCACTGGCGCCCGGCTAACCGAAAAGTACCTTTTTAGCTCACAGGCTATCAAAACCTGAGAACTAATGTGCCCACCGGTTCTGTATGTACGTATGTATGTACGTAACGCGATAACTCTTGATAGAAATAGCCGTTTTGCTTCAAATTTTGTTTATAGGTTCATTGTGATAAGGCGCTTCCCTGATTAGTTTTGGAAGTTCATTGGTTAAGTATAAAGAGAAGTAACGGGGGTCTAACCACTCCTTTAATTTAGATAAATTTATTTTTCTTGCAGAATTATCCAATTTTCTTCAAATTTTTTTATATAGGTTCATTGTGATAAGGCGCTTCCCTGATTAGTTTTGGAAGTTCATTGGTTAAGTATAAAGAGAAGTAACGGGGGTCTAACCACTCCTTTAATTTAGATAAATTTATTTTTCTTGCAGAATTATCCAATTTTCTTCAAATTTTTTTATATAGGTTCATTGTGATAAGGCGCTTCCCTGATTAGTTTTGGGGGTTCATTGGTTAAGTATAAAGGGGGATACGGGGGCTAATCCCCATAATTTAGATAAATGGGTTTTTTATGCAGAATTATCAGATTAGCTTGAAATTTGTATTTAGGTTCATTGTGATAAGGCGCTTTCCCGATTAGTTTTGAGAGTTCATTGGTTAAGTATAAAGGGGGTAACGGGGGGCTAATCCGCCCCCTTTAATTTAGATAAATGGGTTTTTCATGCAGAATTATCCGATTTTCTTCAAATTTTGTATATAGGTTCATTGTGGTAAGGTGCTTCCCTGATTCGTTTTGTAGGTTCATTGGTTAAGTATAAAGGGGGATACGGGGGCTAATCCCCCATAATTTAGATTAATGGATTTTTTATGCAAAATTACCCGATTAGCTTGAAATTTGTATATATGTTCATTGTAATAAGGCGCTTCCCTGATTAGTTTTGGGGTTTATTGGTTCTCATACGGGGGAACAGGGGGGTGATCCCCCTTAATATATTGTCAATTTTTTTATTTTTCGAGGGGCTTATTTCAAATTCTTTGAAATAAGAGTATAATATACAATGAGTGTGAATAGCCTGTGAGGTCAATGCCCTCAGTTTAACTGGGCAGTTTTCGTTTTCTTTTTATTCAAATGTAAATTGGATTAATAGCAAATATACTTCTACCTTTCAGAATGAAATTTCGTTCAGGCTGCTTATAACTCGAGTTCTGCAGAATGAATTTTCATAGAACGTAAACTGTAAGATAAATAAATTTTCAGGGAAGATTTTATTGTATAACCTATCGTTCTACGTAGCTTAGTTATAGAATTATTATGGGAATTTCTATAATCAGATTAATCCGATTATGAAAGATTAGCGTTTTTAAAAGATTCTTCCGAATGGATTTCTATGGATCCTACACTGTTAGTTAGATAATTTTCTATAGGGAATGGTTTATTATTTAACATAACATTCTACGTTGCTTAGTTCTAGAATTATAGGGGGAATTCTTTATCTTTTCCTTTTTTTAAATCAAATATTAGCCTTTTCAAAAAGTTCTAAAAAACAGTCCCGCTACATGATGAGGTTTTTCATACTTTTATGTTAGCCGGGTGCAAAGTTTTATCGTTCTTTACCAAACCCTAACTGTAAATGCCAAATAAAAGAGTTGGTCCTTAACAGCTAAACTTTTGGCTGCACATTAGAAAATATAATAGAGCAATGGCGCACTTTTCAGTAATGTGGAAGGATATTCTAGATAAATATACAGATTGCTTTCAAATACAAGGTCAAATTTTAAATGATATATTTCGTTTGATTCAAGGTTCATTTGTAGAAACCGACCAGCGCAGCGGGCGTATTTTGCTAGTATATTAATAATACAAGGATCAGTAAGTATAGAAAGTAAATACGTTTCACGCCGTATTTAAAACGAAAAATTGAAATATCTTATAAGCATGAATATCAGTTACATACAGGCGAGAGTTTTCTGCCCAAAAGCACACCATGATTATTAGGAAAAGGAAAATGAACACGAATAATCTATTATATATTAAAATGTGACCGTCTGTTTGTATTTCGCAACCAGTCCTCTTAGATTATCGAACGCAACGCGATTTACTTAGCACCGATTATCATTAATCCGAGGATGTCATATAAACTCTCGGAATTTAAAATTTTGATTTAGATTCTGATATATTTTAATTTTTTATTGGTAAATTTTATTGAAGTTTCTCTAAAAACGGCTAAATTACTCCCTTTTTGTGGATAAAAACAAGAAATAAAACGAATTAATATATTTTTATGCCATTTTCTCCTTAAAACTGAAAAAACTATTTTCAATTTGAATAGATGGTGAAAAAAAAAATCTTGATTGCAGTAAAATTTCCGAAAAATAAAAACATATTTTCACATATTCAAACTTCATGAATCAGTTTATTCTGGAGAACAAAAATCGTCTGTCAACATATTGTCATTTAGAAATCAAGATTTTTTTCAGCTATACAGTGTCTCACAAAAGTGATGGGACACTTGTGCTTTATAAAAAGAAACTGCAATAAAATAAATAAACAAACATGTGCAAAAATTTTTTGGGTGTGTTTCATATTTAAAGTTAGTAACAATTATTACATAACATACATTTTGTCAAAATATTAAAATATTAATTTAGTAAAAATACAATTGTTCAGAACGGAGCAAAAAATGGCTCACATAAGTGATGGGACACTTACTTTTCCATCAAATATTTATCCAAAAATTTTACTTTTTAAAAGGTTTTAATATTTTGTTGGATTTCCTTTTACTTTTAAAACATGATTTAATCTTTTTGGGATGGATTCGACTATTTTTTTGTGATTTCTGGAGTGATTTTACCCCATTCTTCTTGAAGCACCGATTTTAGTTGTTGTTTTGAAGAAATGGTGTGTTTGCGAATTCTTGATTCCAATTCTTGCCAAATATTCTCTATGGGATTTAAGTCTGGAGATTGTGGTGGTGTTTTTATTATTTCAGGACAGTTATATAGCAGCCAGAGTCTAACGTTCAGAGCAGTGTGCTTGGGGTCATTGTCCTGGTAGAATTTAAAATCGTTATGAAGGTTCAATTTTCGTGCTGAAGATTTCAAATTTTGCTTTAAAATATCAATATACTTGTACTGATCCATTATACTGTCAATAAAAACAAGATTACCAACTCCAGCGGACGACATACACCCCCATACCATAACTCCTCCTCCACCATGTTTTACTGTTGGTACCAAGTTCTGTTTGCGAAGTTCTTCCCTGGGTTTTCTCCACACCAAGATTCTACCGTCAGAACCAAATATATTAAATTTACTCTCATCAGCAAATATAACTTTATTCCAGTAATCAGAATTCTTATTTATGTTGGATTTTGCGAAAGCTAGTCTGAGTTTTCTATTCTTTTCACTTACGAAGAATTTTTTCCTGGCTACTCTACCGTGATATCCAGCAGATCGAATTACCCTTCTAATAGTTTCAGGATTAACAATTATTCCATATAATGCTTGTAAATCAGCAGCAACTTTTGAAGCACTAATTCTTGGATTTTTTTTAATATTTCGAACGATAATTCGCTTTATTCCATTGGATAGCTTTGATGGTCAGCCAGGTCTTCTTTTATCCTGAATCATATGATTCTTTTTATATCGTTTAATGATATTGAAAACTGTTGAACGACTCAAGTTAACTGTTTCAGCAGTTTTTCTAATAGATTTTCCACGTTCAATATGCAAATTAATAACTAATTTTCGAATTTCAGGCGAAGTTTCTTTTCGTTTAGCATTCATGACTACACAGAGCTAAAAAACACAAAAATTCCAAAACAAACTGGAGAGAAATACTGCAGACGATTTTATAAATTATTGCCAATTGCTTTTAAGTAAAAATAAAACCCCAAAAAATATTTTTATTGCTTATTTCAGACGATTTTTGTTGCATATATAATGGTGTCCCATCACTTATGTGAGCTATTTTTTGCTCCGTTCTAAACATTTGTATTTTTATTAAATTAATATTTTAATATTTTGACAAAATGTATGTTATGTAATAATCTTTACTAAATTTAAGTATGAAACACACCCACAAAAAAAATGTGTACATGTTTTTTTAATTTATTTGATTAGTTTCCTTTTGTAAAGCACAAGTGTCCCATCACTTATGTGAGACACTGTAGATAAAGCCAAGGAGGCAAATTTAAGCTCCTTGCATTTAGGTGTAGAATTATTGCTCCCTATTCACAAGAATTCAACTTAAAGGAAAAGCATGTAGCATGTACTATTTTCAATTAATTATTTTTGAGGGGTGGCTGTTAAAACGTTTCCCAAAGGCGTTAAAAGTAAAATGGTTTATTTGGTTGCAGTTTCATTTTCGTGATTATTGGGCGTAAAATGCAACTTTTTTAAAACTGAATTACGTCAAAGCCCCTATAACAAAGAAATACCGTATTGTCTCCGTATGAGATAGGATAAAGAGTTTGTTAATTATTTACATTTTTAATTATCGGAAGTGAAATATTTTGTTATTCTTTTAATGTTACGTGAACGAAGTCACGTAAGTAACAGCTAGTAATGGCTAGTAACAGCTAGTAACACGAAGTAACAGCTAGTAATGTATATATTTGAATATATATATATATATATACACAATATATTATAATTAAAATATTAATAATTAAATTAATTAATTATTAAATAATAATTATAATTAAAAGAAAAATACCCCAGCTAAAACTAAGTTTTTGTATTGCCTTTTCCTTTTGCACATGTGATTTCATTTTAATTTTACACACACATATATATCAATGATATATAATATACCAGCAAGCTACGCCCGCTACGCTGGTCAATTTCTCTTAACGAACCTTTAATCCAACAAAATATTGACATTTCATAATTCACTTTTATATTTTAACAGAATAATAAGGCTACTATAATTTGTGACTCGTGCTATAGCCAATATACACGCCAGGACACGTCGCCCTTATCATTATCTTTTTACGCGTGAAGGTTTCGCTATGCTACTCCATTGTGAAATTTGATAATTTTTTAAATTCAATATTTGAAAAATGGCATAATCATTAGATTTGAAATTTAAAAAAGAAATATACAATTTTTTACCTTTCAAACGCAGTTTGTCTAACAATTTTGTGACAAATACTTTTCGAGATATTATTTTTTTTTCAGTAACTTCAAATGTTTCATTTTCCGACATTAATCTGTGGCAAATATTAGCGATAAACCCAGTCGTCAGCAACGCATAGCTTTATATTAAAGAGGATGTTGGAGCAGGGATTGTCACCATCACTTTTGAAATCGGTTCTGTAATTCCAGAGATTCCATAGAAATTGTAATTTAGAATGATTTTAGAACGCATTTCGCTCATTTCACCCTTTTAAATTTCGAATTTTTTTAAAATTTATTCTTAGAGAGCATTTACATCTTATAAGTAACTACAATGTCAAATTTCAAATTTCTAGCTCCTTCATTATAAAAAAAAAAAATTGCAATTTTAGAACGTTTTTCGCTCTTGCACCCCCCTGGGATTAGTGGCACCGACATAAAATATAGCCTATGTTGGAGCAGGGAGTGTCACCATCAATTTGCCATCATCACTTTTGAAATCGGTTCTGTAGTTCCAGAGATTCCATAGAAATTGTAATTTAGAATGATTTTAGAACGCAATTCGCTCATTTCACCCTTTTAAATTTCAAATTTTTTTTTAAATTTATTCTTAGAGAGCATTTACATCTTATAAGTAACTACAATGCCAAATTTCAAATTTCTAACTCCTTCACTCAGTATAAAAAAAAATTGCAATTTTAGAACGTTTTTCGCTCTTACACCCCCCTGGGATTAGTGGCACCGATGTAAAATATAACCTATATGTTGGAGCAGGGATTGTCATAAAAAATTTCCCACCATTACTTTTGAAAAGGGTTCGGTAGTTCCAGAGATTCATAGAAATTGTAATTTAGAATGTTTTTAGAACGCTTTTCGCTCATCTCACAGTTTTAAATTTCGAATTTTTTTCGAATTTGTTCTTAGAGAGCCTTTATATCTTATAAGTAACTACCATGCTAAATTTCATGTTTCTATCAAAATTCAAGGTAAAAAAAAAATCGAAATTTTAGAACGTTTTTCGTTCCTGCACCCCTCTGGGAGTAGTGGCACCAACATAAAATATAGCCTATGTTAGAGCAGGGACTGTCACCATCAATTTGCCACCATCACTTTTGAAATCGCTTCAGTAGTTCCAGAGATTACCCCCTGCAAACAAACAAAAAACCAATCTTTACTACTTTATAATATTAGTATAGATATCAGATATATTATGTATCATGTATATCGTATTATTTATTCTATTATACATGGTTATTGATATTATATATCAGTAACCATGATACATTAATATAATTTCATATATATTTATGTATCAATATATATATATATATATATATCTGTAATAATCAGAATAATTAAGCTGGTGAGATTATTGTGGATTATTGAAGAGTCTTTTGTAGAAAACTATACTATTTTAATCTCTGGAGTAAAACACAGTTATATATACAGGCTATATACAGGGTTAAGGGGAATAAGGAATGATTCTGCCGCAGTTACCGGCATTTAACGCGTCTTTCCGATATCAGACCGGAGCTAGGCCGTCTGCCTAAAAGCCGGACAAGTCAATCTCTAAAGTAAATGTGACCAGGATCTTAATATTTCGTTCTTAGGCTAGCGTGGGTTAGTCATCATCTTTATTGTGTGTTGTTATTGCAAGCTTAGCGAATTACCGTGAGATCTGGTTCTCGCTATGCGGTCGAGCATGTTATGGGAACTGCAAAATCACAGCCATCCCATTCACATATATGAAAATAATATTTAAAAATAGTGAAGAATGACACAAAATGTAAAATTTGGAAATAACCACTGTAACAGATACGGTATCAGTGTAACTCACTTCATTTAGGGAATCAAACTGGATAAATAATGTGTGGTTAGGATGGATCTAGAATGTTTGGAGAATCCATGAAACATAGGGCGTTTATTCACGCCCCTTATCAGCACAGCATTCTTTTGGGGAAACAACTCTGTTAAAGACCTGTGCGAGCTCCAAACTCTGCATGTCCTCTGAATCCAAGCCCAAATTCTAAAAGTCCTTCCGGCCTGTACCGGGAGGAAAAGGTAGCTTTCCTATATCTTCGTTTTAAAATTTTAGCTCATGTTAGACGGAAACAGCAAGTTAAAATGAAAAGAAACGGTTACAAAAGATTCGTTAATACTGAATTTGAATAAGAAATTTGCCAAATTATTGAGCAATAGACAAATTGACTTCATTTATGAAGACTTATTTTGGTCGACAAATGTCGCCCATTTTGACGAGAATTGGGCGCTAACGGATATGAATGCAATGCGTTTTATGCGTATGATTGGGAGAATGATTACAACAATGAAAGAAAATAATTTGCGAGTCATCGCGTTCATGTTCTGTTTTGTTTCAAAATGTCAGCCACCCTAGAATTTCAAACGGCTCTATCTCAGTCATTTTTTAAGATAGAGGTAAACCAAAAAATGCTCTGGAATCCTCGTATCAAGGCCTAACACGTCATTAAAATATAAATTTGAATTTTTAACTTTTTTGTATATTTATTTTAGTTTTAAATGGCCGCCATCTTGAAACAAAATGGCGGACCAAGCTGGCCAACGAACTCGGTCCAGACATGGGTGAGCTTAATACACACAATTCGTTTCATCCAAATTAATTTATAAATACGAGCGTTATCGTATGACATAGATCAGATATATATGGCTATATCTATATATATAAATCAACATTTGAACGGAGGGTGGTTTTGGGGTCATGATCGGTGGAAATAGATCGAAATTTTCCGAAACTGCTTTCCTCCTTCCGGCTGCAATAGGTAGCTTTATAGTTTTTGGTATTGAAAACACAGTCCGGAATGAAATGTTAATAATAATGAAAAGGATTAGACTAAAGTGCGAAGCTCTCGCACGGGTCCACTTATATATTTTTTATTTCCGATGTACACTTCTATCGTACTCAACGCACAACGATGAATGAGGTATCGTACGACACGTTTTTGAACAGTTTTTAGGTGCGTTCGTCATTGTATCAATACGTAGTACCAAGAGTCGTCGTCTGGTCCGTCCGTCTGTCCGCATAAAAGAGCGCCAAAACCACCCAGCCGGAGGGTTTGACATTTAATAGATATAGAATCGTTGCAGAATGGTGTCGAATCATTTCGAACCGAAACTTAAAAAGATATTCATAAAAGTTTTCTTCATCCTGCGTAATCAATTCCATGATATCCCACGATAGGTCATGATTCTTAGGTTGCCAGGGTGATTTTGAAAAAAGTAAAATGATAAAATGTTCAGTTGTTCAAAACAGTCAAGGAAAAGGCCACTACAAGGCACTTTTCAATGATAGCCAAACATTTTTTTTTTTTTTTTTTTTTTTTTTTTTGGTTAGTAGTAAAAGTATGGATATCATATAAAAGTGCAAAATAAAGTATAAACATTTTATATATTTATTCATACATTTAAAAATTTAAAAAAAAATAAAAGAAATTAAATGTATGATCAACAAAAACAAAAATAATGAAAAAAAAAATTATTTAAATAAAGAGAAGAAGGAGAAAACAAGAAAAAGAACAGAAAGAAAATCAGGTATTATCTATCTTCCGTCCATGTTGATCATAGAAACTTGACAGAGTTCCTCGCCAAGCATAAGAAACAGCAATGCATTGAACCGTAAATGAAAGGAATTTCTGCCAATGGATGCCAAACGATTTTACAAAAAAAAATTAGCACTGTCTAGTTTATATTTTGCGGACGGGACAAAACGGGTTTTTGACACATCTATATCTCGCGTTCTATTTATGATAGAAACAAAATTCTTGATTCTGTGGAATGGGGCGTGCCAAGGCACTAAGAATTCAAAAGTAAAGCAAAATCCGACGAATAGGTTTTCAGTAAATGCGATTTTAAAAGTGCTGTTTTTTTGCACTTTTTAAATCTTGTTCAGACCAAAAACTCTTGACAGGGCTACAGCAATGTGCATTTATCGGATTTTTACGCGATTTACGTCATTTGAATAGTTTTTATGAGTAGTTCGGACCTTTGTAAGTTTCATGTAAAAATATTAATTAGTTTTTGATTTATATCAGTTTAAAGTTATTGATTCCTACACTTAACATAGAGCAAAAAACTGTTGACAGGGCTACAGCAATGTGTAACTATCGGTTTTTACGCGGTTTACGTTATTTGAATCGTTTTTATGAGTAGTTCAAACCTTTATGAGTTTCATGTAAAAATATTAATTAGTTTTTGATTTATATCAGTTTAAAGTTATTGATTCCTATACCTAACATAGAGAAAAAAATAATAAATGACCCAACTCTTTTAGGAATGGTCGTATACACATGATATTAAGATATGTTATTACACTCGACCCAAGTAAGCTTCCTATTATAAAAAATCGTAACATTTAAGGTTCGTTTACAGGGTCTCGCAAAAGATCTTTTGATATAGGGCTAAAGAGTTGTGTAATTATCCGATTTTTACGCGGTTTACAGCATTTGAATTGTTTTTATGAGTCGTTCAAATGTTTAATATTTCGTGTAAAAATATTAATTAGTTTTTTATGTATACCACTTTAAAGTGATTTATTCCTATACTTAAGATGAAGCAAAATAAATATTAAATGGTCTAACTCTTTTCAAAAAGAACGTATGCGCATGATGTTAAAATATGTTACTTACGAACGACCTAAGTTAGCTTCCTATTGTAAAACAGAATTGTAGAATTTACTGTTCGTTTACAGGGTAACTCAAAAGATTTTTTAATTAGACTAAATAGTTGTGTAATTAGCGAATTTTTACGTTGAAGTACATGATTCCTGTACTTAACACAGAGGAGAAACAATAGTAAATTGCATAACTTTTGTCAAATTGGCTATATACACAATATATTCAAATATGTTACTACATCCTCTCTATTGTAAAGCGGCATTGAAACATATACGTTTCGTTTACAGAGTCTCTTAGAAGATCTTGATTACATTACAACCGATGTATATTTACTGAGTGAGATGTATTTTAATGATTTTACACTGTTTCAATCTCTGTAAGGTTTCATTATCTTGCTTTAAAATGTAATATGGGTTCATTTTGTCCGTCTGAAATCTCGTCGATGTTAAGCTCTAAATATATTAAAATATAGTATTTTCATCGATTAAAAAAACTGTGTTTATTTATAAATATATAATTCTAGCGTATCACGAATTGATTGAAATAGCGATTACAAAATTTCAACTTTACGTTCATGCGCTGAGTAATAGAATGTAAAAATGTTGCTACCCCAAGATTACAAGTTTTGGGTTTAAATTTTTGCCGTTCATCGAATCTCCGGCTATGACGAACTTAAAATGCTAAATTTCGTATACAATAGGTGATCGGTAACGAACTGTTCGGTTTACGAACAAATCGGTTAACGAACACTTTCGCGTGATATTTTTATGTTCGGAGAACGAACATCTCACGAAACAAAGCCATGATGAAGCAATGCCGTGTTTCATATGCCGAGCTATACTTATTGCCTCTATTGTCAACTTTGAGAACATTTTAACAGTTGCATACATGTATGTCCTAATTAATTCATGGACTGCCGGAGATTGGGGACCTATATTTTAGGATCACCGAATTGGAATGAACAGACTATATGAACAGAAATCACTTTAATAGTTTTTATACTTTTGCAAACGTTGCGAATTTTATATTTTTCAAATTCTCGAAACGTTGAGTTAAAAAACTTAAACAAATAAAAAACTTCTAAGGTGCTCAGTAATTTTCAAAAATAATATATTTAATATGTTAGTAAAAAAATCCCTGTAAATTTTTATACTAATAAAAATAGGCTCGTAGAAAAAAAAAATGTTGATTATTCTCGGTAAAGTATGCTCCATAAGCTTATCGTTGTAGTTGACTGAAAAAAAAAATGCTTCTTATTTTTCCACATTTTTCTGAAACTGTAGTATTTTAATTAGTTTGTAAACTACTGTAAAATTGTCTATTTTTTTGTTTTTGAATGTATATAAACGGAAGAGTGATATAAACAAAAGAAAAAGGAAAATAAATATGTCATAAATAATCTGATGAATACAATGTAAGGAAATTAATATAAAAGTTTCCCCGTTGTTATGGTAGCGACATGTACATTGGAATAAGTCACTCAATAAATTGTATAATTCTGATCTATAATTCTGTTTATAGCATCACTATTATTTTTTTGCCCCTTTCATCTTTTCTTTTCTGAATAAAAATGGAATCCGTATAATTGAAATTAAATACCTTACAAAAAGGAGTGATATCTCATCAAAAACAACTCGTTGTAAATGATCCCGCCAAGCTACAAACCTAAAACGTCAGTCACAAAAAGAAGTGATATCACATAAAAAGAAGCGATATAGGAGTGCATACTCCGAGTCCCGTGTAAAAACCTATCATCACTCATAATGTTTCCAAAGGACTCGGAGTGAGGTACAGTATGTGGAAACTGCTTGGCGACCTGCAGGCTTTTATAATGTTTGCGTTTCCTGCAATTACATATGGCTATATTATTGTTCTTTTCTTTTCTTTTCTTTTCTTTTATTTTCTTTTATTTATTTATTTATTTTGCTCCCATAAAATTGTAAAAGTTGAAGCTTCTGTGTTTGCATGTCCTTTCTTATTTATGAGCTTGAAAAATCAATTTGTTGATTTTATTTACCATTATTTAAACTAAAAACACCACTCTTACGAAGAGGATTTTTTAAGTAAACGTATAAAGATTTTGAGAGTTTGTAATATGTATATATATATATAAACCTTATAATAAACGTTAACTAAATTGAGATATATTGCGGTAATTCTAGCGTAAGGGAATGGCATAGATCTGGGGGAAAATCCGTTCTGTCAGTTCTTTCGCATACAAAAATATTTATAAAAGTGGTATAACAAAAATATAAAATTTATTTTTCGATTTTCAAAATTGATATACTACATCATAGAAACTCGACAGAGTTTCTCGCCAAGCATAAGAAACAGCAATGCATTGAACCATAAATGAAAGGAATTTCTGCCAATGGATGCCAAACGATTTTACAAAAAAAAATTAGCACTGTCTAATTTATATTTTTCGGACGGGACAAAACGGGTTTTTGACACATCTATATCTCGCGTTCTATTTATGATAGAAACAAAATTCTTGATTCTATGGAATGGGGCGTGCCAAGGGACTAAGAATTCAAAAGTAAAGCAAAATCCGACGAATAGGTTTTCAGTAAATGCGATTTCAAAAGTGCTGTTTTTTGCACTTTTTAAATCTTGTTCAGACCAAAAACTGTTGACAGGGCTATAGCAATGTGTAATTATCGGATTTTTACGCGGTTTACGTTATTTGAATCGTTTTTATGAGTAGTTCGGACCTTTTTAAGTTTCATGTAAAAATATTAATTAGTTTTTGATTTATATCAGTTTAAAGTTATTGATTTCTATACTTAACATAGCGCAAAAAACTGTTGACAGGGCTACAGCAATGTGTAACTATCGGATTTTTACGCGGTTTACGTTATTTGAATCGTTTTTATGAGTAGTTCAAACCTTTGTAAGGTTCATGTAAAAATATTAATTAGTTTTTGATTTATATCAGTTTAAAGTTATTGATTCCTATACCTAACATAGAGCAAAAAAATAATAAATGACCCAACTCTTTTAGGAATGGTCGTATACAAATGATATTAAGATATGTTATTACACTCGATCCAAGTAAGCTTCCTATTATAAAAAATCGTAACATTTAAGGTTCGTTTACAGGGTCTCGCAAAAGATCTTTTGATATAGGGCTAAAGAGTTTTGTAATTATCCGATTTTTACGCGGTTTGCAGCATTTGAGTTGTTTTTATGAGTAGTTCAAATGTTTAATATTTCAAAAATGTTCATAAAAGGTAAGCCTATAAGATTTGGTTTCAAAATTTGGATGCTTTGTTCGCATAATGGTTACCCATATGCAATGAAAATTTACGGTGGAAAAAGTCCGGAAAGAAGTAATATTCCCCTTGGATCAAGACTTGTATGGGAACTTTTATCGTGTATTGAAAATTCGGAAAAACACGAAATATACTTTGATAATTTTTTCACGTCTTATAAACTTTTGGCGGATTTATCAGACAAAGATTTTAAAGCAACTGGTACAATTCGGGATACTAGAACAGGACAATGTCCTTTGCAATCATTAAAAAAAATGTCCAAATGCGAGAGGGGAAAGTACGATTTTCAGTGCGATGGAAAAGTTTATATGTGCCGATGGAACGATAGTTCAGTTGTTACAATAGCGTCAAATTACGATACTCATGAACCTATGGGTAAAGCAAAACGATTTTGCCGTAAAGAAAGAAAAAAGGTAGATGTTTCACAGCCACATCTTGTAAAGTGCTATAACGAAGGTATGGGTGGAGTTGATTTGTTAGACAGACTTCTTGGAAGTTACCGTCCTATGTTCCGCAGCAAAAAGTGGTACTGGAACTTATTTAGCAATACCCTAAACATGGCTGTTGTTGCGGGAGGGATTGTACATACTGAATTACACCACAACTCAACATCAGAACTGTCACACCTGAATTTTCGAAGAGAGGTGACTTTGAGTTTACTTCGAATGAAACCCAAGATTCATTGTATTCCAGGTCCACGTGCCCATCCAGTAGAGTCTGCACGGCAGTCAGATACGCACTATTTGGTATCATCATCTCAAGGACGCTGTGAAGTTTGCCAGAAAAATACAAGGAAAATGTGCTTTGAATGCCAAAAGAGACTGCATGAACACTGTTTTCCCTCTTATCACGGACAGTGATGCAAACTATAAAATAATAATAATAATAATTTGGTAAGATAATTTGTATTTTATATAATTATTATTTATAGTTTTATGTAGTTAATATTTGTAATACATATAAATATTTTATCATTAACTTTCAAGTAGTTATTTGTGCTTTTCTATAGTTGGTTTAAACATTTTTACTAATTCTATTTATATCTATGCACATACATATTATTTAATTCTTTCTTTGTGTTTGATTGTTTTTATAAAGTATAATATTCAACACACGAATTTCACTTAAAATTTTTTTAATGTTATTAAATCTGTCAAATATTATTCATACTTATAAAATTCTAGCATAAGAACCATAAAATTTAATCTATTGAAAAATATAGTAAAAACTTAATGAATCACGCCAATGTTCCCAAACGGGAACATACCCGAAATCGTACATAAAAATTTTGGTACTTTTCGGTTAGCCGGGCGCCAGTGATATATGTACATATATAAATGCATATGTATATACATATATATGTATATATATACATACATATATTTATATATATGTGTATGTATATATATGTATACGTAGATATGTGTATATATGTGTGTGTGCGTATATATACATGTATATATATCACTGGCGCCCGGCTAACCGAAAAGTACCAAAATTTTTTTGGGGGAAATTTCTTCTTGCATTGTTTAAATAGATGTATTTAAATCTTATTTTCACAAAGAAATAATATTTTTTATACTTGGAACACAGAGCGGCGTTTAAAAGGTTAAAAATACACGTCTTTCACTCATTTAATTTAAAATACACGCCTTTCACTAATTCCATTTAAAATACTAAAAAGGAAAAGAAAATATGAAATAATGCCACAAATCGAAACTTTTTATTTAAACATCAAAGAATTGTTCCTAACACACACACGCGAAATAAAAAAGCTGCTAATGGTGGGATTTACGCCAAATCTCTAATACTAATACTACTCTTACTAATCTCTAATACTTTTCAAACAGAAAAAATTCCAGATTAACTTTCCATTTTTATTAAATTGAAATATATTTCATTGTGCTGAATATTAGTGCTTGCATATTTTTTTGCTCCATGTACTCCATGAACTTTTCAATTCCGATTGTCTACGAAAATGACGTACGCACAAAATTTAGTGACGTATGTACTTTAATTGTGCTTTTTTATCTATTTTTTTAATATAACTTCCAAACGGTTTGACACTTATTCTTGGTAATAAATAGACGTCGTTGTCACCTTTATATGTACCTGCTGTAAAAATTTGAACGAAATCCGTTAAATATTTTTTGAGTTATGCTTGACGAAAGGTTTTAATATCCATCGTAGCTATATATGGGGCAAAGTAATACTGCGCTGTGTATGAGTCTTCGTTGCACTCAGACAATGAAAAAGAATATACTATTTCCATTATCTTTGAAGGATGGCTATTAAAACGTTTCACAAAGGCGTTAAAAGTAAAATGGTTTACCAGGTAAACTTGACATATGTTTTTATATAATTCGCCGATTTCCACGATTTTATTTGGCCCGCCTTTTCTCATTGGTTGCAGTTATGTCAAGGCCTCTATAACATAGAAATACTGTATTGTCTCCTATGGAATGTGATCAAGAGTTAGTTAATTATTTACGTTTCTAATGATCGGGAATGAAATATTTTGCTTAATTAATGAATTTATTTTTATTTTAATGATACGTGAACGAAGTCACGGGTAACAGCTAGTATGTTATATATTTCTTACTACATTATCTTGTTTATGTATATATTAAATTAAGTACTTCACGCTAAGTGGTGTAAATAGTGAACAAACTGCTTGTGGATTTTATACATTGATAGATATTTCACAAAGATATAACAATCTGATGCGATTCTAAAATGTAAATAAAGGTTGCTAGAAAGTAAACTTTAAATTCTGCCCAATTTAACCTCGATATTTTCTCTATCGCGTCAAATAAATACCGACGACACAAATCTGATGATCTAAATTTACATATTTTTGTTAGTATATATAGGATTACTTTAATTTATTTCATGCGCTTGAAATTTTTTACGCTTTCTCTAGGGTTAGGTGTCGAATAAATGTACTTTCTTGTTATTTTATTTTGCCATTTCTATTTATTCTATTTTCCATTCATCCCATTTATGGATATTGATTTAATTTACATAATCGTGTCAAAGAATATTCTTTAAAGTTATTATCAGGATTAGGATAGGATACGATTAGGGTTAGGATTAGGAATAAAAATTGAACGACAATGGCATGACCGATTCAGGTTTAAAGTATGAACCAGGATGTCTATTTACATCATGAAGCAATAAGAAAATTAGACAATTATCGGCTAATATTTTTTAATATGTTTTACAGTCATAGTTGACATCAAAGGTGAGCGGGGAAATGATCATCTAAAATACCATTAACCCTTTCCGGCACGGACAAATTCTGTTCGTAAAATGCGAAATTACTGACTGACACCGGAATTTACAAACGACTTTTTTAGAAAATAAGAACTCCTTATTTTAAGCTTTCATTGTAGAGGCAAAATTTTATTAAAATATTCTTGGTGCCGAATGCAAGTTTGGAATTAAATTTAGGTGTGCCCGGAGTGGGACCACTGTGTCAGAAAGGGTTAAGTGTTTACCACGCAAAAAACAAATCTGGTTACAACAATGTATTTAATTTTGCGCTAAATTTCACTTGATTTAAAAAAAAAAAAAAAAAAAAAAAAAAAGAAAAAGCAAATTGACTATGGGCCTAATTACAGACCCCTAACCTTCCTATTCCCGGAAATTTTCTACCTATATGTAAAAAAAATTCTACTATATAGAACGCGCTTTCACGTTTATAATGTTATGAATTGGCACGATCGGCTTGTTCAAGTTTACACAATTCGGCTGGAAGAAAAGATTCATTACTTTTTTATTTCTTCTTTGCTTTTGCTTTACGCGAATTTGCTGGTAAAATCGATTTTCTTTTCGATAACATTGTTGTTTTTTAAGTTTAAAAATATTGTAATTTTACTTAAACATGGCTTTAAAATCTATGCAATTTTTCTTATCCTACAAGACTTTACAAAAATCTATTATGAAACAACTTTTAAAAAAGCTATATTTAAAAAAGACAACAAAGTTTTTCCTATTTTAAAACTAAAAGAAACGTAAAATTAAATTCCGGTTCGAAACGACGATTTACAAATGTGTTTCGATTGTGGGAAAATGATAGAGGAAAAATGCTGTTACTTCGACACAATCATATTAAATATTTAGCTTTTATGAGAAAAGCAACTTTCTTTTAAAAAATATAGTTATTTTTATTAAGATTTTCGATACGGATAATTTTGCGATGCATATCATTGACATTTGCCATCTAATATATATATATATATATATATATATACAGGGTGATTCATAAAAGATGGGCAGAACTTTAAGGGGTTATAGTACACTTAAAGACAAATAATATTAAATAGGAGACTAAGGGTCCCAGACGTATTCCCAAGGAGATAGGGGGCATTAAAGTTTAGGGTCCGAAATTTCAAATGATTATAAAACATGGAAAAATTGGTCGATTCGTTTGCGGTTTTTGCAAAAAAATTTCTTTATGCCAGTATTTTCTTGAAATAAAATTTTAAAGTTCAATTTCAAAAAATGCCGATAGGGGGCGCTTTAGACTTTGGAGTAACAAACAACTATTTTTTAACGTTATTTTTTGTATTTCTTTAAATGATTTCGAAAGCTTAGACTTAAACTTAAATTTTGATCTAAAAATCTGAGTCCTAACGAGTAGTTAAGTAGCGTAAACTGAAATTTGAAATTTGAAACCCTTCTCCCCCCAGAACAAAAATCAGTTATTCCCGATCTTTGGGTCGTAGATTAGGCTCTAACTACTGCCGCGTTTTGCTAAAATTATTCTTTATGTCAGTATTTTCTTGAAAATAAATTTTAAAGAAAATTTTCAAAAAATTCCGATAGAGGGCGCTTTAGACTTTGGAGTAACGAACAACTATTTTATACCGTTATTTTTTGTGTCTCATTAAATGCTTTCTAAAGCTTAGACTTAAACTTAAATTTTCAGCTCAAAATCTGAATCGCTGAGCGTGGTTCAGTAGCGAGGGGAGGGGGTTCAAATTTCAACTTCTGAACATAGTTCAGTTTGCACTACTTAACCATGCCCAACGATTCTGTGCTGTGATACGAGGCAAAAATACAACTTTCGTCAAGGACTGCATAGTCGGAATTCACTCATAAAGGCACTGGCACAGTTGGAAACGTCGCTCATGCAAACGTTAAAGCTCCATTCCTGACGCTAGTCACCGGGTGAAGAAGGAAACAGAAAGTATGCAAATGTCAAATGGGGAAGAAGAAGAACACGTATGCAAAATTTCGACACGATTCAGGCATAAAAACCACTGAACGGTGAGTCAAGTGTAAGTCGCTGTAGTAATGAATCGGAAGATGGTGCCCTTCACGAATAAGGAAAAGGCTGAGATGCATTTAATTTACGGAGCGGCAGATGGAAATGGTGCAGAGGCACAACGAATGTACGGAGAGCGATTTCCTAACAGGCGGTTGCCTAACCGCAAAACTTTCGAGCGCTTGCACAGACAATTGTGTGAGACGGGATCATTTCTCGCTTCCCGGTCGAATGCAGGTCGTGCAAAAAAGGACGAATCAGTAGTTGTTGCAGAAGCCATTCTGGATGTAGTAGCGGCGCAGCCAAGTACAAGTACACGAACAGTGGCTAGCCAGGTGGATACCTCACAGTCCACGACTTGGAGGGTACTGAAGGATGAACATTTGCTCCCGTTTCATGTGCAACGAGTCCAGAAACTGTCTCCAGGGGATTATCCAAATCGTATTGAATTCGCCCGCTGGTTTCTGCAGCAGAACGCGCTAAATCCACATTTTGGACGAACTGTGCTTTTCACCGATGAATGTACCTTCACACGTGAAGGTACATTTAACACACACAATGCAAATGTATGGGCGGATGTCAATCCACATGCTACGTATCCACATGCTCATCAGAGACGCTTTTCCATCAATGTTTGGGCAGGAATCCTCGGAGACCACCTAATCGGACCGTACCTTCTTCCTGAACGCCTCAACGGTAAAACATACCTCACATTTCTGCAACATGTGCTGCCAGACCTGTTAAACGTTGTTCCTCCACGCATCCGGCGGGTCATGTGGTTCCAGCACGATGGAGCGCCAGCCCATTACGTACGAGACGTCCGCAACTATCTGGACATCACATTTCCGAACTGATGGATTGGTCGAGGTGGTCCTGTTGCTTGGCCTGCTCGCTCGCCAGATCTTTCACCCCTCGATTTCTTTTTTTGGGGACGATTGAAGGCTCTTATGTATGAGACACCCATTGAATCCCCCGAGGAACTGGTCGCCAGACTTTCCGCCGCTGTAGGGGAAGTGCTCGAAAAGCCTGATGTTTTCGCGAATGTTCGCCGTTCCATTCGTCGCCGTTGTTCTGCGTGCATAACCTCTGGTGGTCACAATTTTGAACATTTATTGTGATTACATGTTAATAAATATGCTTTGGTAACATAATCCTAATTTGTGTCTTTTTACCTCGTATCACAGCACACAATGTGTGGACATGGTAAACTGAACTGTGCTCAGGAGTAGAAATTTCAAACCCCTCTCCCCAGAAACTTAACCACGTCTAACGATTCAGATTTTGGGCTGAAAATTTAAGTCTAAGCTTTAGAAAGCATTTAATGAGACACAAAAAATAACGGTATAAAATAGTTGTTCGTTACTCCAAAGTTCGTTTTCCCCGTTGTTATGGTAGCGACATGTACATTGGAATAAGTCACTCAATAAATTGAGTAATTCTGTTTATAGCATCACTATTATTTTTTTTTGCCCCTTTCATCTTTTCTTTTCTGAATAAAAATGGAATCCGTATAATTGAAATTAAATACCTTACAAAATGGAGTGATATCTCATCAAAAACAACTCCTTGTAAATGATCTCGCCAAGCCGCAAACCTAAAACGTCAGTCACAAAAAGAAGTGATATCACATAAAAAGAAGCGATATAGAAGTGCATACTCCGAGTCCCGTGTAAAAATCTGTCACCACTCATAATGTTTCCAAAGGACTCGGAGTGAGGTACAGTATGTGAAAACTGCTTGGCGACCTGCAGGCTTTTATAATGTTTGCGTTTCCTGCAATTACATATGGCTAAATTATTTTTCTTTTCTTTTCTTTTCTTTTCTTTTCTTTTATTTATTTATTTATTTATTTTGCTCCCATAAAATTGTAAAAGTTGAAGCTTCTGTGTTTGCATGTCCTTTCTTATTTATGAGCTTGAAAAATCAATTTCTTGATTTTATTTACCATTATTTAAACTAAAAACACCACTCTTACGAAGAGGATTTTTTAAGTAAACGTATAAAGATTTTGAGAGTTTGTAATATGTATATATATATATATATAAACCTTATAATAAACGTTAACTAAATTGAGATATATTGCGGTAATTCTAGCGTAAGGGAATGGCATAGATCTGGGGGAAAATCCGTTCTGTCAGTTCTTTCGCATACAAAAATATTTATAAAAGTGGTATAACAAAAATATAAAATTTATTTTTCGATTTTCAAAATTGATATACTACATATATTATAAAAGCCTGCAGGTCGCCAAGCAGTTTTCAGATACTGTACCTCACTCCGAGTCCTTTGGAAACATTATGAGTGGTGATAGATTTTTACACGGGACTCGGAGTATGCACTTCTATATCGCTTGTTTTTATGTGATATCACTTCTTTTTGTGACTGACGTTTTAGGTTTGTGGCTTGGCGAGATCATTTACAACGAGTTGTTTTTGATGAGATATATTATAAAAGCCTGCAGGTCGCCAAGCAATTTTCACATACTGTACCTCACTCCGAGTCCTTTGGAAACATTATGAGTGGTGATAGATTTTTACACGGGACTCGGAGTATGCACTTCTATATCGCTTCTTTTTATGTGATATCACTTCTTTTTGTGACTGACGTTTTAGGTTTGTGGCTTGGCGGGATCATTTACAACGAGTTGTTTTTGATGAGATTAAGATTTTAAGGAATGCCTGGATATTCATAAACATGTTTTTGGTAGTTATGTGTTTATAGAGGGGAAATTATAAGCTTTAGATTAAAATTCTCAAATCTGGGGCCTTAGCCAAATGCCTACTGTGTTCAGGCCCTGATAAAACAATAAACGCAGGTCCAAGATTCCAGTCCATATTTATATATACAGTTTTCTGTACTTATATCTATTGTGACATAACCTTCGTTAAAAATGACTAAAACAATTTTTGAAGAAAACTGTGTTATTGATGTCGACCTTACATAGTATATTTCCATTTGAATAAATAATACTTCATACATTAGGACTATATATTATAATTTGTAATTTGACACTGCTATATGGTATAGTAATTTCATTGTATATGGTCAGTTTCTTCTGTTTCAATGGTTAATTTTTACAATAAGTTTATATATATATATATATATACATACAGCGTGTCCCAAAAAGGAGTACCTATTTTTAAATATGAAAGAACCAGACAGAAGAAGCCGTGGTCAGTGAAAGTTCAGTAGTAACCATTTCAAGGGAAACAGTAGTTGTTGCGTAAATTCTTCAAAATGGTGTATTCGTTGGAAGAGAGAAGTTTCATTGTTTTAGAATATCACCGATTGGGTGAAAGTTTTACATCAACAAGAAAAAGCTTCCAGAAAAGATTTAATGTAAAGAAAGGTCCGCAAACGAAGGCAGTACAGAAGTTATGGGAAAAGTTTCAGCGAATTGGTAGTGTCGCGGATGGATTGACGGGGACCGTTGGACGACATCGTTCGTCAAGAACAACAGCAAATGTTGAGGTTGTTCAGGATACCATTGCACGCACTCAAAAAACCTCTGTTCGTAAAACTGCAGCTGCCTGTGGGATAAGCAAAATAACTACGCACAGAATTCTGCGAATATCCCTGGAAATGTTTCCATACAAATTGCAAACGCAGCAGTCACTGCAGGGTACTTCCATTGATGGAAGAATCGATTTTGCAAACGGAATGCAGCAAATGATTGATGTTGGCGACATTCAAGCAAGCCAAATATGGTTTTCTGACGAAGCACATTTTTACCTGGATGGCTTCGTCAATAAACAGAATTGGCAAATCTGGGGTTCTGAAAACCCTCATGTGTGTGATCCACGATCGTTGTATGCAAAAGTATTACTGTACGGGTAGCTTTATCCAGCAGAGGCATTGGACCCACTTTCCTACAGTGAATGCCAGTCGTTACGCTGAAATATTTCATGAATTTGTGGCCATCCATAATGCCTCGGAAGATGTAACCGAAACATCCTGGTTCATGCAAGATGATGCAAGGCCTCATCGAACATCTGATGTTTTCACTCTTCTTGAGGAATACTATCACAACCGCGTGATTGCCTTACATTACCCGAAATTAACCGGCAAGTGTATGAATTGGCCACCTTATTCACCAGGTTTAAATCCGTGTGATTTTTTTTCTTTGAGGTTATCTGAAGGATGTGGTTTACTGCCAAAATCCCACTTCGCTAGCTGAGCTCCAGTGATTAATCTCTCAAGAGTGTGCAGTCATTTCCGTACAGACGTTGGAGAAGGTGTGTGCTTATTTAATTCTAAGACTCCGACATGTTATTGTGATGAATGAAAGACATATTGAAAATAGCGTCATTTAATTTTCAACTATTGCTGATGAATGCAGTAGTCGCAGCGCCATCTGTCGTTAAAAATTTGAACTAACATAATAAAGTACTGTAAACAAAATTCCAGATTTCACACATTCGTTTCCTGCAAGAATTTTTTTAATAACTCTATTCGTTTGTTTCTTATTCATTTTTAAAAATAGGTACTCTTTTTTGGGACACCCTGTATATATATATATATATATATATTTCATCCTCATCCAATTTTCGATACTTGTTTGTTTGTTAAAAGAAAAAGAAAGCAAATTGGAAAGAATATATTTTTTTTTTCTGTGTAAAATCATAAAAAAAAAAAAAATAAATAAATATTATTAAATGTTTAATTCCTGGATGAACTAAAAGTAAATCAAAATAAATGGTTACTTTTGTTCATCCTGGATGAACGGATGTTGTAAAAGGAATAAAAATAATTCTTTCTTTCCCCCCTCCCCTCCCCCCCCCCTTCTTCTTCTTCTTTTTTTTTCTTCTTTTTTTTAAAGCTTAGATTTGTGGAAAAGAGGATAGACGCCGATTTTACTTACTTTTTTTCTACTCGTTACAATTATAAAAATGATTTAAATAACGGATTAGAAAAAAATCCCTTTTTTTATTTTATTGTTTACTAAAATAAAATAGAAAAAGAAGTTGATTTATATAAAATCGATTCAATTTTGACAGAATCCATAAAGTGGTGACAATTTTTAAACTGGGAAACCCTGTAACATTTGGGAAGCATTCCTAAACAGATCTATAACTAGCATTATCCTAATTTAGTTTTCAATGAGCGGGTCATACTTTAAAATCACTTCAAAAAGGTCCTGCCATTTATCAATCCCTTCTGCACACTCCAAAATGCATGTAAGGATGATGCCACAGATTGAATGCAATTTTGAAATTGTATGGAATGTATTTGAAAAAGAACACGTTATGAGTCGAATGATAAGCATCGCTCGACACGAATCAAGTTTCCTTTCACGGGCAGTGTGTAGTCAACGATGTTATACGATATAGAAATCAAATAAAATGAAACAATGATTGTTGTTACATTTAAACTATATTAAAATAGACTATTTCTATGGACGAAGACATTGTAACAAAATTAAATTTAATATGTCGCGAATTGTAATTTATTTCCTCGATAGAAATGTTTGTAAATTGCAAAAACGTATATCTGTTCAACAACTACTACTATTATAAGTGATAGTATCCTGTAACTGGTATTATTCATGTAAATAACTGCTGTTATCATTTTGTTCTTTTGGAGTAAGCTATGAGTCTACAATCGTCCATAACACTTTATCACTCATCATTAAATACTGTCTAAATCGCCGTCGTCTGTATAAATCATTCTAAAGTATCATGAACTCGATCTTTTCAAACTGAAGTATTATTATTAATAGGATGAGTTGGAAATAGCGTAGAAATTTATAAAATTTAAAATTTGCTTATTTTTATGGCTCTGTTGTTAGTTTAAAAATAGGTGTTCTGGTGGATACTGACCCGATTCAATATTTATCCTTTTCTCATATAAAAATAGATACGCCGTTGTTATATTTTTAAATAAATAACACATGGGCTGATAAATTCCCGGTCTAATAAAGAAAACACAACTTTTTAACAAAACTTTATGACTTTATAACTTTATAACTGTAATAAATAACGGAACTTTAATAATAAATAATAATAATTTAATAATAATAATAATTTAATAATAATAATTTATTAATAATAATTTAACAAATGAATAATAATAATAATTTTATAACAGACTAGATGGAACCCGTCAAAACGTGACGGAAAAAAATACTATAACAATATCAGTAAAATAAGCTTCTTTATTATTTAAGTAGGTATGAAACAGTCTTTCAAATATTTTATTTAAAAAAGTCCCCCCCCCCCCCTAGTGAAGTGCTATTTCCGATGCAAACTCCAAATGAACACTCCATAAACAAATGTGTAATGCAAATCAGTTTGACATTACCACCATATTCCCCACGACAAAAGAAAAAGGTCATGGACCTATAACGTATCATACAAATAATCCTATCATAAAGTATCATACAAATTTCCTACTTTCATCTCATATTCAGTAAATAAAAGAACATAGTATAAGCACCCCCCCCCCCCTGTGATAATGCAATCGAATGAGCTCCTATGCGCATATGTATTGCATCTGCCCAAAGGCACCGTTGAAATTCGACGTTAAAAAAAGTTAAAAGTTTTAAAATGTCCTCTTTAATCATTGTTCGTTTCAAATTCATATCTTCTAAAACGCATCCATTGTTTTAAGCTAATCAATTTTTATGTAAAAATGAAGAATTTTTGTTAAAAATAATAAATTAATATGCAGATGAGGGAGAATTTTAATGTTTTCAATTGTAATTTATTTGTATGATTTCTTCTATCCCTTTACATAATCAGGATGATTATTCCTTTTCCATCACAGTCGGTCTCTTATACAGTTAAATATCCAATGGATCTTTAAAAAAATAATAAATAACAGTTCCTAGCATATTCTGATTCAACATATACATCAACGAATTCAACATATCAATTTTATGTTAATCATAAACTAAAAATAGTTTTTTTTTTCTTTTGACAGATTTTATATTAGCGCCAAAATACTCTATCTTATGGATAATCTGATCTTATGATTTATCAGGTTTTTATTTATTTTTTTTTCACTTTTCATGAAGGTTAGGGATACCTATTTTCAATTGTTGCAACTTTCCAAGAGGCTATTTTACATTATTAAAACAAACGGATGGTCATTGTTGAGATAGAATTGAAAAATATTTCATGCTTGAAAATTATTTAAAAAGCCGTTAAATTAAGCGGCAGATTTCAAATAAATTTCAATCGAAAGCTAATTTTTTTTTCTAATTGAGGATGTAAGAATTGAAATTGTAAAATGTAGTAAAAAAAATAAATTTTTAGTATTTAGAAGTGATGTAAGCGCGATGAAAGCTAAAGCGATAGTGCCGTTTGTTGTCACAACCGTTATACATTTCTAAATATTGTCACTGTGTTTTGGTTGGTGTCCAAAAGTAGACTACCATTTTTTGACATCGAAAGAAAAATTCACAGTGAAAGAAATAAGACTTTGCCGCTAATAAGGAACTGTTAAATGAACTTATAACAAACCTACCAAAATAATTCCTATAAAATATTGGCCTTACATTGTTTATTCTAGCTAAAAATACAATCATTACCAGAGGGCCCGTGCGAAGATTTCGCACTGAAATCTAATATTTTTTAGGTACTTCTCTATTAATCCGTCGACCGCTTTTCATAACAAAAAACTACCGCCAAACTGTAAGATTAAACGCCAAAAATGCAGTCCCATTTACTTGATGTCAGAATCATTATGCGTGTTTGTTACGTCATCTAGTGGTATTACATTCGACATTTGCGTGTATTTTTCATTATATTTATATTTTACTGATTTAGTAGTTATTTTATTAATTAAAATAACAATTGTGTCCTTAAATTCTTATATTTTATTTATTTTTTGATATTCCAATGGCAACGTTCTCCCGTTTATTTGGCGATAGTTTTTTGTTATGAAAAGTGGTCGACGGGATAATAGAGAAGTATCATTTTTTATCAATATGTAATATTTATTAGATGCATGTTTAAACTTCTAAAGAAAAAGCAAGGATAAAAATATCTGCAAACAACATTTAGTTGTTAGTCAAGCCAGAATATCATCTAATTTATTCCATCAAAGTTAGACTAAAAACTGATCCAAGATTGCTAAAGGCACGCGCGAGAAAAAAAATTATCAATCGTATTTTGACTGCATTAGAGGATGACGTCATCCGCTTCGGGAAAACCATGGGACTTAGAAATCTAAATCTTAACATTTCAATTTCAATTTCGCTTTTTAATCATAAGTATAAAATAAACCCGTGCGGTGTTTTTTATAATAATTGCTATGAGCATCATATAATGTGGTATTTTATTTTTTTGGCAACAATAAGTTCAGGAAAACCTTTCATTTCTTTCATGAAAACAATGCCGATTTAATTTTTTAATTTCAGCAAATTTTAATCAAAAACATGTTTTAACGAATTGTTAAGTGGGCTATGTCAGAAGCCTGTTCTAAAACCTTTCATATGGTATCTCATTCGTTGTTCTGCGTTTCATATTTTCTGAGTAAAAGGGATGTTGACAGGAGAAATAATATATAAGGATTTCAAGTTTTTTTTTTCCTGAAATTCTTTACTTTTGTGAATTTTTTTATTAAAAAAGGAAATCTAAATAATTTAAATCCTATAATTCCTATAACTTAATCCTATAATTTTAAAAAAGTAATTTGTAACATGTAATCAAGGTATGCAATCAAGATGAAGAAACCAATAAAGGCTCCAGTTCTAATCTTTAAAATTAAAAATTGAAATATCAGTTAATATTACGCCATGTTGACACAATCATATACATTTTTCTTTTTAGTTTTATCAATGTTAAAATGCATTTCAAGCTAAGCATAACGTCATTTTCACCGGTACAAACTTTTCACACGTACATTTATGCTTAAGCACCATGCATACAAATAAAAATATATTTTGAATTTAATTGTAATGAAAAAAATGGCATCAACAAAGTTATAATGCTTAATGATAAAATGAACCCAATGGACAATATTTCCGTTACGTCACAGTAAATATGAATTTTTATTTGCTTATAAAACACACGGATACATATTTTTACCGAAATGCTTAAACATTTTAACTATATTTTAACTTACAAATTAAAAAATTCGGCCTAAAAGTCACGTGCTTTTAATATTTAATATTTATTTTTTATGCTCGCAATCATTGAGTTCAGAAAATAAACTCTGTACGTCGCAACAGTGGGCGTTAATCCGATTACCGACTTTATGACGTCATAAGCAGAAGTAAAATTTTAATTTAAGATTACGGCTAATTAATTAAATTTTCGAACAAACGAATGTACGATAACAAATCTGTGACCAAATATCTTTCATTTAAAAAAAGAATGATGTAATTTGATGTAGTTAGTTTGTTCTCACGGATTGTCGAAACAAAATGCTTAGAGTTTTAAATATATAGATAACATAATTTTATAACGAAAAAGCTCAAACAGTGCTCAGAAACATCGACTCGTTGCTGTTTTTGGTCAAAAGTCAACACGCGCGGCAGCCACTTTGACAACAGCTTTTTCATAGACAAATGTTCATTCAAAATAAAACCTACACGTTCCTTGGATATCTTCAGAGTCTGAGCTATTTCCTGCAACTTCACTTTACGGTTCCCCAAAACCATTTTGTGGACTTTTTTTATGTTTTCCGGAGTAACCACCTCTTTTGCGTGGTGCATCACTGGTGTCCGTACGGCCACGTTTAAATTCAGCAAACCAGTCAATATAATGGTTGATTTACCTGGTGCAGTGTCCGGATAACGCTTATCAAGCCAAGCTTTTGTTTGAACGGTGTTTTTTCCCATCCAATAACAATTCTTGAAATTCTTGTTAATTCATTTTGTTGTTTATCAACAAAGTCATTCAACTGAAACCACTCTAACGTTTTATCCACTCGGCGAATCGTCATGACATTTTTTCTGCTACCTTTTAAAAGTTAGTATTTACAAAAAAAAAAAAAAAAAAAAAAAAACATCGGTTTGGCGATTGCAACGCCATCTGTGTGCCAGACCGGGAACTTATCAGCCCATGTGTTATTAGATCAGAAAAAAAATCAAAATATCTTATAATGCTTAAATTGAGGGAAAACAAAACCTTGTAGAATGTGAAATATCTGGCAATTTAATTTTTAGTAGAACTGAATGTATTTTAACTTCAGCAATCAGTCAGTAATAAGGAATACTTTTGATTTAAGTTTTTTTTTTTTTTTAATTATTTAAATAAGGTATTTGTCAAAGGTAAATGAAGCTGCTTAGAAAAGTAATAAGAGACAGTAAACATAAGCATGTGAATGAGCGTAGTTGTTAGCGGAAAGGTAAAAGAAATTAAAAATGAAAAGCATGAAATTTAGATCACGTGATTGGGCTTGGGAAAATTAGATTCCGCCAAGACTCGATTTGCAGTTTTTTTCTTTTTTTTTTTTTCAAACTAAAGTTTATTGAAGTTTATTCCACTCAACAATAACTAAGAAAATTTATGTTCTTAATATTTGTACTTTTTAAGATACTGTAGAAAAAAAAAAAATAGGCGAGTTATAATTTCAAAAAGTCCGTTATGCAATTAAAATAACAGAACCACGTAGATAGTTAGTGGAAACAAAAGCATGTTCATTAAAATGTTTTTATGTTTAGTAAAAGGACAACATGTGTTACATTGAATATTCCCATAGATACACAGCTGCACCGTAACTCTTTGAACCTTTTTTGCTCCGACACTACTTTTAAGCACCATTAAAGACACTTTAATATGAAATGGATTGGATCCATTCATAAAAGTATATTTTCATACACAATGCTTCGCTCGATCCCATTTAGAAAGCACAGTCTAAGATAAATACTTTTCAAAGCGGTTATTTATTTATTTATTTAATTTTTATATGAAAACTGTGCAACTACAAAAACTTTTCCATTTACAGATAATATCACACTGCATTTATTGACATTGTTTTCATAACAGTATTTTTGATAATGAATTTAACTATTCTTGTAAATATTTCACAAATAGAGCTATAACTACAGTTTTATTAAATCAGTTTTAATGAAAAATTAATCTGAATTTCATATTGTTATTATTACATAAAATTCCTTATATCTTTTTAGTATTCAGGAGGATCAATAAGAGATTAGCTTCTTTTTGTTATACGAACTCGTAGGTCATTTTTTATCTCAAAGTTATCCTAATAATATTACAAATCTGATTGTGTGCAAATGTGAGGCTGAAGCCAGCGTCAAAATGGAGCATTTAACGATCCTGTATCTTTGCATGTACGTTGATTATAACCCTCAAATGAACATAGACTGGTTTTTGTTCATTTTATTCAAATATTTTTCTTAATAATTCAAAATTTTGTTATTTTCATAGAGAATAAATGGACATTTTCCCATAAAATTTAACCATTTTACTTTATCGTTGATCGTTGCCAATAAATAAATACACGGAAAAATAATTTTTCCTCAACAATTATTTTTCAAATGAACGATTTTCACGTGAAAAATGAAAATGAAAAAGAACTCAAAAGAAGATGAATTTCCGTGATATTTGAAACAAAAATCTGGAGTATTTGTTATTATACAGGAAGTATGAATATCGGTTACATTAAAAAGATCATTTTCTGTCAAGAAACTGCGTTCTAATTAGAAGGAAAAATGAACAATAATTATATTCTTAAAAATAGATTTCGCTTGGACCATGGAACTATGAAAAGGATCCTCCTCGGCTTGGACAAATAGGACGTCATAAATAAAACATGTATTTTTAAATAGTCGTAATAATACAAGGAGCATGAATATCAATGTAATATTGAAAGTAGATAGATAATGGACGTAATATTTAAGATGAAAAACTCAAATATTTTTTATCGATACTGATTAATAATTAGCTTGAGTACCAGTTACATACAAATGTGAGTTTTCCGCTAAAATTTACGTCCTGATTGCCAGAAAAAGAAAATTAACAAGAATTATGGCATTAAAAAGAGATTTCTCTGAGGAAAATGTGACGTCATATTTGAAATAAAACGGTAATTTTCAAATGTGTTTTACAAGGAGCGGGAATCAATTCCGTACATTAATAATACAAGGATCAGTAAGTATAGAAAGTAGATTAGTTTCACGCCATATTTAAAACGAAAAATTGAAATTTTTTTTTTAATCTACGGATTATTAAGCATGAATATCAGTTGCATACATATGAGAGTTTTTTGCCAAAAACCACACCATGATTATTACGAAAAGAAAAATAAATACGAATCTATTATATTAAAATCTGACCGCCTGTTTATTATTATTTTTTATTTTCTTATTTATTTATTTATTTATTTATTTGTAAATTTTAACGAAGTTTCTCTAAAAATGGCAACTAAATTAGTCCATTTTTGCGGATAAAAAAGAAGAAATAAAACGGATTAATATATTTTTTCTCATTAAAACTGAAAAAAAAAAAAAAAGAATTTATTTTCAATTTAAACAGATGGTGAAAGAAACAAAAAATCTTGATTACAGTAAAATTTTTGAAAAAATAAAACGTATTTTCACATATTCAAACTTCATGAATCAATTTATTCTGGAGAACAAAAATCGTCTGTTTATTTCTAAATTTTTCATTTAGAAATAAAGATTTTTTTTTCAGTTATAGATTAAATCAAGGAGTCAAATTTAAGCTCCTTGCATTTAGGTCTACAATAATTGCTCCCTATTCACAACAATTGAATTTAATGAAAAATAATATACTATTTCCATTATCTTTGAAGGATTGCGATTAAAACGTTTCACAAAGGCGTTAAAAGTAAAATGGTTTACCAGGTAAACTTGACATATGTTTTTATATAATTCGCCGATTTCCACGATTTTATTTGGCCCGCCTTTTCTCATTGGTTGCAGTTTCCTTTTCGTGATTATTTGCCACAAAATTTCACTTTTTTGAAACTTAGTCATGTCAAGGCCTCTATAACATAGAAATACTGTACTGTCTCCTATGGAATGTGATAAAGAGTTATGTAATTATTTACGTTTCTAATTATCGGGAATGAAATATTTTGCTTAATTAATGTATTTATTCTTCTTTTAATGATACGTGAACGAAGTCACGGGTAACAGCTAGTATTATATATATATATATATATATATCGTAAACTACAAATAGTTTTTTAGTTCGAAAGGAGCTCATAAAGTAAAATAACACAATATCAAGCATGTACATGGGTGATGTATATTTGATTTACGACGAATGCCTTAATTGGTGCATTGATGCTTTGCTTTTTTTTTTTTTGTAATTTTTCAAATTATACTGTATTTAAAAACGGTGGAAATTTTCGAATTCTGTCAAAATTTATCTTTAAAATGATATTAACTTTAGAACTGAGCTGAAATTTGAGCTGTAACACTATTTTTCTTATTGTCTTATTATTTATTACATTTGATATTGCGTCTATGCATTTGGTTAGATATTATTATTTCCTTTTTACTCAAAGCTTGTCATTTATTGTGTTATTCTATCTTTTCATTCAGGAAAAATAATAGCCAGCGGACATTTTTAACAAACCTATTGCGTTTTTTCCCCACTTTTTGGCGCCTGGAAATAACCTCAAAGACTTTGAAAATACGCGAATAGGTGTACAGTTCAATTTTGTATTTAATATGGGCCGTTTTTCATAATGAATCCCTTTTCACCTATGGATGAATTCGAAACCATTCTGAGATCATTTTTCAAAAGTATCTGTCATCTATCTGGAAGGCGTGCTATAAATACCATTTATTTATTTTTAATGAAACATTTTCTAAAGAAAGATACATATACTATAGGCTGATGCGATGCAATACATCTTTCAAAAGAGCCTAGAGCGATCGTTTGTTTGTAGTGCAGTCAATGGAAAGTTTTCTGTTGTACCGAGGGGATGTTTAACAAGTTCCAAATGAGCGTTGCTAATAATGAATGATTTCATTGTTCTTTTTTGTTATGACAGGAGATCATTAGAAAATGTTATCACGGATAAAATCATTTAGCTATCGCTATTTTAAATTATTTTTTCTCGTTTGTTTTTGCTTCTTGACACATGTTTGGGAAAATAGAGACAACGCAGCTCCTTCAGAGGGCGCCTCCTCCCCCTAAACGCGTCATAGAATGGACTAACAAAGGTCTATTTTTAGAAATATTGCTAATTGCAAATGAACAATTTTTTTTAAGAGTATGTATTGATTAATAGATATTTGTGTTACACTTAAAAGTTTAAATATTGCGAGATCTCTTAATCGGTCAGTTACCTTTGAAATATCAAACGAGTTGACCCGCCCAACGTTGCCTGGGCCCGTGATAATAGCTTTCAATAAACCACAAATTTTTATTATTTGTATTATTGATCTTTAACCGAATTTTGTATGAATTTATATTTTTTAATGAAAAATTCAAGAAAAAATATTTATATTGAGTGGTAGAAGAGCTTGTATAGAAGATATATATATTTTTTTTAACACGTAGGATCGTTTCATAGTTTTAATAAAAGAGTCTTTGTTGTCCAAACCCTTTGACATTTTTAATTATTAAACCATGGATAGGTAGAAAATTTATTTGGGTCCTACAAAATACAGCAAAAATTGTAGATCACTTCCATTTATTGAATCAATAATAGTTATAGGTAATTTTTTTAAATTTTAAATATTTTTAATACGAATATCTTTTACTTATATTATATTTTCAATAAAAAATTAATTTGTAAAAATAGTGTTGGGTGTTAAACTTTACTTAATTCAAAAATATTCGACTAAAAAAATACAAGTTATATACGTAACTCCTTTTCCTGAAAATGTGACAGTCATTGAAATGAATGACAGCCAAAATGAATGCAGAAATCATTCTGTCGGAAGTGGGATTCGAACCCACATTCTCTTCAGAGAGTTAGAGCTTAAAGGAACGCCGTAGACTCCACTCGGCTATACTGACCACATTTAAATGTACCTTAAAACTAAACTGGATTTGGATTTAATCTCACGCATGCGCAAAAACATCGAATTTGCGCTGAAAATCTTAGCTTGTCGCTTTAACATATAGGATGTTTGCGAAATTTTTACATCTTGTTATTCAAAACATGTGACTCGCCTGACCAAAAGGTTAAAATAATATTTAAAGAATTGAATCTTTTGAATTTTACTTTTTAAGAAATTAAATATAATTAGTTTTTATAAATTTCAAGTCATAAGCATACTTTTATTTAACTTCATTTGTTGAAACTGTTTGGAGATATCCTTATTTGAGCATTTTAAATAGGGCATCATTTTCCCCATTGAATGCTTTAAACGCGTAATAATTTAATTATTATTTTTAAAGTTTTATTTCTGTTTTTAATATTCACGTGCAAGTACATGTCTTAGGACGTAATTTTCCCCATTTATTGCTTTTAACACGCAGTCATTTAATTATTATTTTAAAGTTTATTTCTGTTTTTTAATAGTTACGTGTAAATACATTTTATAATTGAAAGGGAATATTATTATGTGCGCTGTTTTACAAATTGGCAACACTATAAAAAGGGTCGTTTCTAAATCTGAAATAAATGTCAATTAAAATGATAAAATTTGGAATAAAAAATTCAAGAGATTAGTCAAATTAAAATAATAATAATTGCATACTGAACACCGGAAGCTTTTCAACTATATCCCTTCAAAAGAAGGTTATATTCCTATGCATAGTTTTTGTTCCTATAAAACGGAACTATTTTGCAACTTCAGCATTAAATATCTCTTAAAATAATTCTCCGATTTAAAAACTGTCTACTTCAGCGTGTTTATCGAACATTTATCAGTAAAACTACCCATCTTCATATTTTTATCTGGAATAGTTTTCTTAATATTAGCCAAGAAAGACTTCCGATTACAAAAAATTCATTCACTGCGGTGGCAGTGTTCGTTACATTTTTTTTTTTCTAGATTACATTTAATAGTGGTCTAAATAGAGAATATTTAGACAATGTCCAGTTGAAATGAAAAAATTTGTATTCTTTGAATAATACGAACTAAAGTATTTCATGAAAATATGAATTTCTGGAGCATTTTAAAACATGAACAAACATTATTTTAAGATTATTCTTCCCTTAAAAAAGATAAAGCCTACTTAATTTGCGAAAATATAATATAACCACGAACGAAAATGGACAATAACCTCTCCCGAGGTGCCCACGATTCCTGAAAACGTTGTCTTTAGAAACTTCAGAAGTCCATATTTTCGAGATTTAAGGAAGGCATTTATAAATTCAAAGTTTCTTCTGCGGCCAGTATCAGTATTGGGTTGTACGGAAAATTCGTGCCGTTTGGGAAAATTCTATCCCATCAAAAAACGTCACCTGTAAAAAATGCTGCCAAGTCTCGTGACTCTTTTACCGTAAAAAGTTCTGAGATCGTGTAAAGCCAAGTTCAGCTATTTTATTGACTCTTCAATTTCCATTCACAAATCACTCCTAGTCTCTACATCTTTACTTAATTATTATTTTGTGACTTGGCAATTACGGAGCACAGGAAAGTTATTACACTTTACGAGGGGCAGTCGGAAAATAAGTTTCCCCTGGCGACTGTGGACAGAGGTGTGTATGAAAGGCAGAAAATGTAATGAGTCATTAAAGGTAAAACATAACTTTATTTTTCCACATAAGTACCAAGTACATTGAGACATTTGTCATACCGCTTTAAAGGCTTCAAAAAACCCTACAGGATAAAATCAGGGCTTTGCATACGGACGAAGCGTTGAACGGCTATGGGCGAAAGATGACACAGCAGGTGAACGCGAACGTGCAAGACACCGATTCCATTGGGTAGAGGTCGACCGTTCAGTTGCAGTCAACAGCGCCATCTGCGTAGGCACTGCAACCGCACCATCTGCTTGATCGCGGTCGACCTCTACCCAATGGTATAGGTGTCTTGCACGTTCGCGTTCACCTGTTGTGTCTTCTTTCGCCGATAGCCGTTGAACGCTTCGTCCATATGCAAAGCCCTGATTTTTTCCTGGAGGGCTTTTTGAAGCTTATATAAAGTGGTATGACAAATGTCTCAATGTACTTGGTACTTATGTGGAAAAAGAATTATGTTTTATCTTTAATGTCTCAACACCTCTGTCCACAGTCACCAGGGGAAACGTATTTTCCGACTGGCCCTCGTACTATATTGTGGGATGGGGTAATTTGATTAAGGCTAATTATATAACGCACAGGGAAGTTATTACACCTTAATATGTTATGGGATGGGATGGCATTATTTGATTAAGGCAAGACTAATTATATACAGGGTGATTTTTTTTAAAGTTGTGAAAGTAAAACCCTATAACGAAAGAACCACTGATCCAAATGAACGGAAATTTCACCAGTATGCTCCCAAAGCAATGGGAATTTTTTAGGCAAAAAAGTTTAAAAACAAGAGGGGAAAATTCTGCTATAAGGCCGAATATAGATTGCCACACACGGCTTTTATTTAAAAAATAAATAAACTAGCTGTAACTCAGAATAAAAACGCAATGACAACAAACAATTTTAAAATATCTAAATAACAAATAAAAATTCCCCTGTTAAAGTGTTGAGTTGTTCAATAACCATTCGATTTAGAAAAATATTTTTCTACCACTGAGCAATTTTTTTTAATGAAATTTAATTCATGTTGCTATGGCAGCAGATGATAAAACGATATCTTTGGAATAAGGGAATAAATAGAAGAAAAAATTTTGTTGATGTTTGTGATAAATGTTTTTCTTTATTTTTTAAAAATGTATATACATAATTCACTTTTATATTTTAACAGACTAATAAGTTTACTATAATTCGTTACTCATGCTATGCCCAGAATACACGATACACGTCGAGCCACAATGCCATTATCATTATCTTTTTACGCGTAAAAGTTTCGCTACGGTACTCCATTGTGAAGTTTTGTAATTTTTGAAATCTAATATTTGAAAAACGACATAATCATTAGATTTGAAATTTATATCAAGAAAAATACAATTTTTTACCATTCTAACGCAGTTTGTAAAACAATTTTGTGACAAATACTTTTCGAGTTATTAATTTTTTAAGTAACTTCAAATGTTTCATTTTCGGAGATTAATCTGTGGCAACGATGGATTGCTGTGACTTTTCATAAACATGAAAAATGATAGAGATTGAAAGAATAAGCCACCCTGTGTGTGGCTAAAAAAAAGTTTAGTTAAAAAAAACTTAAAATCTCACCGACAGATGGCGCTGTATATGCAGTAAAGTCGGGAGAGGAGCTTGTGCAAGACACACGCACAGCGGTTACTCTTCACTCTGTTGTGGAACATGCGGTTTCATGTTTCCAACTCGTAACTGAAAAAAAAACAAACATTGGACAGCACACTGTACGAATGTTTCACTCCAAAATTTTATTTCGTTCTGTTTCTGCAGGTGTTTGCAGTTCCTTTTCCCAATTACTGCATTCTGTAATTATAATAATTTGGAAAAGGAACTGCAAACGCCTGCAGAAACAGAACAAAATAAAAATATGGAGTGAAACATTCATACAGAAGTGCGCAACTAACGCATACGATTTTCAGTGTGCTGTCCAATGTTTTCAGCTACGAGTTGGAAACGTGAAACCGCATGTTCCACAACAGAGTGAAGAGTATCCACTGTGCGTGTGTCTTGCACAAGCTCCTCTCCCGACTTTACTGCATATACAGCGCCATCTGTCGGTGAGATTTTAAGTTATTTTTAACCATGCCAAAAAATCCCCATTGCTTTGGGAGCATACTAGTGAAATTTAAGGTCATTTGGATCAGTGGTTCTTCCGTTATAGGGTTTTACTTTCACAACTTTAAAAAAAAATCATCCTGTACATCACATTCTCGTGCTACGTAATTACCGAGTCACAAAATAATAATTAACTAAAGATGTAGAGACTAGGAGCGATTTGTGAATGAAAATTGAAGAGTTAATAAGATAGCTAAACTTGGCTTTACACGATCTCAGAACGTTTCACGGTAAAAGAGTCACGAGACTTGGCAGCATTTTTTACAGGTGACGTTTTTGATGGGATTTTACTTTTTTTTTTAAAGTAATCCTTCTTTTCTTGATTTTGGGCTGTTTTTGGAGATCATCCACTGGTTTTCGCTAAACCCACACTCTGTCCCTATTATTTGCAGGTACTAAAAATTTTATGCTTTAGTTTCGTGTGCAAAGTCCTATAGATAAAAAGAAGTTTCAGGTTCCTTAGGTAAGCAATAAGTTATGGGAGGGGGGAGTCAAAAGTACTCTGAATTACTTCCAGGAAAGGTGCTATCCATCTGAGATGTTACTTGCAACCTTAGATACTTGACATTTAGCATAAAAGTACTGTTTGCGATAAAAAGAAAGACAAAATTAAAATTTTCGGAAATTTCCAATAAATCAAACTAATATTCGATTTTTCGATGTTTTTGCTTTTATATTACTATTTTTTTTCCCCGGATTTTTAAATTTTTCTTTATTTTGTATCCTAAGTACTACCTTTATTACAAATTTCAAGTTTCTAGTGCTACAAAATCGAATTATTTTCAAAATTTCGATCTTTTTCGATTTATTTTATTTTATTTTCGAATTTATTGAGTTTTATATTTTCCTTTTTCTGTATCCTAAACAATACTCTTACGCTGAGTTTTAAGTTTCTAAGGCTACAAGATCGATTTTTATTTTTTTTATTTTTCATTTTTTTTCGAATTTTTGAATTTTTTTTTTCGAGTTTTCCAGATTTTTTACTTTTTTCTTTTTTTGTATCCTAAATACTACTTTTATTCCAAATTTAAAGTTTCTGACGTAGGTGAATAAAGGGTTAAAAGTACCTGACCCATTCATTGCGAAATAAAAGTGCTTGAAGACAAAAAACCAATTCGATTATAAATGAAAAATATGCACAGCTGTCAATGCGTGAATACGATTTCCTTTCTCCATTTCAAACGCGGCGTTTAAAAGATCTGATAATACGAAAGAGCATCGGAGTGTGACTTTTTTTTTTTTTTTACCATTCATATTACCAAATTACTATTTATACACAAATTGTTTTTATTTGTTGTAATGCTTTCAAAGACACAAGAAATGGAAGTAACAAACTGAAAGGGTCATGATTTCAGGCTGGGCTAGAATCGATCTAGACGTTGGCTAGAATCGACCCGTAATACGTGTAGAAACAAGAAAATGTCTACTGCCGACCACTTTTATTACTCAATATCACTACTTTTTCGCGAATTTTTCATTTACAAATGCGGATTCATACAAAACCCGGTTAACGATATAAAATCAAACACATTTGAGAAATATTTAAGGAATATGCCGGGCGGATCAGCTAGTTTAAGAAATAATAAGGATATTATTTGTGAATGAGTCTGAAAGTAGTTAATTTGGATTTCAGAACAGTCTTAAGACAGAAGGGATAAAAATAGGATCATTGAAAAGTGTTGTAACTGTCACTCTTTGTAATGCATGAACGGGTTTCTTTTCTTTTTCAAGATCGGATAGGAAAATAACATCTCAGTGTGACTTTTTTCTGGCAGCACGGACCTCATGAACACCGACATCGGTTTTATTGGTTTGAATGACACCAAAGCCTTATAATACTACATACACTTTTATAAAACGAAAGTGACGGATTGAAAGAATAATGGACGTCGTTGTCACAAGTGCCGCGAAAAAGTTATTAATAGAAAGTTGAATGTGTTGTAACAGGAATTGATAGCAGAAAGTTATAATTGCCCTTTCGTTGTTCGATTTAACCATCACTGAGTACCCATAAAACTGTGCGAGTAATCGACGCTATCAAAGGGATAAAGATTGGCGAGGCGGGGAAATAGAATGTTTTCCGAGACCTAGTGTGCCTCTGGCCTGTCATTATGGGAAGTATTGAGAACGTATTTTCAACTTGTATGTTAATATGAAATTAACTTCAAATGGAGTACAGTTGGATGCTGTGATGAAATTGGATTGAAAATGAATTACCGATTTAAAACAGCCTCGCCCATTGGAATTCTACACAGAGACGGGTTTATTTTGACTAGCCACTCGTTCCGGCTTCGCACGGGTGCCGTGATGTTTTAAAAATACCTCTCAATACATTGATCTGCAAAATTCAAACTCAACATCCTTTTTAATGAGCACACATGAAAAATGACAGATTACATTTGAATTTATCGTTCTATCAAGTAAAAACACCGTCGACGTCCTACATAAATATTCAACTGAAAATGCAAAAAGGAGAGATACAATTTACAATACGTATGAAAAATATATTTTATAAAAAATCGTCTGCTGCGACTGTCACGTATGTCATAAAGCAAGAGGCCCTAAAAGTATTTTTTTTTTTTTTTCTTATCGAGGCAACAAAAGGGATCCATTGCCAAATGTATTCTTCCAATGGCCGCGTTTGACATTGAATACTTCTTTTAACCCTTTAACGGATAAAGCACTTCAATTGTTAAAATGTTGAAATAAATGACTGACATCGGAAATTATTAACAAATTTATTTGTATATAACAAAAAAGCGATATTTCACATACATAATAATAGAAAACATTTCTATTAAAATTCTGCTGTCAATGTTGAATTTCGTAATTAAAATTTTGTGGTTTCGTAGAAAAACCAATGTCCGTTAAAGTGTTAAGCCGTACGGCTTAAATGAAATATAATATATATAAAATTTAAATGAAATATATTCGTTTTACAATATTATTTCTCATTAAAACTTTTTTTTTTATCAATGTTTTTGTAATTTTTTTTTTTTTAATATTTAATTGATGTAGCCGTTTTCGAAAGACCGTTTACCCAATGATAGCCTAATAGACCGTCGCCAAGATGAACGACTCGGAAGTCGGAACCAACCGATCCCGTAATTCATAACGAAATTTGACAGTTTGCCCTGCGATCGGATTTTTCGACCGACGTTCAATCTCTCTGCTTTGAGCTTACCAGTTTCGACCAATCATTTCCAAGGTCACGCGCGGTTTGTTTATTTACGTGAGATGTGAACATGTGTTTTATACCTATTTAAATGCAGACTTAAAAAAAAAAAAAATCGAATGATTGATTTTTTTTTTCTCTCTCTTCGAAGTTAGGTTTGCGGGAATTTAGAAGTCAATGATAAATATTATTTATAAATATTAATTAAGAAATAATTTTAAAATATTAATTAATGATGGGACTAGGGAGATTAGATGGGATATGGATTTTAGGTTAGAATTTAAATATTTTGGTGAAATAAAGGAGAGTACACCAAATTTAATAAAAAAAAATATGAGGTATTTATCTAAATTCTGTAAATATACATTGTTGTTTAAATATATACTACATTTTCTTATGACCATACAGCAAAGATTTTATTGCTAATTTATAAATAATGTAAATTATACATTTATTTTTTTACTGTTCAGTTAATCTGAATTGTTGTAACGCATTTTTTTTATTGTAACTTGAATTTGAAATTAAATCTTCGTAGTCATGTGACATTTCCCTCTCTCCCCCCTTTTTTTCTACTTTTCAGTGAATATGAATTGTTCTTATGCCTTTTTCATTAGACTTAAAATTAAATAAATATTTTCGATATAAATTAAATATTCGTAGTCATATGACACCATCCCTCCGCCCACTCGCTCCTTTTAGGTAGATTTCGTAAGAAATACTACCTATTACATTCTCACCTAAGTTGGAATTTTTGAAAAATTTTTGCAGATCTACGCCGATCATGACTCCCAGAACCCAAAAAACACTCCCAGTTCAAAACTTTATCTATGTATGTCACTTTTTTATGGACACAATAACTGGAAAAACTCTGCATAAATCTCTTCCAAACTGATACATAAAAACAAGGGCATAAAATCTCGTTCAAGTTCGTTAATGGGCAAAATCGAACCAGGGGGGGGGGGGGGGGCTTTTTGTGAAAACAGAAAAACCCCATAATTATTTAATTATGATACGTATCGAATCCGTGTAAAGTTATTATTACTTCTAGGAAAAGGGCCGAAAATTTATGTATGACAGATTTTAGTTATCATTAAAAATGGCCTCAAGGGGGGGGAGGGAAGGGGGGTTTAGAAGAAAAAAATCATAACTCCGTCAATTCACAAGATATCAAATCCGTTTAAATGTATTATTAATCCTCTTAATATTATCTACAACTTTTATATTGACAAGTTTTTTATTGAACCAACCCTTTAAGGGCTGCCACTGCCAAATGGCATAAAAAATAGTTGCTTTAGTAGCCTACAATGAAAACAATAGTAGCCAAAATAGTAGCATTTGCACAAAAATAGTAGCCAAAATAGTTGCATGTTTACTTAAGAAAAGAGGGGCAAGAATCCTTATTTCCCATAAAAATAAAAACATCATGAAAATCCACATTTTCCCCTACCATCCAAATTTTTTACTTTTTGTAATTTAATTATAAAATCACACACACACAAACGGGAAGAAAGAATGAAGAAATTTTTTAAATTATAATCTGAGATATACGATCAGAATGCAGTTTTGTTTTCCCAAACTAAATTGAATATATTCTTATCTTGTGCTTGAGCATTACTGTGAGGTAACTAAACACAATACAATTTTTATTGCATGTTATTAGCTGCAATTTTAATTCCATTTTGTAAACAAAAATTAACTGAACCAATAAAAAGTGGCTTTATCAAAAAAGGATGCATTTGATAAAGAAAATACAAAGCATACTAATCTATTCTTTAGAAGAAATTTTTGTAAAATAAAATAGCAAAATCGTCCGAAAAAAATAAAGTTTGATTTTATAGACATCAATGGGCCAAATAAAGCTATCTAAGTAAGAAAGGCAATTGAAAAACTGTAATAGAAAACAAGGTTTTCTTATTTCTAAGTAGCATTTATTTGCTCGTTTATTAATTTAAATTTTTGGAATGAAGCATTTATAGGAGGTTAGAAACAAATACGATTCACACAGCATAGTGAACAAATCTACAGTTAATCGTTTGTGGTTCATACGACAGTTAAAGGGTTAAATACCTTTAAAAACAATCAAAAATTGGACAAATATACTGTAAAGCATAAGGGTTATGGGTGGTAGCCAAACCAAAAATCAGTAATTAGTTTTCCACAGAAATTTGGATGTTGGTATCTTTGCACTACATTTATATTGAAAAAGTAATTTCTTTTTTAAATTTCAAATAGAAGTTTTTACATATTTTAAAAATTGCATAAAAAACTTACAAAATTTATACGGAAATATTAGATTGGGGTATTAGGTTAAAAAATTTGCAGTGCTGAGAATTTTTTTTTTATTTTACAAAAATAGTAGCTGGGACTGGAAAATAGTCTCCTTTTTTCTGGTTTTCCTCTAAAATAGTCGCTTTTGAAGGTTTTTGGGCTAAAATAGTAGCCATAGTTGCCTGATGCTGAAAATAGTCGCTTTTAGTAGCATTTTAGTTGCAAATGGCAGCCCTGCCCTTATAGCACAAAAAAATTAAAAACAAAAAAATCCCTGCCGGCCCCGCCTGCAAACAAGTTAGATTTCGAAGTGGGCGGTTCCCATCTGCCGTATCATGGCAAAAAGGTAATTTCTTCCGTAATTCCCAACAAACAGGCGCCCCACGGTCTGCATCTTCGAAATCTACCTGTGCCTGTAGGCTGAGCCGTCAAGGATTTTTTTTTTTAATCTCGTGTAATATACCTTTTAGATTTCATTTTAAAACTAGAATTATGTATATTGCAAATTGTATTTCCTTTCCACAATTTGAATTACATTCCGCATAAGTATGAATGCAGCAAGTATATTTCAAACTAAATAAGATTTTTATGAGGTGTTTATCTAAATTTTATAGATATACAGAGTTATTTAAACATATATTACATTATCTTATGACTTGTAGCAAAAACGTTCGCAAAGCGAGTTTTTTTTTTTCCGTAGTGGGTGATTAATAATGTTGAGGCTTTTAATTATAGATTAATATGTTTTTAATATCTTACACAGGGACCGGTTGAACTAAAATATCGCCCACTCCCACCTTTTTTATTATGTTAATTAGTAAATTATTAGGGATCTGTTTAGGAAGAAATTGGGTCCCTTTAAAGAACCCTTCACAATATTTTTCATTTCAAAACTGGACCCTTGACAAAAAATTTCATCTCAAAACAGGGCCATTAAAAAAATTATTTGTCTTAAAAAAGGACCCTTCACAAAATTCTTTGTCTTAAAAAAAAAAAAAACTTTTACAAATTTAATCATTTAAAAGTAAAATCTAACTGTCACTTTTACATAAAGAAACTGTATATTTTACATACACATATCTTCTTAAAAATGTATAAACAAGAACCAGAATATGACGATCCTTTCAAATTCACAAAATTATGACTAGATTTTTCACAAATGTAAAAAGCTGTTCATAATTTACAAGGACAGGACCCAGGGAGTTAAGTCTGGACAGACCTCTGATTATGCTAATTATGCTATGAGATGTTGGAAAATTTTAATGCTGTTAGCGAAATATATTAATTAAACTATATACATTTTTAATGTTGTTTGTGAAATATGATTTAAACTAAACAATTTTTTCAGTGTTGAATAAATATTTAATGTAGGCAAAATCTATCATTAAGTTATTTTTATTTATTTATTTATTTATTTTACGAATTATCTTTTTAACGAAATGTGTTAATTACATTTTGAAACAAAACGAAATGAGTAGTAATGCTTTCCCTTATTAGTTTTCAATAGAAAATATGTTTCAATCTTTATGTATGTATTATGACTCACACTATATTTCATACATATACAAGACAGTGCAAAAATATTCCGGTAAATTTCATTAGTATATAAATTCTATCGGTAGTGTAAAACTGTTTTCTTGTAACATGCAAAAATAATTTCGTAAGCAAATAAAAAACTTTTCACTCTAGTGAACTTTTAACTAATTATTAGTACTATTGGATTAGGGCGTATTTTTTTCTTTTCCTAACGGGTCTATAATACTTTATTATTTACAATTCAAAATAGTATTAAAATAAATTTTAACTGAAAAATAATTTGTTTAAAAATTTCGTGTAAACTGTATTCATTAGAAAATGTACCTATTCTAAAACACTGTCTTTTTGCCCTGTATCCTCATATACTAGAGCGCTGCATATATACGCGCGCCATCTTAAAACGATAAAGGGAACGCTTTCCGGCTGCCTAAAGCAGTCGAAGAAATTACCACAAAACAGCCCCGAAATACGGGAACGAATTCCGAGACGATAGGGGCAGAATGCGAAATTATCACTTCGTCGGCGCATTACGAGAAAGTCTTCCGTTCCGATGAGGGGAGAAAACTGCCACAAGTGGGTAAGTGTGATCAAAGATCGCTCAAAGGGTTTCGTTTAATATTCCTTTCAAAACACTTTATCCTTTCTTTAATAAATTCAAACAAATTTCATTTAGCAACAACAACAAAAAAAAAGTCATGTTTTTTATAAAGTAAAAATTTACCGGTCTATTTTTTCTTTTTTTCGAATATCTAAACCAGCCGGATAGCGGTCCAAGCCCGCTATTATATTCTGTCATAATAATATCCGTCATACGGACTAAATGCAATATTTAAAAAAATAATTTCAAAATTAAACAAATTGTACACCTTCAAAATATTAAAATAGGCGAATATTTCCATAATTGGATTTTTATCACGATTCAATATGTTTCTCAAACTCCTATATTTACTATTCTCTATTATTTATATTGATACTCGCTTTGTATTATTCTCAAACATTTGAAAAACTAGTTATAAACTTCCCGAGGCTAACGAAAAAGAAAGGCTACCGCGGTGCTTTACGCATATCGTTTTTTACAGACCGCGGGAATCACGTGATGCTCGAATGCACCAATGAAGGTGCTCGAAAAAAGCATCACGTCACTCTAGCGGTCTGTAAAAAAAGATAACTGGAATGTACCGCGGTAGCCTGTCTCTTTCGTTAGCCTCGTAAACTTCCTATATGAAGTCAGATTTTCTTTTTAATTCTCTAATGACGTGATATTAATCTGCTTTGTCCACTTACACATACTCATACTCCTTGTATTATTGAGAAATCTTAGACATTTTCCGTTTTATTACGACTATGACGTCAATCAATTTTATTTCATATTTATCTTTTTTTCAATGGGTGAAACTTTTTATTTCATTTTCATTTTTCACGTGAAAATCGTCTGATAGAAAATTAATTATTGCAGAAAGAATTTCATTGTGGATTTTAAATCTTTGGCATCTGCTCTAACGAAACATGTTTAAATTGAATAGGAAAAGGCTGTTAGAATTTTGGTTTTTTTATCTCTATTTATTAAAATAATACGAATTTTTCAAATTTTAATATTTTGAGCTCTTCACAACTGTTATTCTGATTTATACACTAAGTTTCAACTCTGTAAGTTACATACTTTTTTAGAATGGCTCTGTGACGGACAGACAACGGAGCGGGGGTAATAGGGTTTCGTGAGATGAACGAAATCCTAAAAACATATATACCCGTGACAACCTTTTCGTCCAAAATGAGGATAATACCAAATTTTATTATTAAAAAGCATAGTTATATTGGTGTAGTATACAATCCTAATGACCAAGGGAATTTTCTCTATTCGATAGTGCAAAACGAATAAAAAAAGACTAATCAATTTTTTTTTAAATCCATCGGATAATTTTTGAAACTACCCCGGACATACACTTTTAGGGGATCTTTCTGTATGAACCCTTTGCACTCGAGAGGTGACTCTCACCCAGCACTCGTGTTTCCAGGTGTCCCTCGTCGACCAGGTGTCCCCCGAACACCACTCATCCATTATAGTTTATTTCGCCATTCCTAGCTAATTCTTCCATTAAATAGGGTGAAGAAAATCAGTTTAAAATATTGGTGGGTTAATATATATGATATGATGATAGGATGACAAATGAGCGTAACATAGCCTCCGTACAAAAGACTATACTATCAAATCCAATGAAATACAACACCACTAGAGGTACGTCTATAGAATGACATACTTTCCCAAAAATAACATTTTTTAAAGTGTAAAATAGCGCACGAGAAGGTCAAAATTATTAGGAAAAGTAACTTAAAGGACAATTACCTCAAATACTTTCCTTAATAATGAGGAAAATTCTAAATTAATTGTTTTCATGTAATTATTTTTAATGCTTAATTTATTATTTGTAACTGTCATTTTTGAACGATTATTTAGTATTCATTTATTTTAATAACAGTCAACGCTTAATTTAAATTCTTAAATTGAGACAAAGTAAAAATTATTTTATAAGCCATAATATATCAGGCAATTAAGATATAGTTTTCAAACAAATTGAATTTGAAAGTAAAAAATTTTTTCTACATAACGGTGTGAAAATTGAAAATGTGCTATGTTTAGAAATTAAAAAAATTGCAGTAGCAAAAATCATAAAACTGAAAATTCATCGTCAACTGTTGCCATTCGCAAAATGACGTCAGCGTTACCCACGGACACGTTTGTCGTTTATAATATAGATGTATGATATGATTACAAATGAGTGTAATATAGCCTCCGTACGAAAGAATCAACATATTATATCAAATTTAATTAAATACAACAGCACTAGAGGTACGTCTATAGAATGACATACTTTCCCAAAAATAACATTTTTTAAAGTGTAAAATAGCGCACGAGAAGGTCAACATTTTCTTGATAAAACTATTATTAAATGTAATTTAAAGATCAATTACCTCAAACACTTTCCTTAATAATTAAGAGAATTAAACAGAACAATTAAGACAATTTTGTCGACAAACACTAAATTATTTTTTTTTCATTTAATTATTTTTAATACTTAATTTATTTGTTACTGTCATTTTTTAACGATTGTTTATTTATTTATTTTAATTTATTTATTTTAATCAGTCAATGCTTCATTTAAATCCGAGCGTTTCTTGAAATTGAACAGTCCAACTTAAAATTATATTAATTAATATAATTTAACAGATTTTTCAAACTCAGTCAGTCGGTCATTTTATAACATCAAACGATTGCTACATCGCTTATTGAATGAATGGATTGGAAGGTAACAGCTTCATAAATTTATTAGCTAAATCAAAAGAAACAAAAATAGCTTTAACTATGAAAATGCACTTTTATTATATTAGATAAATAGCTATATCTTCAAAATCATAATAGTAAAAATTTGCCTCATTTTAAAGAAAACAAACGCGTATTTTTCAAAAAACTATTGCACTCTTTAAGTTTTATTTATAGTTTACTTTCTATGAAATACAGATTGAAATGCTTCAATAACTTATAAAAACCTTTTAATATAAGGATCGGCGTCTTTCGAACGCAAAAACGGCGCCATTATCAAGATCTACTACTCTACACGATAAACAAGCTATTCTCGCATTTTTTTTTTTTTTTTAAATAAACTTTCAGATAAAACAGAAATCACAAGATCCCATGTGCTTAAAAATAGTCCACTGTAAACGTGAAAAGGAATATTTTCTTATTGCTTTTTTTAAAAAGGGACCAACACCTCGTGCCAGATTTGAGATAATGATAGGTTATAGGTTAACCGGCTCTGAACAGAACCAAAGTCCTAAGCACTCTTCAAGTGTGTAGAAAAGTGTTCAAATTGAAAGATTATTTTTGGAAGGGAAAACCTCTCCATCTTCCTACAAATTATTATCTTCTCGTCACCGATGCCGCCGGGAGGAGATTTGTCTCCATTTGTCGCAGCGAAGACTGAAAGATTGAAATTCTGTTCGCGTAGCACGGGTGTATCGTCAAAGGTGTATTTGTTGAACGTCCGTTCATCGTAACAAAGCCTAATCAGCACACGAGCGCCTCGTAAAATTAATATTTCACATCAATCCCCTCTGGCGGTGATAGGCTATAAATAATCCTTAGATAGGTCATCACGTTCACCTTGTCCAGACGAACTGAGCGGTGTTAAGGTGGAACACCATCCGGATGCTCTACTTGAAAGGAACAACCCAATGCAATGCCCAACTACCCCATTTTACATAGGAAACATGTTGGAGTTTAAAGTAGTGTCATAGACTTCAAACAAGGATGGCCCATAGACCCTCCTGTAATATCCGAAATAATGTGAGCGTCCCTCTAAACGAACTAATAGGAATGCTACACTCTCTATTCCGCTACAAAAAATAAGAAGCTATTTCATGGCAACCGACTGGAGGAAAGTATTTCTGGAAAAGGTCGGTCTATTGTCACCGATCTTGAACGACAGACCCCAAAACCACCCTCCGTTCAAATGTGGATAATATACTATATAATCACAGGAATATCTACACTATAATAAATGAATCAAAAATTATATATATCTAATAATATAAAATGAACCCATTGAAAAAATAAATAAGTTAATTAAATAAAAGTATAGGAGGAGTAAAAATCCCCGAGCATATGTATATATATATTTGATTTTTGTCGTCCTATAGCAGTCGTATTTATGAAAATATTGGAATGGGACGGAGCCTGTGTACAGGACGTACTAAGGTCTCGACCGAGTTCGTTGGCCAGCTTCATCCGCCCTCTTGTTTCAAAATGGCAGTTACTTAAAATTTCAAATTTAAAAAAATGTACTAAAATATTATAAATCTTAAAGTTTTTTTTTCTTATGTGTTCGACCTTGATACAAGGATTACGGATCTGTCTTGGCAGAGATAGAGCCTTTTAAAATTCTATAGTGGCTGACATTTTGAAACGAGACAACAGAATAAAATAAGGGATTCGTCGATAAACTGGTGGGATGATGAGTTTTATTGAAGTTATGAGTTTATGAAGTTATGATGATAAGTTTTATTGAACGTGGTTTCTCATAAATCTTCTTTCATTGCTATAACCATCGAGAGTTGGAGCAACCCTACACTTAAAGCTACATAATACGAGCGTCCAATCGTCATCCAGCTTGGCGATACTGGGCGCCCAAATGTGAAGACAGAAAAAAGAGGTCGTCCTGCATGAAGCCAACGTGGCGATAGCTGACTCATTTTTTTAAGTCCCCCTTCGAATTAAATATTGACGAAAACTGGGAATCTTCCATAACCGGATTCCACGCATTTTAGCCTTCGTGTTTTCCAGTAAAATTCCTAAAACCAAGGATTGGGTAAAAGACTTTTCCTCCCGGTACAGGCCGGAATGACTTTTTCAATAGGTAACATGCTATTCATTCCTCAATAACACACATCCAAGTACATTTGCGAAAGCGTACAGACTCAATAGATGGACAGACGAACACTTTTCACCTCTATTGGAAAGTATGAAGAAACATTTACTGAATATTTTTAAAGAGAAAAGTTTATGAAACTAATTCTATGTTCCATATAGTTATTCCTTGAACAAAATAATGGATGTCCCGCTCATTATCGGTTCTCGTTAAGATTCAGTTCTCGTCACCACGCCGGGAGGAGATGGAGGCTTACACTTTTGTGACAGCGAAAAATGAAAGTAAAAAAACAAAAAGTCGAAAAATAAAATAATAAAACAAGACCCCGATTGAAATTCTGTTCGCGTTGTCTCTTCCAAGATGTATCCAAAAAGGGATCCTCTTTCATCTACTAAACAAAGGTCTCGCACCAACCCCCCTCTGGCGGCGATAGGCTATAAATAGAGCCTTCATCCAAAGATAGAGGGAGATGTGTTTGTCCACATCCTAAAAGATCAACGGCTTGGGTGCGGATGCTACATCAAGGTGGTGGTGCAACACCACCTTGGAGGCTCTACTTTGTCAGCTGAAAAAAAGACGACCCAAACCCACTTTCAAACTTAATTTCTAGCATGAACAGTGTCGGGTCTGGCGTCCTACTGATAGTACATGCCTTTTCATTCAATATTATTTTGTCTTAACAGATTATTATATCTGCATATCATAATGATAGCATCGGTCTACGCATTGATTGTTACGATTTCATTTAGGTTTTAGCATTGAGTCGTCATAAATGAAATGAAAAATGGCTCAGATCTCTTGACGCTGTTTTGATAATTCTTTTATTTCAAATTTAAAATACTTTTCCATAAACGAATGATGTGCGATCAAACATAAAAAGTACTTAGAAAGTTTGTTATGTCTGTTTCATCCTGTTGTAACACCGCATGGACCAAACGTCTTCAAAAATTGTTTCCTTAGCCTATTGTCATAAGAATGGTACGCAAAATAATGATATTCGTTAGATTTCTGTCAATAAATCTTAACTTTTGTGACTATTTTTAATATTAATAACGTAAAAGACAAAAGTAGTTTTTCCCCAGAATTAAAAAAAAAAAAAAACAAGAACGAAAAATCATGCGTCCAGCATAGATTATGAAACACTTCCCAACACATCCAGAAAACTGTAACAAAACTTCACCGTTCAATAAGGTCAAAGAAGATATGTAAGTAAACAGTTTAGAAAACATATACCACATTGAAAAATACTTTTCGAAATGACCTTCCTGTGTCAAAAAAGTAGTCGAATTATTTTCTGCAGCCCTGTATAGGATCTGTAGATTTGGATATATAATACATAGCATGATAAAACTGAGTTCAGTTTGAAAATTCACATGGAGCCATTTTCGCCAATCGATGGAAATGCACTCGAAATCTTTTGTACATCCCTTGTATAGTGTCTAAACACTTTTGTTCCTATCACCTATTAAGCTAAAATTTAATTCAGGTAAAAAACGCAGAAGGCAAATTAAAACTCACTTCCAGCAATGACCCACCCTGTATTTTGTTCTTTGCGGGGTGTGAAACAGTGGCCACTCCATTTGAAAAGAAAGAGTCCACTTCTTGCATCGGAGACATTCGATCATTAGATAAGGCAATGATAACTATCAAATTTGACACCCCTGCCGTACCTACAGGGCCTGATGATCCAAAAGGCTTCCCCTCTCAACTTTAAAAGGGGCCCTCTCATTCCCACTTTTATTTTTTTTTTTACATTGTAGTTTTAAGGTTTTTGGAAAAAGAAAGTTTGCTTCATCCAAGAGGAAATCCACGAAACTTATTGAACAGAGAGATAATAGGAATGTCATCCTATAGCATCCTGATAGGCCTCTTAGGTAAATTGAGAATAAATATATCTCAAGTCTATACAGGGAACATAAGAAAGCTGTTGAATGACCTCTGCAAAGCTGACTCCCGGGAATACTATGAGTATCATGGGTGAGTTTTCATGAATGAAGACATATATGAAAAGGGGCCCCAAAATGCTTCCCCTCGATTCAGAGGTTCATCGGTCCCTGCGTACAGAGTTGAAATCAAAGAGTCACCTATTCTATAAATCACTGAGTTAGTCAACACAGTTGAAAAGTGTTTATGAATTCGGATTGTCTGTCCTGTCTGTCCGCGCTTTTACACTCGAATCAACGTACAACTGAAATAACTGATTGAGATGGACAACGGCCTGTTCGGTATGGAAGATAAAGTTGGTTACCATGAGGGTTCCTTGACAAGGACACTCAAAAGAATTCCGATACAGGACGAGAAATAATGTGGGGTGTTACACTCTTTTAAGCCTAACAAGGCGCTTACTGTAGAATACATCGTTCATTTAGAGGGACACTCAAAAGAAATCCGTTACAGGACGCTCTATGGTACACTCTTTCAAACCTAGTAAAATGGATCTACAAAAACAACTTTTCAAAAGTAAAAAAAGGCCAAGCATAAAAAAAAAAAGTTGTGGCTAAAAAATGGTGTGATATCAAATTTCCAAGCTATTATATTGCTTATTTAACTTTTTTCCATTAAATAAGTTATCATATATATAAGTCGAGTGCCTACGTATATGTTAATAGAAATCGTTTTCTCCTGTACTAAATACATCCTAATGAGTTTCTGAAAATTCAATTTTTTTCAAATTATGCATGATGGGCTTGGCGGCCATCTTTCCATATTTCTAAGCACCCAAATTTCTAAAGTAAAAGCGTAATATGTTTGCAATGTAATATGTTTATAAAAATTTCGAACTTCAGATTCTAACTACGGACAGATAAATTAGATAAGACTGATATTTTGATAAATTGATTTTTACTAGTTTGAAATTAATAATTACTCAAAAAAATAAATCATAAGATGAATCTTTAAGATAAGTCATCATTATCTTAAGACACAATTTTCAGAGCATACAAGTCTATAAATGAAACTCTTAAATATTTGCTTAAATAACAATTTTGAACTTCGGATTTTAACTACGGATTTGGGTGGTTAGAATTTTGTGAATAATATGCAAAGATGGCCGCCAAGCCCATCATGCATAATTTGAAAAAAATTGAATTTTCAGAAACTCATTAGGATGTATTTACTACAGGAGAAAACGATTTCTATTAACATATACGTAGGCACTCGACTTATATATATGATAACTAATTTAATTGAAAAAAGTTAAATAAGCAATATAATAGCTTGGAAATTTGATATCACACCATTTTTTAGCCACAACTTTTTTTTTTTTATGCTTGGCCTTTTTTTACTTTTGAAAAGTTGTTTTTGTAGATATCATTTCTTTTTTTTTTAAATATATTGAACATAATTTAAATAATCTAAGCATGAGAAATAATTTAAAAATACATTTTACTTTCAGTCATTGTTTAAAGGGTTAACTAGAAATACCAGTAGATTTTTCAATTAAATTAATTACACTCTTAAAAACAACATACTAAATGTGGCTTGTTATAATACTTGTTATCCTCCGTTAAAAAATATCACTGACTAATCCATTAAATGAATAAAAATGGAATATATACATAGCGTGTCAGCGCTGCATTTGAAATCAAAAGTGATATCACGCTCTTTTATTATTAGCACTAGCTGGCTTCGCCCGCTAGCGGGCCCCTAATTTACACCGGGGCCTCAATCCTTTTAAAACCTCGAATAAGATAAACCACGAACCTCCGACCTGGTTCCACGCTGCCTTCGGCACCGGATAATCCCTTAATTTGCACATCGAATTGTATAAACCTGTAAACAAACGAACTTCCTACAGGGGCCCCGCTGCCTTCGGCACCGAATAGCAGTCGTGCTGCGCACGCTCAAGTTCTATCTTCCACCACCAGGTAGCGCAATCTGTTCTATACGAACCTCGGGCACTGAAATCGTTAAGGCTATAGATGTCGAGTCGAATGAGCTACACCCCGTCGTGATCTAGCCCATAGAACCAGAGATAAGAAAGTGCCCCCTGGTGGTGAAAAAACGAACTAAAATCGGAAAGCTCTATAAATGTCGAGTCGAATGAGCCATACCCCGTCGTGATCCGACCCATAGAAACAGAGATAGGAAAGCGACCACTGGTGGTGGAAGCTAATCGCGTTTGGGAGGCAAAGTGGGGGGATGAACACCGGAGATGCATAATAAGATTAGGCGGTCACAGACTTTTCCAACGATGTATCACATGAGGGATATGTGCAAAATTCAGAAAATACCCCCCCACACCTGCATAATTTGATTAAGCGTTCACAGACCTTTCCAACGATATATCACATGAGAGGTGTCGGCAAAATTTAGAAAAGTGCCCCCTTTGGGGGGGGGGGTGAAAGCGGGAGGATGGACCCCGAAGATACATAATATGAATAAGCGGCCACAGGCCTTTCGAACAATATATCACATGAGTAGTGTCGGGGGGGGGCGCAAAATGTGGGGGTTTCACCTGTGGTGCATAACATGAATAAGTGGTCACAGCCCTTTATAACGATATGTGACATGACGGATATCGTTAAAATTTAGAAAAGTGTCCCCCCCCCCTTGTGTAGGCAAAACGCGCTCCGCCCCTCCCTATAATTTTTGACGCAGCTTTATTTTTAAAATTTATGTTATGTGTTATAAAATATCATAAAGTTTCAAACAGATAGCCTTATTATACTTCCTAATTTTGTTCACGCTCCTCCCCATCCTCTCCCCGAACTGTGACGCGCCATTCTTTTTTATAATTTTTTTATCATGTGTTATAAACCATTTTAAAGTTTTAAACAGATCCCATTTGAATTTAATATATTTGCTGAAATTACTATTATATGTAGAATAATATAGAAATAAACCCTCCTTTAGATTGTAATTGAGATATATGAACAATTTTTAGAATTTATGAAAGCTGATTTTTATTTATTTATTTATTTATCTATTTATTTATTTTTTGTTTATTTTTTTATTTATTTATTTTTTTGCATTGCCCTGTGCATGTTTGGAATTTCTTAGCAATTTCTTAGATTTACATTATTTTATTCAATTAAACATTGTACTGTTACAATAAATTTAAATGGAAACTTCACTTCTAAAACAAAAATAATTTAACAACTGGATTTCATTAATTTATAGAAAAATGACGTGAAAGGTATTCCTGCGAACGAAATGCCTGTCCTTTACCGTTTTTTTTTTTTTTTTTTTTTTTTTTTTTTTTTTAGAAATAAATGAATCACCTTTAATTCATTTCAAAAATTTTGTTTACGTTTGGAAAGAAATTTTAAATGCCGATAACTCTTAATGTATACATTTTAGAAGGTACATCTTCCCTCAAAAACTAATTTATTTTTAAAGATCTTTCAGAAACGTATATTATATATTTAAAATATTTTTTAAAGCATAAACACTACGTCTGATTACTTTATTTTACAATATTTTAAGAACACGCATTTTATCAGACAATTAAATGCACTAAACAAACACGAGTGGAAAATTGACCTGGGACAGGACTCGAACCTGCCACCTTACGCATACCATGCCGACGCTCTGCGACTGAGCCACCCAGATCGATACGCTTGACGGGAATTTCTCATACTTATTCTTGTTGGAAACAGTCATCTGCCACAGTTTGCAGTCATATTTAATTGTTTGATAAAATGTGTGTTCTTATAATTATGAAGCTTTATTTTAAAAAAAATATATCTTCAGAAGAAAATGGCTGACTTGCAGATGAAATTTGATGTTGTTATAACTTGTAACTGATTTGTGCTATTATAATACAGACTAGCCGCCACTGGCGACCAGTTTGGTCTCCCTTAAATGTATGTTAAGCACTGTAACACGTTACTTTTATTCATAATTTATTTTTTTTTCCGTAATCCTTCGCCAAACCGGAAGATTCTAATAGAGAAATCAAAAACTTTTTCGATCATGGTAGCATTTCGCATATTTTTTGTTGTTATGTATTTCATCTTTCTTGACAAAAACCGCTTAACCAGCTTAAGCATTTATGCTTCATATCCGTTTGCTTATCAGTTGCAATATGCTTGCTAATGAGGAGATTCTTAAACATATTAAGTAGTTTTCCGTAATTGGATCCATTGCCAAATGGCGTATTTTAGTTAATACGATTTGGTGCAATGAAGTCTATTTTGTGAAAGTCTTTAATGATATCCACCATTTACACTGAACCATATTGTTGCCAATATTTTTTTGTTTGTTTGTTTGTTTCTCGCTAACTTTGGCTGTAGACTTGATTACGAGAGAATCAAGAAGAAAATCTATCATTATTCTCATTTAAAACGTCTTGAATAATGTGACATAATCGGAGTGCATATTATACACATAATTTTCGAGTATGGTTTGGTGAAACATTGAACTTTTGGAAGCCAGTTTTGATAATCACGTAAATATGTCACACCAACCGCCTATAATTCTAATTACAGCAACCCGTTTTTTCTCTCTATATTGCAACTCTATAGTTAATATAGTGCCCCGGTGCGTCTACGACAGCTGTTCCATCAGAACATTTGATTTCAAAATAAAAGTATCGTTTCTAATTTGCACACGCGAAAAATAAAAGCTGGTATTGGCGATTTTAAAAATTCTATTGGCGAGATTTGCGCCCAAATAACACAAAAGTACTTAATGATGTTATGTATTTTGTAAATGTATATTAAATTACTGTTTTGAAAGCGATTGGTCATTAATAATGGTAAATATGATTGGTGATTAACAATCATTTTCAGTGGTCTCTCTTCCTTTCACGTATAATACATAAATACCAAATTAACTGACAATTTGTTTCGAAATTTGATTCATTAAATATCATTACAGGAGTTGTATTTGTTTACATTCAGCTTACATCAAGAAAAGATAAAGAATGAAGTTGAGTTGTATAGCACATAATTATGGTAAACTTTGATTGTGTCACTGGTACGAATTATTTTTTTGACACCAGGCAGCGCTCCAAAAAATCTTTCATGGAAAGCTAACTTTACGAACGATTATCTCCATGGTTTAATGGTTTAATATTTTAAACCTTCACGACGAATGAATCTTTTTTTTTTTTTTGTTTACTTTCATGGATAGAGAATTTGAACTGCGAAGCTAATTTCAACTGAAGTTATTGGAGAATATATACTTATTTTGAACAATCTTTCTAAAAATGTCACATTTATGAAGTTTTATTCGAAAAAATAATTTTTAATAAAAATGGCCGCCTGTCATATGAAAAAGTGAAACGGACATTCCGGAACTGTTGATGACAGTCACATGACTTACGGTTTTATTATAGAGATGGTACATGGTCGTTGGCATGTTTTATCTCTGTTTTGGCATAATTTTTTAATCGCCAAGTTAATTAATAGTTTTTTGCTAATTAAGGATAGAAAATAATATTTTTTTACACTGAATTTTATAAAAGCACATAGATTACGTAATTACTTGTCCAAAAATGCAATCCTTTTTTTATTCTGCCGAATATTAAGGTCTGTAGGTTGTTTGAAAAAAAAAGTTTGACGAAGAAAAAAGTGATCACTTTAAGTAACTCGACGTTTTTTTTTTTAAATCTATATCTCTGTTTATAAATCACTTATAAAGATGAGTTTGGTCTTAAATTGAAGAAATTCTTCATTAGATTCTTCTAGTTTTCGTTTTTTTTTCTGCGACGCTTGGTTTATTTGTTATCTGATATTTTAATCTGGCATGTTTTGTCGATTTAACATTGCGAAGTTGATTTCTGTAAATAAGCAGTAGCGGTCTAGTTCAGTTCTTGGCGTTGTTTGTGTGGCGTTTTTTTTTTTTAAGCTTGGCTTGGCAGAGCGACCGCCCTGCTTGATACCACACAAGGGTTGCTTGAGAATAGGGTGCGCGTGGCATTCATCGATCCTTGACAGGAACACACAAAAGAATTCGGTTAAATTAGTGTCTTTCAATAACAATTTCTGAAAGTCTATTTTCAGTTGGGGTACGCGTTTATAAATGGAGCTCATTTTTTGCCTATTACTGGGTGTGTATGAATATCACAGAAGATATACTAAAAATTGTGAAAAATTTAGTTTATTAACTGGCTTAAAAACAACCTTAAAATATTAGCTATTTTATAGCTAATGCTATTGTGAAAGCTATTGTATTTTTAAGCCAGTTAATAAACTAAATTTTTCACAGTTAAAGTATAAAATTTCTCATCAAAACTTTTGGGGCATTTACAATATGCAATGTCAATGTGGTTTGTCCTATATAGGACAGACTAAACGACAACTCCGTTTCAGACTCAATGAACACAGAAATTACATTAAGAAAAAAGAATTACAAAAATCCTCTATTGCTTGTCACAGTTGGAGTGAGGGACATAATTTTAACTTTGACTCAGCCACTATTATTAAGAAATGTTACACTCCATTAGATTTAGACTTCTTTGAGGCAGTTTATATTCATAAATTTGGTAACTCCCTGGTCAATGATTTTTCAAGTGTACCTTACATCTCACCTTTCTGGGTTGAGTTACTTTGTCATAGTAAATCACTTCCGGCTTAATCTGATTGGTGGCTCATGCGTGAGGAGTTTCTCGGTGTGTTGTTGTTTTTCATTTGGGTTTTTAGATTCATTTTCATGTCTTTGGGGGGATACAATAGGGTTTAATTTTATTTACACTGAGGAAGTGAGTCCAAGTTACTCATGAAACGTGCGTCTGTTTATTGTACGATGATATTGTGTGTCAAGCGTTGATATTTTTAGTATATTTATCCACACAAGATTTTATTCATAATCACAGAAGATCTCGAGTCCATTTCCGTTTAGGGACGGTATTTTCAAATGTGCTATTCGGGAACGAAATTTTAGCAAACTTTGCAGTATATGTATGCAAATATATAGTCTAGATGCAGGACTGCACAAAATAATGAGGATCTATTTTTCAGGGTCCTTCCTGAAATTGGGTTTCTAAATGTTTGATGCATTTTCCAAATCATTTATTGGGACTTCGTCTTGTTAAACTGTGAAAATGTTGTAACAGTATATGAGGAATGTACTGGACAATGGGTTCCTCATCTATGTTTAAAGCAGGATTTTTCGTTCTTGTTATTAAAACAGAAACGAGTCATTCTGATTATACCCTTTTAAAGTGTTTCTTATTTCTTTTGTCTCATTCATTTTGGAGGCAGTTTAGAAAAGAATATTTTGACACAGCCATCGGTGACGATACTTGCAGAATCCATCCATTAGATCACTAGGTTGTCATTCACTATACATTAAACGAGTCGTATGGGCCAGTCTCAAAACTTTCTGCTATCTCGTGCATGTTCATACTTCACAATTCGCTGTCACACCGCCCGTAAAATCAATAATTTTCCTCATTCGGTTGTATGCCAGCTGCTTGCGAAGCGCCAGGTTTCTTGGATGCGAAGTACGCTTCGCAACACAACTACGAAACATCGAGAAAATCGCCCAAAAATCGCTCTCTTTAATTTTTATTTTGAAGTTTAAACCTGCATCTGAAAAATATTAGATATTAATAATATATATATATATATACACTGGCCTCCAAAAGTTAAGGTACAACTGGTTGTTTGCGTCTAATTTGCAAATGAATGAATATAGAAACAAAAAATTTGGAGGAAATATGCGCTAAACTGTTATTTATTAAATGCGACATAGAAATTTACTCAAGTTAAAAGTATAAGTGAAATTACAACGAAAAAGCACTCATGGTGGAAAATTCCATTCTTGGAGAAATCGCAGTATTATGCAGTAAAATGTGACAGAAACATTAAAAAACTGGTTCTAATACGGAATATGTCCACCCCGGACTTGAATGCATTGGCGGCATCGACTTTCCATGCTCTCAATTAAATTGTCGGACACCGAAATAGGTAACGCTCACCAGACTTGGAGTAAGCCTTGTTCCAGCTCATTTAATGACCTTGGAGGAGGACTTAAAGCCACAACCTCTCTTCCAAGATAGTCCCAAAGATCTATCGGATTCAAGTCTGAAGAGTGAGCTGGCCATTCCATTCTCTCCAAACCGTAATCCTCAAGATAATCCTCAACAACCACAGCTCGGTGTGGTCTCGCATTATCATCCATTAGAATGAAACCATTGCCAATAGCACCGGCATATGGGCGCACATATGAATCAAGGATCTCATCCCGATATCTCGCACCAGTCACAGTTCCTCCATGGAACACATGCAGGTCAGTGTGGCCTCCGAGTGAGATTCCTGCCCAAACCATGATTCCACCGTTTCTGTACCTGTGTGTTTCGACAGTGTTTGATTGATGGTATCGAGTGCACAGATCAGAAGACGTCCTGAATCGCTCTCCAGTGTGAATCTGGACTCGTCTGTGAAGAGTACAGAAGCCCACTGTTGTCTGGTCCATGAAACATGTTCTCTTGCCCAACATAAGCGGGCCCTTCTCTGTCGTCTGTTGAGGGGACACACACAACTGGTCGCCTTGCATAGAGACCTGCACTGTGAAGACGTCTTCGCACCGTAGTAGCGGAGATTCTTCTCCCTGATGCTGCAAAGTGGTCTGCAAAGAGCTGCGGCACAGTAGTGCGTCTTCTCGTTCGGGCCGAAAGAGCTAGAAACCGGTCTTCTGCAGGTGTTGTAACACGTGGGCGGCCTGGAACATGTCTTCTGGACACAGAATCTTCGGATTCATACTGATCCCAGAGTCGTTGGACTACACTGCGAGACACATTGAGCCGTCTAGCAATATCGGCCTGTGACAACCCCATTTCCATCCGTCCTACCGCCCGCCACCTTAATGAATTGGGCAAACGACTTCTTCTAGACATTTCTAGACTCTACTGGCTGTTGTGAACAAAACTGACAACAATAGTTCGAATACAACAAAACTTACACGCGAAATTACGAAAGCTTCGCAATTGCATATTTTTCTCTCATTCACAAATACCTATTCTTTTCTATAAAATAAAAGTGGTAGCTGTAATTTTTGAGTAAGTTTTTTTAAAGCTTATTATTGTCATTCATATAAACTATGAAGTTTCATCTGACTGCCATTTTACTTACCCATCATACGTAGTATAGGGTAAGTCTTGTAATCGTTTTGAAAATCGAAATTTTTTTTTTGTCGGATTTACACGTTTCAGACATTGGAGATTCCGAAAAACATATTTTTAGAAAAAAAAATTTGCCGTCCGTGTGTGTGTCTGTGTGTCTGTAAACGCTCTATCTCCCGAAAAATTTGAGATAGAGACTTGCAATTTGGAATGTACTTAGTATGTAATAATGGGAAGAAGCCTATTGAATTTCAATAACCTCGATTAACCGGAACTATTTTTTTCGGACTCTCGAACTATTCGTTGTGATAAAAGGTATATAAAAATTTTTGAAATGGTTTATTTTAAGAAATGAATATAAAAGACAATAAAAAAACATAAATTTTGCATAAAGCATGAAGTCGATCGGATAATGAGTTGCCGAGATATTTGGAATCCTATTTCCACACTCTTCGATTTTTCATGACCCTGTATTTCATCCAAATTTCACTTCAAAGATATATTTTAATTGGAAATTTGACGCTTAATCAGATGCAATAAACCGCTAGTTAATAGGATTATTATTTTTGGAGTTATAAGGATGTTTCTTTCAAGCAATTCAGTCATCGAGCCTTTAAAGTTTGTGACGTCATCGAGCCACGATTTTATTTGAATTGCAATGCATTTTATATGTAGTTTACACATTTTTTATTTTACATTATGCATATCCATGATGGGAAAGTATTGCGGTGGCCCCCAACGACTAGTTTTGTCTGGTGAGCTTCGAAAAACATGTTGTACCACCTTAACTTTTGGAGGGCAGTGTATATTAGATTGCAGTGCGAAATCCTCGCACGTGCTCCAATGATAATAATAATAACAGGTGTTTCCTATTATCTTTTCCGCCCTATAGCTGTCGATAGGGAATAGTCCACATCTCGAGATCAACGGCCTTGGCGGATGATATCAAGGTGGCGAACAACACCCTGATGCTCTACTTGTAATGGCAGCTGAAGACGACCCAACCCATATTTAGCTGCAATATAGCGTTTATTTTTTTTATAGGTGACCCTTTTTTTCTTCCAGTAGCAAAAGAAATGGAGACGAATTTCGCTAATGATCGATGGATTCCACCCAGAGCGATAAGCAAACTTTCTAATCATCTTTATTCATTGTGCGTAGAGCTCTATCAGCAGCGATCTTTTCAAGAGGTTTACAGTGATTCGTAATAGTGCTTACTCGAACAATGCTTCTATTGAAAGATGGATGGAAAATGACGATATTCTTTTTTAATAATGAAATCAGTTAATTTTCTGCTACGAGCGACAGATTGTCTCGAACCCTCAATATCATCAATCGGGTTTGTTCGTTTAATTGGTTCTGATTTTTCTATAAAAATGGCTTTGAATAGTGTAATTACCTTACCTACATTTTTTTATTAAAAAATGGATGTTGTCATCTCCGAGGCAGTCATACTGCTAATGCAGAGATATTTTACATCCCAGTAGCTGCCGTTTATAATATAAAACACCGATCCATTCAATCAGTCTTTTATAAATCAAATCCATTTTACCGTTGTATTGCAGAAATATTTTGTAGGACCGTAGCGGCCTCTTATAATACAAAATACTGGATAATTAAATCATATTATTAAGCTGGTTCTCAAAATCTCAACGCGAAACTTTCTGATTTATTTTCTTAACGCAAAGGCATAAAATTCGCAAGCCTAACTATGGAAGCGATTTGAAATCGAATAACTTTTTCATGTTTTGATCCATAAATGACTCATCGAGTTATAAGTGATTCGTGTCACTTGACGACACGTATTCCCCCTTTCTCGCGTTGCCGCGTCGGAAATTCGGTTCAAAACGCCGACTTTGACAGTATTTTCTGAAAGATGTTGTACCTTTTCTTAGAAATAGAAAAAGTCTTTGATTACAAAGTTTTCTGAATAAGAACATTTGCTCATTTCATGCGTTTCCGAACAAAAATGAATGAAAAAATAAGTCCTAACCTAAAGTTACCAGCTTGGATTTGCGAACAGCCTTAAAAACAAAACTACACTGATGGGCAAAAATGAAGGGAAACATTATTTGCGTTCTCCCCAGAAACAGAAAAGGCTCATCATCGAGGTCATCCTAGCTGGTCATCGAGGTTATAAAATATCATATACGTTATATAGGACTATAACTTGGTTATAAAATGTCATATATGTGATAACGTCCTACATGTCAGATAACTTGACGGTTGCTTGACGATGCAGGTGCTCAGAAGGTGCTGTAACAAGGAAGTACCCATTTTTAAAAAATTCAAATGACTTAATATGAATATATTTTTAAGTTTGGATTCGATTTTCATCCAATTTGACAAAATTCTGCAACAATTATAATATATATTAAATTTCAAACCATTGGGTTGTGTGGTTTTTGCGCTCTCCAGGTGCTAAGTACAAAGGCGGATGACCTTTTTTGACGGTGGGCTCCTCTCTTTCAAAGCAATATATACCGGGTAATTCAAAATACATGTTTGCTTAATTATCACCTAAACCACTGATGATGGAAACTTACTTCCAATTACAAAAAGTATATAATTGATACAGTAATACGGACAGCATGACACATACTGACAACTGTCCTATAGTCTTTAAACTTTGACCACTTTGTGCTGGGTATGTCGGGTGACAGTTATTGATTGTTGTCGTACACTTCTAATGCATCTTCATTCAGCCAACGGCCCCCTTACAGTAGGGTTCCAATTTTTCAAATCTTATGTTATAGGAGTCAAAGCTTCGGGGAAATCTAAATCTGTCATGATACTAAACAAAGTAGTATGTAGGGGACATCACAGAACTTTCTTCCTAAATCACTAGGTGTTACCCGTGACACGTAATATTGAAGGAAGAATAAACGTATTCATTCAGCTAAACATTTCACTCCCGACAAATACGGTTGCCAGGTAGCCACTGGCGACCAAGCTTTTAGGCAGACCTATTACATTCTCCCCTAAGTTGGAATTCCGGGAAAATCTACGCCGATCATGACTCCCAAAACCAAAAACTTTATCTATCTATCTATCTATGTCACTTTTTTATGGACTAACTTCCATATTTATTAACTATTATTATTATTTATTATTATAACTTCCATAATTCTGCACAAATCGCTTCCAAACTGATACATAAAATCAAGGCGCATAAAATCTCGGTCAAGTCGTGGATGGGCAAAATCGAACTAAGGGGGGGGGGGGGAGAGGGCAGGAAATGGGGGGGCTTTTTTTGTGGAAACAGAAAAAAACCCATAACTTCTTAATTATGATACGTATCGAATCCGTTTAAAGTTTTTATTACTTCTAGGAAAAGGGCCGAGAATTTAGGTAGGACAGATTTTTTATATCATTAAAAATAGCCGGGGGGGGGAAGAGGGGTTTCAGAAGAATAAAAATTGATAACTTCGTCCATTCTCAATATATCCAATCCGCTTAAATTTGTTATAAATCCTCTTAATATTATCTACGACTTTTATACTGACAAGTTTTTTTATAGGACCAACCCTTATAGCAAAAATAAATTAAAAACAAAACAATCCCTGCAGGCTCCGCCTACAGACAAGGTAGATTTCAAAGTGGGTGGTTTCAACTGCTGCATCATGGCAAAAAGGTAATTTCTTCTGCAATTCCCAACAAATAGGCGCTCCATGGTCTGCGTCTTCGAAATCTACCTGTGCCTGTAGGCCGAGCCCCGTCAGGGATTTTTTAAAACTGGTGACCAAGTTATATAAAACTGGCAAAGGTTTTTCTTCTTTCTTTTTTTTTTAATTGCAAAAATGGACCTTAGACATTACCACAAACGTAAATATTTCTCTCCCCCCCGTAAATATTAGAAATAACGTAGAAACTATATTCAAACAGAAAAGTATCTGTAACTTTTATTTTTAATTTGTTAAAAATAAGTTCATCCACTGCAATTTTTTAAATAATAAAACCAAAATAATTTGACTAGCTTCAGTAGGAAAATAGGCAAAAAATTGTTTTCCCGCTTCACTATTGGATCGATGCCTCCCCTCATCAGATATAAGGTCTGTCTCAAAAGGTCTTTAAGCACAAGCATAAAATTTCGATTTTCAAAGAATTATAAAAAGTTAGAATGAATAACATTCTTTTATTTGCAGATTTCGCAACATTATTTAAATAAATGATATCAAAAGTAGAAAAAAATAAATTACATAATTTAAAAAAATATAATTAAAAAAATGTTAAAAAAAAACTGTCTCAAAAGTTTATGCACAATGTCAAAAACAACCAGATTTATAATTTTTACAGAACTTTTACTTACAAATTATTTTGTAGGGTTTCTGGAGGCAAAGAGTACCATGCTTTCTCAATAGCGTCTTGAAGTTGTTCAACAGAGTCATACTGCTTTCCATTGCCCTAAACCTGGCGGGTTAAAATACCCCAATCGGGTTTAAGTCTGGACTTAAAGCTGGCCAGTCAGGAGCTTTAACATTTTTCTGAGAAGTTTTGTAGAATGTGACACGTGATTGAGGCATTGTCTTGTTGGAAAGTCCATTCAGGACCCCCCCCAAAATGTCACCGAATGGAAGCAAATGTTGGTTTAGCGTCTCTTTATACTTTTTTTAATCTTATCTTCCTTTTAGAAAAGCCAGAGAGGTCCGGCCATTGAATCCCAATGCCCCCCAAACCATAACAGATTTACTGCCTTGCTGCCGGCTGAAAAATGCCCTTGGTTCCTTTCGTAAATCATGCCAATACGCGTTTCAACCATCAGGGCCATCTAAGTGCCACTTTTTCTCATCGCTGAATAAAACAGGAAGCCATTTGTCCCCGTAGGACATGTGTTTTTTAGCCCAGTTCATTCTTGCCTGTTTGTGATGTAATTTGAGAGACGGTTTGCGAGCCATTTTTTTTAGTATGATGTAATCACACTCTTTAATACGTCTATGTACAGTGTCTTTGGACACCTGTAGACTGAGATTATTTTTAATTTGCCGTATGGACATATTTTGTCTAGATACCATTCTCCGATCAGTCTGAACAGTCATCATACAGGGTCGTCCACATCCCTTTTTCCGCTTAAAATTATCATTTCTAGAGAGTACTTGATATATACCTCGATTTAAAACTTTTGCAATTTCAGAAACAGTTTTATTTTGCGATTTCAATTTTAAAACTTTCAAAAGCTCACATTTTGTGAATTCTTTACCTTTCGGCATTTTTAAAACGAGAGGAAATAATTTATTCACCTTTTATACTTTTATAAAAGTGCGATATGCTGTCATACAACGTCATTACATACGGCCAATTCCGTGTTTCTAAAAAAAATTGCATAAAGTGCTTAAACTTTTGAGACAGCGTTTCTTCAAGAAAAAATAAAAATAAAATAAAAATAAATATATTTTTTTATTTTAACCACCCAAAATGGCTTATTTTATTTTATTTTGATTAAATGTCGAGCATTTATTGTAAATTAGCATAAAATATTTTCTTCTTCAATTATTTTAAACAAGATTTGCAGAGTGCTTAAACTTTTGAGACAGACTATAGATTTTATAGCCTTCAACTATCCTGACATTTGAAGCATCATCACCAATCATCATTTTCCGAACATGTCTGTTCGGAAATGATGCCTTTACAATATTTCTTTTTCTTTCTTTTTTTCCGAGATATATAATTCTGATAAGTTTCATTAGATAACATTGTTTATATTATCTTTTCTAAATTATGTAACTGATAATTCTAAATTGTGCCTGTTATTATTTTTCTTAATTATTTCATATATGTATATATATATATATATATATATATATATATATATATATATATATATATATATTTGAAAATCAATAACGTAGGAGAGGGGCAGGGGGGAGAATAAATATTTTTTATTGGCGATTAGAATTTAGATTTTATCAAATTTGTATAAAATTTCTCCCGACACTTAAAAAACATATCTAATTAATCAACTCCTTATCACATTTTATAGGAGGCAATACGGTATTTCTTTGTTATAGGGGACTTGATACAACTCAGTCTTAAGAATGTGAAATTTTGTGCCAAATAATAAAAGTAGTGGGGGGGGGGGGGGTCAACGGCCACAGGCACAGCCACAGGATGTGCAGCAGAGGCCATCTTCAGAGAAACTTTGTAGAGTTCCCACTTTCTGACTAACAAACTCTCTTTATAACACTAGTTTTTTGTTAGCATATCTGATATTATATTACAAAGCGATTTTATATGTATATATATTTCTATGTGTGTGTGTCTGTCTATCTGTCGTTATGTCTGTGCTTATGCGTAAAATTTATAAAAATTTTATGGTAATTTAAAAAAAAATTACAATTTAATTTTACGGTTTTTTTTTTAATTAAAACTTACAAAAAAAAAAAATAAATAAAACTTAACTCTAAAAAATAATAAATAAAAAGTTTTAAAAAAAAAATTACTGTTAAAAAAAAAATCTTTAGAAAAAGTTATTTTCTTTTCAATTAAAAAAAGGTTTTACAATATTAAAAAAAAAGTTTTACAATATTAAAAAATAAATAAATAAATAAAATAGAAAAGTTTTTCATTATCATTCATTCTCGATTTAACCGCAAAAGCAAAAACGTTTTAAAAAATTCACAAGTTAACAAAAATTTTATAAATCTTTCAAAATTATTACTTTAATGAATTTCATAACTTATAAAAATATTTTACTAAGCTTTTTGAACATGGCAAATGCTTTAGGTCGATTCAAAAATCATTTTGTAATATTTTTAAACATGGTAAACCGTTTTCATTACTGGTGTTTTATGTCGTAAAGGGGATACGGAAGTTTTAAAAATAATAATAATAATAAGAGAAAACGATTTATAAATTCATTTCTTCTCTATTGGGCATGTTTTTAACTTATTATTTTTGGCAAATTTTGTTGTTGCCATTTAAGAGAAAAATTATACATAAGCGATGCCTATAAATTTAAATTTACTGTTGCGTTTTATCGCTACTTCCATAGTTTTAATTTAATCGTTTCTATTTTGCGCCTCGCGCAGACGATGTTTTTCTGTTGATAAAAAATGGATCTGTCTTAGAATTTTTATGAACTGAACTAGAAAATGTAATACGGAATATAATATGTAATATTTATGATGTGCGCGAAAACGTTGTGTATATTGTGTTCGTGATCGTCAATACAGTGTCTCACAAAAGTGATGGGACACTTGTGCTTTATAAAAAGAAACTGCAATAAAATAAATAAACAAACATGTGCAAAAATTTTTTGGGTGTGTTTCATATTTAAAGTTAGTAACAATTATTGCATAACATACATTTTGTCAAAATATTAAAATATTAATTTAGTAAAAATACAATTGTTCAGAACGGAGCAAAAAATGGCTCACATAAGTGATGGGACACTTACTTTTCCATCAAATATTTATCCAAAAATTTTACTTTTTAAAAGGTTTTAATATTTTGTTGGATTTCCTTTTACTTTTAAAACATGATTTAATCTTTTTGGGATGGATTCGACTAATTTTTTTGTGATTTCTGGAGTGATTTTACCCCATTCTTCTTGAAGCACCGATTTTAGTTGTTGTTTTGAAGAAATGGCGTGTTTGCGAATTCTTGATTCCAATTCTTGCCAAATATTCTCTATGGGATTTAAGTCTGGAGATTGTGGTGGTGTTTTTATTATTTCAGGACAGTTATATAGCAGCCAGAGTCTAACGTTCAGAGCAGTGTGCTTGGGGTCATTGTCCTGGTAGAATTTAAAATCGTTATGAAGGTTCAATTTTCGTGCTGAAGATTTCAAATTTTGCTTTAAAATATCAATATACTTGTACTGATCCATTATACTGTCAATAAAAACAAGATTACCAACTCCAGCGGACGACATACACCCCCATACCATAACTCCTCCTCCACCATGTTTTACTGTTGGTACCAAGTTCTGCTTGCGAAATTCTTCCCTGGGTTTTCTCCACACCAAGATTCTACCGTCAGAACCAAATATATTAAATTTACTCTCATCAGCAAATATAACTTTATTCCAGTAATCAGAATTCTTATTTATGTTGGATTTTGCGAAAGCTAGTCTGAGTTTTCTATTCTTTTCACTTATGAAGAATTTTTTCCTGGCTACTCTACCGTGATATCCAGCAGATCGAATTACCCTTCTAATAGTCTCAGGATTAACAATTATTCCATATAATGCTTGTAAATCAGCAGCAACTTTTGAAGCACTAATTCTTGGATTTTTTTTAATATTTCGAACGATAATTAGCTTTATTCCATTGGATAGCTTTGATGGTCGGCCAGGTCTTCTTTTATCCTGAATCATATGATTCTTTTTATATCGTTTAATGATATTGAAAACTGTTGAACGACTCAAGTTAACTGTTTCAGCAGTTTTTCTAATAGATTTTCCACGTTCAATATGCAAATTAATAACTAATTTTCGAATTTCAGGCGAAGTTTCTTTTCGTTTAGCATTCATGGCTACACAGAGCTAAAAAACACAAAAATTCCAAAACAAACTGGAGAGAAATACTGCAGACGATTTTATAAATTATTGCCAATTGCTTTTAAGTAAAAATAAAACCCCCAAAAATATTTTTATTGCTTATTTCAGACGATTTTTGTTGCATATATAATGGTGTCCCATCACTTATGTGAGCTATTTTTTGCTCCGTTCTAAACATTTGTATTTTTATTAAATTAATATTTTAATATTTTGACAAAATGTATGTCATATAATAATCTTTACTAAATTTAAGTATGAAACACACCCACAAAAAAAATGTGTACATGTTTTTTTAATTTATTTGATTAGTTTCCTTTTGTAAAGCACAAGTGTCCCATCACTTATGTGAGACACTGTATATATGTTTGTGTGTCTACGTTGTGTAGATTCAATTACTTTTTGAACAACATGAACATTCATTCTCGAAAAGTCAGAATAATTTAAGATATCTTATCTCCCGAAAGAGGACCGCCTAACCTATTCTTGTGTTCTAGTTTTATGATATTTTAATTTTGAAATGAATATTGATACTTTAATATCAATATAAATAATATTGAAAATAGAATTTTACAGAAAAGGACAGATTCAATATTTACAATTGAATAGTGATCTAGAATGGATCCATGAAAGCCATTTTCTAGACAACAAAAGTGCTTAGTGAGTGAAAGAAGACTTATTCCTACATATCTTTTCTATATATTTTCTACTTAAAAAATTCGGTCACCCAATCTGAGACATTTTAAACAAGAGATGGTCGGGGTTATTTTTTCCGCTTTCAATTTAGCAACACTGTGAAGGAATGTTGCTTTGCCCGTAAAAAGTGAAAAACAATCTATCTTTTTTTCGTGCGTTTTTTTATTCTTCCTATAAATACATCTGACCCAGTGACAAATCTCGCTTCCTTCACACACTTGTTTATCGCTCGAGTTATAGGCAGCCTGAATGACATTGCAGGGTGCTCTTTTATCTAGTATAGCATGTCACTGTCTACCGGCCCACATACATTTTTCTAGTCATTCGCGCACGTATCTACCTCCAGGTAAGCGGAAGCACACTCTAAACACTTAAAATATAACATGGAAGAGAAAGCGTCACGAGAAATTGTTAAATAAAAAAAAATAAGCAATCGAACATGAAGCTCGAACTGGCTGCGGTCGTCCGAGGATCGTATCTGGATTTTGAATTTTACCGATGGCGTCTTCATGGCGCCTCTGAACGCTGGTCAGGGTGAAAGGGCATAGGGGACGTTGGACGGTCGTGTGTGTCCGCCGCTCCGCGAATTCGGCGCAAGTATTATAAGCCACTTCAAGTGACTGCTTTTTCATCTACAATGTGCTTGAAATTGTTCGAAAACGTTCGTGTTATTAACAACATAGGCTATTTGTTTTATCATTCTTTATTGACTGCACGCGCAATGGCGTATTAGAGTGGGCATGATCCCGACAGAGTGACAACTTTACCCACATTAAACCGACAATCTGTAGGGTTGCCAGTAGGGTACCTTTATAAATAAGAGGGTGGCAATATATAAGTCCAGGTGCATGCTGAGATTGGAAGTTTTTCTTCAAAAGATGGCAACCGACATTCGAGAGCTTGGTAATCAAGAACTCGCCTGAGAAATGGAGTTACAAAGTAGACTACATTGTACATGTTTTTTGAAAGGGGGGGGGGTTGAGTGCAGATGGGTTCGGATGAAGAGTTTATCATAATACAAGTATTTAATAAAAATGTATTCTTCGTGTTCATCTTAAACAATAGAAAAGAAATTTTCTCAAAATGTGACACAATTAGGTAATGTTCAAATTGTCCCTAGCAGCATCATTTCCCCCTCATGTTCATAGGCACACAGATATCATTTTGGCATGTTTCCACAACCAGGCGGGTTTTGCTTACAAATAAATAAATAAAAGTTTGGTTGGGTTTTTTTTTTTAAAGAAAAGTGCAAAATTGTGCACCGATGAAAACAGCTGTACAGTAAATGAGTATGAATGAGTATTTTACTTAAAAGCAAAAAAGGAAAAAAAAGGCGCCTTATTGTCCGACTTTCTTGACCCACCAGAGTAATTTAGAAAAATAAATTCGTGTTAATATTTAACTGATTTCTACTCTTAAAATGCTTTTAAAATCTACCTTACCTACACTGCAAAAAAAGTATCTATCCTCCAATTTTTTGGACTCACTGCGGAGGTTCTCGTAACGAAAACTTGTTTGTCATCTGTACGATTTTCCTGTAACTTGCGTCATAAATATTGCCGTAACTCTGTGACCAAACGGTACATACACACACTAAAACCTTACTTAAAACTTACGGAAACCATAAAAAAATGAGTATATTAAGATACAGTTTTTAGAAATTACATTTCAAGGTACGCTTTTAGCTCACAGGCTATCAAAACCTGAGAGCTAATGTACTCACCGGGTCTGTATGTATGTATGTATGTACAGGGTCTGTTCTGAAATTAGTAGGACTGATTTTTTCCTGAGCGAACAGGCGGACGAGAGGCGGTCTGCGCGCGTACGATCGGTGGAGGGGAATGCTGGGAAAAATCGGCAGTCGGCTCTCGGCCGTTGAAGAGAGCAGTTCGCTTGTACTGTGAACCCCAGTCGAAACGCCTCGTCACGGAGAATCATGGAGCGTTTTCTGGAACAGCGATACGCCATCAAATTTTGTGTAAAGCTTGGTAAAACGGGCAAAGAAACTCACGACATGATTAAGGAGGACTACGGTGATGCTGCCATGGGTAGATCGGGTGTTTTCGAGTGGCACAAGCTGTTCCGAGAAGGCAGGGAAAGAGTGGCAGACGTCGACCTCTCCGGACGCCCTTCGACCAGCAAGACAAAGAAATGTGTCGCAAGTGAAAAATTTACTGAACAGTGATCGTAGGATGAGTATAAGAGTGATTGCTCATGAATTGAGCATTCCACAAAACCAAGTTTTTGAGATCGTGACAATGCGCCGAGCCACACAGTGTTTCGCGGAGTGAAGTATCTTGCCCAGCACAATGTGGAAACGCTGCCTCATCCCCCCTACAGTCCCGAATTGGCCCCGCCAGACTTTTTTCTATTCCCGAGAATAAAATCGACGCTCAAGGGAAAGCATCACGGCTCGATAGAGACGGTTCAACAGGCCGTGACGAGGGAGCTAAACAGCATTCCGGTCCAGGCGTTTCTGGAGGCGTACAAAAACTGGAAAACTCGTTGTCAGCAGTGTGTAGATGAGGAAGGGTGCTACTTTCAACAAATCTAATTGTTTGTACAATTCTAATGAATAATAATTTTTTTTTTTTTTTTTAAATGAGTCCTAGTAATTTCAGAACAGACCCTGTATGTCTCTTCATAGAAATATCCGTTTTGCTTCAAATTTTGTTTATAGGTTCATTGTGATAAGGTGCATCCCTGATTAGTTTTGGAGGTTCATTGGTTAAGTATAAAGGGGGGAACGGGGGCCCACCCCCCTCCCCCAACTTAATTTAGATAAATGGGTTTTTCATGCAAAATTATCCGATTTTCTTCAAATTTTGTAAATAGGTTCATTGTGATAAGGCGCTTTCCTGATTAGGTTTGGGCGTTCATGGATTAAGTATAAAGGGGGTAACGGAGGTCTAATCCCCCCTTAATTTAGATAAACGGGTTTTTCATGCAGAATTGTCCAATTTGCTTCAAATTTTGTATATATGTTCATTGTAATAAGGCGCTTCCCTGATTAGTTTTGGGGGTTCATTAATTAATTATAAGGAGGAGAACGGGGAGATGATCTCTTCGTTAATATAGTGTCAATTTCTTTATTTTTCAAAGGCTTATTTCAAATTCTTTGAATATAATATACAATTAATGTGAATAGGCTGTGAGCGCAATGCCCTCAGTTTAATTGGGCAGCTTTCTCTTTTTATTTCTCTATTCGACAATGTAAAAATTCAAATTATGCGTTGCTTAGAAGTAATTAAAGTTGCGAAAAATGGAAATGAATGGCTTAAATCGTTGCTACCGTCGATTGGACTCAGCATTACCCACGGGCATGTTTTGGCTTTATAATATAGAAAGATTAAAATAGTGTACATTTTCCCATTTCAAATACAGTGTCTCACAAAAGTGATGGGACACTTGTGCTTTATAAAAAGAAACTGCAATAAAATAAATAAACAAACATGTGCAAAAATTTTTTGGGTGTGTTTCATATTTAAAGTTAGTAACAATTATTACATAACATACATTTTGTCAAAATATTAAAATATTAATTTAGTAAAAATACAATTGTTCAGAACGGAGCAAAAAATGGCTCACATAAGTGATGGGACACTTACTTTTCCATCAAATATTTATCCAAAAATTTTACTTTTTAAAAGGTTTTAATATTTTGTTGGATTTCCTTTTACTTTTAAAACATGATTTAATCTTTTTGGGATGGATTCGACTATTTTTTTGTGATTTCTGGAGTGATTTTACCCCATTCTTCTTGAAGCACCGATTTTAGTTGTTGTTTTGAAGAAATGGTGTGTTTGCGAATTCTTGATTCCAATTCTTGCCAAATATTCTCTATGGGATTTAAGTCTGGAGATTGTGGTGGTGTTTTTATTATTTCAGGACAGTTATATAGCAGCCAGAGTCTAACGTTCAGAGCAGTGTGCTTGGGGTCATTGTCCTGGTAGAATTTAAAATCGTTATGAAGGTTCAATTTTCGTGCTGAAGATTTCAAATTTTGCTTTAAAATATCAATATACTTGTACTGATCCATTATACTGTCAATAAAAACAAGATTACCAACTCCAGCGGACGACATACACCCCCATACCATAACTCCTCCTCCACCATGTTTTACTGTTGGTACCAAGTTCTGTTTGTGAAGTTCTTCCCTGGGTTTTCTCCACACCAAGATTCTACCGTCAGAACCAAATATATTAAATTTACTCTCATCAGCAAATATAACTTTATTCCAGTAATCAGAATTCTTATTTATGTTGGATTTTGCGAAAGCTAGTCTGAGTTTTCTATTCTTTTCACTTACGAAGAATTTTTTCCTGGCTACTCTACCGTGATATCCAGCAGATCGAATTACCCTTCTAATAGTTTCAGGATTAACAATTATTGCATATAATGCTTGTAAATCAGCAGCAACTTTTGAAGCACTAATTCTTGGATTTTTTTTAATATTTCGAACGATAATTCGCTTTATTCCATTGGATAGCTTTGATGGTCAGCCAGGTCTTTTATCCTGAATCATATGATTCTTTTTATATCGTTTAATGATATTGAAAACTGTTGAACGACTCAAGTTAACTGTTTCAGCAGTTTTTCTAATAGATTTTCCACGTTCAATATGCAAATTAATAACTAATTTTCGAATTTCAGGCGAAGTTTCTTTTCGTTTAGCATTCATGACTACACAGAGCTAAAACACACAAAAATTCCAAAACAAACTGGAGAGAAATACTGCAGACGATTTTATAAATTATTGCCAATTGCTTTTAAGTAAAAATAAAACCCCAAAAAATATTTTTATTGCTTATTTCAGACGATTTTTGTTGCATATATAATGGTGTCCCATCACTTATGTGAGCTATTTTTTGCTCCGTTCTAAACATTTGTATTTTTATTAAATTAATATTTTGACAAAATGTATGTTATGTAATAATCTTTACTAAATTTAAGTATGAAACACACCCACAAAAAAAATGTGTACATGTTTTTTTAATTTATTTGATTAGTTTCCTTTTGTAAAGCACAAGTGTCCCATCACTTATGTGAGACACTGTATATATTATTTTTTACCAGGAAATAGATCAGACTCTCGTGTTCGAAGAATTAAAAACGCATTTGTCTTTCAGGTAAACAAAGTAGAAAATGCAGTTGTTCTTCAAAAAAAAGAAAAAAAATCGTCTGCCTTCCAGCCAACTCTTACGTGCTTGTCTCACCCCATTTTTAAGCCTTCGACAAAAGATTCATGTTCAGATAGATCCCGGAAAGCAAAATGAATGAATAAAAAATAAGAACGTTTTAACATCAGATACTGCTCCCATTTTGAGTTAAATGGAAATTATTTTTTCTTTCTTTTTCTTAATTAAAGTTAACAGAAAGACAGTGGTAAAATATATATATATGTCACTAGTGTGGTTTTAAAACTATTCGGAACAATTTAAAAAGTGATTTCAGCTTACGGTTTTCGCGAAATTTCCTAAACAATTACTGAGAATAAAATATCAAGAACAAGATATATATACATCTTTTATGATTTCCAAGTAGTGTGGTACCATTGTTATAGGTAAGAAATATTCTGTTTAATATTTGAACCGCAGTTAATAATAACCTCATTCACCTGAGTTAATAATAATAGGCTTTTGGCAAAAGATTCATATTTCGACATATCCTAGAAAGCAAATGAATAGATTAAAAAAAAAAAAAAAAAAAAAAGATTTTATTCCACATACACTTTTCTGCTCCCATTTTCAGTTAAAGAAATTCCTTTTTAACAAAAGTATTTATGAATTCGGTTTGTCTGTCTGTCCGTGCTTGCGTCCATAGACTCAGATTGATCTGAAATCGATATTTGTTATTGATGTTTACTCGGTATTGAAAATGCATAGCATTAATAGACCCTATATATAGACACTCAAAAGAATTCCGTTACAGGACGGTCTATGGGGGAAAATCGTTTGCGGCGTATTTTAATGATGCACCACTTTTTTACACTTATTCAAATTCATACATATCACTGAGGTGCACTGCACTGCAAGGCGCTTGTTGCAGAATAGGTTATGACTAGAATGCATCTCGTTCATGGACAGGGGCACTCAAAAGAATTGGGTTACAGTTACTGTAGCCAGTAGCGTAGCTAAGGGGGGAGGGGCAAGGGGGCGCTGCCAAAAGGCGCCAAATTGAGAGGGGTTTTTAACCGAAATTATCTCTCATATTTTGACAATAAATAAAAATTGTTGACTTTTTTTTTGTGTGTGTAAATGTTTTCTTTAGTAAAACATTTTATTATCTACCCTATATATATAAAATCCTAATCTACCCTATATATATAAAATCCTAATGAAACGAATTTGTGAAACGATTTTATGAAACGAATTTATGAAACGATTTTATGAAACGACTGATTAAACGACTGATTATGTTTCAGGGCTTTTTTTAATAAAATATTAAACGCTTGATGGTGAAATTAATACCAATTGTCTATAAAAATCCGCGGATGTCAAAACTGGTAATAGAATTTTGAAATTGGAATTAGTTTTCGAGATATTAATTTTTTTCTAATTTTAATGATATTTTCTGTAATGATGGCAACTAATTACTCAGATTTTTTGTGACAAAAAAGGGAAAAAAATTGAAAAAGATCCCGATAGGGATTATTGATTTCTTTTTATTCGTCATTTTCAAATTGAAATTGAATTTATCTTTTATTTCAATCGATAATGAAGACAAGATTGTGATTAAATTATGTTTTTCAGGAAAATTTGAAAAAAAAAATCACATTTCTATCGTCAGGATTCAATCGTCTGTCAGCATTTAATTTAATTTATAAACTGAAAATATTTTGAATAAATTCGTCCAAATGACGTCATTTATGTAAACGCAAAAGAAAGGGGGGAAAGGAATTAATAGTAATTAATATTTATTGATATCATTTTGTTATTTTTTTGTAAAATTTAATTAAACGAATTTATAAAATCACTAATTCGGATATTTGAAACGAATATATAATAATTGCCCAACTGAACGGAAGGAGAATAAAATATCCTGCTTGGTTTTCTATCCTGCTTGGTTTTTTCCGCCAAGCTTTTTAAAAAAGCGTCAAGACCCCTATAATAGAAAAGCACCAAAAGTTCATTGGGTTTGTTTTCATAACTTTTGGCAACAAATCTATGTATATTAACGAATCTATCCCTTTTTGATGATCGAATTACGCCAAACCTAAAAGCAAAGGATCCTATACTGGAAAAGTACCCGGTTTTCTTATGGACAATATTCAAGTGACACTAGCCGCCACTGGCGACCAGTTTGGTCTCCCTTAAATGTATGTTAAGCACTGTAACACGTTACTTTTATTCATAATTTTTTTTTTCGTAATCCTTCGCCAAACCGGAAGATTCTAATACACAAATCAAAAACTTTTGCGATCATGGTAGCATTTCGCATATTTTTTGTTGTTATGTATTTCCTCTTTCTTGACAAAAACCGCTTAACCAACTTAAGCATTTATGCTTCATATCCGTTTGCTTATCAGCTGCAATATGTTTGCTAATGAGGAAGATTCTTAAACATATTAAGTAGTTTTCCGTAATTGGATCCATTGCCAAATGGCGTATTTTAGTTAATACGATTTGGTGCAGTGAAGTCTATTTTGTGAAAGTCTTTAATGATATCCACATTTACACTGAACCATATTGTTGCCAATATTTTTTTTGTTTGTTTGTTTGTTTCTCGCTAACTTTGGCTGTAGACTTGATTACGGTAGATTAGAAAATCTATCATTATTATCATTTAAAACGTCTTAAATAATAATGTGACATAATCGGAGTGCATATTATAACACGTAATTTTCGAGTATGGTTTGGTGAAACATTGAACTTTTGGAAGCCAGTTTTGATAATCACATTCCTTTTAAACCATATTTGCTGTCAGCACTTTTGACCAGTGGCGTAGAAACTGATTAAAATTCACGAACTTCCTTCTAGATGCCGATCTCTGTTCGACTCTGTTTTTGTCTGCTTTCCTATTTTGATATAGTTCAAGAGTTTTCATAACTGCATAATTCCCTTACTTTGGCATTTCTGCTTAATGTCTACTGACTATTAAGATCCGTAACTTGTAAATACGCCACGCCAACATTACAGCCTGTAATTCTAATTACAGCAACCCGTTTTTTCTCTCTATATTGCAACTCTATAGTTAATATAGTGCCCCGGTGCGCCTACGACAGCTGTTCCATTAGAACATTTGATTTCAAAATAAAAGTATCGTTTCTAATTTGAACACGCGAAAAATAAAAGCTGGTATTGGCGATTTTTAAAATTCTATTGGCGAGATTTTCGGCCAAATAACACAAAAGTACTTAATGACTTATAAATGTATATTAAATTACTGTTTTGAAAGCGATTGGTCATTAATAATGGTAAATATGATTGGTGATTAACAATCATTTTCGGTGGTCTCCCTTCCTTGCACGTATAATACATAAATACCAAATTAACTGAAATGAACTTAAATATCATTACATGAGTTGTATTTGTTTACATTCAGCTTACATCAAGAAAAGATAAAGAATGAAGTTGAGTTGTATAGCACATAATTATGGTAAACTTTGATTGTGTCACTGGTACGAATTATTTTTTTGACACCAGGCAGCGCTCCAAAAAATCTTTCACGGAAAACTAACTTTACGAACGATTATCTCCATGGTTTAATGTTTTGAACCTTCACGACGAATGAATCTTTTTTTTTGTTTACTTTCATGGATAGAGAATTTCTGTGAAGCTAATTTCAACTGAGGTTATTGGAGAATAGAAACATAATTGAACGTAAGTCATCTCTCAAATATTAATTTATTTTGAACGATCTTTCTAAAAATGTCATATTTATGAAGTTTTATTCGAAAAAATAATTTTGAATAAAAATGGCCGCTTGGCATATGAAAAAGTGAAGCGGGCATTCCGGAACTGTTGATGACAGTCACATGACTTATGGTTTTATTATAGAGATAACATGGTGTAAAATTATCGCGGATAGCAAATTTTTATTTAAATATCTCATCAATTGATGCCGAATAAATGCAGGCATGCATGCACAAAATATTTAATTAATTTTGTATGATAATTAATTATTATTAATTCCATAATTATTAGAAAATTCGTATATACATATTAATTAAAATAAATAATTTACGTATTTAAAATAACATGAAAATATGCATGATGGTGCACTAAAGTAGAGAGAAAATTAAAACCTGTTAATGAAAATGTGTATAACATAGTACTTTTCAATACCGTGGTTCTTAATGTTATTCACAAGCAGATGGAATTTTTCTCATCTTTAAACGCAAAGGAAGAATATAATACAGATCGTTGTTATAAAAGTCCGAGGAGTTAGCCACAATTTAAACCTAACCATTTTATACAAGCTGGTTTTCAAGTTGTAATTGATTTTACTTATCAATTCCGAAAACAGTCGTCAGTTGCCGCAACAGCTGTGTATGAGACCATGGTAATCAAAAAATGCCCCATTAAAACGTTAAAAGCATGGCAACCCAATTACAGATTTACCAGTATTTAAAAAATAAAACACGCTGTCATGTTTTTAGAGGCCTCAAAGTTTGAGCCGGGGTTGGCGAGCGTAGCTCGCATGGGGTAGGCCCCCTAGTATTCAAATAATGAAAGAAAAAGCTTCTGTAAATGTTTCTAGGGATGGCTCAACACACTTCGTGCTTTCCATGATTACGTACCTGAAAGGAGTGATTAAATGGACGAGGGAGGGGCGCCTAATTGAGATACGCATTAAATCAAAACTTGTAGGGAGCCCAAAATAGCGCTTTAGATCTTCAGTTAGTCGAAATTAAGCATAGGTTATGAATTAATCATTATAATAAAATTTTAAAGAAATGCGTCAAAAATGGGAGGAAATGTTTCAAAAAGGGCCCTAGGACCCTAACAAAAATAGGAGGATTGTGGCCCGAGGAGATGAATTAATACAAAACTTTAAAATTATGCATTGAGAGGATGACACAATTAGGGAGGAGAAAAAAAGTTCAAGGGGTCCCGGATCGGGCCCCAGGGTCTTAACTGGGATGTTGAAATGGGGGAATAAGTAAATGGAGAAAAGGCCCCAAAATGTGGAAGATTGGATTCAAAGGGGACAAGTTATTATAACAATTTAGAACACAAAAACATAAAGGGGTCTTAAAAAATTAAAAATATGAGCCTCGGGTACATCAGGACCTGCCATCCACACCCAAATTTTTAGATTTCTGCGTGCATTATTAGATTTCGCTAGCCAACTTTCTTTTATTAGTATAGATAATTAAGTTCTTAAAATATTAAAATGCTGTATTGTCTTCTGAAATACACCTGCGTACATAATTCTAGTCTATCAGGAAGTGGGTGAAAAGTCATTTAGAAAATTCCATTTTTACATTACAAAAAAACCTTAAATGAAAAGGAAATAAATAAAAATGAATTCATTTATTATTAATGAAATCTTTATTTATTGAGTATAATAGATGAATTCCAAAGTTAAAGATAACGCTAACCATACATAATTTTATAACTAAAATGTTTTATTAGATCTTCAGATATATATATTTTTAAAAGAGCAAAATTTTATAAAATAAATATAAATAAAAACTCATTAAAACTTTCAGAAAACGGGCAGTCCGTCCATATGTTAAACTTTGGGAGATTTAGTATACTGGAAATCAAATTCCTTGCTCGTTGTATCCGGAATTTATTATAAGTCAGATATGCTTATATTGCAGAGATCATTTGCATACTTTTTATGGCTAAGCCACAATATTATAAGTTTCGGGGACGCAACTGAAGTTATGTCGCTACTGTTAACCAACAAGCTACCATTAAGTTTGTAAATAGTTTTTTAGATTGCTTTTCAAACCAGGATTAGCCATCATGATTAAAAGAAAGCAAAAGAGACATAAAATAACATAATTAAATCTGAATGGACAAATATATATCTCTTTCTCTTTGTTCTAATCAAAGTAAAAATTTTACGGTAATAAAAGTTTGCAAATAAGGTGCACCGATGTAAGTTTTAAGATTCAGTTTTTATTGATATTATTAAATGGTTTTGTGAAAGTTTTATGATTTAATCAAGAAAAAGTAATTCTTTAGGTAAAATTCATTTTGTGTTAAAAATATTTCATTCAAAATCTTTTAAAGAAATTTTCAAAACCACACTTTTGTATAATTATAAACTTTTCGCAATATTTTTCTTTCATACTTTCCTTACAAATCTACTCTATAACTGTAAGGATCACATTTTCAATTAGTTAAAATGTCATGACAAATTTTAAAATAAAATACAAAAGATATTTTAATTAATCTTTTTGTTTTTAGAAAAAAAAAACTATCTGTATCGTATTTTTAATTTTACGAAATGCACCTTAAGGATTTTCAAAAAAACAGGAGTCAATTGAAAAATATTTGTTGCAGTTTTATCACTTAGGATATATGAAACACCTTGTAATTTTTAAAGAGTGTACGTACCTTGTCAATGAAACAAGGCAGCAGATTTTGTTTTCCATAATCGGGTTTAATTTAGGAGTTTTCGAAAACGTGATTTTTAGCAAATAATTTACTTTCATTGTTGTAATCACTGTTGCTACTGTCAAACACTTAAAACTACATAGCTACATAGCTAAACATCTTGGAGATAAAAGTGGGTCACCATAAATGAAAATGTCGTCATAAATTAGCGATAGCTGACAATTTTTCAAAATTCCCAAATATTGACGAAAATTAGGAATCTTCTATAATCGTGTTCCAAGCATTTTATCTTCGTGTGTTTGAGTAAAATTCGTTTAATTCTTAAAAACAAGGAAGAGGAAAGCTACATTTTCCTTCAGTACAAGCCGGAAAGACTTTCTTTCCGTCTTGAGGAACAAATTGGTTATTTTTTTATTGGGGGGGGGGGGGGGAGCAAAAGTTCTTCCTGCCCCGGGCGCCAAAAAACGTAGCTACGCCACTGCTGGTAGCTCATTTTCAGTTATGTGGTACGCATTTTTCAATGAAACCCATTTTTTGCCTATTAAAATTCCTGCCTATAAATAACTATAGATCCTATACAGGGCTGCTCAAAAGATCTCGCGTGCATTTCCGATTATGGACGGAAATGGCTGGAGGGGATTGTGCCATGTATTTCCTAACTGAAGTCCATTTTAGCATACTGTGTAGCATACATACAAAATCTGTATATAATATACAGGACTACACAAAAGAATTCAGATAGACTATGGGTAGTCATTGTTGAAATTGGCTTTTCAAATGTGTTATGCGTTTTTTAAATGGATTACTTAATAAGCTGTGAATTTTTGTTATAGTTTTCTGGATGCGTTGGAAAGTGCTTCATAATCTATGCTGGACGCACGATATTTCATAGTTGTTTTTAATCCCGGAATGGCTCGCAATCAATGTGAAAATCACTTTTGTAAAATTGTGGAAAATTTTTGAATAATAAACGCACTTAATCGGCAACCCTAACGTTCACGGTCAGCAATGTGTCCTTTGAAGGGTAGGTTGGTATATCCTGTATATATTATTTGTGTTGTCAACATCCCTTTTTGTATGAATTTACGAAACGAATGAGATATCATTCGAAAGGCTTTTGAATCGACTTCTGACATATAGCACGTTTCGTTGAAAACATGGTTTTTCGATTACAAATTTCTGTCCATTAGAAATAAATCGGCATTGTTCTCATCCATGACATGAAAGGTTTTCCTCAAATCAGTGTTGTCACAAAAACTCAATACCGCATTATATCACGCTCAACAATGATTATTAATATATATATATATATATATATATATTGATTTCTCCGTACGGGATTATTTTATATTTATGATTAAAGAGCAAAATTTAAATTTAAATTTTTAGAAGAAAAATACACCTTTGATCGATCGAATCCGTGGAACCTACGGGTCCACTGGTTTTATGGATGCCGCCTCTTTTAAAAAACATCCCTGACGGCTCGACCTACAGGCACAGGTAAATTTCGAAGACGCAGACTGTGGGGCTCCTGTTTGTTGGGAATTGCGGAAGAAATGACCTTTTTGCCTTGATGCGGCCGTTGGAACGGCCTACTTCGAAACCTAACTTGTTTTCAGGCGGAGCCGGAAGGGATTTGTTTTTGTTTTTAATTTTTTTTGCTATAAGGGTTGATCCTATAAAAAACGTGTCCATATGAAAATTTTAGATAATATTAAGAGGATTAATAATAAATTCACGCGGATTTGATATCTTGTGAATGGACGAAGCTATGAATTTTTTTCTTCTAAAACACCTCTTTTTTTACCCCACTTGGGACCATTTTTAATGCTATCAAAAATCTGTCCTAGATACATTTTCGGCCCTTTTCCTAGAAGTCATAACTTTAAACGGATTCGATACGTATCCTAATTAAGAAATTATGGTGTTTTTTCAGTTTTCACAAAAAGCCCCCCCCTCACCCCCATTTCTCCCCCCTTGGGTCGATTTTGCCCATTCGCGAACTTGACCGAGATTTTATGTATCCGTTTGGAAGAGATGTGTGCAGAATTATTGCAGTTATCGTGTCCATAAAAAAGTGACATAGATAGATAGATAGATAAAGTTTTGAACTGGGGGTGGTTTTGGGTTGTGGGAGTCATAATCGGCGTAGGTCTGCAAAAATTCCAACTCAGGGGAGAATGCAATAGGTGTAGCGTTTCTTACAAAATCTACCTAATGACCAGAGCGGTTTGAAATGGCTAAAATTGACTGAGATTGGAGAGTGGATTAGGAAACCCGTCATTAGTTCAGGCCATTACTTTCTTTTAAATTTATTTAGATGTGTTTCATACAAATACAAAATAACTGTAATAAATTGTTAAAAAAAAAAAAAAAAATGTTAATATGGCACGACAAAAGGAATCCTGAAAGACCAGTGTTGCCACGATTCGAAGTCCAGGTTCCCTATTTTTGAGACGCCATTTCTTATGACAAAATCTCTCGATATTACCTGAAAAAACAAGCAAGAAATTCTAAACGTTAAAAAATATTCAGAATGTTCAAAATGTTTCTTTGTTTATCAGGTGCAGTTTGTAGAAAATTTAATTTCCTTAATTTCAAAATAACAACAACGTGCAAGTAACTCGTTCAAAAATGATCGCGGCAAAAACAGTTGAATCTAAAGTTTTAGAGAGCATTATTCAGAGTTTATCGCATTTACAAATTACCTTTGGGAATTTTCCTAATTGTACGACCATTTTTAAAAGTTCAAACATTATAAATATCGTTATTTCAAACCTTTCTGGTCACCTTAATTTCCAACTGCCCCATTGGCACCAGAGTTTCTGAATAAAATTTTTCTTTTATGATGTGCATTTATTTATACTATTAAATCAATTTGTTCGTAAATTCTGGTGACATTCAATCATTTCAACATTTTAGTAACAAAATTACGTGGCCCCCTAAATGGGTTAATAATAATAATAATAATAATAATAATCTTTTGACAAAAGATTCATCGTCATATGTAGTCTGGAAAGAGCAAATGAATAGATAAAAACATTGCAGAAAGGAATCCTCACGTGTGTGGTCTTAAAAACATTCTAAAAAGAAGGAGGGAAAGAAATATTATTTTATAAAACATATCAACTTTTAAACATGGGTAAAATCTGAAATTATTTTTGTAATTGAATATTTTCTGAAGATGTTACATATAAAAAGAAATGTGTATACACAGAATGTCCCTTCTTATCGTTGACCAACAGCTGATTCCTAAACCGTTAGTTCCAATTGCAAAAATAAATAAATGGTGTTCTTTATCATCTGAAAATGTATTAGTTATTTTTGAAAAGTTACGAAATGTACATTTTTTTACGGTCCCACACATTACCTTACAAACCTTATTGATTACTTTATCTATGCTCTAACAAGTAAGAAAGTAAATATTCCATTTCTATTACGACCCGAGTTCTATAAGACTTCGCATTTTATGAATTCTGGTCGGTTTCTGGCACTCAAAACAAAAACAGAACGATTTTCAGTTTCAGAAGCCACTTAAAATTCATAGTTTTGAATAGAGATAAGTCTACTTCCAGCTTCAAAAATTGCAAGAAATAAAACCGATTTTTTGTCCGACCCAAATTGAGTGAATGATGAAGCTTTGAATTTTGGGAATTTTCATCATTTTTCGGCACTCATTTATTTCACCCAATTTTTAATCATTTGATAATAATAGATGTGTATATGTATATATAGTTCAGATATATCCTGGTAAGAAAAGGACTGAATTGAGAAACTAGAACATTTTATCTCGGAGCAGTGTTTTCTGGAATCTGCTCCCATTTTGCGTCCTCTTTCATCGAAGAAACGTTGTAAAAATACGTTCATTATCACGTGTGTGGTCTTGGAAACATCCAGATCATTCAGAAAAGTAATTTCGGCTTTTATGGTTTTCAAGAAATTTCTTAAATTGCGGATAAATCGATAAGAAAAGCATCTTAAAATGTCCAGTTGCTTCTATTTAAAACGATCCACAGCTATTGTGAAAAAGAATATTATGAAAAAAATTTGCAAAGATATATCTGCGAAGTTTTCATCACTAAACGACACACTCACACAATTATATATATACAGAGTGTTCCAAAAACATTCTCCTCGGCTTTTATTCCTCTGTTTCTGAGAACATATTAGCTATAGTTAGATAGTTATAGCTTATATAGAGATGTAGTTTTTGAGAATGGCTCTGTGACGGACATACAACGGAGCGGGAGTAATAGGGTTTCGTGAGATGAACAAAATCCTAAAAACGCAAAAAACATTAAAAAAAAATTTTTGTTCAAAAATTGTACTATTAGGCATGGGTCAACTTCTTCACTGTCAACTAGTGGAATATGTTGTTACTTCTGTACCTCCCTGATGAGTTGAATGGGATAGTGTGAGTTATGCATCAAAATGAGATTTTCAGCCTTAAAATGTTTTTTATAGTCCAAATCACTATTACAGTCCGATTCGCCTTAAAAAGACAAACATGGTGATATGAATAACTCAATATTAAAAAAAAAATCCCTGACGGCTCGGCCTACAGGCACAGGTAGATTTCGAAGACGCAGACCGTGGGGCGACTGTTTGTTGGGAATGGCGGAAGAAATGACCTTTTTGCCACGATGCCGCAGTTGGGACCGCCCACTTCGAAATCTAACTTGTTTGCGGGCGGAGCCGGCAGGGATTTTTTTTCCTATAAGGGTTGTTCTTATAAAAAACGTGACACTATAAAAGTTTTGGATAATATTAAGAGGATCTATAATAAATTTAAGTGGATTGGATATCTTGTGAATGGACGAAGTTATAATTTTTTCTTCTTCTAAAATCCCCCTCTTTTCCCTTCTTGGGGCATTGTTTAATGCTATCAAAAATCTGTCCTACCTAAATTTTCGGCCCTTTTCCTAGAAGTCATAATAACTTGAAAAACGGATTCGATACGCATCCTAATTAAGACGTTATGGGTTTTTTTCCGTTTTCACAACCTCCCCCCCCCCCCCCCATTCACGAATTGGACCGAGATTTTATGCCCCTTGATTTTAGGTATCCGTTTGGAAGAGATGTGTGCAGAATGATGGGAGTTATGGTGTCCATGAAAAAATGACATAGATAGATAGATAAAGTTTTGAAGTGGCTTTGTGTTCTGGGAGTCAGGATCGGCATAGATCTACAAAAATTTTTCCAGAAATTTCAACTTAGAGGGGAGAATGCAATAGGTAGTATTTGTTACGAAATCTACCTAAAAAAGTGGATCATGTGACTTTTGCACCCTGTTATGAAATTCTTTTAAATATTCAATAACATTTCAGCGAAGGTTAGTAAAGCATTTGTTAACGACCTGATAATCCACGACATTTAAAATGATAGAGCGGTTTATCCCACGTACTTCTTACGCACTTATACGATAAAGAGAAGAAAAAAAGACATTCCACGTCTTTTCCTGGTCGCGGTAATACATCTCTCGTAAAGAAAGAAACATCTTTAGCGAAATCCATTTTGAGTTGACACCGCATTTAAAGATCGCAAGTTCTTTTTTTCACTTCGATATCATCGGCATTCGATGCTCTCCACCATTTGCTTTCACGCGCCACTGGTGCATAGCTAAAAATGTGGGTTGGGAAGGAAGGGTTGAACACACACCTATGCCTACACAGCGATCGATGTATTTATTGTGGTGTAGCTTCATTCATCGAATACAAAAAGGCTGTATAAAATGATTTTAATAAAGGATGGTTGTGATGGCGGCAAAACGATCGTTAAGCGATCAGGTGCTGAAAAAGGGCGCTTAAAAAAAGTAAAATTCATCGGAGTTTTCGGTTACTGGTGGTACATTTTCAAAGTTATTTTTTTTCTTTATATTTTATAGAGGTGGGTTCAAACTATTAAACGAATATTAATAATAATAAAACAAATCTATTTGTTAGGATTTTGATAAGCCTATCCCAAACATAAATAAATGTACTCTAGATGTAAAAAACAAATGCAAATGAGATATAACTGACGTTCTGCGAAATGGATTTGTAAGGGATTTGGATGTTTTCAGTGTTACAACATCCATTCCTCACTCTACTTTGCTTAGTTAGAAATCTAGGAGAGAAAGTTCTATCATCAGGTCAAATTGTTTATGAAAGGTTAATTTTTTTTTTAAATCTGCACCGATATTTAAAAAAATTCTTGGGTTTTTTTACTGTTATTCTTCATTTCCTGGTTTTAGTTCGAATGACACTCAAAAGAGGGTGCTGCGAGCAATAGACGTCTAGAGATCCTACATGAGAGAGAGATTGGACATGGAAGAAATGTCCGCCCTGTAAGTTCCAACGCAGTGTATTTTCATCACTGTCTAACACTTTTTATTGTATTAAAATCATGCAAAAATCGTTTTATAGGCCTTCAGAGAGTCATGAAAATACATTGCGTTCCACTTGCTTTTAGAACTTACAGGGCGGACATTTCTTCCATGTCCAATCTCTCTCTCATGTAGGATCACGTCCAATCGAGGCAGAAGTAGAAATGAAGGAGGTTAGATATAACCTATTTAAAAAAAAAAAAAAAATGCATTTTCAATGAACATAAAAGGCATGTGTTGGAAAAAAGACCTTGCAGTTGAAAGATTGCATTACGGTAAAAAAAAAAAAAAAAAAAAAAAAAAACTTTAATGCAATATAAATTAAATTTCATGAATGCAAAAATGCAATATAAATTAAAAGACTACTTCTATTAATGAACAAACATTGTATCGAGTTTAGTTTTAACTTAGAAACGGATTTCGTAAAGAGTTGTGTTTTTCATCCGTTTTATTTCACGAAATAAATTCTTTGTTGTGAATGAAATAGAAGCTACGAGGATGGCTAGAAAGGATTGTTTATATAAATTATCGATGATACATAGGATGAGGAGGGTGATAATAGAAATACCTTCAGGTTTCACTTCTCCCACCTATATGAGTTACGTTATGCGTCAAAATTCCTACAAGTTCAAATTTTTTTAATTTTCACTAGGATCTGCCCCGCCCCCTTTTTTAATTATGAAACCTTATTTATGAATCTATCTTTTTTTTTTCTCTCTTTCTTTCTTTTCTTTTTTTTTTCTTTTTTGCATTAGGAAAATACATAAAAATAACTATAATATCGATTATAAATAATATAAAATGCTAGAGATATCCCTTTATGCCTCAAATTATGAATCAAGAAATGGTTCTACCTCAATCATTTTTTTCCTTTCTGTCGGAAGATTAGGATTATTATTATTAGGATTATTAGAAAATTTAGGGGTTTTTTTTTTTTTCATTAAAATTGATTTAATAAATTGTTCGTTATATGACTCTTTCTGTCAAATTCTTACAAGAATAATGAGATTCATTAACAAATATTACTGTTACGGAAATCTCACAGTTACAAAAAAAAAGGATGTCCATAAATGCAGCGTGATCTTATCTGTCAACGGAAATGTTTTTGTCACTGCACATTTTTATGTAACATTTAAAAAAAAAAAAAAGCGATACTCAAATATCTCCGCTCGAGAACGCAAAGTTTCCTGACACATTTTCTGATTTAAATTAAAACGGAAAAGCATGGCATCGAATGGTGTTTTCCATTTCTTATATTAATGAATGACTTATCGGGTTATAAGCAATTGTTGTCGCTTGAAGACAGGTTTTTCACTTTTCCCGCGCTGTCGCGTCCGGAAATTCGATTCAAAACGGCCGCTTTGACAGTATTTTGTGAAAGATTTTTTTGCCTTTACCAAAAAATTGAAAACTTATTTCAATGACATAGTTTTTGAACAAGAACACCACCTACAAAAATGAAATCAGACAGTGGCTCCTTTGGACTTAAGAACAGCCATAAGAAAAAAACTATGTGTAAATAGTTGAGAAAATAACCGATGGCTCGGCCTACAGGCACAAGTAGATTTCAAAGACACAGACCGTGGGGCGCCTGTTGATTGAGAATTGCGGAAGAAATGACCTTTTTTGCCATGATACGACAGTTGGGACCGCCTACTTAGAAATCTACCCGTGTCGGTAGGCGGAGGCAGCATAATTTTTTTTTTGGTAAGGGTTTTCCTATCAAAAACGTGTCAATATAAAAATTGTAGATAATATTAAGAGGATTTATAATAAATTTAAGCGGATTGGAAAGCTTGTAAATGGACAAAGTTATGAATTTTTTTTCATCTTAAACCTCTATCCCCCCCCCCCACACACACACACACTCGAGGCCATTTTTAATGCTATCAAAAATCCGTCCTACATAAATTTTACGCGCTTTTCCTAGAAGTCATAATAACTTTAAACGGATTCGAGACGTATCCTAATTAAGAAGTTATGTTTTTTTTTTCTGTTTTCACAAAAATCCCCCTCCATTTCCTACCCCTCTTGGTTCGATTTTGTTCATTGAAGAACTGGACCGAGATCTTCTGCCCCTTGATTTTATGTATCCGTTTGGAAGAGATTTGTCAGAGTTATTGAAGTTATCATGTCCATAAAAAAGTGATATAGATAGATAGATAGATAGATAAAGTTTTGAAATGGGGTGGTTTTGGGTTCTGGGAGATGAGCGTAGATCTTCCAGATTTCCAGGTAAATTTTCCAGAAATTCCAACATAGGGGAGACTGGTAGTATTTCTTACGAAATCTACCTATTTTTCTACCAATTGAAATACAAAGTATGTGAATTATTACTTTACTAAACAGCGTACAGTGAAAAATTGTCCAGACCGGGGTTCGATCCCGGATCCCTTTGGTATAACGCACCAATTAAGCCATCTGGACGACATCCGGTCTAGCATTCTCCTAGGCTAGGCTACAACCTTGCAACACAAGATGGAACGTCGATCATGAGCACAACACTTATTGGCATACATGAGACAAATCAAACCCAGTATCGGTGACTATTTATATACTAATTAATTTTTGAGCAGAGCTGAAATTACGCTGCAAAATTACTGAAATACAAAGGATGTCAATTATCACTTTACTAAACAGCGTACAAACAACAGAGTACTGAAAAATTAATTAGTATATAAATATCAATCATTGTTGGGTATTTTATCATTAGCCCTGAAATGGTAATTAAATTTGCAGATATTTCACATTTTACAAGTTATTGACCACACATTATAAGGATATTTGGATTTCTCTCTCCTTATGAAATATTGATTCCCAAAATAACAATATCGCAACTATTTTTATATCAGAAAATGAGAAATATTGAATCGGGTCAGTATCCACCAGAACACCTATTTTTAAACTGCAATTAGAGCCATGAAAATAAGCTAAGTTTAAATTTTATAAAATTATACGCTATTTCCAACTCATAATATTAATAATAAGAATAATAATTGAGTCTAAAAGTACGGAGTTGATTATACTTTAGAATGATTGATACAGACGACGGCGATTTAGACCGTATGTAATGACTATCGATCAATGCTATAGTGAAATGACTATTGAAAATGGTAGACTCATATCTACTCCAAAAGAACAAAATGATAGCAGCAGTTATTTTCATTAGTAATACCAGTCACAGGATAATAACACCCATATTATAATAGTTGTTTAGCGGATACGTTTTTGCAACTTATACTTTCTATCCAGGAAATAAATTGTAATTCGCGACATGTTAAATCCAATTTCGTTATAATGTCTAATAGAAATTCTATTTTATTTTAATTTAATAACAATAATCATTATTTTATTTATATGTCGTATAACATCCTTTAATGCTTAATTACTCTAGGTAAATATATCTTATTTTGTACTCCAACTTTGAAACAGGTCATTCCTTCACCATTTAGGAAATTTTAAAATAACATATCCCGGTCACTTTTTACACGCCTTTCTTTAAAAAAGAAATCTTATTCGTGCGTCAAGCGATGCTTATCATTTAACTCATAACGTTTTCTTTTTCAAACCTATATTCAATACCATTTCAAAATTGCATTATCCTAGACACGACGGCATTTTAGGCGATATTATTAGAAAAAAAAAATACATACAAAAATATTTAGATTAATTTACAAAAAAAAACATAGTTATGGAAATCTCGCAATTCTTTTAAAAACAATGTCAATGAATGCATTGTTTTTAAATTGGGAATTGAGTCGGTTCGCAATGACCCATCCTGGCAAATTTTGTTCATTTTATGAACTTGTCCTCCCACTCCTTCAGTCTGTGTATTTGATTCTATCATGGGCCTGTTTGAACAGTGTGAGTTCTGAACAGAAAAAAAAAATGTGTAAGATAGCTACGAAAGGTGCAGCCATTTCTCGTTCCACTGTGTGCCGGATAGAGATGAGTTCAGGCTCACTTTTTGGAGCCCGGGCCCGTCCGACCCCGACGATTTTAAATTCGAGCCCGAAACATTTTTTTTGTCATTAGAGCCCGATACCAAAAAGTATACCAAAAGAAAAAAGTACAATAAAAATTACATAATATTTAAAAGTTGTTCTAAAAATGTAATATCTCATTTTCTTAAAAACTTTGTACATAAAAATAACTGTTAATCCCTAGCGCAGGGTCGGCGAACCTTTTCGCATCCGCGTGCCAATTTGTTTCAAAGATTTTTTTCAAGTGACCATGGCGTGCCAATAACCCCCCCCCCCCCCAATTCCAACCAAAAAAAACTATAAAAGTAAATAAAAAAATATTTTATTATTATTAAATTAAGTTAAATATGGATAACATACCTGCAGGAATATCAAATACAAATTTAATTAAATAATGTATAATATTAAAAACAAAAACTAACGCAACGTTTAACATGAAAAAATTAATTAATTATAGTAATAATTATAGAAAGAAGATAATATATAAGAAATAATTATAGTAATCGTATTAGAAATAATTATAGTAATCGTATTAGAAATAATTATAGTAATCGTAAAAAATATCGAAACGGCTTGCCAAATTACTGTAATAATTATGGTAATACAGGGTGTTGCCCCTTGGTATGATAGAGAATCATATATATTTTATGTTTTATTACAAAATTTATTTTCCTATCTTAAAGTTTCTCTATGTGAATTAATGTCTGTGTTCAAAATTTTTCTATTATTTAATTCGAAAAGCAATCATTTCTTCCTATCTAAAAATATTCCCAGATATTTCATTGTAACATTAAAAGTACGTTACTTCTCTGTGGTTTCAATTCGGAATATTAATGTAATGCAGATAACCTTAACATATGCTGTTTCTGTTTCTTCGTATCTTATGTTAAACCAGGCGCCGTTTTCAGAATTTGACTGCTGCAAAAATATGCACTATAAACTCTTTTCTTTCGCTTCTAATAACACATATCTGACATTCTAAACACAATCTCGGGCTGTATGTTAAAAATCACAAAATTGATATTCCGCCAAATTATGGCATCCTTTCATTTCTTATTCAAAAATACTCAATATTGGTTTATCGCTAACTGCCAAAATTTCACGGTTAGTGCCTGGCGAGAAAATGAAGAAGCATCTGAAAAATTAGATCACATCTTCTCTCGCTTTTGTCAGATAAAGGTGTAAACTTTTGGTAGCATAAACGAAGGCCACCCTCTGTTTGTTTTTTTTTGTTGTTGTTGTTGTTGAAATTGAGATAAAATAAAATGAAATCTCTCTCTCTCTTTTTTATTTTTTTCAGAAGAAAATTAAAAACTTCGTAAGTACGTAATGAAATTACAGCGTTTTGGAATTTGGCTCTTAGTTTCTCTTCACCGAGTTCGTTATTACTCTCATCTAACTCATTGTCACAAATGTTTGTTTCCTCTATCAGTTTGCAGCAATCGTTTGTAGGAAAAAACGTAAACCATAAGCCGAAAATGGCGGTTTAACATATCTCATGTTTTCGAGTCAAGATTTATTACGATTTTTACCGCTATTTCCTTATCTCTTTGCTTGGTACTTTAAGAAACTGGCATAATATCCAGAGTAATGCTTTAAGCGACTGACGGTTTAACAATTTCTTAATGTAGTTAATGTCTTAATTCTTAAAGTAACTTAAAAAAGAAGAAATTAAAGTACTGAAAAAATAATTGGATTTCTGATGTGGCGTCTTAGAAACTAAATGATTGAGATCGAGCTCATAATTGGTTATTTTTAATAAAATGCATCATGAACTGGACTCATCTGACAAGTTGATTCGATTTGAATTTTTAATATTGTACTTCACTAAAAAATAATGATTGACAAGCATGAGTGGTGGGAAAGATTGTCAACATGGCAAATACTAACTTCTTCCAAGTAGACTTTATTTTAATATAAGCATTTTTGTCTATGATGCCTGATAATGTTTCTTTTTCGATCTTTCTTTCTCCAAATCCTCTCTCAATCTGACAAATTTCTGAGCTTTTTTTCATATTGAGCTGGACTGGAAGTCGATAAGTTCCATTTCAATTTCTCACCAATCGAATACAATCAAGTTCGGTTTATCAATTGGAGTGACATCTGGATAGATAATAAATTGAAATGTTTTCAAAATACTTTTGAGTTCACAAAATCTTGATGCGAAATCTTCGATTAAAGCATTTAGTATTACCGAAATAATATCTTCAGTGAGACTTTATCCGTCTATTTTCTCATGTAAATTAAAATCCGCAGCTATTTTTTTTAAGTTTGGAAAATACTTACGGTTTTTTGGACACAATATATTTTCTAAATATTTGCAGTTTCGCTTCAAAACCTCGAATCATATCTATCATGATAATAACAGTCATATTTGTTCCTTGGATCTTTAAATTTAAATCTTTTAAATGTTGGTACAAATCGGTAAATTACATTAATTTTGCAAGCCATTTGATATCCACCCATTTGCGTATATTTCTAAATTTTACTTTCTTCATGTAAGATAATCCAGATTTCTTCCAAACAATCAACAAATCTTTGTAGCACTTTGCCGCGACATAACCAGAGAACATTGTTATACTGTACATCAGTTCTGTAGACAGAGTTTACTTCATCTAACACAGCGTCAAACTTTCGTTTATTTAAAGCCTGTGACGATATGAGATTAACTGTTTTTGTTTAACTACAACCATAATATCACCAAGAGATTCGAAATCAACCTTTGCATTACAGGACTTGTTGATGTAAGATACAGTATAATCCAAGAATAATATGTCCAATACGTGTTTGAAATAAACTAAAAAAAAAAAAAAACATTTATTTTATCCACCTTACTAGGACCTCAGTCAGTTGCAACAGAAACTATTTTAGACAAATATATTTCATTTTCAATAAGTGAAATTATAACTGCTGTACAAATATCCGCTCCATAGGTTGTACTTGATAATAATAATAACGAAAATAATTCCACCTTAATGTCATTTTCAACAAAATATCATACAGACACAGCTAAACGAGCACATTTGGTTACATCTGTACATTCGTCAAGACATCATGAGATGAAAGGAGAATATATGAGATTTTTGTTGCTCTGACATTTTCTGCCATTTTTAGGATTCTATCTTTGACTGTATTCCTTGATAAAGGAATATATTTAATTAGTTGACTTATTTATCTTAATTTTCAAAATAGTCAAGAAGTGACGGAGCGCAATTTAAATAGGCTTCCTTCAAAAACTGCTCATCGCAGAAAACTTTACCATTCAGGGCAATAACATTCGCAGCCGAGAAACTTGCGACAGTAGTTTGATAATCCTTGCTGGCATGTTTAATCATATATATCGACAGTTTATTTGTCTCTTTAATTGCACTGCCAATGAAGTTTGACTGAATTTTGATTTAGAACGTAAATCAGCGGCGTGCCAAAAATATCCCCTCGCGTGCCAGCTACGGCACGCGTGCCATAGGTTCGCCGACCCTGCCCTAGCGTATAGTTAATTTTAAGAAATTCACTTTCAATCTTATCAAAAGAGAAGTTTAGTATCCAATAAAAATACACATCCCTATAAAAAGATTCTCATATTTTTCTCCCGCAACAAGCCAATCTGATGGACACATGAATGAAATGCGTTTTATGAATGAATAATTTAAATTTGCAAAAATGACGATTTATATGACGAAGAATCGAACAACGTTTTTCTATTTTATATGAAATGTGTATATCTTTTGCAATTCTTGTATCCTTGAAAATCAGCTTAAATTAAAAATTTGACAACATTACCTTAAAGATCCGATTTATAGGCTTTTATAGGAAAAGAGAAAACACTGCCCGATTGATTTCTATCGGGAATAACAATATATATGCCGATTTTATCTACTTACGAATAAAAATGGCTTCGTGAATTTAAAAAGAAGAGCCACAGAATGAGAAGAGTTGAAGAAGAAAAACTGATAGAATCACTAATGTTACTTTCATATAAACTGTGATTAGCACATTTTGAAAGCCTTAAACTAATGCTAATTGACTTTTTTAAAAATATATTCGTTTCGCCTTAGATCTCTAAAAAAGGAATAATAAATAAACATTCCAATTAAAAAATGCACTAATGGCACCCTATTCTGATTGGCACCCTAACAGGTCGTCGCTACCCATCCATGCCAAGCATAGATCTGAAAATATTTACAGTTTTCTTTAAAATAGCAGTCTGTGTAAAGGGGAAAAAATGTCTTTTTCTTTTTCATTCTGATCAAAATAGCATCGAAATGATTTAAAATGGAATAAATAATTTTTAAAAGAAAAAAAAAGTTTTTTTTTTGTTTCTGTACGAGAATAAGTAAAATTGCCCATTTCAGAAAGAATGAGCCCGAGTCCGAAGGCTGGTATAAAAATCGAGAACGGGTCTGTGTCGGGAGCGGGCTCGGGCTGAGCCCGCCTTATGTCTATAAGTACCTAATAATAAGTTTCTAGTACCGGAGAGTCCAATTGAAAACAAGCAGACCCTACTAACTCAAGGTGCCGTAAAGACGGTTTTACTCTTCAATAGGGAGGAACGAATCAACACTTTTGTTTAGCCAAAAAAGATTTTAAATAATCATTCCTACCCTAAATTCTCTCTTCGGCAACTTTCGGTTTGCCACTCGCGTCCATATATCCGGATTATCATGCAATTGAAATAGGTTATTGAGATTGACTAGGGTATGTTCGGTATTTAAAATAAATTATGTAGCACTTATAGTTTTTTTTTTTTTTTTCAGGGGCACTTAAAAGAATTCCGGTCTAGGAGGAAAAATCATTTGCGGTTTATTTTAATGCTGTTGCACGATTTCAAAAATATTGAAATGGATATAGATCACTGAGGTGATATATAGAAGAGGCTTACTATAGTTTAGAGAGTGCATAGCACTTATAATAACTTATAACAGCGACACCCAAAAGAATTCCGTTACATTAGGGTTTATGGAGAAAAATCGTTTGCAGTTTATTTTAATAATGTTCCACTATTTCAAACCTAATTGAAATTAATATAGTATATCTCTAAGGTGCATTACAAGAAGCTTACTATACAATAGTGTGTGTATAGCATTCATCGTTCATTTACATTGATACACAAAGGAATTCGGTACTGTCTGTTAACAATCATGGCTGGAAGTGCGTTTTCAGTTTCTGAACGCATTTTTAAATTGAATTCATTTTTTGTCTATGAATGGGTGTGTATCCATTCTATAGACAGGGCAGCACAAAAGTCCTCGAGTCCATTTCCCTTGAGTGTCGGAAATTCCATAAGGGGAATGAAAGTTAAACTTTTCCTAACTCAACACATAGCGGGTACGACAAAAGTTCGTTCAAACTTTAAAAATTCTTTCAAAAGAAACAAATGATGCTAAAGAATTGGGGATGAGATGAGAGAGAGATCGGATTTTTCTTTTAATAACGAAAAAACAAGTGTTCAAACTGACCGATAGAGGGCGCTGCATGCATAATAGGACGCAGATGTATGCAAATTGGGCTGTCTATAAAACGTCTCCATTCTTTATTCGATGCCAGCAGTATGCTATCGTTACCAGATCAAGCGCTGTGGGTTAAACTCTGTGTACAAGAATGGAGAATACGAAAAATGTGCTCGGCCGAATGACTGAAAGCGAGAAAAGCGCCCGTTTCGTGTGTGCTGGGATACTGAAGTTTATCAGACGCTTCGAAGAAATGGGTGTTTTGCTTGGTCTAATTTGCATACATCCGCTTCCTATCAGCACCCTCTATGGATCCTTTTTTTAACCACAATTTTTTTGTTATTTAAAAAAAATTATCTCACTCTAATCCTATTCTTGCAAACCACAATTTTTTACCATCATTTTTTTTAAATTTTTGGCAAATGCCCGGTATTTGTGTCAGCGCTACTTCCTAGGGCGCCCTACCCCACGAACACGTGTGCCATCCTCCCTTTCATTGAAGACAAATGGCTTTGAAACGAAACTAAGGATAATGTATTACCCTGTATATTAAAAAAACAAGAAGGAAAAATCACGCGTCCAGCATAGGTTAGGAAGTACTTCCAGAATCACTGTAACGAAACTTCGCCGTTCAGTAAAGGGGAAAGACCATGGATAAGGAAACGATTTAGAAAACGCATAACCCATTGAACCAACCCAATGCTCATAGTCGGAAAAGTAACCGAATTCTTTTGTGCAGCGCTGTATAGGATCTATAGACTACACAGTACACTAAAATCTATTTCAATTAGCCTCTACGCATAGCCTAGCAGAGTCGAAAATTCCCCCTTCCATTGGATGACACTCCTAGACGGAAATGGACTCGAGCTATTTTGGGCAACCCTGTATAGGATCTATAGAATTTGTATACACCCAATAATATACAAAAAAAAAAATGAGTTCCATTTAAAAACTCGCACCGCAACCGAAAACGCACTTCCAGCCATGATGGTTAACAGACACTACTTGAATCGAATTCTTTTGCGTGTCCCTGCCCATGAAGGATGAATGCTGTGTACACTTAATTCTATAGCAAGTGTCTCGTAGTCCGCCTCGGTGATATCAATCCGTTTCAATACTATGTGTGAAAAAGTGTCACATCCTTATCAAACTATTTTTCCACCTACACCGCCCTGTAACGGAATTCTTTTGAGTCTCCCTGTAAAGGAACTCTAAGTGCTGCACACTTCATTCTCAATACCGAACAGGCCATTAACAAACCTCGATAACCTCTATCCATTGCACGGCAATCCGAGTACATGGACGCACGGACGGAAAGGCAGACAAACCGAATTCATAAACATTTTTCAATTTTGTTGGAAAATATTAGAAAAAACCCTCTAGACATGTTAAGTGATTTCACTTTGGCGTGCAACGTTTAAAAATATGTTTCGAATTAAAAATGTGTAAAATGAACACCCACTCGGTAAACACTGGAAACCGCTTTCAAAATGGCCACTGGGTTATATCGGGCCCTAGGGTCCGATGAACCCCTTTCATTTGGCAAAAGTTTTCTTCATCCTTCATTCATGAAAACTCACCCATGATACTGATAATATTCCCGGAAGTAGCTTATCCAGCCGTGGTCACCTCTATTTCATGAGACAGTTTTCTTAGGTTCCCTGTATAGACTTCAGATAGAGTGAGTACATATGGGTGGTTTCTAACAGACACATCAGGATGCTACAGGGTTAATGGACATTCTTATTTCCCTGTTTAAAATGTTTCTTGAAGCAGAGCGTGGATTTCCTTTTGGATTATGCAAACTTTCCTTTCCAAAAAATTTTTAATTACAATATATATAAAAAAAAAAAAAATCCCTGATAGCTCGGCCTACAGGCACAGGTAGATTTCGAAGACGCAGACCGTGGGGCCCCTGTTTGTTGGGAATTGCGGAAGAAATGACCTTTTTGCCAGGATGCGGCATTTGGAAGCTCCCGCTTCGAAACCTAACTTGTTGGCAGGCGGAACCGGCAGGGATTTTATTATTTTTTTTTAATTAATTTATTTTATTTTATTTTATTTTTTTTTTTGCTATAACGGTTGGTCCTAGGGTCACTATAAAAGTTTTAGATAATATCAAGAGGATTTATAATGAATTTAAGCGGATTGGATATCTTGTGGATGGACGAAATTATGAATTTGTCACTTCTGACCCCCCCCCCCCTTAGGGCCATTTTTAATATAAAAAATTTGTCATAAATAAATTTTCGGCCCTTTTCCTAGAAGTATTAATAACTTTAAACGGATTCTATACGTATCCTAAATAAGAAATTATGGATTTTTTTCTGTTTTCACAAAAAGACCCCCACTCCCTTCCTTGGTTCGATTTTGCCCATGAACGAACTGGACCGAGACTCTATGCCCGTAGATTGTATGTATCCGTTTGGAAGAGATGTGTGCAGAATTATTGCAGTTATCGTGTTCATAAAAAAGTGACATAGATAGATAGATATATAAAGTTTTGAACTGGGGGTGGTGTTTGGGTTCTGGGAGTCATGATCTGCAAAATTTTTTCAAAAATTCCAGCTTAGGGGAGAATGTAATAGGTAGTATTTCTTACGAAATCTACCTAAAATGAAAATCTGAATAAGAGGGCCCTTTTAAATTTGAGAGGGGAAGCATGTGCTTTTTGGATCTGCCTGTGGCAGGTAACGTGTTTAACGGAAATTAAATGAGCCTGTTAGAGTCGGTAAAGAGGCAACAGCCTTCCAACGTGAATTTCATAAATTTAAAATAGTTTACGTAACATGCTGATATAAACAGAAGCGAATTCATGACCCTAATCCCCGGATTTTTTATATGTTTTTTTTCTTCTTCTAACAAACCATTGTCACACCTCCCAAAACGGAAGAGCTGCATTTTAGCATAAAGTATGTAACGACGAGAAATGAGTCAAACGAACTGTGCGCGCGCGTTCCATTTCTAGAGCGTAGTGATTTTAAAACGAAGTAACTAATCCCTGATCCAGGAATGTCTTCTTTCACTTGTGACGAAACGGCCGTAACTACTTCTCTACGCCGCTTTCATTGAGATTCTTTCACATGCATTCAATTAGAAGACAAAAAAAAAAAAAAAAAAAAAAAAAAAAAAAGAATTTAGTTTAATGTTTATTTGCGTCCAATTTAGGTTTATGAGAAAGAATTAATAAAAGATATTCGTGTCTTGGGAAGAATCTCACACAATAAGTGCTAAAATCTGATAAAAAGGTCGGCCTGATGATCTAAGAAGGACAAAAAAATCATGCGTCAAGCGTGGATTATGGAACACTTTCCAGCATATACAGAATATTGCAACAAAACTTCACAGATGAATAAGTAAACAAAGTCAAAGTCAAACCGGGCGCGGAGGCCTACCTTTCGGTTTTTGTTCAACTAGCCCCGCCCAGTAGGTTTGTTTACAATGCGGCCAAGCCTTACAAGATAATGATTAAAGTTTAAAGAAAACAATAAATACAAAACAATACTAATAGTTCACTTACTGATTGATAAACAATTAATAAATGCGATAATGTCAAAGAAAATAATCATAGTTTGAGTCAATTAAAACGTACAAGACATTTCAATCCAGCTTGGACCAGACTTAATACTTAAAATACATTTAATAGGAATACGTGAACAAAGTTAAAACAAATTGGAGAAGATGCTAACTGAATATAAGAATTAAAGAAAATGACCTATGCTATTGAAGCATAGGTCATTTTCTTTAATTCTTATATTTAGAAAACAAATGACACATTTACAAAACCAATTTCAACAGTTGCTGTCAATAGTTAAACAAAATATCTGAATTATTTTGTGCAGCCCTGTATAGGATATCTATATTTTTATGGATATTAAAACTGACTTGAATTAGGAAATTAGGTACCTCAATTAAAAATTCCCCTTCCATAATTTCCGTTCATCAATGGAACTGTACGCGAGATTTTGGAGCAGCCCAGTATCGAATTTATAGACACGAATTAAAAATATGTATATATGCAAACAAAATGACAAATGCGACAAAAGTATGGAAAATCGCGTCTCACTTAGGCACAATAACCTTGCATATAATAATTATTATTATTATTTGCTTCAAGTTTCATTCCATACCCTAAATAAGCATGGACTTATTTTAAAAAAAACTTAGTATGTATCCTTCTTATTCTCCATTATTACACTGTTAAGGAAATGACCCCCTAAATTTTTAGAAAATAAATAAATTAAGCACAAAGTAATAAGAAGACTCTATAAATCGTAAAAGAGGTGAAAGATGAACTATGAACATTAATATACATTTCTTTTCGTATAAAATTTTTTATTCCAATTTTTACACTCAGAAAGCAACGTTTTTCGAAGAATGACCCGGCTAAGTTATGCGAGAGATAACTCAGCTGCAAAACATCGAGTGTTGAAAAAAAAAATACACTGCTGGCCATCCAAAATGCAACGCCATGAAGGAATGCAAATAACAGAATGATATTTATTGGACATTATTATAATGGGAAGCACAAGTTATTACATTTTCAGAAAATTTGGAGGTATAGTTCTTGAGAAAACACTACCCAGAGTTGCCACCCCTGACCGCAATAACAGCATTTATCTGCCTAGGCATGGAATCGAACAGAGATTGGATGTCATGTAAGGGTACAGCAGTCCATGCAGCTTCAACACTGTGCCACAGTTCACGGGCCAGTCGCTCAGGACATTTTCAATGGGTGCGAAACCAAGAGAACGCGCCGGTGAGGGCAACAGTAGAACATGTTCTGTATCAAGGAAGGTCAGGATAGTACGAGCAACATGCGGTCGTGAATTGTACTGCTGAGAATTAGAGTTCCAGAGGCCTCGAAGCTAGTAACCTCAGAAACGGCTGCTGTTCATATTGTTGGCAATGGGAACAAGAAGTTATCGAGACGTGTATTCAATGGCACCCCTCGCCATCACTGCAGGTTATGGGGCTCTATGATGATGTCGAATGCAAGCTGGCAAAATGAATTCTCAAAGATGCCATCCAACACGGATATGGCCTTCATGATGCACACAGAGCCTGGATTCATCTGGAAAAACGACGTGAGACGCCATTCCTGCGTCCTATACAGCATCATGATGCCCGCATCCGTGTTTGGCAGCATCGTGGAAAACGTACATTGCCAGCTTGCATTCGACATCGTCATACCGGCCTATCACCTGTTGGGACGGTATGAGGTGCCACTGGATACACGTCCCGGTAACCTTTTTGTTCGTATTGTCGGCCAATTCAACAGCAGCCATTACACTTCTGATGTGTCACGTCCCGTAGTTCTGCCCTATCTTCGATGTCTCCGGAACTCTTACGTTTCAACAGTACAATGCACGACCGCACGTTGCCAGTACTATCCTGACCTACCTTGATACAAAACATGCTCGACTGTTGCCCTGGCCGGCACGTTCTCCTGATTTCGCACCCATTGAAAATATCTGGTCAATGGCTGCTGAGCGACTGGTAAGCCACCACTCGCCCGTCACCACGGTTGATGAACTGTGGCACAGTGTTGAAGCTGCATGGACTACTGTACCTGTACATGACATCCAATCTCTGTTCGGCTCCATGCCTAGGCAGACAAATGCTGTTATTGCGACCAGGGGTGGCAACCCTGGGTAGTGTTTTCTCAGGAACTATACCTCCAAATTTTCTGAAAATGTAATCACTTGTCCTTCCCATTATAATGTATTTGTTCAATACATATCATTCCGTTATTTGCTAAGTTATGTTTTTTTAAATACGGTTTATTATTACGTTTACAATTTATTACCTACTGTTTTCCATTGATTTATATTTTTATAGCTACATTTTTTAATAACGTGAATTAACCTATATTATTCACAACTAAAAAGAAATGGCGCATCTAGTATTTGTCGAGAATTAAATAAAAATCATGCACTCGTGACATTATAATTCACTTTTATGTTTTAACAGAATAATACGGTTACTATAATTTGTGACTCGTGCTGACACATTGCTGTTATTATTATTTTTTTTACGCGTGAAGTTTTCGCTAGGGTACTCCATTGTGAAATTGGGCACTATAACACGAAAGTACCAATAATAATAACAATAACAATGATCTTCTGAACACTGCTTTTTATAAGCAGTGTTAAATATGCGTGGCAATTTTTCTCTCATAAAATAAGATCACGCCTTAATTCAATATTAAGTTTAAAGGATCTTATCACCTATTCTATCATAACCCTGGCAATGAATTCCCCCCTCTTTATTATGCAGGTTAAAAATATCTTGCATTATGCAGTTCAAAACCCACTTCCAACCTACTGATAGAGTGTAACAACTCTTTCTGAATGATGACTAATTATCTGCTCTCCAATCTCCACTGCCTAATCAACGCAATGTTTTGTTTTCATAATGAACGTTATCTGAACGGGCAGATCGGGAACGCTAAACTGAGCAATGAACTTTTAAAAGAACTCGTTTCCATATGTTTCTTCCGTTCACTTCATTAATTTCGACAAACAAAAGTAAATACGACAGATTTAAAAAGAAACCTCAATGATATCGTCTGCTCATTAACTTCCTCCATGATCTAACAGAACGTTTCTTTAAAATGCCTTTCTCGACACCATGTTTGTGTGGATGTCAGAACTGTTTTAGCTTAGGATAAATGTATGCATGAGCGATATGTGTTTAGAACGTAAGTGGCACATTCATTGCCTTTTCTTAAGCCTAATGGAATAAAATTAATCCAGTTGTGCAACGATCCGTGGAATCCTTTTTGGCTCTCAACTGAAGTGAAGAGCGGAAATTATGAATAGCGATGTAAAGCGATATTCAAAATAAACAAATACTACATAAATTATATTAAAAAAAAACGTAATATTATTTATGTTGTTAATACTCAAATAATAGTACAAATATATGGATAAATAACAGTTTGTGATCACTTTAAACAAGAAAAAAAAAATATTTTAGTATTTTACCAATAAAAATTAATAATAAGAGTAACCAAAACCAATTATATCTGTAGATAGCAAGTGTTAATACAATAAATACATGTTTATTCAAAATAGACAGATAACTTTAATGTTAATAACTTAAATATTTTAAAGAAAATCAAAGAAAAACGTTATATAAATTTTACATTTACACGACTTCATAAAAAAAAAGTCCTTCCGGCCTGTACCGGGAGGAAAAGATAGCTTTCCTATATCTTCGTTTTAAAATTTTAGCTAATGTTACACGAAAACAGCAAGTTAAAATGCAAAGAAACGGTTACAAAAGATTCGTTAATACTGAATTTGAATAAGAAATTCGCCAAATTATTGAGCAATAGCCAAATGGGCTTCATTTATGAAGACTTATTTTGGTCGCCAAATTTGGTGATATTTCGCCAAATGTCGCCAATTTTGGCGAGAATTTGACGCTAACGGATATGAATATATAGTTTTATGCGTATGATTGGGAAAATGATTACAACAATGAAAGAAAATAATTTGCGAGTCATCGCGTTAATGTGCTGTTTTGTTTCAAAATGTCAGCCACCCTAGAATTTCAAACTGCTCTATCTCAGTCATTTTTTAAGATAGAGGTAAACCAAAAAATGCTCTGGAATCCTTGTATCAAGGCCTACACGTAATTAAAAAATAAATTTGAATTTTTAACTTTTTTGTGTATTTATTTTAGTTTTAAATTTTGAAATGGCCGCCATCTTGAAACAAAATGGCGGACCAAGCTGGCCAACGAACTCGGTCGAGACATTAGTGACCTTAATACACACAATTAGTTTCATCAAAATCGATTTATAAATACGGGCGTTATCGTATGACATAGGTCAGATATATATATATATATATATATATATATATATATATGGAGATATATATATATATATATACATAAATCAACATTTGAACGGAGGTTGGTTTTGGGGTTTGGGGGTCATGATCGGTGAAAGTATATCGAAATTTTCCGGAATTGCTTTCCTCCGAACGGCTGCAATAGGTAGCTTTATACTTTTTTGTATTGAAAGCTACCTAAAACAGTAAACGATATAATTTACTTATAATGGTAAACATTATATTTTGTTCGGAAAAAAAACTTTCTGCGTTAAAAATTTTACAGTTTTTTTTTTTTTTTTTTTTGTCATATTTCAAATTAAAATAAAACAGGAAACTTAAGAAAAAAAAATTGCAGGAAACAGCAAAAAACCGGAAGAAACAATTCAAGATAACTATACTATTGTGTTTTATTTTCTTTTATGTTCCTATAGTGACAGTCAGGAAATAAAGCCGTTCACCGCCACTGAATGTCAAGCCAACAACAAATAATCATTGTTAAAAATGTGGAATTGCATTAAAAAAAATGAAAAAAAAAGTTATTAGCAGTTTATTTCGGATCAGTTTTTGCTTAGTTTGAAGAATTTTCCTTGATTTGAGAAAAAAAAATGGACAAATCAGGAACTACGTCAAAAAAAGGAAAAACTACCACCAGTTTATTTCCCGGAAATCTGCTTGATTTCATGTAAACGCAGGAATAAAAAAATTGGATCGTTTTTTATTTTGTTTGTAAAATTTGTGATTTCATAGGAAATGGATTTTAAAAAAATCATAGATATTATTTTTTTTCATCCTATTATAATCATTTATATTATTAAAAAAAAATCCTATATAGCATCCTTTTTTCTATCTAGTTACAAAACATAGAACAATGAATGAGGTATCATTCGAAAGGTTTTTGAACCGACTTCTGGCATGGTACACATACATTTCGTTAAAATACGTTTTTTTTTTCTGTTATAATTAAAAATTAAATCAGCATTATACTCCAATGGTTGGAGTATCATAGTTGAGATTTTTTCCAACAGAGCGAAAATATGCCGGGACCAGGATTTTTTCTCTCTTATTTTAAAAGTTTAAAATGATTTAAAAAGAACTTTATTCTTTAATCTAAAAACGAAATACATTAATATTTATTATAAAAAGTGGGTTTTAGTAAACTGTACCGCATTACTAGTAATGCAGAGTATATAGTAAGCAGTCCTATTTAGTACTGCATTATTAGTAATACAGACATCCAATAACTGACATTATGATTCATTAACTGACATCTGTTGTCAGACACTGGTAAAACAACTTAAATCTTAATGATGTTTACTACAATTTAATTTATTATTATGTATTTATAAACAGTTCAAATAATAGATTTCAACTGTCTTTAATCTAACACCTCTGTCAGAGACGGATGAAATGAAATTCTAGAAACCCGTAACTGATTGAGCTAAATTAAATTGCTATAAACCCTAAATCATGGCCCTAATAGAACATTAAACTCATTTCTAATAGTATAACGCTAAGAAATGTTTCTTTGGATGGTTGCATTACAAATCGATTAGCAAACCACTTCCTTAATTTTAGAAATAAGAGGGTTGCTTCAAAATGGCACTTTTTGTATTCTCAAAAGTTCCTTCCTCATTGAATAGGTTCTTGGCCCTCTGAGTGGTGAATAAAATGATGGCCGAAATCAAAATAAGTGTCTCATTGACCACTAGAATGACCACGGAATTTTACAAGTGTCGCAGTTACTGGTTAGGTCTCAATAACTGGGGGTTTCACCCTATACTATGAAAATCTGCATCCCATAAAATAAATTTTGTATTCATGCCTTTTTGCATATAAGAGTGAGTGCAACAACTATGGCACCCAGATCCGAATATTTATTAAACTAGTTATAGTACGGATGCACCCCATGTGTCACGTTTGACGTACCATTTCCAACTTGTTTTCGAAATTTGCATAACTCGACGTTTTACATGTCATGTCAGAGTTCTATTTAAAAAGTGTCCAGTAGTTTTCAGCTGTTAGATAACCAACTGGAATTTTTTAATGCATGCTTTTTAATTGTTTGAATTCCGTTTTTAGCAGCATACTCACATTTCCTCGTATAATTAATTACCAAACTGGAATTCGCTCACGTGCTGCTAGATGAAAGTGAGCTATTTAAAAGAAATGCGTCTTATCTAGACTCAAGTCGTAAACACTTTTCAACTATGCGTTGTGAAGTGTTAAAAATAAACATCTCGTGTGTTTAAAATTCCAAACAACATGACAGCTGAAACACCGTGTCTTATCATTATAAATGTGTCTTATCCGTACGTTCTGTCGCGAAAAAGGAGACTGCTCTGTCCATAGCAATGAAGAGAAACTGAATGAGGTGAAAAAAAGACTTCGCTGCCGAGGGCTGTCCGGATGAATTGTTTTCCGTGTCTATTTTCCTCATTTTTAATTTCTTCCATCTGTAATCGAAGAAAGTATTATAATTGAATTTTTTTTCGACTTACCATTTTTGACGGATTGAGACGTTTTAGCGGTCAGAGATCCCGAAAAACATGTTTATACAAAATGTCTGTCTGTCCGTCCTCGTTGCATCCTCAAAAAGCGTACAAATATATGGATATTTATTAAATATTTAAAATTATTATTAAATATTTTAATTTTTAATAATTTTTAATTTTTAATTAAAATTTTTTTTTATTAAATTATTATCAAATATTTAAAATTTTTCTTATAGGTTTGTGGCTATGGCCAGCAGGTCCTCCTTGAATTGGGAGATATTCCGCTGGAAGGGGGCGCAGTGATAGCGATTTTTGTACCATTTTCATTATAGTAATATCATCGAAAAGTGTATAAAGAATAGATAATAGACAAATCTATAAGTGCATAGAATTGAATCCAACTTAATGTTAACGGTTTTTATGATGACCTGCAAGTCCTAATTGAATTGGGAGGTATTCCGACGGAAGTGGGCGCTGCGATAGCCATTTTTGTGTCCTAGTTTCAATTTTTCGTAGTTCTGTTGTTAATCGGCTGTTCTTGCAGCGAAGGTAACCCGGCGCTTTACAAGCAGATGACGTACAACAGAATAACGAAACATGTTGATTTTAGGGTCGATGTCATCCAATGGGCGAATTTTGGAGTATGAAATAGAAGAAAGTTTTGAGATTGGCACATCCGTTTAGTTTTATTTATTCTATATAGATTAAGTCTCCTAAAAGTTAATGTTCACTGATGATAGCTCATTTCATTGGCCTCTATTAGAGTTTACACTCTATATTTGGTATACTCCCTTAAATTTGTTTAAGAGTTGTTTGTTCTCCAATCTAAACTAGCTATTTTCTGACGCACTTTTAAATTCATTTTTGCTAGCAAACGTACCCAATGAACAGGTGCTTTAATCAGGAAACGGGTGTAATCGAATGGTTTTTTTTTTCGTTTTCGGTAAAGGCAGAAGATTTTTCAGAAAATGCTGTCAAAGTGGGCGTTTTCAACCGAATTTCTGGAAGCGCAGGAAAAGAAAAAAAACTGCCATCCCGAGACATCCATCGTTTGTAACTCAAGTTATTATTCATGAGTGGAAAAATAAAAAAAACTGTTAAATGGCAGATCACGTCCATAATCATGCCTGCCAGTATCGTGCTTCTATATTGAACAAGAACTAAAAATCATGCGTCCAGCATAGATTATGAAACACTTTCTAACACTTCCAAAATAATTTTGCATATCTTTACCGTAAGGTGTAAGATAATATCTAACTAAACAATTTGGAAAACGAATAACGTATTTAAAAATCCAATTTCAGGAATGACCAATACTATTCGGAAAGATATCCAAATTATTTTGTGCAGACCTGTATAGGATCTATCGACTTGTATAGGCACTACATAGATTGTTCAATTTTAGTTCCGTTAGGAAACGCGTAGCACAGTTTAAAATTCACCTTCTGGAATTTCCGACACTAAGCGTAAATGGACTCGAGAACTTTTGTGCTGCCCTGTATAGGATCTATAGAATGGATATACACCCAGTAGTAGACAAGAAATGAGTTCCATTTAAAAACGCGTTGAGCCACTGAAAAAGCACTTCCAGCCATGATTGTGAACAGACAGTATCGAATTCTTTTGTGTGTCCCTGCCAATGAAAAATGAATGTTATAGACACAGTAAGCCTCTTGCAGTGCACCTTAGTGATATAAATCCATTTTAATAGTAGTGTAACATCATTAAAATAGACCGCCAACGATTTTTCCCTATAGGCTGTCATGTAACGGAATTCTTTTGACTGGTCCTTTAAAGGAAGTCTAAATGCTACACAGAATATGGAGTAGCAATCATCAATGACATATATAAATCGGCAATCCGAGATTATGGACGCGATTTAGAGCACGGACAGACAGACAGAAAATACGAATTCATAAATATTTCTCAACTTTGTTGGAAATTGTTAAAAAAGAGTCCTCTCTATTTACTTTTAACTGTAACGTTAACTAGGTTTATTTTTAACACTTTCCAACTTAGTTGAGACGTGCTTATGAATTCGGTTTGCCTGGCCGTTTGTCTGTCCGTCCGTCGGTGCTCTAACTCCCGTCAATAAACTCGGATCGCCCTGTAAAGAGTCCTATTATTCACGTTTATTTATAGCACGATCGCTATCTATACTATTATTATAAAGTAGTAAAGATTGTTTTTTGTTTGTTTGTGTGTTTGCTTGTTTGTTTGTTTGTAGGGGGTAATCTCTGGAACTACTGAAGCGATTTCAAAAGTGATGGTGGCAAATTGATGGTGACAATCCCTGCTCCAACATAGGCTATATTTTATGTCGGTACCACTACCCCCAGGGGAAGCAGGAGCGAAAAACGTTCTAAAATTTCGATTTTTTTTATACTGAAGGTGCTAGAAACATGAAATTTGGCATGATAGTTACTTATAAGATGTAAATGCTCTCTAAGAACAAATTCTAAAAAAATTCGAAATTTAAAATAGTAAGATGAGCGAAAAGCGTTCTAAAAACATTCTAAATTACAATTTCTATGGAATCCCTGGAACTACAGAATAATTTTCAAAAGTGATTTTGGCAAATTGATTTTAACAGTCCCTGCTGTAACATAGGCTATATTTTATGTCGGTGCCACTACCACAGGGGGGTGCAAAAGCGAAAAACGTTCTAAAATTTTGATTTTTTTTTTATATTGAAGGAGCTTAGAAACTTGAAATTGGGCATGGTAGTTATTTAAAAGATGTAAATACTCTCTAAAACAAATTCTAAAAAAAATTCGAAATTTAAAAGGGTGAGATGAACGAAAAGCGGTCTAAAAACATTCTAAATTACAATTTCTATGGAATCTCTGGAACTATAGAACCATTTTCAAAAGTGATGGTGGCAAATTGATGGTAACAGTCCCTGCTCCAACATAAGCTATATTGTATGTCGGTGCCACTACCCCCAGGGGGTGCAGAAGCGAAAAACGATCTAAAATTTCGATTTTTTTGTATACTGAAGGAGTTAGAAACATTAAATTTGGCATGGTAGTTACTTATAAGATGTAAATGCTCTCTAAGAACAAATTCTAAAAAAATCGAAACTTAAAATTGTGAGATGAGCGAAAAGCGTTCTAAAAACATTCTAAATTACAATTTCTATGGAATCCCTGGAACTACAGAATAATTTTCAAAAGTGATTTTGGCAAATTGATTTTAACAGTCCCTGCTGTAACATAGGCTATATTTTATGTCGGTGCCACTACCACAGGGAGGTGCAAAAGCGAAAAACGTTCTAAAATTTTGATTTTTTTTTATACTGAAGGAACTAGAAAATCGAAATTTGACATGGTAGTCATTTATAAAATGTAAATGCTCTCTATGAACAAATTTTAAAAAAATTCGAAATTTAAAAGGGTGAAAAAAGCGAAAAGCGTTCTAAAAACATTCTAAATTACAATTTCTATGGAATCTCTGGAACTACAGGACCGATTTCAAAAGTAATGGTGGCAAATTGATGGTGCGAATCCCTACTCCAACATAGGCTATATTTTATGTCGGTGCCACTAACCCTAATGGGGTGCAGGAGCGAAAAATGTTCGAAAATTGCAACTTTTTTATACTGAAGGAGCTAGAAATTTGAAATTTGGCATTGTAGTTTCTTATAAGATGTAAATGCTCTTTAAGAATAATTTTTTAAAAAAAATCGAAATTTAAAAGGATGAAATGAGCGAAAAGCGTTCTAAAATCATTCTAAATTACAATTTCTATAGAATCTCTGGAACTACTGAATTTATTTCAAAAATGATGGTGGCAAATTAATGGTGACAATCCCTAATTCAACAGCCTCTTTAATAAACAGCTATGCGTTGCTGACGACAGGGTTTTTCGCTAATTGTTGCCACAGATTAATATCCGAAAATGAAACATTTGAATTTACTGAAAAAAATAATAGCTCGAAAAGTATTTGTCAGAAAATTGTTAGACAAACTGCGTTTAAAAGGTAAAAAATTGTATTTTTCTTGATATAAATTTCAAATCTAATGATTATGCCGTTTATCAAATATTGAATTACAAAAATTACCAAATTTCATAATGGAGTATCATAGCGAAACCTTCATGCGTAAAAAGATAATGATAAGGGCGACGTGTCCTGACATGTATATTGGCACGAGTCACAAATTATAGTAGCCTTATTATTCTGTTAAAATATAAGAGTGAATTATGAAATGTCAATATTTTGTTTGATTAAAAGTTCGTTAAGAGAAATTGAGCAGCGTAGCGGGCGTAGCTTGCCAGTTGAAAATAAAGTTTCTAGCATTTACAGTATTTTTACAGGGACAGTCAAAAGTATTCCGTTACAGGACGGTCAATGGGAAACTATCGTTTCAAGTGCATTTGGATGATGTTACATCATTTAAAACCTGATGGAATATATTATGCATTTATGAAGTGCACTGAAACATGCTTTCCGTAGAATACGGGGTGCTAAGCATTTAGTATTCATTGGCAGGGTCACACAAAAGCATTCCGCTCCATAATGGTTTACGGAGAAAATAGTTTGCAGTGTATTTTAAGAACGTTATACTACTTCCAATTAGAATGAAATGGATATGCATAAAAGAGGGGCAACTCTAAATTACTTACTGAAAAGTAGGGTGTGTGCATCGCGTTGATCGGTCATTGACAGGAGCACACAAAATAATTCGGTTACAGTACTGTCTCCGAGCGATAAAGGCTGGATTTGCGTTTTTTAACACTTTGCAACACAGTTGAAAAGTGTTTGTGAATTCGGTTTGTCTGTCCGCGCTCTCATTCTCGCCCACAGATTCGGATTGTCACGAAAGTTTCATACATTATTGAATTTTTCTATAGAATGTTGGGTATTGAAAATGGAGTGCGTAGCATGAAGAGTTGATTGACAGGGACACACAAAAGAATTCCATTCCATGAGGGTCTATGGGAAAAAATCGTTTGCGCTGCATTTTATGGAAGTTGAGCTATTCCAAACAGAATGAAATGAATGACTCAGGTGGACTAGACCATTGCTTTTATCGGGGGATTTAGGATCGGAGTCTAGGGGGATGAAAAATAGTCAAAGTAATTTAACGTTACACTTTTAATGTCTTGATTATCATATAAAATATTTACAACATTAATTTAAAAACTTATATACGCTTGGAATGGATCCGACCGTCTGTCGGGCTTAAATATTATTTAAATGCAACAAGAGACCATCGTCGATCCGTCTGAAGGCTATAACACATCTACTCTGTTCTCACGAAGAAAATTGCACATCCTCATTCTATTGTTCGCGAGGCATCGAACTTTGATTCAACTTCACAAGCCCCAATAAAATAGGTGCTTGGGTTTGCAGTCTGAAGTTCAGATGAAGAACTATTGCGACCACATACATAACATAATGAGTAGCCTTTATAGTTCAAATACAGGGACGTACACAATAGTTCCTTTACATTTTGAACAGGTTAAAATACTTGAAACGTTAACGAAATTTAAAAGGTTCAGTACAAACTTATTTTCTACAGATTATGTATGTTACTGTAAGAATATGGAGTGATAGTTCCTGCACAGAGACGCATTCGATTAAAGGCCTGACTGCGATCGGTCATGGCTAGAAGGGCTCTTTCCGCTCTGATATGCAATTTCATGTCATTTTCAGTGTATTACGTGTTATTTACGAATTCTGTAGATCCTATACAGTGCTGCACGAAAGACTTCGAATAGGGACACAGCCATGGCTGAGAATGGATTTTGACTGCGTTGTGTATTTTTTAAAGTGTTTATTTCGATACCTCATTTCATCGTATGAAAATTATAAAATTTCTTAATATTCTCTTAGTGTTGGAAAAGGGTTCATCCTCTAGGCCGGATGCGTGATTTTTCGTTCGTGTTCAAGTTTAACTCAATGTTTGCATTTTTACGTGGTGTGTTGATCTTATGCAGGGCTACACAAAGGCATTCGAAATGATTGCTGACTATGGGAGTGAATCACTTAAGGGTAGTTTATAATTGTGTTACGCATTTTCTTGAATAGACTCCTATACGTTTGTAGAATATAAATAAACTTATATACAAGGCTACGCAAAGAACAAGATGCATTGTCGTTTAGGGTTGATAATGGCTGGAAGTGTTTTTTAAGTTACGCATGTGTTTTTTATAAACCTGAATTAAATTTTAGCATAATATGGGGTATGTTTTAGATAATAGACACGGCTGCACAAAACCATTCGAGTGTATTTCCATCGATTGGCAAAAATGTCTAAGAGTAGATTTTCTAACTGAATAAAATTTCAGCATTTTCTGTAGTGTATAGGCAAATCTATAGATCCTTTACAGGGCTGCGCAAAATAATTCGATTGTGGTAGGTAATTGCTAAAAGTGGATATGTAAATGTGTTCTATGTTTCCTAAACTGTTTATTTACATATCTTCTTTCACGTTAGTCATTGGGGAAATGTTACTACAGTGTTGGAAAGCGTTTCATGATCTATTCTTGACAGATCATTTTCCGATCTTCTTAATATTTGTAATGTTTTTTTGAAATCTCACTTTCATTTCCCCGTATGTCATTACAAACCACTCGAAGAGTTAGATGAAAGTGATTCCGTGTATGTTTTGTTGTGAAATGAGAGAGTGGCGCGCCGTCCATACCAATTAAAAGTAAAGTGTATACATGACATCGCTGAATGGGGTGAAAAAAATGGCTTCGCTATTGTGCCGAGAGCTGTGTCCGGGATGGGTTATTTTCCTGACTTTTACTTTCTTCTATCTTTACAAGAAGAAGGTATTGGATTCCTGAAATAATTTGACTTCCGGTTTTCCGCGGATAGATACGTTTCAGAGGGTCCTGAACACGATTGGACTGTTTTTGGAAAAAGTGTGTGTCTGCGAGTCTGAGACAGTCTGTTTGTATGTAACAAAAGTGAGTCCCTGATATAAATGGCTGCTGATTCGTTTTGGGTGTCCATCGCCTTACAGGTGGCGCTGCTATACTACTTTTTTCATGATTTTCACGATAGCTCTCTCTCAAGAACGAATGTACAGAATTTTCTAAAACTTCAGATTCCGTTAGACTTTAGTTGTTGTTGATTAGGTTTTGGTGTCAATTTCCCAACAGATGGCGTTGCTAGGCTGCAATTTTCAGTATTGACACGATTATAGCGATATCTCAAGAACGAATGCATGGAATTTGATAATACTTTAGATTCAGTTAGACCTTGACATAAATGTATGAGATAGAAAAAAGATTTCGGGTTGGAACATTCGGCTAGTTCATTTATTCTATATGGATTAACCCTTTCAGGGGCAAAGCACTTCCATTGCTAAAATGTTGAAGTGAATGATTGACACCGGAATTTACGAACAGATTTTTTTGGAAATAATAAAAAGCTATTTTCATATACATAATAAACGGAAATTTTTATGGTAAAATTCTGGTGTCACTGTGTCATTTGGGAATTAAAATTAAGAAGTTTCATAAACGTACCACCGCCCCTGAAAGGGTTAAGGGGGAGATCCCGTGGAACAGCATGAAAATGACAGTTATTAAACCAATACGAAAGCTTCTGTCGTTTAAAAAGTAACGAATGGAATACAACAATTTTTCCTATATACATTCACACATTCTTATAGGGTTGAAAAAAAAACCCCACTCAAATATACATATTTATCAGTATTAATTCATTAACGACAAAAATGGCTTTTTAAAAAATATGAATAGGCCCATTTTGAGCGCAAGATTTTAAAACTCCCACTCTACATATTTAAAATTTCCTTGTTCTATTTTACATTGAACCTTAAATTTAAAAGTATATTCACATTTTTTATAAAGATATTCACTCAATTTACTAAAAAGTTTAGATTTAATTTTTCAACAAACAATTTTCTGTGTCAAGCATGTAAAAGTATACATGGAAATTAGTAAAATACAAAATTTTTAGGTTTTATGATAATTAGTTTTTAAATAGGAAAAATACAATGCCAAAAATACAGTTTTGTGAAAAAGGACTTCAAAGGTAACTTGACTTCAAAGGGAAATGTCTTTTTGCAAGATTTTTTTAGCGATAACTTCTGTTCTAATTGAAATTTTTGTAAAGTTCTTTTTGCAGTGGATTTGTAACATTTCGAGGTATCCCTGCTAATTTTTTTGAAAAATCGATTTTTTTTTTTAAATTTTCTACGTAATTTCCCCCCTTAAGTCTCATAAAAAGTAATGTTTACCGCTGTTAGCCAGAATTAATTTTAAATGGAGAGCAATATATTTAAAATGGATTATTAATTTTAAAAAATGTTGATTATTACACTGAATTCAACTTAAGATGGAATTTTGTATTTGTTTTTTCACTGACTTCCTCATAGGCTATAGATGTATACGTGTTATGACAATGCACTATTTTAATATTTTTAGAACATAATTATAAATTCATTCATTTAATTTTAAGGCATTTTCTTGTTAGCCCGGGGCGTGGAGGATAATTTTTTAGGATTACGTTACATTTTTGTATGCAAGTTACATTAACAATGGAGCCAAACCACGCTCTCTCCATGAGGCCAACTGTCAGCGAAACTGCAACAATTTTAAACACAAAAAAGTAAAAGATAAAAAATAAATAGTGTAATATATGTATTTTTAAAAACGCGCTTTTATCCATTAACAGTTTCATATGTTAACAGCATATGTATCCTATGTAACAGTTCCGTATATTAATTATATTACGATTATACGTTGGAAAAACAATTTAGAATTTCTGAATTTTCTGAGTCTTCTTTCTTGTGTCTTATAAAAGAAACCGAAGTTGAGTAGTTCGTGCTTCCATCAAACCGACGAATTTTCCTTAAAGGGGACTCACGTCACTGTAACGAGAATTTTTATGGAAAACACATGAATGGCAGTCATGAAATGGGGGCGTTTAATGTTTAAGATAAATGCTTCATAAAAGAAAAAAAGATTTTTTTTTCTTTTACTTTTACAGTTGTGTTTCGATCCTGGTTTCTTACACAATAATTGTTTGTCTTCAACAAGTAGTAATACTATCACGAAACAGTTTAATCTCCTGTATATTTTTATTATTCCTTGTTTAGATCGAATGGCAACAATTCTTTGAGAACACCTCCTCTCGATCAGAGACAAATCTGTATGAAAGGCGGAGTTTCCACCTCCATGTGCGATATTGCTATGCGTGTCTCATAACCGTATAGAAGCTATCAACTGAATGAGATGGAAAAAATTTCATGGCTGTTGGATGGGTCTGTATTGACCTGATATTTTTGCTCGAACTTCCTGGGTTACAGAACATAGGTAAAAACCTTTAGATATTGTACATTTAATATACGTATATTTTTTTTAGATTGTCTAAACTCATAACACCCATCTGCAGTTTTATATAAAAAAATTTTTTAATTTATTAAAGGCGATACTTTCGTATGAACCGCATGTCAAGCGTTCATAGCCGAAGAAATCGCCCAAGATTTCGCTACTTACAGCAGTTTTATTCAATTCCTACTATTAGTTCACACTCTCCCTCTCTATATTTATATATCTTGTTCAAATTTTCAATCGTTCATAAAATACTTTTTTATTCATCCACTCCAGTTCAAATTCATTTTTAGGGTTTCGTTCATCTCACGAAACCCTATTACCCCCGCTCCGTTGTCTGTCCGTCACAGAGTCATTCTCAAAAAGTATGTAACTTACAGAGTTGAAACTTAGTGTATAAATCTGAATAGCAGCTGTAAAGAGCTCAAAATATTAAAATTTGAAAAATTCGTATTATTTTAATAAATAGAGATAAAAAACTAACAGCCTTTTCCTATTAAATTGAGACATTTTTCGTTATAGCAGATGCCAAAGATTTAAAATCCACAATGAAAATTTTTCTACAATAATTAATTTTCTATCAGACGATTTTCCGGTGAAAAATGAAAATGAAATAAAAAGTTTCACCCGCATTGAAAAAAAAGATAAATATGAAATAAAATTGATTGACGTCATAGTCGTAATAAAACGGAAAATGTCTAAGATTTCTCAATAATACAAGGAGTATGAGTATGTGTAAATGGACAAAGCAGATTAATATCACGTCATTAGAGAATTAAAAAGAAAATCTGACGTCATATAGGAAGTTTAACTAATTTTTCAAATGTTTGAGAATAATACAAAGCGAGTATCAATATAAATAATAGAAAATAGTAAATATATGAGTTTGAGAAACCTATTGAATCGTGATAAAAATCCGATTAGGGAAATATTCGCCTATTTTAACAGTTTAAAGGTGTACAATTTGTTTAATTTTGAAATTATTTTTTTAAATATTGCATTTAGTCCGTATGACGGATATTATTATGACAGAATATAATAGCGGGCTTGGACCGCTATCCGGCTGGTTTAGATATTCGAAAAAAAGGAAAAAATAGACCGGTAAATTTTTACTTTATAAAAAACATGACTTTTTTTTTGTTGTTGTTGCTAAATGAAATTTGTTTGAATTTATTAAAGAAAGGATAAAGTGTTTTGAAAGGAATATTAAACGAAACCCTTTGAGCGATCTTCGATCACACCCACTTGTTTTAAACTTGAAATGGATGACACTGGGTGTTAATACAGTTTTTTCAAATATTAATTAATTAATTCAATTTAATTAAAGGTAATTTTAGTTTTATAGGGGAGAAAAAAAAATTCTTTTATATAAGATATTTAGCAGGATATAAATTTAGGAATAAATACTGTCAGTGGCGAAGCGTGTAGATCGCTGGAAAAAAAAATTATTTTTGACCTAAGTAGGAATTGACTTAATTTTTTTTATTTATATTACTTGTTTTTAACGCTTTCCAACAAAGATTAAACCGTTTGCACATAAAACAATATAAATAATATTTATTTATAGCATTTGTTTCCGTCTAATAGTCCATAACGAAATGAAAACCTCACCAATCAATAAATAATAGAATATAATGTAAAACACAAATTTAACAGACGTGAATTAAATGACATCTTAAAACACTCACGTTATCAGAATGAAAAAGGCTGCTGTGCATAGCAAAACCTCTGGCGATTTCTTCGGCTATGAACTCCTGGCATGCGGCTGATAGGGGAGTATCGATTTTAATAAATTTTAAATCTTTATGTGAATATATTATTGATATATTTCAAATAAAATGCTTTTAAATGTTATTTGTGGACAATAAAAAATACATTAAATATAAAAAAATCTATTTGCTTTTTCTATTAAAAAATTCTTCTATATTCTGTATCCCGGAAATTCCAGGTTGGCTCCCCTAGTTTTTATGCAATGCCATTCTATTTCTACATTTTCTTATTCTATACATTAAAGCAAAAAAGGAGCAGTTACAGATTGTATACATATTGATATATTTCAAATAAAATGAAATTTATGAAATTCCTCGTTGGCTTCCCTAGTTTTTATGCAATGCCATTCTATTTCTACATTTTCTTATTCTATACATTAATAAATCCAACTAGCTGGCTTCGCCCGCATTTACATCGGGGCCTCGAATCTTGTAAAACTTCGAACCGTATAAAAGCTCGAATATGATAAACATCGAACCGAACGAACCTCCGGCTCAGGTCCCCGCTGCCTTCGGCACCGTATATCGGGCGTCACCGGAAAATCTTCATATCCAATATTTTAAAGAATGATTTGAGTGAATTGTATAAATCATCCTTCTATAAATACCGATTTAGTTCATTCATTTAAATAGAAGAAATCGTTATAAAATTTATTTAATGATTGCAGGAATCTTCTAACATATTTTCAAAAATCCAGGAAAAAAATCTTTGGAAGGGGAAATTTTCATTAAGGGTTCATCATTCCTCCATGACGTCGCACACACTTCAAGGGGAGGTGGGGGATAAACAAAGTGTGACAGGGTAAGAGGTGGGTTAAAACATTGTGAGGTCACATCTAAAATATGGAAACATAGTACAAGCCAAGTACATTTAATAAAGTCCATAAAAAATTTATGTATTTTTATTCAGTTTACTAGTAAATATGTTTTTACTTTTTATAATAGCTTACTATATAATATAATATATACTAGCTTTTATATAGAAAAATAACGCAAGATCTTTACGATTTTTTAGTTTTTATCAGTAGGTCATAAAACGTATATAAAGTTTTTTGAATAATATCAGTTCCAAATTAATAATTGCAAAAGATGTGACGTCACAATAAGGGGGAAGTATCCATTGAGTGTGACAACCTGTGACATAGCAGGCGGGGGGTAAAAAACACACAATTAATGGATGACATTTAATTCATAATGGTTTTTAAATAATAGAGAAATGTAAAAAGATGATTTCTCCATGTACGACATTTTTCAGACATACTATTTTCCTAAATTTTACGTGTTTTAACTTTTGAAATATTTGTTCAAAAAGTAATTCTTAAAATTTAAGGAAAATGCTTTTTGAAAATCTAATATTCAACGGCATAGGATAACATTTTCGTATACAATTGAGAGAACAATATTGTAGTTAAGGTTCAGCTGCAAAATGAAAAAGAAATTCTACAATTCCCAATAGGATACTCAAATAATTAATATTACAAATGTAATATTACGGATGCATAACATTTTAAATTATTCAACATAAAAAGAAAGCATTACATTATTTTCAACTGCATTAGTTGGATGTCATTTTTCTTTCTTTTGGCTTGCAATTGAAATTGCAAATCTAAATTTCATTTTTGATTTATTTTCTTATTAAAATAATGTATTCAAAAAAAGAGTTAATACATTGTAATTTTTTTTTCTTCGTTTTCGGTTTTGTATTTCATTTATTGCCTAATTTATTTTTATTATATTCTCTGACTTTATTTATATTAAAATTCAATGAATTGAAATAACTTTTTTTATTATTTTCAAAAAAAAAAAAAAAAAAAAAACGTAATTTATGCTTAAAATGCAAAAATGCTATTTATATTAATCGAAAAAAATCGCACACCTGAAATTCAATTTTCCGTAATAATATTTGTATTAAGGGGTTTATAGGTCAGCATAGAAAAAAAAGGGTTTTGTGCCATTTGTAATAATTCATAAAATAGTTGATAAGATTTTAGCGTAAGAGGTTAACGGCACAAGTTCATTATATTGAATTGTTTTGTTCAGATATTTAGTTCAAATAGTTAATTGTATTCTTTATATGTATGTTTTTTTCTTATATATTTTATACTTTTATAGCTGAAATGTTACATTTTACTTCTATTTTAGATTTCTTAAAAATAGTTAAAAATGCGAAAAGTGTTCATTTTGAACCTGAAAAGTTTTAAATGCATATAACGTTTACCTTTTAAATTAAATATATATAATAATCAAACATATATAGATCAATATGTTTCAAAACGATATAAATTGTAATGCATGATTTTTTTAAAAACAGAAATAGATTTCTAGAAGCTTCGATTGCGTGACTCGAAAATGGCAGCTGATTCCACCAAGTGAGTCTTTTGAGTTATGCTTAAAAATCTAACTTCATTGCAGCGATTAAAAAACGAATTTTAACTTAAGAGTTAAACAAGTTCTTTCCGCTTCATTTATGTCATTCGAAGTTATATACAAAACTTTTTTTTTACATTCTGTAGGATATACAGAGTGTCCCCCAAAAATGAAACGCGCTTTAATTTTTACTTACCCATCATACGTCGTATAAGGTAAATCTTTAATCGTTTTGAAAATCGAAAAAAAAAATTGTGACGGATTGACACTGGAGATTCCGAAAAACATATTTTTAGAAGAAAAAAATTTTGTCTGTCTGTGTGTCTGTAAATGCTCTATCTCCCTAACAAATGGAGATAGAGACTTGAAATGGGGTGTGTACTTAGTATGTCATCATGGGAAGAAGCCTATTGAATTTCAGTCACCTCGAGGATCCGGAACTCTCGAAAGAGTCGTTCTGATAAAAGGTATATAAACATTTTCGAAATGGTTTATTTTAAGGAGAGAATATAAAAGACAATTAAAAAAAACACATAAATTTTGCATAAAGCATGAAGTCGATCGGATCATGAGTGGCCGAGATAGTTGTAATCCTTTTTTCCACACGCTTCGATTTTTCCTGACTCTGTATTTCATTCCAATTTCAATTCAAAGATCTATTTTAATTGGAAATGAGACGCTTCATCCGACGCAGTAAACCGTTAGTTAATAGGATTGATTATCATCCATTTTGGAGTGATAGAGCATTTAAAGTTTAGGACGTCATCAAGCCACGATTTTATTCGAATTGCCATGCATTATATAGATAGTTTACACATGTTTTATTTTCCTATTTTATATTATGCATATCCATGATGGGTCAGTATTGCGGTGGCCCCCAACGACTCGTTTTTACTTGCTGGAGAGGGAATGTAATTTGCAAAAGTTTTCGAAATAATGATGTTGATAAAATAATCTTGTCATTCCTTTTCGAAAAGTGACACGTTTTTAAACTTTTATAGGGTCCCTGGATCTTAGTTGTATTTAGAAAATTTTCTCACAAATACAATAGCAAAAATTCCATTCTTGGATGACCAAAATTTTTTAGTCGTGATACTTTAAATGTTATCAAATTTCGAAGCTTTCTGGCACTAAAAAGGGACAAACGATATTTTAGTACTGGAATGCGTAAATTGAAATATACAAAAGCCATTTTTTTAAACATTGTTTAAAAAAAATAAATAAAATAAACCCCAAATGAATTTCTGTTATTGGCATTATCATTGCATTCGCCTGGAAGATATTTAAAATCATTAAATTAGACTGCGTGTGGTATTATACGCTACAGACCCCAAGAAAAGAAAAAAAAATATGTCGATTTTTTTTTTTTTTTTTCAATTCCAGTTGTGAATTTGAATGAATTTCCATCATTGGCAAATTCTGTCATTGCGATGGAATGGCAGATATTAAAAACCGATAAAATGAACTGGATTTTGTCATATATATTCTACAGAGTCTAAATAACTATCTTGTGTATATTTCAGCTTGCATCCTGTCGGAGAGGCACGTGGTCGAAACCAATAAAATAAATCGGGCCCAAGCAGACCCTCAAATCCCCCCCCCTCCCCTTCCGTGCCTATATTGAGCTGGTATTTTATGTTTGTAAAAATGATCGTGAAGTTGTCTATTTGTTTAGCGAAATCTTTTGAAATTGAATTTGGTTTAATAAACTAGAGATATATGTGTTATTAATCTACATTTTTTTTTTCTTTGTAGAGCTTTAAAATTCTGATTTTATTTTATAATATTTTTCTTTCACTCGAAACTACGTTGAAATGAACGGAGAATCATCATCTTACTGAATCATCACTTGAATGTAATTGTCTAAGTCAATTTTTTGAATGACTGTTTATGTACGTAACTGTATAAGGGGTCATTAATAGCGTTGTCATTTTCTATTCCAAGCATTTCTAATATTGTCTGAAAATATAATCTGTACATATTAAGTGTGCTTTTTGGTTCATTTTAATTGTCGGCTAACGCTGCTTCAGAAATATCGGTATGTTTGATAGAAATTCAGTCAGGCCTGGACGAGTAATTATTATTTTTTTTTTTTGTACGAGCCGGGCCGAGAGTGTGGCTAGTATCCCGGGCCGGGCCTGAAAATGTTGGCCCGTGCAGACCCGTCATTTCTTTACCTTTGGCAGAAGCTGGACTTCTTTCATCTTCATATTCTTTGTTTTAGAGGCAAACTTTTATTCCCTTTGTATTTGGAACACAGATTTTGAAAATATCATTCTTGTGATAAAAAATACTCTTTAAAAAGAGCCTATATCTTTTAAAAATTAGTAACATTTTAAAAATAAATATTTTTTTAATCCCGAAGATAATCTAATATTTATTTTTTCACGTATTTCATAAGAGAGAGAGAGAGAGAGAGAAAGGATTAAAAAATCACATTTCGAGAAAAAGAGGTAAAGGAGATTTATCTTTTTTTTTTTTTTTTTTTGTCCCGAACTTTTTTTAAAATATCCGAAACTCTATTTATTAAAAGTAATTCGAATCTGTACTTCATTTACTTAAGTAAGAGAAAATGTAATTTGACAGACACTCAATAAATTGCTTTTTTATTTATTTTATGTTTCAATCCTTTAAAAATATTGAATACTTTTACTTTTTTAAACGTTTATATTTTCTTTTATAGTTTTATATGTAAAAACTTTTATTGAAAACTTAGATTCCGTTCAAATGAAATCAAATGAATCTTTTTAAAAAGTTTGTATTTTGCATCCATCTATAAACATATTAAAGTTCAATCTGTAGTACAAATGTTTGCAGCTTGTGAAACTTAAACATGGAAAATGTCTAAGATTTATTTCGATTTCATTTGACCGGAATCTAAGTTTTTAGGGGAGTTTAAATATCCTATTGCTTGAATTTTATTTTTATTTTTTAAACTTCAGTTGTTTTCATTTTACTGACTATCAAAATTTGAACATCCAATGTGAAACCAGCTACATGAAATATCTTAATATCTGCTTCTTCTCGGGCCTAAACAATGTGGGATATATATATATATATATATATATATATATATATATATATATATATATATTAATTTTATTCATAATTTCACAGTTTTTGTTGGTTGTTATAACGTTTATTTAATGGTTATATATATATGTATATATAATTTGTTAGGCAAATTATGTTTTTGTTTAATTTTTTTATAACTAGAAACTTTTATTGAATAATTTTATTTTATATATTTCATATTTATATTTGTTTTATTAATATCATATACTTTAAAAAAAAAAAAAAAAAAAAAAAAAAAAAAAAAAAAAGAATAATTTACAGGATATAGTTCATATATAGTATATATAATAGTTGCATACTATATAGAGTTGAAGGATGTTCATAACATCTACTCACCCATTCACCCCGACAACGGATAGATCCGGCATGCTTCATGTCGGTGGTCAACACTTCCTCCAGCGGCTCCCAACACAAACACCCCAAAAAAACACAAAATTCAAAGCACACACTTCACACACACCGTGTTGCTCCTTTACCCGACTGATCGACAAAAAGCTTCCCGCCTCGCCGAGCCACCCCTTTATAGAGACACACTTTTCTTCCCTCCGTATTTGGGACACACTCTCTCCTACCAAGGTTAGTCAACGAGAACGGGCCGCGGGGCACTCACTGCCATCAAGAGCGGATCCTGGAAATTAAAAATAGAGTCTAAAGAAAGTGCTTCTTCATTTTTATTTTTTAATGCCAATTAATAATTGAGTGAAACCGACACACATTGATATTGTTGTCGTAATAGAAAGCCCCGATCATGGAACTGATATAGTAGTCATAAACAAGAACGAAACTAGTCGTTGGGGGCCACCGTCATACTTACCCAATCATGGATAGGCATCATGTAAAATATTAAAATTAAAACATGCGTAAACTAATTATAAAATGCATTGCAATTCGAATAAAATCGTGGTTTGATGACATCCTAAACTTTAAAGGCTCTATGACTGAATGGCGTAAGAGAAACATCCTTATCACTCCAAAAATGATAATCCTATTCACTAACGGTTTATTGCGTCGGATGAAGCGCCTCATGTCCAATTAAAATAGATCTTTGAATTGAAATTGGAATGAAATACAGGGTCACGAAAAATCGAAGCGTGTGGAAAATAGGATGACCCATATCTTTGCCACTCATGATCCGATCGACTTCATGCTTTATGCAAAAAGTATGTTTTTTAATTTTCTTTTATAGTCACTCCTTAAAATAAAACATTTCGAAAATTTTTATGTACCTTTCATCAGAACGAATAGTTCGAGAGTCCGAATAAAAGAGTTCCGGATCCTCGAGGTTGCTGAAATGCAATAAGCCTCTTCCCATGATTACATACTAAGTACATACCCAATTTCAAGTCTGTATCTCCATTTTTTCGGGAGATAGAGCGTTTACAGACACACGGCAATTTTTTTTTTCTAAAAATATGTTTTTAGGAATCTCTAAATTTTTTTTTTCGATTTTTAGAACAATTACAAGACTTACCCTATATTACGTATGATGGGTAAGTAAAATCATGCGTCAAGCATAGATTATAAAATACTTTCCAACACATGTTCACATAAGGTGAAAGAGTAAACCATTTTGACAAAAAACACACAACCTTTGAAAACACAATTGGATGTTCGGATATCGGAAAAAATAGCCTCATTCTTTTGTGCACTCCTGTAAGGATCTATAGATTTGTATAGAGACTGCCATAGTATACAAAATTTTAATTCAGCTAGGAAACGCGTCACACAGTTAAATGTTCCTCTTAAGCGGAAATGGACTGAAGCTATTTTGTTACAGACCTTGTATAGTATCTTTCTATAGAATTTATAAGCACCCACTAAAATGAATAAATTTAAAGACATGTACCGTAATTGAAAACGCACTTCCAGCCATTATTTAGGCACAGTACCGTAACCGATTTTTTTTTGTTTTGTGTGTCTTCTGGTAATTCGAGTACATGGAGTACACGCGACTCTAAGGTAAGTTAGAGTACGGACAGACAGACAAACCGAATTTATAAGCACTTTACAGCCAAGTAAATGAGCTTTAAATGACCGTTAGCCTATTGTAGTGTAACCTCAGTGATATAATAGATCCATTTCAATAGGTTTAAAATAGTATAATAACATAATTAAAATAATCTGCGAATGATTTTTCCGCATAGATCGTCCTGTAACGGAATTCTTTTCGGTGTCCCTGTCAATGAACTATAAATGTGACACACTTTATTTTCAATACCGAACCTGCCATACTAAACCTCAATAACCTATTTCAATTTCGTGGTCATTCGAGTACATTTTCAGTACGTGGTCATTCGAGTACATGCGGCTCTAACGTAAGTTAAAGTATACGAACAGACAGACAAACCGAGTTCCTAAGCACTTTACAACCCTATTACAGGATATCCCTATCCTATAAGAGGGACGAAATCTTCTGTTCAGCTCTGTATGCGATCTACAGAATGGACACGCAGTGCGTCATAAACTCGAAATCGAAATTCCGATCCGTTTAAAAATAGAGACCACAGAGGAAAACGCAAGGATCGATCTTGATCAATCTCTTAACGGAATTATGAAAAGATATTTTACAGGATAAGGGCAGCAGTGACTGGTAACGAATTTTTACTGAGTTAGGTGGGGGTTTTAGGTAGATTTCGTAACACCTATTGCATTCTCCCCTAAGTTGAAATTTCTGGAAACATTTTTGTAGATCTACGCCGATCCTGACTCCCAGAACACAAAGCCACTTCAAAATTTTATCTATTTACAATGCCACTTTTTTATGGACACCATAACTCCAATAATTCTGCACACATCGCTTCCAAACGGATACCTAAAATCAAGGGGCAGAAAATCTCGGTCCAGTTCGTGAATGGGAAAACTCGAACCATGGGGAAGGGGCGGGGGCGGTGGTTGTGAAAACGGAAAAAAACCCATAACGTCTTAATTAGGATACGTATCGAATCCGTTTAAAGTTATTATGACTTCTAGGATAAGGGCCGAAAATTTAGGTAGGACAGATTTTTGATATCATTAAAAATGGCCCCAAGGAGGGAAAAGAGGGGGATTTTAGAAGAGAAAAAATTTATAACTTCGTCCATTCACAAGATATCCAATCCACTTAAATTTATTATAAATCCTCTTATAATATTATCTAAAACTTTTATATTGACAAGTTTTTTATAGGACCAACCCTTATAGCAAAAAAAAAAAAAAAAAAAAAAAAAAAAAAAAAAAATCCCTGCCGGCTCCGCCTGCAAACAAGTTAGATTTCGAAGTGGGCGGTCCCAACTGTGGCATCGTGGCAAAAAGGTCATTTCTTCCGCCATTCCCAACAAACAGGCGCCCCACGGTCTGCGTCTTCGAAATGTACCTGTGCCTGCAGGCCGAGCCGTCAAGGATTTTTTCTTTTTGCTTATTTAGCTATCTCATTCTATGCTAGGAACAAATTAAATATCCTTTTAGTGTTTCATAGTCCGTACCTAATGCATGATTTTTCGTTCTTGTTAAAATATCTCCTCAGAAAATGAATATTTTTTCAGCAAATTCTTCTCAAGGTTTTTCTTAGTTCTAAAACCAGTGGAGCCGTGCGAGGATTTCTCATCTAACCTTTTTTAGATGCAGGTTTGAACTTCTAAAGGAAAGTTTTGGATAAAAATAACAGGAGTGGTTTCAACAAAGTGATTGCAGTCACATCGGATCCAAGATAGCAAAAGGCACGCGTGAGGGAAAAAAATTAACAATCGTATTTTAACTTCATGAGAGGAGGGCGTTACCGCTTCCGGAAAAACGTAGGATAAAGAAAAATAAATTGAATACACATAAAATACAATTTAATCTATTATAAGAAAGGAATAGAGTTGAGGTGTTCCATGTATGTAGTTTGTGATTATATAAATAATCGAAAACAAATTAAATCGACTCATACTTCATAAAAAGCAATGATTTTAAAATAGTTGCGTTGAATGGTGAGAAATTTCGTCGTAAAAATTAAGAAAAGTCCTTCCGGCCTGTACCGGGAGGAAAAAGTAGCTTCCCTATTCCGTAGAATTTCAAACAGCTATAGCTCAGCCGTTTTTTAAGATAAAGCCAAAACAAATAGGCTCCGGAATCCTTGTATCATAATCTAAAAGTTAACGGAATAAACGTTTTTAATTTATTATTTTATTACACATTTTTGAATCTTTAAAAAATTTAAATTTTTTAACTGCCACCATTTTGAAACAAGATGGCGCATGATGCTGGCCAACGAACACGGTCGAGACTTAGGTATGTTCTGCACACAGGATCAGTCACATTCGTATCGGTTCATAAATACGAGAGTTATAGCATAACAAAAATCAGGTTGTTTCAAAATGTCAGCCTCCCTAAAATTTCAAACTGCCCTATATCAGCCATTTTTTAAGATAAAACCAAAAGAAAAATCCTTGTATCACAATCTAATACTTAACGGAAATATTTTTTTTCAATTTATAATTTTTTTGTTCATCTCTTTGAATTTTTAAACATTTTAAACAGGTTACCAATTTGAAACAAGATGGGGTCGAGACTTTGGTATGTCTTATACACGTACTCAGTTACATCTAAATCCGTTCATAAATAAGAGAGTTACAGCATGACAAATGTCATATATATATATATATATATATATATATATATATATAAACTTAATGTAAAATTTAACCATTGAAACATAAGAAACTGACCCTATACAATGAAATCACAATACCAAATAGCAGTGTCAAATTACAAATTAAAATATGTAGTCCTAATAAATGAAATATTATTAATTCAAATGAAAAAAAAAAAAAAGTATAAACACAAATGAAAGCTTATAATGTAATTAACTTTTTCTAGGGCAGGGAAACTACATTTATAAGCAAAGAACGATTGTTTTCTGTATAGGACACCAGCTTAATGCCAAAAATCATGTCCTATCGCTGTCCGAACAATCGTTGAAACAAGATTGAAAAACAAGAAATCCTTTTAAAATGGAATATCATAAATCATACAAACAATTCGAATATATAGATATAGATAGATAAATCAACATTTGAACGGATGGTGTTTTAGGGGTCTGGGGGTCATGATCAGTGAAAATAGACCAAACAACATTTTTTGGAATTGCTTTCCTCCGAACGGCAGTAGTAGGATAGTGGGGCTTCAACGACCACAGGCGCAGCCGCAGCTGGTGCAGCTGCACATCTGATGTGCAGATCTCCTATCTCACAGAAACTTTCTAATTATCAAACTCTCTTTATCTCACCAGTCTTTCGATCTCATTTTTTTGATTCATTTGATATTTTATTAACAAACGATTAAACTGTATATCTATGTTTGCGTATATGTATGTGTGTGTCTGTCTGTATATGTATATATATATATATATATATATATATATGTGTGTGTGTGTGTGTGTGTGTGTGTGTGTGTGTGTATGTATGAGTGTGTTTATATGTGTATGTATTTGTATGTGTATTTATATCTATATATTTATATGTTAGTGTACATGATTACGTATATATATAGGTAATACACTTATAAGTTTTACAAATTTAATCAGTTTTAAAAAATAAAAATTAATATACATATACCATTAAAAAAGTTTTATAAAAATTTAAAATGTTTAAAAATTTTTGCAATAAAAAAGAAAAAAAAATTTGAAAAAATATTACTTAACAAAAAAAAAAAAAGGATTTATAAAAATTTAAAATGTTTAAAAAATTTTGCAAGTTAAAAAGAAAAAAAGTTTTTTAAAAAATATTACTTAACAAAAAAAAAGTTTTACAATATTTAAAAAACGTTTTACAATAACTTAAAAAAAATTTACATATTATTGAAAAGAGTTAATCCAAGTTAAAATTATTTATATGTTACCAAAATCATTTACAAATTTATAAAAATTTTATAAATCTTTCAAAAATATTTTACAAATTTATTACTTTAATATATTTTTCTATGGTTTTTGAGTATGATAAACCTCATAGGTTGCTTTTATGCATGGTAAAAAAGTTTTTAATCATGATAAACCGTTTTTGAGCACTGTAAACCTTATAAGACAGGATATGTGTGCGTGCGCGCGCATATAATTAACGTTTTGCTAGAAAGGTATGTGTATAAATTTAAATAAGTACACGTATTTAAAATAAACATTTTTTTATTAAAACAAAATAATTTACAGAAAAGGGTTATATACAAAAAGATATTTACAAATCAGCATTTTTCTTCTTGATTACAAGCTTGGTTAATTTCATAGTGTCCATACGCTAAGCTAGATATTCCATTTTCTAAAATGTATCTCTTGTCATCAAAAGGACTTAGACTAATTTTATTTTGGGTTAATGTATATAAATTATGAGAATCCTGAGCTATCCTTATCTGTTTCTCCATGCTTGTTTTTTGCTGCTGGAGGCACTCCAAGTAGTCTTCATGCTTTATTTTCTGTCGAACAATCTGCGTAGACACGCCTTTTGCGCGCTTTTTCTCGTCTTTAAAGGATTTCAGTGAGTACATTTTTGATTTCAGTCCGACAAACTCAAAGGCTAATTCACCATTAAGTTCATCCTTGAACTTGCCGAGAACTTTCTTATTATCCTCAGAGTATAAATCATGTGATTTCGGGTACTCAGAGAAGTCAAACACATTACGGTATTGTTCCATATCCTTATAAATATTGTTTGTTTGAATATGATAAGTTAAGGAATCTGTATCAGTGAATAATAGGGTTGCCCGATCTTTATATGTTTTCTTTATGAAGTTATAATGAAAATCATACATAACTAATTTAGAGAGTTCTAAAATAGCGAACCCAACATAGATCGGCCGATTCATTAAAATACTAGTTTTCAGTCGTTCTACCGCGGTCAAGTCTTCATCAAAGGTTTTAAATGATTTAAAAATAGGTGAAGCTACTATTTTTTTTGCTCTTTTTTCACCATTACAAAGCACAATGTTTCTTCTTTTTCGAAGATTCTCCATTGTCTTCCCAAAAACAGAATTATTCAATAATTTTAAAAAGTCCTTTTCAAAAGAGGACTTAGCCTCTTTCCGTTTCTCAGTATTAAAATTAATATATTTCTGAAGCCAAGGTGTCTGTTTAAATTTTAAGGCTTTATGTACAGCTGTAATTTTTAAACCAAGTTCTAAATAAAATTTAAGATTACGATAATGAGTTATATAATTTCGTTTATTATTTAAATTAGGTATAAGTTTAGGGGTTCCCACGAATTTTCTATTGTTAAGTAAGTTTCTTGCATGAGAAGACAACATGGATTCTTCTACAGTGATCCTCTCGGGAGCAACAGGGTATTCATTGTGCAGAGGGTGTAAATGTTTTGGGTATTCCAAGTCTACCTCGAAAAGGTACCCAATTTCAGAGCTATCAGATAGAGATTGAACCCACTCTTCTGTGATATGACTTGTTTCACTCCATTCAAAACCGCCACAAGGTAAAAATTGACTCATAGCCCACCCATATAGATTGTTAGCATCCCAGTACATGATGTAGCTGGGTGCCTCATTTTTCCTATAATCGGGCGTATCGGGTATGTTTGCTCGAGCGTATCTTCGACTAATCATACTAATACCGCCTCGTATACCATTTTCAACCATAAGCAGCATATCTATATCACTAATTAATTCTAAAGATGTTTCAGACATCTTCAAGCAAGCTTGCCATGCGAGTGAAGGTGCAGTGAACAGGTGAGCAGGATCAATTTCTTAATACTGCTGACATAATTTCCTAAAGTTTTGAAATACGTCAGCAAGTAGTAGAACATCTGTCTTAACATAAAGATTATGGTAATCACCAAGAGTCTTGATGTCAAATGTTTCCCATACATTCTGGGCGTGTTGATACTCTTTTTCATCTATTGGGTTATTGGTTAAACTATTAAAAAATGCAGAAGGCGGGGGAAGCTGCTTCTCATTAAATTTATCGAAAGAAGTAAAATAATCATAGGGGTAAACCCCTTTACGTATGAGTAAAGATAAATTATTATTTTGCGGGAAATTTTCTTCAAGTATAGTGAATTGGTCAGGTTGAAGGTTTTTAACAAGTTTTTCCAATGACGTAGGCAAAAATTGAAAAGAATCGATAAAGATCATCTGAATAGAAGATGTAGGTTTTCTGATTTTAAAGGTGATATAGTTTTCCATAGAAGTAGCAATCACATCGATTTCATGATCTTTAAATTTTCCGAGCTTTGTCATAATATGATGACCATCATAGTTTTTCAAGTTATGGAATATAACAGGAATTGTTTTACACTGCTTATAGTTCAAGTTACATTCCACGTGTGCAGCTCCTCTGTACGCACCTGACAGGTGATCATGGTCACGTGTACGTTTCTCATCTAAAGTTTTCTTGCAAATATGACAAAACTCTGCTTCTCGAAATGCCTTTTCTTCCTTGGTAGAAAGCTTCATAGGTTTAATATTTAATAACTTTTGCCCAAGTAATTCTTTTTCTTCCATCATTCGGTTTAAAAAATGTTCAACACAGTTTCTACCACGATATACCTGTGCTTTCTTCACACATGTTCCATCGGGTCCGATAACCACATAAGCGTACCCACACGGTAAGTGGTAGGTTGTTTTCTCAGTATAGGATGCTTTAGAAGAGTGTGGTGCTGATGAAATAGGTACAAGTAGACTCTCAAAGTCTGCATAAATCGTATAAGAAACAGGATGTTGCAGATGAATGCCAGAAAATTTTAATACATTATCATTTTCATTAGGCATCTTTATAGCTTGCGCAACATGTCGAGAACAATATTCACTATGCTTATCCAATAGATCTTGTCTTGAAAATCGATGCAAACATCGATAACAATAATAGGTGGTGGCTTTATGATTAGTCAAGTCTCCTAAAAGTCTTGAAAAGCTTCTAATTAGACAATAGTGTTGTTTTTCACCATCACCAACCAATAACAAATTAATCACATCCTGATTCTGCTTTTCAGATATAAACAAAGGGCAAACTTCATCCTCTTCATATCCAAACACATTAATCCGTAAATTGTTGAGTTGTTCAATAATAGATATCTTCTGAAGGGGTACAGGGCATTCCACATTACCTAATTTAATATCTTGCTCATAGGGTCGATAATGACTGACTCGTTCGGGATGTTTTGTAAAATCTAAGTTTAGTTTAAAGGCCAAAAGGCACCAAACCAAACATTTATTGTCTTCATTTTTTATATTCAACACTGCTTTTTTATCATCCAGTTTTTTAGACAGAGGAATGTAGGAACTTGCAGCGAGGGGGTGGTATTTAGCAATCTTGAGTTCTAAATGATGAATTTTTCTAAGTTTCCATCCAGAGCCTCTTTGTACAAATTCTTCAAAGGATTTAATAATCTTCGAAAATCCTTCTTCAATATGTTGCGAGATAGTATCTTCGGTAAGTTCGATGAAACATGAGCATCGAAAATAAGATTCAATATCTTCTATCTCCTCATTATTACTCATACGTTCAAGTGTTATTTTTTCTACCATATACCATTTAATTGAACCTTTTTCACGAATTTCACTTATTAATCGTTCCTGTATTTCAGATTGCAAGTGAGTATGAAATACCTCTAAATCACTTTCCTCATGTTCATCTGGATACAACACGACTGTCTTAAATACATTAAGTGCATCAGAATGCTTTGTGTTTTTCGACTTTACATTAGATAACGTCATTTTTCGTTTTACACTCACAAGAGGTGCATGAGAGTGCTGAGTGCGTACATGTTGTCTCAGTTCAAATTTTCTTCCGAATACTTTATCACAATCATGACAAGGGAATGTTAAATTTTGATGCGACCTTAGATGATGATCTAAATTATCCTTTCGTGTGAAAACTTGATCACATACCCCACATTTTAATGCAGACTGTCCGTCAGTATTATGGGTTGTCAAGTGTCTTAACAAATCTGATTTCCTTCCAAAAGACTTTTTACAGCTGTCACAAGTATATAATTTCTCATCTAAATGAGTCTTCATATGTTGTTTCAAATTGAAAGACGTTGTTAACATTTTACTACAAGTGGAACATGAATAGGTCTTCTTCTCGGTATTTTTAGAGGTCACAGTCTTTAGAGAAAAATCTTCTTCAGCTAGTTGGTTAAAATCCGAAAAACTTTGAGATATACTATCCATTTCTGTAGAAACTTCAGGGAATCCATCATTCTGTAACGATCCGACACTATCATGTGTCTTTAAATGTCTCTGCAGACTTGATTTCCGCCCAAAAGACTTCTGACATTTTGCACAAGTATATAGTTTCTCATCAGAATGAGTTTGCATATGTTGACTCAAATTAAAAGGAGTTGAGAATGTCTTATTACAGGTAAGACAGGTAAAAATTTTCTTAACGGGTGCAGAATCTCCCAAAGCCATGGCTTCATCAATAGACATAATGACATCCATACTAGATTAGTAACAAAATACTTTAACTCTTTAAAAGCAAACAACAAACTTATCAAATTAAATTACTAATTTAGATAAATAGCGGAAATAATAACTTCGATAAAAAGGCGGAAGCAGTTAAAAACACATCTAATCGCTATCAGAACAAATCATGAAATGATGCAAATTGCAATTTCCGTTGCTATTTATACTTATCGTCTTAGCTACACATACAGGTAAAATTCCTAGAATTTAAAGTAATTTCTCAAAGTTGAAGTTGTAGTAGTAGTTTAAATGGTTGTTACTTAAAAAAACTCGGGAAATCAACAAACTCCTATATACATACATTTCAAGAAAGTTCTCAAGTTAAAGTGATGTTAGTTAAAATGAACGCTACTAAAACCTGAAGATTATTAAGAAATCTTATAATTTTATTAAAAAAGGCTTTACCAGAAATTAATAATACAGACTTTTACACATGATTTTATAAATTAATAGTTAAAAATGTTAGATTTCCTAAGAAATTCATTTTACTTTTCAATGAATTCTTAAAAATTTTATGCACAGAGGCATTATTATCTTAAATATTAATTAAATATTTTATTATACACCTCAAATTTAATCAAAACTCTTTAAAAATTTTATGCATGTCTGCAGGATTCATATGAAATTGTTAAATAATCTTACACTGCAAAATCATATGTATAATCAAAAGTTCATGTTAAACGCTAATGTTATTAAAATTATTCAATTAATATTTTATAATAAAAATCAAAAAACGTTTTAAAATCAATCTGTTATTCATAACATACTAAAAATATTATTTAAAATCTATACTTCGAGAAAGAATAAGACTAATAATCATATAGTAAATTAATTTTAATAGCATTTACATTTTAATACTTATAAAACAATCTGTTACAATATTAAATATTAATATAACATTAAATATATATTATAAATATATTTTTTTTTTATTTAAAAAATGTAAAATACATACTTCGATTCTAGAAATAATAAAATCAATCAACCATATGTATAATATATTTAATAAATTTACATGATTCTTTTAAAAATATATAATATTATTAAATCTCGAAGATTACCATACATGTATATATATATTACTTAGACGTAGCCCATTTTAAAATTAATCTATTTGTTATTTATAACACACTAATAATATACTTATTTTAAATCTATACTTTGAGAAAGAATAACATCTAACAACTATATATTTAATAACATTTACATATTACCACTTGTGAAACAATCTGTTATATTATAACATGAAAATTAAAAAACATATTCTTAATAATATTCTCATTAAAAATATCTAAAATCCATACTTGTATTCGAAAAATAACACCATCTATATGGTATTCATGTGAAATATATGTGAAATATATTGTATAAAACCAGTTATAAAAATTAAAATCCATACACGCATTGTGAAATATAATGCACATTTATTATTATTATTATTCTAAGAAATATGTTTATATTTCTTTATTTTAATAAACATTTCATAATAAAAGAATCTTACAGAAATTCCAAGAAATTCTATACTTATAACATTTAAAAATCGGTAATATCCATGTCTTAATACTATAATACACACAAACAATCCTTATCTGAAAGTATTTCCGGTATCAAAAAATAGAGCTAATTCATATTTTTATTATAACAAACATTACATAACAAAAATAATCCTACAGAAATTCCAAGAAATTCTATACTTATACATTCAAAAATCGACAATATTGACGTCTTAATACTAAAATACACATAAAACAATCCTAATCTAAGAGTATTTCCTGTATCAAAATCTAAAAATACCATATCAGCAAGACTCTGCTAACGATAAGGTACTCAATTTATAAATTTTAAATCTGAACTCATTCTCAGTCACTGATCACAGAGATGAAAATACTTATTTTAATATATTAATTACTTCCAAAACAGCTCATAGAGGGCGCTGCTGTCGAAAAAATTAATTCAAAACTTCTTTAAATCACTTTTACTAAAAAATTAAGTCAAAATACTAACTAAATGCTGATTTGTAAATATCTTTTTGTATATAACCCTTTTCTGTAAATTATTTTGTTTTGATAAAAAAATGTTTATTTTAAATACGTGTACTTATTTAAATTTATACACAAACCTTTCTAGCAAAACGTTAATTATATGCGCGCGCACGCACACATATCCTGTCTTATAAGGTTTACAGTGCTCAAAAACGGTTTATCATGATTAAAAACTTTTTTACCATGCATAAAAGCAACCTATGAGGTTTATCATACTCAAAAACCATAGAAAAATATATTAAAGTAATAAATTTGTAAAATATTTTTGAAAGATTTATAAAATTTTTATAAATTTGTAAATGATTTTGGTAACATATAAATAATTTTAACTTGGATTAACTCTTTTCAATAATATGTAAATTTTTTTTAAGTTATTGTAAAACGTTTTTTAAATATTGTAAAACTTTTTTTTTGTTAAGTAATATTTTTTTAAAAACTTTTTTTCTTTTTAACTTGCAAAATTTTTTAAACATTTTAAATTTTTATAAATCCTTTTTTTTTTTTTTGTTAAGTAATATTTTTTCAAATTTTTTTTTCTTTTTTATTGCAAAAATTTTTAAACATTTTAAATTTTTATAAAACTTTTTTAATGGTATATGTATATTAATTTTTATTTTTTAAAACTGATTAAATTTGTAAAACTTATAAGTGTATTACCTATATATATACGTAATCATGTACACTAACATATAAATATATAGATATAAATACACATACAAATACATACACATATAAACACACTCATACACACACACATACACACACACACACACACACATATATATATATATATATATAACGCAAACATAGATATACAGTTTAATCGTTTGTTAATAAAATATCAAATGAATCAAAAAAATGAGATCGAAAGACTGGTGAGATAAAGAGAGTTTGATAATTAGAAAGTTTCTGTGAAATAGGAGATCTGCACATCAGATGTGCAGCTGCACCAGCTGCGGCTGCGCCTGTGGTCGTTGAAGCCCCACTATCCTACTACTAACGGCTGCAATAGGTAATATTGAAATACTTTAATAATTTTAAGATTTTTAGATTACAAAAAATACTTTATAAAATATTTGTATTGAAAGTTTCCTAAAATAAAAGGAAAGTTGGTTTTGCTAGAACCAACATAAGGGTAGGCGATACAATCCTAAAATGGAAAGAGCGTGGGGAGGGTCCCCGGATATAGAAAGACACGCTCCGAAGGGGGTTCGGACCCGGCACACAGGAGGCCGATCTTTAACTCCGAACCTGTTTCGGGCCCGGTAGTCAAAGTGTTAAGATAAATTTTAAATACAGGACGTAAAAAGCAAAACAGAACTCGACATTAACTTTATGTCATTTGTAAAAAAAAAAAAAAAAATTCTTTTCAAAATCATTCGAGGAAAATAAAATTGAATGAATAAAATTTAAGGCAATGACCTTCTCCTGCTGGACGGTGCTTATGAAAGATTATGAAAGAAAATGCTTTTTTTCTCGTGTTACGGCCAATTAGCAGCCGAATCATCCGACACACTATTCTATTGTTCTCCGTGATCATAGAATGGATAGCGGAGTTATAAGAGAAGCGGCTGTATCGGTGTCCGCTAATAGCGTCGACAAGCGTCCTTGTTACACAGTTAGGGTCACAGCGAAATCGGATGATGCATTCTATTGAAAACGACGGAATCGACAGGATAAAATCATCGTGCTCTTTCTGTGCCGTGAATTACAGTTGGATCGTATCGTAGACATAAGCGTAGGGGATTCATTAAATGAGAATAGCCTATTTATTAACAAGAAACGAAAATCATGCGTCCAACATTAGATTATGTAACACTTTCCAACATTTCCAAAAATCTTTTCCGTTTAATAAGATGAAAGAAGATACCTCAGTAAACAATTGGAAAAAAAAAAAACGCATACCCTATTTTAAAACCCCATTTCAGGAACACTATTCGGAAAAATATCCGAATTCTTTTGTGCAGCCGTGAATACGATCTATATGTTTGTATATAGACTCCATAGTATGCTCCATTCTAGTTGAGTTAGAAAACGCGTAGCACAGTTTAAAATTCTCCAGCAGAAATGTCCGTCCATTAACGGAAATGGGTTTGAGATTTTTTGTGCTGCACTGTATGTCATCTATAGAATTTATGCATATCAAGTAATAGGCATAAAATGAGTTGAAGTGAAAATGAACTTCCAGCCATTATTGTTGCGAATCCTTTTGTGTGTCCCTGTCCATGAACGATGAATGCTATGCCCACAATAGTCTATCGTAAGCCTCTTTTAATGCACCTCAGTGATATATATCAATATGTTTGAAATAGTGTAACAACATAAAAATGAACCACAAATGATTTTCTCCCCGTAGATCGTCGTGTCCCTGTAAAAGAACTCTAACCGCTACACACTTCATTTCCAATACCGAACATACCCTAGTCAATCTCAATAACCTATTTCAATTGCATGACACTCCGAATATATGGAGCACGGACAGACAGACAGAACTCCTAAACACTTTTCATCTAATTTTCTTCTATCTTTACAAGAAGGAAGTCATGACAGATGGATACGTTTTAGAAGGTCTTGAACACGATTCAACTGTTTCTAGGAAATATCTGTCTGTCTGTCTGTATGGGACACAAATTTTGTGGCCGCTCTATCTCAAGAACGAATGCACGGATTTTCATCCAACTTCAGATTCAGTTAGACGTTGACATCAATAGAGGCTGATTACGTTTTGGTGTCAATCGCCCAACAGGTAGCGCTGGTAGGCTATATTTTCCACGATTGCCGCAATAGCTCTATCTCAAGAACTAATGTACGGAAATTTCAGTTAGACCTTGATATAAATTGTCGCTGATCCATTTTTAGATCACAGGCTATCAAAGCCTGAGAGCTAATTGCCCCACAGGCTCTGTATGTATGTATGTACGTATAACGCGATAACTCTTGATAGAAATATCCGTTTTGCTTTACATTTTGTATATAGGTTCATTCTGATAAGACTCTTCCCTGATTCGTTTTAGGCGTTCATTGGTAAAGTATAAAGGGAAGCTAATCCCCCCCCCCCCTTAATTTAGCTAAATGGGTTTTTCATGCAGAATGATCCGATTTGCTTCAAATTTGGTTTACAGGTTAATTTTGATAAGGCGCTTCCCTGATTTGTTTGAAGGCTCATTGGTTAAGTATAAAGCTCCACAACCAAGAAATCCATAAAGAAGCCTATATTGTTTCAAATAGTAATTACTTAATTGTTTTTATATTTAATGCGCAACATCGCAACGTGCTAACGGATGCGCGCGTTCCCTGAATAATAGGCCTACGCGATGCCGCAAAAATGGTAGCCGACGTAGGCGGGTTTTAGTCAGAGTTTGTACAATCCCTTGAATTTTAATACCAGTATATTTTAAAAGTATTTTCCTACATATTTAATTTCAGAAAAAGCAAAGAATACTTAAAAGAATGGTATATAAATCCAAAGGACCCTACAAACGCTGAAACAAATCCGCCAATTTTAAATATTCATATTTTTTTTTAATATCAATTATTAATTTATAATAATTTGTAATTTTATACGAGAGTGCAAATTGCACCAAAAAACTTGTCAAAAAGTGGGATTTTTCGTGGCAACAGAAAAAATAGTTCAAAGAGTTCATAAGCTAACTATAATTTAAGTTAACTTAAACTATAATGGAGAATAATTTTAAGAAACAAATAGCAGAAAAATAAATTCAATTAAGTTTACACATTAAATGTTTACAAAAAATGCGCATAGCTATATTCATTAAACAAATTTGCATTTTTTTTTTTCTCGTAGAAATAGGTAGTTATTCTCTTTTCTTTGAATTTTAACAGGTCGAAGGAAAAGCACGCTACATCTTGGGTTCATTCGCATTTCAGAAATCAATTTTTAAAAAATTAACAAATTGTCACATCGGAGTGCGTTTTGCAAAAATAGTCTCGATCTTCAAAGGGTTGAAATTTCTGAGGCAAAACACAGTTTAAAGAGAATTTGAATTATCTTTTGATCTGTTTGTCAAGGGCAAAAAAATCAACCAACACTTTGTGAAATCTTACGGTGAAAAACCGCGGTCTGATACGAAAATTGTTAATCCCTAATATTAAGCGCCGTAAACGTCTGTGTGTGTGTGTGTGTGTGTGTGTGTGTCTGTCTGTGCACTCCGCCTTTGTACCCGCAAAGGCTCCCGGAATAATCGACGCACCAACGGCGGACGCGTACCGAAAAATTCGCAAAGAAGGCGCGACGCTCAAGTTTCGATCGGGTCGGGCCTCCGACCCGGACCCGGGGCGTTATTAATGAGCGAAAGTGTTTTAATTACCGACCGAAACCGAAGTTGGAAGAGAAGTCAAAACAGCGAAAAGTTCGCCTTCCGTTTTGATAATCGCAGACATCCAAATCGTCGCTTTTTAACGCATCATCGAATAAAAAAAAATGTACCGGAGGTATCGATCCAAAAATCGGGGTACACACGCGGCCGATTTTTGTCGGTGCAAAACGTCAAATTTTTTGAAATTCGGACCGTAACTTTTCTTTATTTCGGCCAAAAACTGACCAGACATCCAACATCGACCCCAGACGTAAAAAGAGGTTGCCGTAAAGAATGCAGGTCGACAGATCCGAGATCGAATCGCCCCAGTCCTTTTTGAAACAAGTGGAAATAATGACTCTACATTCGCGAAAATTTGCTAACACGTGTATAAAAAAATCGCGAATTCAACAAAAAAAAATTCGTAAAAATCGACCAGTAATTTTTGAAGATATCAATTAAAACTCATTAATGACACGGCAAATGAATTTATTTCTATTCCGAAGAGACAGCTTTTTTTTATTTCAACATTCAACGGAGACAAATCGTCTGCGGATAAGTCATTTCTGAAAGAGATAAAATAGTCAACTGCGTTTTTTCAGAGGGGGGGGGGGCATTTCCGAATCTAAGGGGCGCATTAATTTCAAACTTTGACAGGGCGACTCAAAATGGATTCTGCTTTCAGAATATCTAAAAATTATTCTCATATCTTCATTAGGAGCCGATATATTATTTTATTGTATAATTAATCATCGTTATTTGTATAATTAAAGCAAAAGAAAGATTTCTATTACAGTGCCGGCTAGATATTACGATTTTAAGAAGTAGGCCGCGTCTAAAAACTGCCATAACGAGTATCTTAAGTTTTTGTTTTAGAGTGGAAACCAGATATTATGATAGGAAAAAGCGGGCTTCGCCCGTTATCGATTTTTTTTTTTTTTTTTTTTTTTTTTTTAGTTTTAAGTTTTTCTACAGCTCACTGTCTTTGAACTAGAACACAGGTAGTCTACATAAGTTGTTTGAGGAAAAGCAGTGTCATCGCCAAACCCCCCCCCCCCCCCCCGCTTTTTTCTTTTAACTGTGGTCCGTTTCTATAACTAAGAAACTGTGTTACGGATGTCCACCAAACTGATTCCAAACATCATAATTAAAGTAATAAGGACCCCCTATCCAGATATTATGATAGGGAAAAGCGGGCTTCGCCCGTTATCGATTTTTTTTTTTTTTTAAGTTTTAAGTTTTTCTACAGGTCCCTGTCTTTGAACTAGAACTCAGGTAGTCTAAATAAATTCGACTCGACATCGATACAGCTTACCGATTTTATTTCGTTTTTTCACCACTAGGGGGCGCTTTCCTATCTTCGGTTCTACGGGCATGAAAACGACGGGGTATGGCTCATTCGACTCGACATCGAAAGTCTTAACGATTTCAGTTATGATCATATAAACAGATTGCGCCACCTGGTGGCGGAAGGTGGAACTAACGTATACTGCAGCGCGTGCGCAGCACGACTGCTATACGGTGCCGCAGGCAGCGGGGACCCGAGCCGCAGGTTTTCGTTCAGTTAGAGGTTTATACTATTCCATGTGCAATTTAAGGGATTATCCGGTGCATGCGTAGCACGACCGTCATACGGTGCCGAAGGCAGCGGGGACCAGGGTCGGAACGACTGCTATACGGTGCCGCAGGCAGCGGGGACCCGAGCCGGAGGTTCGTTCAGTTAGAGGTTTATACTATTCTATGTGCAATTTAAGGGATTATCCGGTGCGTGCGCAGCACGACCGGTATACGGTCGGAGGTTCGTTCGGTTAGAGGTTTGTACAATTCAATGTGCTAATTAAGGGATTACCCGGTGCGTGCGTAGCACGACCGGTATACGGTGCCGAAGGCAGCGGGGACCCGGGTCGGCGGTTCGTCATGTTTGAGGTTTTACAAGATTCGAGATTTTCTACAATTCGAGGCACCGATGTAAATTAGGGGCCCGCTGGCGGGCGAAGCCAGTGACAGGTTTATACTATTCTATGTGCAATTTAAGGGATTATCCGGTGCGTGCGTAGCACGACCGGTATACGGTGCCGAAGGCAGCGGGGACCAGGGTCGGAACGACTGCTATACGGTGCCGCAGGCAGCGGGGTCCAGAGCCGGAGGTTCGTTCACTGACAGGTTTATAGTATTCTATGTGCAATTTAAGGGATTATCCGGTGCGTGCGTAGCACGACCGGTATACGGTGCCGAAGGCAGCGGGGACCAGGGTCGGAGATTAGTTCAGTTAGAGGTTTATACTATTCGATGTGCAAATTAAGTGATTATGCAAATTATGGGATTATCCCGGTGCGTGCGTAGCACGACCGGTGTACGGTGCCGAAGGCAGCGGGGACCCGGGTTGGAGGTTCGTTCGGTTCGAGGGGGATGCGAGCCGGAGAATACAAAAGTTTCGAGGCACCGATGTAAATTAGGGGCCCGCTGGCGGGCGAAGCCAGCTAGTTTTGTATGAATGTTTGATATGTGAACAGCAATATGGAACACCCGGTACATAAAAAAAGAAACATATAATCGAATCATATAATAGCTCCCTTTGTTTGAGGTTGGCTAAAAACGTATGACACTCGTTAAGAAAAAGGTGTATCGATGTCCGATAACAGCGGCGGCACGTGCTCTTGTTACGCAGCGACGGTCACGGTGAAATCTGTCCAAATCGATCTCATGATGTTCTATTGAAAACGAACTCTGGAATCGGCGTCAGGATCTGCTTTTGCTCTCTTTATGTCATGGATGTTCGAGTTAAACTTCGATTCTAGAAATAATCGAAAGGCGATCCTTCAATGAGAGTAGAACGCTTATTAAAAATGAACGAGATAATTCAGATGACATCGTAAAACAACAATCTGTAATAAAGTTTATAAAGCCCATAAAAATAATTACATAAAAAAGCGAAAATAGGACTATAGTTTTATTATTTTTACTTTCTTCTATCTTTACAAGAAGAAAGTATTGGATTCATGAACATTTTCGAGTGATTGATACGTTTCAGAAGGTCCTGAACACGATTGGACTGTTTTTAGAAAATGTCGGTCCGTGAATCTGTCTGTGTGTGACAAAAATTTTGTGGGCGTTCTATCTCAATAACCAAAGCAAGGGTTTTATTAAAACTTCAGATTCAGTAAGACCTTGATATCAATTGGTGTTGATTACGTTGTGGTGTCAATCGTCCAACAGGTGGCGCTTCTACGTTACTTTTTACCATTATGGACCCACAGTATGAGTGGATCATTTACAGTAGGATTTTTAAATAAAAGGGTGGAAGGATGACATGCTCATCACAATCCTATGATTCATTCTTTTTTATGACTTTAAAAAAGGATTGCTGAATAACACAACAAACTCAGCCATGCTAGAACTTAAAACAAAAAACCAAGAAACTAAGATGTTTAAGGAAATGTTACGGTGATGTTTACGGTTACTTCAACTACTTCAGAAAGTCAATCGGACGATATTTAAGGTGGTTCTCAAATGACATGCTCAACTTTCGGACTCCTTTTTAAACGCAAAAGCATAAAATGGGCAGGACTGACTAGGGAAGCGATTTGGAAACGAAATGAGTTTTCCATTTTTTAAACAATAAATTAGTTATCGAGTTATAAGCGATTCGTGTCACGTGACGACACATTTTTCACTTTTATCTCGTTCTGCCGTGTCAGGAAGTCGGTTCGAAACGCCGACTTTGACAGTAAGTTTTCTGAAAGATCGTCTGCCAAAGAAATGGAAAACGTTTTTTTATGACCTATTTTCTGAATAAGAACACCTTCCCATTTCATGCGTTTCTGAACAAAAATGAATTCAGAAATGTGTCAGAAAGGAGCTCTTTTGGAATTAAGAACAGCCTTAAACTACAGATATTTCAAATGGCTTTTCACTTATTATATAAAAATGCTTCTTTCGAAAATTCTTCTAAAGTGTTTTAATGCGATTATACATTTGAATGTTTTCACATAAATATTTGCTTAAAATAAATTCACTTATTCATTTCAACGGCATATGCTGAAATTAAAAAAAAAACTGTAATTCCCTACCGCTAAGAACAGTGAATCTAGTCAAATATTCAAAACATTAACTTTGATTATATCTGTAGTTTAAAACTTCAGAAGAACACCCCTCATAGCCGTTCAACTTATCTTTTGTTAACCCTATATTTAATAAAGAATCGAGACTTTTTTGTTCTATAAAAATATTGTTTAAATTCCTTTCAGTACACAACATTCATGCTGCTTAAAACTTTGCCCTAATGCCTCTTGTTCATTCATTTGCGTAAACAAAATTTTTACTATTTTGCAGCAAAAATACAAATTCCATACAAAGGTTACTTAACTAGGAATTACCTCATCACAAGAAAAATTGTAACTATCACTTTTAAATATCTGAAGACAAATACTGCATTGGGTCTTTAGAGTTTTAGCATGATTATTATTATCTCCGCCTATGTTACATTCTAAAGCATAAGATTTAAAATTTTCACACGCTACGCTATTTATTGCAGGATCGTAACTTAATTCTATGATAGTTTTGTTTTTAAAATGTTCAGTCTATTTTATTATTACAACAAGTAATAAGTTTATTACAATAGTAAGCCGTCATTTTATTTTAGTTGGATCCTTTTCAATCACTAACACTGCTTACTACAATAACTGAAAGTCTTCAGTTTTCTGCCAGTGATTACAGAAAGTTAAATGTAGTTACAGTGGCAGATAAATATCCATTACCTCGAATGGACGACCTTTTACATGAAGCCAAGCATACTTCTTATATGTCAACTTTAGATCTTCGTTCAGGATATCATCAAGTTCGAGTCTACCCACCAGATCAAGATAAAACTGCATTTGTCTGTCCTTTCGGTACTTTTCGTTTTTTAAAGATGCCTTTTGGACTCAAGAACGCTCCTGCTACGTTTCAGAGAATGATAGATCAATTTAGAAATGGTCTTAAGGATGTCCTTGCTTTGTCATACCTAGACGACATCATCGTTTTATCAGACACCTTTGAGAAACATTTCTCAGATCTTACGGCTGTGTTCGAGAGACTCATAGAACTTAAATTACATGCCAAGCATGAAAAATATCATTTCTCTTACGAAAAGGTCAAGTACCTAGGGCGCTGGATAACACCAAATGATCTAGAAGTAGATCCAGACAAAGTATCTGCAATTAAAGCGATACCTCCTCCTAAAAATGTGAAAGAGATCCAGTCTTTCTTACAGACCTGTTCTTGGTACAGAAGATTTATACCAAATTTTGCTGATATCTCAAGGCCACTTAGTAATCTCACGAAAAAGAAAGTTATTTGGAAATGGGGAAACGCAGAGCAAACAGCCTTTGAAACTCTAAAACAATGTCTCATAACACCTCCTGTGCTTAAGCAAGCTGATGGAACCAAACCATTTATTTTGCGTACTGACGCTAGTAACTATGCTCTTGGCGTTGTTCATCTACAGGGTGATGACAAGACCTCTGAACATCCCATAGAATACGCTAGCCGTCTTCATACAAGTGCTGAAAGAAATTATTCCACTACGGAACGCGAGGCATTAGCTGTAGTCTGGGCCTTAGGAAAATTTCGTGGCTAGGTGGAAGGTCAAGAAGTAGTTGTAGCTACCTAATAGAATGCTGACACTACTTTTCATTTGAATGTCAATATAAAAACTCTCAACCTAACTAAGTGATTTTGAATACTGTAAAACCTAAAGACTGGAGAAATATTCCGTTTTCAGAGGGTTTTTTTATTATTATTATTATTAGTTTTGTGTTTGTTTCTGGGTGGTACACGGAAGTATGAACTTCGATGGAGTGGTACAACGGTCTAAAAGTTCGGGAACCCCTGCGCGAAAGACGATATTTGTACAGAAGAAGATTGATGAAATACACAAGCGTCTAGGGCAGCCATACTCAACCAAAAAAGGTTGTTAGGCGACGTTAGGCACGAAGTTGTATAATAATGTAAAAAAGGGGTAATTAAAATAATAAGATAACAAAAGCAGTACAAAATAACAAGTAATATACATTTTTTTCTTGTAAGTCAATTCCTACTTAGGTCAACAAAGAAAAATTTTATTTTAGTCACTTTTTATTAAATAATTACAATCTATATATTTAAAACGCTAAGCGATTTCTTTCGACAATCCGTGAGAACAAACTACTGCATCAAATTACATCATTCTTTTTTTAAATGAAAGATATTTGGACACAGATTTGTTATCGTGCATTCGTTTGTTCGAAAATTTAATTAATTAACCGTAATTTTCAATTAAACTTTTACGTCTGCTAATGACGTCATAATCGGATAACGCCTACTGTTCCGAAGCACAGAGTTTATTTTCTAAAATCTGTGGTTGAATAAAAGAGAAATAATAAATATTAAAAGCACGCGGTTTTAAGGCCGAATTTGTTAATTTGCAAGTTAAATTTTGGTAAAAATACTTATCCGCGTGTTTTATAAGCGAAAAAAAATCCATATTTATTGTGACGTCACGGGAATATTGTCCATTGGGTTTATTTTATCATTATGCATTATAACTTTGTTCATGCCATTTTTTCATTACAATTAAATACAAAATATATTTATATTTGTGTGCATGGTGTTTAAGCATTAATGTAAGGTATATGAAGTACGTGTGAAAAGTTTGCGCTGGTGAAAATGCGTTATGCTTAGCTTGAAGTGCATTTTAACATTGATAAAACTAAAGAGAAAAATGTATATGATTGTGTTAACATGACATAATTTTACTGATTTTTGCATTCATGATTATAAAGATTAGAATTGGAGCCGTCATTGATTTCTTCATCTTGATTGCATACCTTGATTACATGTTACCAATTGCTTTTTGTTTTAAATTATAGGCTAGAAGATTTCCTTTTTTAATAAAAAAAATCACAAAAGTAAAGGATTTCAGGAAATTTAAAGTTATTAAAAATAGTGTTATGGTAGAAGAAAATCTTGAAATAATTATTGTATTTTTAGCTAGAATAAACAATGTAAGACTAATATTTCATAGGAATTATTTTGGTAGATTTATTATAAGTTCATTTAACAGTTCCTTATTAGCGCAAAGTCCTATTTCTTTCACTGTGAATTTCTCTTTCGATGTCAAAAAATGTTTTTCCACTTTTGGACGCCAGCCAAAATACAGTGGCAATTTTTAGAAATGTACAACAGTTGTGACAAAAAAGGCGCTATCGCTTTAGCTTTCATCGCGCCTTACATCACTTCGAAATACTACAAATTTCTATTTTTTTACTACATTTTACAATTTCAATTCTTACATCATCAATTAGAAAAAAAATTAGCTTTCGATTGAAATTTATTTGAAAACTGCCGATTAATTTAACGACTTTTTAAATAATTTTCAAGCATGAAAAGTTTTTCAATTCTATCTTATCAATGACCAACAGTTTACTTCAATAATGTAAAACAGCCCCTGGGAAAGTTGCCACAATTGAAAATAGATTTCCCTAACCATCATAAAAAGTGAATAATAATTTTTTTAAAAAAAGTGATAAATCATAAGATCAGATTATCCATAAGATAGAACATTTTGGCGCTAAACAAAAATCTGTCAGAAAAAAAAGACTATTTTTAGTTTATGTTGAACATAAAATTGATATGTTGAATTCGTTGATGAATATGTTCCATCAGATATCAGGATATGCTAGGAATTGCATTTTTTTTTTTTTTTTTTTACATTTGCCAACTGTATAAGAGGAAAAATATCCCCGACTGTGATGGAAAAGGGATAATCATCCTGATTATGTCAAGGAACCGAAGAAACCATACAAATAAATTACACTTGAAAACATTAAAAATCTCCCTCATCTGCAGATAGATTTATTACTGTAAAAAACTTCTTAATCTTTGCATAAAAATTGATTAGCTTAAAACAATGGATGCGTTTTAGAAGATATGGATTTGAAACGAACAATGATTAAAGAGGACATTTTAAAACTTTTAATTTAATCATTTTAAAACTTTTTTAACGTTGAATTTCGACGGTGCTTTTGGGCAGATGCAATGCACATGCGCATAGGAGCTCATTCGGTTGCATTATCACAGAGGGGGGGGGGGGGGAGATGTGTGCTTTATTTACTATGTTCTGTTATTTACTGAATATGATATGAACGTAGGAATACACTATTTGTATATGCTTCATAGGTCCATGAATTTTTTTTCTTGCCGTGGGGAATATGGTGGTAATGTCAAACTGATTTGCATTACACAGTTATTTACGGATTGTTTGTTTGGAGTTTGCATCGGAAATAGTACTGTATTTGACTGGGGAAAAAAATAAATGAAATATTTGAAAGACTGTTTTATACGCGCTCCTTCATAAATAATAAAGAAGCTTATTTTACTGATATTGTTATAGTATTTTTTTGCGTCAAGTTTTGACGGGTTCCATCTAGTTAATATAAATATACATATACATATAGGACAGAATCACACTATTAAGTGGCAAAATAGAAAGCGAATTTCCTTGCAATTTTCCATTTTAATAAATAATATAAGAATGGCCCAGATAATAAAAATAATATGAAACAGTATAGAAAATAACATTAAAACATAATCACGAGTCAACAGTTTCATCTTTCGAAAAGTGGAGTGGAACCTCTGCTCATTTATCTTCGAGTTTTGAATGCTAGTACATTGGTTATTTAATTTAATGAATGAATTAATATTTGAAAGAACTCTTTGACATCCACTACAAGTTTAAAAAAAATGTATTTGAACTTGAGTGGAAGAATAAAAAGTATTTTATGAACGATTGAAAATTTGAACAAGATATATAAATATAGAGAGGGAGAGTGTGAACGGTGAATGAGTGAGTAGGAATGGAATGACAAAGTTAATATAATTAGTACTATTGAACGTTTGTCGTGGAAGGAATGTCACCAAAAAATTTTAACAACACTTTTTTCAAAATACATACTTTGGGGTAGATTTTTATTGAAAATGATGTAGAAATATTTTTTTTTTAATATACCGCGAAGATTGTTGTTTAGCAATAGCAATGTAAAACTTTTTTCTGCCATTTTTTTCCACGACAACCCGAATCAGCATTATTAGCGAACATACTAATATAACAATGCAGCATCACCGAATTATAAAGAAGAAAAAAAGATTTTCTTTAATAAAACATTAATTTTTCAATGCAAAAACGTTGTATTTATTTTGTAATGTAGAAATATATAATGCAAATTTAATTAATTTTGAATAATATTTCATTAGTGTACACCACTGTAGCACGAATCATGAAAAAAAGAATTTTTGTCTAAGGAAATGGCTTTGAAGATGTTTTAACATGTTTTTATTTTTTAAATTAGTAATTACAAATAACTGGCGGATTTCGTTTTCACATGAAAATATATAAAGAAACAATGAAGGTGTTAAACTTTTAAAGAGCATCTTAATTTAAGTTTATAATTAGGGACTCATGATTATGGGTCTCGGGCCGCACATAAAAGGTCGCCGGGCCGCAGGTTGAGTATGGCTGATCTAGGGGAAGAGTGCGATCATTCAGCCAAAGCCTTATTTTCAATAAATTGAATGTAGGTCTCTGATGCTGCCATCTATCAGCATGAAATGGAACCAGTCTCGTACAATACTGGTTGAATGAGAGTCTTAAAAAAAAGCTGTAAAATCAAAATTTAACATTTATTAATTTCTAAAATTGTATTCATGCACCTTATTATAGCGTTTCTTTAATGCAAGTTATTTCCTTTAGCTGATTATTTATCAGAATTAATTTATTTAAATAAATGTAGCCTTTTTTAGTTTCTTACATAAAAATAATTTATTGTTTTAAATAAATTGTACTATTTTTATAAATATCATTTAGATTTAGCTGAAATTATTGATGGCTAAAAGCATTAATATTTTATTTCCGTCCACTTTCTCTTTTATTAAATATGAATTCAGAATCTTATTGTGAAAAAATAAGATGACCTTTCAATAAATTAAATAATTTAAAGATTTTATAAAGATAATTATTTTAAGATATTCATTATTATATTATATTATTATCACATTATATTATTATTTATAGATATTATTTAAAGATAATAATTATTTTTTTTAAATTAAACTTTTCTCGTTTTTTAACACTATGAAAAAATAATGAATTAAAAAACTCCTCATAATAGTCTTAAAAAACTATAATATGTAATTATAATATCCATGACTGATTATAAATTTTGATCCGTATTTTCTAAGGGGCTGACCATAAATGATGTCACACTTTTAAAAAATATTTTTTATCCCCCTCCCCCTTTGTCAAACTTCACCATACTCCCTCCGCCCCCCCCCCCTCCCCTTGTCACATGTCACGCTCTATTACATAAACACATACATGCAGTTTAGAAACAAAAGCACTACGTTATAGATCCTATTTCAAATTTTATTTTTAAACTTTAACTTTGTGTTTTAATGACATTTGTGAGCATAACAATAAAAATGATTGGTGTACTTATTTTGTATGAAATAAGATGAAGGTCTACAACAAAAAAACATAATTAAAATACAATTAGTAATAAAATATTAATATGGAAGAGCACTTTGGGCTGTAAAAAAAGTCATTCCAAAAAAATGTGCTGTCCTATTATAGAGTTAAAGATGACATACATGTTATCGATGGAATTGCATTCAAAATTATAGTACCAAGTGCCCTTAGGCAGGACATGTTATTTCTTATTTGCTAGAGAAATAATGTATTACCAGCGATATTGAAGATTGAATCAGTTCAAAAAACACAGACTAAAGAAAACACTTGAACCTCCTGATACCCCAACTAGGACTTTCGAAACAATAGGTATTTTGACCTACTTACATAACACAGATTACTTTGTAGTAGTTGATTATTTTTCCAAGTGGATAGAGGTTGACTAGTTGATAATAAGACCAGTGAGGAAATTATTTTTAAATTAGAAGTTATTTTTTCAAGATTTGGTATCCCTGAAACAATTATTTGTGACAACAAGCCTTTTAATAGTTATGAATTTAAAAACTTTGGGAAAGAATGGGATATAGACATTATCCCATACAACCAAAAGCATCCTCTGGACGTCCTATACAGATCCCAGTGGTCCTACAACCGTCAGATCCTGTACACGTCATAATTCAGACGTTCAGAGAATGTCAGAATCAGGACGAACTATCCATGATCGTCCAGGGGACATCCGTAGCAGCGGAATTATCAGTACGCATGCTCCAAATCTCAAGCTGTCACGTTTTGGAAAATCGGAAAAGAAACAACTTCAACTCTCTCTTCATTTTCTGTGTTTTATATTTGTCGGTTTGATTATTCTATTTATCACATCGTTTACTATTATATTTTATGGAATAAAAAGCTTACATTTTAGTTTCTAAGGTAAGTAAACTTTCGAATTTTAAGTTTTTAAAGTTAACTTTTGAGTTTTGTTCTGTAATTGTACTGTGTTGTCTACTAATACTCTGTAATTGTACTGTGTTGTCTACTGTGTACTGTTGTTTTGTCTGTAATTGTAAGGGTATTTTCTCAATAAAGCAAACATTCAAACAAGCATGTACACCACACAGAAACTGTTGCAGGTACAGGCATTTTTAATGTAAGTAATTGTAAATTGTAAGCATAATGTGGTATAATCATAAAACAAACCTTTGTTTATTTTATTTTCACCGAAGTTAACAGTATATTTTTAAAGATAGATCGTTATGTAACTTGCCAAAACATCGCTTGCGATCCATAGTTTGGGAACCGTTGTGTTAGATATCAAAATACATTAACAATTTTACTGTTGAAGAACAAGTAAAAATATTCATAAGCTTTAAATTCAACTAATAAAATTATTTAAGCAATAAAATTATTTAGCTTAACAAAAGTTCATAAAAATTATAATGAACGATGAAGTATCTTTTTACTTCAAGAATAACATATTTATAAAAATAATTTTGTAAAATTAGGATTTTCAAATCCGAACCCTATATGTGGAGCCCAAGGGTAAAGATCCAGTTGTTGACTACCTATAACACTCTTGTACCTGCAATTTGTACTAATTTTTATTTAAAAAAATACTACCTGGTTTTTAGCTTTTTTTTTAGGGGGCGGTGGGTTCAGGTGTCAGAGTACCCCTGACAAAAAAGATAACACACTATTTCATTTCTTAATGTTAAAAAAAAAAGTCAGTAGAAACTTACTTTTTGATTTTTATGTTACATTTCAATGTTATTTTTTATATTTAATGCGTTTAAAATCTGTCTTGCATGAGCTGTTCTGACAAAATTTTGGTTGAATTCAAGAACAAGCGAGGAAGTTGGCAGTGTTGGATTTGGCGAGGTGATAAATGAGATTTTCTTGCTATCAGTTTGTGTTTTACATTTATCGGTTGGCGCGCGTCAAAAAAATCGCCAAATCGGATAGCTCGCTTGTTCTTGGATTCTGCCAAGATTTTTAGTCTAGTTTATTTCATATTAATGTTCTCCATTTTAAATAACATAGCGACACAATGTTTTTTTTCGGCGGTCGGTTGGATGGTGAGAGGTTGGCTTCTCTCTCGTGCTGAATTTACAGTTCACGTGGGGGGCGGTTCCGTATTCTAGCTGCCGGCTGTCGTGGTTTGTTTGTGTTCAGGTGATAGAAGTTTTATCTGTTTTTTGTGCGTTTTGGGCTGCTTTTGAAAGTAAGTGGTTTATATTTATTTTTCTCTGGAGATTTTGCTGTATCACCAGTGCTTTTCTGTGTGGGTTGTTTTCTTTTATATTCGTAGTAAGTAGTTATCAGTTTGAACTTTAGTGTCGTGTGGGTAATGTCGGGATGGCCGTCGGCATCCAAGATGGCTAATTCGACAGTTAATGTGGTCAATGATGAAACATCTTTACAACCACCAGTTAGTAGTGTCGAAATGGTAGAGGTTTCTGAAAATTTGTTAAAATGTGATATGAATAATGTAAACATAGCTCGCGCTACAGCGTCTACGGACAGATTGCTTCAAATTGCGGCATCTAATGGTGGTAAGGACTTTAACATCTTTTTACACAGCTCGGTGTCGAAAACAATCCCCCAACGAGACCCGAGAGCGGTCCAGGCAGAAATTAAGTCAAAAGTTCCGTCTGCAGCGGACATTGCCAATATTAGATATACGAGATTGGGTGATATTATTGTCAGTACAAAAAAGGTGGATTGTGCGATTGATTTCGTTAATTTGTCTGAATTTTTGGGAGTTACTATATCAAAGAGAGTAGTGTGGGAAAACATTACTAATCGTTTCCTGCTTTTCAATATACCCGTTGACATCCCTTTACCAGAGTTGGGTAATGAACTCGCGGAAAATAACAATTTGAACATTTTGGAACTTCGGAGATTCATCCGAAAGGACTCTCAAAGTGCGGTCTCTCCGGTTCTGGTGACCAGCTTGGGGACATTAATTCCAGCTGAAGTCAAGTTATGGTATTCACTACAGAGAGTCACGCAATTCATTGATCGACCCCGGCAATGCATTAAATGCTTCAAATTTTCTTACCCGTCAGGCAAATGCCCAGCACAGCAGTGCTGTGTCACATGTAGCCTTGTACACTCGGGGCCATGTACCACCCCAGTTAAATGTGCGAACTGCAATGGGGATCACAGAGCGGACTTTCGTCAGTGCCCCTCGTGGCTCCAAGAAGCCGAATTCCTTCGATTCAAAAGTCGCAATTTTCTTTCCTTCACAGATGCCAGAAGAAAATTTTTTACTCAAAAACCCGAGGCGAAATCATTCGCTCAGACAACCAGCACTAGAAGTTTTGAATTCGGGGACTTTCAGAAATTGTTGGAAGTCCGAACGAATCATTTGCTCAAAATCATCGTTGACGTGATTTCAAATCAGTCTGCTAATTTAACGAAGCAACTGGATGCCTTTAGTGCAAGCATTATAAATACTTTGGCTAAAATATGCGACTCCTCCCCGGAGCGCAAACGCCCGCATAAACCTGACAAGACAAAAAAAAAAAAAAAAAAAAATGTGTGTTTGTGTGTGTCGCCTCATTATTGATTACGTTTTTTTTTGTTTGCCTTCTGTACTGCCGGGGCAGTTTGGCACTGTGTGTGTCTTGTGGCTATGTTTTGCTGTTCACCCCCCTTTTTTTTCTCAGCTTGTCTTAATGGGTATCTCAGTTCTCCAATGGAATTGCCGTAGTATCTTAAACAAACTCCCCTGGCTGCATACCCCCCTTTTCGCCGCTGCGGACATCTTGGCTCTACAAGAAACATTTCTAACTGCTGAAAAGTCCCTGACCATCCCAGGAAAAGTGATCTATCGGTTGGACAGATTGGGTCGCCCTGGTGGTGGACTCCTCATTGCAATTACAGACGCTTGGTCCTCCCTCCAGTTAAACTTTGACGCTTTCAACCTCTCGAATGAGATTTTGGGGGTTCGCATATTTCTTGGTTCACATCATTTGAATATAATTAACCTTTACTCGTCTTCGGGTCTGGTGGTAGATGATATTATGAATGTGACAAACAGCCTGCCAGGTAATACTCTCATTCTCGGAGACTTTAATCTTCATCATCATCTGTGGGGCGCCCCGGTGTCCTCGCGTGCTGGCGAATTGTTCGTTGATTGGCTTCTGGACAGCACTTACTGTATCATGAACCTGGACACTCCCACTCATGTTTCTCCCAGTGGCTCCTGTTCTTTGATAGACTTGTCTCTTTGTACTTCAGACATCTTCTCTCAGTCCTCAATCCATGTGGAGGAGGATTTGTTTGATAGTGATCATTTCCCAATTATCATTTCTGTAGAGCTTTCCAGTCCACCCCATCCTAGCCCTATTCTTTACAAGTGGCCGAACATTTGTCGGGAGGTCAACGACAGACTGCAACGGGTTTCCTCCATGGATTATGACTCCTTTTCTCAGCTGGTTCAAGGTGCGATGCAAAATCACAGCTTTTCCCGCGCTAGGCGTAACAAATGCCTTCCTGCCTGGTGGAATGCGCGATGCAGCAATCTTCACAAGCAAAAGAACTTTTTTCTAAAGAAAGCCCGGGGTTTGATTTCCAGTGAGTACTGGATCAAATACAAGCGAGTGTCTGCCAAGCTCAGGAAAGTCATCAAAGAGTCCAAGCAGCGATTCTGGGACTTGGTCTGTACTGATGCGAGGGATCCCAAGATTCTGCACAAGGTATTCCGCAAGATCCGAAATCGATCCAGCACTCCCATCGATACACACCTTGTTCTTCAAGTAGGGGACATTTTTAGCGCAGATGCGGCTTTCCAAGCGGAGACGTTCGCTAATGTTTTCACTGGGGAGGGGGATCATGAATCCATTCCCATCACATATGGCATTGTAACCAGTCCTCAGCTCAACAATCCTTTCGATATCACTGAGTTAAAAGATGCTATCCGCCGAACGAAAACCTCGACTCCAGGAGAGGACAAGATTAGTGCTGCATTATTTAAAGGCCTCAACGATCACTCGCTTGGAGTCTTGCTTCAAGTGTATAATGACATATGGCTCACGGGGGACATCCCATCATCCTGGACCACGGCGATCATCCTGCCAATCCTCAAACCCGGCAGAACTAAGAAATTGGCTGCCTCCTACCGGCCCATTGCACTTACTTCTGTGGCCTGTAAAATTTGTGAACGGATGATAGCTACCCGTATCAATTATCACCTCCTCGCGAATAATACCTTGGACCGTAGACATCTTGGCTTCCTACCCTTCAGAGATAGTCAGGCCACACTTACCCGGCTCCATCAGGACCTCTTAATGGCAAGGAAAGAGAAAAAATATATTTTGGGCATATCTTTAGACCTTCAAGCTGCTTATGACTCTGTCTACGTGGACGGACTTATTTATAAATGCGCCCAAGTTGGCATTACTGGTCCCATCTTACGCTTCCTCTCTGTGAGGTCCATCAAGGTGGCCTGGAGGAATGTCACATCGTCACTCAGGTATATCAATAGAGGTGTCCCTCAGGGAGCGGTGCTGAGCCCTATCCTGTTTACTATTTTTCTGGCTGATTTTTTCGAGGTACTTGAGGGTCTTGGAGTGAAATACTTAATTTATGCAGATGACATTTTCCTCTACTGTGACAACTGCTCTCTGGAGAGTTGCCGTATCAAGCTACAAGAAGCGCTCCGACTAGTTGCTCAGTGGTGCACACACTGGAAGCTTTCCATCCGGCCGGATAAATGCCATGCTATCAACTTGTCCAGACGCCCCGCGGAATGCTACTTCGACTTTAGTGTCAACGGTGGATTAATCGAGTGGTGTACGGAGATCAAGTTCCTCGGTTTCTATATCGCACGGCGTGGAGGTTTCCGGAAGCACATCGAGTACCTCCGGGGAAAAGTCTTCACCAGAATAAACATTCTCAAGTCTCTGGCACAGAAACGGTATGGCGCTCGCTCCCATCACCTTCTAACTTTAGTTTTCTCTTCCATTCGAAGTGTGATAGAATATGGAGCGACGATTCTCAGCTCAGCAGGCGTCTCTCTTTTTCGTAAGCTAGAAGTTCTCGAAACCAGTGCCCTTAGAATTGCGTTGGGTCTACCGAAATGGACTCCAAACATGGTGCTAAGAAGACATGCCGGTGCTGCCCCACTTGCAGACAGGATCAAAGCTTTGGCGTTCAACTTCTGGGTTAAACATCTTTCTTTGGGTAGTTGGTCCCCCCTCTGGGACATTCGGGCGGATGGTCTAGACCTTTTTGTTGAAGATTTACCCAATGTTTCTGAGATGCTGACAAAATTAAGGATTACTCCAGATCATCTTCTTCGGTTCCAAGTCCCATTACCCCAGGATGTTGAAGCTTTCAGGGTCCTCACTGCGGGGTTCCCGTTCCAAAATAAAGATCTTGATACGGCCATGATCGCTCCATATTTTGCTGAGTTCATCCAAGATTACAATGAATGGAACATCATCGCAACCGATGCTTCGAAGACCTCACCTCTATAGCTGGCTGCAATTCAAGGAATCAGTTTGCTTATAAAGTCCACCATCTTCACTGCGGAGGCCCTTGCAATTGGGATTGCGCTGGACGAACTGGCTCACTCGTCGTCACGTGTCCTCATTCTGTCTGACAGCTTGTCCGTGCTGTCTGCTCTTCAGTCCATAACTCTAAAATCCCCTATGGTCATCCTTTGGCTTCATAACAAAATCATTCGTTCCGCTCAATTTCTCTCGAATATTCTCTTCCTTTGGGTTCCGGGTCACCGGGGTGTCCCTTTAAATGAAAAAGCAGATAGTTTGGCTAAAGGCGTCACTTATTCAGATGTTCTGGTTGACTGGATTTCCCCTGAGGATATGATCAGCGTTCACAAACGGGAAGCGGCAAGTCAGTTCGATCAAGATTACAATGCATCCAAATACAGTGTCTCGCATGGGAATATTCCCTCGGTTAGACTCACCTCGTCATGGGCTCGGAACAGACGGGAGGACGTGTTGATTTCCCGGCTTCTCTGTCGGATGTTGATTACCCCTGAGGTTTTAGCACGGTTTCACTTGATTCCGGATGGCCGTTGTAGTATGTGTGGTTGTATAGACTCCTTGGAACACATTTTGTTTAATTGCTTGAAGTATCAGTCTCATCGCAGTAGTTGCTGGGATTCTAGGGTGTTGAACAGTGGTGGTTTTAGTTCTTTTGTGTGTTTTGTGAGCAAGTTTTGCGCGTCTAAAGACTTTCGTGTTTCAGCTTTGTTGTTCCTTCATAGCATTGACCGGTTTTAATGGTTTAGTGTTGTTGGTTTTGCTTTGGTGATTACACTAGTTGTGGATCATTCGGGACGACAGCCGTGCAGCTATATGTCCCAAACCCTCCCCCCCCCCTTCAAACTTCAAACTTAAATAACATAGCTTTGGCTAGTGTTCCCTCTATGTCATTATTTAAATGTGCAGTATTCTGCCCTTTTTAAAATCAGTAAAATGTATTCTGCCTCTTTTTAAAATCAGTAAAATGTACCCAGCCTCTTTTTAACGTTGTGAAATTTTCTCCTATTTCTGTGCAAAGATCTTTTATAAAACGTATATCCAAATTGCAATATTTCAAAGTCTGTGTGCTGAAGATTTTGCAATAATTATACAACTTTCTTATTGCTTTAGGAAAAACAGGTTATTCAATCCTGCTGTAATTCTATTTTATTTTTTTAATTCATGAAATAATTAAAAATTAATGTTTTTTTATTTATCATACATAAAAATTACATTATTTTTCAATCGCTACTAAACTTATTAATATAACTTCTCTTGAAATAACATTCCTCTTTTCCCTATCCTTTTACTTTCTACAAGTCTTTGTAAAAAGTCTTAGTTGCAAAGTTTTTTTAATTCTTGCTCCCTACTCTTAATTTTGTCCAGCAAGTGCACTTGATCTTAAGACCAAAAATAAATAAAACAGTGATATTTCAGGCATATCAGTTTTATTTTGTACTTTTTATAGTGATTATTAATTTCAATTGCAATGGGAATTGGATGATCAAACTCGTACTAATTTGCTTAGATCAAATGTAATGATAACAGAAGCATCCTAATGCTACATGTGATTGTCCATATTAAATTTTATTTTTAAATATAAACTAGTAAATAAGATAATCATAAAATGTAACTTTTATGAGAAATTTGTTTTTTGCATATTAATTTTTTTTTTCTTTTTTGTATGCACAAATTGTAGGATTCAAAAAGTCCCAACATGGAGGAGGGTCGAGTTCTACATAAAATACTGCAAGAAATTAAATTCTAAAATTGGTAAGTTTTCTTTAACTATTTCTTAATAAGGCATAAGAAAATATCAATTTATATAAAAATTATAAATATATTGTATGTCCTTGTTATATATTTTTTAATATTCTTTCCTGCAGTAAACTTATACTTTATGAAAATATTTGATATTGGATGTTCATTATCAGTATTCTTTGAGAAGTGCTATCTTTTGTCTTAGACATAGATTTACAAGTCTGCACGGGCCGAAATTTCCAGGCATGGCACGACTCAGACACAGTGTAATTGTCCGCTGCTGATCTCTACATTGAACATGTTATATTTCTGTGTTGATCAGGGTTATTTATATCTGATATTTCTTTTCAAAATATCATATTTGTTTTCAAAATATCTTTCTGTATGATATTTTCAGTCAAAATAAGCGTAAATGAATTTCTCAACTTATGCCGTTTTGTAGATAAACTTTTTCCTGGCTTTTTTAATTTATATTAAGTTTGAAAACATTTTTAATTAGCAGTAAGTTGATCATTTTGAAAGTATTGGATATACAGTAGACTTCCTTAAATCTGCATAGCTTAAAACTAGAGGTTATGCAGAATTTAGAATTTTGTGGATTTCTGGTCACTGTTTTGTTTACATTTTTTAAACAATAATGTGAATTTAATAATGCATTCAAAATTATAATGAATGCTTACAATAAAGTAAAATAAAAAAATTAAGAAAAAAAAAATTTTAAATATTAAAAGTTAAGGTTAAGTAAATAATTAATAATGCATAACTAAATATGCATAATGATGAGATATTTTTTTCTTGAATTATTCAGTGAAACTCAGACTCTTATTCAGTGAATCTTATAAATATACATTGATAATTCACTTCAAAATCTTAAAATAACAAAGTTTTCATTCATGTTTAGCCATACTTAATAACCAAAAAAGCTTGATTAATGCATAAAATAATTTGTAAAAATATTGTGATAGCCACTGATATCAGCCTTATCTAGAGATTTTTTTCAGAAATAAATTTATTACTCCTTCATGAGAAAACATGAGTTGAATCATATCAAAAATAATTACATATTAAAATGTGTACAGAATGATATAAAAATTTAAAAAAAAAAAACCTAAATTTTACACCTACATCTTAACTGTAAGTTTCATTGTTTACATCGAAAACAATGTGCAGATTTAAAAAATTTGCAGATTGTAGGGTGGCGGATCTGAGGGAGTCTACTGCATATCAAAATATCATATTTATAACCTTGATATTGATTCGTGCAACACATTTATATTTATTATCACCACAGTCATGTGCATTGAAAATTGTTTATATTTTATCGGCTTGGTTTTATGCTTTTAAATTTTTATATAAAGTAATATAATAGTATAATAGTATAAAAGTATAGTATAATTTTTATATAATTTTTTATAAAAAGTTATTTTAACAAACTGTTTGATAAATGGCTTGCCATTTATCAAACAGTTTGTTAAAATAACTTTTTCAAGTTCATGCAGATATAGTCCTATAATCTGATTTATTTTCAAAATATCATGAAGTTTGATATTTTCACATATTTGATACTTACTTTCAAAATATTGTTATTTATGATATTTATAATATTTTCAGTCAGAACAAATGTAAATGAATTTTTCAAATGTGTTTGATTTTGTCATTCTGTTGATAAAGAACTTTTGCTTTGGCTGCTCTAAGCTTTGCATTTGAAATTAAGTTTTAAAATATAGAACCAATAATTACTTGGGATAAAATTTATTTAGAACAGCCATTGAAAGATAAACTGTCTAATTTAGATAAATTATTTATAGCTTGATTAGAATGAATCTTTTCTGTTTTTTTTTTTTCTTTCAAAGTTTAAAACTGCACAATAGGTTGGGGAATGACATAGCAGACGGCATACATTTATGTTCAAAATTTTCAACAAAAACAAAAAGAAATTAATATTTTGTTGTATAAAACATAAAATTTTCTGTAGTTTTGTTTTTTGATACGTAAAAAGCAAATTATTTAAATTTCCATGAAATTGTTTCTATTTTCAGTTGATCTTCAGTTTTGTTACAAGGGGGAAATTTATTCAGAAAATACAAATGATGTGTATAATTAAATGTAGGAGAGGCACATTAAGAATCTACACTGGAGACACAGAGAAACTGACACGCTAATGTTAAACCTATGGGAGCATTCTTTTCAAATTTCTCTCTTGCATTTTAACATTTTTATTTTATTTTTTATTTGTTTCCATAGGATAGCTGAGATAGATTTCTAACCAGGGTATTTTTTACTTTTTCAATTTTGATTGCAGTTTTTTTTTTTTTTTTTATGAACTGGTTTCGAAAGTGTAAGTAACTTCAAAAAAAAAAAAAAAAAGTAAAAAAAAAAAAAAAAATAACCAAGTTAGAGTCGATTTCAGCTATCCGATGGAAAAAAAAAATCATTTAAAAATATTAAAATGTTAGCGAGAAATATTTTAATTTATGTGAAAAGATTTTTAAAATTTTTATTATTTTCTTTTAACTTCTGTATTCATAACGATATTTTACTCTGAATTTTAATCAGTTTTTACAAATTATTTGTTCCAGATGCTGTTGAGAAAGAAAATAATATATCGAGTGCACACACATTGAAGAAGTTTTAAAGACCAATTAATGTCATGCAAAAAATCTAAATGTTTTTAAAAATATCTAAATGATTCTAAAATGATATAAAAAACATCTAAATTTCGAAATAATAAAAATGATGTGTATAATTAAATGTAGGAGAGGCACATTAAGAGTCTACACTGGAGACACAGAGAAACTGACACGCTAATGTTAAACCTATGAACCTATGAGAGCATTCTTTTCAAATTTCTCTCTTGCATTTTAACATTCTTATTTTGTTTTTTATTTTTTTCCATAGGATAGCTAAGATAGATTTCTAAACAGGGTATTTTTTACTTTTTCAATTTTAATTGCAGATTTTTTTTTTTTTTTTTTTTTTTTTTTTTTATGAACTGGTTTTGAAAGTGTAAGTAACTTCCAAAATAAAAAAGTAAAAAAAAATAGCCAAGTTAGAGTCGATTTCAGCTATCCGATGGAAAAAAAAAATCATTTAAAAATATTAAAATGTTAGCGAGAAATATTTTAATTTATGTGAAAAGATTTTTAAAATTTTTCTTATTTTCTTTTAACTTCTGTATTCATAATGATATTTTACTCTGAATTTTAATCAGTTTTTTACAAATTATTTGTTCCAGATGCTGTTGAGAAAGAAAATAATATATCGAGTGCACACATTGAAGAAGTTTTAAAGACAATTAATGTCATGCAAAAAATCTAAATGTTTTGTAATAAAGTTTAAAAATGTAAATTAAAGTGCATTAAATATTAAATATATTTGTTGGTGTTGTTATTTTATAGTAATGTATGATTTATTTTTCTAACAATTTTTCAAAACGTATACACTGCAGAAGCTGAATTTTATTCTTTAAAACTTAAAATTATTGCATTCTAAAGTAGTGCATAATATAATTGTGTAGTTATTTAAAAATATTACATCCATATTTGAATAGAAGTAAATAGACTCAATTTAAGATGTTCATTAAGTATTTTATGAAAAATGATTTATGTTGCAAAAGTATTTTAATAGTATTTTTATACATTTACTATAAAAAATGATTAAAGAATTCAGTAGAATTTCATAAATAAAATAACTAGATTTGAAGGTATATATTTCTTATTTCATTGAAACAATAATTTTTAGTGATTCAAAATACCATCATCAAGAACAGAACAAGTTATCAGGTAAGATATGTTGAATACAATGGAATTTGGGTACTTTATAAATCTGATATGTAACTTTTTTCTTTAACATATAGTCCAAGTCTTAATATATTTTTTTTCTATCATGTAAAGCATCATCCATTAATTATGCAACACAAATTTTGTGGGTTTTTTTCTCCTTCTCCTGTCGTGACGTCACATTTTCTGAAACTAGTAATTTGGAGCTAATTTTATGCAAAAATTTATGTATGATCTATAAGTTATTGATATAAATATTGTTAAATTCTTATAATCTTGTGTGTTTTTACTTCAAGCTATCAAAATTTAAAGAAAAGAGAAAATACTATAACTAACTCTACCTGAATAAAAAACAAGTTTTTTTAATGAACTATATTATAGTACTTGAAAATAATGTCTACCTAATTGCTTTCATATTTCACATGTTACTATTATTTTCCTTTGATTTATGGTAAAAATTATATGCTAAAATTCATGTATCATGGTAATTGATCAGCATGAGGATTTTCAACCAAGTTTTTTCACCAAAGAATCTGAAAAGAATAAAATTAAAAAATTATGGTTTATTTAAATTGAATGTAATATGTATATAATTGATTATTAATAGAAGTTATTAATATATTATCAATAATAATGATAATTATTAAAGTAAATATTGAGCTAAATGTTTACATACTTAAAAAAAGTATTTTTTGTAATTTTTTCCCCCTTTACTGAAATATAATTAGTTCAGAAACAAAGACATTTATAAGAAATACAAAAATTATTTGAGAAAGAATTGTTTTCTTTCTGAGTTATCCTTATTTCTTTGCCACTTAGTAGGTATAGGTAATATTTTTTATCGCTTTTTGTTTTTATAGAATATTATCTTAAAAAAAAAAAAAAAGATTGAGCAAATTGGTATTGATAACAACTGTAAAATAACCTAATAAAAACTTTGTTATGAGAGGACTTATTTTGTTGATATTTCATTTATATGGTATACTCAAATATTTAATTTTAAATGAAACCTTGCATTCACAAACTCATTTTTGAACCTAAATACCTAAAATTTTCAGGCATAACTGTATAAATGCCTAAGAATTATACTACATTTTTCTTTTTCCTCGAATGAGACATGTATTACATTGTGGTCGTTTAAATGCTCGTAAAAAATGAAATTTGCAGATGTTATTATTTGAATACCTACAAATTTGTAGGATTTTTCTTTTATCTATTAAATGATACCATTATTGAATTGTAACTAGTATTTTTGATGACTGCGTTTTCAAGCTGTTGTATCCCAAAAATCAGATTAAAATTTAAATTTTGACGGTGTAGAAAAAAGAAAGACCCTAGCTTTTTTCATAGAAAAATAGAAAGTGCTATTTGACCTTATTTTTATCAAAACTAAATTAAAAACTGCAAATTTTATGTATTTATAGGTGAAAATGACTTTAAAAATGTATCAAAAGTAGCCGGTTTAGATTTGAAAACAGTATTAAATAAAAATTCATGATGAATATGAAAGAAAATAGAATTTATTTCATATACAAATTACCTACAATATTTAATTAAGTTATTTTCTAAATAGTTATCGCAAATTTGATACCAATTTGCTTGGAAAGGGTAAAATTCACCTGATAGAAAAATATAATGTTAAATCCAGATTTTTCACTCAAACTAGTATTTTTTCTACATAATTTTTTATGCATATTTACAAATGAATATTTTTATTATAATTTATTAATAAAGAATTATTACTATATTTGCAAAAACAAAGTCAAAGTCAAACTGGGCAAGGAGGCCTACCTTTCGGCTTTAGCTCAACTAGCCCAGCTCAGTATTTGCAAAAACATTAAACTAATAAAAGGAAAAACAACAGATGATATTTAAAAATCAGAAGGGGTGGGGGGTTGCAATTACCCCAGGCTGTCCTTCCTAAATAATGCTTTTGATTTCTATTAATTTTATCTTAACTTGTGCAGTGGTGCATACTAAAACATTTCAATTAAAACTAGTGGTAGCTTGGACAGGTTACCACTATTTTTTAATAAATATGTTTTACTGTGCACTTCTGCACAAGTTAAAATAAAATTAATAGAAATTCGAGACATCATTTGGAAAGGGCAGGGTGGGGCAACTTAAAAAAAGGAAATTATTTTTAAAAATCAGTGGGGGGGGGATTGCCCTACCCTGCCCTTCTCAAATGATGTCTCGAATTTCTATTAATTTTATCTTAACTTGTGCAGTGGTGCATACTAAAACATTTCAATTAAAACTAGTGGTACTTGTACAGGTTACCACTATTTTTTAATAAAAATGTTTTACTGCTCACCTCTGCACAAGTTAAGATAAAATTAATAAAAATTCAAGGCATCATTTGGTAAAGCAGGGTGGGGCAATTCCCCCCCCCCCCCACACCCGATTTTTAAAAATAATTTTCCTTTTTATATAAAGCGTCCACTACTGATCCTATGAGCATCCTATAAACGTCTAAAAATGACGCTTGCCGGACAAGCAGAGGATGCGCAATTGTATTATTAATCTCGTCCTATGAGCGTCCTATTGTCATCCTATACATGGCTGAAAATAACGTCCACAGGACGAGCATAGGAGTCTCTTTTTGCTCCCCACTGGACATCCTCAGGACATGTATGGGATATTGTCGGACGTCCAACGGACGAGGCTTTATTCTACATATGACGTTCATCGTATGTCCTCAGGACGTTATTGTGCTGTATGGGATCTTTACTAGTCCAAATTATCCCCAAAGTAATGGCCATGGTAGAAAAGGCCGCTGGCATCAGTAAAGCTATTTTCAAAAAAGCATTTGAGGACAACCGAAGACCAACTTGAATTTAGGAATACTCCTATTTCGGGCTTAGGCTTATCTCCAGCCCAAATGATGTTTGGCAGGCGAGTAAGAACTAAATTGCCTGTAAGTAGTAGTAAAATGCTTAATCCAGAGATGTTTGGCGATGTTAGCATTAAGTTGCTCAGACAACAACAAACTCAAAAGCAGTATTATGATAGATCGTCAAAAAAGTTAAATGAGCTAAAACCAGGCGACAAAATCACCATTCAAAATTTTAAAGCTAAACTATGCGAACCAGCAACTATTATTTCTATGACAAATAATCCAAGATCATATAAAATTAAAACCGCATATGGCACAGTACTTATAACAAATAGAAAATTCTTAAGAATATCGAAAACATACTTTACCAGATGTGGAGACTGAACAAATGATTGTTTCACAAAATTCAGTCCCACCTCATCACATTCCGTCGCAAAATACTGTTGTAAATAATGCCTTATTTATTACTTCATAGGGTCGAATGATAAAACGACCAAAACACCTAAACGAGTATATTTGTACATAATTACACAGTGTAATGATTGTATTTTATGGTTAAGATAATTTTATATAATATATTGTGTTTAATAATCTTTGAAATTACAAAGAAGGGTGTAAGTAAGGTAGAAATACCATTAATAAAACACATCAGAGTCGAAGTGATGATGGTGGTGGTGGTGGCGGTGGCGGAGATAAGATAAGGGGCATGCGGTGGTGGCGGCGTAGGGTGGTGGCATAGATAAGATAAGAGGCATCAGGCATATGCGTCACTTGGGAGGGTAGATTTTGAGGGATCTCGGAGGGTGGTGGCGTAGATAAGAGGCATGCGTCACTTGGGAGGGTCGATTTGTGTGCCCCCTCCACTTCGGAGGGTGGATTTCAGTGATAAGAAGCGTCTTATACTACGTTCAGATCGGATAGTTAAGATATCTTAGACCGCTGAACTCACTGAGTGAGTTCCAGAAACTCACTTATACCCTGTTCACATCGAACATTTAAGATAACTTAGACCGCCATTTTTGAGGTGGTACCTCCCCGGAATTGAATACCTGTCCACACCGCCAAACGCATTTAAGATAACTCCCTCAACATCACCGTGTCCAGTGCGCATGCGCATATGTTAAAAGCAAACTCAACAGCCAATCGGCCTCTAGAGCCAATCAGAGTGAGCGGTATTGACTGTATCTAGCAATGGAACGTTCGAACTCACTAAGTGAGTTTCTGGAACTCACTCAGTGAGTTCAGCTGTCTAAGATATCTTAACTATCCAATCTGAACGTAGTATTAATGAGTTCGAACTTTCCATTGCTAGATACAGTCAGTACCGCTCACTCTGATTGGCTCTGGAGGCCGATTGGCCGCTGAGTTTGCTTTTAACATATGCGCATGCGCACTGGACACGGTGATGTTGAGTGAGTTATCTTAAATGCGTTTGGCGGTGTGGACAGGTATTCAATTCCGGTGAGGTACCACCTCAAAAATGGCGGTCTAAGATATCTTAAATGTGCGATGTGAACAGGGTATATTATCTAGCACGATAAGGGGTATTTTCGTTAAGGAAATATGCTTTTTGGACTGCGCTAGGCTAGGGAGTAAGGAAATAAAATAAGAATAGGAATGGGGACTTCGGAAATTGCATGTGATTCATATCTTGAAGTCATTTGCATGAGGCCCATGAAAAATTTATGTTTCACTAATGTTGTTATCGAAAAAGATATTTTAATGAAATGTTTAAAAGCTTTTTTATCAAATTTTAACAAAGATTTTATTTTACTATTACAAATAAAGAAATAAATCTCTTAACAAGTTGATATCACGATCTTAATTAAAAAAAAATATATATAAAGCAACTGATAAATCATTTTTAAATTAAATTCATGTTTTTTAATACTTGGAAATTTTTCCAGGGAAAATTTCTCATGCCTTGAATTCATAATATTCAAATTTTAATTGCTTAATAGGCGTATAGCCAACATAGTGAAAAAGGAGCCCAAGCCGGGACTCGAACCCGGGTCATCAGATTAGCACACTGACGTTCTACCAACTGAACCACTTGGGAACGATACTCAGCCTGGAACTTTTTCACCATTACTACAGTGCCTAGAAGTATATAGTGTTGTTATCGGCGTCAATATTATACTTCAGAAATAGAGGACGCCGATAGATGGCGCCAGTGTTCTCGCCGCGGCTATGGTAACTTTCGTTTTTACATACACCTCATTTTAAATCTATTTTTTTCTGTATAAATCAGTACTTTAAAATGCTCTAGATAAAAAATAAACAAGGAAAAAAATTCTAATAATGAAAATACAGTTGAAGAGAAATGTAATTGATTTCATAACAACTAATTGTAATGAACTCAAACAGTTACAAACTTTTACATAGGACAATGTTTTTCTTCCTACAATATTTAGTTATTTCTAAAATTGGATAAATACAATATATTGGATAAATACATTATACTATGATGAATTCTTGCAAAAACATGTCCCTATTTTGACAACTTTTTAATCGGTATTCATTATTACATAACTTGTTTACATCCTGTTAACAAACTAAGAGTAAATTGAGTTGTTAAAAATTTCTGACATTTCGGAGCTTTAGTTTTGAGTAAAATAATTTAAGGTATACTGTCAAACATTAAATTAATGATAATTTCAAATCTAGAAAAAAAAATAATTACTCTCCTGAAAGTATGACAAGAATGCATTTTCTTTAAATTAGGGTAGATGCGCCAATCATCCTTAAAAAATTATTTAAAAATTATTTTTGATTAATAGTTATTATTATATATATATATATTATTATTATTATTACATTAAGTTATCAACAATATGTAACCATTCTCATACTCACATTTCTCAAATGTGAATCAAAATTTTAATAACAGAAATAAATCAAACACTTTCCAGTTTTTTTCGAGTAATAGACACCCTACAAAAAGTAATACATTGATTTTGTGAATGTATTTAAAACCATGATTGAATGAAAGCATACTAATGAAACAAAATAGTCATGTTAAAATAAATTTTAAAGTTAGGATATCAATAATTAATAAAGTATTTATGATAATGTTCATTGTTTAAATTATTTATTGTCATTATCACAAGATAAATATTTTAATTATTTTAGATAGAAAAATTAAAATACTAAATTAAAAATAATTGAGCAAATCTTCTTTCCCTTCAATAGTGTATTTGTAATTTCTCTCAATAAATCGCTTATGAAAATGCGATTCACATTAGACACGGTTGTATTGGCGATAAGCACACTACTTACTTCTAGGCACTGTACCATTACATGTTGGCAAGGCTACAAACGCAGCACAAGATGGAATATTTTCCGTGAGCCACCAACCCTGGGGCAAACACGAAATCAAAGAAAATCCAGCATCGACAATTGAATAAATTCATGTTTTTTAATACTTGGAAATTTTTCCAGAGAAAATTTCTTACGCCTTGAATTCATAATATTCAAATTTTAATTGCTTAATAGGCGTATAGCCAACATAGTGAAAAAATACCCAAGCCGAGACTTTTCTACAGGACAGGAGTTGGGTACTTTTTCACTATGTTGGCTATACGCCTATTAAGCAATTAAAATTTGAATATCATTTTTAAATTAATAAAAATAGAAAAAAAAATCTGTGTAGGACAACCCAAATGACTGTAAAGTACGTAACAATATTTGTATTTTTTGTTTTGAGAGTTTACATTATCTTTATTCCAACCAAAACTGTGTGTTTCAGGAAATCGGTGATCCGAACCTCCTCTCCTTGTTAGTTAAAGATGCAGTGGTTATAAAAAATTAATCTTTATTTTATTATATGTATTATAGTAGGCACTGTAGTTTTAGTGACATTAGTTGACAGCAGTTATATAAATATATGATATATATATGTCACATTTTAACTTCACAATTGGGAATTCAAGCGCTCGAATACGCCATCTGGTGGAAAAAAGATATAACTGCTACCTTCAGGAAAATCCCTTGCAATCCCATTGCGTTACATGCATTTTAAATTTGTTCATAATGATTATTTTTATGCACAATTTCAGATTTCATGTGCTATTTGTGTTCTGTGTTTATATGTCAAAGTAAAAATTATCCGAATTTGAATATCTAACACTTTTAAAGGCGTTTACAATAAATAATGGTTTCAATGGCACTTTAGCATTAGTTAAAGGGCCAATTTTCCTGTACCGACGGCTGCAATCAGCGCCTCTATAGGCCGTTTTAAGTCCCAATCACTCCACCTTCCGTAACTCAAACCGAGGCCAGGGGTCTCCACCCAGGAAGTTTCAGTCGTACGCCGATTGTGATTAAATAACAACAATAAAATCTAAATAATCACTAACAATAAAATAAAAACTCTTATCAAAATATTCGAACAGCATAAAATCAACAAAATAAAAATATCAATGAGAATAAGAAGAAGAATAAAAACTTTTAAAACTGCCGTATTCCTGCTTTTCACATTTTATTTGGCTGCCTGTCCGTATTATTTATTACTAAAATCTCCCTTATCACAAAAAGAACAAAAACAAATCAACAAAAATTAAAATATCACTGAGAATAATAATCATAAAAATCAAACTTACAACCTTCCGTTTTTCCTCTCTCTCCATTTACCAAATCGCTGTTTTTACAATATACTCTATAATAGAATAATAGTGAATTATATTTTATATGTTGGTACTCCATACGTTAGCACTGCATTACACGCCATACGTTGACATTTTGTCGAATTTTCAGAATAGCTGTGAAATCCTGTACGACTTTTCTTGTATATGTCACATTTTAACTTCACAATCACTCCACCTTCCGTAACTCAAACCAAGGTTAGGGGTCTCCACCCAGGAAGTTTCAGTCGTACGCCGATTGTGATAATTTGTTGGTGCTTATTGAAAAAAAAACAACAACAAAAACTAGGCAGTCAAGTCCACTTCAAATTTTATTATGATCCCAAGAGCTCTGGTTATGCTTTTAGCCAGGGAGATAGAGAGAAGGAGAACAAAGATAATGTTTCTACTTATGGAACTAAAAGCGGTACCTGTATGGCGGCGTTTCTGGTCGTTTGGGACTTTAGGAAGTGTTGCGCCCTCTATCTCTTTACCATGCTCGAAACCAAAATGCAGGAAGAGCAGACGACAATTTGTCATGTTTGACAGGTCACATGACCGGCCTTTGGGAGCACCAGCGCCACAAACTGGGTACTAATTCCCGGTCCATGTTGTGATCTTGAAAGCCTATCTTCACTGTTCTCCTTCTTATTTCTATTCATGCTTTTAGCTCTCATGATAATTCACATGCAGTAGAGTCAAGCAACGCCCCCTAGAGATATCTAGGGGTCGTTGGTTAAAGTCCCAATCGTCAATCGGCGGTGGAGACGGAAATTATGCCTGTGCGCGTGTTAAAATGAACGCTGATCGGGCTAAATCAGAGATAACGTGATACTTTCTTGAATGTTTTGGATTTTTTGTCTGAGTAAATATAGGCATGTAACGAGAGCCATTGTTTTGGAAAGATAAGGAAATGTAGTCCGTTTTTACCTGTTCTGATTAAATTATTACAAAATACTTGCTACGAGAAGACCTACTCCATACGCAAATCTCTTTCACTCGCGTGCTGCCTGATCTTCGTTTCTGAACAGAGCCGCAGTTTGTTTTTGTTTATCAATTTTAATTTATCACGTTGGAAGAAGAACATTACATTTTATTAAAGATTCTTGGTGATTGATAATGAAGTTGTGTAAATAAGAATTATTCGCTGTTAATGTTTTTCTTCACATTGAAATTTCTTATTTGAAAGGCTTTTTGTGAAGGAAAAAAAAAAAAACCCTTCCTATTAGAAAACTATTTTTGGATATGTTGACAATTATCAACAGCCCATTTAGCTTGGATATCCTGCTATGGACAGTTTTAAGCCTTGTCATTTCATTTTTTCTCTACATTGCTGTAAAATTTGATTTAAAGTTGATTCTCTTATTTTCTAAGGTAGCTTAATCCTATAATCCTTGTAGTTTGTACCTGGTTATTGCATGCATTTTAATTTGTCACGATTCGTCAGTGATAAATGAAAATCGAGATGATCTTTCACTTGAGATTAGCACCCTTGAAGAATATATTCTTCCATTTGAAGACTTTCCGAAAATATTCCTTTTTAAATAAGGTATTCAAATAACTTTCGTCGCAGATGTTTAAATAATAATAATTTAGTATAATCTATATTTTATTGTGTTATTACTTTATCGAAATGTATGTTAAAGTTGCTGTTATATATTTAATTTATTTAGTGTTTCCTAAGGTGATTATCAGATAGGAATGAACTATTTTAATTTTCATATAAAACATATATTTATCAACACTTTTAGCCAGTTGAAACTCAGAAATAGCATGCTGGGTGACAGAATTCGTAGAGATTTCTAAATATTGTTTTGGATTCATTTATTTCTAGATCCACTTTTAAAAGCTTTCATTCAATTGAAATAAAATGAAATTAATATTTCTTTCTTAAATTTTTTATATCAATACTTAAAAGCTTAGCTTATATCCTCTTAAATTTTGCCCGCATTGTAAATAAAATGAATATTTTTCTGAAATGCAATTAAAATATTTATATCAATGCCTATTTAATTTTGATTTTTAACATTTGAACTTTGTAGTGCAAAACAATGTAATTTAATAAGGGAATGTGAAAAGATATTTTTTAGTCACATTAAAACAAATAATAATTGCAATTTACCAGAGTTTCCCCCTAGTTTAAAAAAGGGCAGGGTGCTGCTGGTGAGAAAAGGGCATTTTTCAGATTCTTAAGGGCACTTTTTAAATTTTTAAGGATATTTTTTTGGTTTTTAAAGCCACTTTTGATATTTCAAAGTCAAAACACTCTTTTTAAGACAACATTGAGTCAGTTTTTACTATGAAAGCAAATATTTTAATGTAAAAAGGAGAAAGGGCACTTTTTTTACTGAGGGCAAGAAGGGTGCTAATTATTTTACTGGAGGGGGCAAGAAGGGTGCTATTTTGTAAACCAAAGGGCAGGCCGGGTGCAGCACCCTTCTGAAACTGTCTGGGGGAAACTCTGAATTTACTTATGAAATAAAATAAAATGATTTTTAATGATCCAAACTTATTATAATTTTTGGTACTTTTCGGTTAGCTGGGCGCCAGTGATATATGTACATATGTAAATACATATGTATATACATATACACATATCTACATATACATATATATACATACACATATATATACATATATGTATATATATATGTATATATGTATGTATTTATATTACCGTAATTTCGGGAGTAAGCGCTGTGGCACATACGTGTTTAAAAGTTCAAAATATCGGCGATGCGGCGCATACGCAAGGGCGGCGGGTACAATGATTTTTTTTCTCAACATAGCAGTATCTGGATATTGTGAAAAGCCTTCATTTCATGTTTTTTTAGTCTTACTGTCTTAAATACGCTTTTAAACACATGGATTCATTAACATTCATTCATATTTCCCCTTTATATACATTCATTTAATCTCAGTATAAAGTTCATAAACAGTTTATTATAAAAACGTAATTACTACAGTCAAAATATATTTAACTTACCCATATTTCTCAATTTTTTGTGCAATATTAATAGCTCACTCTTTAAAAGTATTTATTGTATACTTTACAATAGTTGATAAATTATATTTGTTTCATAAACATTCAAACGCTACGCTTTAGTTATATTTTGCTATTCTCATTCATTGCATACGGCGATGTTCGATTGAAACGATAATTGATTGGAGTAGTACGCTATCGTTCCAAGAGATGGCGCCAGACAAGTCTTTGCGTTTTATTTATGTTCTGTTTACCTTTATCATTTACAATAAACCAAGAATGTGTTTTTCTAAAGGGAAATTCTATGAATTTTTAATTAGTAATTCAAGCTTAATCTTCTTCAAAGATAATTTTATTAAATTGAATTTTTCGTACGATTTTTTTTTCCTATTGTATTTTAAGATAACCTGTGTTTTATTGTTAATTCATATATCTTGTAAGATTTTATCGCTATTCTTGTTACTTTTAATCCAATTTTGCCGATCGTTTTTTATCCTGACTATTTCATTTTTACTGATTTTTCAATGATGCAGCGCTTCTAATGGGTGCAGTGCTTACGTGTATATATGTATTTTTTTGTACCGATTTTTCAATGATGTGCCGCTTACGATGGGTGCGGCGCATATTGCCGAAATTACGGTACATATATCACTGGCGCCCGGCTAACCGAAAAGTACCTAATTTTCATTAGACATATTTTTAAAATAAGAAAAATTCAGGCTTTCATTCAAGATGCACTTTTAAAAGTTATATAATCAACTGACATTGTTGTATAACATGTTTGAAATATTTTTTCATTACTGTAAAACTTTGTTCTTTTTGTCATTTTGGATGGGCTGTTTTCCTATTGTGAATGAAGTGACTAATATTCATAAACATGAAGTTTTCATGTCTATCTTTCTGATATACTGTAAAAGCACTTATTTTCGCGAAAATGAAGATATCGGTAATTTCGCGAATTTTATATGAACAAAACCGAAAGTTGAAAAGACCCGAAACTACCTAAATAGAACCCCTTTTGCATAAGGCATTTTAAGAAAGTTCCTTCTGTCCGAAAAGTTCGTCCCCCACCCTCTCCCCATTGCTCTAAAAACAACACGTGGATACAGAACACAAACAAAATATTGTTCCCCCTGAGATGTTCGTTAACTTCAATCAGATAAACGCAAAGTTTGTGCTTACATCTGAATCTTCATTAAAAGAACGTGGTTCAAAACAAGCGTCCATAATAGTCATGGAAGATACAAGAGAGATGACTCTTTTGTTAGCATGTTCCCTTTCTGGAAACCTACTTCCACCACAATTGTTGTACGCTGGAAAAACAACAAATTGTCATCCAAAGTTTATATTTCCCGCGGACTGGGATGTGTGGCACACCCAGGCACAGACTGGCTTCTTTGGGGGCCCTCGGCTAGAGACTGAAAAGGGGTCCCTTACCAGAAAATTTAAGAGGACATAGAATATTAGAATATTTGCTTTTTTAAAATTAGGTTTACATGCCTAAAAACTACATTTAGCTACTTTGTCATCTTGGAAAATAGTTGAGTTAAAAAGTAAGCTTTCTCTGATGTAGTTTGTTTACTTTCACAATAAATATTTATATTATTTTTATGTGGGCAATTCCATCGTTACGGACGTAACAATTGCAGACTTCAAACACACATAATTACAATTTGGTTTGATAAAAATATACAATTTTTTTTTATGATGTTCAATTTGAGGCTATTTATGCTATCCTAACTTTGGGTAAAGATTCCTTGATTAGAAAAAATAACAAAAAATAAAAACTGCCTGTTACGGACGTAACTCAGAAAACAGGCAAAATTCTACACTGCTATACAATTGCAAATATTTCTGTGAACTATTCAGGATTTTTGAAAAAATTCTTTTGGATACTTGTCCTAGAGACTTTAAGCTTTCTAAAATCATAAAGCTTTTGTAGGTTTTACTTGTGTAATTTATGACAGAGGTTTTTATATTTGTTACGGACGTAACAAATAGGTGTTACGGACGTAACTTCTCTGATACTTGAAATTCCCTAAGCATGTAAAATGATGGATATACACAGAATTTTTGTTAGAAGAGGGCAGTACTATCAATTTATAATCTCTTAATATTTCAAGTTGTATCTTACTAGTTTAAAAGATTTAGGGGGGGAGGGAGACATCACCCCCCTGCATACACCAATGTGGAAATACATAATAAATAATTAGATGCATCTAGAACTAAATCCCATGTAAGAAAATATTAAAGTTAATGAAATAAAACTTTAGAAGGATCTAATTCGAAATTTATTTTTCAAATTCCTGATAAGTACATCGATAGACTTCTATAAGACTAATTCTGGGAAGGTCAATTTTTCCCTTGAATCTGTAACAAGTTCTGGGAGTACTTTTATAATTTGTGTTTTATCTATGATAGCAACATCTTCTACCACTGGCCAAACATATTTATTGCCAGATTTCTTTAAAAATTTGACAGTAGCTTTTGATTTTGTAGGATTTTTAATAACTTGTCCAACAAATTGTAAAACACTTTGTCTGTCTGACTTAAACTCTGCTAGAATCCAGTTTCCAAACTGAATTTCATCATTTCTGGTGATAATAGGTTTCGTTGGTAAGTTTGTGGTGGTTGCTACTGCTGTTAACAGATTATTTTTAAAAACAAAAATATTTCCTTTTGTATCAGATGTTTGAGAAAATCTAACAACATTTATGTGTTCGGTTCGAACACAATGTATGTCATGTGTTTTTGGCAAATGCTCTATGTCTTCCCACCGTTCTTCTAATTTTGGCGATTCTTTTAAAATATCTTCTTGAGGAATATACATAACTTTAACTTTCTCCGTAATTGAGTCAGCACACTGGAAAAAAGAGATAGCATCGTTGACAAATGCAGTTCTAGATTTTACTCTTTGCCATACATGATGCTTTATCATTCCTCCATCAACAGCTCCTTTGCCGTGAGATGTAGCGAAAAAATGCCAGTTAAGGTATAAATTGTAATCTGCAATTCCATAGGTTATGTCACACAAAGTGTATTTTTGTTTAAAATGTTCAGAGAAAATATCAATGCATTCAAGTTCTGGAAGCTTTTCTTTTAGGTCTTCAAACAATTTGCTATTGAATGCATGAACAGCAGTTTTATTGTGATGCATGTAATCTGAAATGATTGCATAGGGAAATGTTCCTAAAACTGTGTAAGCAACTGCTGTATATATCGAGACTTGATCATTTGTCCAGTGCGCACTTTGAATTTCATCTTGTTGCATGATCGAGTAATTTTCACTAAAATCGACTTGGAGAACACAATTTTTTTGCGATGCATTTTTTTTACAATATTCAAAATAAATACTTTGTTTTTCTTAATGAAACAATGCTTTAGAAATGAAGGAATTTTCCCTTCTAGGTTATTTAAAGCTTCATCAAGAGTTCCTTCTTTTGCAATCTTTAAGATTCTACCTTCCACATTATCCCAGGTATACCATGATATCTTTTCAGATCCATTCTGAATATTGCTTGCTAAATATCTAAATTTTAAGCAGTAAAAATAAGCAGTGATACTGTTGCCAATTGCCAGTGTAAAATTATAAAAATAAATTCAGTTTATTGCATTACTCGAAAAAAGAAAAAAATCTTCTATTGAGAGAAAGATATAATATGCATTACAATAGTCTTAAAAAATAAAATTATTAAATACTTACTGGTATATTTAAAAATTTCAAAGACAAAGTATCTGGAAGTTTGTCAATACATTAAATAATGGCTGATTGTACTGTTTTTTTATTATTTAAATAGAGATATACATGTGTTACGGACATAACATACTATTTTTTGTTACGTCCAAAACAAAAAATGTTACGTCTGTAACACCATTTTCTAAAAAATTAAAAAAGATTAAATGTTTTAATTTATGGTAAACATTTAGTCTAATGAATTGCTAAGAGCACCAGAAAGGGTTTTTTATATTTTCAATTTTTTAAGAGATAATGGTAACTTTTGTTATATTTTTGTTACGGACGTAACATCAAAATTCAGTATTTTAAATTCTAAATTATAGAATTTTAATTTGTAAAAAAAAAAAATTTTTTTGCATATTACGGTAGTATAATGTTAGCTGTTAAAAATTTGCAGCAATTAGTTTTGTTTATTTTTATTTTGCTATAGAAATTATGCGTCTGAAAAATTGTGTTTTTTACTGATGTTATGAAAACCCAAGACTAAGAAAAAGGCACATAAATTAAAATTTATTATAAATCTAATACAATATATTGAAAATAGACAGTTTAAGCTTTACAACAATATATAATATAGCAACATAAGTACAATATGAAATTTTGACATCCTGGTTTCACTTTTCATGGAATTGCCCATCTACTGTACCTAAACTAGTTCCATGCTAGAAAAAAGTAAGTATACTAATTAATTACGAGTTGTTTAATACTTAAAAATGAGAGTGAGATATGCTTTTAGTTTTAAGCAACCAAATAACAACAGTTGAAGATCTAATAATCTAAATCCTTCTGTAATACCTAAGTAAATATTAAAAAGGGAAACAACGGTAATAAAAAAACAAACATATTGAAAAAAAACAATGTCCTCTTTAATTTTAATTTAATTGTTACAAATTGTAAAATAGGTTTTATAACAAAAATAAAAATTGCTCTACAATACCTTGGTACAGATACAGCGAACTAAGAAAGTTCATGTGATTGTGAACGGCTGTATACTAACCAAACGCCTTTTTGGCCAGTTCATCTATAATAGCATCTTTATCCAAGCTATAAAAAAATCTTTCTACATTCATGAAAAGAAGATTAGAAATAAGGTATTGGCTTAAAGTAGATCTAAGTCAATTCTTAACTATTTTAAGTTTAGAAAACCCCCTTTCACAGGTGTACACTACATACAGGTTGGTAAACATTCCAGATTCTAAGAGTTCAAAAATAACAGAAATAGCGCATGATAAACACAGAAAACATTGTTTCTTGTCAGAGCAGTAACCATAAAGATTTTTGTGTTTTTCAACTTCAGATTCTACATCGTCATACTCACAGATTTCTTCAGCTCCATTCAGATTGTCTTGTTTTCTTTTAATGATAGTTTTTTAAGTCATTGTAAAGCTTTCAGACTGATCTGCAAACTCTTTCAGCTCTACCTATAACTGACTTCTTTCAACTTTACAAAGATTAGAAATGCTACAAAGGACTTCCGCATGAAAACTATCAAGCATTACGATTTTATTAAATTTCTTTGGGTCTAACCAGGAACAATCTACTGAAATTTTTATGTTTGGACAAAATCTTTTTTCGATACTTGCCCTGGCACAATCTAAAACACTGAAAAAGACCAATTTATAGTTTTGAGCAGTTGAGATTCCAGGAGCCTTGTCTATTGATTTTTCACCAGGCATTACCTTTTTCTTTGAAGTTCTTTTTTCCTTGAAATCTAATTTTACTTCAGCATCAATACTGTTATCTTCTAAGTTACTATTAACTATGCTTGTATAATATTTTGTTTTGGAATACAGAGCGTGAAAGTGTTTATCACTCCTTTTATCCGTTATTTGTTGAAGCGCAGCTTCTCTACCAAGTTCCAGACTGTAGAAAATAGTCAATGGTTTTACTTTGTAAATATTTTAAAATAAGAGATATAACAAGAAATAAATCTAACAAAACAATAGACATAAATAGGATTACAAATTTATTTTTACTACAAAGTTTCTAGTATGTTAAAATATAAAATTTTATTTGCATTGATATAATTAATATATGTAGTACACGGCATTATATATTCCTTATATTCCAATTACGTTTTATAAGAAATATTCATTTTATTTGCAATGTCTTCAGAATTCATAACACGCATAACAAAGTATAATTTCAAAAGAAAATGTCTTTATTTATATTAATTACTGACAGATGGTGCAAAAATAATATTTAGAAACGAAGCGCAATTTGTATATGTAATCTCAAAACTTCATTCTCAGTCACATGATTTGGACTTTTATTATAATGATTTTAGGGACAAAAACAAAACATATAGTCCAGCATTAAGTGCTCAAAAAGGGCAAATAAAAGAAAGTTTTGGTGAAGTTTTGATATTTGGTACCTTTATGTTTTTTAGGTCGCTGAACACAAATAAGAGATTTAAAAAAAAAAAAAAAAAAATTCGGGAAATACTTTTTTTTACAAAAAGCATATAAAAACGGACTTGTTTCTGATTTTTTTATTTTATTTTTTATTTTTAAGTAACTCCAAAAATGTGCATTTTACGTGAAAAACAAAAGTATATGAATTAAAGAAAATAAAATTTTCTACATTTTATGTATTAAAAGTTTTTTTCCTGATCAATAGTTTATCCGTGAAAATGCCACAAAAATGGTGGTTAAAAGCAAAGAAGTATTTATTAAAAGAAAAGAAACGAGAATTACGGACTTGTATATCGATGTAACATGAAAACTAACCATTTTACGCAAACGTTGACCATTAATGATACTTAAGGACTATGTGATTGACTACATTTTACAATGAAGTTGCCTGATAACAAATACGACGACTCATTATTAATCATTAATTAATTATAAATAATTATGTAAGTACATTTACATAAAATAAAAAATAAAAAATCTTATTTCCGCATTCTTTTATTTGACGATCCATGCTGTTCATCGATATCTACAACATAAAAAATAGATGTATGGAATTAGTGGTTTTTTTTATTACTACCAATATTATAGAATAAATGTTTTCTTAATGGTAAATATTTCATACTTTGTGGCATGGCTTGTTCCTCTTCCATTGGGTACACGGATTCAGTAAGTGGGCAATGCAGTTACAGCTCGGTTTCAAGGTAAGCTCGTCTCCACGCACCACTGCGATGCTGTTGAAGTTACCCTCGCAGTTGAGGCACATGTTAGTACAACAAAGCCCTGCCTTCTTGCACCAAATATTTCGGTTGCAGTTCTCTGTGTACTTGCAGGATACAAGCATCAACAAAGCAAGGGGAGCAGAGGGTAGTACAGTAAATACAGGCTGAAGGCCAGCATTTGTTTTCTTCCGTCTCCACTCATCAGCCTTTTTTTCAATCCCCAGCCATTGCTGGACTTGGTGATATACTCTTAGAGAGTGCTGTTGTGCTGCAGCTGCAGATGGTGGTAAAGCAGCAATATTAGAACTGTATCTAAAGGCTGACTTCTTGTACGAAATATGCTTTAGGTAGTTCAGCGAAGGCACATTCGTCCCACTGTAGCCAGACTCACTGTACAGTGAGACAAGGAAACGTTCCGCAGCAGCTGCAACACCATCTCTTGAGTAGCGATCGGGTATTTGAACCCTTTAACAACGTCTGCAACATATGGATTATTCCCAAGAATTTTGAGGAACTTCATTTTCCCTTGCATAAACGGTGCTGACTTTGCATCGCATCCACTCATAGCGTGTAGGAAGAGGATGTTTTCCGCAACCGTTGAACTCACAGCAGTTGATGAAGAAAATGTCAATGGAGAAACGGTGTCCTTCCCAGGTTTTAAAAAGAAAACGTTTTCAGCTCTGCAGAGACCTATCAAAATGACCAAGAGCTTTACATCCTTCCCAACTATATTCACCATCTCATTTTATGGAGCCAAGGACAAAGCAGTGTTTAAAATAAAGGTGTCTGCGTATTCTTTTGCTTGCTTGCATGTAATATCTGGTGATGGAAACCTGTCAATCATCATAGATATTAACCGACCCTTTTTTTTTGGGTTAGCAAGAAACTTTTCTTTGGACGTGGTAGGTATCGTTGTGCCGTCAAACAATACGTCAGTCAAAGCATGCTTTCTTAACTCCTTAAGCACCATATTCAATTTAATGATAGTATGCTGAATACCAGCTATGTTAAATTTAGTAAAAATACCAAAACATTCAAAAATACAAAATTCATACCGGAAATTCTAAAAGAATAATTTTAATTTATGTAATTACGAAAAGTCTGTCATTATATAAAATACAAATTGCTACTATAACTTTCTGGTATGAATTCAAAATTTTGAATTTAAAAAAAGGTCAAACTGGCAACCTGGACGTACGCACATACGTCCTGAAATTACAGATAGAGGTTTTTATGACAAACGCAGGTACGTCGTGGTGCTTAAGGGGTTAATTGTCTCATACGCCCATCAGTTTTTTTACCTCTTTGGACGTCATCAGGGTAGCCATCAAAGACAACTACTGCCTGTGGTTGATATTTTGACTACTGCACGTACTCAACATATTCGTCGGATATTAAAGAAAAAGAATGATTTTTAGACCAAACAGCCCTATGCAATTAAAAATAACCATGAATGACGAATTGAACCCTGCCGCTGAACCGCTTGGTTGTTAGGGGTTTGAATGCCTTGTAGAGAGTAGATTTGGTCCCTTTTCTTAAGTCATTGTCAAATAGGGACACGGAATAAGGTCCTGGATCGTACGTCAAAAACTCCTCAATATCTTCATCCGAGTGCTTTGTAACCGAAATTCGTTGGAACAAAGATGTGGGGTTAATAGAAACCAATTCATCGTCTACTCGTATCACAGTATCACACTGTTCATTACAACAAAAGGTTTTACTCTGTCGCTCCGTTTAAATTTGACAGTTCCAAAGTCACCACCAACAACATTGTTCACGTCTTTAATGCCTGATTCCCTAGACTTATGGAAGTTGATTCGTTTAGGCAAAAAATAAAACTTTTAGGAACTGAAGTCCGTGTCAGCTTTTATTAGCGAAAGTGTGTTTTAGTTATTTTATTTTTGTGTTATTTAAAAGGCAAATTAAAAAGTGCCATATTTTTGTAAAAGAAAATGGAGATTTTGATCCGATCCCAGGTATGCTCATTTTTATTTATTTTTTAGTTATGAAGAAAACAATGAACCTCAGATGCATAAAATATAATCAATCATATAATTTTTAATATCATTAATGGTCAACATTTGCGTTATAACGCTCTTTCAAAGATAATCCGCGAAGTGATGACTTGGTAGCGAAAGGATTAAACTTCGAAAATATTTCTTACATCCGAAAGATCACTTTATTGAATAAACAAAGATTTTCTTGGTAGATGAAAAATAAGAATAAGATTAAAATAAGAATAAATTTTATGAGTTCGTCGATATGACGATCTTTCGTTTTAAACTATCGTTCATTGGATTTAAGTGCCTGTTCAGTCCACTATAATTGAGAGTTAGATTTGTTTTATATTAAGAGTTTTAGGACTCTCCTCGATTCGTGAAAAGTTCAGAATTCTCTCTCACTCTAGTAGGATTTTTATCCAGATCATGTGTTGCATCTCAAAAGGTTTCTCGTTCCCTGTCCGCACAAAACTTGTTGCGGGCGGGCTTTCTAGCATTCGCCCGGGTACTCGGCGTACCTTGTATTCTCGAACAGAGGTCTAGCACCTCTCCGCGTTCCTCTCGCAGTCACCCGAGTACTTGGCGTAACCTGTATTCTCGAACAGAGGCTTGGCACCTATCAGCGTTTATCTCAATCTGAACTCTTAATTAAAATCCTTTTGCTCATGTTTTTCGCAATAAGAAGGGCGTTTTTCTGAGTAGGGGCTTATCAGGACCACTTGTACCGTGGGACCATGACATCACCTGCAAACCAATGCTGTATTTGTTTCTTTCTAAAAGGGGAAAATAAGTAGTTGCACTTTGTGGTTTCTCATGGAGATCTTTTTCTCACCAAGACAGGCCACCAGCAAAGTAAGTCCTGTCATATTTGTTGGACAATGCTATCAATTATAATTCTAAAGTTTTCCTCTGTTCACAAAAGAAGTTCAGGATTGCCACTATTTCAAAACAACGCCGATGTGAGAGAGTATGCTGGAAATGTTATTTTAGAAGTTTTCACACCAGAACTCTCAGCTGCTAAACACTGTTTCTCACGCAACGTCACGTAAAAGTAAAACTGGATTCTTTATAGCGTAAAATGGTTAGTTTCTATGTTACATTGATGTACAGTGGCGTATTTTCCGTTGTTTCAGTTTTTTGCTTTTAACACCCATTTCTGTGGCATTCTCATGGCTATATTATTGATCAGAGAAAAGAGTTTCAATTTATAAAATGTATGAAATTTTATCCTCTTTGATTCATATACTGTCGACTTTCACGTAAAATGCATAGTTTTAGAGTAATTTTGATAAAACAGAGAAAAGTCCGTTTTTTTATATTTTTGTAACAAAAAAAAAGTATTTCCCGGAAAAAAGTTTGTTGGAAAACCTCAGATTCATGTTCAGCGACCCCAAAAAACATAAAAATACCAAATATCAAAACTCCACCAAATCTTTCTTTTATTTTCTACCAAATGACTGGACTAATAACGGGCAAGAAACACAAACACGGAATTGGTGACTCAAAATACTGCGTATGTGGAAAATATTTATGAGGTAGTAAACTAATTCAATTTACCTTACCTGTATTTAATGTATCACTATTGTCCCTCAAAGGCTGACTTTGCGACTGCGAAGTGGCACTAGTTAACCAAGTATTTTAACTCTTCGAACTTTTTTCAACGTCTAAAGATTTTCTCTTCTTTTTTTCCCCTTTTCGTAGCGCCACTATGGTACACACGTTTCATGTTGACATAACTGTGACACTGATCTAACTACAACCATTATGGCACGCTTGCGACTGAGAAGTAGGGGAAGCCTGGCGTCACACAGGGGAGCCCCTTTTACTCTGCCAATTATGCTTCAACAATTTGAATTTTTATCATCAAAATTTCGAGTAAACAACACTTTTAATATTAAACTAAAACTAAGTACCAATATACATAAAAAAATATTATATACATAACAAATTAATTTTGTAAATGAATTTACAAACATGGAACAGGTGTGAATATTTGAACTTCAAAATATATATTATGCTTTACAAATTGCAGGATTTGTCAGTGTTAAGAACAGTGCAGGGACAACAAATATTTGACGTAAATTTATGCTTAGCTGCAACACAATTTTGCTTCTATTTTATAAACAGAAATTTGGTATCACCTGTATGCTAATTACTTTCCCCTTTATTTAAATAACCTATTCTCCACTCTTTATGAATATAAACAAAATATAATTATACAGATTAAATTTTCTGTTATTTTTAGCACGTTTGAAATTAAAATGTAAAACATAAGAAAAATGAAAATAAGTTGCATTTAATCATTGATTTTATACCATTTATTATATCAACAGAAAATAATTGTCTGAGTGCAACGAAGACTCATACACAGCGCAGTATTACTTTGCCCCATATATAGCTACGATGGATATTAAAACCTTTCGTCAAGCATAACTCAAAAAATATTTAACGGATTTCGTTCAAATTTTTACAGCAGGTTCCTATAAAGGTGACAACGTCGTCTATTTATTACCAAGAATAAATAGGTATGTCAAATCAAACCGTTTGGAAGTTATATTAAAAAAAATAGACAAAAAAGCACAATTAAAGTACATACGTCACTAAATTTTGTGCGTACGTCATTTTCACCGGCGGGAGATTTTCGTAGACAATCGGAATTGAAAAGTTAATGGAGTACATGGAGCAAAAAAATATGCAAGCACTAATATTCAGCACAATAAAATATATTTCAATTTAATAAAAATGGAAAGTTAATCTGGAATTTTTTCTGTTTGAAAAGTATTAGAGATTAGTAAGAGTAGTATTAGTATTAGAGATTTGGCGTAAATCACACCATTAGCAGCTTTTTTATTTCGCGTGTGTATGTTAGGAACAATTCTTTGATGTTTAAATAAAAGGTTTCGATTTGTGGCATTATTTCTTATTTTCTTTTCCTTTTTAGTATTTTAAATGGAATTAGTGAAAGGCGTGTATTTTAAATTAAATGAGTGAAAGACGTGTATTTTTAATGTATGTATTTCAAATGAAATCAGTGACAGATTTATATTTAAATGAAATGAATGCAATATGAAGATGTTATGAGAAAAATATTTGGCGATTTATCAACTGCGCCAAGTTAACATAAAAGTACCAATACATATGTGGGTACTTCTCTATTATCCCGTCGACCACTTTTCATAACAAAAAACTATCGCCAAATAAACGGGAGAACGTTGTCATTGAAATATCAAAATACATAAATAAATAAAATATAAGAATTTAAGGACACAATTGTTATTTTAATGAATGAAATAACTAATAAATCAGTAAAACATAATGAAAAATACACGCAAATGTCGCGTTAAAAACCACTTGATGACGTAACAAACACGTATAATGCTTCTGATATCAAGTAAATGGGACTACATTTTTGGCGTTTAATCTAACAGTTTGGCGATAGTTTTTTGTTATGAAAAGTGGTCGACGGGATAATAGAGTAGTACCTCTATGTGAAATGAAACAAGGCACAGATGTCATATACGCACCACGTTGGTGCGATTTTTCCCTCCACCAGCTTGGGGAAAACTTTGTTTTTGAATATTAGTTACAAATAGTGTGACAAATAGTACACGTGATTTTTTATTTCAATATAAAAATAAAATAACGTAATAAATGAAACAGCTTCTATTATTTTAAAAAAGGAAATGAAAATAAATAAATAATAGTTTGATATAAATAAAGGCGCGGATGTCATATACGCACCACATTGGCGCGATTGCAACAAAATGGCAATTTTATGCCTCACATGGTAACTCGGTTATTTTGTTTCAATTGTTGTTTATTAACTTTTATTTTTTATTTTAATTCTATAAATTGTTTTTATTATATATATCAATATTTATTTATATCAAACTATCATTTATTTATTTTTATTTCCCATTTTTGAATAATAGGAGCTATTTCATTTATTATGTTATTTTATTTTTATATTGAAATAAAAAATTACATGCTATTATTGTATGGTATTTGTAACTAATATTCAAAAACAAAGTTTTCGCCAAATTGGCAGGGGAAAAATCACGCCAATCTGGTGCGTATATGACATCTGTGCCTAAATTAATATTGATATACATATAAAAATAATTTATAGAATTAAAATAAAAAATAAAAGTAAACAAACACAACAAACAGTTTTCGCCAAAGGGGCGGGGGGAAAATCGCGCCAACGTGGTGAGTATATGGCATCTGTGCCGGGATTTTTACCCTTTTATCTGTGCTTTCGGAAATATAAAAAAATTAAAAAATTCTTATATCAGGTGTATAATGTTTTGCATTTTTATACGGACCACTTCTCCATTTTAAGATTTTAAATGCTATTTATATCAGATATTTCTTTCTTGAGATTCCCACAAGTTTTTTCCGGTAATTTTTTTAGTTCGCTTATTAATTGTTTACAATTTGCCCCCCTGGCAATAACAATTATTTACCACAAAAAATGGGTACTTCTCTATTATCCCGTCAACCACTTTTCATAACAAAAAACCATTGTCATCGCCAAACTGTAACGCTAAATAAACGGGAGAACATTGCCATTGAAATATCAAAATAAATAAAATATAAGAATTTAAGGACACAATTGTTATTTTAATGAATGAAATAACTAATAAATCAGTAAAACATAATGAAAAATACACGCAAATGTCGAATTAAAAACCACTTGATGGCATAACAAATACGTATAATGCTTCTGGCATCAAGTAAATGGGACTGTATTTTTGGCGTTTAATCTTAGTTTGGCGATAGTTTTTTGTTATGAAAAGTGGTCGACGGGATAATAGAGAAGTACCCAAAAATGGCTTAGTTTTGTTAAATTTGTTTGTTATGTATTTTCATTTCTTATTAAAATATCGAAAATGGCAATAAAATTTTATTTTAGCACCGTACTTAATTTTTTAAAATGGCTCAAAAACATGGTTTAATAAACGTATATTTGTAAATATTTTAAAAAACATGTTTTTCCGCTCTCTAGAAAAATTTGTAAGATTCTACAACTGCCTTTGGCACCAACCAGTACATGATACGGAACTTTTCCCTATTCAGATACACAGAAGAGGTTGGTCACAAACAAGAGTAATGCTAGCAACAATATTGTTTTAACTCTATAAGAGTTAGAAACAATAATGATATTAAATTCCCCGATTAGCTTAGGGCCCGATTACGGAACTTTCTCCTAGAAAAAAAAAACTGTAGAAGTCTTTTACATTTGTTTCGAATGAAGCTCGATCAACAAAGTATTAATTGATAATACAAACAACACTAATATTAACATGGGGGCAAAAGTTTGAATTTAAGTGTATATATTTGGAACCCCCCCCCCCCCCCTAACCACCCACCAAAAAAAGAAAGTTACAGAAATGAATTTAAAATGGCGTGAAGCCACCCTTTCTGACATAAGAAATTGGCTGCGAACCCGATTACGAAACTTTCACTTAACTTAATAACATGTATCTAATAGCCCTGAGGACAATTCCCCTTCCCAGTTATACGGACCTTGGGGCTTTTTTAAAAAGCTTGACGCAGTTCGGGTTGAAGAAGTTGAGATTTACTGTCAAATGACATAAATTACTATGAAAATAAAACTGGTGAATTATTATGCTGGTTTATGTATGTATTTAAAAAAATTGCATATGATTACACTCTTTAGATAAATTATTCCTGTTTGCATTTAATAACAGATAAACGGCTTAAGTTTACTAAATTGTTTAAATATTGGGAAGAGTTGGCGAGATATAGATAGACGTGTAAGCAAACGAATAGACAGACGGGTAGCGAGGCAGGTGAAAAAAAGGGTTGACAGAGGGGTAGTGAGATGGGTAGGGAGATGGGTAGCGTGGTAGATAGAGAGACGAGTACAGAGACGACTTGACAGATGGGTAGAGAGAGGGGTATATAGACAGACAGACGTGTTGATAGACGGGTAGTGTAACGGGAAGCGAGACAGGTAGAGATACGATTAAAGAGTCGGGTAGAAAGACAGACGGATACTGAGACGGGTATACAGAAGAGTAGAGAGACAGTAGACAGATGAGTTCGGAGAGAGACACAGCTAAGGCATACGAGTAGTTAGACTGGTAGACACGTTTGTAGCAAAGCATGTTATCAATGTGGTTTGAAGTATACGAGTTTCTATAAATAGTTATACAAATAAACAAAGGAAATTTTTTTAATTCAAATATTAAATATTTGATTTAATATTTCAATATTTAATATTTTATTTTTTAATATTTTATTTAGATATTTGTCACAAAGAAAATGTTGCAAAAATTAAATTTGCGTTAAACTACGCTTGCTAACATACGCTATTGGCTGCAAATCTGATTATGTGACTTTAAAAATATCGTTTTAAAAGATCCGGCGTTTTTTTTTTTTAAGTTTTGAGCAATTCCCGCTTAAAAAAATGAGATTATTTGCCAAATGTTATAAAAAAATGCATATGAAAACATAAGAGTATATGAATTTATATATGATATTTTGTAATTATATCATTTAATTTGCTATTTTTCATATGTTGTATCTTTGTCTGTATATTCACTTAGATTCTTGTTGATATCTTCTTTATATCGTAATTGTTGTTCTCAGCAATATCACTCAGACTAATCCCTTTGAGGGAAGTCCTAGTTTATTATATCAACAGAGTATAAATGTTTGAAAAGTAAATTTGGGGGCCAATTTGTATTCACGTGCCTATTCGGTAAACAGGCCCTGACAACCATACTATGAGACTGAGCAAATGAGCCTTGAATCGTAGCCTATGAGCACTAAACAGAGCTCGATTAGTAGCCAGCAGTCTTCTTCCGCTGGCCAGCGACATGACACAGCGCCACTACGTAGTTTACCATAAACAAAAAACAACTGGCCACTGCTTAAAATTGATTGGAAAAAAATTAGTGGGAAAAAAGTGTGAAAAAAAGTGGGATCGTAAAATTAGTGGGAAATAGTGAAATTTGTCTAATGTAACTAACTATAAATTTGTACTCATATATCCATTTTTGGGGGCCCCCTTGGTCCGGGGGCCCTCGGCAATCGCCGACCAGCCGACCTGGCCAGTCCGGGCCTGGGCACACCGATAAGCATTGGAGCAATACAATACTGACACAATGATTCAATACTTGGAGAATATTTTTGTGCCTTATTACGACAAGCAGAGAGAGCTTCTCGGGCTAGTTTTAGAACAACCTGGTGTAGCATTGCTCTGCGTTTTTAAGGCACACCAAGATCTTCTTTTTCTGGCTGAACTGGAGAAGAGGAATATTACACAAGTTTTTGGGCCCACTTCCTGCACATTAGAGTAACTGTAAACAGCAGGTTCAAGCGTTTGCTCAAGAATGAGTTTATTGAGTGCTATTCTAATGAGCGTAAATTTATAGAGGAAAAAGAATCTGTGGACCTGCGAATATCACGACTAAAACCGATTCACGCTTCTTGGCTTGTGTGCACATTTAACGGTGTTGAAGCAAAACAAGAGATAATTTTGAATGGTTTCAAAGAAGAAGGTATAAATATCGTAAGTGAATGAGCTGCATTCTATTAGTTGTATTATTGTTTTTATTCAAGAAATAGTTGTATAGTATTCAAGCAATTTTTGTACTTGATTCTTATTTAAGTAACTGCAATCATTAAATTTTGGATAACTGTAAAAATTCTGATTTTTTATTATTATTTGAGGCGAAAAAAAATATTTCACGAGGCTCAAATTTTCGCGAGCGAAAATCGCAAAAATTAAAGCCTCGCGAAAATAAGTGCTTTTACAGTATATATTTGTTTATTCATTACTGGAAAACTCTGTTCTTCAAGAAATATTAAAATTCAACTCTATTATACTATTAACTTAGACAATTTAAAACGAACAAAATTGTAATGTTTTGTACAATCATTAAACCTAGTGATTGCTTATCGAGAAGGGTCCACAATTGTTTTGTCAGGTTACATATATATATATATATATATATATATATATATACATAAACGTGAAGATAAAATTGCAAAAAATGGTAAAAATTCTGTTTGACAGGTATGGCATTCTTTTCTATGGGACGAAGGGATATTTCCGTTTTCATTTCCACAAGTTTTGCTGTATTTATAGAAATATACTTATTTATGTTACATATATAGTAAAAGCAGTCAGTGCAGGCCAGAATCCTGATAGGATTTACCATACAACTAAATCTGCTGAAAATCTGTTTGAAATAGGATTTTTCAGATGAGATTTGACCATGTCAAATCAACACACCTATTTTACCTCATCATCTCAGATTTTAATGAACTGTGGCACATAGTTAGTATTTATATAGACTAAGAAAAATACCAAATGTTTTTTGAAAAATATCAATTTATTTTGAAAATAAATATAGCTATATAAACTTCTCGAAAATTGTCAAAAAATGCTAGTTCGTTAGATTTTCAAATTGTCATAAAATCTTTCCTAATTAAGATAGGAAGGTGAAAGAAGTGTCATATTGCAGCATTTTTAATGAACTTATAATGATGTGCAACATGATAGAGGTTGTAAAAAAAGTGAATTCAAAATTTAAATTTAAATTTTAAAATTTAAATTGTAAAAAAAGCATTTTTTTTTTAATTTCAAAAAATTATTCAAAATAGGTTGTATTATTGTAAAATACTGTCCAAAATTTGAAAATTGGACAACAATGGGTTCATAGGGAAAATAATTTAAAAAAAAAGCATTTTTCATCTTTTTCACTTGAAATTGATGAAAAAGGCTTTTAAAAAGAAAATTATTTATCCTATGAACCCATTGTTGTCCCATTTTCAAATTTTGGACACTATTTTACAATAATACAACCTATTTTCTATAATTTTATGAAATTTTACATTAATAGAATGTATTTTCTATAATTGTTTGGGGGGGGGGGGGGGAGAGAAAAAAAAATTCACAATTAAAATTTAAATTTTGAATTTATTTTTTTTTTTAGAACTTCTATCATGTTGCATATCATATTAAAGTAAACTTTTTATGGATTATTGTATTTGTATCACATTTGAAATTGATGAAAAATGCCTTTCATATATTTTTTTCTATGAACCCATTGTTGTCCCATTTTACATTCCCCCTGTCCTACTATTGTCCCATTTTACTTTTATAATTTTTTGAAAAAGTATTTTTTTTTTTGCAATTCAAATTTTGAATTTGTATTCTTTTTTACAGAATTTATCCTATTGCATACTGTAATAAAGTCAAATTTTTATGGTTTATTGTATCATACTTGAAATTGATGAAAAATGCCTTTTTAAAAAATTATTTTCTCTATGGAACCCATTGTTGTCCCATTTTCAAACTTTGGAAACTATTTTACAGTAATACAAACTATTTTCTATAATTTTTTGAAAATTTTTTAAAAAATGTTTTTTTCACAATTTTAAAATTTTAAAATTTAAATTTAAATTTTGAATTTTTTTTTTTTACAACTTCTATCATGTTGTATATCATATTAAAGCAGGGTTGGCAAATTTTTGCCGCATGTGGAAAAAACCGGTATAAAACGTCCTGGCAAAAATAGCAAAAACTGATTTTTTACATATAGATGCATGTTTCATTTCTTTTACTTATCTTAAATTAACAATCACAGAATAGTAGTACAATGCATTATGATGATAACTTAATATATACCATGCGCGTAGCCCCCCCCCCCCCCCCCCGCTCACGTACATACACGCAGGATTTTTAAATCTAATTTAAACAATCAAAATTCATTAAAAAAATGAAAGCAAGGTTACAAAAAAATAGATGTTATTATTAGCCACACACAGGGTGGCTTATTCTTTCAATCTCTATCATTTTTCATGTTTATGAAAAGTCACAGCAATCCATCGTTGCCACAGATTAATCTCGGAAAATGAAACATTTGAAGTTACTTAAAAAATTAATAACTCGAAAAGTATTTATCATAAAATTGTTTTACAAACTGCGTTAGAATGGTAAAAAATTGTATTTTTCTTGATATAAATTTCAAATCTAATGATTATGTCGTTTTTCAAATATTAGATTTAAAAAATTACAAAACTACACAATGGAGTACCGTAGCGAAACTTTTACGCGTAAAAAGATAATGATAAAGGCATTGTGGCTCGACGTGTATCGTGTATATTGGCCATAGCATGAGTAACGAATTATAGTAAACTTATTATTCTCTTAAAATATAAAAGTGAATTATGTATATACATTGTTAAAAAATAAAGAAAAACATTTTATTACAAACATCAACAAATTTTTTTCTTCTATTTATTCCCTTATTCCAAAGATATCGTTTTATCGTCTGCTGCCATAACAACATGAATTAAATTTCATTAAAAAAATTGCTCAGTGGTAGAAAAATATTTTTCTAAATCGAATGGTTATTGAACAACACTTTAACAGGGGAATTTTTATTTGTTATTTAGATATTTTAAAATTGTTTGTTGTCATTGCGTTTTTATTCTGAGTTACAGCTAGTTTATTTATTTTTTAAATAAAAGCCGTGTGTGGCAATCTATATTCGGCCTTATAGCAGAATTTCCCCCTCTTGTTTCTTATATATTATCACTCTTGTAGAACACATCATTTCTCAAATATCATGACACAATAACTGATAATTAATATTTTTCGCATTACATTTGTGCTCATTCAACAATATTTTATAAAGTAAAATATTTTAAGATGCGAAATATTCCGTACGTAGGTGCCAGACACTACTGGCGTGTCCTTTTGGTAACGTTTGCAAGGCGTCAGTCGCATTAGATGTTCACACTGGCAACAGACTTTATTTTTTTTTCACTGAGAGTATTTGCGGAAAACAGAAGCATTTCCATTTACATATGGAAGCTTTGCTTAATTATTATTTTTTTTTATCTTTTAAGTAAAAGAAAAGAAAAAAAGACGCAACAAAGTGGTAAATTATATAGCCAATCATTTGAGGGTTTTCGATAAGAGAAAATTCTGTTGTTCTGTTCAGTTTTAGTTTTTCATTCTCTTGTGCTTGTAACATTCCGAAAAAGGCCAAATGAAAATTATATTTAATTTATAAATATATTCACACTTTATCATGTGTATTTAAAAAACATGGGATGGCCTGAAAAGAGAAAACAAACGTTAGAAAAATCTGTTAAAAAGTGCAAGACAATTGAGGATGTTTTAAAACAGAAAATAATTGTCCAACATGGCGTCAAAACTTCAGAAGCCACAGTCACCAAAGAAAGTAAGAATAGTTTATACTCTCTTAAAGCTGTTGTCAAATTCCCTGCTCAAGAAATGCGAAACTTTCTGATACGTTTTATGACTTATTTTTAAATGTAAATGCACAAAATTGGCGGGCCTGTCTATTGAAGCGATTTGGAATCGACTTACATTTTCCACTTTTTGATAAATAAAATACTTATCAAGTGACTTAGTCATGCGGCGGCAGGTTTTTCTCCGTATCTCTCGCAGTCACGTCCGGAAATTTGGTTCAAAACACCAACTTTGATAGTATTTTCTGAAAACTGCGTTTACCAATCAATGGAAAACTTCTTTCGATTACAACATTTCTGAATAACAACACCTGTCAGTTTCATGCACTTTCGAACAAAAAAGAATTAAAAAATGTGTCAATGCATTTTCCAATAAAAAATAATTAAAAAATATGTCAGAAAGTGTCCCTTTGGATTTGTTTTGGATTTATGAACAAATAACCTATGAATTCTGGAGAAAAAAAAATTGAAATTTTTTTAATTCAATAATTTTTTGTTAAGGTGGTCTGGGATAAATTTGTATATATGTATATGTTTTTTGTAAGTATGTTTCATTATTATTTTTTTTTAAATCTACATATTCAATTCCTTTCCGAATGTAAATTAAAAAATATAAATTAGCGAATTTTATCCGTATGCCATATTTAAAATTTATGTAGGGTATATGTGCCAAGTAATGAACGCCATTCCAGTAATGGACACCCCCGAATGTTTTTGGATTATAAAAAATAACCAATAAAAATTTTGCTTTTATTTATTTTTTCATAACTTCCCCTTGTATGTTTTATAATCTGTATTATTGTTGACACTCTTAATCAAACCAATCAGGAAGCAGAAAATAATGTTCCACAGTTCCACTGTTTTTATGTGAAAATCTTAATGAACATGCTAAGAACTCACTTTACTTAATTAATTTATATCTTCCTTATTTTCTTGCAAAAATTGCATGTTTTTGTTTGGATAGTAATATAAAACTTTGAATTTCATATATCAATGGGCCATTTACAAAGGACCGGTGCCCATTACTGGAATGCTTAATTAGTCTCTTTCCAATAATAGACACCCCATGTGGCCAATACTAAAAGTGTAATTTCAGTAGTGCATAAAATCTTTTTATTTAACTGAAAAGCTAATTAATCAAATTTAATTTTTAAATTTTACTTTGTAGAATGTAATAAGCACCTTTTTAGGTGCGTTCGTAATTATATAAATACGTAGCACCTATAGTCGTCGTTTGGTCCGTCCGTCTGTCTGTCTGTCTGTCTGTCCGCATATAACAACGCAAAAACTACCCAACCAAATGGTTTGCAATTTAAAATATATTATCTTTGCAGAATTTTGTCGAGACATTTCAAATTTTATTAAAATCGAATCAAAACTTTAGGAGATATTAATAAAAATATTTATTAAGAAATTTGAATTTTTTTTTTTTTTTTAAATCGGTGCTTTTTTGTTATAGGAGCTTCCGAGGTTGAATCTTCAAGCGACCGAGATGCTTATTTTATGACAGAAATTAATCTGCAGACGATAAAATTCATTTCACAGAATTAAAAATCATCAAGATCTGAATATTTATATAACTAGCTGATACATATATATCAGAATATTTATATAACTAGTTAAGATATTTGTATGAACAGTGTCATAAAATATATACTTAACTAGCTGTTTAACCCGTTCTATGCACGGGAGATCATGAATTTAATTCTAAAACGTGCGTACGAACGCACCTCGTTTGTAACGTTTGACGTACAATTTCCAACTTGTTTTGAATAAATAGGGTTATTCCATGCCAAATCATATAAATTATATATTGTATTGTTTTTTATTTTTGACTGTAAAAATTCATTAGCATGTCATGGAATAAAATATGGATAACTCGATTTTTAATTTAATTTTCTAATTATTTATATATTCTATAGTAGGTTGTATATTGTATTGCATTTTTTCCATATTTTTATTGTATAGAAATGTGCTCTAACTTTTATTATAATGAAACAATTTTTTTATATAGTTTCAATCATATATATTTTTCCTTCAACGAAATTCAAATGTTTCTTTTTCATTATTATTATTGAAATTATTGAAATTTAAGAAAATACATTACATGTATGTTATATTATCAAAATACGTGTATGTTGTTTGATTAGTACAGAATAAATGATTAATTTGTTTTATATCAGTTACTAAATTATTCAGTTCATTTACTATCATTACATGTCATAACGTTGATTTCTTTTGCAACAAAATGGTAATACTTTATCAATTTCATAATATGAACAGAGTTGCAATAACTCTATTTGACACCCGGTGCAAAATTTTTATATGCATTTTTTACTTACCGCTGATGCTTAAATTAAATAGTTGTAATTTAAGCCATCAATGGTATGCCTATCCGATGTGGTACCTGGTTAAGAAACACTAGCAGCAATACCTTTATTACGGCACTAAATCTGAGTTTATAGTGAGGTTTTACCATAAGACCTTACTATACTACTTTAACTTTTTTATTTATTGTGACATTTATTGTTGCATTATTATTATTGTGTTCATAATTATTATACTGCAGGTTTGCGCATTCATGTATACACACACACACATGTATGTATGTGTCTGTTTTCAGTTCCGTTATCTGTTTCAAATAAAAATCTGGGCACCCCCCCGTGTAATAAGCTGGTTACGCCTATGTATACTCATCTTAATTACTGAGAAATTATTAATTTCATCATAAAAAAAATTCTTTAATTAAAAAAAAAGTCATTGTTAGTCTGATTTTTATGCTACAATAAATTAACAATATTACAAAATCTACTAGACAATATTTTATCTAACGTGTATTAAGGCGTGAGAACGGTTAATTACCTCCTATGTTTTATTTCTAACTACTTAATCATATTTCTTCACAACATCTTATAGAAATAAATAAGAATGTTCTTACCGTTTGGTAGCTTCGTCACCTCTATATCCGAGTAATCCATTTGAAACAACTTTGTTTGTTGTTGTGTGAATATTATTTTATTCGTGTATCCAATGGGAAAAAGAAATTATGATTTCACTAGATAGATGATCACTGCTGTAAAATTATGTATTCCGTAGTATCGTAGTGGTACACTATGTAGAGAAAATCATCTTCACACATTTAAAGGAAAAGAAAGAATTTAATATAAGATAAAATTGAGACTGAACATTTTGAACCCTCTTAGTCGGGTGTTCAAGCAAGAAGTGAACAAAAAACATATATACGAAAATACACACGTGCTTTTCTCAAAAAGTGGGTTACATTCAAAGGTTATATGTGTGATAAACATCATTATCTAAAATTGGCCATTTTGCATCATTAAAGTCAAATTCAAGTGTTTATAAAATAGAGTCAGTGAAAGTCTCGTTAAAAAGAAGTTGAGCTAAACTGTCTTTATAAGTGTCCGTCACTGTTTTGTACAAATGTTCTGCAGAGGCGAACGGAATAAGCAGTCTTTCCTAAGAGGCAATAAATTTGCATCATTACTGTCAGCTAACCAGATGTGAGCGGCACAGAAAAATGGTCCAGATGTAAGTTCTATGAGATGGAGATGTAACTTTTTCTTTATTTTTGTTTTAACACTTATCACAATTAGGAGGCTTAATTCCGTATCATGGGCAACAAAGCCCCCTTAAGCCCCTAATGAAGATCACTTAGCAGTTTCAGTTTGTCCCTGTTTTCTTGAAATACAGGTTTGGGTTTCGGTTTGGTAAACACATCTGCAATCATAGATTTGCTTGGGCAGTAACATATTTCTATTGTTCCATTTTCCTTCATATGTTTGATTGAATGGTATTTCAAATCAATATGCTTTGTTTTATTTGTATATTTGTCCGATTCAATCATCTTAACGCATGAAATGTTGTCTTCATAGACAGTAATCGGAAGAGATTGGGTTAAATTTGTCTTCTAACAATCTTAATAACCATGTAAGTTCTTGAACGGCTGTTGCAGCTGCTACAAATTCAGCTTCTGCTGATGATTGAGCAATACACGACTGGCGCTTTGTTATCCAATGTATTGGATTCTTCCCTAATAGGTATAATTCGGATGGATTTTCACATTTTCGACTCAAAATGTTCACTGCCAATAATATGTCTGGCCTTGTAATTGTCGCAATATATAATAACGCACCGATCGCTTGTCTAAATTTTGTGTTATTGGGCATTGGGTTTTCTTCCTTTTCTGATCTTAGGAAATTCGTTTCCATTGGTGTCCCGTATGGCTTTGATTCTTCGAGATTAAATTTCTTAACAATTTCCATTATTTTCGCTGTTTGATTTAATTTAAAGCCATTGTGTGTTTTCTGAATTTTTATCCCAAGATAATTGCTGATTTCCCCTAAATCTTCGAGTGTGTATTGTGTTTTTAATTTATTTATGACATCTTCAATTAAATGGATGCTTCCTGCAACAAGAATGTCATCGACATACGCAACTATATACACTGTATCTTCCCCTTGTCCTCTAGAAAATAGACAGGTGTATAAAATGTAACTCTTTAAGCGATTCAGTAATTTTTGTATACCAGGCCCGGGCTGCTTGCTTCAGCCCGTATATGGCCTTAGACCTTTTCTGGTTCGTTTGCGTTCACATACCCTTCGGGTTGTGCCATGTACACTTCTTCATAAATTTTTCCATGCAAGAAAGCACTTTTTATATCTATTTGCCTAACATTAAGATTTTTGTAAGCTGCGACACTTAAGAAACATCTTAAGGTGGTGTGTAATACTACGAGAGCATATGTCTCATCGTAGTCTATCCCAGTGTTGAATTCAGGGGGTGGCCCGGGGGGGAAATTCCCCCCCGGAGCATGGAAGTGTCCCCCCCGGAAGATTTGAGATTTTATACTTTCAATGGGCAAAAAGTGGAATTTCCCCCCCGGAGCTACAGAAATCCCTCCCGGAGAAAAGTGTCTGAATTCAACACTGGTCTATCCCGTATTTTTGCTTGAAGCCTTGAGCCACCAATCTGGCTTTATAACGCTTTATTTGTCCATTTTCATCATATTTAGCCTTGTAGGTCCATCTGGATCCAATTACTTTGGCTCCCTGTGGCGGTTTCACCAAAATCCAGGTTTCATTTTCCATAAGTGAATTTATTTCGTCTCGTGTCGTGTCAATCCAGTTATTTTTTTCTTGCGGATTCTCGATGTTTAGCATATTTTGCCAACCTTTTGGTTCATATACTGGATTGTGCCGGACTGCATATGCAAACCTGTCCGGTGGCACACCTCTATTATGTCTTTCAGATCTTCTCGTTTGTTGTGTTTGTTGAGACGCGGATGGTGTATCTGGAGCAGTTTGGTTTGGTGTTAGATCAAATTCTACTATACTAGTGTTATTTTGTTGTGCTTGTTTGTTTGTTTCTGACATCAGCTCAATTGTGTCAACATTTTTCTCAACATTTGAATTACACGTGTTATTTTCAGCGAATTTGACGGTTCTGGCTAAAATTACTCTTCCGTCCCCTGTAAATATTCTGTATGCTTTACACCGGTTGTCATATCCCACGAATGTGCCTTTCTCAGCTCTGTCGTCTAATTTGCCGCGTTTAGATTTATGAATATATGCGTAGGCGGTACATCCAAATACTTTCAAATATTTTATATTTGGTTTTCTGTTTAACCATAGTTCGTAGGGGGTAGAGCTAATGGATTTCGATGGTAAGCGATTCTGCAAATGATTGGCTGTACATATGGCTTCTCCCCAGAGTCTATGTGGGAGGTTAGCCTCACTTAACATGCTGTCTATTAGTCATGTCTAAAAGTGATCTATTTTTATACTCAGCAATCCCATTCTGGCTCGGGCAGTACGGTAATGTGTGCTGATGCTCAATACCGTTATGCTTGAGGTATTCTTCTAATTCATCATTAACATATTCTCCGCCATTATCGGATCTGATGGCGGTTGGAAATTTTCCCAATTTATTTTTCATGGTCGAAATGTATTCCCTTAACTTTTCATACGCTTCACTTTTTTTCGTCATTAGATAGATGACACAGAATCTGGAGTAATCATCTATGAAAGTGATGAAATAGCGTTTTCCCCCTATGGTAGAAGTATTTATCGGACCACACACATCACTGTGCACTAACTCTAACCTTTTTGTGGCTCTATATGCGACCGATTTTGGAAATGGGGTATCGTTTGTTTTGGATTTAATGCATACCTCACAATTGGTGTTGTGTTTGCAGAAATTTAGGGTTATACCATTTACAAGTTGTTTTTGTACAATGGTTTTAATTGCATCGTAACTTCTATGTCCAAGTCGCCTATGCCATAAGTCTATACATCTTGTATTTGTAGAATTGTGCGTAATGTTCACGTAATTATTATCCCCTAGTTTATTATTATTTACATGCACTTCATATAAGTTATTCTTCTATCTACCTTGTAGAATTATTTCCCCATTGTGTATGATGTCACACGTATCTTTATCAAACTTTACTTGACATCCGTTTTTAGTAGCCCTGCTAACTGATAGCAAGTTTGTTTCGATATCGGGTACATACAATGTGTCACGAAGTGTAATTTGCCTGTCTTGTTTTCCAGTGTTTATTACTATTTCACCTGACCCGTATGAAATTAATTTATTACCATTTGCAACAGTCGCATTTGTCTCATCGTTGCTGGTTATTTTCAAGAACATTTCTTTAGAATTAGCAATATGACTTGAACTTCCACTATCAATAATAAATATTTATTTGTTTTCCGATTGTGCAGTCAATAATGCTACGTTTTTATTTTCAGTTTGTTTTGTATCACGCCGTTCCACGATTTTGTCGGGTACATTTTCTTCAAAACACAAAGAAGTAGAATGATTTTTATTTTTGAATGGTTTGTTATGCTGTACTGTATGATTATTTTTCCTTTTTTGAAACCAACATTCGCTGTATGAATGATTTTTCATTTTACAATACGAACAAAATTTATTGTTTCTTCTTTGATCTGTGTAGCCTAATTTACCCTGGGTTTTATTGGCTTTAAACCCATTGCCTGAATTTTCCGAATTCTCGACTCTGCGAGTATACTCATCTATAAGCTTTCCTTTAATAAAATCAGGCGTTAAATCTATTTCATTTCTCGCTTCAATTGCGGTAATCAATGTATCGTAACGAACATAATAAAATGGCAGATATGTGTGAATTTGAGATATCTTCTCCTATTCCGGCCAATTTATCTACAAGTTCCAATAATTTGGTAATATGTGTTATTAAATTCCCTCCTTCATTTAGCTTTGTGCTATAAAATTTGTGAAGGAGATGTAATTTGCTTGAAAGATTAGAATGCTCATGTATATTTTTCAAAGTGGTCAAGGTTTCTTTAGCTGTGTTAAGATGCTTTATATTTATTATTTGGCTATCTTCGATACTAAGATTTATCAAGGCCCTTGCCTTCCGGTCCCTCTTCATCCAATCAGCAGTTATTGGCATTTAGTTTTCGCATTTAGTTTTTCAATAGCCACACTGTCCTTTGCGTATGCCATTATCTCTCTTTTCTTTTCTTTTAAGTTCTTCAAGTTAATTGAATATATATTTTTTTTTTTCTTTTATCGGATTACCGGATTTTCTTTATTATTTGAGGATCTATGTTTCATTTTATCTACCTAATGAGACCTCAGTCTCATCACTATGTTAGACAATATTTTACCTAACGAGTATTAAGGCGTGAGAACGGTTAATTACCTCCTATGTTTTATTTCTAACTACTTAATCGTATTTCTTCACAACATCTTATAGAAATAAATAAGAATGTTCTTACCGTTTGGTAGCTTCGTCACATCTATATCCGAGTAATCCATTTGAAACAACTTTGTTTGTTGTTGTGTGAATATTATTTTATTCGTGTATCCAATTGGAAAAAGAAATTATATGATTTCACTAGATAGATGATCACTGCTGTAAAATTATGTATTCCGTAGTATCGTAGTGGTACACTATGTAGAGAAAATCATCTTCACACATTTAAAGGAAAAGAAAGAATTTAATATAAGATAAAATTGAGACTGAACATTTTGGACTGGACATTTCTTAGTCGGGTATTCAAGCAAGAAGTGAGCAAAAAACATATATACGAAAATACACACGTGCTTTTCTCAAAAAGTGGGTTACATTCAAAGGTTATATGCGTGATAAACATCATTATCTAAAATTGGCCATTTTGCATCATTAAAGTCAAATTCAAGTGTTTATAAAATAGAGTCAGTGAAAGTCTCATTAAAAAGAAGTTGAGCTAAACTGTCTTTATAAGTGTCCGTCACTGTTTTGTACAAATGAAATGTTCTGCGGGGGCGAACGGAATAAGCAGTCTTTCCTAAGAGGCAATAAATTTGCATCATTACTGTCAGCTAACCAGATGTGAGCGGCACAGAAAAATGATCCAGATGTAAGTTCTATGAGATGGAGATGTAACTTTTCTTTATTTTTGTTTTAACACTTATCGCAATTAGAAGGCTTAATTCCGTATCACGGGCAACAGTTTTAAAATAAGATGTATGAACCTATCAATCAGCATAATGCAATAATTCAGTGATGCAAAATATAAGCAATAGTAGTAAGTACATGTATTGTGTTCAAATAAGTGAAATCTTAAATTTCTTTAAAAAAATTAAATATTTTAATAACAATAACATAAAAAACTACACATTCAACATTTAGCGGCACTTTCACCAACATCATCATCATCATTACAAAATAATTCTTTTTTCAGCATTCCGTAACAAAAAACAAGTTTGGAAACATTACTTATTGTCAACCTATTTCGAATTTTTGAGTGGACAAAAGAGAAGTTGGAAAATATTCTCTCGATTGCAGCACTACTGGCTGGGCATGCTTGCAGGTGTGCTATTAACCCACAAAATTCTTTGGAAATTTCACATGACTTTGCGACACTTCTCCACCACTTATTGGCATCAATTGTCATAATTACTTGTTCTGAAAACAATGTACTTTGGAAAGCAGTGGCGAAGCCTCTGGTCATCGGTAGATGCGGAGATGACTAGAGAAAAATAAAGACAACATAAACCGTTTTAAATTTAAACAAACATATTTTTAAATGCTTTTTATTTTTTTCCTTTTAATTTTTGGGCTAAAGACGATGTGATAATAGTGTCATTCACCCTTTTTTAAAATTAATATTTAGTGCTGCCACCTGTCGCATTTCAAATGTAGCGGCTAAACTGGATCGTAACTTCTAACTTGCTAAAAGGATTCGTCCACATTACCGAATCTGGTCTTGCTTGCGCACGCATATTCTCACCCCTCGCGACCAATTAGGCTGCAGAAGTGTTTCCCAGTTTCCGAGACATATCGCATCTAGTCATCGCTATATTTTACGAATCCATTCTTCGTGCATTCAGAGGAAAATTAATGCGTGTATTTCATTTTTACGCTTTTTCCTTTTTTGAATTATTCTAGATGAAATCTATTTTGTTAAGCCCTACAAAGTGCGGTATTTTTTCTTTAATAAGGCTATTAAATTAAAACAGATAAATATTTTTTTTTTTTTTTTTTTTGCCCAAATAGTATAAATAGATTTTTTGAACAATTTAGTAATTTTTTCTTCATAATTAAAATGTGTTCTCAAAATTTTCATATTTAATATGTTGTGGGTACATTAATGCGATAATTTTACGAATTAACCATTTACTATTCCTGTTTTTTACCCCTTTCGGGTCCGAATTATTTCTTAATTTTTGGCAAAATTACTTTTACGTTAATAATACTAAAAGTAGCTACCCAAATTACGAAAGATAAGGCTTACTAAAATTTAACGACTGTAGTTATTTTGCTTAATATATAATATAATAAGTATAATATAGTATATATGCTTTTTGATTCACATGACAATGGAAAAAGATAGAATTTTCAACAACGTTTGGAAAATGTTGGCTTTAAAAAGAATTCATACTTATAAAAGATCCACCTAAACTGAAGATCGTATGAATAATATATTTTGTTACAATTAAAAAAGAAATGTTGGAGCTACTGAAACAGAAGTAAAATTTTTATAATCTTTTTATTGAGATGATTTGCCACAAAACGCGGAGACTGGATTACATTTACAAATGAAGTGTTAGCTATAGTATAAAAAAAAATAAAGTTGCGGATTGTAATATTTTTTTTTCGTTTACATGAAATAAAATATTTTTTAAACTTATGTTTTTTTAATATTAATTGCAAAAAACACTTTTCAATAAACAGAAAACGTGGAATGATTTCGATGCAGTAATGGGTGCATCGCTGGAATGTTGTGAACTAGCAATACGAAGCCTCACGCCTCGCCACTGTTGGAAAGGTTTTTCTTTTATTTCAAAGTTCACAGCATATGATAGGCAAGATAGATTTATTTTTGTAGCCATTATCTGGCCTGTTCTTTTTGTTCATAACTAAGGTGCTCACCTTTATATTTTGTGTGTAACAAATAGGCAAGAAGATGCCAGGGCAAAATTGCTTTTCAAACCTTTTTTTAACTTTTACAAAATGGAGTTTCAAATTATCATCTTTCAACAAATTGCAGCATAAATGGCAAGCATCTGCTTTGTTGTTGAATCAGCCTGCAAGATATCTAAAGCTGTTGAGACTGGTTTTAATTGCTTAATGAGATCTTTTACTTGTTGCAAAATATTAAAATCACGTATGCGTATGCGAGCAATGATATTTTGGTCCATTTCTTGTAAATGGTCAATTGATACTTTTATATATGAATTATGATTTCGTTCAAAAGTTTCTAGGCAAGTCAACTGACTATTCCACCTAGTACTTCCTGGTAACTGAGGTAAAACATATTCACTACATTCTTTCAGCCATGCTGAAGGAACATGGTGGTTTCGAAAATATTTATGAACCTCCATTACATGCTTAATGATAGTAGAAGGTGTAATGTCTTCCCCAAGGAGATTTAACCAATGAGCTGCACAACCTTATGATATCAGGCATGAATTTTCACTTTCATATTTTAGGTCCAGCTCCTGTCTCATTTTTTCCATATTTTTAGCATTGTCAGTTACTATGCATTTTATTTGACAATCATACTTTTTTCCAACAGTCTGAATAATATTGCTGCATTTTTTTGACAAGAATTCTGCAGTCTTTTTGGTGGCACCTGTATCCTCTACGTCTACAATATATGATTTTCCATCAACTTGAACACATGAAGCAGTTATGGGTTAATTGTGGATGTTACTCCATCCGTCAATAACAAGTGTACTTTCTCTGCCTTTCAAACTTTCATGTACTGATTCTTCCATTTGACTGTGAACAGAATCTAAAAGATTACCTGCCAATTCTTTGCGTGAAGGCGGTTTGTAGCTTGGTCTCAAGATGTGGATTAAGTTTTTAAATGCATCACTTTCCGCAACATTAAATGATATGTTGCAAGCATAAAAGAATTTTGCAACAATCAGATCAATCTTCCTTTTATCTTGATCTGAAGTTTTTGACACAAATTTGTTTATACTACCTTCTAAATATCTTGCCTTTTTAAAAAGAGGCTGCAACTTGTCCACCTCTTCATCAATCACTGTATAACTGTTATTCTGGTTTAAATCTGCTTGTCTTTCAGATGAAGAGGATGCTTCCACATTCACACATTCATTTGTAATAATTTTTACACAGCTTGAAACACATGCCCTCATTCAGGCTGCTTTATTGCTCTGAATGTTTCCACATTTTTTACACTTAGCAACAGTTTTTCCATCTACAGATAACTTATAAAAGGACTCCCAAATTGGATCTTGTCTTCTTCCTCCTTTATTCATTATTTCTTGCAATTGTTATTTCTTTATTTTCTGCAGCCAAGCTTAGAATCTAAGTTATCAAAAATAAAATGGCTAAAGTTACTTCTCAGTTTAACTGTAAAACTGATAAGGTGAGAAAATGAAAACAGGAATTTGGCCACCTGTGTAGGGAGGGAGGATCCACACTTGCTTAGCTCATGGAGAGCAGGTGGGAAATAGGTTTGTGGATGATGAATGGAAAGGCAGGTGCATGAAAATCTTTTTTTTCTTCTTTTTGGTCAGGGGGGGGGGGGGGGTAGAGACAAGAGTAGTGAAAGAAAACAGAATAAGAATATATTTTTGGCGTATACTTTTATTTTTACCAAGAAAACATTTGGTTTCATTTGTTGTTATGATTCCTTTTCATATACCACTGCATTTAGTTATGCAAAATTGGATTTTTGCCGGTTTTTACCACTTTTTGCCACTGTCCCGGCAAAAGTGGCAAAATGACCAACCCTGTAATTAAAGTTCATTAAAAGTGCTGCAATCTTTCACCTTCCTATCTTAATTAGGAAAGATTTTATGACAATTTGAAAATCTAGCAGACTAGTATTTTTAGACAATTTTCGCGAAAATTCCATAAATTTTTTTACTCACCACGACAAGATCTTTCGAACAATACCATCCTCATCAAAAACGACAACTAACATATTTAAATTGAATGGTAATATTGCTAGATATAAAATTATAAAATGAACAAAGATAAGGGTAACCAAACTCTGATGAATGTGCCGTTATTGCATTTGTGTAAACTCGTCTTTTCCCGTAAGTGTTGTCAACAGTTATTTCCATTGAAGTCCCCTTTGAAGAAGTTTTACATTTGCTCTAGTTACAGTAAAATCTATGAAAACGGAATCGCTAGAGTTTATTAACAAATTCCATCTTATCATGTATAGTTTTCTTTCTTCATATGATGTCATCTTGTGACTCTCATGTGACCCTTTGGAGCTCCACTGTTAAGTCACCTTGCCCATTGCATTGTGACAAGTCACCCAATTATAATGAAATCAAATCATGACTCTCAAATGACCAACATTAGGAGAGACTACTTTGAACTCACTCTGAGCATTACTTTATGACAAGATGACTTCCTTTTAATTTCGGGACTCATCCCAAAGCAGCATGAAAGTAACTATTGTGACTTCATAGCTGAGTCTCAAAATGAAGGTCACATGAGAGTCACTTGACTTGTCACAAAACAACAGTCATGATCACTTCACCCAATGACCATCACTTGAAAGTAATAATGAGACAAATACCACATTTTGACTGTGCTGTGCTATTTGCTACATCTCATATCAGTTACTTTTGACTCTTCACGATTCACTTTGTTAAAAAATTAGCATTTTGTATTGGTTCCTTAATCCTTTACTCCCCCCCCCCCCCCTTACATGTATATATAATTAGAATAAGAAAAAAAATAGAGAATTATATATTTAAATGTGTATTCAAAAGGAAAATGGACTTGACATAAAATAATCCAATATTACACAAATCCAATTACATAATAGTAAATAGTGCAAATTTGAAACAGGTCTTTTTTTATGTAAAGTGTCTATTATGTGGTTAAAATTTAATTAAATTTTTTTTTCTTCGAATTAGTTATTTAGAAGAATATTGGGACTATTAAAGCCATCTTTGCCATGTGTTTATTCTTAATTCACTATAAAATAAAATAATAAGTGAAGTAAACTATTTTTATTTTATACTTTGAAATTTGTGTGCATTTTTTCACTACTGAATATTAAAAAAACAATTTTTTAAAATTTCTATTATTATAAATTTTATTTTCTCCTTCTTTTTTAGATCAACCCAGAAGAAAATCGTCATGGTGGTCAGTTAGTTGCTCAAACTTTGAAGGTTAATATGAGCAATAATTTTATTTAACTTTTATGCCTTATGATGTTATTTCTTATTTTAATGTAATTTATTTTTAGAGAGTAAAATATTTGTGCCTTGGAAGTAAAATGCGAGCAGAACACTTTTAAAGCAGTGTATGATTATATTTCTGTGCTCTTTTTAGCACTTTCCAACCTAGTTGAAAAGTGCTTATGACTTCGGTTTGTCTGCCGTATGGCCGTCTGCCGTCTGTCCGTGCTCTAACTCCCGTAAATATGCTCGGATTGCTCTGCAATTTTTATATGTTATTGTCTTTATCTATAGCATGTTCCCTATTGCAACGGAAGTGTGTAGCACTGATAGTTTTTTTACAGGGACACTCAAAAGAATTCCGTTACATTGCGGTCTATGGGGAAAAATCATTTGCGGTTTATTTAAATAATGTTTCACTATTGTAAACGCATTGAAATTTATATATATCACTAAGGTGCATTAGAAGAAGCTTAATATGCAATAGGGTGTGCATAGCACTTATAGTTACCTTACAGGGACAGTCAAAAGAATTCCGTTACATTACGTCTATGGAGAAAAATCGTCTGCGGTTTATTTAAATAATGTTTCACTATTTTAAACGCATTGAAATTTATATGTATTACTAAGGTGCATTACAAGGGGCTTAGTACAGAATATTGTGTGTATAGCAGTAATCGTTCATTTACAGGGACACGCAAAAGAATTCTCTACTGTCTGTTAACAATAATTCCTGGAAGTGCGTTTTAAGTTACTGAACGCGATTTTAATTTTAACTCGCTTTTTGTCTATTATGTGGTGTGTATAAATTCTGTAGATCCTATACAGGGCAGCACAAAAGTTCGCGAATACATTTCCGTTTACTGACAGAAACTCCGCGAGGATAATTTTAAACTGTGCTACGCGTTTCCTAACTAAACTAAAATTTAGCATCATATGTAGTATATATACAAATCTATAGATCCTATACAGGGCTGAATAAAAGTATTCGGATATTTTTCCGAATATTGTATCTGTTGGAAATTCCTGAAATTATGTTTTTAAATATGTTATGCGTTTTCCAACTTGTTTCCTTATATGTTATCTTTTAGCTTATTAAACGGTATGTTTTGTAAAATTATTTTGGAAGCGTTGGAAAATGCTACATAATCTATGCTTGAAGCATGATTTTTCGTTCTTGTTGAAAGCTCAGTTTATTTTAATTGAGTTGAAACTGTTATAGAAGAATGTTGTCTTTGTTACCCTAAGGTGCTTCCAAGCATGGCTGTAATCCTCATAGCATTTGTTTCTCCCTTCCTGAAATGCCAAAAGTAGGAATTTGTGATATTGAGAACTGAATTGATTGTGTTCAGACATTTTTTTTTCTTTTTGTAAGAGATTGTTGCAGTTCCGTGAAGGAAGGGAGGGGGGGGGGGGAGATATATTGTGGCATTCAGAGGGCGGAAAGTTATTACATGTCAAATCAACACACCTCAAAACCAGATCTCCTCAGAACTTTATGATATTAAGCTCCATTGTTAAGTTTAAAGAGAAATGAATAAATACCTAATAATGAATGTCTATCTTTCTTGGTTTTTTATTTAACTTGCTTTATATATCTGTTTGGTTCAAATTTTAACACACTTCCTGCACTACAATTGACCCAACTTTTGGTAGTATGACATATTTCTGGTGACAATACAATATCCTGTAAAAAAAAAATTGCCTACCCCACCCCTCAAGGGGCAAAAACATTTTTGAGATTGCTGTAAACCGATTTTTGTATGCACATTACTGACTCAGCTTGAATGGGTTTCATGCATTCTAGAGACTGCTGCACAGTAAATTTCATGCATCCAGAGGGCTTTTCTTTTTTGGTTTATGTACACTAAACATACATACATATATATATATATATATAAGTTACTAGCTGCTGCTTGAATAAATTTCATGCATTCTAGAGATTGCTGAGCAGGGAATTTCATGCATCCAGGGGTTTATTTTTTCGGTTAATGTACGCAAAACATACATATATATAAGTTACTATCCGCTGTTTGAATGAATTTCATGCATTCTAGAGAATGCTGCACAGAGAGTTTCATGCATTCGGGGTTTTTCTTTTTTCTTTTTTTTTTTGTAAATGTACGCAAAGCGTACATATATGTTACTAACTGCTGCTTGAATGAGTTTCATGCATTCGAGCAAACAGAAATCTTGAGATTCTCCCCAATCATAACCTGTGTGCTTTGTGGCAGAGAACTCACTACTTACACAGTTCCTATGAGAATTTTTTTCACAAAGTAAACATTGATTTTATTCCATTTTGTGACAATTTACAAAGTTTAAGCAAGGAGGAAAAAATATTGGTAAAAGTTTGTAAAAATAGAAAAATACAGAGGAAAATATTGCTAAAAGTTTGTAAAAATCAAAAAATCATGAAGAAAAACTTGCTAAAACTTATCAAATAGTCATAAAATGAAATAAAATCTATGTTTATTTTGTGAAAAAGCTTGCCATAAGATGTGTGTAAGTATCTCCTTGGCTGCCAAAAGCATGCATTCTGATTGGGTAAATTTGGAGGTTGGCAATTTTTCGGTTGTCATGCATAAAAAAAATTGCCAAATTGAGTGTCTCGCTTGTTCTAGGATTTTGCAACAACAAACAAAACCAAAAAAACCATGAAAAATTTCAAGATAAAAAAAAAAAAGTGATTGTTTTCTTGTCCTTATCCATTGAAAATTACTTTGCTGCCTGTGTTTCTGTTGCTAATGAAATGTTAATATTATTTGATATTTATGCATTCATTTTAATTAATAATATTACTTGACTGCTAGTCAGAAGTAAAGTTTATCAACTTCAAAAAATGCATTTTCTGAATGTCTGACATTTCATAAATGTTCACTTGAAACCATTTTTAAAAAATTAAAAACATATAAATATTTCAATTCTTCTTGCGCAGTTTGTGAGTGAGTGGTACTTTTTGAAAAATTTTAATAAAGAGTTTCTTGAAACAATTTTTCTAAGTTGGTGCACAAAATATCTTGGCTGGACAAAATGGATGAACTAATTTCCATTGCTTTATTTAATGAAAGCGTATATATTTCCCTAGTCCTTGACCTTAATCCTTTTTAATTTGTTCCTTTTTTATAAACAAAACAAAATCAGATTTTTGTATAAAACTGATATATTAAGTTTGATAGTCTACCATTTTGTTAAAAGTACGAAATTAAAAGAAAAAAAAAACCTGTCAGCCAGAGACTAGACAACTCTCTATTTTTAAATGTACTTTTTGTGTTATTGATTTCATGAGGTAGTACATGTCACTCAACATCGAAGAAAAGCAATTCTAAAAGGCTCATTTTTCAATTAAAAACGAATACAAATTTGGTTTCTGAAAACTCAAAATATGTGTTTTATTGTGTCAAAAAAAGTTTCCTTAAATATCATTATATTTCTTATAACCACTTAATACTAACTTGTGTTATTTATCGTACTTGTGTTATTTATCATAACTTGTTTTATTTATCGTACTTATGAAATAATGCATTTTTTTTTAAATTGGCATTTTCTATTTAAAAAGTCTTAATATATATATATATATAATAAATAATTAAGGCTTTTTTTACTTTGTGCAGGATCATAATGTAACCCACATGTTCACTCTTATTGGTGGCCATATATCTCCAATTGTTGTTAGTGCTGAACAACTTGGTATTCAAATAATTGATACTAGACATGAGGTATTTATTATAGATATTTACAAGGGGACCGCCAAACAGGATGCTCACAGATTTTGATGATTTTAAAATTATATCCCCCCAGCTATTCAGGTCAAAGGTTTCCTTCAAATGGGCTTTAGTTTTCAAGAAATTTCGAGTATGCATGCATGGTTCAGCATGCATTTCAAATACCCATTAGCTTGCGATCTTGAACAAGGTCTCCGTGACGCAGAGCTAGCGCTCACGATTTGAGAGCCAGAGATGAGGGTTCAACTTTTGGATATTTTCCTAATAAAATTCTATTTACATTTTCGAATTTTTCGTGAAAATTTATAGTTTTTGTGCAATTTTTATTCTAATATTTCTGTTGACGAAAATCCAAACTAATTTATGTCTTGATATCTTTTTTTTTAAAAATGATTATTGTTTACATTATTTATGTATATTTACTTATTTATTTATCGTACTTATGAAATAATGCATTTTTTTTTATTGGCATTTTCTATTTAAAAAAATTCGGGTTAATTTCGGTTAAGAAAAAATTAACAAAATAATATATCCTTTTAATATTTGATTTGTTCTAAATATATGGAAATATGTTAACTGCTGAAATACTAAAATATTTATCATCACCGATATCGACATTTTTAGTTTATTAAATATGGAACTAATTGTGTGATACATATCGCAAAAATATTCTAAACAAATTCCGCATTAAAATATATTCTTTATGTAAATTGTCTTAACAATATTGGAAGAATGTATAAATTAGCATATTATATATTCTTTAAATACTTAAATTGTGATTAAATATATTAAAAAATGCATTAAATTTGAAAAAGAAATTATTTCAAACATGGTAATTGTCTGCAAAGGAAGCTAAACAAAATGAATAGAAAGAAACTTTTATTTATTCTGATATTACCGTAAAAGTCATTGCAGACGATTTTTTTTTTCAGATATTTTTTATATGTATTGTAATTTACAAATGATTTTTCATTTCTAGTTGAACTTTTCTGTATGGCCTCAACTTGTTAGAAGGAAAAAAAAATAATTGTAATATATTATTTTTTATTTCTGCAAATCAAAAATGATGTTGAGTTTGAACTTTACAGTTAAATGTATTTAAATAACATAAAATATATATATATGACTGGCTAAAACTTGGATATAAGCGTTATTGCTTTAATGTTTTATTACTCCTTTCAAGATATGTTGTTAGAATTACCTAATCATACATATCTTTTAGTAGATTTGAGATAAAACATATTTTGTATAAATTATAAAAAATATAAATTTTCATTTAAAATTTCGTAAAGTTAAAAAAAGTATTATTTTAGAATGGTTATTAAAATATAAAGGATAAATAATAAAAAAAAATAAACAAAATCTAGACATAAATTAGTTTGGAATTTTGCCAATAGAAATATTAATTTCAAAACTGCACAAAAAAAAAAAAAAAATTGTAAATTTTCACGAAAAATTTGAAAATGTAAATGGAATTTATTAGGAAAATATCAAAAAGTTCAAAGAAGCAGCATTCATAATTCTGCATAAAACTTGTAACGCGACAAATATATAAAATTTAAAGTTATATATACATTCAATACAATAATCCAACATGGAGTATTGTATTGAATGTATGTATGTTTGTATAATAATTGTATATCTTTAAAACGTTGAATGCAGACATTATTTATGTGTGATTTAATATATATAAAATTTATTAAAAAAGGTAAAAAGCCACATGAGAGGACAGAACCCTCACCTCTGGCACTCAAATCGCGAACGCTAGCTCTGCACCGCGGAGACCTTGTTCAAGATTGCGAACTAATGGGTATTTGAAATGTATGCTGAACTTTAACCCAAAATTTCTCGAAAACTGAAGCCCATTTGAAGGAGACATTTGACCTGAATAGTTGATCCCTACAACATACTTTAAAATCATCAAAATCTGTACGCATCCTGTTTGTGGTCCCCTTCTTAGTCATTTTTCTTTTCTTCTCTAAAGACATTGTTGATACTGTTATTTTTTGCATCGTAGGTTAATGCTGTGTTTGCTGCTGATGCCTTTGCTCGTTTATCTGGAATTATAGGTGTCGCTGCAGTCACAGCTGGACCTGGTAAGTTTATGGGCTGATCCATGATTGTCTTTTTTTACAGATATAAATTATGTTTTCTAACCCATAGATTTACTCTCTCTTACCACGGCCTAACTCGATCGTTCTCCTTCCTCTTATACGGCCGTAACAAAAAGTCATTTTCCCTTTGTTCAAGAGGAATAACTTTTTTTCCCCAGAGAAAGTAGGGGGCGCTATTACTTACCATGGCTAATGGAGAATTTCCTTATTCTCGCCTTTCACTCTTGTATTTTCTTAGATATAACGTAAATGAAATTGAGTGTTCTTATTTTTCTTTTGTTGGAAATGGTTCATTGCTGTGTTCCACATTGTGCTTCAAATTCAGAGAAAAAAAAAAACCCTGGAATTTCTTTTCATGAATAGGCGCTTTTATTACCGATACACCAGCAATCAGTAGAAGTACAGAGCAAAATTTTCGAAATATGTGCCTTATAAAATTGCTGCGGCTCTCAATTTATTTGTAGATTTAAACTGAATTTTAATGTTCGAAATTATAAACCACTAAATTAATTTCTTTTTAATTGCTAGCACCACCAAGAGTTTGCAAGTATTGCCATTGTTAGCGGATAAGTAATCTTGTAAGAGTAATTCAAGAAAATTTTGAATGAGAATCCTGCTTATCAAACATAGAAACAGATCAATGTGATGCAACCATACTTCAGTTAATTGCCAATCAGGATAGAGGTGGATTGTCTTATCCTAAACTACAATTCATCAGTCTAATTTCCACAATTTTAGACTGAATTTTACTAGAATTTTAGGATTGTACCAATCCTAAATTCAAACGGAATCGTCGAAACTATTTATGAATTGATATATCCGAGACTAATAAAAAACACTATATGGGAATGTGACTTAAACAAGCATAAAATAAATATATGCTCATTAATATGTGCAAGATTTTTGCCCATCATTTAAAAAAAAATATGGCAAGGAATTTTACAAATGAAGCCAGTTCATCTGAATATACGATCTCTTTATCAAGAAAAATTTTAAAGTTTACTTAATTTTAATTATATAATATTTACTGTATATTTCGCTGTAAAAATTATCAATGTTTAAAGTCTAATCAAGAAATGGAATCTGCATATACCTTATAGATACATTTATATATACAAGCATGGTGAATAGATTTATGCATTAATATTTTAAAATTCTGAAAAAATATTCTGTAATTTCTGTTGCCCAATACTCTAAAATTTCCACAAAAACTTTTTTTTTTTTTTTTTTTCAAAGCAATAGCACTTAGACAAACATCTATACACTATTATATGCCACCAAAACAATCGAAGAATAAACGGAACAACAAATGAAACAAGGGTGACATATAGAGACTTTAGAGAAAACAAAAAGTCAACTGTAAACAGGGAATACAATCAATTAGGCTGATGCTCTGAGGTCCTCATTAGTTCCCTGGCCTCCCAATATCTGCCAGATATACTGTTACTTGATAGTGCGGGGCACAGTGGTAAATGCTGTGCATTCAAGATTACATCCTCTCCACAAATAGGGCAATTTGGACTTTCAAGAATACCAAATCTGAAAAGGTAACTAGGTAGACAATCGTGTCCCGTGGCAAGTCTAAATAAGGCAACACTTGTTCTTCTAGGTGCTGGAGGGACATGAGATATTGCATTTTTCCATTCTTTATTTTCGATTTCACTTAGTTTTCTCCTTTCATATTGAGAGTCCATTTTTCTCTTTATAATTCTTGATATTGAATTGAAAGGTATTTCATTACTTGGTGTTTGTATTATTTTAGTTCCTTTTTTGGCTAGTTGGTCAGCCGCTTCATTCCCGTATATTCCACAATGGGCCGGGATCCATTGTAGTTCCACTTCCTTTCCACTCTCTTTTAGTTGCTTAAAATTTTTCCTGCAGTCCTCAATTCTTCTTGAGTCGGGAATCTTAAAGGAAGTTATTGCTTGAATAGCAGAGATTGAATCCGATAAAATAACTGCTTTTTTGAAATCATTATCTCGTATAATTAGCTGTTGTGTGGCAATACAGATAGCCTGCACCTCTCCATCGAACGGTGTTGTGTTTGTTCCCAAGGATGCATAAAATGCGAAGAGTTCCGAGTAGATTCCAGCACCCGCATTCTCTTCCAAAGAGAGTCTGGAGCCGTCCGTATAAACGTGGAGCCATTCTTTTATGGGGTACCTAGTATAAATAGTTTCCATTGCATATGCATGTAACTCTTTATCCCCAGCATCCTTTTTCCTAATTGAATACAGCAAATCGGTATTACCTCGTATACAAGGTAACTCTGTCGGGTTCAACATTGGAAGCAGCTTTTCAGGATTACTAGGAATTTCTAGTGCAAGGCGATACTCAGTCACTTTCTGCATGAATCCCTGCTGAGTTTTTAACTTTCTTAATTGTTCAGTATTATATTCTCTCCAGTAATTATTTGAAGGCAGTCTAATAAGTTTCTCAAATAAAATTAGTGCCTTTTCTTTGACAATCTCCTCAATAGGCTTATTATCCGTCAAACACAGCATTGCCTGGATCGGTGTGGTTTTAATCGCACCGGTTATCAGTCTTAAAGCTTGATTCTGAACTCTTTCGAGTTTTTCGATATAAAGCCCTGAGCATGTTATCAGTGGCTCACAGCAATACGTTATCAAAGGCTTAATATACATATTATACGTAGTATTAAGGGTGTCTCTACAGCAGCCCCACATCACTCCTGCTAATCTTTTGAGAATTGAAAATCTCTTAATGGCCTTTTCTGAAATATTTGCGATATGGTGTTTCCATGATAGCCTTTTATCAAATGTTACTCCTAGGTATGTACTGGCATTAGTTTCCCTAATAGGTATGCCCATATACTTTATGGTCATTTCCGTTTCTTGATGGCTTAGTGTAAAAGTTTGGTATTCAGTTTTCTCAATGTTTACTTGCATTTCATTTAAATTACACCAATCGGCCAGTACCATGATTGCATTGTTAATTCTGCTAATCAATTCATCTCTTTTTCTATGTTTTCCGGAGGTCCAGATAACTAAATCATCTGCATACATCGCACAATTAATTCCTGCGATTCTTTTTAGCTCTTGAGGAAGATCGTTAATGTAAACATTAAAAAGCGATGTACTAGTAACTCCTCCCTGTTGGAGTCCGCGATGAGTCTGCCTATATTTTGAAGTTTGGTTTCCATATCGAACAGAACAAAACCTTTGTGTAGTACAACTACGGATCCAATTCAACATATTTCCTTTAATTCCAATGTTATGGAGCTTATAATGTAATCTAGCTCTCCAGATATAGTCGTATGCCGCCTTGAAATCAACGAAAACAGCGACAACGGTCTCGCTGTTATCCATCGCATCTTTAATTTCCTGTGCCAATCTTGTAACTTGTTGGTTAGTAGATTGGTGTTTTCTGAAGCCTGCCTGTGCGTCATCGATTATTTCATGAAGTTCTAGGAAGTACATAAGTCTTTCATTTACCATTCTTTCCATGATCTTTGACAATATACTAGTTAGACAAATAGGTCGATAACTGGAAAGTTGTTCAGGTGGTTTATTTTTCTTTAAAATGGGGATTATAATAGCTTTTTTCCACTCTGCTGGACAAGAAGTTTCCCAGGATAGATTAAACAGTTTTAAGACTAGTTGTAGTGCTTTTGGTCCCAAGTGTTTCAAGAATTCTGTGTGAATTTTATCCGGTCCAGGACTCTTCCTGACTTTTGCTTTTGCAATTGCAAAATTTAGTTCGTCTATAGTGAAATGATCAGTAAGTATGCTATCTACCTGAAAACGGGTTTCTGCCATTGTTTCCCTCAATTCCTTTTTTAGTACTTTTTCCCAAAGCTTCATTTCCCTTGATTTTTGTGTTTGGGCAGTATAAAACTTGATAAAAGCATTCGCGATTTCTCCGTCTTCCACTAACTGTTTATTCCCTATACGAAAAGGTTGCTTTCTCTGCGTACATTGTTTGTTTGTCATTTTTGCTAGGAATTTATAAGTTTTCTTACCGTCTTTTTTAAAGTCGATGTTTGTGATAAAATTCTCGAACGACGATTTTTTAAAGTAATTTACTTCAGCTTTCATTTCTTTCGCAAGTTTTCTCCAACTGTTAACGTCTTCTATAAGCTTAGTTTTTTCCGCTTTACATCTGGCACTATCTCGTGCTCTCTTTAAGGTACCAAGTGTCTCATTCCAAAAAGGTTTGAATTTTTTTTGGTTTAGTATGTGGGATTGAATTTCTAGCTGCTTCAAGTATAACGTTGCATAAGTCCCTATTGGCACTATCAACAGTAGCACATGGGTGGAAGATGTGTTCAGTATTTACATCTGTTTCAAGATATGATTGAAAAACTTCCCAATTAGCTTTCTTAAAATTCCAAGAAGGTTTATAAATTGGTTTCTCCCGATTTTGCTTTTGGATCTTAAAGCGGCTCAGAACCATTCTGTGCCCAAAACCGGGATCTTCTAAGACAGTTCTTTCTGCTCTTTCGCTAAGGTCTTCAGATGTGATTATAAGATCGGGATTACTAGTATTTCCATTGTAATGTAAATACGTGGGGGTATCTTCAGGATTCAATAACAATTCCACTTCATGTGAATCGATAAAATCTTCAACCTCTTTTCCTGCTCTGTTGGAACCTAGGTACCCCCATCTATCCGAGTGAGCATTAAAATCTCCCATAATAATTGTTTTTGGTTTAATATCAATAATCCCCAAATTTAGATGATTATTCGGTGGACTATATAGGGAATAGATTCTAAAGTGCAAATTGGATTTCCATACATTTATCCTGACTATTTCAGTCTTATCTTCACCTGCATTCATTCTTTTAATGACAGTAAAATCTGCTGTTAGGTTAGATCTAATCCCCACTATTATACCACTTGCAATTTGTCTTGCCTTTTCCATACAATATGTGGTGTAATTTCTAAATTTATACTTATCAAGGTCGTTTTCCTTAATGTTCGCTTCGACAACTGCAAACACATCAACATCGAGTACATTTAACTTGTTTTCCAATTCTAACTTTTTGTTCTGTGACAAGCCACCAGCGTTCCAATGGAGGACGCTCAGATAATCTTCAGCCATTATACTCGCAGTTATTATTTCAGCCATTATACTCCACAAAAACTATTCTCTTATAAATGGAGTGCATGATGTTACAGCAAAAAAGCTTGTTCATTGTATAAAATAACGAAACCTCTAAAAATTGTTATTATTTTGTTTACCTCTACTTTATGATCATCACCTACAGTATTTAAATTTACTGAAAATGTCCGCAATGTACAGACACACACACACACACACACACATATATATATATATATATATATATATATATATATATATATTCTAAATAATTAACAATCATTTTAAAATAATCCATGTTTTGAGAGAAAAAAATCGATATGAGTTGATTGCCGGATATTGGCGAAATAGGTTTTCTTATTCTGTTGATATTATAAAACATGTAAATATCTTTTTATTTTTATCATATACATACTTTTATACCATGAGTTTCCAGAATTGGAATATAATATTTAATTTTATATGTAATTCTATTATATTTCTATACGCTTATATATTTCAGATCAGCACCTATAATGGTTAAATTTATTGAAAATTGTTTTGAATGTACATATATATATACATATTTTAAATAATTAAGAATCGTGTAAAAATAATCCATGTTTTGAGAAAAAAAAATCGATATGAGTAGATTGCCGGATATTGGCGAACTTGCTTAATTTTCTTACTATTATGAAACTAGTAAATGTTTTAAAAATTTTTACTGTGTATTTTACGCTCAGAATTATCAATGTTTCAAGTAATCAAGAATTTAAACGTGTATAAATATAGAAATTTACTTATAAAGATTGTTTTGCATTTATAGTAGCGTGTTATTTAAACTATTTTTAATTACTTAAAGAATTGTATTTATTTATTTTATCTCTAAATCTTATTTTTTTCTTGTTTGTAGTAAAGATAAAGCTGAGGCTAAAGTTACATACGATACATATATATACATATACCTTTTATAATGAATACATTGCAAAGATTTTTGTATTTTTATGTATAGAAGTAACCTTTATTAAGCATTATTTATGGTAAGTATACCGCGCCATCTACCGGCGAAAGTAGCCTTTAACGATTCCGAAACTAAGGGGTGATTGTGAAGGCCGTATGAGGGACGGAGAAAGATCGAGTTTGGCCGTGCTCTTACTGAATGGATGAATATTTGTTAAACTTTCTAATTTGATATTGCAAAACGTCTAACGCTGGTTGCATTATCTGAGGAGAAATTGACAACTTTTTCTGAACTGTTGCACATAGGCAGTTTCTTCTGGAAAATTGGCTTCAATAAAAGGTTGTTCAATGTGACAAAAGATATTTCTTACCCTGATCTTAATTTTGAAAATGAAAAAGCTGGGGCCAATCATAATGGATCTTGTGAGATGTTCACTGTGGGTGTGTTTTGCATTTAGCTAATCTCACAACCCCAAATATGCAGGCTAGAGGAAAATATTGGAAATTTTTTATAATTTGTCATACAATGAAATTAGATAGAGTGATCCAAAAGTCTGAAAAGAAATTGAAAAAGTAGAAACACTTTTCCCATAAAGACATGTGACAGAAGTTCTAGCAGAACTTTTTGATGATATTCTCACAAATAGCATCTGCCAAATCCTAATTGCAGACACAACTGAAACCCAACTTATAATTATTTTGACAATAATATTTTTATTATTTAAAAAAAAGTGGTTTTATGTAGAAACCCTATCACGTTACTCTCTGTACTTTTTTATTTCTTTTGGATCATTATCCTTTCCTTTATTCTTCCCCCTCTGACGTAATTTTTTATTCTGAAAATAATTGAATCTTTTTCTTTTCTTTCTTTTTTTATTCTTTGTTTCATCCTCTTTCTTATTTTCTTTGTTAATTACTTCCTTCAATTCTTTCTTTCTTCAATTTATTTTTTATTGCTCTTCTTTGTTATACTCTTTCTTTCATTTTTCATTTTTCCTTCTTTTTTTTTTTTTCTCTTTCTCTGCTTCATTTGATTCCTTCAACTTTTCTTGTTTCCATTCTTTCTTTCACAGTTTTCACTTTTTTGCCTTTCATTTTTTTTTCTCTTTTGACTAAGTCATATTTCTTTTACTATGGACATTTCTGTTATCATCAGAAATGTGTTGGCCATTTTTGGATGGCTGAAAAAAAAAAACAAAGCAGTTGCTATTTTTATGACTCATACATCCCTTCTAAACATTACACAATTTCAAGTTTTTTTTTTAAACTGTAGTTTAATCGAATGACCATTCGGACAATTTTTAAGCATGAATGTTTTTTAAAAATCTATCTGAACAATGAACATTTGTTTGCTTATTGGCTTCAACAATCTAAAGTAACTCATGGCAGAGTGACCACAATTGGCAATGGATGACCCAGAGCACATTAAAAAGAGGAAAAAAAAAAACAGATGAATCAGAAGGCACTCCATTAAAATCTGTCAACAGAAAGACAGGTTTTGATTTTATGTTGAACATAAAATGAATTAGATACATTTCATCCGAATGTGTTCACAATTGTATTTTAACTTATAAAATGTGTTGTAATTTACCAACTGGGCAAAAAAGTTGGGAAATTTACCTATTTGAATAATTGTGTTTAGTTATTTTCTTTTTCAGGTGTTACAAATACACTGACTGCTGTGAAAAATGCCCAAATGGCTGAAACGCCTCTACTGCTTCTGGGTGGTGCTGCAGCAACACTGCTGAAAGTAAACATTGTTTTAATTAAAAAAGTCAATGCTAGGTATAAATCATACATGGCATATACATGATCTTTTATAGAACAGTGACTTTAACAGACTGCTGTGGCAGAGAAAGGTCTGAAATCGCTGTAGTTGGAAGAAATGCCATGTGAGATATCTTTCTCTGCCACAGTAGCAGTAAACAAATTTCAATGCATCTCTGAAAATCCCATGCACCCTGTATAATTTATCTCACTCATACTTAGTAATCCTGTTGTCTTTTGCAATAGGGTAGGGGAGCATTACAAGATATTGACCAGTTGTCTTTGTTCAAATCTGTCTGCAAGTTCACACAATCCGTCCGATGTGTTCGTCATATCATTCCTACTTTAAGAAAGGCAATTCAGGTTGCCTATTCTGGAACTCCAGGTTTGTTGTTTCAATTTTTAGTTTGTTATAGGGGGCTTAAGGTTTGTTGTCAAATGATAGAAATAGCTATGAAAACAAAACACTAGACTTCCTTCAATCTGCATAGCTGAAAAACAGATTTTAGAACATTTCACTAGAATAATGCACCTGAAATTATTATGAATGCTTACAATAAAACAAAAATAAGTAAAATATTAGAAATAATAATGCATGACTCAATAGGCATAATGATGAGGTAATTTTTTCTTGAATGATTCACTGAAACTGTCCTTATCATATAACACTCATATATCGCATCAAAATTTTAAAATAGCGAAGTTTTGTTTCATGTTTAGCCATACTTAATAACCAAAAAAGCTTGATTCATACATAAATGAATTTTTTAAGAAGCCTTCAGAAATAAATTTATACTTCCATCATGGGAAAACGTGAGTCAATCCTATTAACCTGAATTCCATATTAAAATGTGTAAAAGGTATAAAAGTAAAAAAAAAAAAACTTGAATTTTTCACCTACATTGGAAGTGTAAGTTTCATTGTTTACATCTGAAACAATGTGTGTAGAGATTTTTTAAAAGAAAGGAGTCTTTCTTGGTTTTCTTATTTATTTTCACAAACACATAAAAAACACGAACTTGACAAAAACAAAAACTTCACAGTTGACAGCCACAAACATATACAATGGAAGTTCTGGTTTCACATCTATTCACCAATTCCAAAATATTCTTAGAAATAAACCTATTACAAATTACTTTCATCTAACATGAAAGCTTTAAACTAAATAATAAAGTAAATTGTAAAGTTCCCAGCCAACATGACATGGGCGAAATACAGTACAACATAATAAAACAAGGACAATCCGTGCCCTGCAAGCACCTCTCCACCATCCAACTCAAAACTGACTGATGTGAGAATTCTGAATCAAAAATGTTCTTAGAATTACATAGTGGCGCCATCTGTTGTCAAACAGAGCAACTATTAACTGTACTGAACAATGTGCAGATTTCAGGCATTTGAGGGAGTCTACACTGTATTATGATGAATGGTTTATGTATGTATTAAAAGAATTGTGTATGATTTTACGTATGTATTAAAAGAATTGTGTGTGATTTTACGTATGTATTAAAAGAATTGTGTGTGATTTTACGTATGTATTAAAAGAATTGTGTGTGATTTTACGTATGTATTAAAAGAATTGTGTGTGATTACGTGTATTATATTAATTACTTCTGTTTCTATTTAATGACAGATAAATGGCTTCTGTATATTAAGTAATTTGTATTAATATTGTAAAAATTGCTTGTATAGGTATTTACAGTTGAACCTCATTAACACAAAATTGAAGGGACTGAGAATTTATTTCGTGTTAACCGTCAACATAGTGGTGCCATCTATGTTAGATTATAAAAACTAAATAAATTAACTTAAAATATATCCCTGCTCTTAAAATAATAAATTAATAAGAAATAGAAAATTTAATTAAGAAATAAAACAAATGGCCATTTTTTGTCATCTTTTTAGGCAATAATATTTACATGCTAATCTTTTTTTTTTATTGACTTTCGTTTCAATTTTTGTAGATTACTTCTTTTTAGAAAGGTATAGACTTCATCTAATTTGTCTAAAGCTCAGGAATCATCCTCTTGTTCCGTAAGGAAATGTTGTTCAGCTTTCAACACTGCTGTAAGCTTCATTTAATGACACTAAACTTTTCCGTTCTGTGTCAATTTCTCCATCCTCATCTGACACTTCGATGTTGTTATCTTTGCTTTCAGCTAATGCAGCAATTATTTCTTTGTCTGCCATCACATCCGAAGTCAGCATCTATGTAAATGTATTCGGCAAACAATGTCTGTGAAAGAATTCCCTGTTTTTTGGCCTTTTTTATTTAACCAGTCTGCATTTCATAAGTTTCTTCATTTATTTCATGCACGTGTGTCAGAAACAATTTTTCACAGTTCTAGTAGTGATAATGTTCCAGGCATTTCTTAGGTAAGTTATTACTTCTAGTAAATTCACAAAAAATTCCATTTTATTATCAAAGCATTGAATCATTTATAAACAATTTCCTTTCTGTACTACACTTTTAAGCATTGAATAATGAAGTTTTATTGAAACATCTTAATGAGCACGGCGATTGTCCAGCATGAAACAGATTTTAAGTCCAGATCAAGTAACCATTTCATCAAAATAGCCCTGTTCATCCATACATTCTTGCTAGAAGCATGGCAAAGAGGTAAAGTTTTAATGTTTTTGAAACAACACAGGTTGGCAACTTACCGATCACGAGCAGTGGTCATTTTTCACTTTTGTCCATACTGCAGCCGATTACAATTGTGATTCATTCTTTGCTGAATTTTCTTCCAGTGCATTTTTCTGCTTGTGCTTTGAAAAACAGTCCCGTTTCATTGGCGTAAAAAATATCACGGGGAGAATAATTTTTTTTAAAAATCTAACCACTCTTCTAAGAAAAAGGACTGTATAGAATTCTCATTCTCATCTTCTCCACACATCTTTTTGTAGACAGTTCTGTGATGCTCTTTGAATCTTGTCAGCCATCCATTAGAATATGTGAAATGAGCAAAAGCCTTTGCTTTCTCTTGCAAAAATGCACCCGTTAAAACAATGTTCTGGCTTCCTTCCTCTTTTATCCACTGTAAGAGAGCCATTTCAATTTCTCCATTCTTTCCTGTATGCATTCGTTTTCTTGCTGGTTTGAATTCACTCGCAGCATAAGCCACGTCATCCTTTTCACTGTTTTTTTAAATCGTGCTATTGGGTATTCCATACTTTGATTTTTCAGAACTTTGTTTAAAATGTTTTGTTTTATTTCTAAAGATACAGACTCAACTTTCACAGAATTCTACAGAGCAACTGCGAACAGAGTGTCAATTATGTTTTAATTATGAATTAGGGATTGTCACTTCTTTCACTCTAAGATAGAGGATGTTGGAAACACTGTCTAATGCAAAAATGCACCGTTTAAAACAATGTTCTGTCTTCCTGCCTCTTTTATCCACTGCAAGAGAGCCATTTCAATTTCTCCATTCTTTATTCCATCCATGATGCAGCTAATCATAATTGTGATTCATTCTTTGCTGAATTTTCTTCCAGTACATTTTTATCCTTGTTGTACTCCCATTTCATCGACGTCAAAAATATCATGGGAAGCATATTTTTTTTTAAATATCTAACCACTCTTCTAAGAAAAAGTACTTTGTAGAATTGTCATCTACAGTAAACTCTTCTCCAAGTATCTTTTTGCAGATAATTCTATTATGTAATGGAACAATCACTTTTAATAAAAGAAACTCCTTCACCCAAACTTTCATTGTGACCTAACATATAGCTCATAGGGTCAGTGTGGGAAATGGTAAGATGTGGATTACCAGAGGACAAAGAAAAACTGGGATTAGTCAGGAATTCAGTATTTTCACCATTTTCTGAAACTGTTTTCTTCTTTAGGTCATTTTCAAAACTTGAGAAAAGTTTCATTTTTAATAATAGGATGCAACGTGTAAGTTTGTAATATCAAAAATTTCGCATTGGAGCAAAAAAAAAAAAAAATTTCGCCTTAAGTGGGATTTTGTGAAATTCTATTTCATGTTAAATGAATTAGTTATCATTGATTTTCAGACTTATCTGATGAGACCTCACTATTATTTTGTGTTAAGCAATTTCATGTTAATGAGTTCAACTGTAATAGTAGACCATTTTCTCTATGATAGGAAAATACCTTGTTTTGTTATTAGTATTGCTCTTATGTGAATAGAATTTTAAAAAATTTGTGAACATTGATGTTTTTTTTTTTTTTGCAATATTCCGTTAGAATGGCCTTGCAATTGAATAACAGAAATAACTTTTTTATCTTTTTTACACTTAAAGTATAAATCACAATTTTCAGACATTATGACATGACATAGGATACATATTATGATTTCTATTAAAAAAATTAAATGTTTTCTGAAATTGTTTGCAATGTTATATATTTTCATGCATTGATTTTCTTTAAAAGAAAGTGACAAAAAATAAATAAATAAATAAATATAATAAAAAATCAGCTTTTAATTGGCCATTTTTGAAAATACTCAAAATGGCCCTCAAATGAATGAGAATAAATGAGACTCAAAGTCTCAACTATTTCAAAATTTTAAAGAACTAAATTATTGAATTCAAATTATTCCATATAGGTTCATAACATTTTATATATAATTATAGTAATTATGTAAAATTTGCAAGTTTAAAAAAATGCAAAATTTATTTTCTATGGATGACTTTTTGAAAGCCATATTTCATTCTCCCAATGCTTATCACATGGTTTCTACAAATGCTGTTCATTTGAACCACTTACCTTCCTTAGTTTTTTGACTACGCTCTTTCTTTCAAACTTTTTCTAAAAATTTTGCCAGACACGAACTCTTTTTCACAATGAACACTTCAATGAGAGTCCACACTTCTTGCTTTTTTTAGGTAATTTCTAAGCACAAGAAAGTTAAATTTTAAGAACAAGGTTGTCATTTTGTCAAATTTTTCTAAAAGTCTCGGACACCCAACAGAATGGGACAAAATTAAAATCCATTGAATTTCCAATGTAAATGATGTACAAAAATTGTGTTCTCACATTTTCTATTAAACTAATTAAAAAGAGGGATTGCATATTCATCATCCTCTAATAAATCATCAAAGCAAAGTGAATGACACCATTCATGTTATGGAATACATTGCTGTAAAACTAAAGAAATTTTAGCCAATGCTTATATAAAGCTGTTTATTGGAAGACACATGAAAAAAAAATGAATGAATATTCATCTTACTATGTATACAGTGAAACAGTGCTGATTGATTTAAAAAAAGATTGCTTCAATACTGAACCAACAATAAGCCTGTAAAATTATCAAACACTGCCAAGCTCCCTACATTTAAAATAGAAAAATAGGACAGAATTTAAAATTGCAATTCATGATCCAATATTGAAAAGAATATCCGTTACCATCGAATCTATTTAAGAGGCATCCCATATAATGCAATATCTGTTTTTGCATTGCCTGATGGAAATTATTTGCAGGCTATAGAACTTTTAAAAGATTGAATCATCACTTCTCCTATAAACACTCTCTTAGCTCTTAAAAATAAAGGATGCTACCTCATTCAGAAAATTGTTTGATACAAATACACTGTCTTAAATCTTTAGATAGACAGTCCAATAGCTTTGATACTTTATTAGTTCCCATAATGTTACCTGGTGATGTGTCGTTATAGTTCAATAAGCAATGTATAAAACATTCCCATGATTCCTATTCTAGCATGGATGAGTTATCTTTTATTCACAGAGAGAGAAACGAGTTTATTCCCCGAGTTTCGAAGGTCATTCCCCACACCTGCCAAGCAGACGAGCACAGGTGTTGTTAAATTGTTTTCTTAAGTTTTGCCTATTTCAGCAAAACCAGAAATACTTAATTTTTGTTTATGACAGATCATACGACAGAGAGGTGTAATAATATATTAATGGAGCAGAAATGATCGCAAGAAAAGGCAGAAGTTTTATATGAAAGGTATGTATAGCTAAAAAACAAAATGACCTTATTGTACATCTCAGTTAGTAATAGAACAAAGTAAAAATGAAGCTAATGGTTATCTTAAGTATCATATCCCTGGCAAAAACTCCTCATCCCCAGAGTTTCCAGCATCTTGAAAGAAGTGAGGATTGACAATGAGAGAGAAACACAGACAGGCAACAGTTTCCTCCAAAACACATCGTGATTTACAAACCCCAGCATGGAGATAGATGAATGCGAAAAGAGAATAGAGGAAAAGTAGGGACTTTTACAGCAATGACAGAATAAAGTATATTTATTATATTCAATAAATGTAAATAAAGGAAAACATGGGTAAGTAGAAAAAGTAAAAGCTAAAGTTTGAAATAGAAGTATTTAGAGGAGGATATTTCTTAACACATCATGGATGGAAGTAAATGCCTGACGTAAAGCATCAACGGATGCAAGCTAGGATGCTTCTGAGTCGTTGCCTATTGGCAAAACCTCCTCAAAAGCTATCCGTCACATCAGCGATAGGAGTTGAACTGGAAAAACAATTTGCAAAGTCACAAATTTCCGAAATATAAAGGTCAAAGGAAAGCAGAATAGGTTAAAAGATACTTAACTGAGGAGATGGAAAAGATAAGTACCTAAAACAATTGTATAATAAATAAATAAAGATAACTGAACAAGGTCAAGGACAACCTCGTGTATAGGATAACATCAAGCAAAGCAAAATCTCATTGCTGCTATTACATTCTTTTAGTGTGGCAACATTGTTTTTATTTTATTCAGCCTGAGATAGTTTGGGGTTTTTCTAGTATTCTTGTATATTATTCTAAATAACTAGTGTTTTAAACCATTTTATTAAAAAATACGGCTTAGATTATAATTTCAATTTATTTTATCATGTATTGAATATTAATATGTTAGGTTCAAAAGTTGTTGCTTTGACAAGTTTAGTTAATGAAAACTGATTGATTCTATTTCTGTGTAGATTAATATGTTTTATAATTATGTATGTTTTAAGTATTATTACGTAAAACATAAATGTGGATTTTGAAGTCTGCTATAGGCAAGGAATAATTCCATTTTCAAAAACTGCAGAATGGGTTAAATGTTAGTACTTCAATTTATTGACCCTCTAAATTATATCTAGGTATTAATAGGTAGCCCTTCATCATCAATACATTACTGTATGCTTTGTTGACTTCTGTATGTTGATTTCCTTGCACAATGAACGAAGTTTAGCACAATAAATTTTCATGTGGATAAAAATAATCCTTTTTGTAATCTAATTGTATTAAATTCACGGAAATTCATGCCATTCAACTTTAGTCATTTGTAACAAAAATCAGGGATATTTGATAAAGAAAATCATTGGGGACTTTTCATTTTCTGTAGCCACCCTGAAAAGGCTTACTTTCTCCCACCCCTCCGACAAAGAAATAATCTTTTCCTCAGAATAAAATACTTTCTTGAAATTTATGTAAAAGTTTTGTAATTTTTGTTGTAAGTGTATTCATTACAAAATTTTATATTTTAAAAATCTTAATTTAATAAATAATAATAAAAAAAAACAAGGAAGATAATAATTTCTATAATTTGTAGTTATTTATGTCTTTAAAAACCTTTATTTGTGCATTGTATTTTTTGTCATCATCTTGATTGTACATGCTTTTGCACCTTGTCTCTTGGAATGTTGCAATTTCAGGAAACAAAATGCAAAAGTGTGCCAAGTGGGCAATTTTGAAAATTGCATTGAACTCTTTCTACTGCACTTTTTTTTTTATAAGGGTTATCTATAGTTATTTGCTATTTTCCTGTTCTTTAAACTGCATGATTTCTTGAATATTCAGTACTAATTAAGTATCCATTTAAGTATTGTTCAAGACATAACATCAAGATATATGGATTCATTGAGCTTTATACATAGCTTCTCACTTTTTTTTTTTTATGTATTATAATACTTTTTAACAATAAATATAAAATTAATTTTAGTAATTTATTTCCATTGTTGGTTTTCAGGCCCAGTGTTTATAGAACTACCATTAGATGTATTGTATCCCTATAAATTAGTCAGACAAGAAATGAAAATTCCTGAAAATCCTAAAGGGATTGCTGCAAAGCTGTCAAGCATGTAAGAAATATCTTTTACTGTCTCCAATGCAGAGTATACATTTTTACTAGCTTAAGTTGCATCATTTTTCTATGTTTGCAACTGATAAGTACTAAGCATTAGGGTGGGCCAAAAAAAACTTTTTTTTTTTTTTTTTTTTGATTTGCTATACTGTGATAAAGATATATCACAGTTTTATCTTTTTTAAGTATTTTATTTTTCAGCTCAATGTATTTCTGTTTTTTTATAGCCTTTCCAGTTTAATTTGCCATTCCTTAAAAGCTATTTATCAGCAGTTGCGCGCCTTGTACGTTGTTTTTTTTGGCAAGGCTGTCTCCCCCCTCATTGTGCTTCGCGTTCGTTGAATCGGCAATTCTGCGCCACGCAAGTGGTTTTCACGGCGTTACTTCATTCCTCCTTCGTGCTATGAGTTCGCTTTCAATCGGCGCTGAGCTGTGACGTCATCGTCATTCAGCGGCTCTCACTCCGCACGCGTGTGTTGTGCGCATGCGTCACCGCCGCTCTTTCTGTCAGGAAAATCACATGCCTCCAGAATATATGTTGGTCTTATTGACTCAAGCAACACATAAAAACTACCATTTATTATCACTCATACACTCTTAGTATTCTTCATATTAAGTAATAAACATTAAAGTTTTACCTTTATTAAATATAAAATACACTTCATAAATATAATTTACTTTTGTGAATACATCGTTTTTACTTACCTTTTGCACTTTATTCTTCCCATAATTTGAGCTGTTTTCAGGAACAAATACTTTTTATTTAGTCCATCATTAAAACGTAAATATAGAAACACAAACACATTTTTACTTCTAACGAGAACCGCACTACATCGTAAACATCGTAAGTACTTCTGAGGTAGTGCCTTTGCCACTCACTAGATGGCGGCACACGTAGGCCGTTCGGATTGGAAGACCGAACGTCGAATCAACAATGGCACGTGTATGCAAATTTCGGTGGATCGTTCTAGTAAAGTGGGTGTTTCTAGTGATTAGCCGACATTTTTACCAGTATAAATAGTTGCTGTATCTTTGCATAGGTGGTATATTGGAAATCGATTTATCAAGTAATCGGCGGTGTTCTTTCAATAGATATCGTCGTAGTATTAGAATATCTGGCTTATTAATGTGATATAAAAGTAAACGATGATCGTTGTGGTTGATGGCGATGGTATTTAAGTTCGAGCAGCTTGGTACAGTGAAGTATAAATATATTTGATGTGTTTAATAAGTTTGTCTTGTTCTGTTTACGTCTATCTGCTAAATATCCGTGTTCTGTGAAAGTGAAACATTACTGTCTTCAAAAACGAAACTGTTTTATATCAAGTTATTAGTATCAAGATGCTGTATTATAATATGTGAGTACTTTGAATAAATCTCCTGTGTTTGAATAACTTTTGTCTTCATTGAATTCTATATATATATATATTCTGCATTTCACTATTTAACTTTAATATGACAATCTATCTTAAACCAGCAAAAGCTTCTCACTACGTTATAACTAAAAGTTATACTCTGCTTACTTCGAAATAGACTGCCTACATTATTTAAACAGTTCGGTATGTTTTCGGGAGCTGTTTTGTTTTGGCGCTGCAGCCGAAAGGGGCGTGTCTTTCAAATACAAATTAGAATCGTTCTTTTAATTATTAAATGTTAATTTGTTTCTGATTTGCTCGTTTAATTTTCACGTAATTCCTAATCATCAAATTAGTTTAAATTAATCTTGCTGTCACATTTGTGCACCCCTGTTATGGGTATTTATAAAGTGAAAATGCTGAAAAAAAAATGGAAGATTAAAAAGGTAAACAGACGCTCCCGATCGTAATAACGAAAGTCCCGGCAACGAAAATAAGAGAGGGGGGGGGCGGTTTGCCTGTATTATAGTATGAAATGAGATCGTTGAAGACATGAGTGAAAGAAAACATGGATGAAATAGATGATTAACGAAAGATAGTATCAAAAATAAGTGAAAAGGTTTCTGTTTGAAGTATATGAAATTTTTTTTTTGATAAGAGAACTGGCTTTTAACTTTGAAATTTTTAACAAATCTAGACTGAATTTTTAAATTATACACCTTTATTTTTGCAGTTGAAGTTTTAATTATGATAAATTTTAACATAATTTGAATGAAATTTAAGATTTTTATCAGTTTTTAATTATATACATATACATATCTTTTAATACAAAAACGAGGAGTTGAAAAAAAAAAAAAAGAAAATGGCTAACATATTGATTGAGAAATTGGATTCATCAAATTATAGAAATTGGTGTAATGATATTAAATACATTCTATTGGATAAAAATCTCTGGTATATAATAGAAGATAATTTGGTAGCACCAACTAAAGAAAAGCCAACTGCTGAGGAAATTGAAGCATTTAAAGCAAAATCTAATCAAGCACTATCCATTATCTATCTGAATATCAGTGTGGAATTTAAAAGATTAATTGAAAACTGCAAGAATCCCGTTGAAGCGTGGAATAAGTTAAAATTAAATTACTGCCCAGATTCCCGTTCCCACCATATGAAGATATTTACGGATCTAATGGAGTGCAAGATTAAGACAAATGAAACTATAAATCTTTTTGCGGCAAGATTAGCAAGAATTATCAGAGATATAAAACAAATAGATGAAGATTTTAATGAATGTTATGCAAATTTTCAACTTCTCCGGTTTCTTCCCAGGAAATTCGATGCAATAGTACAAAATATTTTGCGATGGGGAAAATCTGATTTTCAATTCTCTAAAATAGTAGAAGAACTAGTAGCTGAAGAAACTCGTTTGAATGTAAGAGATTCAGATTCCTGTAAAGGTAATCTCCAAGCAAATCAATTGAGTTTTAGAAGGAAGCAAGAGAATTTCAAGGGGTTTAAGAAGAGGAAGTGTTGGAAATGTGGTCAATCCGGTCATCTACAGAAAAATTGTTTAAGTAGGGCCAATAGTGTTAATAAATATGAACAATCTGATTTTTCAAGATCTCGCTTCTCCTCCCCGTTTTACAGAAGGAATACACCGAATGGGAACTCTCTTCGTGGAAATTCACCGTCTTGTCATGCTCGTTCAACTTCTCGTCATGCTAATTCACCATCTTATCGTGCCCAAGCACCTGACTATGGAAGGGTTTCACCGTCATCGTCCAGATGTCAATCAAGAAGTCGCCGACCTGAGAAAGGAAACTACAACTCTCCTGGAGGAAACATGCCTCGTAACCGACCCCGATACAAAAGGAATAATCAAAGGTGGAATGAGTCGCCAGGACATTCAGAGAGTCCAGTAAATTTTTGTAAGTCCTCTAATATTTTTATATCAAATGTTAATGTAAATTGTATAAATGTAGAGGCCAGGTGGATCCTGGACACTGGTGCGACGCACCATTTCACTAATCATAAATCCATTTTTGTAAAATTTTCTCCTTTAATAGATCAGGAAATGACTGTTGCTGTTAAGAACATATCTTTCCCAATTGAGGGCCGAGGTGATGTAAAATTGTTATTTGGCAAATGCCATGTTTTACTAAAGAATGTTATGTATTCAAGTAAATTACGTCGTAGTCTCATATCTGGTCCTCAATTGGATAAAAACGGGGCAACTTTTATTGGTGGAAGAGGGAAGGTAACCGTCTCGAGGGAAGGACATTTTTTATTTAATGCTTATCTTAAAAGGGGAGTATACCAGGTTTTTCCTAGGATTCCAAAATCGTTAAAAATTGAGACAAATTCTCTTTCAAAGTCTTCAGAAATGGAGATTTGGCATAGGCGGTTCGGACATATAAGTCCAGCCATACTAGTGCATACTTGTAATGAAGAGGGAGTCCGGGGAATGCCAAAGCTTAAAGATCTTAACTTTAAATGTGAAAAATGTAAAATAAGTAAACATAAAAAAGTGTCATTTAAGGCAATAGGTCAAAGACACTCGCAGTACCCTTTGGAACTTCTTTTTGCTGATGTCTGGGGTCCTTGCCAAGTACAAGGTAGAAATGGCGAGAAATATTTTCTCACTATTATCGATGACTATTCCCGCCGTGTGTCCATTTATCCTATGAGAATGAAGTCAGATTCCTATGAAATTGTTCGTAATCATATTACTAGAGCTGAAACTTTCATGGGAAGGAAAGTCAAAAATGTACGGACGGATAATGGGGGGGGAATTTGTCAATGATGACCTTGACGAATTTTTTAAATCCAAGGGTATTTTGCATGAGCTTACAAATCCATATACTCCACAGCAAAATGGAACGGCCGAACGATTTATGCAGACTGTCATAAATGGAGCCCGTACCTTACTATCAGAGAGCAACCTAGACTTTAGTTTTTGGCCAGAGGCCGTAAAATTCTTCGTATACACCTGGAATCGAGTGTGTCCCAAAACTTCATGTAAGACCCCTTTTGAGTTGTATGGAGGTAATAAACCTTCAGTTAAACATTTAAAACCTTTTGGGTCTGTAGCTTTTGTGGGAATCCCAAGACAAAAGCGGGATGGGAAACTCGGTCCAAGGGCGAAACGAGGAATTCTGGTTGGCTATGCTTTTAAAACTAAGGGTTATCGAATTTGGATACCTGAAACAGATAGTATAATTGAATCCATTGACGCCACATTTGACGAAAAATCCAGGTTTGATCCAGACAACAGTGGAGCTGTGATGGGCACGGAGGAGGTTGACTTTTTTCCGGATAGCCTTGTGAGTAATCAAAATGATACCGTTGTAGAGGTAGAACCAGAGGTCATCCCTGGTCCCTCCAACGAAGTAAGTGATCCACAGGCATCTGGAGAGGGGGAGTCCGATTCCGAGTCCATTGACAGTTCCAGTCCGACTATTTCCTCACTCAGAGATGTTAGCTGGATTCGTAAAGCAGTACCTAGGCCTACCGGAAAACGGGTAGACGTCTATTATTACGAAACTGGGAAAACTGATCGTTTGAGATCAATAATGGATGTTGAAAGATATTGTGACAGAAATCAAATAAAATATAATCCTGACATATTTGATTTTAAGGGTAAAAATCTTTATTCTGGTCCTGTTTCAAGCGTAGACAACTCTGACAGTGAAGATGAAGAATCTAATGCTCCTGAATCTAATCAAGTAAATCCTGAATCATGACTATATGGTCCGACTATACCCAAAACATTTAAACAGGCGATGGAGTCCGTGCAATGTGAGAAATGGCTTGCTGCAATGCAGAGCGAACTCAGTGTTATGCGTGAACGGAAGGTTTGGCATTTGGCTCCTTTACCTGCCAACGTAACTCCAGTGGGATGTAGGTGGGTTTTCACTATCAAGAGAGATGAATTAGGGAGGATTGCCCGCTTTAAAGCTCGTTTAGTTGCCCAGGGCTATAAACAAATTAAAGGCGAATCTTACGATGAGACCTTTAGCCCTGTGGTCAATTTTGGTGTAATCCGATTCTTTCTCTCTCTCTTGTTATCGTGTAGCGGATGGCGTCACATTCAGTGTGATGTAACCAGCGCCTACCTTTACGCACCATTGAGAGAAGACGTGTATATGCTACAACCGCCTGGTTTCACCATACCTGAGAAGTCTCATTTGTACTGCAAGCTGGATCGAGCTTTGTACGGACTACATCAAAGTGGTAGAGAATGGTTTTTTGAGATACATGAAGTTTTAATTAATATTGGTTTCATCAAATTGGATAGCTGTAACTGTGTATATATCTTTAAATCTGAAATAGTACTTTTGTTGTATGTGGATGACATAGTGTTGTTTGGGAAAAATCAGACTGTCATAGATAATGCTTTGCAAATGTTGGGTAAATTTTTCGACTTGAAAGTATTGGGAAAAACCAAAAAGCTTTTGGGGGTAGAATTCGAGGAAAGGAATGGCTTAGAGATTCATCAATCTCATTATATTGATGAAATATGTAATAAATTTAAAAGCTTTAAAATACCTATATCTTCACTCCCAATTAGCAAGGGTATAATTTTTTCTAAAGTTGATTGCCCAACCTCACAGTCAGATATTGATGTCATGAAATCCATACCATATAGGAATGTGCTCGGTTGTCTGTCATTCTTAGCAAATCGTACTAGGCCTGACATATCATATGCAGTTAACATTTTTAGTCAATTTCAGAGTAATCCAGGATTGTTTCATTGGGGCGGACTTCTACGGCTGCTAGGTTACGTAAAATATACTAGAAATTATCGCCTCCGATTATCATGTAATCAGGAGCAGTTGATCGCCTACTCTGATGCAGACTTTGCAGCGAACCGGGATGACCGGACTTCTATTGGTGGCCAGCTCGTTCTTTTGGGAAACTCACCCGTGGATTGGCGAACCTTCAAGGAGAAATGTGTGAGCCTGTCTACCATGGAGTCAGAGTTTGTGGCCTTGACTGAAGCTACCAAGAATATAGTTTGGTATGACCGGATCCTGCAGGAATGCCGGAGTAGGCAGATCATTCGTGAATGCAATGTTAAATCTCAATTATACGTTGACAACCAGGCGGCCATAGATTTCGTTAAGTCCCCAATCGAAAATCACCGTAGTAAGCACATCGACGTTAAACTGTTTTTTGTCAGGGATCTGGTTTATAAAAATCTTTTTGATTTAACTTTTGTCCGTAGCAAGGCTAACCTCGCAGACGTGTTTACCAAACCCCTCACCAAATATGATCTTCTGAGATTTGTAAAAATCTTGTTTAAAATAGATTAATTACTTTTCTAGTCAAATATGTACCTATTTTCTTTGTAAATTTTATAAGTGTAAGGAAATTGTGCAATATATATTTTTTAGAATAATTATTGAATTTTTAGTGATATATTGAAATGTAAGGTTAAGGGAGTTTTTAATATGGAATTTTTATTATGGAAAATTGTGTGTAAGGTAAAAGTTTTTTTTTTGATTTCCAAACTGCAAGTTTCTCATTCGGTATACATTTAAATTCCCGCTTTGGTGTGGAGATGGTGCCCTTTAATACTTCCTCTCGAGGAGTTCGATCAGCCCTCAGTACCGTCTCGGGAGGGTGACCCTTGACCGGTAAGTGACAGAGAACTCTTTCGGGGGGTTGTGTTGGGGGTAACTGCCACATCAGGGCCTTTCCGCGGGCACGTTAAATTTTTTAAGTCAGTAAGTCCAGTTTTATTTAGTTCATTAATGGGAGTGTCACCTTTTCCCCGTATACCAGATGGGAAATGATGATAGAAGATATAAAGTTCTTTTTGATAATATTACTGTAATGTAATGTAGAGATAGAGTTATATAGGTAATGAAAGTGTTGCATTTTTCTATGTCTGGGAGGGATCCCGTTTATCCATGGATAACCAGATGGGGAAATGTTTTTGATCATTAGATTTGTAAAGGTAAAAATTAAATTATTGGCTGACTCCAAAGGGATAACAGTATATGAACTTATCTAATTTTTAAAGGTAAATTTTTCTTTGAAATTGTCTGTTGAATAATCTGTTATAATTAATGTCAAAAATATGGTATATGTATTTTTCTTTACCTTGTTATAAATGTAGATATCTAATTCTGATCTCTTTTAGGCATCTGAGACTTCAATTGGTATGAATGGAATCCAGGCGTGGAGAGTAATTGACGCTGAGTGTTATGTAAGAAAGTAGTTGATTGTAGTCAATAGTTTTATCCTAACTCAGATGCTGAAAGTTCTTCAAAGTTACTATTTTGTTTTGGATATTGAGTTAATGTCCCAAGGAGTCAAGTCTTTTAAATTCTTCAAAGATTTTCCTAATTAAATTTTTTCTTTGATGTTATAAATAAAGAACTTTTCTAGTGTTAAATATGTGTATGTTGGATTGCAGTTGGAAAAATTTCTTGTTGTTGGAAAACTTGTTTTAATCTTTCAAATTGAAGATTAAATTTTTGGTACGTATTTGCAATATTTTTCTTGTTAAATTGTTTAAAATTGTTTGTATTAAAAATTGTAATGTATTAAGCTGCTGTTAGTATTTTTGCAACGGTTTTTCCGGCTAGTCCTTAAGTCCATGGGTTGAAATTTTTTTTGAAAATTTTTCTTTGGGGCTTTGTGTGAAAATTTGACTTAAGCTGAGAAGTTAAATTTTGGTCGTACTAGTATAAATGGGAAAGTTGCAATATATTAATCTTTGAGGCAGTTAGTTAAATTTAAATTTTCAAGTGTTGAACATTGTTTCAAAATTAAATTATTGTAAGGTTAAAATTGTTATGGTCGTTTGTAGGAGGTTCACTTAATGTTGTTGGAGAGTTATGCTAATTGATCGAGGATCCAAATTTTTTTTTCAAGTATTTAAATTGTTTTTAACACTGTTTTTAACTATATGAAAAAAATCAAACATGGGTGATTTTTAAAGTTAATTTGTTCAGGTTTTTAAAAGTTCAGCTGATTTAGTATGATGTGTATAGTGAAGTTCTTTTGGATATTAAATCCATTGTTCTAGTCTTTTCAGACTTTTTCAAGTCATTTCCATATTCTTTGGACAATTGGCTGATAGTTGCGTTGAGACAATAAGAGGGGGGGCACATGTCAGGAAAATCACATGCCTCCAGAATATATGTTGGTCTTATTGACTCAAGCAACACATAAAAACTACCATTTATTATCACTCATACACTCTTAGTATTCTTCATATTAAGTAATAAACATTAAAGTTTTACCTTTATTAAATATAAAATACACTTCATAAATATAATTTACTTTTGTGAATACATCGTTTTTACTTACCTTTTGCACTTTATTCTTCCCATAATTTGAGCTGTTTTCAGGAACAAATACTTTTTATTTAGTCCATCATTAAAACGTAAATATAGAAACACAAACACATTTTTACTTCTAACGAGAACCGCACTACATCGTAAACATCGTAAGTACTTCTGAGGTAGTGCCTTTGCCACTCACTAGATGGCGGCACACGTAGGCCGTTCGGATTGGAAGACCGAACGTCGAATCAACAATGGCACATGTATGCAAATTTCGGTGGATCGTTCTAGTAAAGTGGGTGTTTCTAGTGATTAGCCGACATTTTTACCAGTATAAATAGTTGCTGTATCTTTGCATAGGTGGTATATTGGAAATCGATTGATCAAGTAATCGGCAGTGTTCTTTCAATAGATATCGTCGTAGTATTAGAATATCTGGCTTATTAATGTGATATAAAAGTAAACGATGATCGTTGTGGTTGATGGCGATGGTATTTAAGTTCGAGCAGCTTGGTACAGTGAAGTATAAATATATTTGATGTGTCTTTCAAATACAAATTAGAATCGTTCTTTTAATTATTAAATGTTAATTTGTTTCTGATTTGCTCGTTTAATTTTCACGTAATTCCTAATCATCAAATTAGTTTAAATTAATCTTGCTGTCACATTTGTGCACCCCTGTTATGGGTATTTATACTAATGTTGCGCATTTTTCCAACAGAATTTTAATAAAAATGATGCTGTAAATTTTATGCAAAACGTTGTCTGATCTGAGGCTGGCCTGTGCCGGTGCTCGTATCCTAGAATCGCCATGCGCGAATTCTTTGGAGATCAATTTCGCGTTTTCAGTTTTTAATTATTCTATAAAAATGCTGTTGTAAATTTTAAGTTTAATATTTTAAAAGTTTTAAATCAACTGGTAATTTAATTCTGCATTAATTCTACATCCCTTATTGGATTCGGCCAGAAGAAATATTTCAAAGATTCTTCGAATTTTACGAAATTTGAGCCAGTACTTTTTAAAGACTTGATGTGCAGCTTTCATCTCATCCTTTTTCCTTCTTCAAGAAAATGTAATAAACATTATTGGATCCTAACCTAAACGAGTTTTCATTTCAAGTAGTATGAGTCTCTTATTTTTCAACCAAGAACAAGTAAGAATGTTTAATTTATTTTATATTTTTGATTCTCTTCTCAAAGAATATCGACCTAAAGAACAGATGCACAAATTGTGCAGGGTTAATTGCTATTTAAATCACAACTGCAATTTTTAAAAGTTCACTATTACGATATATTCCTTATTCTTCCATACCATCAATAATATTTTTTATAACACATTTGGCGCCGTAGTATTCTTTTATGAAGAGAAAAGTTGAAAATTTTTTGTTCTTAAAAATTATTCTGAAAATTTGAAACTTATAAAATAGAATATATTTGAAGATTTGATTCTCTATTAATTAATTCATATTAAAAATGAAATATTATTTGAAGAATTGCTGATTTTGATTAAATTTTTAGAAGCTTAAAAAAAAAAAAATATTCTTGTGCTGCTGAAATTAAAGAATTTTTTTTTTCCACAGAAGATCGATGTTTGCAATACATCGTTAATTTCGGAACTTTTATTCTCAACTGGCTTGCATATATTTAATAAATTATTTATAATTGAAAAATGATATTTTAACAGAAATTAATTTTTATTCTGGTATTTTTCCATGAGATTTATTGAATATTTTATGCAAATTTTCATGAAGAATGAAATTTTTAAAAATGAATTTATTCTTTTTAACAAATGAAATTATGGTGCTTTTTATATATATAAAGTTAAAAAATATATATAATTCATGATGAATTCAAATATTTTTTGAAAAATGTGAAAATTGTTCTTGTTCTAAGTTTTTGAGAACAAAAATTTAAAGAGGCTATGGTTGTTTTTATTCTTACTTTGGGTTAATTTTTATTAATTTATTGGCACTTTTAAATGAAATTGATATATTTTAGGAATATTAAAAAATTTATTGAAGCAAATTTTATTGGAATTAAATTTATTGAAGCTATGTTCTCATCATATTACTAATTTTCCTGCACTTATTCTCAATATGAATGAATTGCCTTCATAGAATCTCAAGTTTTCATGTGATTTTGTAGTTGTTTTATCATACATAAATTTTTTTGAGTTCTTGGTTGCTTCTACAAAAGTTAAATTACTTATTGCAATAACACTACAAGTTCATTGACTCTCGCCATTTTTCTACAAATATTTAGTATGATTATGATGTGCAAGCAGTCAGTGTTCTTTCTAGAAATTAAAATTCAAGAACTGTATTTATATTTTGAAAATATTACACAATATTTTGCATTTTCTGTTCTACATTTTGAGAACTCTGTTTTTTTTAATTTCAAGGAATTGTTGCTGTGGTAATTTTACCACATTCAGGTTCCGTATAGCGCAGTTTATTTTTTGTTTTCCCTTCTCTCTCCTTTTATTTATTTATTTTTTATTTGCCTGGCAGACTTTAATCATAGTTTTCCTTTTTGTTTAAAAATTATTATTTGATTAAGTTATCCTATTTAGCCCATCGGCTTCAAAACGTTTATTTAGTATTCTTTATTTTCAATTTCGTCTTTGTGACGTCAGGTTGATTTCATTTCATTTTTAACAAATCAGATTCATATTTTTTTCCGTTTGTTTTAAATTTTAATTATACCCTCCCTTTGGCATATATTTAGCCCTATGTTGGCATTCCTTTATTTTTTTTTACATCTTCTCAATGAAGCTTCCGTGCGTGTATTGGCAGTTGTCATCTGTTTGGCGAGTTTTTCCATGTTACGGCAACCCTGTCCTTGCGCCAATGATAGGTTCACATTTCCTTTGAATTTCGGAGTTGTTCTTTGGTTTTGTTGTTGGAGATGGAGTGTATTATAAAATACGTAATTTTGTGTGTCATAGATGCATCATATACATATTAGATTATGTTATGTCAGCTTGTATATTGTAATAAGTATGATGTGGACCTCAATCTGGTTAATTTTGTCTTGTTCGTCGAATTTTCAAGAAAAAAATGTTTAAAATTCATCAGCTTTCCACTGGTTAGTTACGGGATGGAATTATTGATAAATTAACATATATATTGGTCCAGTTGAAGTGGATATAGCCAAACTAATATTGGCATATCACGTTAAAAATTCTCACAATTTGTATTAAGAAAATAGTGGTAGCAACATGAAGATTATTGATAAGTATAATTTTTCTTGTTCTTATTTGGTTTTACATCGCATTGATATACCTTTTTTTTTTTTACAAGTTAAATCTGTTTCTGTCGCACAAATAAAGCAATTGGTGTATTATATATAAAAATATATTTTACTTAACCTTTTATTGTTATTCAGTGAACATATTTTTGAGGATAAAATATATCTATTTTTGTCAAAAGAAAAATAAACTGTTCCTATAGTTAATTAAGTCTCCCTTTTTTTTTTAATGTAATGTTGTTGTTATTTTGTGGATAAAAATTAAAAAATATATTAATCAACTAAGTTATTTTTTTGAGCATAGAATCCTCTGAAGAAACAAAAATAAAAAATATATTCTGTGTGCTCAAATAATTAAAGATATATGTTCTTAAAAAAAAATAAAGAACAGATACCTGGGTATACTAGAACATTATGAATTATAATGCAGCTCACCCTTTATTCTTTGAACTAGAAAAAAAAAGAATTTAATAAAATCACAACAGTTGCTTCATCCTAATATAAATTTTATATTACACAGCATCTGCATCTTTTTATTGAAATTCTCATACCATAATCACAAAAAGAGACTGGTATTATTTTTTTCTTTTTTGAGAAGTTATAGCCATTACCTAATTGCTGCATATTCCTGTTCCTGAAATAGTTAATGTCTACTCATGCTGAATTTTCAATATTCTACAATCTGAATATATACTGACAACTTCAATAAACTGGTTATTTTTATCATCTGACTTTGCTTACCTGGTGGAAAAATCTTCAGAATGTGTTATATCCATTGTTGGCTGATTTTCTCTGCTGTCTGCAAATATGATGGTTCCTGATAGTACAATAATTACTTACCTGCACTCTTTTGCGAGTTGAAGTGACTGTTGATGGTCGCCATTCATATAAGGCAAATATATCCGTGTGATTGCTCCTCGTCAGTCCTCTTCATCTTGTGGATCTTGTTTCTCCTCATCAATATTACTCATTTTTATGGATCTAAGGTGTTACAAATTACAGCTGTGCTTATTTGCAATAGTTTTCTATCTTTTTCTACCCTCTGTTGCAAGACTCGATTATGGAAGTGTACTGTCATTTATTTTAAAGTTCAGTTTTGCAGCATTTACAGAAATTGCTGCTTCCTCAAATGGAACTTCTCAAATTTGGAAAAATTATTATTATTATTATGATGATTATTTGAAAATTTTTAGTATGCTTAAATTATAGTGCCTTGTTATTCTAGTATTATTTCATAACCCAATGTTTCCTAAATCATTTTTACCATATGCCTCACCTGAAGAAAATTATTTTATAAATGAAGAAAATTTTTTGTTACATTAAATTATATTGCAAATTTACATGCAAAGCAATATTATTCTTAGAACTTTCCAGCGCATTATAAAGAAATATTCTACAACTTGTGAAATGATTTTGGTGAATATTATTTTCTTCTAAGAATCTAAAATGCTTTTATAGTCTTAGTGACTTTCTCAAACGTCACCAATCCCAATTTCGTCTCTAAAGTGTGCAAGTAGTGTTGTATTGTCTCTGCAATTTCTGCCTGCTTGAATACACCTTTACAAAAAATGTATATAGGCAACTTAGACTTTCCAGCGCCTCTCAACAAGAGTCTTGTGCTCTTTGTGTTATTTTATTCTAAGTGCCACTTCGTCATATTATTCCTCAACATCATGGAACCACAGTTCATGATTTAGTCTCTGCTAATTACCTGCTGTGTCTTCAAATGCTCATCATTATTTAAGTACATCTCTTAAGATGTCATTAAGTGCTAATTTTTTTAGTGCTAAAATGTCCTTATAAAGTCTTCAATTTTATTTTAGTGGTGTGTGTTTCAGGAAAAAGGCCAATTTGCTGCTACACTGCCATTGTGTCAATCAACCAACCAGTGTGCCACTTAACTTGCAAACTTTTCAGCAAGTGGTTACTTTTTTCTGAATGTGATTATCTTTTTAAAATCAGACTGATTTTAGAACTTTTAAAGGTATTACATCTGATTATTTGTTATGTAAAAGCAGAACGTTTATATCCTTCATCTGTAAACAAACAAATTTTTTTTTCCTTCAAGCATTTTATTAGCAATATTCATCTGTTTATTTACAATAGTTTTAGCAAGAATGTTGTATGTTTTTGTCTGGTTTACATACTTGCTAATGGTTTAATGGATCGCTATTAGCATTTTTGTAAGTTTTGATGAATTTATATTATGTTTTATGCTTATTTGATTTGCAGATTCGTCATCGGTTTTGGAGATCGCCTTTGACAGTCTTGTAAGTTTTTGTGTTTGTTCGGTTTACAGATCTACTAATCGTTTATAAGGGGGCTATTAGTGTTTTGTGAATTGTAATGAATACATATTAATAGTTTATATTTATTTGATTTACTGATTTGATAATGGTCTCATGACCGAAGGGTCATGAGACCGTATACATCTACACTTGTGGCCATGTAGCATCTACACTTTTGGTAAGTTTTGTAAATACCACCCAAATAATTCATTTATTGTCAATAGCTGATTTTTCTATAGGATATTTATCCTTTTCATTAATGTTATATAAATTTATGATTATAACATGCTTTACATAACGGTGCACTGTGTTGTTTTTATACTCTCATAAAATGTGTCATTTGATTTTAACTTGTCTTTCTTTATGAAAGTTAATGGTTAAATTATTTTTTTTTGAGGATCCTCACCTTTTCTCAGATTATTTTTTTGCAAAAAAAAAAAAACCCATGGTATATTAAAAAGAAAATTTATTGAATATTAAGAAAAAATTTATTGAGTATTAAGAGAAAAATGAATTGAGTATATTTGAAAGAATTTTGTTGAATATTTCAGAAAGAATTTTATTGAGATTTCATGAAAAATATTTTTATTGAATATTTACGGAAATTTTTATTGAGTACTTGCAAGTACATTAAGTATGAAGTATGGAGTATTTTACTGAAGAAATGTGTCATTTGTTGTTGGTTAAAACTTATGCATTATTTTGTTATATTTTGAAAAGTTTTTACTAAATCCTGATCGCGGTCCGGATACAGGGACCGGTCTAAAAAATGTAATTAAATTGAAAAACAGAGTACGTGGAAGTTTGATAGCTGAAATTGGCAAGGTAGTGACTAGAAGTGTTGAATGTAGATAATACACATTGATAAAACAGTTTTTAGGTTTAAATTAAACTAACGTTTATTTGATATATCACAAAATAAAATAAAGATCAAAACATGACAGACAATTTAATTAAATAAAAATATAATGGCATATGGCAACAAAAACAAAGGTGGCAAAAATAATATGGCATGAAGTAACTTAAATGCAGCCTTCAAAATATACTTGAAGAAAAGTTCATTTTAACTTACATGATAATTAATTGAACGTGATGACACAAATTAAAACAGGCCTTTTATTTTATTAGTCACCATGGCATTGATGTGAAGAAAAAAAAAAGAGTTGAAGAACAGTCCACACACACTATTAATTAATCCTTGAAATGAACGTACATCACCAACAGAAGAAAGAAAAACCGCAACTTCAACAGCAGAAATAAACAAACACTAAAAAAAAACGTTTAACACCATCATTGCACTCATAAAAAACTTTACACCGCCACTGATATTGTTTCTTCTGGCATCTACCAATATCATTTTACTAAAGCTGCCTCACTCTCGCCATTCAAACCGCCTTCTCATCCCTTTTAAACAACATCAACATACCGCTTTCCGAAAACGCCCTCTTTCTGATGTGCTAAGTTGAGAAGTTCTCAAACTGCCCATCGGCAAAGTAATCTAGAGTGCCTTTGAAGACTGTGGCACGGCGTCTGGGCGCATGCTCCCCTATACTATTACGATTGAAACGATATCGAAGCTGGCGGTTGCAACTGAATTCGGAAAAAGGCTGAGAAAACGATGGTCGATGTGGTGAACGATATCGAAACGAACAGTAAACATTATCGGCGAGTTGAAAAACGAAAAGAAAGATTTGAACGATACTAGAGATGGAAAACGATATCGACTGAAGAAAATTAATACAGGATTGAATGGAAAATTAGGCAAGTACGAAAAGGTGACATTATGTAGAAGTTTCAAGGTCCAAAAATATATACATAAGGCTAACAAATCCAACTATTGTGATGAATTTACTTATTTTTGACAAAGGAATTTAAATTTTGTTGCAACATGATTTTATGCAAATTTCATTATTATGGGTAATAATTCTTATGCACTTATTATATACTTGTTATGATATCAGTATTATGTGCATTATGTTAAATACTTAATTTTATATGATTTGAATTATTACTAATGCAAGGCCTTTTTAAATGAATTTAAAATCCTTATAATGGATTGTTTTTGTGCACATTTATGCTATTTAGAGTTAAGTTTATATGCTCTATATTTTAAAAGTCCTAGGCATCAGTCAGAATTTAAGGTATTCTTGACTTTTTGTTGCTTTAAAATTGCAACTTATTATAATATAAATACTTATGTCTAGACTAGACAAGTCGGAAGAAGAAAGATATTACCGACTCTTTTTATGTTGCTTTACTGTTGCAACTATTTTGATATGATCTCATTGCTAATTTAAATTCAATATTAGCTTGTTTTTTTATGTACATGATGGTATTTGTTTAGAGATCAAGATTAATGGAAGGTATGCCTTTCTTTGCTAAAAAAAAATGCAATGGGGCTTCTGTATACTATGTTATATTGTATACTATAACATTTTTTGTGATGAGATTTTTGAATGTACTACAATGATGTATATTCTTTCTCTTTTTCTTTTTGGTCGCTGCACATCACATCAAATTTCATTAATTAATAATTAATTTACTTTTCATGGCTCTAAATTTATGTAATTGTGTCATTTTACTTTGGCATTTAAAAATTTTGTCTTCCCTTTGTTGAAAAAGGCTTTTACTGTTTTTAACCCTTTTTCTCCTTCTGGTCAGTCAAAATTTTTGTCGGTGAATGGGGGTATTGTGATAAAGATATATCACAGTTTTATCTTTTTTAAGTATTTTATTTTTCAGCTCAACGTATTTCTGTTTTTTTATAGCCTTTCCAGTTTAATTTGCCATTCCTTAAAAGCTATTTATCAGCAGTTGCGCGCCTTGTACGTTGTTTTTTTTGGCAAGGCCGTCTCCCCCCTCATTGTGCTTCGCGTTCGTTGAATCGGCAATTCTGCGCCACGCAAGTGGTTTTCACGGTGTTACTTCATTCCTCCTTCGTGCTATGAGTTCGCTTTCAATCGGCGCTGAGCTGTGACGTCATCGTCATTCAGCGGCTCTCACTCCGCACGCGTGTGTTGTGCGCATGCGTCACCGCCGCTCTTGTTCGGTATGTTTTCGAGAGCTATTTTGTTTTGCCGCTGCGGCCGAAAGGGGCGTGTCTTTCAAATACAAATTAGAATCGTTCTTTTAATTATTAAATGTTAATTTGTTTCTGATTTGCTCGTTTAATTTTCACGTAATTCCTAATCATCAAATTAGTTTAAATTAATCTTGCTGTCACATTTGTGCACCCCTGTTATGGGTATTTATACTAATGTTGCGCATTTTTCCAACAGAATTTTAATAAAAATGATGCTGTAAATTTTATGCAAAACGTCGTCTGATCTGAGGCTGGCCTGTGCCGGTGCTCGTATCCTAGAATCGCCATGCGCGGATTCTTTGGAGATCAATTTCGCGTTTTCAGTTTTTAATTATTCTATAAAAATGCTGTTGTAAATTTTAAGTTTAATATTTTAAAAGTTTTAAATCAACTGGTAATTTAATTCTGCATTAATTCTACATCCCTTATTGGTTTCGGCCAGAAGAAATATTTCAAAGATTCTTCGAATTTTATGAAATTTGAGCCAGTACTTTTTAAAGACTTGATGTGCAGCTTTCATCTCATCCTTCTTCCTTCTTCAAGAAAATGTAATAAACATTATTGGATCCTAACCTAAACGAGTTTTCATTTCAAGTAGTATGAGTCTCTTATTTTTCAACCAAGAACAAGTAAGAATGTTTAATTTATTTTATATTTTTGATTCTCTTCTCAAAGAATATCGACCTAAAGAACAGATGCACAAATTGTGCAGGGTTAATTGCTATTTAAATCACAACTGCAATATTTAAAAGTTCACTATTACGATATATTCCTTATTCTTCCATACCATCAATAATATTTTTTATAACACATATACTGCAGAAAAGGGTTGCTTAGTAAAATAAAATTTAAAAAAAAATTAAATTTTAAGTTTTGCGGCAGCGCAACGCAAATCAATTTATTGAAAAGCAATAGTTTTCTTTCTTTTTTTAAAGCTATAAAAGAAAAAAAACCCGCTGTAGTGAAAAATCTTTAAAAGAAAAATATAAAAATACATTATAATAAAAAAAGAAGCAAAATTACTTCATTTGAGGTAGTGCAAAGCATTTAAAAAATCCTTAAATTAACGCAATCAAGTTGTTTTCACTCAGTGAATGTGGGCTGGGTCTTTTTTTCTTTTTTGATTCGCTATACCAAAAAAGACTTGTGTCTAGGGTAGTTAAGTAAAATGCAAAAATAAAATTAATAAAATTTTACTTCTGGTGATAGCACAAAAAGCCTAATATTTGAGAAAAAAACACGAGTTTTACAAAGGTCTTTATATTATATTATATTTTAAATACTATATTTACTCAATAATATTATATTTTATAACTGAATGTGTTTGGAATATATACACTTAACTGGAAATAAAAAAAATAATACTGCAAGGTAAGTTAGTTTCTTTTGTTTTTGTTTTATTGTTGTATTTTTATCACTTCAAACATTTTCTTTCCAGCCGTCTGCCGAGAAAATATTTTTCTGCAGAATAAACAGCAAACAGAAGTAACGAAATGATACCCTTTTCTTTTCCTTACTTATTATTAAAAAAATAATTGATATCTATGTATAATCGTCCTATTCAAATTTTCAGCAAATTCAAGTAATAATAAATTAGGCCACTTACCAAATTTCTATTTAAATACAATAAGTTTTCAGAAAATTAGACCTCCCCCCCCCCCCCCCCCCAAAAAAAAAAAAAAAAAAAAAAAAGCCCACTATCCAAGCAGACCCACTCCAAAAAAAAAAAAAAAAGTGCTGACAACTAATTTGTTTTTATCATGATCGGAGAGGAGGCGAAATCTTAACGTTACAGCTTGTATCTGATAATGTTCTTAGCCATGCAGAAATGACTCATTATTATGGTGGCTTGTTGCACCTTTTCTTGCCGGAGTCAGTTTTGTTATTTCCTATGTTGATGTTTACTTTTTTTAGCACATAAAGTAAGAGAAGCATCTGTTAATCCTCTTTGTCCTAAATTAAAATCTTGGAGATGTCTAATTATAAATAAAGCAGCGTTATAAAAGATTAATAAGTAAATTTTGAAATAATATCCTAACACAAAATATTGTTTATCTTTATTTTTAATTCGTCAAAATTAACTTTATCCAATGGAAATTTAATAATAATAAAAGAATTATTGGATGACAGGAAAATAGGCCAAAAAATCATTTTCCTTTTTCATTATTACATTGATGCACCTGAACTAACCGGAAATGGGCTGTTCCCAAGCATGCCGGTTAGTTGATGCAAAACTTCTGACATAAACCATGAATTTTGAAGTTAAGAATTACCTGCATATTAAACATTGTAAAACAATTGAAGACTGAATTTGATACATTAGCTCATCTTTGTCTCCTTAATTCAGAGCAATGAATGAAAATGAGTAAATATTTCAGGCTGGTCAGAGCAACAGCCTGGAACGTTGTGGACCCGGGTTCGATTCCTGGCTCTGGCTAATTTTTCACTCCATGTTGGATTATTGTATTTATTGTATGTATGTCTGTATTATAATATTTGTGTATCTGAAAATGAGTAATATTAATGAATAATTTGGTCCAGGCATTGTTTAGAAAGTAAATTTAACAATGATCTATAGTATATAAAAATTTCTAATCTGCAGAACTCCTGGTCCCAGGGAATACAATAGAATGCACAGGTTTGCATTCTAAAGATCTTCTACTGCAATTACAACCTATATAAGTTATATAACCTACATTCTTGGAACATGGTGGTGTTCCATTAAAAAGTATGTATTGAAGTTATAACAATTATTCATTGCTATGCTAATTATGATAAAATGTTGATAAAGAAAAAATAATTGTTCTATTCTAAAAATGGAATATTTTGTTCAATTTGAAGTCATTGATGTCGTTATGGATGAGTGAATAAAAAAGGTTCAAACTATAAACAAGTTGACATGAGGTTGTTTATTTTGAGAAGTCTAAAATGTTGTTATTTATTTTAGGTTTTTGAAATCTTACCTGCACTACCAGTTTTCGGGTGCTTTTGATGTTCGAGACACTTCTCCTTTGCCTGTTTCTTATCCCCTCGCTTCGGATGCTGAAGGTATATTATCACTCTTACTATGGAATTTTGTTTCATTATTTAGGTGTGTAATCCCTTTTATATGCACAATGCTGAATGCTCCCATTTCAGTTCCCTAGTTTATTCATTTCTATTTATTTTTATATTCTATTTAGCCATCTGTTTCAAGTCTTTTAAAGCACCTTTTCATCCATTCATTGTGAGATTCTTATCTAAAAAATCTGCAATATTACTTTGATTTGGCAAGAGCTTAAAATATTTATTTCATCTTAATCCAAATGACTTCTCAATAACAGAAGTTAAAGAATGACCCTTAAAAATCCATTTAGCTCTTTGTAGCAATGAAACTGTTAAAAAAGTAAAAAATACATATTTAATATCTCGTTAAATAATCAACTTTTGTGTACTTTTGATATATCTAATGTAAAAAAAATCATCATTTATTAGATAAAAATCAATATCAAAAGTGAAAGGGCCGTTTTGGACTTATAGAAGTAATGCATTTTCTCAGAACATCACGTTAAAATGGGTAGGTGGTCTGGCTATACCCATTTCCAATCCATCAAAGTAGTACTACTTACCAGCTGTCAAGCTCCCATTTTTTAGTTTAGCAACTAAAAAATAATCTAAAAGTAGTGTAAAACCTCCCTATGAGCAAACACCTCTATTTATAGATTTATACATATTTGTAGATTTTTGCCTGTGAAAAGATAGCAGACACATTCCGCAATCCTGAGGTGTCTGCTACTGAGAGGTTTTACTGTATATAATAAATGAGTGTAAACAGATTTCTAAACATTTTGCATTTATTTTAAGAAAAGAAAGCTTTCAATTTCAGGTACTCAAAGTTGTGTTTCTCCTTTAAATGATCCCTTGTAATATAGGTTTATGTAAAATATTTTGCATTCAATAAATTTTTAATTTTCCATTTTCATATATAAGTATTCGTGAGCTGTATGTGCAAACGTGTTGAACCTTAAGTCTGTTCTCAAATCCAGATTGTTTACTCATTCTCAAATACATAAAATTTTCAGTTTTTACTATGTACATCCAATAAATGGAATAGAAAGGATCTTTCAGAAAATGATGTTAAACTTTTGTGACAGATCCGTCTTGAAAAAGGAATCTATTATACAGAAATTCGTTTCTGTTTTATTTTAATAACATAGATTTCTGCAACTTAGTTGATCTTGTAGAATGAATCTCCATGAATTTTCACAAAAAGGCTGAGTGAATTTATTTTGTGTTTATTAAGGCTACTTGGTATCATAAAAATATTAATTTTAAAAGGTATTTAGATATCGCCAGTATAGGATTCTAAATACTGCATCCATTTCCCTTTAAATAATTCAGAGTTGCAATCTTTAACTTCATTTTTCTCACTTTGTATATAAGAAGATCAGGAGACAGTAGGAGAAGCCAAGCTCTGTCTAATATTTGGATTCATTTGAACCAGAAAATTTATTGGATGAATCTTCATTTTATTAATTTCCGATTTTTCCATTTAATTTCAAATGATTACAGAAGATGAGGGAGAGGAAGTAGGTTTAGAATACAGAGTTGAAAAGTGTTTATGAATTCAGTTTGTCCGATTATCATGAAATGTTTCTGCATTAATAGTTAGTTCACACAAAAGAACTCCATTCCATTTTTGTGAATGGAATGGAATGGTCTATGGGGAAAACATTTTTATGGATGTTACAACATGCATCCTTTAACCAATTAATACTATTTAGAGTTGAATTACAAAATGATTTTTTTACATTATGATGTATGGGTGCGACCCATTTTATGGATGTTATGATGAATATGCAACTGGAGTATACAATGAGTACAAAATAATTCCGTTACATTATGATCTATGGGAGAAAAATGAACATGTTATGATAGTTGAAATTTAAAAGGGTACAATCAAACTTATTTTCTATAGATTATGGATTTACCATTCATAATACATCAGACGCATAAAAGGTATTTGCTAGAACTGCTCTTTCCACTGTGATGTGTGGTGTAAATTCTGTAGATCCTATACAGGGCTGCATGAAAAACTTTGAGAAGGGATTTTTTAGATATTTCACGGTATGAAAAAGTTAATATTCTGTTAGTGTTGCAAACTATGCCAGATGCATCACTTTTCATTCTTGTTAAAATTTACTTAAATTGTCAGTAATTGCCATTTAATAGTATTCTAAAATACTGAAATGGAAAAATGAGTTGAAAGTGTACCAAGTTGTTTCTGTCAAGGAGTGCCAAATTGAGAGAAATTTTATCTCTCTTATTTTGACAATAAATAAAAATTGCTTTTGTGAATAGATTCATTAATAAAATATTAATGCAAGAAAAAACTTCTGTGAATAATGTTTCTAGGGATAGTTCAAGAGACTTGGTACCTTACACAAAATGATTAAATGTGGATTCTCTGAATTTAAACAGAAATTATCTCTCTTATTTTGACAATAAATAAGAGTTGTTGAACTTTTTCTTTCAATGCCCCTCATCTGGCCTCAATAATGAACACAGAAAATTGCAAAAAAGTTAAATTACAATAGAGAAGAAAATATTTTAAAAGTATTTTTATTCATTTTTTTTTTTAAATCTATTGTATTTAAAAAATAGTGTAATCTGCATTTTTTTTCAGATGTTTAATGATTTAAAAGAAAAAACTCAAATTGAGAATTTTTTTAAGATTGCAACTCTGAATAATTTATCACAAATTGGATGCAGTAAAGAGTCTTTTTCACATATATCTTAATAAGCACCTTTAAAAAGGAAGTGTACATTTTATATTTGAAAAGTCAATTTTTTTTTCTTCTGTTCTTTGAATCATAAACAGTGTTGTTTTCATGAGTAATCAGTCTTCTAATGCAAATTAATTAATAATAATAAAAGTAAATCAAATATTTTTTTAATCACACTTTTATAAGCATTCCATGTTTATTTTAAAAATCACACTTTATTGCATGACTGCAATTCATGTAGTTTAAAAAAAAAAAAAATAATAATAATCCATTAAAATACATTAATTTGGCATGGGCTTCGATAATTGAAAATTCACTGATTTGATTTATGCTTGGTAGAAAGTGTGAACTGGATATATTTTTTCAATTATAATGTTTACTCTGTTTCTTTTTAAAGATATGCAACAGAAAAAGCGTTATTTAAACTATCTATTCTGAATTTCTAAACTGTTTTCCCAATGTATAGTTATAATTTATTTATTATTTATTTAAGGATGAAAGAATTTCTTTTTTAAATTATTACTCTTTATTTTTTATTTATAATTTCTACGTTTTACTGTTTAAAATATTTTTTGTTGCACTTTCACAACCAGCTGGGATATTTTGACAAGCTTGTTTGGTGCATAATTAACTCCATTGTTTTTGTAATTCATAACAATTGTAACCCTAAAGATTATTTGGCAATTTCTCGTTTGCAGCCAGCTAATAGAAAAGTGCCTTAAAATTACTTTATTAATTTATGAATACATTTTTAAAATATTAAAACTCTGTATTGCCATCAGAAATACACCTGCGTGCATAATTTTTTTAATTTAGCCTATCAGGAAGTAAGTGAAAAATTGATTAGAAATTCTTTCATTTATAAGAATAGAGTTAAGCTAAATAGAAGAGTGTAAGGAATAACAAGTGGGTAAGTGGGATCGAAGATCGCACAAATGGTTTCGTTTAATATTCCTTTCAAAACACTTTATCATTCCTTTAATAAATCCAAATAAATTTCATTTTCAAAAAAAAAAAAAAAAGTTTTTTATAAAAAAAACTGTTGGTCTATTTTTCTTGTTTTTTTTTTTTTTTTTTTTTTTAAATCTGAACCGGTCCGATAGCGGGCAAATCCCTCTATTATACTCTGTCATAATAATATCTATCATGTGAACTAAATGCGATATTAAAAAAAAAAAATCAATTTCAAAATTAAACATGTTATATAGAGACCTTCAAAATGTTATACATCAGATTAATTTTCTTTTTAATTCTCTAATGATGTCCTATTAAGCTGCTTTCTGTATTTACACATACTCCTTGTATTATTGAGAAATGTTTGAAATTTTCCATTTTATGACCAACAGGATGTCCTATTAATCTTTTTTTTCAATGGGTGAAACTTTTTATTTCATTTTCATTTTTCACATGGAAATCTTTCAATTAGAAAATGAATTAGTGTAGAAAGAATTTTAGTGTGGATTTTTAAAGGTTGGACAATTGCTCTAACGAAAAGTGTTTAAATTGAAAAGGAAAAGGCAAATTGATTTTTGGTTTTTTATCTCTATATATTAAAATAATGATTTTTTCAAATTTTATGGTTTTGAGCTTCATAATAGGTATTTAGCTATAAGTATACAAAATTTCATGACTATAAGTTACATAGTTTCTGAGAACCGGCTCTGCGACAGACAGACAATAAAGCAGGAGTCATAGGGTTTCGTGAGATGAACGAAACCCTAATAAAAAAGAAAAGTGCCAAGTTAAACGGATGACATTGAGCTTACAGGCTATTCATACTCATTATATATTATACTCTTATTTTGAAGAATAATGCCTCTCAGAAAATAAAGAAATCGACATTAAACCTGTATACCAAATTCGAAGCAAATTAGATAATTCTGCATGAAATATCCATTTAGCTAAATCAAGGGGTGGTATTAGTCCCCCCTCCCCGTTTTCCCCCTTTATACTTAACCAATGAACCCTCAAATCTAATCAGGGAAGCACCTTATTAGAATAAACCTGTCAGAGTTCGTTGATATATATCAATGGATATCTATCATGATATATATATCTGATATTTATTTTCAAAATATCAAGATTTTTGATATTTTCAATATTTTTATATTATTTGATATTTATTTTCAAAATATCAAGATGTTTGTTTTTTCAATATTTGATATTTATTTTCAAAATATCATTTTGCAAGATATTTTTGATATTTTAAGTCAAAACAAGTGTCAATGAAATTTTCAACTGATATTGACTGTGTGTCATTCTGAAGAAAAAGAACGTTTGTCTCTGCAGTGACTTTTCTAGCTAAAGAAAAAAAAAAAATCTTGTCCAAGCTTTGTTCGAAGTTTTTATTTTTAAATATAAATTATATGGGACTCATAATTATGGGGGACATAACTCATTCAGAACAGATATAGAAAGATAAACTGTCTAAATTAGATCATCAGTTGTATACAGCTTCGTTAGAAAAGAATCAATTTTTGGTTTTGGTGGTGTCGAGCTTAAATTGTACAACATGTTAGGGAATAAAAAATAAATAAGCTTACATTTATGTTTAAAATTTTGAAATAAAAAAACTATTTTGTATTTAATTTGTTTTATAAATTTTTGATTTTTTAATAGTTGATACTGAATCTTATAGTTTCTTTTTGTAAGTGTATAAAGCAAATTGTTTCTGTTTTGTTGAAAGTGAAAAATAAAAGAAAAAGGAAAAAAAAAGCATTTATTGTTTAAGTTCAATATATTTAAGTTTCTAATTTATATTATGCTTGAAAATATTTATTTTGAGCAGTAAGTTGACTATTTTGAAAATATGGGATATATATCAAAATATCATGATATTTACAAACCCTGAAACCTGTATGCGAAATGACATAATTGTGCATGAAAAAGCACTTTATCTAAATCAAGGGGTATTATTCTTCATCTGGAATATTAGGAGAAGTCCAACCTAAGGCACTTTCACTGACACAACAACAACAACGAGGGGTATTATTCAAACAGTTAGAGTTATCATGTTACATATAATAGATCAACTCCAAAGTTATAACTAAAATGTTTTATTACATTTTCAGATATACTTTTTAAAATGTTAGAAAATAAATAGAAATAAAAATTCATTAAAGCTACCGGGGCTAAATTTGTATCCTTTCATTTATTATAACTTCCATATGGTATTGCAGAGATTATCTGCTTACATTTTATGCCTCAATATTACTCAACACAAGTTATGCCACTACTTTTAAACAACAAGCCCATAAAGTTTTTAAATAGTTTTTTACAAACCAAGATTAACCATCATGATTAAAAGAAAGCAAAAGAGACAGAAAATAACAAAATTTCAATCTCTTTCTCCTTGGGATAGTCAATAGGGTGGATCGAAAAGTATAGGATTTTTTTTTCTTCCCAAAATTACTTTTTTCGCAGGGTACAAAAGTTGCCTTTTATGTATATTATTATGTATATTATATGTATATTAGTTTACATGGTTTTTATTATTGAAATCCATTCATTTCTTCCAAACGCCCCAAAAATAGTTAAAAATTGAAATTTTTAGGAACATTTATAATTTTTTTATTTTTTATTTTTTTAAAATTACTTTTGATGCGGGGTGTGAAAGTTGTCTTTTATGTGTATTAGTTTCCATATATTTTTTAATTGAAATCTACAAAAATAGTTAAAAACTGAAACTTTAAAATTTATTTTTTTTTTTTAAATTCCATTTGGCGCCGTTGTGAGAAAATTGTATATTGGATGTATTCCATAATTCTGTAGTTTACATAATTTTATTTATCGAAATCCATCAATATCTTCTGGTGCCCCAAGTATAGTTAAAAATTTTAATTTTTAAGAAAATGTATTAAAAATTTTTAATTTACAAAAATTGTTTACAAATGTGGCAAAGTGTTTAATTAATAAAGCATAAACTTATAAATAACAATAATTTTATAATAATACATGAAGTATACATTTAAAAATCAAAGCTCTAAATCATAAAAATTGAACTTACGTAGCAAATTGTTTACTTCTTTTAATTTGAAGATTTACATATTTCTAAAGTTTGTAATACTTTTTGGGATTAAAATGTTTGATTTGGCTTCTTAATTTTATTCTATTCAATATGAAACAGTGTCCCTCTTTTTGTCCAGATACACTTTCTGATGCCCCAGGCACTAGGCAAATGCATGTTTTAACAGCTTGGGTATGGCATAGATATTTTGATTATTCCTCTGTTTTTCTTACTTTTACTATGGCCTCCATTTCTTGGCAAGGCACATTCATCAAAAGAGGTAGTTTAAAACGTCCAACTCATTGCCAGTCAATAAGTTCACAATAATTTTTTGATTTGAAGTGTATTTTTGGTACTTGAAAAATTCTTACTTCTGGTGAGCCTCTATTTTCATTTCTAGCATAAATTAGCTTTCGTATTGCTACAGGCATGATAGGCTCTCTGTTATCTGAGAACTTAGACAATAACAAATTTTCAGGATGACAAAAGAAGCTAATTTGTTGAACAACAGCGTCTACAATCTTTCTTAGATTGGGTTCCAAATATCTAGAAAATGTGATAAGTTTCCAAATATGCTGCTCTCCTTCTGTTATGTTTTGATATGGAACCCTATAGGTCCATACCTTCATAATATATGTTGTAAGAATAATGAGATTCTCAGATGGATTTTCTGTGGCCACCTGCAACCTTAACATTTTACCTGCAGTCGTTAGACATCTTGAGGTAAACAACTGGACCAGGGTTTTTAAATGCCAGGTCAGAACCACTTTCACCACGTGATATTGTTATGCAAATATCATATAAATACTGCTGATTGTTACTGAGAATCATTCTATCTATGTTTTCTGGCATATTCTCCACACTTATTGAAGAAAACGAAGCTATAGGTAACTCCTAGGAGGTTTTGATTGCTGTACCAATTGGACCCACAAAAGGCTTTAGGACCAATTGTTGCACCATCTAAAAAATTTAGTAAATGTTGTAAAGGCACTCATTTGTATGAAGCAAACAAATGCACCATTGTAAGGGACTACTGAGTTCCAGTTCCATCAGGCAAATAACTCCTCCTTTGGGCCCAATATTTACGTGTGTTTCATCGCATTCAATTACTGTAAGTCCATTTTATTGTGTGGTATTTGATGAAAAAAAAATGATTATTGCTTCTTTTATGGCTTTAGCTTCTCCTGTTGCAAATGTAACCCATCCAATATGCATAGAGTCAGGTTCCTTTACAAGAGTATAATGTTCCTCCTTTGTGATCTGTTACATTGTGATTACATTGTGCCATTCATCACTTGCACTTTTGTGTTGTCTTTTTCCCATCGAAAAATAATCTGGTTAAAATAGACAGAGACACTGCTAAATTGCTCATCTCTGCAACTAATTTCGAACCTTTGTACGCTGTTGACGAAATTTCTTGCATTCAAAGTCTCTCTTTTGTGTACAAATCCATTATCTTGTAAAACAGCACTAGCAAATTGAAACAGCTGCTCTATCCAAAATTCCGTATATAACAATATAGTATAAAAAAATAATTTTATACATTTAATAATAAATTATAAATGATTTTTTCATCCTCTGGGTCTACTTTTTATGCTATATAAATGATTCTTTAACTCTTATTTTTACTGTTAATTTTTAGTTTAAAATTTGCATAAAAATCGATGTTCGGCAAATATTTAAGTATCAAAGTTGAAATTTTTTTTGCATGTATGCTAGTATGCTTAAAAGACAACTTTTGCACCTTGCGCCTAAAGTAATTAAATAAATAAATATATATATATATATATAAATTTTCATAAAACTTTCAATTTTTAACTATTTTTGGGGCATTGGAAGATACGAATGGATTTTAATTTAAAAAAAAAAATGTAAACTAATATACATAAAAGACAACTTTTGCACCCCGCGCCAAAAGTAATTAAAAAAATATATAAATTATAAATTTTTATAAAAATTTCATTTTTTAGCTATTTTGTGGGTGTTTGGGGACACTGGAAGATATGAGTGGATTTCAATAAAAAAAAACAGATGTAAATTAATATACATAAAATACAACTTCAGCAACCCACGCCAATTCGATTATCCACATTTCGATTTTTCAATCCACCCTACTAGTCAATGGTTTACGGTATTTAATATTTGCAAACAAAGTGCACCATTGTAAATTTTTAAGATGCAGTTTTTATTGATATTATTAAATGATTTTATAAAAGTTTCATGATTTAAAAGTAAATGAAAATGTAATTCTTGAGATACAATTAATTTTGTTTTAAAAATATAATTGAAAATCTTTTAAAGAAAATTTTAAAACCACACTTTTCCTACAATTTTTGACTTTTCGCAAATTTTTTTTTAAGCTTTCCTTACCAATCTGCTTTATAACTCTAAGAATCACTTTTTCAAAAAGTTAATAGTTAAAATGTTATGACAAATTTTAAAATACAATAAAAATGACTTTTTACTTAACATTTTTGTTTTTAGAAAATAAACTATTTATATTGCTGAAAATCCTATTTTTAATTTTATGAAATGCACTTTAAGGATTGTCCCCCCCTCCAAAAAAAAAAAAAAAAAAAAGAAAAAAGGAAATAAGAATCTCAAAGAGTATACACACCTTGTAAATGAAACAAGGCAACAGATTTTCTTTCCATAATCATGTTTAATTTGTGAGTTTTAACAAATGTGGTTTTTCTCGCAAATTTACTTTCATTGTTGTAATCATTGTTATTACTTTCATACGCTTAAAACTACATAGTCATATCTGCTAAAGTAAAATTCTCGCCAAGCTTGACATATTTGGCTAAAGATCTTGGCAATAAGTGTAGGTGGCCATAAATGAAGCCAACTTGGTGATAGCTAAACATTTTTTTGAAATTGCCATTCAAATTCAGTATTGACGAAAACTAGGAATATTCTATAATCGGGTTGCACACATTTCAGTTTCATGTGTTTGAGTAAAATTAGCTAAATTCTTAAAAACAAGGAAGAGGGAAGCTACCTTTTCCTCATGGTACAAGGCGGAAGGACTTTTTATTGCTTAAGAAAGAATGTCATTATTTTTCTTATTTAAAGAAGGGGCCGAGCGCAGAATTCCTTCTTTCCCCAGGTGCCAAAAAAGTAGCTACACCACTGTTTCTGATACAATATATTTTGTTATGTTTCTATGTAATTGTGTTCCTAATGTCACTAATTTTTTTCAATTTATTTTTATTAATCATTTATGAAAGGAAAACGTATAAAGTATTTTGAACTGCATTTCTATTGTAGTTGAGAAGTGTCGAGAATTATTGTCCAAGTCTGAAAGACCAGTTATGATATTGGGAAGTCAGGCAGTCATTCCTCCTAAATACGTTTCAGATCTAAGAAAAGCTTTAGAGGTATTTCTTTTCTATTTGATCTCAAGTTCAGCTATATGTCTGAATGTATAACATTCTTTGTTTTTTCATTACACAACAGGATGGATGGTTGTTATAAACATATTTATTTTGACCCTTTATGCATTATGGTATACCCCCTTATCAGGGTTCTCACTGACTTTTGACCAACGTTAGCAATTTGGCTAGTCAGAAATAAAAAACGTTGGCCAAATGAAAAAAAAATAGCAAAATAGATTCGTCATGAAACACTGAAAAATCGATCTTTAACCCCTCAATGTACCATTCTTTTTTTTCACTATGTTTTAAAATAACTCAAGATTTTGTAATTACTTATAGATCAGTTATCCATCTAAATTCAACTATCTGCTACAAAAACTATTAAACATATGTACATTTTGAATGCCTTGAGCCATCAAGAAAAAATTCCAAACCCAATTTAACTCATTAAAGTGTTATGAAATAAAACTTCCAACTCATGATAACTAAGGATTTTAAGATATATTTAATGAATTCTGAAAATTGAAAATATAAACAACAAAATATGTGTCACATTAGAAAAAAAAAACTTTGTTTTTCTAGAATTCTTCGACTTTTCATTCAAGTCCATACTTCAAAGGCAGTTTCAAAATTGTACTGTTGCCTATTAGGCCCGTTAACGCATACTGAAATGACTTTATTCACATTTTTTATATTCATTCGATTTCTCAATTTAGTTTTTGTTCGGTTCATCACACGGAACCCTCTAAAATACAGCATATTACCAGCTGCTGCAGATTGTTTTTTCGAATGAAATCTCCTAAATTTCATCTAAATAATTTCCATTCTGACGATACCTCAGATAAGGATAAGGTTAAATATTGATTTAATTTCTTTTATACCATAGTTTTGAAAAGTGTCCTTTAGTAACGCGAATAAGAGTATCACCTGTACTGACACACACACACACAAAATTGAACACTCGCAATTTGGCAAGTTTAATCGTTTGTTTACTCGCCAAATGAAGCATTTTGTTGCGATTTGGCGCAATGGCGAGCGGCAGCGAGAACCCTGCCCCTTATACAGTATGGTATGTTTACAAATTATTCATAAGGTCATATGGACATATCCAATATTGGATGAGTGTCTTATCATTGATCAATAGCTAATTCCTAAACCATTAGTTATGCTAATTACTTATGCTAATTAGTTAGTATACTCCATCATATGAAAATCCATATTTAGAAAAACTTTTTTCATTTTCATTCTTGTATTACCAATCATTTACAAAGTTATAAATCAGAAACACATTGAAAATTCAAAGTATTCAAAAATCTGCATATCATTTGCGATGTAAACAATGAAACTTTCAGAAAAATATCAGTGCATTCTAAGTTGGGTTAGTATCTCACATATGAAGAAATTGTCAGCAGTCTTCAGGGCAGGGCTCGGAAAAACTACTTTTTGTTTGTAGCGAACTACAACTACTTTATGAAAAATGTAGTTAACTACAACTACAACTACTTGTTTTAAAAAGTAGCGACTACAAACTACTTTTCAAAAGTTGTCACTACTTCGCTACTTTTCGCTACTTTTGTTATCATCGCTAATTAAATACATCGCAAATGATTTTTCCCCATAGACCATAATGTAACAGAATTCTTTTGAATGTCCCTGTAAGCGAGATATAAATGCTACATATTTAATTTTCAATACTGAACATTCTATGGTAAACTTCAATAACATATAAAACTTTCATGGCAATCCAAGTATATTTACGAGAGTTAGAGCACGGACAGACAGACAAAGAGAATTCATAGACACTTTATAATTATGTTGGAAAGTGTTAAAAAGAGGAAATTTGAAAGCAAAAATTGTAATAATCTTACAAACTTAAAGAGAGTGATATAGCACAGTAGCGCTTAAGGTGGTTCTCAAATTCCTTGCTCAACAACACGAAACTTTCTGATACATTATCTGACTCATTTTTAAACACAAAGGCATAAAATTGACAGGTCTGACTATTGAAGCGATTTGGAATCTAAGTGCGTTTTTCATTTCTTGATAAATAAATTACTTGTCGGGTTATAAGCGATTCGTGTCACTTTTTTTCCCTTTCCCCTGCTGCGGCGTCGGAAATTCGGTTAAAAACGCCGACTTTGAAAGTGTTTTCTGAAAAATCTTCTGTCTTTACCAAAAAATAAAATAAAATAAAGAATAGTGGAAAACGTCTTTCGGTTACAAAGTTTCGAATAAGAACACGTGCATTTTCCTGCGTTTCCGAACAAAAATAAATTAATGAATATGTCATAAAGTAGGCAGTTTGGATTTGAGAACAACCTTAAGAGCGGATAGCCCTTGGTAAATTTGAATGTACATTATTTTTTAAAAATAGAGTTAAATAGTCCTATTTCTTTACAATTTAAATATAGTTCCTGAAAGCAATTTAAAAATGGAACAAGATCATATAGACTTGCATAAGTTAAATCCTAGCTTTTCTTTTCTTTTTTATTTCTTTTTGTTTGTTTCTCTTTGAAAACCCAACTCGACAATTCAACATACTGGGTTTTAGATTCATCGTGGAGACAAAGATAAAGATATTTCATTAAAACACCCAGCTAACCAATATGAAATCAAATATAAAACATTATAAATCAATTATTTTAGCGTTAAAAAACCTGTGCAGCTAAAGTAAAAATAAATAGCCATAAAAATAAAACTAAGCATTCTTAGGCATTTTTTTAAATAATATTTTTTTTTATTTCCAACCACTCTTGTTTTATCTATTGGAATCTTCAAAAGGAAATTAATTTGTATGCATACATTGGACAAATATTTCACAATGATCAAAAGACATATTAGTAAAATAATTTTTTGCGATAATAAACAGTTCGATAAGAATTTTTCCTGAACCAGGGATCTTAATTCGAAAATACTCTTTTCAATGATTTATGAATTTTAGTGAATAACGATTTAGATATTCGGTGAGAGATGCGATCCAGTAATTATTATTAATAAAGAAAATGCTAACTCACCTCTATGTTTGTTGCAAAATGAAAAGGAACCACCAGATGGCGCTAAGCGCGTAGAACTTTTAGACTGACTGACTGTTTTGTTTACTTTACGTTTGTACATAGCTTGTCGTGTATTCGTTCTGTATCGTCTTTAAGTGTGTCTACCTGTCCAATAAATAATCTTCATTAGTAAAAGATGTTTCTACCTTTAAAGAAGCTCATAGAACACGAACCAGAAAATTAGGTGAGATCAAACCTTTTATTTACTTTTATTGTCTTGTATGATTTAAGAAAGTTTACGATAGTCTCTTTTATGGTGCCGAAATTCCCAAGAGTCGAAATTTAGAAAATGGCGCTACCTAGCGAATTAGATAAATCAAAAAGTATGCGTAAGTCTCTTAGAACATCTTTAACGAAGATTATTAACAAAATAACTGAATATTTGGCAGGAGACGAAAAAGATATAGACGAAATTGAAGATCTTAAAATTCAATTAATCGAGAATGCAGAACAAGTTTACAAATTAGATTCTGATATTCAGAAACTTGTGGATAACTTAGAAACGCTAGAAAAAGATGTATCATCCAGTCAAGAATATCGCGAAAAAATTACGAAAACGAAAGCTAAAATTGATCGATATTTAAAGCGTAATGCTCCTAACGAAAGTAAAATAAACTCTTCTATTCTATTGTCCACAGGACCTGATGAATCAAAGAATTATTCTCACGTAAGATTACCGAAGCTTACAATACAACCTTTCGATGGGAAATATGAAAATTGGCAGGAATTCTGGGGGCAATTTGAAGTAGCTATACATGAAAATGTAAAGTTAACTAACATAGAGAAGTTAAATTACTTAAAGAATTTCTTAACAGGAGCAGCTTTAAAATGTATTCAAGGTTTAGCTTTAACACAAAATAATTACGATGTCGCGATCGGATTGTTAAAAGAAAGATTCGGAAAAAATGAATTAATAATACGATCACATGTAAACAAGCTATTAAGCCTAAATCCTGTAAAATCTGGAGCGAATTTAAGAGAGCTTAGACAATTGCATGATACCTGTATTATTCAAATCAGAAGTCTCGAAACAGCCGGAGTAGAATTAAATAACTATGGGGGGGAATCTTATTTGCTATTTTAGTCAAATTAATCCCCGAAGAAATTGTGCTCGGATTCAATCGTTCCGCTACAGGCGAAGATTCTTGGAACTGTGCCAAATTATTAGAATTTCTAAAACATGAAATCGAAACGCGAGAAAAAACGTATATGTTTCGAAATGATGAAGTATTTGAAAGGAATAAAATTAAAGAGTTACCTTATCGAAAACATGAAACTCATAAAAATATACCCACCGCAGCTACATTAAATACTATTATCAAGAAAGACTGTTTATTTTGCAATGGGGAACACGAAAATTTTAACTGCCCCTTAACCATTAATGAACGAAAATCAAGTCTTTTACGAAAGGGTTATTGCTTTCTTTGCCTTCGCAAATCACATGTATCAAAATTTTGCCGCGAAAAAATGCGTTGCAACATTTGTACTCGAAGACATAATGTTTTAATTTGTGACGAAACTGAAAAGCAAAATAACAAACGGGAAGGCGTCTCAAAGTCTCCCGAAAGAAAAAATGATTCCAATGCTCTGAGTTGCGCAACAACTGCAGTAAACGAAAATGTATTTTTACAAACAGCTGTCGCCTTTTTAAGTAATAATTCTCAGGAAAGAAAAATAAAAATTATCATGGATTCGGGGTCGCAAAATACGTTCATCGATAAAACGTTATCTCGTAAATTTAATTTAGAAGTTATAGGAAAAGAAAAATTAGCAATTTATGCTTTTGGGTCAAAACCAAAGAAATCTATTGTAAGAAATAGGGTAAAAGTAAATTTACGAAGCATTTATGATCCAAAGAAAATTATTTCTATAGAAGCAATTGAAACATCTTCCATATCGGAAGCTGAAATTCAAGGTCCCAGTAAAGAAATTCACAAATTTTGTAATGAAGCCAAAATACAGATAGCTGATATTGAAGGGTCTGAAAATTTAAGGGTTTCTCTTTTAATTGGGTCAGACTATTTCTGGAAAATCGCTACAGGGAAAGTCAAAAGAGTTTCCGGTGCTTTAGTAGGAATGGAAACGAAACTAGGTTATGTATTTAATGGTTCTGAAGCTAAACGCAAGAATTTTAAGGATGTTAGCGTAATGAATGTTATAGTGCGTAATCAAAATTTAGAAGAATCAGACATTTTGAAAAGATTGTTCGATTTAGAAGGTTTGGGAATATTGCGCAGTGACAATCTGAATGAAGATGACGAAGTTATGAAAGAATTTGAAAATTCTACGAAACTAATCGAAGGTCGCTACCAAGTTAAACTACCATGGAACGAACATTCTGAGTCGCTACATGATAACTATAGTAATGCTAACAACCGTTTGCGAACACTTGTCAAAAGATTTAAGAAAAATCGAAATTTTCATAGTCAGTACAAGGACATTATTTCAAAGCACCTAATTCAAGGAATAGCTGAAAGGGTCAATGAAAATGAATGTGGTGATAATTCTAAGATCTATTACATGCCACATCACGCAGTAATACGCGAAGATAAAACAACGACGAAAATGAGAATAGTTTTCGATGCCTCCTCGAGTGAACATAATTTTCCGTCCCTTAATGACTGCTTGAGTCCAGGTCCGAATTTAACGCCCGATATTCTAATACTCCTTTTGCAGTTCCGTCTGAATAAGGTTGCCATAACGGCAGATATAGAAGGTGCATTTTTGCAAATTGCCTTGGCGCCAGAAGAAAGAGACGCAGTTAGATTTCTATGGGTTACGGAAGATTTAGACGCTGAACCCGAAGTTTTGAGGATGACTCGTGTAATTTTTGGAGCAAGATCGAGCTCATTTTTACTGAACGCGACAATTAAACATCACATCAAGAAGTATGAGGATGTTTATCCAACTGCCTTCAGCGTTTTGAACAGTAGATTGTATGTAGATGACCTTATACACAGTTTAGAAGACACAGATTTAGCGTACACCGTCCACGAACAAATAAGGCTCATTTTGGGAGAAGCAGGCTTTAATATGAGAAAATGGAAAACAAATGTACGCTCATTGCAAGATCGATTTAAGGAAGAAGTTAACGAGGAATCCACGTTATGCAAGGTCCTTGGCTATTGCTGGAATTCAGCAGATGATGTCTTAAGCGTTGATAGTGATAAGCTTTTAAGGGAAGAATCTACGACCCGTTGGGCTATTTGCAGTTCGAGCTAAAATACTACTGCAAGACATATGGAAGAAAAAACTCAATTGGGATGATGCTTTACCAACCGACTTAGCAAAAATATTTCAAGATTGGTGTGAAGAATTGTTTTATTTGAAGCAGACATCTATTCTCAATGAAAGGAATGGAAGAACTTACGGGCTGTCAATTTCACGTCTTCGTAGATGCCAGCAAACGAGCTTACGGAGCAGTTATTTATGTACGTTTTCGCAACTCTGATGGAATTTTCCATTCCAATTTAGTCACTTCAAAGACTAGGGTTGCACCAGTTAAAGAAATATCTCTGCTGAGGTTAGAGCTTCTTGCTGCACTTATAGGAGCCAGATTGTTCGATCATATTCGACTACATTCAAGTACACCGAAGGATACGAAGACTATATTTTGGTCAGATTCCACGATTGTTCTTCACTGGATCAAGAATAATTCTCGAAAATTGAAGATGTTTGTCAAGAACAAAGTAGATGAAATCAAGAAAATATCTGAACCTGATTGTTGGAATTACTGTCCTGGGAATGATAACCCTGCTGATATTTTAACACGGGGTGAAAACTTAACCAGTCTAAAGGACCTGGAGCTTTGGTGGTTTGGGCCACCGTGGCTAAGGAAGTGCGAAAGTCAATGGCCACAATCCAACGTTCATACCGATCAGGAAACCAACTTAGAAAATGAAGAATATTCAGCGCTGACGCAAGGAAAACCAGTACCAGCAAACTCAGTTATTCGACCGTTCAATCCAATTTTAAATGAAAGAAAAATAATCTTGATTGGTGGACGATTACAGCAAGCTAATATCTCATACCATGAAGCTCATCCCGTTTTACTACCTGGTAAATCCCATTTATCAAATCTTATCATCAAAGACTGTCATGAAAAAACAAGGCATGGTGGTGTATCGGAAACTTTAACACAACTCAGAGAAAAAACTTGGATATTGAAAGCAAGACAAAGAATCAAGAGTTTGATATTTAGATGCAATTTATGTGAAAAACTTCGTGTTAAACCTGCCACCCAGATTACTGCACCTCTACCTGCCGACAGAATAAATGAAGCCTATCCTTTCCAAGTTACAGGCCTAGATTACTTAGGTCCGTTGTACATTAAAGATCACGATGAGACTAAGAAAACCTACATATTGCTCTTCACATGTGCCGTAACAAGAGCAGTACACCTAGAATTAACTCCGGACTTGACCACAAAAACATTCATTCAAGCGTTCCGAAAATTTGTAGGAAGACGAGGAATATGCAGCACTATCTACAGTGATAACGCCAAAACATTCCATAAGGCAAAACGAGAATTAAATTTATTATGGAAGATTATGAAAAATGAAGAAGTGAAAAATTTGTTTAGTGGATTGTCCATCAAATGGAATTTCATAGTTGAAAGAGCAGCTTGGTGGGGAGGTTTCTGGGAGCGTCTTGTAAGATCAGTTAAAATGTCTCTAAAGAGAATTCTTGGAAAAACTTCAGTTTCCTTTCAAGAACTGGAAGTAATTGTGATTGAAGTAGAAGCGAATCTCAAGTCAAGACCTCTCACCTATGTATTCAGCGATCCTCGGGAGCCAGAACCCCTCACACCTGGCCATTTCTTAATTGGCAGAAGATTGCTAACTCTACCTCAATCAAAGATAACAGTTCCCCAATCCAATGAATACCAAATAATAAAAATAAGAAAATATTTTGACTCAAATTTGGAAACGATGGAAATCCAATTATCTGATAGAATTAAAATCTGCTCACCAGCACCAACAGGTCGATTGACCAAGTTAACTTAAGGAAAACACCATCGTTCTTATAAAGGAAAACACCCCACGCCTCATATGGAAAATGGGTGTTATAATCCAGACTCATCCTGGACGTGATGGTCAGACAAGAGCATGCACAGTGAGGTTGCCAAACGGAGCCATCATCAGAAGACTGGTGCAGCTTCTTTGCCCTCTTGAACTTTCAACACTTTCGTCTCCAGACGAACTTCGCCCGGCGGAAGTTGTTGCAAAATGAAAAGGAACCACCAGATGGCGCTAAGCGCGTAGAACTTTTGAGACTGACTGACTGTTTTGTTTACTTTACGTTTGTACATAGCTTGTCGTGTATTCGTTCTGTATCGTCATTAAGTGTGTCTACCTGTCCAATAAATAATCTTCATTAGTGAAAGATGTTTCTACCTTTAAAGAAGCTCATAGAACAAGAACCAGAAAATTAGGTGAGATCAAACCTTTTATTTACTTTTATTGTCTTGTATGATTTAAGAAAGTTTACGAATTCTCTTTTAATGTTCACCTTCAAGTTGTAAGAAAATGATTTTGATACTGATAACTTCTTATTAATTGGACAAAGTTTGCATGTTACAGAATAATTATCACTTTCTTGTTCTATAACTTCAAAATATTCATTATATGATGAGCAGGAACATAGAGAGCAACAAATGGAGTGAAAGATTTTATTTTTGTGTATAAAAATAAAGATTTAAAAATATTTTAAACTCCTTTGTATGCTACTAGGGGGAAGCGTGAATTTGAGAGGTTAGGGATAATTTAGATGATGTATGTTTAGATAAATCCGTTCTTTTCTTTTGTTTTCTTTTTTATAAATATTTTACATTTCTTTGCTTGCTGGGGGTGGGGGGCAAAAGGGAGAAGAAATTAGTCCGATAAAGACTTAACATAGCTATAAAAAGACGACTACATTTTGGTAAAAACAATCGTAGTCGTATAAAAATACATTATATTGAGAAGATTTCTATGGATTTAAATAACAATACACAAAGTTTCTGACACTCAAACTGTGAAAATGACCGTTCATTTGTGACTGTGCCCGTCGTCTATGGAGAAATATAGGACACTGCAACTGAGATTTGTTGCTGACGTTTGCAAATTGTTGCAAAGAACATATTTCGCACAAAAGAAAGGAGTTATGATCACGTGATTTGAAGATTGGCACTTTTTTCCTTCCTCATAAAGTAGCGTGAAAAGTAGCGCCGATACTCGCTACAAACTACTGATATTTTGTATCGCGCTACTCGCTACACTACAAACTACTGTAAAAAGTAGCGGCTACTGTAGTTTCGCTACTTGTGAGCCCTGAGGATAGAAGAAGCTAAATTTACTTTTGATAAATTTCTAATGACATAGGCTTTTGTGACTGCAGGGTGCAAGAAAATATAAAAAGGATGATATTATTGAATTTGTGTGATTATTATTTTATCAAAATTCTTCATTAAATAGTTATTGAATTTATATTTTCATTAGATACTATTAATTAAGGTGAGGTGTTCAGAGCCCTCTAGCGAGTAAAGTATTGGATGAGCATGCATAGTAGACCATAGGGTTTCAAATTCTAACGAAAAAAAAAAATCCAAAATTTGCTACTAGGGGCAATTTTGGCACTGCAAAAGTGTATTAGTGTAAATATTGAAGGATTAAATGCCAAACAATACAGTACACATCAATTTTATTCACAACAAATGTTTTTTACTTACAAATTAGGTTCAATAGGAGCACCATTGGTATATTCCAAGAACTGCATATGATACACAACGTTTTCTACTGCCGCTCGCAGCATATCAGAGTTGATCACCCTCACTTGTAACATTATTCGATCTTTCAACATTGCGATATCAGAGACATGTCCTTGATAAACAACACTTTTAAGAAATCCCCACAACCAAAAATCACAAGGATTGAGATCAGGCGACCTCACTGGCCATGCTGTAGGAAATGCACAACTCATGATTCTGCTGTCAAAAAAATATTGCCGCAACACACGCTGTACCCTAAGTCCAATGTGTTGTGGTGCACCATCCTACATGAATAGGGTCGAATCGAGACTTCCTCGCTGCTGTAGTTGTGGAATCTTGAAGTTCTGTAGCATATCTGCATACCTGGCAGCAGTAACGGTACAGGTCACTGGTCCACTTGCTCCATTTTCCTCATAAAAGATGATGAAGAGTGCTGTAAAGCCACACCACACTGTGACTTTTGGCGACTAGAGAGGCTCTTGCACACAAGCGTGCGGATTATTCGCAGCCCAAATGTGCGGCAGTTCCGGGTGTTCATGCCACCATTCAAATGAAAGTGTGCTTCATCACTCCATAAAATCTGCCACGGCCATGTAGCATCATGCGTGCTAAAAATATCAATGAAATATCCAATCGGGTGGCCGCATCCCCTGAAAGCAATTCTTGAATAGAAGAGATTTTGTACGGATTAATATCTGATGCAGGATCTTCCTCACCATCTACATGTGCCAAGATACTGCCCGAGCGCTGCTGGTATCCTGCACGTTTTCCATCTCCTGTTCGACAATAGCAGTTGCAACTTCGTCAAGTTGTTGCTGACTAGTCACTTTGCGTCCTTGACCTGGTTGCCGTGCTAGAGTCCCTGTAGTTTCAAATCATTGAATCATCTTTTGTAAATTTGTTATGCTCATCGGTCCTTTTCGTAACTTCTTTAATAGGCGAAATTCACGAAGAGCAGCATTGCAATTCTCGTTCTGTTGATAATACAGCTTGACTAGCAAAGCACGGTTTCGTAAGGTAAGAGCCATCGCAAAGCAGTTGGTCTCAGAATGATGAGAAGAGCCTTTCCTTTTATACTCATGATCGCTACACAGAACGCATTTTATGCAAATTAATGCATTTTAGTCGGTAAACAGCACCAAAAATGCCCCTAGTGGCGATTTTTTGAATTCGAAATTCTATGATCTACTATGCATGTTTCATCCAATACTTTACTCGCTAGAGGGCTCTGAACACCTTACGTTAATTAATAACCACCCTGTATATTGATTATTATTGACATTTATTATTTATGAAATATAGTTTATTCATAAAGATATGACTGTTTTAATGAGGTTTTAAATTGTAAGCAAAGCAGTCATCTAAAATCTGCCAAATTCAGAAATCCGCAAAGACCTGGTGGATTTTTGAGAGTGTACTGTATCATAATTCAGTAAGTTTTGGTTGTACAAAAATGGAATTTGTATTGTTTTACTTGTTCTAAATTTCTTCCAAGGATAAAGTTTCTCTAAATATAACTTACTGGACCTAATTTGATTTTCCTAACATTGCAATTGGCCCTAAAACTAATGGTTTAGGAATTAGCTAAGAAATGACACCCTGTATCGTTTAAGCATAATTAAATTAGTTATGCTTAATTGAAAATATCTGAAAATTATACATGTTAAAATAATTTGAATTAAAATTAACTATGTCGGTGAAGGCTCACTGTTGAGACGTCAAAAGTTTTTGGCTTCCGTCTGTCTGTCTGTTCTGCGATAACTGCCGCAAAAGTGATCTGATTAGGTTGATTTTTGGTAGGTAACCGGAATGAGATGTATAGTTTTTAGTTACATTGGGTTTATTCGTTCAAAAAATAGAGAACATTTCCTTTTAGGTCATCATGCTTTTCAATGGGAAGTCAGACAATTTTTTTTTAAATTTTAACATTTACCAAATGTGTCAAAAATGTCTCATTGGGATAATTGTAAATGCTAAATTATAGATTTTAAATTTACGAAATGGGAATGTTAATTTAATCCCATCGCTTTGAAAATTGGCCAATACATTTATTAGAATTTTGAAATTAATTGTACAAATTATTGGGAAATTTTACGCATTAATTTGAAATATATGAAACATTTTAATTTCTCATTTTTTACAAAAAAATTACAATTCATTTTTTTTATCTCTTTCATTAAATGGTTGCTAAGCAACTGTATTTTAAAGAATATCAACAAAGGAAAATTCAAGTGAATCCCTTTATTTTGACGCAAAATTTTATTAACAAAATAGCTAATTTTTGGGTTATATAAGTTTTTAATATGCCTTTTTTAATGAAATAGATGAGAATTTATTTTAACTACTAAAAAATGATTACCAAATCTGTTTCCCAAATGAAAATAATAAAAATGTTGAATGCGTAAATGGAATATAGGTCACATAATAGGAATTTACATTTGTATAAGTATATTTTATTCAATTTCAGCAACATAGGATGTTTAATAGTTGAAATAAAAAGGATAGGATAAAATCTCTTACACAAAGAGATGGTTATTCTAATGAAATTAAAATAGTAAATACATTCAGACATATACTCAAGAAATGGAATAGCACAATGACTGGAAATTAAGATTAGAAAATTAAAGCAGCAACGGGGATTCAGCGGGGTGGAGCCCCCTGAAATAATGTATTGTTATTGTGAAAAAATACAATAATAAGTAGTTTATCGTATCATTGCATAACATTGTGTTTAATGCGATACTTCTAAAATTTCGATAAATCTTATATTCTTATAAATGTATAAATAACTTAAAAAGATGTCCAATATTATGCAGATAATGTTAAAAATGAGTGTGATGAATGAACAATGACGTTGAGGCCTCTGATCTGTAGATTTCCTAGTTTTATTATAGTCTGTGTGTAATCAAGTCAAATGATCTTTTCTATAGGATCTTAATATTCCTTGTTATTTGGGAGGCATGTCTAGAGGTTTGCTTGGTAAAGATGGCCCTCTGCATATGAGACATAAGCGTAAAGAAGCATTACAAATGGCTGATTTGGTTATATTAGTTGGTAAGTTTATATCAAAATTGCTAAAATGAGTGAAACTGCTATTACATTTTTTGTTAAAAATTCTGCCTTTAATATGTACTCATTTTTATAAAAAACTGAGGTAAATATTTTGGATTTAGGATCTGTTTGTGATTTTCGTTTGTCCTATGGACGAATTCTGAAGAGAAGTTCAAAGATTGTCGCTATTAACATGGATAGAGGGCAGTTACGAAAGGTTTGTATGTAAACTTTTAATAAAGTATATACAGTGGCGGACAAAAAAACTGCATCACCTGCGAAAAAGTGGAAAACGCTGCAAATAATGTTTTTCACGTACAGGTATTATGGAAGGATGATATTTTTACGATAAAATACAGTTGTAGGCTTAATGTCAATTAAATTTTATTTGGATTTATAAATTATTTACGCATAATTATTTGGAGAAATGGAAAAAAGTGAAAAACGCAATATTTAAAAAATCTTGAAACAAAGTAATAGCTGCACAAATTCTGTAGTTAATGTAAATTCTACATAACTGCAGTCATATTATATATACTTAGATGTGTATACATGCATAAGAATCACTTCAGTAGATCCTCCACGAGCTGCGATGGCAGCCTTGCTGTGGTCCGGCATAGAATATATCAACTTCTGAATGTAATCCTGGCCAATTTCATGCAACCAGACCCTAATAATGCTTTCCTGCAGTTTTATCTTAGTAGCAGGCGTCTGAAAAGCAATTTTTGTACCCATTATATGCCAACAATTTTCAGATCAGGACTATTCCCAGGCCCTTCCTAAACTTTAATACCAGATTTTGTCAGATAGGCCGTCACCAAAATGGAGGAAATTGAGTGAAAATTACTTTTCCAATATCCTTAATGTTATGGAGATTAAAACTTGTAAATTAGGCAACAAAAGAATTCAAGAATAAGTTAGATTGCACTTACCGATTTCGCTGTATGGCAGGGTGCAGAGTCCTGTTGAAAAATACAATTTCTATCTCCTTTAAAATGATCCTTAAATGCTGGTTTTAAACATTCCTCCAAAATCTCGGTATAAACGGATTCATTCACAGTTCCAGTAATAAGTTTCAGACGTCCCACTCCTTTGCTGGATGCACATCCCCAGACCATTTGGCTGGCTGGGAATTTCACAGTAGGCGATATGCAGTCTGGATGATAAGCTTCACTTTTACGTTTCCGAACATACTGCTTACCGTTTCATCCATGTAGGTTGAACTTAGATTCGTTCGAAAAAATTACTGAATCCCACTGAGATTTTGTCCATGAGACATGCTCTTTTGCCCAAGAAAGTCGTTTCTGCATCTTTTTTTGTAAGCAAAGGCTTTTTCTTTGGGCGATACGCATGCAAACCGCATTCCACAAGGCGTCTTTGGATAGTTCTTGCACATAAATTAACACCACAGACTTTCTCAAATTCGACTTTTAAGTCAGGAGCACTTGCACGATGATTACTTAGAGACATCAGTTTCAGATATCGATCATCAGAATTTGTGGTCATCCTCTTTCGGCCCGATCCAGCCTTTCTCTCAACATTACCAGTTTCATATTCTAATTTAATCGTCCTCCAAACTGTCGATTGATTGCAACCAGTTTTTTTTAGCGATCACACGTGTCTGATATCCTTCTTTAACTAAAGCAAGTATCACACTTTTTTTTTCTTGCGTCAATTGAACATACGAAGTCATCATTTGACCACTTAAAGAACAAGACAAATGGCCATTTCCCCCTTTGCCGCACTATTTTTAAAAATTTGATGACTCAATACTTCGTAAGTGGTATATTATCCCAATAGGAATGTAGAATGATATCTCATCTTGCTTTGCAGAAATTAAGTTATTTGAACGAAATAACTTATTAGCATTACAAAGTGTTAATTTTTCTAGGTGATGCAGTTTTTTTGTCCGCCACTGTAGTTTAATATATTATTTCATATATCTAAGTAATTTTCATGTTTCATATTAAAACAAAATATTTTTGTGAGTTTGAATACTCAAAATAAATCTAGTTTAATTATATCAAGATCTTCATGTTTTATAAATTTGATTTCATTTAAAAAGGAAAAATTGTAAGATCTTGTAGTTTTAAAATTTGCTATATATTTACTTTATATATATAGCACCTTACTTTATATATATAGCACCTTTATATATATAGTACCTTTTTATTATCAGAATAAAAGAACCTTAATGTAATGAATATTATTATATGTTAAACTAGGATTAGTACTTTATTTATGTAGACTGTTCAAAATAATGTCAGAATTAATTAGAAAATTTTATGTAATTTTATCTCTAAAAATTGTAATAATTTGAGTTACTTATCCTAACAATAATTTGATGCATTTCATTTTGAATGTTAAAAATAATTTATGTAAATTTTTTTATCTTAATTTATGATTTGTAGTATTTTTTCATTCACTTTCATACCCTGACTTCTGCATTATACAGTAGATTTCTGATTATCCAAGTGGAACTAATGTTAAGTTAGATAATAGATGTTATTGGATGACCACAACATGTTGCCCATAAGTGTTTAAATAAAAATACTATAAATAAGATAAATAGAGCATTGCAAAAGTGAAAATGAAACGAGTCAAATTTAAGAAACATATCTGTAATTATGTTTTTATATCTTTGACACTGTAAGTTATAATACTAAGCATACCTACTGGCTGCATGACACAGACATGAAAGTTTTTTTTAAAATGTTTTTGAGATTGAAGCAAAACCAACATTAATATTGGGATCATTTTGTCAGTTTTTTTGTCTTGTGTTGCATTTCCATTGTATATTGTATGAGATGTTTTGATTTTGTAGGGATGCCTTCAGACTCTATTTTATTCAAAGTAGTAGGATCACAGCAGAAAAATGATTGTTAAAGAAAATGTGTTGTTTGCTCAAATGCTTCAGCAAATCTCATTTCAACAATGTTACAAACTTGAATTCATAAAATAGTTGTACTGACTAGACCACCTTCAATGATAATTACAAACTGTAATGATGCCAGTAGTTTTTATAAAATAAGGACAACTTACTGAAACCATAAAATAAAATGAGGAGTTTAAAAAGAAAACACATCAAGTCTTGCTATACAACATCCATTTATTGAGTTGTGTCAGCATGTCCATAAATGAACAACACACATTTCAAATCTTGCATCAACACCCTCTTCCTAAAGTAACTATTTCTCCCACACTAAAAACCAGCTCAAATACTTCCAGACTGTCCACTGTTATTGGCCATAATGCAAATTTTAATTAAAAAATTACGGTAACAACATTTCACTCTATTTGGCATCATTCATGGCAATAAAAATAAACAAAAAGGTCTTTATAAATTTTGGATTAGCACTGTATTTTCGGGCGTATGAGCTGCAGCACATACGCGTTTAAAAGTATAAAATATTCGGAGTGCGGCTCTTACGCCAGGGCGGCAGGTACAGTGATTTTTTTTTTTTTTACAGGGCTGTCTTATAATATCTGTTTCCCCCCCCCCCCCCCATACCAGTATCTTACGATGCCATTTTTACCTCTTTGATCCACTGTCACATGCTCTCAAATTTGTACCAAAACGTTAGAAAACATCTCCAAACTTCCGTGAAAAGTTAAATGCTTATTTTGGAGAAATCAGTAGGGTCAAAATGTTAGTCTCATAAAAATGATTGTTTCCTGTGCACCCATCAATAAGCACTGTATCTTTGGAATATTAGAATGGATATAGAGCCGTCATGACCTTTTTCGCTAATGTTGGAAATATTTTGTTTTTGCAGTCAGTTTATCTTACCATTTGCTCAAATATTTTCCTCTTAAACTATGTGCTCATCCACCCTTTTAGAGAATGGACTTTTGCTTCAGTGCCATTGCTTGATCACCTTTTCGCCAACACTTTTTCAAAGTTTAGCTGTCTCATGATTACTTCATCCTATGATAAGTTGTTTTTACAGGGCATATAGGTGACGCTGGTGTTCTGCAGTTGCGTGATGCCATACTTTTTATGACGTACGCTGCACCGTGATTTGTCTGCATTAACTAACTGTTCATTTCATAGTTCATATGCAAATGTCTTAGAAATTTTAAAGTGTCTTTTGTCAAATGGGATCTTCCTCCCCCTTTAAAAAAAAAAAAAAAAAAAAAAAAAACAGGAACATTACTTTTTATGCTGACGTGGTTTCGGCAAAGTCACTATACGATAATTTTTTATATATTTATTTTTTTGGCATTTTAAGTAAAAATATTTATATGTATATATTAATAATAATAATACGATATTTCTTTATATTTAATTACTAGTTTAATTAATTATTTTTTTCTGGTGTTTAAGTGTCGGGCAGGGCTAGTGGAGCTAAAGCCAAATGGTAGGCCACCTTGCCCGGCATGAACCTGGTGTTTAAGTGTAAATATTTATAAATAAATTTGAGTTTCTTGGGTGCGGCACTTACAAGGATATACTTAAAAAAATAGATTTTCATAGATGCGGCGCTTACAATGGTGTGGCACATACGTGGATATACTTTTTTCAAAACAGATTTTCATTGGTGCGGCGGGTATTCCCAAAAATACGGTATATATATATATTTTTAAAAAAAATGAATTGCTGAAGCTATGTTTTGTTAATGTTGAATTGCAATCAATGTTTCTATTTCAATAATGTTACAAAAAGTAACCTGAAAATTATTCAAACTATTTATGCGAATAAAGCAAAAACAAATACATGTCTTTACCAGCTTTGATAACAAATAATAATCATGGCCATACAATTTTTTTTTTTCAGTTGTAATGAGAAAATGGCATCTTAAAAACATAATAATTTTTTATTTTTCATAACAATGCCACCATTGAATAAAATTCTGTAATTTTTTTAAAACCTTTGTCTTGAAAACAAGCTATTTGTAATTTGAGGAGTTATTATGACATCCTCAGATCAATGTTAACCCATTTTAGGCCAAGCATAGAAATTTTATAAAATGTGGTATTATTTGCATTGAAATTTGCTTAATTTACATTCATTAAGACACCAAAAAAAGTTTCGTGCATGAAAAATAATATTTTATTTAATTTGACGTTACCATTATAAATTTACAGTTAATAATTTACCATTAAATTTAAATAAAAAATTTTAAGTTTTCTTATGGCATTTGTTTTATTTTTATTTTATTTATAGAACTTGCAACTTTACTCCATTATAAAAACATAAGATTAATCTCAAGTGTAATAATTATACATTTTCAAAAAGTCGAATGTGTCAATAACTGTTTCAAGTAAAATCCTGCGTATTTTGAAAATTTCTCAACAGAAAGTGATTGCTTCAATTGAATTACTAATATTTTATAGATGTCTCCAGAACCCTTAAAAATAGCAGAAAAATAAAATTAGTGAAAAATATACGTCACAGTGTTAATAAAAATATATCTATTGAAATGGTGCGTTTACACACCTTTGGCCGAAAATGGGTTAATAACTGATGTTAGTTTCATCTTAAAATGTACTCAAGTTGTAGATGTCAACATCTCCAGAAATGTAGGATAAAATTCAGCAGTATGGTAATAAACTAGTAAATACGGAAATCTGCGGTAACAAAAAAATCGCTGATTTCATCCATCGGTCATTGAAATATATCACGAAATAAGTTGATCGGTCATTGATAAAATTGAAAATTTTGGCTGTAACTCTCAGCAAAAAAATCACTAATTTTGTCAATGAATTGCAGCAAAAAAATTGCAAATTTTGTCAGTTTGTCACGGGAAAAAATCATCCATCGGTTGCGAAAAGAATCATGGATTTCGTCATTTAGTTGTAGAAAAAATTGTGAATTTTGTCGATGTTTCTTAGAAGAACAATTTAATTTCAACAATTAGTCATTGAAAAAAAATCGTGAATTTTGTGAATCACTTGCATAAAAAAATCATTAATTTCATCAATCATTCTTGGCAAAATATCATGAATTTTGCCAATAGGTCATTGAAAATAAGGGCAAATTTTGTCAGTCAGCCGCATCAAAAAATCAAGAATTTTGTAAAGCACTCACAGAAAAATATTATCAAATTTGTCAATCAACCGTGATAAAAAATCATGAATTTTGTCAATTGATCATGCAAAATATCATGAAATTTGTCAATCTGTCGTTGATAATAATTGCAAATTTTGTCAGTCAGCTGCGTCAAAATATCGTGAATTTTGTCAGGCACTCGCAGAAAAATATTGCAAAATTTGTCAGTCAACCGCAGGAAAAAAAATCGCAAATTTTGCCGATTGATCACGAGAAAAAAAATTGCATAATTAGTCAATTGGTCACATATTTTCACACAATTACATTGATCATGAATTTGTTACTAGGGATATTTGTTGTAGGGAGAAAAAAGTGAAAATTTTTACGATGTGGATAATCAGCCACTGCAGATTATCGGATTTTTTTTTTCACTTTTGAAAAGAAAAGCAAAAATTTTTAGCGTGTTCTTACTTTGGTTTGCTAATTTTCTAATAGATGGCAGCACCCTACAATCACTAAATCTTAGTCGCTATCAAACAAGAAAACAAAAACATACAAGACTCTGAATCTGAAGATGAAAATGAATGAATTAATGATGATTTTTTTAAATTATTTGTATCGGATTCAGAGTCCGAATTTAATAGGTTTTCATCCGAAGGAGTGCAATAAAATATTTAATATTAGCATAGCATCGCTTTTATTCTGAAATAGCTTTATTTTATTATTATTTTTTTCATCAACACCCTGTTGCTACTCTTCAAATTATTAAATAAGTAATATAATATTTAATATTTTTCATATATGTTGTATATTTCATAGATTTTTTTTTAAACTGATAAATTGATTAGATTTATTCATACCTCCAAAAACCGTATTGGGTGTAAATCTAAATTCAGTTTTTATGTTTTATTTCTCCGATAGATGTCAGAACTGAAATATTTGCTCAGTTGCTCGTATTTTCAATTTTAGCTGTACACTTCACATCTGGAGCTACGCTCCTGATTATAATAATAATATAATAGGTCGTTCTGTTTATTTATAAATATGCTTTATAGTCTGTTTATTTATAAAATTTTAATTGTTTGTTTAATTAAATCATTTCATATGTTAGAAATATTTTCGATAGCTTATTTTATTGCTGGTATGTTATGTTTTACCGGGAGAAACGCTGTGCAGAGATAGAAATAAATAAAAGAAATTATGATAGATATTTTAAAAATAATTTCACATTTGTATCAAAAAATAAATTCAACGCTATAAAACAAAGTACAACAGGAATGCCAATAGTGCAGATTATAGGACGGTGCGGATTTTCTGCTAACTTTTTTCTGGTGAAAAGAAAAACTGCATATTCTATTTTTTATTTTACTTTGGTACTTTTTGGTTAGCCGGGCACCACTGATCGCCAAAATGTTTTGAATCTCGCCAATCTTATAACCCTACTACCTAGCCAGTACTTTTCGGTTAGTCGGGCGCCAGTGATCAATAGCCAATAACAAATAGCCGCTATTTTAACATTGCAATGACAGACATAACTTAAAAAACTTACTTAAAATACTTTAAAAATATTAACAGTTATATTGAAATAAACCATGACATAAAGTGCAAAGAATTTATTTCATAATACAAGTATGAAAGAGTAACTCACATTATTGAAAATCCCAAAATATATTAACAGAAGTGTTTAAATAAAACATAATAAACTACAAAGAAATTATTGCATAATGAAAGAGTAACTCACGCTATTGTAGATCCGAAATTTTTTAAAATCGCTTAAAATCTGAAAAAACGGATTCTCAACTGTTCTCCTCCACATAAACTCTGCTAAATAAGACTCTAAATGATGGCGGGCAGTACCACGATGCTTCTTATTACGCCATTTTGCGCTATCCCAAAGCCTTTCAATATTTTGAATATGAACTCCACTTTCAGGATCTACAAAATTATACTTATGATTAACTTTGAAATGTTTGAAACCCTCTTCTTCAAGTTTTGTTGTACAATAACCCTTCCATGAATCAGAATAAATTGTGATTCCATCTATCACATATTTTTTCGATAGCCTTTAATAACACATCTAAAGACATGTTTGGTACTTCAACTAGAAAACATTCATTTGTTTCCCGACAAACACCTCAAAAAATCCACTGTTGCGGAAGCACTCTCCCTGCATTATTTTTTCTCTTTGTAAATAAACTTTTGTCTACTTAGACGATCTTATCACATCCTCCTATCTTTTGTTGAGCACGTTGAACTATGGAAAAAGCACAAATCTCTCGCATATAGTTATTCCAATCAACAACTGTTGAATGATCAATTCTTAACTGTTTTTCACACCATTTAATGGACGTCATCTCTTCACTCTATCCATAAATAAACCTCAAAGACTTTAAAAAACTCAATCTACTTGATTTAAACCACATATCTTGATGAATGCACTTTTTAGTACGACAAGTACGAAGATTACACCTCCAACGGATACTATCACCAAAATACAACTTCATTTCATGTTCGTTCTTACAAAACATCTTATCAGGCAAAATACCTTTCTCTTGGAAGAAAATTATAGCTTCTTCCTCAGTTTTTGGCAAATCCCAAATTTTCATCATTATGAAACTTTTGTGAGGTTTTTCGTAGAATAATTTCAATTATTCCAGCTTGCGAATATTATAAATATCACGATTAAAATATTTAAAATCTTTTGCAACTTCACAGCAAATTTTTCATGGAACAATTTTTATTTCTTTTAAAAACAGAAAACTATGACTTTGAGTTGTTTCCATCTCAGAAAAAAAAACTATAAATTTAAAAAAGTAGGGAAAGGTTAAAATTCAAATAATGCCAAACGAAACAATTTTTGGCGATTTATCACTGCCGCCCGGCTAACCGAAAAGTACCATAATTTCATATGTTATAAGTATTTTCGATAGCAGTCTTATTTTATTGCTGGTATGTTATGTTTTACCGGGAGAAACACTGTGCAGAGATAGAAATAAATAAAAGAAATTATGATAGATATTTTAAAAATAATTTCACATGTGTGTCAAAAAATCATAAAACAAATTACAACAGGAATGCCAATAGTGCAGATTATAGGACGGTGCAGATTTTCTGCTAACTTTTTCCTGGTGAAAAGAAAAGCTGCATATGCAGATTATGTGCCACTGCGGATTATAGACTGCAAATTATGGTCATTCCATTTTTATAAATTTACAAAAAAATTATTTTATATTTAAAAAATCTTTATTTTAATTATTTTTGTATGGATTCAATGCAAAAGCTGTAAAGAGTGAGGATTTTGAGAATATTTGTAAAAAATATTGTAAAATATAGCTTGAAAAAATTGTGTGAAATGCTAATACAGTAGAATATCTTTCTAACGCAAACCTAAAAACATAAGGCTCTGTGTTGCATAGAATTTTGCATTCTATAGGTCATTTTACGCATCACTGAAACTTACCTTATAAAGATGGCAAAATAGGTCTGGAACATACAGTAGAAGCTCTTTCTATTTCATGGACTGTGCAATTACAAATTTATGAATAATACAGATCACACATTGTTAAATGACCTTATAAACATGTTATTATATTAATTTTTAAATTGAATAATAGGAATATTTTCACTAAAAAAACTCTGAGTTAAAGAGATAAAAGATGAAATAATGTCAAAAATGGAGTCCTCCAGAGGGTAGCACTATTTCTATACTGCTTCTTAATTGCAAAATTCATTGTTTACATCTGAGAAGTTGTGCATTGTATAGAGAATGGCACTGTATCCAATTGCGTTATAAAGATCTTCTACTGTATTTCACTTCTGAAGAGTGTCCAAAACTCCTGAAATTTAACTCGTTTATTTCTGATATAGTGTTTACAATGTTGGCATCTGGAGTCCATGTGAAATACAAACACACAGTCAGATTGTAATAGGATAGATAACTTTCTTCTGGGAAATCCATAATCCATTAAAGTTCTGTACTTTCTAAACTGCTGTTTTATGGATGTCTCTTGGTGATTCTCTAGTACTTAACAAAGTCTATAATATGTAAGAGTACACAATGTGGGTTATTTTACTTCTGTTTCAGAACAGCGGTCTATTTTGGACTCCAACACTAGCTGTCAAGGCATTACCTGCTGACTTTGTTATCCGTTTGTCACAGAGTCATGCTCGGTACAAGTCTGGAAGGGACTGGCTTCAGCTTCTTAGGGAAAGAGATGATCAGCAGGAAAAGGCACACAGGTATTGTTATACAAAAAATGAAAATGTTTTTGGAATGCAAAAATTTATGTTGCAACTATTGAAAGAGACAGGTCACGATCATTCCACCCTTCTTAACTGTCACATCATGGCTGGTTTTTCCACCCTTGTCATACTGCCATGGGATCAAGATAGGCTGAAAAGCAGCCGAGATGGGTGAAGCCTGTCTCTTTCATTGGCAGCGAACCCATGCTTATCTACATCGACAGTGAGCATGAAGATTACTTTTAGGATAGTTGCCATGGGCCAAAACATGATCATTTTGAAACTCTTATAGAGATCTCTGCATAGCAGAAACACATTCATTCTGGAGTGAAGGGCATAACAGGCTCAATATAACCTTGTTAAGGATGGCACATAAGATTATCTGTTATTGAAAGAAAACAGCACTTCATGGACAAGGCAAGAAAAGAGTGACATAAAATGGAACACATTATTAAGAATAGTGTACCAGGGAATCCCATAAAGCTCAAACGAAAAGGCTAGCCTATAGGAACTCCAAGACATAAATAATGCAATCTGAAACAGTGATCATGTTATGTAGTTAGGCCACTAAAATCCTATGCTATTATGACAGCTGCCACCTTATAGTTCATTCCATTCGAATGAATCCAATGAATGATAATAAGTATTAAATAAAAAGTTGAAGAATATTGACATCATAAATTCGACTTTTGACTTGTATATTGGGGTGTATGAAGTGAAAAAAAAAATGCCCTGTTGTATTAAAGTGTGCATTAATAATTTGATAAATGAAATAGTTCCCAGTTTGATACCGAGTTTTATTCTTTAAATTTCATCCTTTTTAGCCTTGAAAATAGTCTCATTAGGTACATTTTTTAAAATTTAATTTGTGAACAATGCCTTTTAAATTCATGCGAAGAAAAAGAATGATTTGGCTACACACTCTATTGAATGGTTTGTTGAGGAAAGGGTTACCTTTTATGAAGTGAGACTTGCTGAAATGTCTCCCATCTTTATTCCAAATTCGACAGATCACCCTAGAATCTAATGAAATGACACTTTTTGGTCTATTTAAAATCATGGGAAAATTGTTTTTTATCCCTTCAGAAAGACATGCAGAACATAAATATGAGTGTACTTTTAGTTCAGGGAATAATAATTCTACATATGAAATGCATTTATTTTATTTGGATAAACTATCATTTCAAATCGGATCAAAAACAGACAAATGTCTTGAAAGAGGTTAATAAATTTTGGTACTCTTAACCAGCAGGAGAGAAATACTAAAATATGGAATGAAATCTTTAATCGTCAATGCAAAAATAGCTAAATTTGAATAGTTACTGTTGTTTGGGTCTGTATAAGAAACTAAGAATAGTGAGGGAAAAAATAATACAGTAATCTCTCACTTATAGGTTGCCTCTCTCATTGATACGTCAGTTTTTGGTAGTCCTGAATATAGATATAGTGATGTAATGTTATTTTTTTTTCGCTTATATGTTGCAACATGAAATGCATCTCTCACTTATGCATGGGAGAAATTTCAAGTTTCCCTTGCCATTTTTTTCCATTCTGCACATGTCCTTTCCAAGAAATTTTACATCAGCTTTTAAATGGGAAGTCAATGGGTTGTCTTTTTACATTTGTTTTCTGAACACTATTATAAGCTGCATTCTTGGGTCACACCTCTGCACATCTGCTACTTCTAGGAGGACTGTTTAAAAAAAGTAGGCTTCATTCTGAAGGAATTTGAAAAGGATGCCTCTTCTGCCAAAGATAAACTTGTGTTAGATGGGGGAATGATTAATTTTAACGATTTTGTAGATATTGGTGAAAATGTAAAAACAGCAGAAATGAAGGACATACAAGAAAGAGTCGCAGAAATTCAGGATGATGCCAATGATCTAGTGAGAAGAGATGAGATTGACTGGTCTGTAATACACATAAATAGTCTTATTAAATCTTCAGATTCATTGAAAGGCTACATTAAAGAAAAAAGAGGGGTATTTTGGTGAACTATTTCTGATGAGGAGAAATCTAAATTAATGAATCTCCTGTAAATTAAGAAGCCATTCAAAATGTTAGTGGCCTATTTGATTTTCTCTATGGAAATCATTTCTAAAATATGAAAAAGAGTAACATGTACATACTGAACAGAACAGATGACAAATATTTCCAAAAATGATGTTTCTATAAATGAATTATTGTGGGAAATCGAAAGCTTCAAATATCAGATCTAAAAAGGAAATCTAGCTTGTTATGGATCTACTAAAACTCACATGTGTATCCAAACCTAACTGCATATCTCAAAATTTTACACACAATGACTGTATAGTGTAGCTTTTAAATAAAAAAGTTTTGCTAAACTGAAATTCATTCAATTATATGTGAGTGCAAGAAAAACTAGTAATAAGTGACATTAAAAATATTGAGGGATGTGATAGCCACAGATTGTTTTATGGTGATATATATATATAAAAAAAAAAAAAAAAAAAAAAAAAGAAAGAAAGAAACATTTTCAGTAAAGAATGTTTGTAAAGTAAATGTTTAATTAATAGATAACTGATGTACTTTTTGAAACTGTTACATTCTATACTTAATTATGTTAGGATATAAAAAACAAGGGGAAAAAATCATGTGTCAAGTATAGATTACACTTTCCAGTACTTCCTAAATACTTTAACAAAGCTTCACTGTTTAATAAGGTAAAGAATTTAGAAAACATGTGACACATTTGAAAGTGAAAACTAGATTTACATAATTACCATCCATAGCTGGAAAGGTATTTGAATTATTTTGTGCAGCTGATCTATAGATTTTTATATGTTCTGCATAGTATAGTTAAAAAAAAAAGTGTAACACAGTCAAAAGTTAACCTTCAACAGTTTCTTCCAGTATGCACTCAAATTCTTCTACATATTTTTATACATGCCTCCTATTAAACTAAAATTTAATTTATGCAAAAAATGCATAATCAAAACACACTTCAGAAATTGCCATCCACAGATGACAATGTATCCAGTTCTTTGTGCATGAACTTATTTATATTCTACAGTGTTTCTTAGTATACTGAATATAGTTCAGCTGGAAAATGCTCAATTAAAAAACATCTTTACCAATTCTTTCGTGTAGCTTTATATAGGATCTATAGAATTCATATACACCACACAGTATGGAAAAATTGAGTTTAACTTAAAAATGCAAACTCACTTCCAGCAATTATCATTAATAGGTACTACTGTAACCCAAGTATGTCCCTGTAAATGAACAATAAATGCTGTGCACATCATAATCTACAGCAAACATCTTGTAATGAACATCTGTAATATATCAATCTCATTATGTTCAAAATAGGCTGCAAACCGTTTTTCCCATAGACCATTATGTAACTGAATTCTTTTGTGTGACCCTGTCAATAAATGTTAAATGCTTTGCACTCCATATTCTAAATGAAGCATGTTTTAGTGCATCTAAGAAACTCATATAAGTTTAATTATGTTTGTAATAGTGTAACATCCTAAAGGAATTTTTCCTATAGAATGTAATGTAACAGAATACATTTGTGTGCCCCTATAAAGGAACTATAAATGCTACACACTTCAGTCAGCTAGTTAGGGCAACTTCTATAAAAAGTCCATTCAAATATTGCTAAAATTGAGAAAAATATTGCTTCTTTTTAAAAATAGCTGTATGATAAGGGAATTTGTCAATCAGCTCACTGTATTTTTCTGAGTTTTGAAAAAAATGTTTGCTATAATTCACAGCTAAAAATGATCCCCTATCTCATCCAATCTTTTAATTGCAGTTCTACTGTTCTTTGTCAGGTTTTTGGAATTTGGTTGAAAACTCTGTATGCTATAAACAAAAAAAAATTAGATTTTGTCTCAGAAATGTTAACATATTCATGCTATGTTGAACAGGACCCACATCATTTTGAACATTTTCTGTTACTTGGGTGATCGCAAATATTATTTTATTATTAAATTTATTATTGGCCTCCTAAGTCAAACTGTGTCAAAATGTGTATTTTGATATGTCTTTTTTCCTTTCCAATTTAGGCTAAAAGCACTTGATAATAGCAGCAACTTTATTAATCCAGTTGACTTGCTTTTTAAACTGGATCAATATTTGCCTGATAAAACCATTTTGATTGCGGATGGTGGTGACTTTGTAGCAACTGCAGCCTATATATTAAGGTGTGTATACTTTAAGAATATTGTTTTAAAAAAATATATATAAAATTTTCTTAAAATCACTTTTGTTTAATAAAAAGGATCAATCCATTAAAAAGTTGGGTACAGTGCTATGCACTCACTACAAAAATAAAACATCTCATTCAAATTCAACTTTTCAAACACTCAAATTTCCCCTTTTACAAAACAAATGGGCTCAATTCAAACTCAAAATATAAAATTATTTTACATAATTTAGGATGTCAAAATCTCTTCAATTAATTTAGTACTTAAAATACCTAGGTGTCATTAAAATAGTGTTCTTGTCAATTAATGTTAAATTGTAAAATACTTGAAATTCTCAGGGTATTTTCTCTTCAAAATGTGACTTGCCATTAAGAACATTACAGTATACAGTACAGGACCCATTATCAAGAAACCTCAGGACCAAAGGTTTTCTGGATTTTGTGTCCCTCCGAGATTCAAAATTCCTCCATCCTCACTGAAATCCAGAATTCCCCTGTTAATTTTTCAAAAAAAAATAAAAATAACATTGAAACTATCACATGTAGAATATGAATAAAAACTTACCTTTCGCATTTTAAAACAAGAACGAAAAATTATGCGTCAAGCGTAGATTATGAACACTTTCCAACACAACCAGAAAACTGTAACAAAACTTCACTGTTCAATAAGGTGAAAGGAGATATGTAAGTAAACAGTTTAGAAAACACATAACACATTGAAAAATAGTTTTCGAAAATTACCTTCCAGTGTCAAAAAAGTAGTTGAATTATTTTGTACAGCCCTGTATAGGATCAATAGATGTGGATATAGAGTATGATAAAATTTAGCTCCGTTAGAATATTCACATTTAGCAATTTTTACCAATCAATGGAAATGCACTTGAAATCTTTTGTACAGCCCTGTATATTATCTGAAGACTTTTGTACACACCACCTAAAAGGCAACTTAAAACTCGCAGCAATTACCAAACGTAAACAACAATGTATATTTATCTTTGCTTAGCCCTGTATATGAATTTATTTATATTCCACAAACTTCTATGAGTCTACTCAATAGAGTTCAGCAGAAAAATGCGTAAACACAATTCAAAACTAACCCTTCAGGAATTCACTCTCATAGTCTGTAATAATTACGAATGCCCTTGTGTAGCCCTGTATAGGATCAACCGAGTTTATAAACACATACGTACTATGAAAAAAAGTAGCTAAATTTAAAAATGCAAACGAAAGGTGAAAACACACTTATCACACATAGACTGTAAATATCGCACATGTACTGTAACCCATATCTTTTGTGTGTCCCTGTATATAAATGCAATGCACACAAGAGAGCCATTTAGAGTGCACCTCAGTAATGCCTATAATTTTCATTGTGTTTGAAATAGTGAAATATCACTAAATGACACTGCAAGCGATTTTTCTTCATAGAACGATGTGCAACAGAAATCTTTTGTTTGATCCTGTAAATGAATAATAAATGCTTTGCACCCCCTATTCTACAAAAAGCATGTTTTAATGCACTTCATAATTATATATTAATTTCATCATGTTTTAAATGACGTAGCATCATCAAAATGCACTTGAAACAATTATTTCCCATTGACCACAGATTATTTCCCATTGACCATAGTGGAGATCACATGTGTCAAGCACTGGTTATTGAACTGGGTAGAAACCTGATGTCGAAACATTACCCGAAAACCTAAAAAATCGCAGAGGACAAAATTTATTGTACCGGGTTTAAAAAAAAATTGAAACTGGAATCCTTTTATGAACATCAAACAACTATCATGGAACATGAAAAAAAAAACACTACAAAACGTATTAAGAATTTAAATTCAAAAATCTCACGAGACAAAACTTAATCTGTTGGGCTAAAACACTGAAAACCAATTCCTTTTACCACTTTTAAAAAATGGCAGCGAAATGCATAATAATGGCTAAAGAGGACAAAATTGGCTCGATTTGGCTAAAAGATTTGAAATGGATTCCTTTAAGAATGTCAAAAAATTGCCATGAAACACGCAAAAAAAAATCGCATAAAAAATTAAATTAATCAGTCTCATTAAAAAAACCTGGTACTATTCTAAACTATGTGACACATAATTGTAAACTATGCTTATGAGCAGTTTTTCTCAATTCATAAAAAAACTTTTGTGCTTTTTGAAAATCAATGATGAAGGATGGGGCAGTGTAAATATTTTTTTTATTGCCGACTAGAATTTTTTGCTGGCTACCAGATTTGATCAAATTTGTAAAGCCCTGACCCTAGCTATATTTTAAAAAGTTGCATTATTACACAGCTCACATTATTTTATTCAATAAACTCTAATTTACAAAACCGTATAATCATTTATTTTTTAATATTTTTACCATTTGCAGAAATCCATTCTTGTCATCTTCTTTTCACATTAGTTTCTAATTCATCATATCACTTGTACTAATAATTTGCTCAATTTTAATCTGGGAATTTTAGGATGAGCTGTTTAAAATAACCAGCCTCTTTCGAAACTCTACCCATAGTCCATTGGATGACTTGCATTTGCAATAACTTTCAGGTTTTATTTTTAATGAAAAACTGAAAATTGTTTCGATGATGTCAATCAGGAAAAAAATATATATAAATGATGTATTGCAAAATGATATTTTATCGTGATCTAGCCTTTGTTTTTACTCAAAACTTTTCATTACTCTTTGGTTTGCTATTTTCATAACATTTTCAGTGTTCATTTTCAATGTTCATTTTCAATTTCTTTGTAACAAAAATCCTAACTTTATGAGAATAAAATGACTCTATGTTGGCATTATGTTTGCTTATATAGTATTAAAAGCAAAGTTTTGATTTTTGTATGAAAAATCTGTTTGGGGATTCCTTTAAGTTGAATGTAGTTGTCCTTTGCAGAGCTAGAGGTCCTCTGAAGTGGCTTGATCCAGGAGCTTTTGGAACCCTCGGAGTTGGAGCTGGATTTGCTTTGGGAGCAAAGTTGTGTTATCCGGATCATTTGGTGATGATTCTGTATGGAGATGGCTCCTGTGGATACAGCATTGTTGAATTTGACACCTTTGTTAGACATAAGGTAGAATTATGTTGTTTTTTTGAGGAAATTTTATGTTGACAAAAATATTATTCATATTATGATCTTTCTATGTATTAAAAGAACAGATATATGGAAAAATTGATCTATAAAAAGTGATTAAAAAATGATTTTCCCTGTAAATTATAAAATAGCTTAAAAATACCAAAAGTTCTAATTCTAGACAATGCTATTAACTGTCATAGTCACCAACGAACACTGTATCCAAGAAATTTGAAATGTAAATGGGATTTCTTCTTTCCGTGAAGAAAAATCCCATAGTCTCTTTTGTTTCGGAATTTAATTACTTTTGGGGTTATGCATGTTATTTTTCTACTTTTTTCAAGAAAAAATACCTACGAAGGAGTTGAATTATAAATGGAGGGTTGTTCATTTTTGCTATGTCATTCTACATTGTATCATCATTTCTCAGTTTCTGATGAAATTGAGCTTATGCCAGATTCTTAATCAGCATTAGGCTTAGGTAGAGTTTTTAAAAAGTTCCTGTAATTGTAGCAAAATTCTAATAGGAAAGTTACAAAGTTTTGGAGGCCTAATGATGAAGACCTAAATGCTCCAACTTTTCACATTTGCATGAAATGTGAATAGATGTTTCCTCCCTTTAAAAGCAACTGTAGTAGGTTGAGACATTCTAAATACATACAAAAATAACATTCCATCTCAAAAAGCAATGCATTTCAATAAATATTTTAACTATACAGGGTGCATAGGAAAGCCCTTTTATACTGAAAAATTTTGTGATAACAATGCAAAGTGATTGTGCCTGAGTGAACGCAAGCAATCTAGTGACAAAATTTTGAAGTTATCCTCTCTGTCTCACATACTATGAGAGAGAGTGACAAGAAGTAGATTACAAAAGTGTACATTGTCGTCTGTTTAATATAAATAACTATAGAAGCACTAAAATTGAAATTTTATATATCCAATCACCAGCTTAATGACATCACTAATTGGAAAAAGAAGTGTGGCATTAAATAGCAGATGCTCATTTACTAATAAAACTAAACTAGTAAAGGCATCAGAGGGTTCAACGTCATAGCTACAAATCATTGTTCATTCCATCTCACTCATTTTTAATATCATCTGCATACTATTGGATATCCTAAACTTCAATTTTTAAAAAAGTTATTTATACATTTATCAGAATAAAAGGCTTATTGAAACTTCCAGGAATTTTAGAAGTATCACATTAAATACAATTTTATACAATGATAGGGTAAACTACTTATTACTGCATTTCTTCTGACTAAGAATCCGCCTTCATAAACTTCCTGTTGTCACTTTAATTTTATGCACTCAATTTCCAGTCATTGTGCTATTTCATTATTCGTCTGAATGCATTTACCATTGTAATTTCATTAATTTTTGTACAGGAGATTTTATCCCATGCTTAAAAGAATACTTATATTTCAAGTGCTAAACATCATCCTTTGTTGCTGAAATTGAATAAAATTTCGTGTATTAAATATACTTATACAAATGTAAATTCCTCTTATGAAACTTATATTCAATTTACACATCCAACGTTTTTATAATTTTCATTTGGAAAACCTATTTGGTAGTTAAAATAAATCCTTATCTATCTCATTAGAAATAGCATATTAAAAACTAAAATCACCCAAAAATCAGCTATTTTGTTAATAAAATTTTGCATCAAAATAATGCGATTTACTTGATTTTTTTTATATATATATATTTTTTTTATATATATATTCTTTGAAATACTGAAATTTGAAATAATAATTTATACGTTGCTAGGCAACCATTTAAAGAAAGAAAGGAAGAAAATAAATGCATTAGACATTTTTGTGAAAAATTAAAATGATTTTATATCTCTCCAATGGATGCGTGAAATTTCCCAATAATTTATACGATTAATTTTGAAATTCTAAGAAATTCTTAGCAAATTTGACAGCGATTGTATTAATTTAATTTCTCCATTTTGGAAATTTAGCATCCATAATTTAACATGTCAATTATCCCAATGCATCATTTTCCATTTGATGAATGTTAAAATTCGCGGTTAAAAGTTAAAGTTATCGCGAAACAGACAAACAGACAGACAGAAAGCAAAAGCTTTTCGCGTCTCCACAGTGAGCCTCAACTGAGGTTTCAGCAACAAGGTACTGTGTACCATTTCAGCATCCATGTCTTGATGCATACCTAACTCGATTTTCTTATTCAAATAAATTCATTTTCTACATAAAAGCAGAATTTTAAATTTTTGGGAAAAATGTTTTTTGAATTTGTCTTATGCATCTATGTATCCTATTTTTGAAAAACTTCTACTGTTTCATTCTGTATTAAGCAAGGTTAAAAAAAAAAATGGTAATGAAATTTTTTAAAAAATTGCAAAGAAATTACAAAAATGTACTTACTTGCTCTAAACTGTAATAAATGTTCAGTATCACAGGCTATGAATTAGCAAATTTGACTGAATTAGCAATGATTATTACAAAATTGCTGCATTATTTGTTTAATTGTTGGGTCATACTGTTCTCCAGACATCTCACAAAACAGTCTTCTCACTGGTTTGAATGGAAAAATAAACTTCAGTTATGTAACAACACTTTTCTGGAAAACACTATGTTCATATACACATGTATGCACGTTTCTGGACACTGTTATGCAGGGCTGCGGAGTCGGTGGGAAAAATGACCGACTCCGACTCCGGGATGGCTAAAGTACTAGTATTGTCTGTTGATTCCTATTATTCAGATTGCTTCAATGATGTCATTTGATTTGAAATAGTAATAGTCGCTTTATTAAATTTGTCATTAAATAAAGGAAATATTACTATTTAAAAAAGTGGGCGCAATTAGAATTTAAAAAAAAAAAAACTAACTGGCAACACTGCAACTTGCTGGCACATTCCTGTTTGACCTTGAAGCATATGATGGGCATATCGATCCATAATTGTTTTTTTCTTCACGTTTCATTTTTTTTGGATGAATGGTGTAAGCTGTGACAGGTAGTCAAGACTAGGACTCATTTATTGCACCGGCAAACTTTCAACAGTATTTTAGTATTAAAAAATTCACCTTTTTTAAATGCAGATTTAAAAAAAAAAAAAAATAAATAATAATAATAATAATAATCTTATAAAGTGTTTGTGGAACTGCATTGTAGAACCCCTACATTTAATCGGCTTGCATTAAATTTTATATGTGGTAAAATTTAATTATGTCAAAACTCTGCAGAAACTGTATGTAAAATATTTATATGCATGTAAATTGCAATCGAAAAGATAAATTTGAAGCTATTAGATAGATACAGCAGTTAAAATGTAATAAATCTCAAAAATTTACTTTGAACAACACACACAAAGATGTATCAGTTGAATCCAAACAACATATATTATGTTGGTATGTCATTTTAAGGCGATAACCAAAATACTTTAAGCCAAATCAAACATATAGTATACCAAAATATGGGTGAAAGGGTGTTTAATTTTGATTTTATATCCATTCTTGCAAATCCCAGAAAAAGCAGGCGAAAATTTCACAATTTAAGCATCATTTGGGGTCTTCAGAACCCGAGAAATTACGAGAGAATGCAAGAAAAATAAAAGTGAAAATTTTACTATTTTGGCATTAATTCTGCTCTCATGGCTTCATAAAAGCAGGACAAAAATTTTATATTTTCAGCATTATTGATTGTACAATTTTGGGTCCTGCAGACCCGAAAAATCCAAATATTGAAATCTAAAGAAGTAAATAAAATGGAAATTTTACTATTTCAGATCCAGTAACTTGGAAAAAAAATGCAAAAAGTTGCAATTTTAGAGTTACTGTGTCTTCGAGACCCGAAAAATTCCGATGTAAGGGAAGAAAAATAAAGATGAAAATTTTACTATTTCGGAAATAATTCGAGTTCTGCAGATTCAAAAGAAAATCTGAATTTTTTTTTAATTTCCGGTATTAATTCTATAATTTCGGGTCTGCAAGGCCCAAATGTCGAAAGGAGAATCATTATTTTGGGTGCATGAAAAAAAAAAAATACAATTTCACATTTTTAGGGGAGGGTTCTATGCACACGAAAATAAAGGTGAGAAAATTTGCAATTTTGACATTACTCTTGGTCCCACAGACCTGAAGAATCTGAGAGAAAACAAGAAAAAAAAGGAAAAAATTTTCTAGTACAATGAAATTTCGAATTCTGTGGACTCCAAAAAGGGCAGAAATTTCCAATTTTCACTTTAGCTCAGGTTCCGCAAACCCCTAAAAACCGAGAGAAAGGAGTATACACTAAATATAAAATGTAAACTAGAGATTTCAAGTAAAAACAGTTATGCTGTACCCAAAAAGAAAAATAATAATTCAGTTTATAAATTTTAAATTACATAGAATTAAATAAATTTCATTTCAAACTGTTTAAAAATCAAGCTGGAGTCGGAGTCTGCCTGTTTTTTAGTGACTCCGATTCAGACTGCCCCAAAATAGGCCTGACTCCGACTCCTGCTGTTATGAACTCCTTTCTCTATGGTAATTTAGTTGCTAACATAACACACTCCAGTATTGCACCTGGTGATTTTCAAGTCTCTTGTGCTTGTCTTATTAGCATATGGCCCAGTGACCGAACTATCTTGAAGTGTCTGCAACGCTAATAATGTTTTCAAAAATAGTCTGCAATACACAATATATCATATAAATCTATTCTTGCTGCTGTTGTAGTTGTAGTGCTAATTAATTAAGGCATCAGCATTTATCTGCCTTTCTGAGTAAAAAAAAATTCTGAAATTCACAGCAAATATTCTGAAAGGGAGGAGGGGAGAAAATCCCCTCTCGGCAATAATTTTTCTTGTTGCAGGTCGGATTAACTCTGCTTTTGTTTCAAGTCGATTTCAGGCTGAGTGTAGATTGTTGCAAATTGGGTTCGGGTTAACCTGATTTTTCAAAAGTCAGTTCAGTATATTGTTTCAGATTAAAAACTATGCCTATATTAATAAGCATAGAACTTTGTGTGCCTGCTGTTTTCTAAAGAAATACTGCATCTTTTCTGAGACTGTTTCACAAAATTCACGTTTTTTTTTTTTCGTGAATCTTTGACAAAATAACCTTTTTCCCCCGCGATCCTTTGGCAAAGTTCACGTTTTTTTTTTTTTTTTGTGGCCCTTTGACAAAATTTGCACTTTTTCCATGATCCTTTGACGAAATTAGCATTTTTTTCTGCGGCCATTTGACGAAATTTACATTTTCTCTGTAGCCCTTTGATGAAATTTGCATTTTTTCCACGATCCTTCTATGAAACTCATGGTTTTTTTTTTACAGTCTTTTGACGAAAATCAAGTTTTTCCGTGGTCCTTTGACGAAATTTGCATTTTTATCGCAATCTGTCGACAAAATTAGTCATTTTCCCAGATCTTTTGATGAATTTCACGATTTTTCTTTGGCCTTCCAGGTGTCGATCCAGGAAAAATTTGGGGCCTATTTAGGGCCCCTTCACAAAAATCTATTTAATGAAATGGGCCCCTTCACAAAAATCAATTTGATAAAATGGGCTCCTTCACAAAATTCTATTCCATAAAACCTTACTATTTATTATTTTGTGATGTTTTAAAATGTGTAATTTGTAAACAAGCAAGTTCACCAGAGAGGAAAACTTCAGCAAAAGGATTTTAAAAAGTTTTTGTTTTTAAATGCTTGGTTTGAATTTGATTAACTGGATATCAACTTTTGCTACAAAATGTTATTTTTCACAAAAATAACCTTTACTTTTCACAAAATGGGTCCCAAAAGAAAAAACCTGCATCGACCCCTTGCCTTCACATTTTTACCGTGATCCTTTGACGAAATTTGCTGTTTTTTTTTTTTTTCGAGATACTTTGACGAAATTTTGCCGTCTTTTTTTTTCGAGATCATTCGATGAAATTTGCCGTTTTTTTTAGTTCATTCGACGAAATTTACCGTTTTTGTTAGGAATTAAATATGTTAAGCTTCTCCTTGTCTCAAAGACATTAAGTTATCCATACAGAATCTGTACTAAGTTTAAATTACGTTTTCTTAATTTCATTTTTACATATGTTTTTAACATTTAAATATTATTTAAATATCGTTTACTTACGTTTTTCTTTTTCTTTTGGCCTTTGTTTAATTTAAAAATTCCTTTTTATCTTTCATTTATTTACTTTAACTTAAAGCTAAACTTTCGTTTTCACCAGCATATCGGCACTCACTATCATAAACAATATCATATCTAACATCGGCACTTTGCTCATCTGCGATCGTTAATCGATTCACCCGTTTTTCTTTCGCAAGTAGAGCTTTTGCAGATCGCATCTACTTGCGTGCGATTCGATTCAGCGTTCGATTACGCTTTAATCGATATCACGATGACGTTTCGCCGCATGTTCTGGAAAGTTTGTTTTGAATGTTTAATGAGATCTCGCTACTATATAAAGGCTGTATTGTTAATGTTTAATCAGTTTCTAGTTGTAGGCGAATGATTCTCGAACGTGAGTGAAGCTTAGGCTTCCTCATTATAAGGAAATAGTTTTGTTTTTGTAATTGGTATTTATTTTAATAGATTACCATCATGCTGTGAAACATCGTTTAGTGAGTTATACTTGTGTTTATTTTTGGTTCAGTTACTTCATCTTAAAGTTTGTTTTTCCATTTTTATTATTGATCCAATACAGTGACTCTTCTTATATCTGACTTTTATTTGAATAAACTATTTAAAGAGAAAACCTGCTTCCTCAAATTACTTAATCACTAAAGTCTTACACATCCAGCTCATGTTTCCAGTGCGTATATCTGCTGTATAAGTTCTTAAAATGTTCAGCATCATTACTTCAATGTTCCAATTAGATGTTGAACAAAAACAGAAGGTTATGGGCCCATAATTGAAAATATGTGCTATGATGGAAAATGGCTCCCTCATTATAAAAAGTAATGAGATTAAAAGAGGGGGGGGGGCTGTTTTGTGAAATAATGCATATGATATATGAAAAAAAATGGAAGCTGATGAGAGATGTTTTTAAAAATTCAAAGCAGAGACTTAAATTTTAACATTTTTTTCTTGATTTATACATCGTTTTTCAGTGACTCTTTTTAACATTTTACCATTTTCATAAGAAAAAAATTTTTTTTTGGAATCAAAATGGCTGTTGTAAATGTTGAAAAGCTGAATCACCGGAATTATGCTAGTTGGTCTTCAGATATGAAATATCTTTTACTTGAAAAGGGTCTTTGGGACATTATTGAAAGGGAAAAGCTCGTTTCTGGTTCAGAAGATGATAAAAACTTTGTTTCTCGTGCAAATCAAGCACTATCAATTATTTATTTAAATATTGATATTGACTTTAAGCGTATTATCGATGGTTGTAAAGAGCCAGTTGGTGCATGGAAAAAGCTGAAACAACATTTTTGTCCTGATACACGAGCTTTCCATATGCAATTGTTTTCAGAGTTAATTGAATGTAAAATAAGATCCAACGAAACGGTGAATTTATATGCTTGTAGATTGCTAAAGATATACAATGACATCAAGTCAATTGATAAAAATTTCAATGAATGATATCTCAGTTATCAATTACTACGATATCTTCCAGCACATTTTGATTCTACAGTTCAAACAATCCTCCGGTGGAAGGACTCAGAATTTGTTTTTGACAAGATAGTGACCGAAGTTGTGGCAGAGGAGGTGAGATTGAAATTACGGGACTTAGACAGCAATAGAGTCAGTGTTTCCAATGTGCAAATGCCGATTCCTTCAAATTTTAAGTCTAGAGGATTTGAATCGAACAAGCCTAGGAACGGAGTAATTTGCTGGAACTGTGGCAAGAAAGGTCATGTGCAACGTAGATGTAGACTTCCTCGACGGAACTCTCAATATCGTTCTCCTGGACACTCTCGATACTCATCGCCTTCTTCGAGGTACTCGTCACCTGATAGCCGAACCCGGAGATCTTTTTCTTCAGACAGCGACGCTTTCTCTGAGTCACCTTCCTATGGATCCAGACAGTATGATGGTTCTCATCGTGGCAACTCCTACTCTGGTCGTTCTCATCGTGGCAACTCCTATTCTGGTCGTTCTCGTCATGGCAATTCCAACACCTATTCTGATGGCTCTGGGTCTAGAAAGCATCGACATTTCCAAAGGCATGAGGACTATGATGGACATTTTTCAGATAGTTCACGTAAGTCGGTTCTTTACATTTCGCATTCTAGTGTTTGTAATGTAAATGAGCGGGCGTCCTGGATACTGGACACCGGTGCTACGCACCATTTTTGTTCTGATATTGAAATGTTTTCTAAATATGTTCCTTTGTGTCATGAGAAAATGTCAGTGGCTATCAAGGATGTGTCTTTCCCAATTGAGGGCAAAGGGGAGGTAAAGTTGCGTTTTGGGCAACGTATTTTTACTTTAACAAATGTCATGCATTCCAGTAAATTACGTCGTAACTTGCTCTCAGGTCCTCAATTGGACATAAATGGTGTTGAGTTTATTGGGGGTTGCGGCGAGGTGAAACTTAGGCGTAATGGGGTTTATCTTTTCAGTGCATATCTTAAAAATATAATTTATCAGTTATATTCCAAAGTAGTTCCTCCTGACAATAAATCTGTTTCCTTTGAAGCCAGTGCTGTGAATAAATTAGAGTTAATGAAAAACTTGGCACCGACGTTTTGGACACATTAGTCCTTCTATGTTAATTCATACCAGTAGGAAACAGGGTGTAAGGGGGCTACCTAACTTAGGAGATATTGATTATTTTTGTGACTCATGTAAATTGGGAAAGTTCCGTAGTGTATCGCATAAATCCATAAAGCAGGTTCGATCATCGCATCCATTAGAATTATTGTTTGCAGACGTTTGGGGGCCCTGTGCAGTTACTGGTAGGCAGAATGAAAGATATTTTCTTTCAATTATTGATGACTACTCTCGCCGTGTTTCTGTGTACCCCATGAGATTTAAATCAGATGCTTTTAAACTTGTTAAAAATCATATCACAAAAGCAGAAAATTTTCTTGGTAAGAGGGTTAAATTTTTCAGATCAGATAACGGCAGAGAGTTTCTGAACAATAATTTTGAAGAATATTTTACCAGTAAGGGAATATCTATTGAGGTCACCAACCCATTTACTCCCCAGCAAAATGGTACTGTGGAGAGATATATGCAAACTATCGCGAATGGAGCCCGAACCATTCTTTTAGAAAGCAAAATGGATCCCAGTTTTTGGCCAGAGGCCATGCGTTACTTTGTTTACACCTGGAACCGTACCTGTTCTAAAAATTTTTCTAAGACACCATTTGAGCTTTATGGAGGCAGGAAACCATCAGTCAGACATCTTAAACCCTTTGGTACCATAGCATATGTAGGCATACCCAGACAAAAACGCCATAAACTTGAACCAAAAGCTAAGCGTGGTGTAATGGTGTGTTATGCATTCAGAACACGAGGTTATAGAATCTGGCTACCTGACACAAACCAAATAATAGAAACATCTAATGTAAGTTTTAATGAAAAAGATTTTGGGGATTTTGGACGCAGTGGAGTCGTGATGGGCCCGGATGATTACAACCTCTTTTCACTTGGTTCTGAAGGTAATCATGAGCAAAGTGTTGAGGTTGAATCCAGAAACTCCTATCTGATTCCCTCCAGTAGCCAAAATGATTTCCAGTCCAGTGAGGGAGAGGATGTTGATTCCGGACCCAAAACACCCTCGTCCATCATTTCCTCGTTAAGAGAAGTAACTGGATAAGGAAACCAATCCCACGTAAGACAGGTAACAGAACTGACATTTATTATTTTGAAGCTGGCAAAAACCTACGTCTAAGATCTCATACAGAAGTCAAGAAATATTGTGAAGAAAATAAAATAAAGTACGATTCTTCCCTGTTTGATTTCAGTAGTTTAAATAAATATTCTGGTCCAGTTACAAATAAAACCATTGCTGATCCTATTTCTGATGATGAAGACGATGATGAATCTGACTCCATGGTTTCAAGTGTTTCATACCCCATAGCATGACTAGGCGTGGACAGCATCCCCCGAACATATAAGCAGGCCTGTAAGTCCGAACAGCGTGCTGCCTGGCATAAAGCAATGCAAACCGAGATTCAGGTAATGCGAGAAAGGGGGGTTTGGCATCTAGCTGATTTACCGAGCGGCGTTTCCCCAGTAGGTTGTAGATGGGTTTACACGGTGAAAAGGGATGAAGTAGGAAGGATTGCCCGATACAAAGCCGGCTTGTTGCCCAGGGATTCAAACAGGTGAAAGGAGAGTCATATGACGAAACCTTTAGCCCTGTGGTCAACTTTGCGGTAATCCGGTACTTCTTCTCCCTTCTCGTTTCGTGTTGTGGGTGGACTCACATTCAGTGTGACGTCACTAGCGCCTATCTTTATGCACCTCTACGGGAGAACGTTTTCATGTCACAACCTCCCGGTTTCGTAGTTCCTGGATTAAAGCATAAATACTGCAAGCTAGACCGCGCGTTGTACGGTTTACATCAGAGTGGCCGTGAGTGGTTTTTGGAAATTCATCAGGTCTTAATTAAAATTGGTTTTAAAAAGTTTGAATCATGTAACTGTGTTTATATTTATGGCACTAATATTGTTTTACTACTATATGTGGATGATATCATCATTTTTGGCAGACAACCACATTTTGTTGATAAGGCCATAAAATTGCTGAAAAACCATTTCGACTTAAAATTATTAGGTAGAACCAGGAAACTATTAGGTGTTGAATTCAGTGAGAGAAATAATGATCTTGAAATCCATCAACACCAATATATTGCTGAAGTCTGTGAAAAGTTTAGTAAATTTAAGTTTCCTATTTCCTCTTTACCAATAAGCAAGGGAATGGTTTATTCTAAAACAGATTGTCCTAACACCAGTGCTGAAATAGAACATATGTCTCACTATCCATATCGTAGTTTACTAGGATGTTTGTCTTTCATTGCCAGTCGAACAAGACCTGATATATGCTATGCTGTAAACATATTCTCTCAATTTCAAAGTAACCCTGGAATGCCTCATTGGGATGGTCTGTTGAGACTGCTTGGATACATCAAGTACACTTGTAATTATAGTCTTAAATTATCATGTAAAGCAAATAATATTACAGTATACTCAGATGCAGACTTTGCCGCGAACCAGGACGACCGAACCTCGATCGGCGGCCAAATAGTCATGGTGGACAACTCACCAGTCGACTGGCGCACTTTTAAAGAAAAGTGTGTCAGTTTGATGGAAGAAATGGAATCAGAGTTTGTCGCCATGACTGAGGCTGCTAAGAACCTGGTTTGGTTCGACCGGATCTGGCAAGAATGTATAGATTATAATATTTCTCCACCTAGCAATAAATCTGTTATGAAAGTTGATAATCAAGCAGCCATAGAATTTGTTCGCTCACCAATAGAAAATTACCGTTCCAAGCACATCGACATTAAATTATTTTTCATACGTGACCTTGTTTATAATGAGGTATTTTCATTAAATTTTGTACGTAGTAAATTAAACTTTGCCGACGTTTTTACCAAGCCGCAAACCCGCCATGATTTACTTATATTTATTAAATTATTTTTCAATATATAATTATCATGAATATATTTTTGTGTAATGTGATACATGTTAAGGCTTATTTATATATAAAATTGTTAGAACATTGTTTTATTTAAAACATGTTTTTATACCATCATCTGACCTTTTTAACATTCTTATATCTGTGTACCCCATGGCAGTGAGCAATTTAATTTCCCGTCCGAGTGTGGAAATGGCGTTTCCGTGGGGTTATTTTCAGATGGCTCGAACAGCCTTCGGTACCGTCTCGGGAAGGTGACCCTTGTCCGGTAAATGTCAGAGAGTCATCTGGGGTAATCCTCCGGAAACATACCACCATACAAAGACCTTAACCGCGGGCACGTTATTTTAAATTCAGTAAGTCCTTGATTTTTGTAATTGGGAGTGTCACTTTTGTCCCGCTCATTGTCATTGGGTTGTATTGTTAATTTTTCAGTTAAAATTTTTCTTTATTTAAAGCTTTTAACTTAATTTTGAATATTTAATGATATATATACAAAATATAATTTCTATACTGTGATATTTTGAATAGTTATACATCTGTATCCATGTACTGTTATCCATGTGTAATAGGTTTCTCTATTTTTGCAGGCATCTAGGATATCCATCCTCTTTTTGTGAGTTAATGACATGTTATCCGTATTTGCATTTAGCAGCTGCATACGGAGGTGTGACTGGAGAGTGCTTGACCTAAATAGAATGGCTGAATTTAGTATGTGAGGAACGAGCAAGTGTTCCGTGGGTTTTGTCCTATATTTTGGATGCCTGGCGAAGTTTATGGAGAGATAATATATTCAATCAGTTTAATCTGAATCTGAATATTGTAATTTTTGAGGATACAGTATGATTATTGTACAATAAAAATGAACTTTTTTTATATATTTTTTGAAATTGTTATGTTGTAATCAAGGTCAAGATGGTGTTGTTGGCTTGTTAAACCCTTCAAATGGAAGGTATTGTGTGTCATGTATCACAGCATGGTTTGTAGTTAGTTTTTCATTGGTTTAAAGTTTGTTAATATTAAAAGTTTTTGAAATTACCAGCACTTTTCTATTTCGGCAAGTTTTTTTTTGTCAAAATTATGAATTTAAAAATTCATTTTTGGAGAAGGAAAATTTCTTTAGTGCTTTTTAAGCCGTATTTAAAAATTTCAGTTAGTTGGGATGTCATGATGGTTTGAATTACTAATATCTAATTACAGTTTAAATATTGAATTTTTGAATTTAAGTTTTAAAAACTTGGTTCAGTTAATGCTAAGTGTTTGGTTTTTTTTTGGCCTTGAATTCTGTTTTTATTAGATGGCTTTAAAATGTTGAGACAACGAGAGGGGGGGGCTTCTGTTAGGAATTAAATATGTTAAGCTTCTCCTTGTCTCAAAGGCATTAAGTTATCCATACAGAATCTGTACTAAGTTTAAATTACGTTTTCTTAATTTCATTTTTACATATGTTTTTAACATTTAAATATTATTTAAATATCATTTACTTACGTTTTTCTTTTTCTTTTGGCCTTTGTTTAATTTAGAAATTCCTTTTTATCTTTCATTTATTTACTTTAACTTAAAGCTAAACTTTCGTTTTCACCAGCATATCGGCACTCACTATCATAAACAATATCATATCTAACATCGGCACTTTGCTCATCTGCGATCGTTAATCGATTCACCCGTATTTCTTTCGCAAGTAGAGCTTTTGCAGATCGCATCTACTTGCGTGCGATTCGATTCAGCGTTCGATTACGCTTTAATCGATATCGCGATGACGTTTCGCCGCATGTTCTGGAAAGTTTGTTTTGAATGTTTAATGAGATCTCGCTACTATATAAAGGCTGTATTGTTAATGTTTAATCAGTTTCTAGTTGTAGGCGAATGATTCTCGAACATGAGTGAAGCTTAGGCTTCCTCATTATAAGGAAATAGTTTTGTTTTTGTAATTGGTATTTATTTTAATAGATTACCATCATGCTGTGAAACATCGTTTAGTGAGTTATACTTGTGTTTATTTTTGGTTCAGTTACTTCATCTTAAAGTTTGTTTTTCCATTTTTATTATTGATCCAATATGTGTTACAGTGACTCTTCTTATATCTGACTTTTATTTGAATAAACTATTTAAAGAGAAAACCTGCTTCCTCAAATTACTTAATCACTAAAGTCTTACACATCCAGCTCATGTTTCCAGTGCGTATATCTGCTGTATTAAGTTCTTAAAATGTTCAGCATCATTACTTCAATGTTCCAATTAGATGTTGAACAAAAACAGTTTTTTCGAGTTTCTTCGGCGAAATTTTCTGCTTTTTCAAGATCCTTCGACGAAATTTACTGTTTTTTGGCGATCCTCTGACGAAATTTGCCGTTTTTTCGCAATCTGTAGGCAGAATTCTCCGTTTTTTTCCGATCCGACGACGAAATCTCTTTTGACGAAATTGACCGTTTTTTACCCCGTGACCCTTCGACGAAATTAACAATTTTTTCTACGATCTTTCAACGAAGTTGGCGTTTTCTCCATAGCCCTTTGACAAAATTCACATTTTTACATGATCTTTCAAAGAAACTCGTTTTTTTTGACGGCCTTTTGACTAAATTTGTTTTTTCGCGATCTGTCAACGAAACTAGTCATTTTTTGCAAACTTTAAATGAATTTCGCGTTTTTTCGCAATTCTTCAACAAAATTCGCTGTTTTATTCACGATATTTCGATGAAGTTTGCCTTTTTTTGCGTAATATACGCGCTATAGCGCGTCCGCGGCATCACTGTATGTTTTTAGTCTGCAGGTACCCTAAAAAGTCTGCGACGCCCGTCGCATACATTCTGCCACAGGGGCATATGGATTATTCCTTCTTGTGGTTTTTGGGGCATACCTGGTATTTTTACTATTAGAAGAAATAAATAAGAAAAATAGTTATGTTGTGGTAAAAAAGATTTTCAAATTTTAAAGCCATTATATTATACTCCTGACAAACGTGAAAATTTTCTGGAAATTTCGCATTAGGAAAAATAAAATATGCAAGGACAGGAAGGAAGATGTCATAAGGGGGGGGGGGGGATAAGCCTCTCATCAATGAAGAAAATTTCCATATAATGACACATTTTTAATGTAAATACTCATTAATATTTAAAAACTGTTTCATTAAGATGTGACCTTATTTTCAGAATAGTGATTGAATCTGCCCATGTTTTCATCATTTTAATATTAACCTTCTCACTGCCTTGAACTGATATATCCATTCACTATGCATTTTTCTGAGTCACACACGTAACAACGACTTCACTATTTTTTAAAAAAAATTGTTATTACTTTAGACTAAAGGTGTCACTTCAAAAATGATTCTGTATGTGTCCTGTAATAGCAATAAAAAATGTAAAACGCTGTCTAAATAATTTTGCTTCCAAATTTGTCTCAATTTGCAAAAAAACTCTCTAAAAGTCACATTCGTAATGGTGGAATCGCCCTTCCATAACCTATATTTCCTGTAATAACGGGATATCTACAAATTGCTTATAAATAATTGTTTTATTAAAAAGTATAGCCTATGTACAGCTCTAAATAATTCGATTGTATCCTATCTTTGTGTTTTTCTTCATCTCTCGCTTCCAAGAGGAACCAGAATTAATGAAACTGTATGGAAAATAATTTGATTCAATCCTAAAAATGTCTTTTTCTGTTTGTGTTCCATTCAACTTTAAGTGATGGGTGTCATTTTTCACAGTTGAGTATTTTATGACTAATGAATTGTTACTTGTCTTTACTAGCTTCCTGTTGTAGCTCTTGTTGGGAATGATGCTTGCTGGACTCAAATTGCACGAGAGCAAGTGCCCATGTTTCAGAGTGATGCTGGTTGTAATCTTGCTGTAAGATTTTCTTCTTTTTTTTCTATTACTAATTGATTAATGAAGTGTTCCATCATTTATTTAAACTTTTGTAACATTTTCCTCCACTGGAATAGATGTTTCTGAACAAGTCAAAAAATATTTACCCAATTGAGTCTAAAAAAAATGTTCTTATGTTTTGGTGCCCTTTATTTGAAAACCCATAATAAAATCCCTGCATTCATTTGACAGAACAGGTTGTTTGTTATAAATGTTTAGTATAATGTAAGATGAGAAATTTTACAAGTTTTCTAACAAGAGTTTAAAGTGATATAAATGGCCCACAAGATCTCTCTAATGAGGGAATATTACACGGTACTTTAAAATGAAAGACACTTTAGTTAAAAACTCTTGAATGGGAGGTTTTGTGGTTCACATTGTAGGGTGATCCTGGTTCTGTAATGAACCATTTCGAAGTAGCTCATAACCAAGATCTGAGTGGATTTCTGTTTTTGAACAGCATCCATGTAGTATCGGCAAATCAACACCTCCACCCACTGTGTCCTACTGAGAGAAATAGGAAAACATTTTTCACTCAACCTGGTAGTTATGTATTGTTTATACATTTTCTATGTTTCAGTCTGTAAGATTTCAAATTGATTCTGCCTAGGGTTGAAAAGTGTTGGTCCTGTTTAAAAAAAAAAACTGCAACAAAAAGTCAATGCTTGTGTATATCAACTATTATTGTGTACACATAAAAGAAATACATTTGCATAGTTGACCATTTTGTTAGCTTCTGATCGGCTCTTAGTACAACTGTGTTTATTCAATAGAAGAAAGGTTTGAAATGAAGAGTGCCCTGCAAAGTTGATCACTTTTTAAGATTGCAGATTAGGTCTTATTGTAACTGTTGTAACAATTGCTCTAAATTTTTCTAAATATTCTGTTTTTTTTTTTTTTTTTCCTGTTTGTTTGATTTTGTTGTTTTTTACCCATGCTTCCTAGTGGTTACTTAGCAATCCTAAGTGGATGAATGAATCCATAAATTTTTCCATTATGTTTCTTTGTGTTTGCCCTTTTAAATTCCACATCTTCTTCCCTATTGAAAACTGGTAAATTGAATATGTCTTTTGAATTATGTGGCTTTCCGAAACATTATTCATTCCGTATTTCACAATTCCTTCCTAAAATATTTCTAAAAATCCCACTCAAAAAATAACCCCCTCTCTGACATAGGGTTTTTACTGCTTACAGAAATGGAAGTGAATTTCATGGATCACAAAAATATAAAAATTCCTCAATCATTCATAAAAATCACAAATTTCGGCAATTACATGACATGCTGTGTGTTGAGTCTTTTCTTTCATTATATATATTTCATATTACATTATTCATGAAAAAGACCTAGATACTGCCAGTGAAAAATGTCAATGACACACAAGAGACAGCCAAAACCAAACAAATAACACATCAAGGTGATCCGGGTGCAGCCGAGAACTGATTCAAAGGAGGGGACAGTCCAAAGTCATTGAGGTGGTGATTCGTCAGCTTACCTGTCCCCGTTGTGTCGAAGAACATCTCGCAATGCCTGACTCTTGGGACCCTCTGGTGGGGCAGATGGGTAAAAAAAAAAAAGATGTCATTAAACCATAGTTCTTGAATGACTACTGAATGAGCATAGTTGTAAAGTTTTAAGAAAATAAGATTTTCCTATTTGCAGAGTTCTTTCTTAATTTTGTTTAGAGTGGGAAAATCTTACATTTTATTTCCAGGTTCGTTTTATTTAAACGAATAGGCTGTGTATTAATTTAGTTATATTACTGTGTATGTATTTTGAATATTTTTCTACATTCATTATGTCAAAAAACTGGCAGACTTAAAAATATTTTGATAGATGTTCAAAATAATTTTCTATTGCATACAATAGAAAAAAAGCACAGAAATTTTTCATTCATTATGCACGCGTGATTCTGCCCATGTGGCTAAACAAATATAGTTTAGTCACCTATTTCATGACATGTTGCCATCTGATTTCAGACCTCCTGACAATGATGTTTATTTGTACACAACAAAGAATTAAAAATTCTAATTCAACTTGTAATAGGAGGTTTGTTATTAAAATTCAATGTCCAATAAAATAAAATGTGTTTTTGAAGAAGCAGTTTGGATTGTCAATTTTCTTTGAAAACTTGAATATTGCAGAACTTGCATTATGTTAGTGACCCTGTTTTACACCTAAGTCCTTCCAATAAATAGTCTTTATTTATTTGAAGGGCTTAGATGCCTTTATGTGCACAGTAAAATGTAACTTTTTTTGCTTTTGAAATATAGGCCCCAAAAGACTTTTCATTTAGTTGTATTCTTGCCAATGATTATTTGTTTCTATAACAGTAATTGGACATGTTTTGTTGGAAATGATGTAATATTTGTCTTGCCCATAGACTTTTGGAGAAACTAGCTCCTACGTGTCTGCACCAGCATTTCACATTTTTTCCTTTGTTAACAATTTCTCACCATTCTTTCTAAAAGGTTGATGTCCTTATCAATTCTTTTTTTGCATCCTCCTGTATCCCAGCATTCCTACTCTTTTTTTTTTCTTTTTTTTTTTTTTTTCATAGTTTAGTATTTTTGTCCACTGTTGGAACATGCTTTATCAAATTCCTATTTTTGTTTTCTCCTTCCAAAGTGCGACAGTTGATGTTGCATTACGTATCACCATGATGAGAACAGAAAGAATACTCTCCTACCCAGGATGTTCTTTTGCGATGAATAAAGAAAGGTTCTTTTGACACTACTTTTTAATGTGCATTTTCCCTTAACATCTTGCTTACAATCCAATTCTAAAAACAACTTATATGTTAAATTTGACTCAACGAGACAATTTTTTTTTTACCATCCGATACAAATTTCTATTCCATATATTTTATTTTACTTTTATCTGGATGGGTACCCCATCCAGACACTCTATTATACTTGTCATTTTTGAATGCACTACTTCCTACTTTTAATGTCTATTGATTTCTGACCTATGTCCAACCTTTCATTCCTATTGATTTTAAATGCATACTTTGCCATAACTCTTATTTACTGATAAGTAATTAGGTTAATAGTGTTTATTAATTTATAATTGTTAAAGTTGCAATTCCTGTTTCAGTATACTGCTTATCACAGCGTTGCTGAAGGCTTTGGTGCTCAAGGATATGTTTTGACAGCAGAGAACAAGAATGAAATGGATGAAATATTGAATAAGACTTTAAAACTCTCCGTTCCAAATGAAGATAATAATTCTGTTCTAATTAATGTGCACATTGGAAAAACTGATTTCAGAGCTGGTAGTATATCAATATAAATAATTTGAGTATCTGTACTTATACCTTGATAAATTAAATTACATTCAAAATGAAGGATTATTTTTTGTTCGAAAAAGATTTGTTTATTTATAACATGTAAGTGCAACCTAAATTTTATCACTCCATCAGATTAACATGAAATTTGTTAGTTATGTATGAAATGAAATACATTTTCTTGTTTATAGTAAAAATATTTGACTAAGCAATAATCTAATTTAAGAATTAAATATTCCATATTCAGTTTGTAATCCATATAGATTTCTTTCATTGTATAAAAAACATTGAGAACAGTAAAATAAAAATTGGATTTTTTTTTCACTAGATTGATGAGTTGAGAAAATGAATAGGTTGTGAAGGATTATTTTTCTGTCTTTAATAAAAATTTAAATGGCTTCTTAACCTTAAAGCTCTGCATCCGTGAGATTTCAGATTCTCCTTGCACATGTTAAACCTGTGGCCTTGTCTCCTTAGGAAATTAATATTATATAGCTTTCTTAGTTTTCAAAATAGTTCTAAAATATATACTAAACTTATGATTTTATGTGTTCAGATTTTAACACATCCCATAAAATGAAGTATTTAAAATATTTTTTTTTTCTAAATACGAATGCAGAGCCTTAAGATCCTCATGTTGCTTGTTTGCAAAATTTATAAATGTCGAATGGATTATCGAATGTAAAAATGGAGAATGAATAATGAGTATGGAAATAGTATGTTGCTATCTCTATTAAAAATGAAAAGAATTTAATAAATCATTCAATTCTGATCCATTGGATGGAATTCTAAGGTGAGACTTTTTCTTATGTACTCAGGATAGAACTGGAAATTTCCAGTAGGATGAAGCAATGTTATTAGAAATCAGCATTATCTCTTTGACAACTCATATTCTATCCAAAAATGAAAATGGGTCCAATGTTATTTTATTGAACACTTAATATTATAATTATGACTACGCAATCAACTCTCTAAAATCCCCACATCATTCACAATTTAAACAATGAAATGATCAGCTAGGATTGAGTGAAAAAAAAAATTCCCCATTGCTTGAGGAATTGTAAGCTGCACAACGAGTCACTTTGTATCTCACAGATACTAAATCAGAGAAAGAAGGGAGGAAGCCTATTTTGGATCATTTTCATTTTCTAATGACACAAACTTTTCCTATTGAACAAGAACAGTCACAAGAAAAAAAATGCAAATAATAAAATGAATATTTTAAGTTAAACTACCCTGGATCCAATCTTTAACGTTTAATTTGTAATATATCAAAATGATTCATTAAGTCATACTGATTTTTATTAGCATTTAAATAACTCATAAAGATAAGACTATTCGGATGGGGCTTTAAAATGTAAACGCAGCAGTGATCTTTTTGTACAGAAATACTCACAAAAGTAGGATTCTTACAAAAGTATGTATTGTAAATAATGATCTTTTATTCTACTACAATAGAAAAGTACATCATAGAGTGTGCTCCTTTACCAAAGAATAGGTTTGTATGAAGAACGGGTAGTTTAATAATTTTAAAAGAATTAAATATTAATTAATAGTAACTATTTCTGCCCCTCCCCCTCCCGATAAAAATGTTTCCAAAATAGCAGAAACCTTTTTATCAAAAGGTTTCTCATGACCTAATTCCTTTTGGAGGTAATTAACTATAGCTATCAGTATTTAATGTCTTAAAATATGATTTATGAATTTTTTGCATTTAAAAATTCCAAAAAAAAAAAAAATCCAAATCTTAAATGAAGGATGTAGATGCAAAATTCACACGTCTCCACATAACCTAATTTTTAGAAAAATGCAACAGAGTGATTGTTATTAATAAACATGACATATTGGCATGAGTTTTTTTGTGCGATATATTTGTTGTCATAACAACTTGTTGCACAGAGTCCTAAACCTGTCATAATTGCAGTAAAGCTAGAATTTAAATTTAAATATAGAAAATGTGAATTTTCCAGCAAACTTTTATGGGTCATGTTAGTTATAAACCAAAACAGTTATGAATTTGAACCAAAAAGAAAAAAAAAAATCTGAACATTAGTTTTCATGATGTTATTTTGGAGGGTAATAAACAACAAGACTAGAAAAACATTTATTAAAAATAATTTGTGCAAAAATTTTACTAATAGACAGGGCTCAACTTCTTCACTGTCATTCAACGAGTGCAACATTTTACACTGATGGGTTGAATGGGAGAGTGTGAGTTTTGCAGCAAAATAAGATTTTCAGCATTCTTTTTCAACCTTAAAATGTTTTTTATTGTCCAAATCACTATTACAGTCCGATTTGCCTTAAAAAGATGAACACTGTGATATGAATAACTCAATACCTTAAAAAAGTAGATAATGTGACTTTTGTATCTGCAACATTCAAAAGATGTGGTTGGACATTTTTGGTAGAAAGAGTGTGAAAATTGGAGTTTGCTCATTCGGCTGAACAGCTCAACTGTCAAAATCTGCGAGCACAGACAAACGTTACCAACAGCAGATTTTTGCATTTTTTATATATTGCTGTTGTGTATTAATGTTTCACAATTATTTATATAATGTTTATATATTTATATAATGTTCACGTTTAATAAAATATTTTTTAATTCTTTGTTTATTGTATCAAAAAGGAATTTGATGTCATAATCAATAAATATATTTTGATATGGTATTTACTGAGTGTATGTGATTTTCTTAATCCTGTTGATATTTTTTATGTATGAATTTGCTAGTATTTTTTTAAATGTAAGTAAGTTCTAATAAAGCAAATTTATTAGTAAAGTGTGGATTTTTGTTTGACACAATTTACTGCACTCTGTAGCATCTACTAAATAAAAAGTAATTTGAATATTCTTTCAAAATAATTCTTTGTTTCTATTTTATATTGATAACTGTAATTGTAATGAAACAAATTATTCTATAAAAACACATAGATGTCACTCATTCCAGATTTTGAATATCACTCTTTCCTAATGCCTTATTGAGTCACAAAATTTCTGTCCTTAAATAAGTTGTATATTACTGTACAGAAATAATGGTATTCAAAATCCAGAATCAATAGCATCTATGCAAGATATCACAATTTTCAATGATATAAAATATGTTTTGTAGTGATTGAGAAATTTCATGGGTGTCATCACTTATTGCTTCCCATAGATAGAATGTGTATGTCAGAATGGTTTGTATAAGAATAACACCCAGTTTAATGATTAAACTTTATTATAAAATGTCAAAAATGTGGATAAGAATTTAAAAAAACAAAACAAAAAAAAACCCTCTTCTATCTGAATAAAACTGAATCTACACATCAATATAAAAAACAGACTTTCAGAATGGCAGGATATCACAATTTTCAATGGTATAAAATAATATGCTTTGCAATGATTGAAGAATTACAGGGGTGTCCTGTGGCTATCTTTTTTAAGGCCGTTTTGGCACCCATAGATAGAATGTGTCAGAATTGTTTGTATAAGAATAACATCCTGTTTAAGGGGTTACTTCACTCAGGCGAAAACACCTGCTCGCTCATGTTAATTCTATGGGGGAAATAATTTACGATATCTCGTTCGCATTTCAATATTTTTAAATGATTTTTTTACATTGGATAGCTGAGGTCTATGCACGCTCCTTTGTGCTTTTTCGATTTTTGTTGCAGTTTTTTTTATGGAGGATTCTTTCACTTTTGAAACCAGTTCCGAAAGTGAAAGTATCTTAATAAAAAAAACTTGTAATGAAAATCGAAAAAGTGCAAAAGAACAGATTGACCTCAGCTATACAATGCAAAAAATCATTTAAAAATATTGAAATTGCAATTATTTCCCCCATAGGACTAGCGAGGTTAGCCCACCCATAGCGAGCGGGTGTTTCAGCCTGAGTAAACTTTATTATAAAATGTCATATGGCTATCACTTATTAGATAGAATGTGTATGTCAGAAATGTTTGTATAAGAATAACATCCTGTTTAATGATCAAACTTTATTATAAAATATCGAAAATCTTGATAAAAATTTGAAAAAAAAAAACACTACCTCTTCTATCTGAATAAAATGTATAATCTACACATCAATATAAAAAAATGGCAGGATATCACAATTTTCAATGGTATACAATTGATTGAGAAATTACATGGGTGTCCTGTGGCTATCTTTTTTAAGGCGGCCTGTTTTGGCATCACTTATTGCTCCCCACAGATCAAATACAAAGTCATCTGTGAAACCGAAAGCTTCGAGATCAGAACTGTCTATAGCAGTGACAAAATCATGAGGATTTGCTTTTTCTTTTCCAAGGTCCCAGATCTGAGTAGCTGAAACAAGAAGAAAATAACTCAAGTCAATCAACAAAATTTGGCATCAACTTAGATTTTGAATGAGTTCCAACATGTTTACTAACTATTTATTCAAATTTGTGACACAAAGAATTAATCTCCTCCTTCAATAACAATTCATTCAAAATCGAAGAAAAATTGCTTATTCAAAATCTCCACAGAATCATTTTTCAATTATAAAATTTTATTCTTTCAATGAAATCAAATACATTTCAAACAAAATAAAGATTTTCCCTAAAAAGCGAAATTGATGGCATTTTATTCTCAATTTAAGACCTTTAATCTTCACAAAAACATACTTTTTATGAAAAGCCTTATTTAACCACAGATAAGAAGATATAAGTATCTTGATGACAGATCTAAAGATAAGTAATATTTGTCTTATCCTTATTTATTTCCTTATGAATTTTAAAATATAATTATTTTTCATACAGGATAACAATAATGTAAACTTTTTTAATGAAAAGTTGGAAATTAAAATACATTTTTAGATTTATATCCTATTTTTTATTTCGATCCTATACAGAAGAGCAAAATTTCCGAAAATTTTAAACAGGTGGAAATAAACAGTTTTTTTTAAAATTTTAGTATTTATATTACTTTATTTTTATAAAAAAAAAAGAAGAAAATTTTTTTTTTTGTTCTATTATTATTTTTTTTAAATAAAGTTTGTGATAAAAAAAATGACAATGATTTTCATGTTTATATAAACATTGAAAGATTGTATTATAAAACAACAAATAAATATATATATATATATATATATATTGCATATAAAATTTAATTATATTTCAATATTATTAATATATAAATATCCAATGCAGTAACATTAGCTTATTATTAAAATAAATAATTTGAAATTTTAGAATTGGTCGTTAACACAGCGGTAAAAAAAAAAAAAAGTTATAAAGAAAAATTCAAGAATTAAAATAAAAAGAATAATATTATTAAAAATAAAACTATGTGAATCTATTCTAATTTGAAAACGTAAAATATTTTTACAATTTATCTTTACTTAGATTTGGGTCTTTCAATAGATCTTAGAAAAATGCAAATAAAATTAACCTTTAATTATTTATCACATAATTAGCTCTTGCACCCAGAAAAAGGAATTGATATTAAAACAACAAGACATGTTTTGTTAAATACATTTTGGTTGTTTCAAGCAAAATTTTTAGTTGCAGTAAAAAGTTGGTTTTGTTGCATTGACAAAAAAATATTATTAACACTCTTACAAAATTTTAACAAAATTTCATCAATTTTACTTGAATTAACAAAATTTGTTTTTTTAATTTTACCATAATTTTGTAATTTAAATTTGTAATTCCAGCAAAATTTTGTTGTTTAGTAGCCATAACTCTCTCACGTAACTTGGTTAATTTGACTTATATAGCTATTATAATTAAAGGATTAACATATTTTTTGGATAATTAAAACTTTTTTAATTGGGACGGACCAAGGTAGTTTTAAAAATTCCCCTATCCCATTTATTACTTTCTGCTATCTTTACAAGAAGAAAGTATTGGAGTCATGAAAATTTTCAACCTCTGGTTTTCGACGGATTTTAGAAGGTCCTGAACACGATTTGACTGTTTTTAGAAAATGACTGTCTATGACTCTGTCTGTCTGTATGTGACAAAAATTTTGTGGACGCTCTATTTCAAGAACTAATGCACGTAATTTAATAAAACTTTATATTCAGTTACTTCCTGATATAAATTGGAGCTGATTAGTTTCGCACAACAGGTGGCACTGCTATGCTGCAATTTTCGTGATTTCTGCAATATATTCGCGATTTCTCAAGAACTAATGCAGTGATTTACATCAAACTACAGATTGAGTTAGACCTTGACATAAATAGAAGCTGATTACGTTTTAGTGTAAATAGCCTAAGAGATGGCGCGCTATGCTACATTTTTCACTATAACTAAATCTCAAGAACTCAAGCACGGATTAATTTTTAATTCATTTTCAGCAGTGATTTACGCCTGTAATTCTTAAATAATAACCAGTGAATTTTCATCCTGCTTTTTTTTCAAGCGTAAACCGACAGAGTGAAAAATGTCCCAAGCCAGGAATCGTACCCGTGTCCTCAGAATAGCGCTTTGAGGCCCCAACATACGGCAACATAGTTAACTTTTAATTAATTTTCTGCAGTGAATTACACCTGTAATCCTTGAATAACAACCAATGATTTTTTATCCTGCTTTTTACAGGTGTAATTCACTGCTGAAAATGAATTAAATATTAACTATACGTTGCCGTATGCTGGGTTTTGTATTTTTGTCTTATGTTTGCCACAGAAATTTGCATGCTCATGCAGGGCCTGTTTACCGAATAGACCCGGGAAGCCGTGCTTACCCAAAGAAATACAAAAGGTGCCCCCGGATTTACTTTTCAGAATAACTTTTTACAAAAAAAATCAATCAGGGTAAAAAATGCATTTTTTCCTTACGAAATTTTTATCTAAGAAGCTCGCTCTTTTTCAATTGTTGTTTACTCGAAATTTTGATAGTAAAATTTCGAATTGTTGCAGCATACCAAAAATGGATTTAGTAAATAACAAAGCAATTGGTAGAGAGGGGACACAGAGTAAATTCGGGCTTCTCCTACTTTTATGTCTTAAGCCCTGTGCTCATGATGACATTTCCATCTTGTGCTGCGGTTGCAGCCAGTCCGACATATATAAGAGTGAGAAATTTCGAGTTTGGATATCGCGTTCCTTGTAGCTTAGTGGTAAAGCCTCAGATCGTTATTCTGAGGACCTGGGTTCGATTCCCAGCTTGGAACATTGTTCAATCTGTCAGTTTGCGCTTGAAAAAAAGCAGGATAAGAATTCACTTGTTATTATATTATTCAAGGATTATAGGCGTAATTCACTGCTGAAAATGAATTAAAAATTACCTAAGAAAGATAGTTAAGTTTAGACTGGTTCTAATACAAAAAATAATTTTAAAGTAAATATTATGATTGTTTCTGTAACAAAAACCTTTTGTTGTTAAAACAAAGAAAATTCTTAAAATTACACAAAACAATTGTTCTTTAAACAAAAGTTTCTGTTGCCGAAACTGAAAAGAACTCTTAAAGTAACAGGTAATTATATTTATTTTGAGAAAACTTTCAACAAAAGATTTTTGTTAATTCAAGCAAAATTGAACCATTTTTACTTGAATTAACAAAACATTTTTTTGCTGATGATACAAAATTTTTTGTTGTAATTGAAAAACAAATCTACAATATTTTTCTTGTTGATTCAAACAAAATTTCCATTGACCCATATTTAAACGGAAAGTTTTGTTGATTTAACAAAACTAGGCAATCGCACGTATACTGTAACCGATATCCTTTGTGTGTCCCTGTAAATGAACGATAAACCCAATGCACACTATAATTTTAAGCGAGCCATTTATAGTGCATCTCAGTAGTGCATATAATTTTCATTATGATTGAAATAGTGGAACATCATTCAATTACACTACAAACGATTGTTCCCCGTAGAAAAATATGTAACAGAATTCTTTTGTTTGACCTTGTAAATGAATAATAAATGCTTTGCACCCTATTCTGTTGCATTCTATACAAACAGCATGTTTTAATGCGCTTCATAGTTAACATCCACTTGAAACAATTATTTCCCATTGACTGTCATGTAACGGAATACTTTTGACTGTCCCTGTCGAAAAACTATAAGTGCTACACACTTCACTTGCAATAGGGAACATGCAATAACATACAAAAATTTCAGGGCAACCCGAGTCTATTTATGCGAGTTAGAGTATGGCCAGACGGCAGACAAACCAAAATCATAAACACTTTTCAACTAGGTTGGAGAGTTCTTTCAGCAAGACTTGGAATTTCTACAGACATAAACTTCTTTGGGCAATGTACAGGGTGATTAGAATTAAAGTCCCACATTCAAAATGCTGTAAAAAAGAACCACTGGTCAGAATGATTTCAAATTTGACAACATAAGAAAGAAAAAAGTTACAAAATGTATCAATAGAGGGCGCTGTAAGCGGCATAACGAAAGTGGATTCGGCTACAAATGACATTTTTAATCGAAATACGACGGCTTTGACATAAGTTGCACAGTAAACCAACCGTACATGAGTGTTTCGGTTGTTGGACAGAAAAAAGGACTTCCAAATCAGTCAACAATTGTGGTACTGTTAGTGGTCTTGTATAACTAAGAAAGTACGAATTCTGTTTTACAGCATTTTGAAAGTGGACTTTAACTACAATAAAATATAATTTATGTGAAAAGTTTCATGAAATTCCCGCATTTAATAGTGATCAAAGTTCTAATTTCTGCGTTAAATCCTATCAAAACACATCCTTAAATTTTCGATTAGTACTATGTATAACAGAACCTTCTTCAACATCAGTTAATAATGTACATAAATATGACAATGTACATAAATATCAAATTATTATTCAGAAAGAGTGATGTATACAAGTTCACTTTAATGTTATAGAGGGTGATTATTAAGTTAATTATAATGATTGGAATCAGTTGCGTTGAAATTGGAAAGTAAGTTGCTGAGATACGGAAACAGAGCACCGTTAGAGGAAAAACCATGAAGGAGGGGTTGGAGGGGGAGCGGATGTTCAATTGTCCTTTGTTAATGACTCAACAGGAGGACCACTTTACATCTTTAAAGATTGGTTCATTTCGTTAAGTTAGGAAATTAATTCCAATTATCGTTCAGATTATTATTCGATAATTCTGGTAGCTCTTTTACAGAAATATACCCTGAAGCTGTGAATGCTGATTGTTAACCGATAGCAGGCTACTCTATTGTAATAATATGTGTGATGTTGAATAAATGCGATATTTACTATAAAGTCACTCCCCCTTCTCCATCCCTGTTCATTTGAGTCACCTAAAAAATCTCTTAGTACCTCTTTCTTTGTGGGTTCATTAATGTCGACACCTGTGGGCGGCTCAAATTTTTATCAAATACATGTTGTTCTTTGCAAGATTAAAACACTCGAAAAATTCTAATTAATATTTCCGAAAGTTGTGGATGGAATTTTTTGAATTTGCGATTTTTTGTTTATCTAGATCAGCAACTTTTCGTATCGAAAGGCTAATAGAAAATATTCAAATCTATTTCTTAATGAGTTACCTAAATTTTTGTTCATTAGTAAAAATTGGCAATTATTTCCTTTCATATTCGCAAACGAAATGGAGGGATCGGCCAGAGAAACAGATCTCTTTGTAGTTCAGTTTTTAATGAAAGCAGATCCCTGTCTGAAACTTTCTCGGATTGTTTTCATTGGCGCCGGCAGATTTTTGGCATAAATTAAGAAAAATGACCGACCGAATTTTTCAAAAATCACATAGGCACATGCAGAATTTTTTTTTTTTTACATAGGCTCAGAAATTTTCAAATGGATATCTCAATTAGTTTTCTTAAAATTCGCGAATTAGTAAAATAATTTCGAATTCGTTCATTTCCGCTTGCAAATAATCCAATGCGCCTGTTCATTTCTTTAGCCATTTTGATTTAAAGATGTCATTTTAGAAGCGATGGTTAATGAGAATCTAATTAATATGTTGGGTAATTATTAAAATTCTGAGACTCAGGCAGGGCCTGATTATCCAAAAGGCACATGAAGCACGTGCTTCCCCTCTAAAATTTAAGAGGGGCCCCAAAATGACTGTAAAATGTGGCCTCTAATTTCCATTTTTAATTTTTTGCATTGGATTTTTAATTTTTGTGGAAGGATAAGTTTGCCTAATGCAGAAAATTTAGAACTTCAGAAAATTTATCTAACAGGAAAATCTAAATGTGTTTAACACACTGTTAACTAATCTGATTAGAAACCACTCTGGTAACTGATCATACAAAACCATATATACTAATACCAGAGTTTCCCCCAGGTTTAAAAAAGGGCAGGGTCTACTGGTGAGAAAAGGGCACATTTTGGATTTCTGAGGGCACTTTTTTATTCTTAAGGACATATTTTTCTTCTTAAGGGCACTTTTTTCTTCTTAAGGGCACTTTTTTTAATTGTTAAAGATATTCTTTTTGTTTTTAAAGCCACTTTTGATATATAAAAGTCAGGGCACTCTTTTCAAGACAACACGGAGTCAATTTTTACTATGAAAGCAAATTTTTTAATGCAAAAAAGAGAAAGGGTACTTTTTTCACTGAGGGTCAAGAAGGGTGCTAATTATTTTACTGGGTGGGCAAGAAGGGTGCTAATTTCTTCATGAGGGGTAAGAAGGGTGCTATTTTGTAAACCAAAGGGCAGGCAGGGTGCAGCACCCTTCTGAAACTGTCTGGGGGAAACTCTGCTATACTACAAATATACTCTATCTAAAATAAATACAGAGAACCAAAAAAAAGCCTGTTTGATGAAATATATGAATTTGGCGCATATTTGGTGAAATATATGAAGTCGCTCTCGTGAATAATATTTGCAGCTTGTATCATTAACGAGTTTCCATGTATGAGGAATTTAGAATACTTTTACCGAATGAAAGGGGGGCCCTAAAATGGTACTGTGCTTCCCCCAGTTCCAGAAGTTAATCAGGCCCTGGACTCAGGTGCACATGGCCAGACCTTGGACTTATCCACACCTAAATTTTCAGACTTGTAGGTGGGCTAGATTTTGCTAGCCATTGCCAACAGACACAGACAGAGCGAAACTTTCTTTTATTAGTATAGATTGTCTTACCTAGTTCCGAATCATTGATTCCCATGAAAGACTCGAGTAAATTGTTAATTTTATCGACTGCCGCTTGCACCACGTCATTTGGCTGTTAAGAAAGAAAAAGAATAACATAGAAAACAATGCTTATTATAGACACAAAATAGAAACAATTCAACTTGAGTTTATTAGTTAAACAATTAGATCGATCGAATAAGAGATTTCTTTCCTATACTTTAGAATGCACAAAAATATAAATGTTACATAATCATAGAATAAAATCACTATCATTAAAAAACAGGTGGAAATGTTTAAACACAAAAATAAGGCTTAGAAAAACATTATAATATGTTTCGAACGCACAAAGAGCCCCATTATCAAGATCTACACGAACTATTCTCGCAAAAATTTGAAAATAAACTTGATAAACATAAACCACGAAATCATATGTGTCATAAAAGTTTTTCAAGTTTATTTTCAAATTTTTGCGAGAATAGTTCGTGTAGATCCCTTTGTGCGTTCGAAACATCTCGATCATGATATTAAAAAGTTTTTATAAGACTTTGTGTTTTGTTTTTAATCACTTGAAGCATTTCCATCTGTATTTTTAAAAATAAATATCAACAAACACCATTTGCTATATTTATTTGGATAAATTCATTTTAGCTGTTTCTTTGCGAATTTTGAATAGCAAATTAAAAGTAACATCCAATATTAAAAATGACATTCCAATTAAAAAATACCTTGAAAATAGATATAGAATATACATCACCGAAATAAATTTCTTTCACAAGAAAGTTGGAGATCAAATGAATAGTTCATTTATTCTTAACATAACTAAAATCTATTAAATAATATGGCTTAAGGTTTAAAATTTTCTCAAATGTTTGAAACAATTTTTTTGAGTTTAAGTTTTCTATAAAAAAAGAATTGAATGAATAGGGGCTCAGATGAAAGAACTTTGCTCTTTCTCATAATGCTGTAAAAATTGTGTCAAGCATTCCGAAGAATTGCAGGAAGATGAAAATGAATTTTCACCCAATGGATTATTATACATCTGCCAATTTGAAGCCTCAGGCAGATTTCGTGGCAAATCAGAGAAGGGACTACTTATAACTATACTACTACAGTGGACTCCCTTTTGTTTATTTATTTATTTTGAAGGGCGAAATCGGCAATGAAAAATCACAGATTCAAATTTGAATGGATTATTTTGGCGTGGATGAATTCCGGAAGATTTCGGGTTAATAGCAAAGAATGGAACGGAAAATCCGACTAAAAAGGCGACGTCATTTGACCGATAAGCGCTTTTATTTATCCTTTTCTCAGATAAAAAAGGATAGTATGACACGCTACTGGAAAATTCATGAAAACATTTTCATTCGAAAATATTCTTATTCAGTTTTCAATGAATGGAACAACCATTTTCGTTCAATTAGACACGCGAGGTATTTTTCACAAAATGCTATGAATTGGATATTTAATATCGATATTTGATTCCAAGGTAGCAATATAATATAATGTAATTTATAAGAAAATAATATATATATGTATATGTGTGTGCGTTAAAATTAAAATATTTGAAAACTTCATGCGAATGAAGCTAACTTTCTGAATGTGCTAGAAAGATTCGAAAAAATAAGAACACGCTTAATGTGTTCAATCCCTATTTCGAACTCATGAGAAAATGATTTCTTTTTTCTTTAATCTTGTCTAATACCCTGTATTAGTACAGGTCTAATATCCTTGCTAATTCATGTAGCAGAGCTTTACAAATAGTGCCCTGGAAGACATCTGAAGGAAAGCTAAGTGTTGAGTTCAAAACAAATAAAGAAACATTTGTTTGGTGACTACAGTTCTTTATTCAAAGTAAACTTAATCTTCATTTAAAACTGTTAAAAACACATTCAGATTTATTTTCATTCAGAGCAAACGTGTGGATAAAACCCAGCTTCATAATTCGAAAAATATCTTAGTTAAACATAACTTGACGGAGTTTTAAAACAGTCTATTGAAATAAAACTAATTCTTACAACTTAAACTTTCTGTTAAATTATAACTGAAACTTATTTATAAACATTGTAAAATTAAATCATACTACTGTAAACTCAAGTTAGTTAGTCCATAACTAATTCAGTTCAGAACCAAAAGGAAAAAGTTACAGAAGCTTACACTTCTGCCTCAAAACGTTGAAAGCATTTATACTATCTGAAATACGAAATGAGGAGATTCCACTTTGGAAAAAGGGTATGTTACGGAACGCCATCTATAATATGCTTTTAAATTAAACTGAAGATTTTAAACATCGAAATTAGAACGAGAGCTATTAACCCTTTCCGGCACAGTGGTCCCACTCCGGGCACACCTAATTTTAATTCCAAATTTGCATGCGACACCAAGAATATTTAATAAAATTTTGTTTCTACAATGAAATCTTAAAAAGAGAGTTTTTATTTTCTGAAAAAGTCGCTTGTAAATTCCGGTGTCAGTCAGTAGTTTCTCATTTTACGAACAGACTTTGTCTGTGCCGGAAAGGGTTAAACCAAAATAAGTTTTAAACCCAGTTTAGCCATAAGTGACAAGTAAAAACTGGCTGATTAGATAACAAAGCCCCCCCCCACACACACACACACACTTTTCACTCATGGGAAGGACAAATTTAGATATTCAAACCTGTACAACCCTAAAATATCCAAAAGCTTACTCTGAATTTAGAAGGTTTAAAGTGATTTCATATTAAATTACCATTACAGCTTCAATCTTCTTAGTAATACGTCATCTAAAAAGCTTGTCACCATTTAAACTGGAACGTTTCAAAGATTATAAAACATTAACAAGAATTTATAACAAGATTTAACAAGAAAACATTTTACCCTCATGCATCCAAAAATGCAACATTTCCAAAGTACCTAATACGTAACTCAACTTCAATATTTTAATACATTACTATATAAATTCAAAATTTCCTGAAAAACAAATAGTTTTAATACAAATTTTCAAAATTATGTAACGATACAATTTCAAAATTTGTACAAATATTTCATTCATCCATCATCATACTTGGGCCCAAGATTTCATTCTCTTTCATAACACACCATATACGTTACAAATAATCAATATATATATTGGAATATATTATAATATGGACAATATTGGAATATTAAACATATTCCAATTCAATAATTTCTGTAAGCTTTTATATTCAAATTTCAGCAAGAACAAAAAGTGAAATTCTCGATTTCAGCGTGTTTCTGAAACATTCATAACTTTGAGATCCCCCTCTTAAGTATGAGTTGCCTTCTGAACCTATTTGGAATTTTTGGTTGAGTTGTTTCGTATCGTTTATTTATTTGACTCTAAAACAATAATAAAGTATGCAGAATCAGAAGTCGCAGTTACAAATTGAACAACTTAAGCTCTGTTTGGCTAAGTCTTTTAAAATGCCTAAAAATTTAAGCACAGTGTGTGTTACAAGGAAGGTCTCCATAAGGGCATACTCAGAAATTTTTGAAAAAATTACGGAACGTTCTTCCCATGAGGATATATACGTCTATTAAAAAAATTTCTGCGGAACCTCGATATAACGTCCGTAAAAAAATATGAAAATTTCGTTTATTTGGCGATTTATCACCGGTTGGCGACGGAATGAAATTAACCTTTACAGGGGCAAAGTATTTATGTTTCTAAAATGTTGAAATCATTGAGTCACATCGGGATTTAACAACATATTTATTTCCAAACATGTAAAACATTTTCTTCGCGTACATTATAAAAGAAAAATTTGATTCCAAAATTTCGGTGTCATTGTGGTATTTGTTAATTAAAATTAAGTGGGATGTATTATATCCCACCGCCCTTCAAGGGGTTAGAAAAATACGCTTTTATGACAAATACTCTTTAAGGACTCTTAAACTTTTTCATACTGAACTTGTTTATGCATGTTTAACTTACATAATAAATAAATTTTTATAACTATAATTTTGTGTACACATTTATATGTATATATAATGGAATTTAACGATTGTATTTTACGATTTAAAACAAAATTTAAATGGATTAAAATTGTTTCAAGTTCAAAAATAAGCCCGATTCTGAACATTGTCAATTCAAGAAAGTTTTTGTTGCTAAGGAAACAAATACTTCTTCGATATAGAAATGTATAACGAATCCGTTTGTCATCGGGCTTTTCCTTTTAAAATACATTTAAAAATTACTTGTACAACCATTGAAGTCATTTAAATTAGAAAAAAATCCAGGAATGGAGGATAAAACAATAAGCAAAATTTCATTCAATCGGTAATAAATAGAGAAAAAACGTGAGTGATTTATTTAATCTGATTTAAAAAAATATTGTAAATGAATATTAATGCAAACGTACAGAGAGAGGAACGCAAAATTCAAACGATTCTGAACAAGAGGATATGGTATCATGAGCCATAGAATTAACCCATTCGTATAATTTTTTAAGCTTATGACAATTTTACGCTTTCAAATTTTACAAAAATCTCATAGACAGGTCTCATAAGAATAATATCTGCAAAGTCTTCGCTTACTTTGTATGCCTTTCAGATTCATATATTTTAGGTAGCTTTCAATACAAAAAAGTATAAAGCTACCTATTGCAGCCGTTCGGAGGAAAGCAATTCCGGAAAATTTCGATATATTTTCACCGATCATGACCCCCAGACCCCAAAACCACCCTCCATTCAATGTTGATTTATATATATATATTATTATATATTATATATATATATATAAAATATAATATATATATATATATATATATATAATATAATATATATATATATATATATATATATATATATATATAATATAATATATAATATATAATATTTTATAATATATAATATAATATATAATATATAATATTTTATAATATATAATATAATATATAATATATATAATAATAATATAATATATATAATAATAATAATATATAATAATATATATATATATATATATATATATATTCTTTTGTAAAGCATACAATATTATTTATTCGATTAATTGCAATATGTGTAAGATGGAATATATTGGTCAATCATGTAATCCACTGCACTTCAGAATCAATCAACATAGACAGGATATTATAAAAAATAATTCTATAAATGTTGAGCATATGCACTTTAGACAACATGACTTTAAAGATATTACTATTAAAATCCTGAGTATGCACAAAAATTTCAGTGATAGACTACTTTATGAATCCATTTATATCAAATCCCGTAACTCTTTATATCCTTATGGTCTAAATTCTAAGTTATTTAATCGCACAAACATTGTTTATACAAATACTAATAAACATGAACATTATACTAGCACTTATGCTAATTTAAATCATAAAGTAAATACAAAAACTACACGTACAAAAAGGGGTAAATATGGTACTAATACACAGTATATTTCTAGTAATGATATTATACAGCAATTATCTAATATGGAAAATGAATTCACTAATACTTTCAATTGGTTTGATATAAGGAAACACATTTTTTCGATCAAAAAGAAAAATCTTAATAATTATTATAAAGTATTTTTAACATTAAATTTATCACCACATTTTAGTGATGTATATTTTGATCTTCTATTATATAGAATTAATCAACTTAATGTAAAAATTTCAAAAAATACTTATAAAAAAACTAACAATACTCAACTTATAATCACTTTTTCCAATATAGTACTTAATAAAATTAATATACACAATGTAGTTAATAACAATAACAAATTCCCCATAAAAAATTTTACAATACATAAATCATACAAATACAATGTTACACTTGGACGTAGAATTTTCAATTACAATAATTTTGCAAAATTTCTTACATCAAATGATAAACCTCCGTGCTTATGTAATAATCCTAGTTTTAGTAATTATGTAGATAAGGTACATGGTCACATTATTACAGGGGATATTAATATTGTCGAGAATGATTATCTGCGCAGTTTTATGACTAATGGGACTAAATATCGAACACCATCATGTTATAATATTTTTTCTATATTAAAACAATTTAATCTGGATCTTGACCTTTTTATATATAAAATTTCAATAGATTATAATAAACCCATTGAATTTTTTAAAGAATGGAAATTAAATGTATTAAGTAATTTAAATGTTGAACTTTTCAGAAATATGGAAAATTTTAATTTTAATGTTAAACAACTAAATAGTGAAATAAAGAATTTACAAAACAAATTTATTATTACTTATGTTGATAAATCACCAAACAACTATGCTTTCATCTGCAAAAAATATTATTCACAGCTAATATCTAATGCAATAAATACAAGTTTAAATTTTAAAAAAACTAATCTTAATACAATTATTAATAATCGACATATATTTCAATATTATAAATTGCTAAAAATTAAAAATTACAACTTTAATTATCCATACATTGTTGTTATACCTAAATTTCATAAAACTCCTATAAAATTTAGAACTGTAACTATAGGCTGTAATACGTATAATAATAATGCAAGTAAATTTCTATTAACTATTCTCACTAAATTGTTTGAACTTACAAAACTAAAAGATAATTTGTTTAGCATAAAAAATAGTTTTCAACTTGTCAATAATATAAAAAATTTAAATAACATAACTTACATGAAGACGTTTGACTTTAATGACTTATTTAATAATATTGATATCAAGGATATGTTCAGGATTGTCAATTTATTATACAAAGAATACAAGGATTCCATAAAATTAAAAAATAACATTTCTTTAAATTACTTTAAAACTTTAACTAGATTTATTCTACATCATAATTATATTGTTTTTAATGAGAATATATATATTCAATGCTGTGGATTACCACAGGGTGGTATTGTTTCTTCAATTCTTGCAGAATTATATTTATATTATTATGAACGTAATTCACATATTGCTAATTGTAAAATGTACCGTTATATAGATGATATAATTGTCTTCTATTTTAATAATAATTCAAATTATTTACTACCAATAAAATATCATAAAAATTTAAATTATAGTTTCAACCTTATGGTAAATAATGAAATTAATTTTCTTGATCTTAAGATAATTCTTAAAGATAATAAAATTTTGTTTGACATTTATGACAAAAGAAATGATTTTACATTTAAAGTTAACTTATTTACTAATTATAAGTCTTGTATACATAAATCAGTATTTGTAAATATTTTACTAAATTTTGCACATAGAATAAACAATCTTTGTTCTAATAATTTTAAAACTCAAAATTTAAAACTTATTCTTCAACATGCAGTAGAATATGGCTATCCCTTTTATTTAGTTAAGTCAATTTTACGAATATAAATTTTGCTTTCATTGGGGTTTATATGTTTGCACATTCTATCTGTTAAAACACTTACATTTTGATTACTGATATATTTGGCTAAAGAATGAATTCCTTTATGTGAGAGCTGAGTGGGAATATTTTGGTTAAATATCTTTTATTAATTAAAAAATTTAAATAGTAAATTCTAATTTTTTTTTTCTTTTCTAGGGAGAGAACTTTAAATATAATATTGTTCCAATAAGTGCGTTGCCATATTGGAGATTTAATATATATATTTTTTTTTTTTCCCTTGCCAGGTAGAGAACATTTAACAATTTAGTTAAATGCTTTTTTATTTTTTATTTTTTGCAAGATATTAGATTCAATACGTGAGGTTAACATATTGGTTATTTTTAGCTATCAGTGTGTGAAATCTAATTTTATTTTTCAGAATAAATAATATTTAGCAAGATGTTAGTTCCATTAAGTGTGTGTAGCCATTTTGGTATTTCTTTTAAACTTGCATTGTTATTTATAAAATGAAAATCTAATTTTATTTTTCAGGGTTAATAAAATTTTGCAAGATGTTAGTTCCAATAAGTGCATGTAGTCATATTGGTAAATCTTTTAAGCTTGCATATAATTATTTATAAAATGAAAATTTAATTTGACTTCTACAATAATATTTTAGATTTTATGGGTTTATTTATGTTTTGAAATTATTTAAATGTTGACATATGTAAAAATAAATAGATAAAATAATTTTATACTGAAAATTTACTTAATCAAAATAATTAATAGTTATTTAGATATTGTTTTAATCTTTAACTAGATGGCAGCACCATATAATGATTTTAAAAAAACTATTACTATTATTCTTTAGTATTATTTTTTAGTTATTGTTTATTATAAAACCAGATGGCAGCACCATATAAATTTTCACAATTTTTTTTTCTCTATTAACTGAAAACTTGGAATACAAGTGAAATTTTTAAATATTCCAATAATATAATATATATATTAAAATTATTTAAGTTAAAAAATATTTTTAGTAAATGAATTTATAGTTTTTATATTATTTATTTGTATTTTTATATTTTAAATTAGAAATAGTTAAAATCACAATGGTTAAATAAATAACCTGCTACTTTTAGAAAATTAACTGTAATTTTAACTTGTACGTTTGAATTCACTTATTCACTTTACCATGTGCTTAGCACAAAACATTTTTGGCTTCGGATTCTGGACAAATTTATGTTGTAATGTATAGATTTTCTTTGTCTTCCTTTGTATTTATTTGTTTATAAATGGATTTATTTTCTTCCGTTTGATTTGTAGTGTTCTATTTTCAAAGGTATCCTTTTTTTTTTTTTTTTTTTTTCCCAATTTCTTTCCAATGATTGTTAGGGCTTGGAATTGTCACAAAATTTTGGCTTTAAGCTTGTGACAGTTACAGAAAACAATCATTCTTTGCTTATAATGTGGTTTCCCAGCCCTTGAAAGAGTAAATTACATTATAAGCTTGTACCTGTGGTTTTTTTTTTTTACTTATGTTTCACTTTTTGAATAAATACTTCATTTGTTAGGACTATGTTTTATAATGTGTAATTTGACATAGCTATTTGGGGTAATAATTTCATTGCATTTGGTCAGTTATTTCTGTTTCAATGGTTAATTTTTGCAATAAGTTTTTATATATATATATATATATATATATATATATATATATACATATATATATATACATATATATATATACATATATATATATATATATATATATATATATATATATATATATATATATATATATATATATATATATATATATATATATATATAATATAATATATAATATATATAATATATAATAATAATATAATATATATAATAATAATATATATATAATAATATAATATATATAATATATAATAATATATATAATATATATATTATATATATATATAATATAATATATATATAATATAATATAAATATATATATATATATATATATAATATATATATATATCCATATATATATATCTGACCTATGTCATACGATAACGCCCGTATTTATGAATCGATTTTGATGAAACTAATGAGCATTTTTTGGTTTACCTCTATCTTAAAAAATGGCTGCGATAGAGCAGTTTGAAATTCTAGGGTGGCTGACATTTTGAAACAAAACAGCACATTAACGCGATTACTCTCAAATTATTTTCTTTCATTGTTGTAATAATTTTCCAATCATACGCATAAAACTCATATATATTGCATAAAACGCATATATATTCATATCAATTAGCGCCAAATTCTCGCCAAAATTGGCGAAATATGCCAAATTTGGCGACCAAAATAAGTCTTCATAAATGAAGCCAATTTGGCTATTGCTCAATAAATTGGAAAATTTCTTATTCAAATTCAGTATTAACGAATCTTTTGTAAACGTTTTCTTTGCATTTTAACTTGCTGTTTTCGTGTAACATTAGCTAAAATTTTAAAACGAAGATATAGGAAAGCTACCTTTTCCTCCCGGTACAGGCCGGAAGGACTTTTTAAAATTTCGATTGTTAACTAAAAGTGAAAATAAACATACAGATTCAATAATACACATAACTTAAATGTCAGCTTCGCTATAACATGACATAGATATTTGCAGCTATATTTTGAACATATTTTTTCAGTGGTAAAAAAAAACAACAAGCAGCTTGTATATATTATACAAAAAATATATATACACAATATATATATATATTTCATAGTTTAAGTTTAAATTCATTAAATATTGCGCATTCGAATAATCATTTTACAAGCAATTTAAAATGTATTAAAATCGTTTGCGTTTGGCGAAGGAAAAATGTTGCTAGCCAAATGGTGCGTTTTTGCACCCAATACTCGAAAGTATTTTTTTTTTTTTTTTATGCAGATTTTCTACTGGGATTCCGCAGTTAAATTTCACTGTTCCTTTATTACATACATGTTTAGCTTCATTAGCATTTTTTTTTTCAAAATTTTCCGAGTATGCGCTTTAAGGAGACCTTCCTTGTTAGATACCATAGTCTGAACGCGATAGAAGACTTAAAATACCTTATCCGTAGATCCTGCAGCCTTCTCTTACCCGTAGATTTCACAGAAAAAAATATGAACAATGTGTTCATGCGAGAAATGTTTTAATTTGCTACCAATACGTTCAAGTACTTGCAAAGGTTGCTGACTCCAACTTACCGCTTTTTCTATAGTTGCTGGTCCTTTTGCCCGTAATCTCAGAGTTTCTTTGCCCGTGCCATAGTTTTCTTTTTTATGACTTCCCGTAGTTCCAGAACCAGTTCTTGGCCCTATGTGAGCTAAACACAAAAATATGCGATTAAAATGTAGAGTAACGAATATGAAATTGCAAAAATTTCCATTGATTCCTTCTTTGGTAGGTTAAGATGTAGTCCAGGCATTAGGGGATAAAAAAGAGCAAATAAAGGAAAGTTTTGGTGTAGTTTTTTTTTTTGGGGGGGGGGTCCCTTTATGTTTTTTGGGTCGCTGAACACGAATCCGAGGTTTTCCAACAAAATTTTTTTCGGGAAATGTTTTTTTTACAAAAAACGTCTAAAAAAACGGACTTTTTTCCGTTTTTTCAAAATAATTTTAAAATTGTGCATTTTACGTGAAAGTCGGCAATATATGAATTAAAGAAAATAAAATTTCCTATATTTTATGTAATGAAAGTTTTTTTCTCTGATCAATGGTTTAGCCGTGAGAGTGCCGCAAAAAAGGGTGTTAAAAACAAAAAACTGTAAAAAAACGGGAATTACGGTAGTGTATGTTTATGTGTAACATAAAACTAACCATTTTACGCAAACGGTAACCATTAATGATACTAAAGATTATATGTTTGACTGTATTTTATGCATTTGAGTTAGAGGAAAAGTGCGGATCCTGCGCCAGGGGAAGGTGGGAGCAGTGGAGCAGTTCCACCTTCTCTCATGAGTCGAAGGTGCTCCTCCGCCGGAGTGCTCATACTGTAAAATTGGGAGGTGTAAAAGACAAAAAACGGGAATTACGACTCTGTATGTCGATGTAACATGTATTCACAATATTGAAAAAAACCAATATTTTTCGGCACTTTTTTCGATTTTTTTTAAAAAACTCAAGTTTAGTGCATTTTACAGAAAAAAGCACTTTACCATTTTGTAGAGCATAAAATTCTCTACAACATGCAGTATTCAGGTTTGCAAATTGCCCAAATAGGGGGTAAGACATGAAGCCGGGAAAATAGGGTAAAATTTGCAAAAATCCACTAAAGACATTAGTTTTTGCTTAATAACCTACTTTTAATGCGTTTTACAGACAAAAGCACTTTCACCATTTTGTAGAGCATAAAATTCTCTACAACATGCAGTATTCATGTTTGTAAATTGTCCAAATAGGGGGTAAGATACGGAGCCGAGAAATAGGGTTAAATTTGGAAAAAAAAATAAAAATCCACAAATGACGTTAGTTTTTGCTATAACTTACCCCCTATTTGGACAATTTACAAACATGAATACTGCATGTTGTAGAGAATTTTATGCTCTACAAAATGGTGAAAGTGTTTTTGTCTCTAAAACGCACTAAAAGTAGGTTATTAAGCAAAAACTAACGTCATTTGTGAATTTTTACATTTTTTCCAAATTTAACACTATTTTCCTGGCTCTGTATCTTACCCCGTATTTGGACAATTTACAAACCTGAATACTGCATGTTGTAGAGAATTTTATGCTCTACAAAATGGTAACTCTGCTTTTGTCTGTAAAATGCACTAAAATTGAGTTATTTAAGAAAAATCGAAAAAAGTGCCGAAAAATATTGGTTTTTCCAATATTGTGAAAAACGCACAAGGTCTAGAAGGTCGAAAACTTTGTTTTTTATTAGAGGGTCAACCTTTACAACATACCCAAAAATAAGAACTACCCGAATTTTTGTAAGGTAAAATGCTATTTCTACTGGACTACAACGTTACCGCCTCTTACAATACGAGCTCTCCGGAGAAGTAGCAACTTTGACTCATGAGAGTAGCTGGATCTGCCCCCACTGCTCCCACCTTCCCCTGGTGTCGGATCCGCACTTTTCCTCTACCTCAAATGCATAAAATATAGTCAAACATATAATCTTTAGTAACATTAATAGTTAACATTTGCGTAAAAGGATTAGTTTCTATGTTACATTGACATACAGTACCGTAATTCCCGTTTTTTTTTACAGTTTTTTGTTTTTTCCACCCATTTTTGAGGCACTCTCACGGCTAAACTATTGATCACAGAAAAAAACTTTCAATACTTAAAATGTAAGAAATTTTATTTTCTTTAATTCATATATTGCCGACTTTCACGTAAAATGTATAATTTTGGAATTATTTTGAAAAAACGGAAAAAAGTCCGTTTTTTTACACGTTTTTTCTAAAAAAAAACATATTTCACGAAAAAAAATTTGTTGGAAAACTTCGTATTCGTGTTCAGCGACCCGAAAAACATAAAGGGACCCCACAAAAAAAATTACACCAAAACTTTCCTTTATTTTCTACCAAATGCCTGGACTACTTGGTGAATGTCGTACATGAGTTACACGACATTCACTGCTACAAGTCACTGCTATAAGACTGCGAAAGTCGCTGAATAGTGACTTTCGAAATATTGGCCAATATTGGTGGGAAGTTTGGCCGATATATTTGTGCTACTTGGGTATACATACATATATATAAAAGATCTTAGTTTAAAAAATAATAATAAGTAATCTTCTGATAAAATTGAGTTGAAAACAATTTATGCAAAAAAACTTATATATTTTTTTTAATTGAACGACTTTGAAGAGGACTAGCTGCTCCAGGGCTGCGCCGTCCGGTACTTCTCTGTTTTTAGTAAATTTTTAAATATTGGTCGGAATTCACCGGAGCCCATAAATACAGGGCTCCGGAGCTCTTCTGAAAAACCGAAGCTTAAATTACCCTTTCCTTTCCCTTCCACATGGAAGCTTTTGCATTCTATTCTATCAGAGCACTCTATCTGACATAATGTGTTGCACACGTAGGAGATGAAGATGAAATGGGATCAATTTTTATATCACTCTTCGGGCTTGGGCGGACTCTAACTCAATCGGTCTGAAATTCAAAATTTTATTTATTCATGTATAGAAAAAAGTACTTTTCTCCCCTTTTTAATGCTATTTTGATCAGAATGGAGGGAACCAGAAATCGTGTTTTTTTCTAGTGATATTTGCAGATCTATGCCGGGCATTGATGGCGACGACATGTGTATGGTGGCGCCATTCAAGAGAACCAGCAATGAATATACCTTCTTCTGTGATACTGAGATATTTTTTAATTGGATCATTTTTTATGAATTTAGATATCTAACCCGAAAAGAATATTTTCTCTTTTTAGTCAACGGGCATCAGTTTGAGGTTTTGTTTGTTGCATACGAGTACGAAAATAATGTTAGTGATTTTTCTATTTATTTTTCATCATGAACACTATCCGTCCTAAGACTTTGCTCTGCATATTTACAAAGTCACATTCATTTGTAAGTAGATATAATTGTCATGTATTGTTATTCTGATTGAAAGCAATCGAGAATCGAGCAGTGTTTTCCCCTTTCTAGAAAAGCATCGAATCTGTCAGATAACGGTGTCAATTTTTTAATTTAATCTTATTTTCAAGGACTTGCCATGAAAGATTGCAGGTTTTGCGGAAGGAATCGATCATAGTTTAAGATATGCATCTTTTATAGGAAATTTAAAAACATTGTTCGGATTCTTTAGCATATAAATGTTAATTTCTGCTAAATTTCATTTCTTTTTCATTAAAATGCATAGCTGTGAACTATTCCTTTTTTGTGTTAACACTATTTCCGAATCATAATCCTTGCCATATTTAGTCGCAGAATTCTGCTATTAGCTATCATTGAAATTAGGCAAAGATTTCTATTCGGAGGGAGTGATAACTAAAAAGGGGAAAAGTTGACAGCTAAGTATATGTAGATAGATATATTTAAAATTTTTATTTTGCTAAAGAAAAAAAATGCTTTAAATTTTTCAAATAATGTATGAAATATAAATATTTTGATTGGCATGATGGCGGGTGGGGGGGGGGGGGGACGCTAAGGCTGTTAGCACAGCAGAATATTAGGGCTCCGGTACTTTTTTTTGTTAGAAATTAAGCCCTGAGCTACTCTCTTATAAAGGGAGTCTAAAGGGAGTGGGAGCGTTTTGCTCCCAAGTGAATTTGTGGCGGCACGCCCTTCAAAGGGTCAAGCAACCAGCCTTTCATACGTAAGTTTATAATTTTTGCATTTGATTTGATTTAAGAATTAGAGGGCTTTTAGTTCAGAATAGTGTAGGCTAAATTTATACAAACCATGTTAAATGTAAGATGTAAGATGAAATACACTCCCATAACTCAGTCGTATGTATTATCATTCTTCTTATTACTTATTGGATTATTTAGACGAAGGGTTTTCAAAAATTTCTATCAGGCTTTTAGGAATGAATAAAAGTGTAGAATGAAAAAACCGAAGCCTAAATTACCCTTTCCTTTCCCTTCCACATGGAAGCTTTTGCATTCTATTCTATCAGAGCACTCTATCTGACATAATGTGTTGCACACGTAGGAGATGAAGATGAAATGGGATCAATTTTTATATCACTCTTCGGGCTTGGGCGGACTCTAACTCAATCGGTCTGAAATTCAAAATTTTATTTATTCATGTATAGAAAAAAGTACTTTTCTCCCCTTTTTAATGCTATTTTGATCAGAATGGAGGGAACCAGAAATCGTGTTTTTTTCTAGTGATATTTGCAGATCTATGCCGGGCATTGATGGCGACGACATGTGTATGGTGGCGCCATTCAAGAGAACCAGCAATGAATATACCTTCTTCTGTGATACTGAGATATTTTTTAATTGGATCATTTTTTATGAATTTAGATATCTAACCCGAAAAGAATATTTTCTCTTTTTAGTCAACGGGCATCAGTTTGAGGTTTTGTTTGTTGCATACGAGTACGAAAATAATGTTAGTGATTTTTCTATTTATTTTTCATCATGAACACTATCCGTCCTAAGACTTTGCTCTGCATATTTACAAAGTCACATTCATTTGTAAGTAGATATAATTGTCATGTATTGTTATTCTGATTGAAAGCAATCGAGAATCGAGCAGTGTTTTCCCCTTTCTAGAAAAGCATCGAATCTGTCAGATAACGGTGTCAATTTTTTAATTTAATCTTATTTTCAAGGACTTGCCATGAAAGATTGCAGGTTTTGCGGAAGGAATCGATCATAGTTTAAGATATGCATCTTTTATAGGAAATTTAAAAACATTGTTCGGATTCTTTAGCATATAAATGTTAATTTCTGCTAAATTTCATTTCTTTTTCATTAAAATGCATAGCTGTGAACTATTCCTTTTTTGTGTTAACACTATTTCCGAATCATAATCCTTGCCATATTTAGTCGCAGAATTCTGCTATTAGCTATCATTGAAATTAGGCAAAGATTTCTATTCGGAGGGAGTGATAACTAAAAAGGGGAAAAGTTGACAGCTAAGTATATGTAGATAGATATATTTAAAATTTTTATTTTGCTAAAGAAAAAAAATGCTTTAAATTTTTCAAATAATGTATGAAATATAAATATTTTGATTGGCATGATGGCGGGTGGGGGGGGGGGGACGCTAAGGCTGTTAGCACAGCAGAATATTAGGGCTCCGGTACTTTTTTTTGTTAGAAATTAAGCCCTGAGCTACTCTCTTATAAAGGGAGTCTAAAGGGAGTGGGAGCGTTTTGCTCCCAAGTGAATTTGTGGCGGCACGCCCTTCAAAGGGTCAAGCAACCAGCCTTTCATACGTAAGTTTATAATTTTTGCATTTGATTTGATTTAAGAATTAGAGGGCTTTTAGTTCAGAATAGTGTAGGCTAAATTTATACAAACCATGTTAAATGTAAGATGTAAGATGAAATACACTCCCATAACTCAGTCGTATGTATTATCATTCTTCTTATTACTTATTGGATTATTTAGACGAAGGGTTTTCAAAAATTTCTATCAGGCTTTTAGGAATGAATAAAAGTGTATTTTATTTGAAAAAGGAAAAAAAAAAACCGATACGATCATTTGTTATTTGTTTTCTACCTTTTCTACCCTTTGTATATTATCTTTTCTATTTCATCTTTCTCTCTATATTATAGTTCAACATAATAATGAATAAGAAAAAATACGTACAGAAACCAGCTCTCAAGGGCTCTATTAGCCTTAGTGTGAAAGTAGCACCTTTAGGAATATCTTTAAGTTGCTTTGCCACTTCAAAGTGTCGACACCCAACCATAGAAACGTCGTTGATTTTTTCGATGTGGTCCCCAACCTGAAAAGAGAAACAAAAATTTCATTCTGGACAAGTGGATGTCTATGGTATTTTAGCTTCAAACACAATCTTAACGATAGATTACAATGTTGTTTCAATCAAAATTAGCTCTACATAACAGTTGCAAAAATGGGACGTTACAACAGGGGATCTTAGCAGTAGAAAGTAAATTGTCCTTTTTGAAAGAAAAATAAATTCAATTAAATATGAAAAACGTGCATACATAAAGATGATAATATAGCTATTTTACACATTTGTATACAGATTGATCGGTAGCTTATTAGTAGTCAATAACACATTACATGTCCCAAGTTGAACCTCTCGATAAAGTGGGTAACTAAAGAATCAGGCCGATCACTTGACTGAGACTATATGGCTAAAAACTTTCGAATCTATACGCTTTGTCGAATGTATAGAGAAATACTCTTCAGGAATATAAAGAACCTTTTATTTTCAGCGAAGGTTTGATCACAAGAAATTCAGTAAAAAAATTAATATTTATAGAGCTCCAATTTCACAGTTGAAAGATGGGTACTTTGAGACCTTTAGCTACAAAGGCTGTTTCATCGTTATTGCAGAAAGGTTTCCGAAAATTTATAGTAATCCATGGATTTTTCATGGTTTCCATTTAATTCGGAAAAGTAACACGTATTTTCGGAAAAATATTTGAAGCGGAGAATACTGTGAAGAAGTCAGAAACGTTACATTCCATAGCGGTAAAGTTGTATGATGTTGGTTACTCAAAAATTCAGAAATGTTACACTCAAATATATAAAAATAATAAAAAGTAAATTAACAGAGTTTTCGCCAAATTAGCGGGGGGGGGGGGGGGGGAATCGCTCCAATGTGGTGCGTATATGACATCTGTGCCGAAAGCATTTCCTCAGATTTTGCAAAACTGTTAAATAAATGTCTTAAATACATAAATCAACATTACAACTTTTTTATACTTTTACAACTTTTTTATACTCCCCCCCCCCCCCCTCTAATTTATATAAATGGGTTTTTCATGCAGAATTATTCCGTTTTCCTTCAAATTTTGTTTATAGGTTCACTGTGTTAAGGCGCTTCCCTGATTAGTTTTCGGGATTGATTGTTTAAGTATAAAGGGGGGGGGTAATCCCCCTTAATTTATATAAATGGGTTTTTCATGCAGAATTATCCCATTTGCTTCAAAATTTGTTTATAGGTTCATTGGGTTACGACGCTTCCCTGATTAGTTTTCGGGATTGATTGGTTAAGTATAAAGGGGGGGGGACGGGGGGGCTAATCCCCTTTAATTCAGATAAATGGGTTTTTCATGCAGAATTATCCGATTTTCTTCAAATTTTGTATATATATATTCATTGTAATTAGAGACTTCGCTGATTAGTTTAAGGGGTTCATTAGTTAACTATGAGGGGGTAACGGGGGGATGACCCCCCTTAATATATTGTTGATTTCTTTATTTTTCGAGGGGCTTATTTCAGATTCTTTGAAATAGGAGTATAATATACAATTAGTGTGAATAGCCTGTGAGCTCAATGCCCTCAGTTTAACTGGACAGTTTTCTTTTTATTTAATATTGTATTAAGCTGTTAATACGCCAGCGAAGTCTGACGTCACTTAAATGGCTGCTGGACCACAAAGTTTGAACACCCCATGTTTAAGTTCTCATAGGCTTGCAAAAAAGTGTTATACACATAATATAACATTTGGAGCTAATTAAGAACAGTTAAAATTTATTTAATTGAATTAAATAAATTATTCATTACAATGGCACAATTACTAACCAAAGTAATGAAAGTGATTAAAGACCTTAAATCCAAAATGCAACTAAAGCCCAAGTGAAGAACATGGATGACATAATTTTGTGTCGATCACAAAAGTGATAATTTTAATGCGATTCATTTAAAGCTATTTAATTTTATGTTTCAATTAAATAAATGTTAACTGTTCTTAATTAGCTCCAAATTTTATATTCATTTTACAGTACGCTTCTTAGTATTTAATAAATAGAGTATATTCTTTTGTAAAAATCGAAGAGAGTATTAAAATAGAGTAGTTTCGACGTAAAACAAATAAAAATTCTGATTAAAATATTGTTCGTGCAAAGTGTATTTTTAGCATGCGTGTTATAACAATTAAATTAAACAGAGGTAAAATGCTGAAGGCTTCGCGGGCCACAGATAAGTTGTCGGCGGGCCACGTGTTTGACATGCCTGCTATATACAAAGGATAAAATAAAAATACAAAAATTAATCGCCAAATAAACTAAACAGAAAATTAAATCACCTTTTACTTCCTCCTCATCCCAGAGGGGGGGGGGGAAAGCAGCCGGCCGCAGTCATATGACGAAACAAATCCGTGTGCCGTTAAAATGCCGATAAATAATTATCTCAACCCCCCCCCCCCCCCACCCTTTTCAGGCATCTAGTTATAAACGAAAATACACCCTCAGAAAAAATGTTTTTTATATAGTAAAAATCCATATTTTTTACGTCATTTCAATCGCAAGTTATTTGTGTACGTGTTTTTATTATTATTTCTTTTTACTCTATCGGGACCTCCAGCGATTGCAATTTTAAACTGTAGAAAAACGGGAATGACATTCAGATAATAGTATTTTTAAAATAGTAAATATTAATCTTTTTTTTAATTGTGAAGTACCGTTATAACGGCGTTAGTGCCATCTATCCGTAGGTTTTTATTAATATTATTTTTTTATTGAAGCCCCAAGGATCGCAATTGTAAACTGTATAAAATGGCTGAAAATATGAAACGACCTCCAGAAAAAAAAAATAGTAAATATTCATATTTGCTTTAACGAGATCATTGAGAGCAAAAATAACCTTCTATCCATTTTTTTTTTTTTTCATGCAGGCTACGAGAATGTTATTTAAAACTACAGAAAATATGAAAACAAACTCCAAAATTTGATTTTTTTTAAGTAGTTAATACACATATTTTTATTAAAGATACCGTCAGTACCACGAATCACTTTCTTATAACTCCTTCCGAAATGCGGCGATTGCGATTTTAAAATGCACAAAAGATGAAGAATATAAAAACGACCCTCCCCCCCCCCCAAAAAAAAAAATATATATATATATATATATATATATATATATATATATATATATATATATATATATATATATATATATTGCTTGAAATAGCAAATATTCCTTTTTTTTTTTTTTAATGAAAGATATCCTCAGTACCACGAAAGTATCGTCTATTTTTTTTTTCTTTTAACAATTTGATCACAAAAACAATACATAAATATAAAAAATGGAGAAGAATGAATCCAAAAATTACCTGTACAAATCCGAGGTTATGAATAAGGCTCCCTTCTTTCACTCTTTTGATAAAGGCATAGCCAGCACCATTATCTGTGATGGTGAGTCCGAGAGCCTCTTCATTTTTTGCGATTTCAACTTCTTTGGCTTGACCTTTGCGATGGACAAATATAAAATCATCTAGACCGATTTGGCCACCCAGAAGTTTCGACATGTCCACCTTATGAGTATTTAAAGTACAAAAGAGAATCTGAAAAGAGAAATCAAATCAGCCTACTTAGAATAGAAATTACACATTAACACAATTTTAGAAGCTATATAATAAGATAGAAAACGTTATGTTACTCTAGAAATATACCACTTTTTACCTCCTGAATTTCTTTTTTCTAGAACGTACTCGAGGACTTTTGTGGTTTATAGAATTTACACACACCCAATAAAAGACAAAAAATGAGTTCAATTTAAAAACGCGTTCAGCGGCTGAAAACTCACTTCCAGCCATTGTTTTTTACTGACAGCACCGAATTCTTTTTTTCGTGTCCCTGTCAATGAACGATGAATGCTATACATACACTATTCTATACTAAGCCTCTTGTAATGTACCTTAGTGATATATTATTTCCAATATATAGTGATACATTATATCCAATTCAAAATGTTTGAAAGAGTGAAACCTTATTAAAATAAACTGCAAACGATTTTTCTCCCTAGACCGTCATGTAACGGTGTGAACTCGAAGTAAGACTCTTTTAGTGCAGCTCAGTGATCTATATCCATTTCAATACGTTTGAAATTGTGAAACATAATTAAAATAAGCAGCAAATTATTTTTCACCGTAGGAATTCTTTGGAGTGTCCCTGTGAAAAAACTATAAGTGCTATACCCTTCATTTTCAATAACGAACATACCCTAGCAAACCTCAATAATATATGCCCATTGCATGACTATCCGAATATATTGACGCGAGTACGGACAGACAGACAAACATATGGCACACAGTCAGACTAACCGATTTAAAGTTTTGGCTATCTTTCTTAGGATACCCTGTACACAGATGTGAAGTACGAAATTTATATATGAAGATGAATCACTTCAAGTAAATTTTCTATGTATAAATGGAAAGAATAATGCTTGTCCCGGGGCTTGGGTCCTAATGTAAATATGCCTATTTTTTAAAACGTATTTCACTAGATTTTGAACTAAAAAAAATCTAATTTGTTCTAGGTGCTCTTTTTTCGAAGCCCATCATCAAAGTTTTCTATTTTAATATATGTGTAATAAATTAGTGTAAATGGATTTTAAAAACACTTCGCATATCTCATTTAAAAAAAAACAAGAACGAAAAATCATGCGTCAAGCATAGATTATGAAGCACTTTCCAACACATCCAGAAAACTGTAACGAAACTTCACCGTTCAATAAGGTGAAAGTGCTTAGAATCTGTATTCTATGAATTGTAAGTAAATAGTTTAGAAAACATATAACACATTGAAAAATATGAAAAATACAGTTTTCGAAATGACCTTCCAGTGTCAAATAAACTAGTATAATTATTTTGTGCATCTCTGTATAGGATCAATAGATGTGGTTATATAGCATGATAAAATTTAGTTCAGTTAGAATATTCACATTGAGCCATTTTCGCCAATGGATGAAAATGCACTCGAAATCTTTTGTACAGCCCTGTATATTATCTGAAGACTTTTGTACACGTACACATCCCACATTAAGTTAAAAGGCAACTTAAAACTCACTCGCAGCAATGACCAACCGTAAACGACAATGCAACTTTTTTCTTTGCGTAGCCCTGTACATGAATGTATTTATAAACAAACTTTTATGAGTCTACTAATGGAACAGCAGGAAAATGCGTAACACAATAAAAAACTACCCTTAAACAATTCACTCCCACAGTCTGTAATACGTACGGATTCCCTTGTATAGCCCTGTATAGGAACTACCGAGTTTATAAACACACACGTACTATGAAAAAATTGAGTTAAACTTAAAAACGCTAAAGTAGAAAACGCACTTATCATACATAGACTGTAGATTTCGCGCATGTACTGTAACCAATATCTTTTGTGTAAATAAACGCAATGCACACGAGACTTTCAAGAGAGCAATTTATAGAACACCTCAGTCATGCATATCATTTTCATTATGTTTGAAATCGTGAAATATCACTAAATTACGCTGCAAACGATTTTTCCCTATAGAACAATGAGTAACGGAATTCTTTTGTTTGACCCTGTAAATGAATAATAAATGCTTTGTATATTTATTAAAACTAGATGGAACCCGTCAGAATTTGACGGAAAAAAAATACTATAACAATATCAGTAAAATAAGCTTCTTTATTATTTAAAAAGGGGTGCGTATGAAACAGTCTTTCAAATATTTTATTTTAAAAGTTTTTTTCCCCAGTCAAATACAGAACTATTTCCGATGCAAACTCCAAACAAACAATCCGTAAACAACTGTGTAATGCAAATCAGTTTGACTCCCCACGGCATGAAAAAAATTTCTTGGACCTATGAAGTATATACAAATAGTACAGGGTGTCCATAATTAAACGACCCTACTTTAAAGTTGTCTACAGACGAAACTATTGGTCAGAAAGTTGGGAAATTTTGTGAAGGAATGGGAATTTGTTTAAGCGAAAAAAATTAGTTCAAAATTTCGCCACCAGAGGGCGTTTTTTAAATAAATTACACATTTAGTATACATTTACGATAGGTTACAAATTTTCTTGCAACAAAACATGTTGAACAAACCTTTTTTACGACATGTTTTTAGCATTTCCCAAAACACACTGTGAACATGCTGTGGAACATGCTATCTTACGATTCAAGATAGTAGCTGAAAATGATGGCCGTCAGGTGGAACATATTTTGTTGCAAGAAAATTTGCAACCTATCGTAAATGTATACTAAATGTGTAATTTATTTAAAAAACGCCCTCTGGCGGCGAAATTGTGAACTAATTTTTTTTTCGCTTAAACAAATTCCCATTCCTTCATTATGTCCTTCACAAAATTTCACAACTTTCTGACCTATAGTTTCGTCTTTAGACAACTTTAAAGTATTAGGGTCGTTTAATTATGGACACCCTGTATATTCTTACGGTCATATCATATTCAGTAAATAAAAGAACATAGTAAATAAAGCACACATCTCCCTCCCCCACACCTGTGATAACGCAACCGAATGAGCTCCTATGCGCATGTGCATTGTATTTGCCCAAAAGCACCGTCGAAATTCGACGCTAAAAAAGTTTTAAAATGTTTAAATTAAAAGTTTTAAAATGTCCTCTTTAATCATTGTTCGTTTCAAATCCATATCATTTAAAACGCATCCATTGTTTTAAGCTAATCAGTTTTTATGTAATTTTTTTACAGTAATAAATCAATCGGCCGATGAGGGAGATTTTTAATGTTTTCAAGTGTAATTTATTAGTATTTTTTCTTCGGTTCCTTTACATAATCAGGATGATTATCCCTTTTCCATCAGAGTCGGGGATATTTTCCCTCTTATACAGTTGGCAAATGTAATAAAATATAAAAATACAATTCCTAGCATATTCTGATATCTGATGGAACATATACATCAACGAATTCAACATATCAATTTTATGCTATTCAATTCATAAACTAAAAATAGTTTTTTTTTTTTTTTTTTTTTTTTTTTGACAGATTTTCGTTTAGCGCTAAAATGCTCTATCTTATGGATAATCTGATCTTATGATTTATCACTGTTTTTATCATTATTATTATTATTATTCACTTTTTGGTTTGGAAATTCTATTTTCAATTGTGGCAACTTTCCCAAGGGCTGTTTTACATTACTGAAGCAAACTGTTGGTCATTGATAAGATAGAATGGAAAAACTCTTCATGCTTGAAAATTATTTAAAAAGTCGTTAAATTAATCGGCAGATTTCAAATAAATTTCAATCGAAAGCTAATTTTTTTTTCTAATTGATGATGTAAGAATTGAAATTGTAAAATGTAGTAAAAAATAGAAATTTGTAGTATTTCGAAGTGATGTAAGCGCGATGAAAGCTAAAGCGATAGCGCCTTTGTTGTCACAACTGTTGTACATTTCTAAAAATTGCCACTGTATTTTGGCTGGCGTCCAAAAGTGGAAAACTATTTTTTGACATCGAAAGAGAAATTGACAGTGAAAGAAATAGGACTTTGCGCTAATAAGGAACTGTTAAATGAACTTATAATAAACCTACCAAAATAATTCTTATGAAATATTAGTCTTACATTGTTTATTCTAGCTAAAAATACAATCATTATTTCAAGATTTTTTTTTTCTACCCTAACTCTATTTTTATTAATTTTAAATTTCCTGAAATGCTTTACTTTTGTGATTTTTTTTTTATTAAAAAAGGAGATCTTCTAACCTATAATTAAAAAATGTAATTGGTAACATGTAATCAAGGTATGCAATCAAGATGAAGAAATCAATGACGGCTCCAATTCTAATCTTTATAATTATGAGCGGAAAAATCAGTTAAAATTAAGTCATGTTGACACAATCATAATCATATACATTTTTCTCTTTAGTTTTATCAATGTTAAAATGAATTTCAAGGTAAGCATAACGTGATTTTCACCGGCGCAAACTTTTCACACTTACTTTAAATCCGTTACTTTAATGCTTAAACACCATGCATACAAATAAAAATATATTTTGCATTTAATTGGAATGAAAAAATGGCATCAACAAAGTTATAATGCATAATGATAAATTAAACCCAATGGACAATAGTCTCGTGACGTCACAATAAATATGAATTTTTATTCGCTTTTAAAACACGCGGATAAATATTGTTACGGAAACTTAACTTGCAAAATAAAAAATTCGGCCTAAAAGCAGCGTGCTTTTAATATTCATTATTTCTCTTAATATCCTCGCAAACCACAGAGTTCAGAGAATAAACTCTATGCCTTGCAACTGTGGGCGTTATCCGATTATGACGTCATTAGCAGAAGTAAAAGTTTAATTCAAAATTACGGTTAATTAATTAAATTTTCGAACAAACGAATGCACGATAACAAATCTGTGTCCAAATATCTTTCATTTAAAAAAAGAATGATGTAATTTGATGCAGTAGTTTGTTCTCGCGGATTGTCGAAAGAAATCGCTTAGCGTTTTAATTCTACAAAAAACACGTTTTAATGCGCATCATGGTTATAGATCCATTTCATCCTGTTTTAAATGACGTAGCATCATTAAAATGCACTTGAAAAGATTATTTCTCATTGACGCGGATTGTAGCGGAATACTTTTGACTGTCCCTGTACAAAAAACTAAGTGCTACGCACTTCAGTTTAAATAGGGAACATGCTATAGTAAACGACAATAACATACAAAAATTGCAGGGTAATCCGAATAGATTTACGCGAGTTAGAACACGGACAGACGGCCAGTCGACAGACAAACCGAAGTCCTGAACACTTTTCAACGAGGTTAGAAAATGTTAAAAACGAAAATGCTTAAATTTCCGAGAGCGAAAGTGGTGAGTGGTGTACCCCTTCGACAGCAGTTTCTTAATTTTGTCATAGTAACTACAAATGTACAGACACAGTAGACTCTCTCAAATCCGCAATTTTCTAAAATCCACACAGTGTTTCAGATGTAAACAGTGAAACTTACAATTAAGATAGAGGAGGAAAATTCAGGCTTTTTTATTTTTATATCATTCCGTACTCATTTTATTATGTAATTCTGGTTAATATCATTGAACTCTTGCTTTCTCATAAAGGAAGTAATATATTTATTTCCGAAAATTTTTAAGATAACACTGATATGAGTGGTGATGGATCTTTTTATCAAATACACTTATGTACTAATCAAGCTTTTTTGTTTATTAAATCTGGCCAAACATCCAATAAAATTTTGTAATTTTATGGTTTTGATGTAAATGACTAATGTACCTTTATGAGGCAAGTTTCATTGAATAATTCAAGAAAAATTTATCTGATCATTATTATGCCTATTTAGTCATGTATTATTAATTATTTAAGTAACATTTACATTTTCCCCATACTTATTTTAATACAGTAGATCAAGAGCCTCAACGTCAGCTCTGTGAGTCAGTGTTTTTTAATCTCACTTTTCATAATATTTAACATCTTACAATCCACAAATTAATTTTTTTTAATTATTATATATATATATTTATACGCATATAAAATAATTCGAAGGTTTCAGAAATTAGAAACGTTAAATTAAACACGGTTTATGCAATAATATTCTGACATTCTTATGAACTTCTTAGTCTATTTTTTTAGATAAAAAAATACATTTCTTCAGGTGGGATCTGCCCCCCCCCCCCCGTAATCTAATTAAATTTATATTCATGGTTTCCTATTGTTTGTGTGAATGATTCTAGTACATCTTGGATTTCGTTCTACACAGTGGTTTTATTACGATAAGCAAAAATTTCGAAAATAATTTCATTTTATCCTAATACATAAATAGTAATATTTCCTTACATTTCAACCACGAAACACCCGCATCTGATAGATAAGTTGAATAATATCTCGTGTACTTATATCCTATTTTTAAAATAATACTAATTTTCAACCACGAAAAATCCCCATCTCTTCCAGAAAATGAATTATCTCATGTAAAAATGTTTCGGTTATCATTCTATAGTAGTTAAAAGGTAACTTGTATCAAAATAAATTCTCATTTATTTCAATAAAATATTAAAATCACCCAAAAATATTTTATTTTGCGAATAAAGTATTGTAGCAAAATAGTCTGAGTTATTTGAATTTTATTATTTTGATATTCTTTGAAATAGAGTTGCTAGGTTTCGGTTAAATTAAAGAAGAAAATAAAAATAAATGCATTTTAAAATTTGCAAAAGATGATAAAATAAAAGGTATTATATTATTAGAACAGATGTATAAAATTGCACCAAAAATTATACACCTAATTTAAAAAATCTGACGCATGTATAAACAAAACTTCAAATTAATTTGAATAATTTAAGACCTGACTTGATAAATTTTAGCCTTCATAACTTACCGTTTAAATACATTAATCAAAGGCGCCATTTTATTTTCAACGACTGAAAAATTTCAAAATCATCTGAATTCCCATAGGAAAGCATTATGACCTAAAAAGAAATGTTCTCTATTTTCCAAACGAATGAACCCAATGTAACTAAAAACTATACAGTTAATTCCGGGTATCTCACCTACCAAAAATCAAACTAATCGGATCATTTTTGCGGCAATTATACTTTATTGTAAGCATTCGTGATAATTTTGAGTGCGTTATTGCATTCAAATTACTGTTTAAAACATGTAAACAAAATAGTGACCGCAAAATTCTAAAATCCGCGCAACCCCTGGTCCCAAGCTGTGCGGATTTGAGAGAGTCTACTGTATATTAAAACGAAAAGGGATTTCTCCCTCCAAATTCCAACATTTCACACAACTTTTGTAGTTCTGCGTCTCTTCAGAACGCAGACAGGCTGACAGTCGACAGGCGCACTTCCGCATTCACAAACTTATCCAAATAGATAATGTAAAAGAGTCAAAACAAAAAAAAGACAAAACATATTCATGTTGGAGAGCAAAAATGGATTTTCCCGGTATGCAAATCTAAAGTACTCCATTAGTCCAGCAAAACGCCAAACAATTGAGGTCAGAATCGTGAACAATGAGAGAACAGTCCCATTTCTATTCAAGTCTTTTTGTTTCCTTGATGGCTGAAATGTTTGTTCTTTTGTTTTATTGATTCCGACATAATCTGCTTTTCACAGATTTGCTATGATTTCGAGAAGACCTAGACCTTCAAGATTCCAGAGAATGGGTGACGTGGACAAAAAGAAATGGCCGTCCACCTTATAGGAATTCTAAAGATAATTATCAAATACTTTTATTCGAACCAAATGAATATTTAGGAACACGCAATTGTAGAACAACAAAACATAAATAAAACATTGCCAACTTTTCCAAGTTAAATATATTTTTACCGACATATAGTATTAAGAAAACATGATCGAACTCAAAAGCTACTTTTTTGAATCCAATCAATCAATAGGTGGGTACTTAGATAGGAATTCTATTAACGTCTAATGAACGTTATTCATAAACAATCGGTTCGAAAAATTCCTAATAAAGATTCTTGGTTATTGTTATTAGTTTATTTTTCAACACAGAGTCAGGAAGAGTAGGATAAATGGAGCGATCTTTTAAACCCAAAAAATCGGAACACTATAGGTATGGATGTTGCGAAGCCATAATAGTCCCAAACTTTTAGAATGACGTACCACTAAATCGAAGTTCATACTTCCGCGTACCAGCAAGTAACAAGCGTAAAGCTAATACAGAAAAACCTGTAAAAAGGAACCTGTGTAAAACGAAATATATCTCCGGTCTTTTGTGTTTCCGTTATAGAAGTTTTTTTTTAATTTAAAAATTAATGATTCCATTACAAAATTGGTACTTAGGTCGACTGTGTTATAATAACATTCCAGTAAAAAGTAGTATCATCCTTAAATTTTAATAATGCATACAATATCAAAATACAGCGTTTTGGTATAGGAAAAAAGCCACAATACGTAATGACATATTGGCGCACATTGATATGCTGTTATAGTAGGCACTAATTTGCTTCTGTCGTCGAAAGGAGTGGACTTGTTTTATCAAACACAGCTTCCTACCGGAGATATATTTGTCTCAATATAAGACAGTTTTAGTTATATGTCAGATTCGATGTTTAGTTTACTTCTGTATTTGTTTTTCATATTACGAAGAGGGAAAAAAACACATTCACAGAGATATGTTGCACAAGTCGACTTTGACGATATCAGACGGTTACTCTGATATTATCGCCAGTGAAAATTCTATTACAATCATCCTTTTGAATGAGGACTCCAGTAATTCATCATAAGAGATTTGAATAAGTTCATTTCCTTCCTCTCTCGTGAAATACAGTGGAAGAGTGTCTCAAATGAGAAACGAATTTGTTATCCAAAGCTTAACATAAGGCTCGAAACAACTGCATTAATAATATGCATACCTTAAAATGCGACAATAATGTCGCGCAGTAGGCAAAACACTTGCAAGTTTCTTCATACATTTATGTATATACCACTTCAATGCATATGTACAATGCTTTACCTGAAATCCGCACTGCATATGACCACAGTTTTTGTTTGATTTCAGATCATCATTTTAAATAACGTCACTCTGTTAAAAACAGATTTTCATAAAATAGGAAGAAACTATAAAACGTTTTGTACAAGAGAAGAAAAATATTTCAACCAACAGAAAGAATTAATTTATGATTTATGTTTGAAATAAAACTTTTTTAACTGTTCTAGTACAAATAGAACAATGGGTTATAATTTACACTTGGAATTTTATTTTGTTTTAACTCCTCTTACTTCCAAGCATCCATTCCAGACGTTACCTCCAGATGATTCAATTTATAAAGCATGTTTAAAAACAGTTTTTCCGCTAATTAAAAATACTTCATTCATTCATTTTAAAATTAGGTCTTTATTAAAAAATTCAATTTTTATTGCTTTCTCGTGATTGACTTTATTTGGGACACTAAATGCATGGCTGCCACATTTATTCTTTTCTTACCTCTATTATTAAAAGGAAATACTTTATTTTAGTTATTGGCAGAAGTTTTGACATTAAACAACAAAAATATTTATTTTAAAAAACAATGTTATGAAAATAATAAATGTTCCTGGGATGTATTTAGTGCCCCAAAAGAAGACAGTCACGTTCCGTCACTGCTAATAATTATGTTTTTAATTCTGGAAAACTGATTGTATTATAAGCAGTGTGTGGGAATTTCAGCAAGTCTGCTATTAAAAACATTTCTCGCAAAAAAAAAAAAAAAAAAAAAAAGAAAGAAAAACAGTTTACAGATCCAAAATTGCATTAAAATTTTTTTGAAATTTTTCGAGTTAATAAAGACAAGCCGTTTTTGATTCCATAATAATATGTTGCATTTTGAATTTTATTCCAAGTACCAGTATCGGACTTCTGCGTACCAGTAGCCAGAGCTTCGCGTACCAGTACTGGTACGCGTACCTTAGTTTGAGAAACCCTGGTCTAGACTTTCTTTAACACGCAAAAAAGGGGACAGAGAGAGAAAAAAACCATCGGTACTTCTCTATTATCCCGTCGACCCCTTTTCATAACAAAAAACGACCGCCCAACTGTAACGCCCCATAAACGGGAGAAGTTGCCGTTGGAATATCAAAATAAATAAACAAATAAAATATAAGAATTTAAGGACACGGTTGTTATTTTTAATGAATGAAATAACTCATAAATTGGTAAAACAGAATGAAAAATAAAGGCAAATGTCGAATTAAAAACCAGTTGATGACATAACAGATTGACATCCAGTCAATGGGGACTGCCTTTTTGGCGTTTCATTTTACAGTTGGGCGATCGTTTTTTGTTATGAGAAGTGGTCGACGGGATAATAGAGAAGTACTAAAACGTCCTATAAGCACTACAATAAAACCTGTTAAAACGAAACGGAATAATGCTTTAAATTGAAAAATTTCTTAATATCGGAAAAATACACTGATATTGTAGACAGTACAATAAAGGAACAGTCTACATGCTAAGATGAAAACCTGTCTAAATTGGAAAGTTATTACGATTCTTTGTCGTTCCATGTTAACAGGTTGCTGTAGTAAGTGGCTTTCCTTTTTACATGGATTTTTACACGTAATTCCCATAAGGGAAATGAATGAGTCGAACAAGAGTTTTTAAAATAATTAACAGTCATTTTATGACAATGACGCTTACTTTACAAATACCGCGTTTTATTTTCTTCATTATTTTGTATTTCAGCCGTTTTTGAAAAGCTGAAGAAAACATAAAAAGTTGCGATTTTTCTATTATTTGAAGAAATTTCAACCTTTTGACTGGAGAATTAAAAAAAAAAAAAAATTCGCCTTCAGTTCGCGAATTTTTCCTGTTTTGAAGGAAAATCAGTCTAATACAGAAAAGTAGCATGCAGCCCATTGACTGGTTGATTGGACGAAAATGCAACGTCAGGTAATTTTACGTTACATTGAATGAATTGACTGTATTTTGGGGGAAATGGACAAATCAGAACGGAATTTTTGTAAAAACAAGAACGAAAAATCATGCGTCAAGCATACATTATGTAACACTTTCCAACACTTCCAAAATAATTTTACAAATCTTTACCGTAAGGTGTAAGTGTAAGAGGATATATAACTAAACAATTGTGAAAAACGCATAACGTATTTAAAAATCCAATTTCAGGAATGACCAACACTATTCGGAAAAATATCCGAATACTTTTATTGAGCCCTGTATAGGATCTATAGATTTGTATATAGACTACATAGGATGCTCAATTTTAGTTTAGTTAGGAAACGCGTAGCACAATTTAAAAATTCTCCGTCTGGAATTTCTGTCAATAAACGGAAATGTGTTCGCGAACTTTTGTGCTGCCCTGTATAGGATCTACAGAATTTACACACACCCAGTCATAAGCTGAAAGATAACATCCAAGTAAACAATTTGGAAAATGCATAACCTATTTAAAAACGTCATTTCAGGAATTTCCAACCTATACAATATTCGGAAAAATATCCGAATACTTTTATTCAGCCCTGTCCCTTGGATCTATAGATTTGTATATAGAATACATAGGATGCTAAATTTTAGTTTAGTTAGGAAACGCGCAGCACAGTTTAAAATTCTCCTTCTGGAGTTTCTTTCAATAAACGGAAATGGGTTCGCGAACTTTTGTGCTGCCCTGTATATGAAATAATGAATTTATACACACCCAGTAATAGACAAAATGTGAGTTCAATTTAAAATTGCGTTCAGCAACTTAAAACGCACTTCCAGGAATGATTGTTAACAGACAGTAGAGAATTCTTTTGTGCGTCCCGTGAATGAACGATGACTGCTCTACACACACTATTCTGTAGTAAGCCTCTTGTAATGCACCTTAGTGATCTATATAAATTTCAATGCGTTTAAAATAGTGAAACATTATTTAATTAAACCGCAAACAATTTTTCTCCATAGACGTCATGTAACGGAATTCTTTTGACTGTCCCTGTAAAGTAACTATAAGTGCTATGCACACCCTATTCCCTATTAAGCTTCCTGTAATGCATCTTCGTGATCTATATCCATTACGATGTGTTTAAAATTGTGTAACATCATTAAAATAAACCGCAAATGATTTTCCCCATAGACCGTCCTGTAACGGAATTCTTTTGAGTGTCCCTGTAAAAAAACTGTAAGTGCTACACACTTCAATTGAAATAGGGAACATGGTATAGATAACGACAATAACATATAAAAATTGCAGGGCAATCCGAGCTGTTTTACGGGAGTTAGAGCAGGGACAGACGGCAGACGGCCATACAGCATACGGTAGACAAACCGAAGTCATAAACACTTTTCAACCAGGTTGTAAAGCAGGGTTGGCACGGTTTAAACCAAATGGTTTTTTTCTGAAAAAAAAACCAATTGGTTTTTTTGTTAATTTTTTTAAAGATTTTTTTCTTATATAATTAAGTTTTCAAATTATTTGATGTACAAATAACGTCTACTTCTAACTGAACAGCTCAACTCATTTCAGCAGTCAACCTGCATAAGTCACAGTTGCATCATAGTTGCACCTGTGTATGAATGGTCCAAGAGTTAGCATTTGAGAACAAAAAATGTCTAATTTTGGTAGAAGAAAAGATTTAGTTTGGTTATATTTTAATGAAGTAAAAAATGATAAAAGGAAAGGTTGTAGAGCTAGATGCAAAAATTGTAATAAAGAAATGGAAGGTCAAGTAGCTAGGATGAAGAAACACATTGAAACTTGTAATAATTCTCATCATCATTCTGATTCTGATTCTGTTGATAATGGTAAGTACTTATTTTATCATTATTATTGCTGCTATTATTTTTAATTTTGAAAGAAAATTGTTAAAAATTTGTTAATAAGTTAAATATTTGTTAAATTCAAAATTTTTAATTTATCTGTAAAATTACAAGTAATGCATATTGAGAACACATTATGTATGTATATCTTCATTCAGATGATTCTAAACTCTTATAAAAAAATTACATTATTATTTGAAATGCTATTTGATTGAGAAGATAAATTATAAAAATCACATATATTATTATTTAATTTGCATATGCTATTTGATTTTAGAAAGTTATATTCTATGAAATAAAAAATGTTGATGTAATTCTAAGTAATGAAATTTTGGAAAAAACAAGAAAATTTTAAATAGACATTTTTTTGTTAGAGAACTTTATTTTGATAATCTTAAAATTACATTTGATAAAAGTTTGAAAGTTTTACAAATTAATCATATTATTAAGAACAAATTATGTGATCAGAACTGTTATTAAATGAAATTGTTAATTTTTAATTTATGCATGGCTCTTAGAGATTAACTAAGTTTTCACCAATCATAAATATCCAAAATTATAAAAGACATGGTAATTTTATCTCGAGTATTAAATAAATTATCAAAAATAAATATATCAATATGATAGAGATGTTTACTTTGCAGTAAAACAAACAAAAAAAATGTCTTTGTATTGAATTATTGTTAATTATATGATTATGATTTTTGAAGTAATATGTTCTGTATCATTAAGCAATTCTTATTTTTATTTTTGTGTAGATTACGTGTCAGTGTCACTATCCAGTATTTCAAGTTCTTTGGATTCAGCAATAACACAAAGAGCAACAAGTGAAATTGGTTCTTTAAAAAGGAAAAGAGATACTATGGACTTTTTTGTCAGTAAATCAACATCATCTCAAAAGCAAATGTTTGATGAACAAGTTGCTAGGTTTATATATGCTACAAATACGGCATTTAGCACTGTAGAGCATCCTGAGTTTATTAAAATGGTTCAGAGTTTCCGCCCAGAATATTCTCCACCATCAAGAAAACAAATTGCTGGGGATTTATTAGATCATACTTACAGCAAAGAAAAAGAAAAATGTGCAAATATATTAAATAAAAGAAAACTGCCCAGTTAAACTGACGGCATTGAGCTCACAGGCTATTCAAACTAACTGTAAATTATATTCTTATTTCAAAGAAATTGAAATAAGTCCTCGAAAAATGAAGAAATCGACAATATATTAAGAGGGGGGAACCATCCCCCGTTTCTCCTTCTTATAATTAACCAATGAACCCATAAAACTAATCAGAGAAGCGCCTTACCACAATGAACCTATATACAAAATTTGAAAAAATCGGATAATTCTGCATGAAAAATCCATTTATCTAAATTAAGGGGGGGGGGTTAGCCCCCCGTCCCCCCTTTATACTTTACCAGTGAACCCCCAAAACTAATCAGGGAAGTGCCTTACCACAATGAGCCTATATACAAAATTTGGAGTAAATTGGATAATTCTGCATGAAAAACCCATTTATCAAAATTAAGGGGGGGGGGGTAGCGCCCGTTTCCCTCCTTTACACTTCACCAATGAAACCCCAAAACTAATCAGGGAAGCCCCTTACCACAATGAGCCCATATAGAAAGTTTGAAGAAAATCCGATAACTCTGCATGAAAAAAATCATTTATCTAAAATAAGGGGGGAGGATTAACCCCCCCCCGTTACCCCCCTTATACTTAACCTATGAACCCCCAAAACTAATCAGGAAAGAACCTTATCACAATGAACCTATATACAAAATTTGAAGAAAATTGGATAATTCTGCATGAAAAAACCATTTATCCAAATTAAGGGGGGTTAGCCCCCCCGTTCCCCCCCCCCTTTATAGTTAACCAATCAATCCCCAAAACTAATCAGGGAAGCGCCTTATCACAAGGAACCTATAAACAAAAGTGGTAGAAAATCGGATAACTCTGCATGAAAAATTCATTTATCTAAATTAAGGGGGAGAATTCCCCTCCCCCCGTTAGCCCCTGTATACTTAACCTATGAACCCCCAAAACTAATCAGGAACGAACCTTATCACAATGAGCCTATATACAAAATTTGAAGAAAATTGGACAATTCTGCATGAAAAAACAATTTATCTTAATTAAGGGGGGTTAGCCCCCCCGTTCCCCCCTTTATAGTTAAACAATCAATCCCCAAAACTAATCAGGGAAGCGCCTTATCACAAGGAACCTATAAACAAAATTGGAAGCAAAACGGTTATTTCTGTCAAGAGTTATCGCGTTACGTACGTACATACGTACATACATACATACATACAGAACGGGCGGGCACATAAGCTCTCAGGCTTTGATAGCCTGTGAGCTAAAAATGAAGTTGTCACATTAGGATTAGATGGATGGTCAAACATTCACAACAAACCTGTGTGTTTTCTGTGTTACTTTAACAACAAAAGACGGGAATACATACTTAGCAGACACTATTGATACATCGGGAATTGCTCATACAAGTGAAAATCTGTATGATATTGCGACTACAACCATTAATAAATGCCAATCGGAATTACAATGGAATTACAATCGGAATGTTTAATACAAGCATTAGTGACAGACAATACTGGAAATGTCCGAAAAATGAGGGATATGTTTGATGAAAAAGAAGAGTTTAATATTATTACTTATGGATGTGCAGCCCATATTTTAAATTTACTGGCAAATGATATAAGTTATCCAAATGTAAAAGAACAAATTTTGCATGTAATCAAATACTTCAGAAACAACCAATATGCAAATGCGTGCTTCAGAAAAGATGCAAGTACATCAAAACTAATAATGCCTTGTGAAGTTAGCTGGAACTCATTTGCTGACGCTTTAGACAGCTATCTGAAATCATGGTCAGTTCTTGTAACTATATGCGAAAATAATAAAGACAAAATTGATAAAAATATCCAAAGTCTAGTTTCAAACATTTCATTGAAAAGAAATGCTAAAGACTATTTTCAACAATTAAAGCCAATTAGTGTAGCTTTAGATAAAGTACAAAGCCAAAATTGTACAATTGGAGAAACTGTTTTTCTTTTCAAAAATTTAAAAAAACAGATGGAAGATTTGAAACTGAATAAAGACATTATGAAAAAACTAGATACTCGTTATAAAATGGCAATAACACCAGCCCCTCTTCTTGCTTATCTGTTGGATCCAAGAGCCAAGGATGCTGATCTCGAATTGTCATCGGAGGAAAAAAAAGAAGCATTGGAATTTGCTAAAACAAAATTTCCCAAAAACAATTTATTATCTCTGATACTAAAATTTTGTGCCAAAAGTTCTCCATTTCAAAGATATCTTTTTGAGAATGATTTTAGTAAAGATGTATCAGCTATAGAATGGTGGCATATTCAAGAAAATGAAATCAAAAAGTTCAATGATGGTGTGTTGAAAGAAGTTGAAACGATTCTTACTGCAAAAGCGACTACTGCAAATGTAGAGAGAATTTTTTCTTCATTTGGTGTTGTACAATCAAAGTTACGCAACAGACTGGGTTTACAAAAAGCGGCAAAACTTGTTTTTTGTTTAAAACATTAAACCCTAATAATCCTGTTTATTAACATAGAATCTTTATAGACATGTGTCGTACTGCGATTGAATTCATACGAGAGGCTTTGCATTGAGAACTGTGTTTCTCGGATTGATTTTGTCGTTGATACGTCGTATTGAACGCATTGTTTCTGTGTGAAATTTTGCTGTGCTTTTATTGGATTTGAAGATTACTGAATATCTTGTAATTTTCAGAAGATATTGGTGTTCGTATTGCACTGTTTATAGTGAATAAAGCCTTTTTATTGTTCTTATATATTGGCATCAGTCCTTTCGAACCCCGAGCTCACAACAATATTTTTAAAATATATTTCAATTTAATTTTCTTACTGAAATTCAATTTGTTTTTTAAATTGAATAAAAAAGTAAGTCTCACTTTCTTTTCTTTGCATTATTTTTATTTAAAAAAAAAAATTTGTATAGCATACCAAGGTAAAATTCTACATTATATCTTTATATTCTTATGTAACACAACTAAGTGTTGCTTATTAAAATGAAAAAATATAGGAAGGCAATAGATTAAGTCTTTAAAGAATTTAATATAAATCTTGCAATTAAATACTATTAAAAACTTTTAAGTATCAACATTAAGATACAGAATCCATTCTATGAATGCAATATGAAATACATAAACATATTAATATGTTTTATAAGTGTGCTAAATCATTTGGTAAACATGAATTACATATATAACTGTTTTGAATTTGAATGTAAATGATGTTAGCTCAGCTCTAAATAAAATTTAATGATTTGAATTTGTACATAATTAATAACAATTGTTTATTTATTTTGTTTAAACTGTTTTCAGAATATATATATATATATATATATATTGTTATTGTAATATTAATCATTCTTGTCAATGTTAAATTTTATTTACTGATGTGCATATATGTAATTAAAAAAGATACAAAAAAACCCGGTTTAAACCAAAAAAACCTGGTTTAAACCAAAAAAACCGGTTTTCTTGGTTTTTTTCAAAAAAACCGGTTTTTTGCCAACCCTGTTGGAAAGTGTTAAAAAAACAACTCAAGAAACACCGTCAACTTCCATATATGATCGAAACCAGAGAGCGTGGTCCTCCAACTTTTAATAAGATACAAAATTTAAATAGATGAGACTAAAACTGAAATAGAAAGTTCTCAAAAAAATGTTAGTTAAAGGAAAACTTGTAAAATAGTTAGCATTTAAAAGTGCATTATTTTAATATCAGCTCAATCCTAAAACATAACGTCTTGATGATGTTAAAAATATAATCTCTAAATTCATGCTTATTTCGAAACAATTAAAGTATAACTAATTTATTAAATAAAAGTGTTCATTGTAATAATATAATTCAATTGTGTTCTTCGTAAATCGGACACCACTAATTTCTTAAAATTTAATTAATTGTATATAATTTTGCCATTAGATAAATAGAAACAAAATTACTTTAAAATACTGATTGATATTCTACTGATTGACACATACTGATTGATACATATTCAGTGAGTCCCTGATATAACTCGAACCTGATTAGTTTTTTTGAGTAAATCGCCCAACAGCTCTAAACCGCTATAGCAACCCCGACTGCCCTATCCCCAAAAGTTCTATCTCAAAAACTAATGCACGGATTTTCATCCAATTCCAGATTCAGTTAGAACTTGACATAAGTTGTTGTCGATTAGATTTTGGTGTAAATCACCTAACCGGTGGCGCTGATATACTTCATTTTTCGGGAAGTATTAACAAGTTTTGGGATTGCCACATATGACTAGCTCTACATAAAAGATAAAAATTCTATCGGAGATATGATTACAGACTATTTTTCTATAATTACATTATAGTTTGAATCCATTTTCTCCGATTGCGGGTTTTAGATTGGATTGGAATTTAGTATTTCTGGTTCGATACGGTTGTGGGTCGACGAAATATTTTTGGTTGGGTTCGGTTCGGATACACCTTGGTTTTAATTAAAATTTGCAGGGCTTCAAAATTTATTTATTACCCGAGCAGGACTCTAGTTAGGTGGAACGTTTGACTGCTAACAAATTTAAATAATTTTTGGCCACTTCATGCGTTTTCGATAACTGATTTTTTTTTCACTTGTCATTGGTATATGGGTGAACACTATTAATCACAGATTAAAGGGAGGAAAATGTAATTTTTAAAATACATTAAATATCCTTTAAAATATCATAATCTACAAAACTACATCATAGATAATTTTTCGCATTTAGGCGGATGACCGCTTAAAAAAAAAGTTACCTGAATCCAACACAACATCGAAAATTTTCTACCATCTTCTTATGTCTCCCCGTGCATACAAAGTATAAGATCTTTCAAATTGTTTATTTTATTTATTTATTTATTTATTTGTCTGTTAATTTCTTGTAACAATAATTAATCAATCACCTAACCGCACTGAGCAGACAAAGTTTCGAATCTTTAAAACTCTCACACCACACCGTTTACATTCTATTTCTATAGAATGCAAAATTTGTTATCACAACATCCAAAATACTAAACCAATTTGATTCTACTTGGTACAGCGTGTTGATCTAGCAAGTGTCTCGGATGTGTACATTAATCAATTATGTAGATTTTATAGTTTATTTACAGGGACACAGCATACAGGGATAAGTAGCATGCAAAATTCGTCTTGTCCGAAACACTGAGCCCATTCGAATCTAATTGAGACAGTGTACAAGTATCACGAATGTTGAATGAATTAGCCTTTTTCATATTATATGCCTTATATCCTGCCTTATATCCGAATCTACAGCAAAAATGTAAGACACGGATTTGTCCTGGGGAGAATCAAGTTCAGCAGGCTCGGACCCATTTTTCAAAAGCTAATGTTTAGCCTGAGCCCATACCGAGTTTTCAGATAAAAACCAAGCCCGGTCCAAGTTTAATGAAAGATCTTTTTACCGAGCTCGGGCTTCGGGACAGGCTCGGGCTAGTGCAGATCTCTAATATATGTTACCAATTCGGCCCCCTGTCGGGGATACTGTGCCCCCATGTCGGATAAGTTCTGGCGCCGCCCCCTGCCAACCGCCGCGTTCTATTTTGTCTCTAAACCAGTGGTACAATACGAGCCATAAAATTGGATGATTTTTGGACAAAAACGCAAAGCATCTGGGTGAGCCTGCCACTTGTCTAATCCAGTATTGACAAGTTATGGAATAAAAATAACTTTTGAAAACCAATAATACTCAAAGTAATGCTATAGAAATCAGCTAATATCTCTGTATAGAAATTTCTTGGAAACTTTGTACAGTAATAGATTCTTTGGGGGTTTTGGGTCAAAAAATATTATTCATTTTTTTTAAATTCTGAAGTCAAACTAATTTTTATTCTTTAAATAAAAAGATACCTATTCTTTGAAAAGATATACATGTTACATATGAAAAGGATAGAACCTCTATTTCAATACATGCAGTACTATTTGCTGATTCATCTTTCAAAGTGTATTATGCAATATTTCAATAAACAAATAAACTTACATAATGATGAGGATATGAAGAAATTGTGTTTAGAAAAGTAAATGTTTTTTTGCTTAAAAATAGGCTGTTATTCTGTAATTCACATCTTTGGACATTGTTTCAAACGATTTGATCCCGTCATCGTGTGAAGGCTTAAAAAGACATTCAAAAGAACATTCGTTGTGCGGTTTTGTTCAATAGCTTCGCTATATGGAAGTTATTTTTCACTTTTGTTCCCTCCAAAGTTTAAAGTTCCGGAAATAAATTCGTTAAAAAGGGGAATTCGTTAAACAGAGGCTCTAGTTTCTACATACAAAAAGAGTCCAAAGTATAATTTTGTGTATTTAAAAGCGCTGGTTTGCAGGAATTCCTACTCATGGGCGTTGCTTTTGCATAGGTTACTTTATTTAAGACACAGTTTTTCGATGTTCGTGCTTAGATTACAAATGAATGCACAATACAACTAATTAGAAAAAAGAAATGTTTCTTGATCCAGAAAGACTATCCTCAGAAATCAAGAGATTTTGAAGAAGAAAAGTTTCAGTGTCTTAATATCGGATGTTCAACAAATGCGTCAGACAAACATGTTCAATGAACATTATTTTATTAGTATAGATAAATAGGTTTCTGGGGATAAAGGAACGTGCTCGACAAGAAAAGTGTCTCAAAACTAATTGACACAAATCTAAACAATAGGTATCATATGGAACAATAAGATTCCATTTAACTATTAGTTGAATTTGAAATACAAATAGATAAATGCGCTGTTTGATATCAAATTTTAGATAGCTTTTCTTCCTATTTTGTCACCACTCTTGAAATGAGATCAACTGCTATGACGAATAGATCTAAAAGTGATTGTAATTAGCCAGAAACATTGATTTATTGTCAAGTTTACACTTAAAAGAAAACTTTCATTTATTTCCCTAAACATATGTATGGAAATCAAAATATTCGTTAGGCTGTTTGCATTAGAAAACATTGATAAGCATCCATTTTAGTATAAAACCTTTTCATTTCCTAAATATTAAATGCAATTTTAGAACACAATTCAATACAATAACCCATCATGAGTGAACACTGGACATTGGCTAGGATGTCAGTCCGGGTTACGCTGAAGGTCCCAGGTTCGAGTCCATTTTTCACTCATGCTGGGTTATTGTGTCTGAAAAGGAATAGGTTCTTAAAAATGTAATCTGACGTATTGTTTAACATTAAATATACATTGCACTAATAGGACCGATTCCGAAAATAAATCGCTGCTTTTCAAAATGTTTTCATAGGGATAACACATCGATGAGAATTTTTTGAATTAGGAATCATCAGAGCCGTGCTTTTAATATTATACCAGATGACAAGGAATCCAGGGTTGCACATAGATATTGAGTTTATTAAAATCCAGGTTCGTTGGAGATCGCAATACAAGGCCGGCTAACAATCGCCGGTGGCCAGAGCTGAATCTGAGTCGAGAACTGTTACAACTTTCTCAGCACGTAGGAAGTATTGGCGAAACAATAGCCATAAAATTAGCCAAAAATATATATTCTGGCGATACAGTATAGCGAGGAGACATATGTGCTTTTTATCCGTTAGTATCAAGCGAATGGGATTACGTCAGAGAGGAATTATGAATTTTTAACGCCAGTCCGATTAAAACCGCATCATGGAACCTGGTGAATTTTTGAGAGAAACCGCCCTAAAAGGTTGGTTACTATGTAAAAAGGGAAGATGTGAGCTAAAATGACCCCAAACGGGCGCTGGTATACCCTATAGGGCAAGTAAAAGGCCATGTGAATAATAATACGAAGAAATAACTTTTATATGCCGTGAGAATTGACATCAGATGATGATTCGTTAAAATATAGATGTAGAGTGCATCTGTGAACAAAGATTTCTAACTGTTGCTTTAATAGGCACAAAGCTTTTTCTTTTCTTTTTTTTTTTTTAAATAGATGAAAATGTGGTCAGAGGATATTAACGAGCGAAATAAAATGAGAGCTTACATTTTAGGCAACGGAACTGAGAATATATAATTTGTGACTAATTTACACATTAAACAGAAAACTTATACTTTAAAGTGAGGGGGGGGGCGATTTAACATATAAATTGCATTCTAATATATGAAGTTAAATCTCCTTTAGAACCCCATCAGCCAGAATAATATTCTGTCGATTGAACTTGTTGTCATTTCCAAAATATTCGTTGAAACAGGGTCATTCATATCGAAAATGCTTCTCAACAACGAATAGTACCATTTTTTAGGCTCACCCATTCCCATAGGAATTTACTAACATTTAAAAATTATTTCAACTTCTAAAGAAAAATTAAGGATTAAAAATATCATCTCATTGACCGCATCCAAGTTAGCAAAAGGCACGCGTGAGAGAAAAAAAAAACAATCGTTTTTTAACTGTATTAGAGGATGACGTCATCCACTTCGGGAAAAATACAGGGCAAAGGAAAATAAATTGAATATATATAAAACAGTATTTAATTTAATATAACAAAGCATACATTTTAGGCTGCACGTGAAATATCACTGCTTCGATCCATGGAGGGCATCTTTTTCTTCTAAACATTTGAATTTCCATTTTGCTTTTTAATCCTAATTATAAAATGCAGAGATTACTACCACAGTACTTTTTACAATCATTGTTGAGCACGATTTTGGGGGCAACATTGATTTGAGAAAAACCTTTCATTTCATTTATGAAAACAATGCTGGTTTAAAAACATGTTTTAGCGAAATGTGTCAGAAGCCGTTCGAATGATAACCTCATTCGTTTGTAAATGCATAGAAAAAGGGATGTTAACAACAGAAATATTATATACTAGCTGATTCGCCCGGTCCTTTCAAAAAATAATAAGATATACTTTAAAGAATTGCTGTACGAAACCGTTCCTCTGGTAACTCTTTGTCTTTCGGAGATTAAATAGAGAGATGGGATGGACCCCCGAAGCGGAAGTAAATTCAATACTACCTCCTCAAATCTCTGGATCATTTGATTCAAAGCGGGTTAGTTTTGGTCAAAATAAAATAAAATCTCGGATTTTCACAAAATATGAATTTTGATAATCAGAAAAATAAAGAACGTGTACAGACGACCTCCAATACTTTCCTTAATGCTCAAGGATATGTAAAAATGAGAATATGGGATTATCAAAGCGGTCACTTTCTTTTGCGGTTTCAATTAAAATAGACATTTTCGGCCCACGCGCATGAAAACTTTTACTTCCAACGATCTGTGGTGCATTCTGTTCTAAACAAATTTACGACACGTGTCCCAGCTACCTACTGTACAGTGTATAGAAGATGTGCTGCGCTCACGCAGCAAAATCTTCTAGTTTCAGTTTCACCACCAGGTGGAGCATTCTGTTATAAATAAACCTCTTTCCGAACGAAACTCCAGCACTCATTCCGCACCATGTAGAAGGCATGCTCTGCATGCGCGGAAAATAGCTTAGTTCCAATTTCCACCACCAGGGCGTACCCAATCTATGTCTTAATTAGTTAGCTATATCTTAATGAGTTCATGTTAAGTTGAATGAACCCATTACCGTTGAAATCGTTCCCATAGAACCCGAGAAAATAAATCATCCCCCTGGTATTAATATTCATAAATGGTGTTAATCAAGGCCTAAAAAACTGATCGAAAAGATTTCGTTTGAATCGGACCAAGGTTAAAGGCAAAACCGTTTAGTTACATTTTCCACCGTCAGGGGGTGCACTCTGTTCTAAACAAACTTCTGTCCGAACGAAACTCCGGCACGCTGCTTATGGCACCGTATAGAAGGTGTGTAATGCACGCGCTGAAAATTTTTTTAGTTCCTCTTTCCACCGCCAGGGGAACCAAATCTATGTCTTCATTAGTTATCTATATCTTAATTAGTTCATGTTAATTATCGTTGAAATCGGGACCCTTGTTTGAAAAGGACCCATTTTAAATGCAAAATCTTTTAGTTCTACTTTCTACCGTCATGGTGCGCCAAATTTGTATCTTGAATAGTTATCTATATCTTAATTAGTTCGTGTTAAGTTGAATGAACTAATTCTCGTTGAAATTGTACCCATAGAACCCGAGAAAATACCTCTTCCTGGTGATTAATATCCAGAAAGTGTGGTAACAAAGGCCTAGAAAAATGATACCGAAGTTTATCTAGTGCCTGAAAAGAATGTTAGAAAAGGTTTCATTTGAATCGGACTAATAATAAAAAAGTTCTTATTTTAGAGCCAGTGGGGAAGAAGTGAGTTTCGATCAGAGCATTAACGCGATATTTAAATTAAAACCGAACACACTCACCCCCCAAGCACACACAAAATTAAACCAACGACCTTAAAGAATTAGGAATTATCATTAACTTTTGAAACAGAAACAAAATGACGTTTTTTTCTTTTTTTGTTTTGACATACAAATACAGTAAGCTATCGTTGCGAATTTTTGAAATCAATTACATAAATGACGTCACGTACATGAATAAACTCTAAAACTTTCATAAAATAAATCGCGAAAAATTCACAAATCGATGTTCGAATTGCAATCAGTTGATGACCTTTTCATCTGTCAATCACAATTGCCCGGTTGACTTCCAGATGTGCCTACAATCCTCTCACCTACCCATCACAACTGCCCTCTTTTTATTGGTCTTTGAAGGTCTTTGACTTTCAATGGACGATTTTTAACGTCTCGTTTCAAACAAAAAACGGTGCAAAACAGGGAAAAAAACGCATAAACAATGATATTAAAAAAATCTAGTCAAAAAATTTAAATCGTAATAATTAATAACCCGCCCTTCCCTTTTAAAATCATGATTCTTTCAACTGTAAAGAATTATCAACTTTGACTTTGTTCAGAACCGAAGATCAGGCGGCGCACGGGCGAAGGAGATTTGCGTATGGAGTAGGTCTTATCAGAGCAAGTATTTGTAATAATTTAATTATTTCATGCTTTTATAGTTCAGAGCAGGTAAAAACAACGACTACATCTTTCCAAAATAATGGCTCTCGTAATAGGAATACATGTCTATATTTACTCAGATTAAATCCAAAATATTCATGAAAGTATCACGTGATCTAATTTAGCCCGATCAGCGCTCATAACACGCAAAATTTTCGCCCGCGCTGCACGCGATCGACCCAGGAAAAAATCTGTTGGGCTTTTTGTGTTCATACTGATACAGCTGTAGCAGCATGATCGGATATCTGAAAATTTTCAACTTTTTAACATTCTAAAATGATTTGTTAAACCTTATGATCCAACATAAAAATAATAGAATACCAAAGTACGATGTATACAGGGTGTCCACGTATAACCTGACCGACCTTTATTTTCGCAACCGTTGGTCCTAGATGCATACTTCCAAGTACAAAAATGGTTTAAATAAGGTAAAGAATTAGTTTTAAAGCGATTTGAGCCAGGAAAAACATTCATTAAAAAGTTACAAAATTTAAATTTTTATACGGTCTACCGGTCCTATAAGTGATATTTAGTAAAAATTTACTGTGACACTAACAAGTAACACAAAAAAGTCGCATCTTGCGGTTGCCAGATTTTGAGAAGCCCCATTTTCAAGTATGTGAAATTTCTGCAAGAAGTTGCGGCGAGAACGGAGTTTTCCTAGTCGGAAGTGTGAATGATTTGCCCTGTAATATGATCATCGATACAGGAGCCAATGTGACCATCATTCGGAAAGATCTAGCTCAGCGGCTGAAAGAAAAACTCTCCTGGACCCCGCCCCGTGTTATCCTTCAAACTGTGACCGGGGATAAGATCGACATACATGGAAGAATGAAATCGAAAATAAAGTTTGGGAACATCGCTTACCATCATACAGTCTATGTAGCCGATATTTCAGACCCTTTCATACTCGGACTGGACTTTTTAAAAGAGCATGGATTTACACTGGATTTTAAGAAGAATGAGTTACGCTCTGCTCAAGAAGATGTCACTATTTTCAAACTTGGAAATGAGTCCGGGTCTATTCAACGGATCACAGCCAAGGCAGATGTTATCATCCCTCCTCGGACCGAAATGATGATACCTGGATTAACTGAGAACGAAAGTAGTTTTCAATGTGGCTTGGTTGGATATCCTGAGAAGAGCCCAAAAGGAGTGCTAATAGCATCAGCGCTGGTAGATCTGTCGAGAGATGTGATACCCGTGAGGATGGCGAATGTAAGTGAAAAGTCTAGAATTATCCAGAAGGGTGAAGTGCTTGCAACCTGTGCTCCAGTCACCTGTGTTTGCAAAGACCCGAGCTTGACGTTGTCGGAGCCGCCTACAAGTTTAACACCTGAAATTGGACGAAATGAGAATTTATCTCCTGAGCAGAGACATGCCGCAGAAAGAGTGTTTCAGGAATTTAAGGATGTGTTTTCTCAACACGAGAGTGATATTGGTCGCACTTCACTGACACGGCATAGAATTGATACTGCCGGCCATCCACCGATTAAACAGCATCCCAGACGTTTGCCGTTCGCTAAACAAGAAGAGGTGTCTAAGCTCTTACAACAGATGCAGGATAGTGACATCATCGAACCGTCATCAAGTCCGTGGGCCTCTCCCATCGTGTTGGTCCGAAAGAAAGATGGCTCCACAAGATTTTGTGTGGATTATCGTAAACTTAACGACATCACGAAGAAGGACAGCTATCCTCTACCAAGAATAGACGACACGCTAGATACTCTTTCAGGACATAAATGGTTTTCCACACTGGATTTGAAGAGTGATATTGGCAAGTAGAGATCCATCCTGATGACAAAGAGAAGACCGCATTTACTACTGGACAAGGACTTTGGCAATTTAAAGTTATGCCGTTCGGGCTCTGCAATGCCCCAGCAACGTTCGAGCGCCTCATGGAGACAGTGTTAAAAGGCCTGACTTTTGAAGCTTGTCTCATCTACCTAGATGACGTCATCATTGGTGGCCGCACGTTTGAAGAACATCTTGGAAATATTCGAAAAGTGTTAACGAAGCTAAGAGCGGCGAATTTAAAGCTGAACCCTCTGAAATGCAAGTTCTTCCAACGCGAAGTAAATTATTTAGGACACATCATCTCAGCTGAAGGTGTTTGAACAGATCCTGAAAAAGTGTCTGCAGTAAAGAACTGGAAGCGTCCGGAAAACGTCCATCAGTTGCGAAGCTTTCTGGGACTATGCACTTATTACAGAAAGTTTGTACAGGGGTTCTCCAACATCGCAAGACCCTTGCATAGGCTCACTGAAAGCAAGCAGAAGTTTCTATGGACACAAGAATGCGAGAATTCCTTCCAGCAGCTGAAAGAAGCTCTCACATCCTCTCCAGTCCTAACCTATCCACACCCCGACAAACAATTCATTGTGGACACGGATGCTGGTCATGAAAGTGTCGGTGCTGTACTTTCCCAAGAAATAGATGGCCAAGAACGAGTCGTAGCATACTGGAGCAAATGTTTGTCGAAACCAGAGCGGAATTATTGCGTCACTCGTAAGGAGTTATTAGCTATAGTAAAAGCCATAGAACACTTCCATCACTATCTCTATGGCAGGAAATTTCTCCTTCGTACTGATCACGCATCCCTAACATGGCTGATGAATTTTAAGAACCCAGAGGGCCAAGTAGCCAGATGGATACAACGACTCCAGGAATACGACTTTGACATCAGGCATCGTAAAGGCTCATCGCATGGAAATGCTGATCGCATTGAAATGCTGATCGCATGGAAATGCCTTATCAAGAAGACCGTGTCCCGAAAGTTGTCGCTATTGTTCCAGAGCGGAGAACAAGTATAATCCCGAATATGTCATACGCCAGACGAAGACTTCACTATTGACGCCACCAGATCCCTGGAGTGATGAGAAGATTCGAGAAGATCAAATGGCAGACTCTGAGATCAAACCAATCTTGGAGTTATTAGAATCTTCTAGCACGAAGCCCAGTTGGAAAGACATCTCGACTTACAGTCCTACGACGAAGCAATATTGGGCTCTTTGGAACTCTCTCCACGTCAGGAATGGTGTCCTGTTCCGAAAATTCGAATCGGAAGATGGGAAAACATCTCGGTAGCAGTTGGTACTTCCTCGATCCCGAATACCAGAGGTCCTCAAGGAATTACATGGCAGTCCCACTGGTGGTCATTTTGGAGTCATGAAAACATTACACAGAGTCCGAGAGCGCTTCTTCTGGGGAAAAGCGAGAGCTGACGTCGAACAATGGTGCAAATCTTGCGATGCATGTGCAGCTCGGAAAGGACCAAAGAAACGTAGCCGAGGAAGACTACATCTCTACAATGTAGGAGCACCTTTTGAACGCATCGCCCTTGACATACTAGGCCCTCTGCCAAGAAGTGCTGATGGCAACAAATACCTCCTTGTTGTCATGGACTACTTCACGAAATGGCCTGAAGTTTATGCCATCCCTGATCAAGAAGCTTCTACGGTTGCAGATGCCTTGGTACACCAGTGGATATCAAGGCATGGAGTCCCCCTTCAAATGCATTCTGACCAGGGGAGAAATTTCATCTCTGCTGTGATTGAGGGTCTCTGTCAACTTCTCGGAATGGACAAAACTAGGACGACGCCTTTACATCCACAGTCGGATGGCATGGTTGAGAGGTTTAATCGTACCATCCTCAACAACCTCTCACTGCTAGTTTCAAGAAACCAACAAGACTGGGACCAAAAACTTCCCTTGTTTCTTCTCGCCTATCGCAGCGCCGTCCATGAAACAACCGGCTATTCCCCGTCTCAGATGCTTTTCGGTCGTGATCTTCGTCTACCTTGTGATCTGATTTTTGGTCGCCCTCCAGATGCGCCTTCATCGCCAGAGGGATACGTGCAAAATCTCCAGGCACGATTTGAAGACGTCCACAACTTGGCTCGAGAGCGGATCAATATACAGACGGAGAAGATGAAGACCAGGTACGACACGAAAGCCACGGGACATCAATTCAAAGAAGGTGACAAGGTTTGGTTTTATAATCCGACTCGACGTAAAGGACTTTCTCCCAAACTGCAATCGCACTGGGACGGTCCTTATACAGTCCTAAACAGACTGAACGATGTCGTAATTCGGATCCGAAAGTCACCAAGTTCGAAGCCTAGAGTCGTTCATTACGACAGGCTGGCTCCATACTATGGCCATAGTACTTAGTTCATTGATTGTAAATAGTGTAATGTAAATAATGTAAATTAGTATGACCATGGTCTTGTATATAAATTAATGTAATTATCTATTTTGCTTAGCATTATCATTATTATTGTTATTATTATTTAAATACTTGTATGTAATAATATCTATGCTTTAATTTAATTTTATTTTTAAATAAGTGTATATTTTGTATAATTCAGCATTATGAATGTGTTTTGAATAGTATAGCATTTGTTGGCAACGGGTTTGCTTTCCGATCAAAGGTTGAACTGCCCGGGACGTGCAGTCCTTGAGAGGGGGGCAATGTTATGAATTTTGTATATATCTGTAAATATTCCATTTGTTTAAATTTATTTTATTTTATTATTGTGAAAATTGCAGTATTATTAATGTATTTCCTATTGAGCATCATGTAACTCAATGCTAAAGGCCTCAGGTGGTTTGCAAGGAAAACAACCTTACAGCATCGGTTTTTATAATGGAGTTCTATTGGAAAATCGCCAAGGAATGGGTTTATCGCCAAGTTGGCGATGGTTTTGGCGACTTATTTTTGTCGCCAAATTTGGCGATATATCGCCAAATGTCGCCAAGTTGGCGACGGATTTGGCGACATTTTGTGCAACCACACCCCCCTTATACCTTTACATTGGGATCCTTTTTCGTTTGGGGTACTCTATCGAGAGTTAATACTCTCGATAGAGTACCCCAAACGAGAAGCACCTTCTGGTTCTTAAGGTTAAAGCACCTTCTGGTAATTTCTAGCATCCGAAAGCTCTGGAATAATCTGGAAAGATCTTTAAAGCCTATATAAGGGACCTCCACCAGTTCAGTTGAGTTAGTTGTCTGTCAACTGCGATTGAATTCATACGAGAGGCTTTGCATTGAGAACTGTGTTTCTCGGATCGATTTTGTCGTTGATACGTCGTATTGAACGCATTGTTTCTGTGTGAAATTTTGCTGCGCTTTTATTGGATTTGAAGATTATGAATATCTTGTAATTTTCAGAAGATATTTGTGATCGTATTGCACTGTTTATAGTGAATAAAGCCTTTTTATTGTTCTTATATATTGGCATCAGTCCTTTCGAACCCCGAGCTCACAACAATATATATATATATATATATATACAGCGTGTCCACGTATAACCTGACCGACCTTTATTTTCGCAACCGTTGGTCCTAGATGCATACTTCCAATTACAAAAATGGTTTAAATAAGGTAAAGAATTACTTTTAACGTGATTTGGGTCAAGAAAAACATTTATTAAAAAAATACGAAAGTTAAATTTTTATACGGTCCCCCGGTCCTATAAGTGATATTTAGTAAAAATTTACTGTGACACTAACAAGTACGACAAAGAAAGTCCCATTCATCTAACATTAAAATTGACCGAGTTCTGAAACTTTGAAATGCATGCAAACTTTTTTGCATCTAAAAAGAGATGATTTCGGCCATGCTTTCAGGGGTCGTATATAAAGTACTTAAACTTATTTCAAGGTATCTGCGCTTTGAAATAAATCGTACAACTACACTGCTCAAAACAATTAAAGGATATTTGAAGTTTTATATAAAATAAAGATATAAACGAAATTTTTTTTGCCGAAAATAGAAGAAGAGAATCACAAATGCAAATTTTTCTGGTTTTCAAACTGTGAAGTATGCAAATTTTGAGTTCGACGTCAAAAACGTCGCTTCAGCGGCAGCGAATGAAATTTGACTTTCAACTGGATAAAAGAGAATGAAGACAAAGATGATCGGCATTCAGTGATTGCTTTGTTTCGATGAGTACGATGTCTCAGCGAAGTCATTTGACAGATTCAGAAGCTTGGAGAATTGTTGGTAGGTTAGAAGGGGGCCAAACTCAAGCCGAAGTAGCGCAAGCCATTGGAGTGTCACAAAGTGTCATTTCCAGGATCTGGAACCGTTTTTTGGAGAGTGGATGTGCAGGCCGAAGACCAGGGCAAGGTCGTAGACGGGCAACAACGCCCAATGAAGATCGGTATTTAGCGTTAACAGCTCGGAGACACCGAAACATGTACGCTACTCTTCTCCAACAACACCTTCGCTCGGCTACAGGCACCACGATTTCAACTCAGACTGTCCGAAACCGGCTCCATGCTGTAGGTCTGTATGCTCGCCGACCGATGGTATGTGTTAGATTAACATCAAGGCATCGTCGCGACCGCAGGGAGTGGGCAACCGAGCATGTCAACTGGAGGAGAAATGAATGGAGCAATATTCTGTTTTCTGACGAGTCCCGTTTTTCTGTGCATCCGGATAATAGGCGTATTTTCATCTGGAGGGACCGTGGCAGTAGGAATAATCCTGCGTTCGTGCACGAAAGTGTCAGATTTGGCGGTGGAGGAGTGTTGGTGTATGGTGGCATCTCCATTGACGGGCGCACTGACCTCTACATCATTCGAGATGGAGCTCTGACTGGTCGCCGATATAGGGATGAGATCCTCAGACCTATTGTAGTCCCTTACGCTGCAGCAATCGGAGATAACTTCATTTTAATGGACGATAACTGCAGGCCACATCGTGCAAACCTGGTGGAGGATTTCCTTTTCGAGGAAGGAATGGTTCGAATGGAATGGCCAGCGTGTTCTCCAGACATGAATCCAATCGAGCACGTTTGGGACGCTGTAGGAAGACGAGTTCCTGGCCGCCAACAACCCCCACAAACTCTCCAAGAACTGGAAAGAGCTCTTCTGGAAGAGTGGGGCAGAATACCCCAACTCGTCATTAATATCCTCATTGAGTCCATGCCTCAAAGGTGTTCAACGTTGCTGGCCGCCCGTGGAAACCATAGCCCCTACTGAAAATGATTTTCTTTGAAGAAAACACCTTTTCTTATTCTTTTTTTCTCATATGCACAAATTGTGTTTTTTTCCTTTTGTACACAAATGCGCAATAAAATGCATTTTTTTCTGCCAAACATGTGTAATTTATTCTCATATAATCTACTATGTCTGTCGACCATGTATCAATCAGCTAAAAAGTTTCCCAGATACAAAATCCACCTAAAACTGCAATATCCTTTAATTGTTTTGAGCAGTGTATTACGATTGGGTTAATTTTTATTAGTTAAGTTTCAGATTAATTAAAATAATTGTATTTTAACATATGTTTTATTTTGAAAGGATTTGAGGCTATGATTTCTTTTAACAAAAATAATGTTATTTTCATAAGGTTTTATTGAACTTGCAACGATCGTCTTTCTAGTTTAAAATTTGTACTCGAAGTTTAACTCACTTTCAAATACTAGATTATTTTTTTTAACACAATTATTTCAAATTGGTAAAGTAATCATACAAGTTGTAAATTTCCAACTGGGCGAAAAATGTTTCGTCCAGTTGGAAATTTACAACTTGTATGATTACTTTACCAATTTGAAATAATTGTGTTAAAAAAAATAATCTAGTGTATTCACGTATCCAGCGTTTACTGGAGTTCCATTACCTGCGATCTTTTCTGTTGAGCTGATTAAAATATCAGACCAGATGCTTTGATCAATAAGGTTAACTGGATGAATTATGCCCTCCAGATTCGACCGGGATAGCTCAGTGGTAGAGCGTGGCGGCTTCAGCCAAGCGATCCCAGGTTCGAATCCTGGCCCGGACATTTTTCGTCCAGTTGGAAATTTACAACTTGTATGATCACTTTCAAATGTCCGATCGAAGTTAAATTTTACATACTGACTTAAATCCGATGGCAATGTAATATTATTATGATTTTCGACGCTTACTATCTTATACATACTTATATTAGAGGATAACACAAAAAAAAAAAAAAAAAAAATCGGATAGATTATCGTCAACAAGTTTAAGAAAGAGTTTTAGATTAGATAACATAAACCTGCGATGGTTGTGTTTTTTAAATTTTAAAATTACGTTTTATGTATTTTTAACGCTGAATAAAAAAAAATTACCTTCACTTTTAACCATCATATCAGGATTTTTCGCAAATCGTAAATTTCAAGGTTAAAAACAGCGAAAAATCTGATATTATAAAATAGATGTAAGACTTTTTTATTCAGTTTAATTTAATTTAATTCAATAGTTTATTCAAATTTTTGGCTTATACTGGGTTTCTTGCAGCTAAACAGCTCAGGGGTCCGATCAGGTTGGGAGGGGAGGGGGGATCAATTTTAACTTTGAGCTTTTTAACTTTGAAATTTGTGATTTGAGAAAAATCCTAACGTGATGGTTTAAAATGAAGGTCATTTTCGGATTCAGCACTAAAAAATCCATAAGAATCAATTTTCAAAAGATAAAAAACCTGGCACAACCCAAAATTTGAAAGACAGTGTAATCTAACAGCATTTTAAAATCTGTATCATTTTGTAAAGAATTGAGGCTGTTGTTTTTCATCCTTTTATTTAACAAAAATTCTGTTATTTTTATCCTCTTATATGTACAGTACAAATTGTATATTTTGCATTAATATGTCAGAATGATTATAGATTTCACAATTATATTAGATTTCAATGTTAATTTTTCTCTCAACTATTTTTTTGATATATCTGACGATTATTTATATTTCTACTACATTTGTGAATGACCCCTATTTCGCAGCAAAAAATATACTCCAACTTTAAACAGCTATTATTCGGGCAATTTTAATGTTAGATGAATGGGACTTTTTTTGTCGTACTTGTTAGTGTCACAGTAAATCATATCATAATCATAATAATATTATAAATCTGATTGTGTGCAAATGTTAGGCTGAAGCCAGTGTCAAAATGGAGCATTTAATGATCCTGTATCTTTGCATATAGGCTGATTATAACCCTCATATGAACATAGGCTGGGTTTTGTTTATTTTATTCAAATATTTTCCTTAATAATTCAAAATTTCGTTATTTTCATTGAGAATAAATGGACATTTTTTCGTATAGCATTTTAAAATGGTTAAATTTACTTTACCGTTGCTAATACTTTATCGTTGCCAAAACTAATTCAAACCCCGAAAAAATAATTTTTATTCAACAATTTAGTTTCAATTGAAAAATTTTCACGGGAAAAATGAAAATGAAATTTAAAAAAAAATAAAGAATTAAGAAGAAGATTAAATAATATTATTAGAAATAAAACGTACTTTTTTTTAGTTTTTGATAATAATACAAGGTTTCAATATGCGTAACCATAGGAAACAGGCGAATATGACGTCATTTATTGAAAATAAAGAGGATATGCTTTGATTGGTGAAATAAAATGATCTTGGGTTTTTTCTTCACTTTTTTTTTCTTTTGTATGGTAACAATACTTGCCGTTTTACCGTCTGCGCACGGCTAATATAACTAACTATACCGTATTTTTTATTTAAATTTTTAAAAAAGTAAAAAGAAGTTTCAAAAGAAAATGGTTAGCAAATGTCAATAATATGCTCCGCAAAATTATCCATGTCGTAAATGATGTCATAGATCGCGAGAAATAGTGATTTTTCATTCTTAAAACTAAAAGAAATAACTCGATTACCTAAAAAAAATGACGAATGTTAATAGTTCCATTTTTGTTGATAAAACCTAAAGATTTAATATTATTTCGTTAAAGTAACATAATTTTCCCTATGCCAGCATTGAAATTAATTGCCTGGAAAATAAAATTAACAAGAATTATGTCATTAAAAAGGGATTTCTCTGGGGGAAAAGGAGACGTCCTATTTGAAATAAAACGGGAATTTTCCAATATATTTTAAAATGAGTGTGAATCAATTCCTTACATTAATAATACAAGGATCAATAAGCATAGAAAGTAGATGAGTTTCGCGCTATATTTATAACGAAAAATTAAAATGTTTTGTTATCTATACTGATTATTAAGCATGAGTATCCGTTATTCCGTTCCGCATGAGTATCCGAGTTTTCTGCTAAAAATCACATCATAATTTTAAGAAAAGGAAAATGAACACGAATCTATTATATTAAAATCTGACCATGTGTTTGTATTTCGCAACTACTCCTAGATTATCGAACGCAACGCTATTTACTACCGGTTAGTTTACTACCGGTATAGCGAATACCGGTTATAATTGATCCGAGGATGTCACAAAAACTCTCAGAATTAAAAAAATTAAATTAAATGCCATTTTTTTTAACGAAGTTTCTCTAAAAACGGAAAGTAACTTACTCCATATTTGTATATAAAAAAGGAGAAATAAAACAGATCAGTATATTTTTTACACCATTTTCTCATTAAAACTGAAAAACAGAATTTATTTTTACTTTGAATAGATGGTGAAAACAAAATCTTGATTTCAGTAAATTATCCGAAAAATACAAACATATTTTCACATATTCAAAGTTCATGAATAAATTTATTCTGGAGAACAAAAATTGCCTGCCAATATACTGTCATTTAGAAAACAAGATTTGTTTCAACTATATATTAAACCAAGGAGGCAGAATTGAATTTAAAGAAAAAGCATATACTATTTCTAATTAATGTTTTTTTTTTTTTTTAAGGATGGCTGTTAAAACGTTTCACAAAGGCGTTAAAAGTAAAATTGTTTATCAGGTAAAACTGACATTTGTTTTTACCCAATTCGTCTATTTCCACGATTTTATTTGGCTCTCCTTTTTGCATTGGTTGCAATTTCATTTTCGCGATTATTTGGCACAAAATTTCACTTTTTTAAGACTGAGTTATGTCAAGGTCCCTATAATAATAAATACCGTATTGTCTCCTATGAAATGTGATAAATAGTTAATTATTAACGTTTTTAATTATGGGGAGTAAAATATTTTGCTTAATTAATGTATTTATTCCTATTTTAATGTTGCGTGAACGAAGTCACGGGTAACAGCTAGTTTTTACTAAATATCACTTATAGGACCGGGGGACCGTATAAAAATTTAACTTTCGTAATTTTTTAATATATGTTTTTATTGACCCAAATCACGTTAAAAGTAATTCTTTACCTTATTTAAACCATTTTTGTAATTGGAAGTATGCATCTAGGACCAACGGTTGCGAAAATAAAGGTCGGTCAGGTTATACGTGGACACGCTGTATATATATATATATATATATATATATATATATATATGTGTGTGTGTGTGTGTGTATACACACATCATATAGCTACATAACTGCTGTCAACTTATATGTCTCTAAAACTACAGCACCTACTAAAACTGATATATTAGCTTAGTTGATAGCCGTTACATAAATGTATATATTGTACAAAACAATGCCTATAATAAAATAAAGTTTAATTTTCTATAACCAGTGCATCTTTAGCTAACAAGGGAGAGAACGTTTGGATCACCGAATTCCTGAAACACAGTATTGGTTTCAATAAAATTAATCTAAGCTCTCTCTCTCTCTCTTCTAAAAAAAAAGGTACTTTTCGGTTAGCCGGGCGTCAGTGAAACAAATATAAATATATATATATACACACATATATACATACATACATATATATATATGTGTTTTTTATACATATATATATATATATATATATGTGTGTATTTTTTTTCACTGTCGCCCGGCTAACCAAAAAGTACCAAAAATTGTTACGTACTTTAATGACGTCTGGGTTGTGATGAACCTGGAAGGTATGGATACAAAGTCCATGATCGCCGTTTATAAAATATAGCCTATGTTACAGCAAGGACTGTTACCATCAATTGGCCACCATCACTTTTGAAAATAGTTCTGTAGTTCCAGAGATTCCATAGAAATTGTAATTTAGAATTTTTTAGAACGCTTTTCGCTCATCTCACCCTTTTAAATTCGATTTTTTTTTTTTTTTTTTTTTTTTTTTTAGAAACTGTTCTTACAGAGCATTTACATCTTATAAGTAACTACCATGCCAAATTTCATGTTTCTAGCCCCTTCAGTATAAAAATAATCGAAATTTTAGAACGCTTTTTGCTCCTGCACCCCCATGGGGGTAGTTGCACCAGGGAGGGAGGGAGTTGGAGCAGGGATTGTCACCATCCCTTTTGAAATCGAGTTTGTTTCCCTACAAACAAACAAACAAACAAAAAACAATCTTTCTAATATATATATATATATATATATATATATATTTGTAATGTGGCATACAATGTTTAAATTGGCCCGCGGTGTTTGACATGCATGTTATAGAGTGTATAACATGCATGCGAAAACATTTGTATGTCGAAGCAGTCTTTTTGACTGCTTCGACATACAAATATAACGCAGGATAAATTTAACGACTTTAGAGCCAACATGCAACAAGGAAATACATTAAGAGTACATAAGAGATACTACAATTAGTTTAATAATTACTTTTGTAAAAAAAAAAAAAAAAAAAAAAAAAAAAAACTCGTCTAAAAACGTTATGCGAATTTTTGCAATTTTATTTATGTCTCTTTAGAATTTTTAGTTTTAAAAAATCCACACTAAAATCTATAATAAAGACTTGAAAAATGTGTTTTGAATTTTCTTCAAATTTTCAGTGTAGCAAGTAGTAATTCCAGAATAGGAACATGGATCTCTTCACATGGATTTCACTGACAAGTGTTGATTTTGTTGAAAAGCAACGACTTTAAACAAAAGAGGTTCTACAATTCGTTTGTATTTTTGCTTCCAAATTTATATAACTCGCTATTTTTTAGGTGCGTTACGTAGAAATACGTAGCATATATATAACAGCCTATAACAGCCCCAAAACTACCCAACCGACTGGGTTTGAAACTTAATACATAGAATCGTTGGAAAATTTTGTCAAATTCTAATGAAAACTTAAAAAGATATTCATAAAAGTTTCCTTCATTCTATTAAATAATATCCTACGTCATTCATTCAATAATATCCCATTATAGGTCATGATTCTAGGTTGCCATGGTGATGAGGTCTTATTGAAGCTGGAGTTTTATTATTTCCGTATGACTGATAATTTGTATACAGAAATTGTTTCATGATAGCAATCCTATCATCTACCGACCGTTTTTTGGATAGATGTTTCCGGAGAAATAGGTATTCAATGGAAAACGTTGTCTCAATAGGGATTTCAATTTCTGAAATTTTCAAAGCGAGGCTTAAATTTCCCATTGGAATTTTCAGTCAATGTCAAAAAAAGATAAAATGTTGCCCACTTAAAATGTACATATTTTATTACACGGAGATGAATCCGATCCTAATAACAGATTCATTTTTTCACTGAAATAATAACGATGATTTTTTTGCATTGTATATTTGCGCATAGTAGTATAATGTTAATGTAACAGAATTGCAATGAATTGTTTGTAAAAGTGTATTGAAACTTAATTTCATAGAATAAAATGAATATCTATACTAGGAAAATCTGCCCATAAAATAAATTTTGTATTCATGCATTTTTGTATAAGAGTGCAACAAGCAGGGCCTGACTCGACTTATGCAGAGGCATGCGCGGGTTCTACCCCAGAGCCCCCCTCCCCCCTCTGGGCTTGGTCAGGATTTTTGTTAAAAGGGTGCAAAATGGTTCAAATTGGCCAAAAGTGACCAAAATTCTTACATTTTCAAAGATTTAGGAAGGGGATGTAGCCCCCCATTTCCACAATCTGCTTCCTGTGCCCCATGTCCCCTCCTCCCCAAAAAGGAACAATCTGCATCATCCTAAAACTCTTATTATAAAATTTTATACAAAAGTACTTTAAAGAGCATGAGGAATGAAGAAACAACATAACAAGTGCTGAAATGTGTTGCTATTAGTATAAGTGCATGCCTTCCCTTGTTTTTCCATATTATGGAATAACCCAAATGCATGCTGATGCAATACAAAGATTCAATTTTATAATGATATAGACAATTTTATATTAGAACAAATAACCAAGAGTGACTATGAAAGACCTGTATTGACACCTCAAAAGCTCATAGGAGTCGTTCTATTCCTATACAAAAAAAATAGTCTTGTGTCATCCGTTAAAGTTGTGAGCCTCTTTCTTGTGATACCCTGTATACAGACGTCAATAGTACTTGGCTCGAAATTCATGTATACATACAGTTTAATACTAGCCACTTCAACATAATTCCCAAACAATTTCTATGGATAGATAGAAGGGGACCCCAGATAGTCTAAGTCGGGCCCTGGCAACAACTATTGCACCATGATCCGAATATTTCTAAAACTAGTTCAAATTTCCAACTTGTTGAAATCAGTATCTATAAGGAATTGATTATTGACATTTCGAATCCTTTTCAACATTTTGATTTTATGTTCTTTGATTAAAACTCTCCACTCATCCGACCCTTTTCAAAGATAACTTGACCCTATTATTGAACATATTAGGGTCAGAAATTACGGTTATGGAATGACTGCTGCAATCTTATAAATCCCTGGAGTTTCTATAGTACACTACAACTAATAATTGTGTTACGCGGAGGATGTGGATAACTAACAAAACTTAATAGCATTCAATTCACAATGGAGACAGAAATAGAAAGATTAGCTAACCCTCTTTCGACATCGATTTATAGAAAACCAAGTTCAAATAAGGATGAGTCCATATATACTCAGAGCATTAAACATATGTTCAAATGAAATCCTCTTAAATCAATTTAACAGAAGAAATATAGCAAAAAGAATAAGAAGACTAATTAATAAAATACCAACAAGGAATTTAATCAGAGATTTACTATTTATGAGCAGAATACCTTTAAAGTTTAAACGGGAATTAAAGAACTTAAATGGACCTAGAACTCTTAATAGATTCTTTTTTTTTAAATTATTATGAATCCTATAAAAACAGCAGGAATTTCCAACCTATATGAAGATATAAAGACAGAGTAAAATAAAAATCGCAGAGAAAATCAACAAATAGAAAAGATCTTAATTACAGCAATAATCTATCCTGGATAACACAGTCAAAAAATGAGCTCATTACAGAAATTTCAACTTACGCTTTATTAAGAGAAGCACTTTACCCATCATGGATATATGCATAATATAAAATAGGAAAATAAAACATGTGTCAACTATCTATATAATGCGTGGCAATTCGAATAAAATCGTGATTGGATGACGTCCTAAACTTCAAAGGCTCTATGACTGAATGGCGTAAAAGAAACAGCCTTATAACTCCAAAAATGATAATCCTATTCACTAACGGTTTACTGCATCGGATGAAGCGTCTCATTTACAATTAAAATAGATCTCTGAATTGAAATTTGGATGAAATACAGGGTCATGAAACATCGAAGCGTTTGGTAAATAGGAAAATATCTCGGCCACTCATGATCCGATCGACTTCATGCTTGATGCAAAATTAAAGTTTTTTTAGTGTCTTTTATAGTCACTCCTTAAAATAAACGATTTCGAAAATTTTTATAGACCTTTTATCAGAACGACTCTTTCGAGAGTCCGAAAAAAATAGTTTCGGATCATCGAGGTGACTGAAATTCAATAAGCTTATTCCCATGATGACATACTCAGTACATATCCAATTTCAAGTCTCTATCTCCATTGGTGTCGGGAGATAGAGCGTTTACAGACAGACTTCTAAAAATGTGTTTTTCGGAATCTCCAGTGTCTGAAACGTGTCAATCCGGCTTTTTTTTTTTTCCAATTTCTAAAACGATTGCAAGACTTACCCTGTAAGTCAAAGGACATAATGCCTCAAAGTCAAAATAACGAAGGTTATCTTTTATTGACTGAAGTGAACCAAACATCTTTTAACTATGTTGGTTAGAATGTGGTGTTTTTCTTCATTACTTCAATCACATTATTAGAGTTGATTCCTTTATTTCGGTCTCGACTTTTCCAAGTGGATAACAATAGAGGATTAATCCCTTTTATTTTTGGTTCTAAGACTTGTTTTATGGAGTCGCAGTTGAAGTGAGTTGTGTTTGGGAAATATTCAGTAGCGTGTGATCCAGCGAAAACCGGATAAACGCTGCAGAACCGAAAGCCTTTTTTGAAAAGTAAGTCAACCGAAAATTCGGGCACGACCTACCTTAATCGGAATGGAACAAAAAACACTCTGGGCGTTGCCCTTTTAAACATCCGATGGAGGCCCCAAATGAAAGCAGTTAACAGACCGGGGATTATCTTTTTTATGCTTTCATTCTTGACTCAATTCTTTTTGAAAACTAAATAGCAACAGAATTTGTTAGAGAAATTTTCAACCAATGACCAAGTTTGAGTGCAAATTCTTTATCTTAACTCGGTAAGTTTGGGTCGTAGAAGAGTGAACCGTTTAATGTTAGGAAAATTTTCCACATATCACAGGGATCGTATAAAAATGTTAATTATTTTGGCGTAAAAGAGTCGGATGTGTTCAATCCCAAAACTTTACAGGTTTCACTCAAAAGAATCAGCAACCATTTATATCAAGGTCTAACTGAAGTTATAAGGATGTTTCTTTTATGATAGTTTTATTCAATTCCCTGCATGAGTTCTTGAGATGAAGACTATCGCTAAAATGTATCATAGCAGCGCCACCTGTTGGGAGATTTAGACCAAAACAACTGATGTCAACGTCTAACTGAATCTGAAGTTTGATTAAAATCCGTACATTCGTTCTTGAGATAGAGTTATCGTGATAATAATGAAAAAAGTAGCATAGCAGCGCCACCTGTTGGGCATGGCATTTTACACAAACACGTAAGCAGCAGCATCTATTGATGTCAAGGTCTAACGGAATCTGAAGTTTGATTAAAATCCGTGCATTCGTTCTTGAGATAGAGCTATCATAAAAATCGAGAAAAATGTGGTATTGCAGCGCCACCTGTTGGGATATCTACACCAAACTTTAATCAGCGTCTATTTATGTCAAGGTCTAACTGAACCTGAAGTTGGATGAAAATAAGCGCATTCGTTCTTGAGAGAGAGCTATTGCGGAAATCGCAAAAAATGGAGCCTAGTAGCGCCACCTGTTGGGCGATTTTCACCAAAAACTAATCAGCTGCTATTTATATCAGGGACTCACTGAATATAAAGTTTTATTACATTTCGTGCCTTAGTTCTTGAGACAGAGCGCCCACAAAATTTTTGTCATATACAGACAGACAGACAGAGTCACAGACAGACATTTTCTAAAAACAGTCCAATCGTGTTCAGGCCCTTCTAAAACGTGTAAATCCGTCGAAAACCGGAAGTCGAAAATGTTCATGAATCCAAAGGTAGAAGAAAGTAAAAAGGATCACTAAAACCAGGATTTAGGTAAAGAACAAAACACTCAATGTCACTCATTCATGAACAATTATGCAAAATAATGAACTAGATTTTATTTTTTCGTGTCATTGTACAGTAGAACCTCGATTATCCGACCCTCGTTTAATCGAAACGCTTCGTAAACTGACGTCGGTTTCCTGACCTTTTTTTTCTACTTGCACATAATATTGAGCTCATATAGGACTCAATATTAAAGTTCACCAGAGAGGGAAAATTTAGAAGAAGTTGTTATTAATAAATGCTTAGTTTGAATCTGAGTAACTCATTTTATCTTTCATTGCAGATTTTTCACAAAATGGGCCACAAGAAAAGAAACCTCCATCGACCCAGGGTTATAGTGTCTAGCATTTTCCAAAAATTAAAAATCAACTAGATTTGGTGGTTTGAAAGTGTTTTTTGAAGCTTTTACACATGTGCACTGCTCTTTGATGTGTTTTTTAAATAAATTAATGTCTGTTGTAATTAGGTAGTACAGATAATTACTATATTACTAGCAAGCTACGCCCGCTACGCTGGTCAATTTCTTATAACGAACTTTTCATCCAACAAAATATTGACATTTCATAATTCACTTTTATATTTTAACAGAATAATAAGGCTACTATAATTTGTGACTCGTGCTATAGCCAATATACACGCCAGGACACGTCGCCCTTATCATTATATTTTTACGCGTGAAGGTTTTGCTATGGTACTCCGTTGTGAAATTTAGTAATTTTTCAAGTTCAATATTTGAAAATGGCATAATCATTAGATTTGAAATTTATATCAAGAAAAATACAATTTTTTACCTTTCAAACGCAGTTTGCCTAACAATTTTCTAACTAATACTTTTCGAGCTACTATTTTTTTTCAGTAACTTCAAATGTTTCATTTTCCGAGATTAATCTGTGGCAACAATTAGCGAAAAACCCAGTCGTCAGAAACGCATAGTTTTTTATTAAAGAGGCTGTTGGAGCAGGGATTGTCACCCCCAATTTGCCACCATCAATTTTGAAATCGGATCGGTAGTTCTAGATATTCCATAGAAATTGTAATTTAGAATGTTTTTAGAACGCTTTTCGCTCATTTCACCTTTTTAAATTTCGATTTTTTTTTATTTTGTTTTTAGAGAGCATTTACATCTTATAAGTAACTACAATGCCAAATTTCAAATATTCTAGCTCCTTCAGTATAAAAAAATCGCAATTTTAGAACAATTTTCGCTCCTGCAACCCCCCCCCCCCCTGGGTTAGTGACACCGACATAAAATATAGCCTATGTTGGAGCAGGGGTTGTCACCATCAATTTGCCACCATCACTTTTGAAATCGGTTCGGAAGTTCTAGAGATTCCACAGAAATTGTAATTTAGAATGTTTTTAGAACACTTTTCGCTCATTTCACCCTTTTAAATTTCGATTTTTTTTATTTTGTTTTTAGAAAGCATTTACATCTTATAGTAACTACAACGCCAAATTTCAAATTTCTAGCTCCTTCAGTATAAACAAAATCGCAATTTTAGAACGTTTTTCGCTCCTGCACCCCCCTGGAGATAGTAGCACCCACAAAAAATATATCCTATGTTGGAGCAGGGGTTGTCACCATCAATTTGCCACCATCACTTTTGAAATCGGTTCGGTAGTTCCAGAGACTCCATAGAAATTGTAATTTAGAATGTTTTTAGAACGCGATTCGCTCATTTAAATTTCGAATTTTTTTTATTTTGTTCTTAGACAGCATTTACATGTTATAAGTAACTACAACGCCAAATTTCAAATTTCTAGCTTCTTCAGTATAAAAAAGATCGCAATTTTAGAACGTTTTTCGCTCCTGCACCCCCCTGGGGTTAGTGACACCGACATAAAATATAGCCTATGTTGGAGCAGGGGTTGTCACCATCAATTTGTCACCATCACTTTTGAAATCGGTTCGGAAGTTCTAGAGATTCCATAGAAATTGTAATTTAGAATGTTTTTAGAACGCTTTTCGCTCATTTCACCCTTTTAAATTTCGAATTTTTTTTTATTTTGCTCTTAGAGAGCATTTACATGTTATAAGTAACTACAACGCCAAATTTCAAATTTCTAGCTCCTTCAGTATAAAAAAGATCGCAATTTTAGAACGTTTTTCGCTCCTGCACCCCCCTGGGGTTAGTGACACCGACATAAAATATAGCCTATGTTGGAGCAGGGGTTGTCACCATCAATTTGCCACCATCACTTTTGAAATCGGTTCGGAAGTTCTAGAGATTCCATAGAAATTGTAATTTAGAATGTTTTTAGAACGCTTTTCGCTCATTTCACCCTTTTAAATTTCGAATTTTTTTTATTTTGCTCTTAGAGAGCATTTACATGTTATAAGTAACTACAACGCCAAATTTCGAATTTCTAGCTGCTTCAGTATAGAAAAGATCGCAATTTTAGAACGTTTTTTGCTCCTGCACCCCCCTGGGGTAGTGGCACCGACATAAAATATAGCCTATGTTGGAGCAGAGGTTGTCACCATCAATTTGCCACCATCACTTTTGAAATCGGTTCGGTAGTTCCAGAGATTACCCCCTACAAACAAAGAAACAAACAAACAAACAAAAAAACAATCTTTACTCCTTTATAATATTACTAGGGGGCCTACCCCCTGCGAGCTACGCTCGCCAACCCCCGTTCAGACTTCGAGGCCTCTAAAAACATGACAGCGTGCTTTGTTTTATAAATATTGGTAAATCTGTAATTGGGTTGTCATGCTTTTAACGTTTTAATGGGGCATTTTTTGATTATCATGGCCTCATACACAGCTGTTGCGACAACTGACGACTGTTTTCGGGATTGATAAGTAAAATCAATTACAACTTGAAAACCAGCTTGTATAAAATGGTTAGGTTTAAATTGTGGCTACCTCTCGGACTTTTATAACAACGATCTGTATTCTATTCTTCCTTTGCGTTTAAGGATGAGAAAAATTCCATCTGCTTGTGAATAACATTAAGAACCACGGTATTGAAAAGTACTATGTTATAGACATTTTTAGTAACAGGTTTTAATTTTATCTCTATTTTAGTGCACCATCATGCATATTTTCATGTTATTTTAAATATGTAAATTATTTATTTTAAGACGAATTTTCTAATAATTATTTATCATACAAAATTAATTAAATATTTTGTGCATGCATGCCTGGATTTATTCGGCATCAATTGATGAGATATTTAAACAAATTTGCTATCCGCGATAATTTTACACCTTGTTATGTCACTTGAATACTGTCCATAAGAAAATCGGGTACTTTTCCAGTATAGGATCCTTTGCTTTTAGGTTTGGCGTAATTCGAGATTCAAAAAGGGATAGATTCGTTAATATACATAGATTTGTTGCCAAAAGTTATGAAAACAAACCCAATGAACTTTTGGTGCTTTTCTATTATAGGGGTCTTGACGCTTTTTTAAAAAGATTGGCGCAATTCGGGCATCAGAAAGTGAGATTTGGTGCCAAATGACTTAAACAGCCATGGAAACAAATTCGACCCTTTTTTTTTTTGTTTATATGCGTATTTTAATTATATGTATATTATTATTGTTTTTTCTATACAAATTACTTCTGATTATATATATAATAGGATAAATGACATTTTACGCTAAACACATTGTATAAATATGTTTTTGCTCCTTTCTTTTGCGTTTACATAAATGACGTCATTTGGACGAATTTATTCAAAATATTTTCAGTTTATAAATTATATTAAATGCTGACAGACGATTGAATCCTGACGATAGAAATGTGATTTTTTTTTTCAAATTTTCCTGAAAAACATAATTTAATCACAATCTTATCTTCATTATCAATTGAAATAAAAGATAAATTCAATTTCAATTTGAAAATGACGAATAAAAAAAAATCAATAATCCCTATCGGGATCCTTTTCAATTTTTTCCCTTTTTTGTCACAAAAAAACTGAGTAATTAGTTGCCATCATTACAGAAATGTCATTAAAATTAGAAAAAAAATAATATCTCGAAAACTAATTCCAATTTCAAAATTCTATTACCAGTTTTGACGTCCGCGGATTTTTATGGACAATTGGTATTAATTTCCCCATCAAGCGTTTAATATTTTATTAAAAATAGCCCTGAAACATAATCAGTAGTTTAATCAGTCGTTTCATAAAATCGTTTCATAAATTCGTTTCATAAAATCGTTTCACAAATTCGTTTCATTAGGATTTTATATATATAGGGTAGATAATAGTAATTATTTTCTAGTTTGAGTTTCACTCGTTTCACTGGCCGCCATATTGGGAGATTCCGGACACTACGCTTGTTGCCAAACGATAATATAGAAATTCAGCCCTTTTTTCACGCCACGTAAGAGAAATATATATATAGATTGTATATCACATTCATAGGCAAAAGACGTTGCATAATTGTTTGTAATCAGAGTTAGACTATCTGAATTTTTTTGTATTGTAATATTCATATATTGTAATTGTACAAAACCATGTGTGATTGTCAAATAGTAGAGATAACATGCATCAACTGAAAAAATTGGGGACAAATATTAACAAGTGGGTAAGTGTGATGGAAAATCGCACAAAGGGTTTCGTTTAATATTCCTTTCAAAACACTTTATCCTTTCTTTAATAAATCCAAATAAATTTCATTTAGCAACCAAAAAAAAAAAAATCGTGTTTTCTATAATGTAAAAATTGACCGGTCTATTTTTCTCGTTTTTTCGAAAATCTAAACCAGCCGGATAGCGGGAGATGCCCGCTATTATATTCTGTCATAATAGCGTACTCAATGCGATATTTAAAAAAAAAAAATTCAAAATTAAACATGTTGTACACCTTCAAAATTTTAAAATAGGCGAATATTTCCATAATCGGATTTTTATTACGATTCAATATGTTTCTCAAACTCATATATTTACTATTCTCTATTACTCATATTCATACTAGCTTTGTATTATTCTCAAACATTTGAAAAATTCGTTAAAATTCCAATACGAAGTCAGATTTTCTTATTAATTCTCTAATGACGTGATATTAATGTGCTTTGTGTACATACACATACTCATACTCCTTGTATTATTGAGAAATCTTTGAAAATTTCCGTTTTATGACCACTATGACGTCAATCAATTTTATTTCATATTAATATTTTTTTTCAATGGGTAAAACTTTTTATTTGTCATTTTTCACGTAGAAATCATTCAATAGAAAATTAATTATTAAGAAGATTATTAGTTAGAAAGAATTTCATTGTGGATTTATAATTTTTGGTAACTGCTTTAACGAAAAATGTTTAAATTTAATGGGAAAGGCTGTTAGAATTTTGGTTTTTTACCTCTATTTATTAAAATAATACGATTTTTTCAAATTTTAATATTTTGAGTTTCATAATTGGTATTCAGCTAGATATACACAAAGTTTCAACTCTGTAAGTTACATAGTTTCTGAGAATGCATCTGTGACAGACAGACAACGGAGCGGGAGTAATAGGGTTTCGTGAGATGAACGAAACCCTAAAAAAGAACGTAATTTGGTTTTTCACATATTTTTCTTCTGCAAGATGATGAAAACAAGCGGATTTCTGGTATTTTTAATAACAAGCATTTTGCTTGCTGAAGAAAAAAAAAATGTAAAGGCTGTTCTAAAAATACAAAATACTACCTTCTGACAATTTTTTGAAGTTATTCTTATTCTTAGACATAGCGAATAGCGTTTTCCATTTTTTGATAAAGGCAAAGCATCTTTAACATAACGCTGTCAAGTTTAATGTTTTCAGCAATATTTTGGGTAATAGCTTACAAAAGGTTATCATGAGACACAAGACGCTTATAACTCAAGATGTAATACATTTATCGAAAAAAGAAAATACTATTCGATTTCAAATACCTTCAATAGTCTTGCCTGAAGATTTCATGCTTAAAAATGACTCCGTGAATGTGTCAGAAAGTTTTTCTTGCTCATATGGCAATATAAAAAAAAATTATTATTCTTATATGATTGTACAATTAAGTTATTTCCATGCAATTCCCAGGTACTTTGTATGATTGATATAATGTTACATATGAATTTTTATTTTTAGTGACAACAGTACTATTTAATCCTCTTACAGATATTATAAAATTTAAATTTATATGTGAGAAATGTTATGAAAGCTTCTTTACACGAAAAGGTTTCATGAAAGCATCAGAGTGAGGTTATCATGATTTTCTGAATATTTTCTGAAGTTTCGGTTTTTCCAATCTCCTCTAGTAATTAACTTTAGAACCATAGAATGTTATAAAATTATCCTTATGAAAACTTGTTTAAAAATGCAAAAACTACTTTCATATATATCCTGTATTCCATTTCAATAACATATTTAAATTTCAAGACACAGAGCCATGTTCAAAATACACTACAAACTAAGAATAAAAATCTGTGTAATTAATCCAATTTGCGCTAAAAAAATATTTAAAAAATCATGTTGAATAATATCATGCGTAAAAAGAAATTAAAATAATATGAGGAAGAAAAAAAAAAAAGAAGAAGGGTATACGTAAAATCCATATTTGGATCAGATTCTTTTTTAAGGGGTTTTCATTTTTATAATAAAATTTGAGATCGAAATAAAAAAGTTCTTAAAACACAGTTGTAATCTAATATTTCAGACATCTAGTGCCAGTAATGTCTACTAATGGGTAACAATGCTGATATTTAATAATTTGAAAAGGTAAGGTTTTTATAATATGTTTGCTCTGTCTATTTCATATAATTATTATAATTTTTAATTTATAGTTAAATAAAAAAACAATTATGTGATATTAATTATATGCGAAGGTGTAAATACTAATACTAATAATAAAATCTGATTTTAAAATCAATTAAACCGGATTTTTTTGTTTCTTTTTGAAAATATTTAAGCATGTCTGGATTTGTTCCAGAAGCAGAATAGGATTCAACCATGGGCAAAGTGGGCCGTGACCCTGCCCCCTGTCATTGGTCCCCAAATTTGGTATGTAATTTTTGTAAAGCTGATATTTTAAATCTATTTCGACATTGTACTGTCGAAATAGATTTAAAATATCAGCTTTATTAAAATTGCATTCCAAATTTAGGGACCCTAAAACCATGGGAGGGGGCAGGGTCATGGCCCTCTTTGCCCATGCTTTATTCAGGCTTTTCCCCATTTATTGAGGATTCAATGTGGTCAAACATTTCAGACGTTTCAGATGTCTGAAATTCACACGCAAACTTAAAAAATCTTTCTTGAACCATCCGTTTCCATTTACTTTTAAAATTATGTGTTTACTATATATTTTTTTCACTTTATTTAAAACTGTGAAGTTTCGTTAGAGTTTTCTGGATGTGTTGGAAAGTGTTTCCTAATCTATGCTTGATGCATGATTTTCTGTTCTTAATATTTTATTATGAACACTATTTTATTTTACATTGTCCTCCTTTTCTGCGTCAAAAAATCCTGCAAAAACAGAATGGTGCGTATTTATTAAATGAAATAGAAATTTGTGAATTCGATTTTATGTGATATCGGTTTATGTAAATCGTACTGTTAAAAAAATCGATTTCTCTAAGACATTTCGATGAATGGCATCGAAATCTTGTAATCCATTTAGCCAGGATACGAACTATGGAAGACTTAGCAAACATTTTCCTATTGATTTTTATTTCATTTCGAATGATGACCTTTTTCACTTTCTTAACGCGCCGATTAGTTAAAAACCGAGCCAGCTTTATTCGATCGATTTTTTGCTTAAAGATGTTTGTTTCAAGTATTATCGTCTTAAGAAGCTTTATTTTTTATGATTTTGAATGGTAATGTATGTTTAAAAGAATTGTTAACTTACAGGGAACAATGTTAGAAACGGGTGAGGGTCATTTTCAAATGAATTGCCGATTGGATGGCTCAATCTTAGTTTTAATAAAATGTATTCATTCAACTCTAAATTGAACTTTTTCTATTTGAACTATGTTTCTTTGCACAGCATTTTTCAGTTTACAACAATGTAGCTCTTTTTAACACTTTCCAACCTAGTTGAAAAGTGTTTATGACTTCGGCTTGTCTGCCCTCTGGCTGTGCTCTAACTCCCGTCAATAGGCTCGGATTGCCCTGCAATTTATATATGTTATTGTCGTCATCTATAGCATGTTCCCTATTTCAACTAAAGTGTGTAGCACTTATAGTTTTTTTACAGGGATACTCAAAAGAATTCCGTTACAGGACGGTCTATGGGGAAAAATCATTTGCGGTTTATTTTAATAATGTTACACAATTTCAAGCACATTGTAATTGATATAGATCACGAAGGTGCATTATAAGAAGGTTAATATGGAATAGGGTGTGCCTAGCACTTACAGTTACTTTACAGGGACAGTCAAAAGAATTCCGTTACATGACGTCTATGGAGAAAAATCGTTTGCGGTTTAATTAAATAATGTTTCACTATTTTAAACGCATTGAAATTTATATAGATCACTAAAGTGCTTTACAAGAGGCTTACTACAGAATAGCAGTCATCGTTCATGAACAGGGACACACAAAAGAATTCTCTACTGTCTGTTAACAATCATTCCTGGAAGTGCGTTTTAAGTTGCTGAACGCAATTTTAAATTGAACTCACTTTTTGTCTATTACTGGGTGTGTATAAATTCATTATTTCATATACAGGGCAGCACAAAAGTTCGCGAACCCATTTCCGTTTATTGAAAGAAACTCCAGAAGGAGAATTTTAAACTGTGCTGCGCGTTTCCTAACTAAACTAAAATTTAGCATCCTATGTATTCTATATACAAATCTATAGATCCTATACAGGGCTGAATAAAAGTATTCGGATATTTTTCCGAATATTGTATAGGTTGGAAATTCCTGAAATGACGTTTTTAAATAGGTTATGCATTTTCCAAATTGTTTACTTGGATGTTATCTTTCAGCTTATTAAACGGTCATGATTTGTAAAATTATTTTGGAAGCGTTGGAAAGTGTTACATAATCTATGCTTGACGCATGATTTTTCGTTCTTGTTTAGATTCATTTGAATATTTTAAAATATTGGTGAAAAAATTCATTCATCGAAGTATTATTAAAATGAATAAAGTGGATTTTGTGTGTGTGTGAAATGTTTTAGGACAATTTATTTTGTTAGGGTCTGAATTTTCTTAAAAATTCTTTCATGTTGATAACAACAACAATGAATGCTATTATTTCAAATTATGCTTCAAAATATTTTGCAAAATGATCCACTCCATGTGACCCTAACTGTATCTTTTCCCGATATTGAATCCATTGGCATGAAATATGGGAGAGAAATATTGAGTGAATTTCCAGTGGAAATAGGTTGAATGTAAAGACACTATTGAATCCATATTTTTGAAATATTGGCAAAATGAAGGCACTATTTCATGCCAATGATGGAATAATAGGAATGATATAACTGTACAAGGTTCAATCAAGTAGATACGAGACTTTTTAGCTCACATGCTATCAAAGCATGAGAGTTAATGTGTTCTGTACGTAACGCGATAACTCTTGATAGAAATAACCGTTTTGCTTCAAATTTTGTTTTTAGGCTCATTGTGATAAGGCGCTTCATGAGTGTGAGCCCAATTCCCTTAGTTTAACTGGACAGTTTTATTTTTATTTTAATATCAATAGAAGATTTTTCTACTTGTTGGCATGGCAACCCTGTTAAGTTGTAAAAATTGTTTTCCTCTTTTAAACTGAACAAATTGTAAATAATGTGAAACCTTTTGAACAGATGGGTTGATCACAAATTTGAAACTAGGAAGAAATTGAATTGGTCATTAGTCGAAATCCAATTCCATCCAAGAAATTGTGAAAAAAAGGCCTATTATTTCAAATGGAATTTATTTCAAAAAATGCGACTCCTCCTTTTTCATAAAAATAGATTATTAAGAAATTGAATTAAATGAGATATTTAAGTATTCAGTCTCTTCCTATACGCACTCCAGAATCTATAGAAAATAAATTGGAGTGATCTTTATACAATGGAAACTAGAAATGCTACTCATTACTAATTTCATTATGTTAGAAACACCAAAAAACGATTTTCTTTTGTGGACATTCTACAGTAAAATTCAATAATGTAGAAAAATTGCAGAATTCATCAACTAAATGACAAATCCTTAAAAATTTAATTTCATTTGCTAAATTACACACAATATATATTTTTTTAATGTACTTTTTCGTTCTAGAGCTATAGAAGTATTATTTCCTCCACTCATTTTTCAATGAGTTTTCATGGAAATAATTTTCTCTAATCGTTTATTAATCTGCAGTGCTTTTAAATCCCTACATAAATATGTATTTAATATTCTTGTGAAAGAAAGTGGATTGCAGAATAAGAAATATCGGCCTGTTTTGCAGAAATAGGATCGACACATTTCGAAAAAATAAACTGTACCGAGTCGAACTTTTAGCTTTTATAACAGCCCATGAAACATTCGTAGGGGTCGGACTCAACTTTTGGCTTTTGTAAGGGACTGGTGAATTTCGATCTGTACAGAAGAATATTGAGAAAACATTTGATATAAATCAAGGCAAGTCTATTGAAAATGATGTTAAAATAACTTCATTATTATTCAATTTACGAACAAAAATTCGAGGTTTTTGAGTGAACCCATAAATGGCTGTTTTGAAAAAAATTCCTGAAATGTCATATTCATTTTAGGCTATTTCATAGATCCATTTTACGAACCTAGTTGCTCATTCTTATTGACACACAAAAATAAATAATAATACGATTTAATTTATTTTTAGAAAACGATTCGGAAACTGGACAATAAAAACTATTTTTGAGGATTGCTTTAATGAAATATAGGGGGGAAGATTAAAGTTTGAACTAAAATGTGTTGAAAGATTTCATCAAAGAATTAAAAAATGTATGTAGATGTTAAAGAAAAAAAAGGTCTCATTTATTACTAAGTAATGCTAGAGTGAGTGACCCGGGAGAGTGAAATCGGGGGTAACAACCGATGAGAAGGAAGAAGCTGCAATCCGGTTCTTCCTTCCACCTACTTGAAAGGAATCTTCAAACTTCCATTTCATTCTTTCTCACATTCACTCTTTTTGTCTTCGACAATAAGAACTTACAAAAAGGCATAGAAGGGAACAATCTACTCATGGAAAAGTTTCTGAATGAATGAATTAATTAGAAAAATGGCAGATTTTACACCCACGACAGAGTCTGTTTTGAACGATAGTTGTAACAGGATGAAATGAATGATATTTCGAGACTCAATTGTTAAATGACACTTTACACATGTCACATCGGCTCCGCCCTTTCTGAAAGCGGTCTGTGGGAAAACGAGCTTGCATGAGTCGCGATGTTAAAATTGCATGATAGGTTAAAGTAATCATAGTTTGTAATTTATATTTTTTCTTTAATGAGTTTAAATATTATATCATTCAGTAATATAACTCATGAAACATAAGTTTGTTTAGGAATTTCATGGGAATCGTTCTGGGGATTATTTGGAATCGAAAAGAATTTTTCTTTTTTCGATAAATAAATTACAATCCTAAGTATACTTAATGACGACTTTTCCCGGCTTTCAAATATTTGCTTTTATACAAAAATAAGGAAATACCTAAGAACACTTATAGATTTTGAGCATTTAAGAATAAAAAGAACTTTGTGACTGCCTGTCTGAAAAAGTAACCACTTTGGATTTATGAACAGCTTTCATTCAAAATTATTTGAAATCGAAGAGCATTTTTCATTTATTGATACACTTATCACACCTAAGTTATAATTCAATGCCGTCTTGTAACTACGTTATTTCGCCTTTTGCGTGCCGAAAATCGCCTCAAAATGTCAAAAATTATTTGCTTTTTTCCAAAAAAAAAAAAAAAAAGAAAAAGAAAAAAAAAAAAGAAAGAAAGAAAAGAAAAGAAAAACTGTATTCCATACCTTCTATTCCCCAATTTTTTTTATTTATAAATATTACAAAAAGTACCTTCTATTTCTCATTTGTGAACGTTACAAAAAGTTGGTGGAGGAAAATATCTTTGCATGAAAAGGTTTTCCGATTAACACCATGAACCGGACACTCAACCAGGTCATCGGCGAACGTTTCTGGTTTGGGTGGCTTCGTTCATATTCCAAACAGCAGGGCGGCCCGGTTTTTAAACTGCCTGTGGCCATGAAAGCAAACGTTAGTTATTAGAACACGTTCATGGTGTAACACGTGCTATTGTTTGTTTAGTAAATTATGTAATATTCTCAAAGCTTCATGCACAATTCAAACTTAATTTGTTCACAGGATTTTAAGTTGTATATATCATATATCTATCGATCTGTCGGCACAAACATGGAAAGAAAGAAAGATGTAGAAAGCATGTTGTGGTGCACAGCATCGTAACATGATAAAATCGATTTTTCTCCATAGACCATAATGGAATGGAATGGACTTCCTCTTCAATAGAGAACAACCACATGTATCAGTACCTTCGAAATCTAAATATATTCACGAGAGTTAGAGCATGGACAGGCAAACCAGAATCCTAAAGACTTTAGAAAGTGTTAAAAAAGTAGCTCACATGATCTTAGGACGTAAAAAGAATAAAAATAGCATCTATTTAAATTCTTACAACGAAAGAGCTCTAAATATACTAATTTGAATACCCACATAGCTCAAATTAATTTCCATTACCTCGAAATGAGTAAAATTTGAAGGAAATCTTGTTCATTAGATACTCGATTAGATCCACCTTGCCCACTATAATACAGAAATTTAAAAATTTTAACATTATTGAAGAATGGCTTGTCATGCAAGTGAAAGAATTAAATAGTCATTGTTTTACAACCACTTGAGCTACCTGGGCGACAACCAAGCCATCCCAACTCACTCAGACAACTCAGCTGACAAAGCTCAGTTAGCTCCAGTTGAAGATTTAAACACATTTTGACTCAGTTTCTTTTCGTATTGAAAATAATAAAGTATCATTATGCCATCCTCCATCGTTCGTTGGAATTAGGTCCGGTCATTTAACGCTATTCTTATTGTTCAATTATTCTAAGAAAAAGGGTGCAAATTTTGAACAGTGTGGGCTGCCTCTCAAGTGTCATTGAAGCGTCCAACCACAAATATTAAAGATTAAACTCATCTATTGAAAATTTATATATATATACCGATAAAGAATAAGTTAACATTTTTTTAAAAATTAAAATGAAGCCCTTGATAAAACAAAAGGTTAGATGTAATATATTGACCATTTTTGGTGTACTGTTGCTGAAAGTCATATTAAGCAAAAAATAGGATAGAACCTCTTCCAAGTTACACAAAAGGTAATTATCAAGAATGTTCATTTTAATTTGTCAGTCGTTTAAAGTTTGGAGTCATTCTTTGAAATCTATTAGTTTCTGAGGTTCTATTTCGATTGATTAAGCTCAAGAAATACATTGTTTGAAATCTCTTGAAGAATAAATTATAGAGTTTTCTTTTGTTTTTTATTATTATATGCGATGATGACACTAAAATGACCATCGAAGCTAAAAAAGGACTTCCTCTAGATAACGACTTATTGTTGCAGTAAATCCTTGCAGCAATAACCTTTGCTATACTAATAAAAAGAATTTTAAGTAAGCATGTAAATACAGGCTTCTTTCTCTCATTTTTAGAGTGATAGAAATGTTTATGCTTGACCTTAAAACCAACCTCAAAACTCGTGCAGTTGGAGGCCAAACGGAAACCTCAGATCCATCAGTTGAGAATCCATTTGGATGCACGAGTTTTGAGGACAGCTTTATTGGTTTTCAAATAATGCATAAAATCTCAGCATTTCTATCGCTCTAAAAATGAAAGAAAGAAGCCTGAGATGAATGTTCAACAATAGGGGTGAGAAAAACAAAAATACTTTGGATATTTCATAATACGTATAAAATTTCCTTTTATTAGTTTAAGAATTCAGCAAGAATTCTTAAAAGAAATCAGCACTTTCATGAATTCTTTCGAAAATGAAAACATCAATTATTTCTTAAATGAGAAAAAAAAATCCTGTCAATTGAAATTTTAATTATTTCGAAAACGTTTGAAAGCACTTAGCATTGACGGAAGGATTCAGTATAATGTTTTCTATTATTTTTTTCTCGATTAAAATCGATGTAATATACCTCTTCTATCTACATAATTATCTAAATGGCTACAAATCAGTTATGTACACGTATAAAAAAGAGTAAACTTCTTTAAATCATACATTATTTCTCAAATGAGAAAAAAAATCTTGTCCATTGAAATTTTAATTATTTCGAAAATGTTTGAAACGTTCAAAATATATAAATTAATAACAAGAAACATTTTACTTGAAGTTCATTTAAACAGGAACGTGCGTCAAGCATAGATTATGTAACACTTTCCAACGCTTCCAAAATAATTTTACAAATCATGACCGTTTAATAAGCTGAAATATAGCATCTAAGTAAACAATTTGGAAAACGCATAACATATTTTAATACGACATTTCAGGAATTTCCAACATATACAATTTTCGGAAAAATATCCGAATACTTTTATTCAGCCCTGTATAGGATCTATAGATTTGTATGTATACTACACAGGAAGCTCAATTTTAGTTGAGTTAGGAAACGCGTAGCACAGTTTAAAATTCTCCTTCTGGAGTTTTTGCCCATAAACGGAAATGGGTTCGCGAACTTTTGTGCTGCCCTGTATAGGATCTACAGAATGGATACACACCCAGTCATAGACAAAAAGTGAGTTACATTTAAAATCGCGTTCAGCAACTTAAAACGCACTTCCAGGAATGATTGTTAACAGACAGTAGAGAATTATTTTGTATGTCCCTGTCCATGAACGATGACTGCTATACACACACTATTCTGTAGTAAGCCTCTTGTAATGCACCTTAGTGATCTATATAAATTTCAATGCGTTTAAAATAGTGAAACATTATTTAATTAAACCGCAAACGATTTTTCTCCATAGACGTCATGTAACGGAATTCTTTTGACTGTCCCTGTAAAGTAACTCTAAGTGCTAGGCACACCCTATTTCATATTAAGCTTCTTGTAATGCACCTTCGTGATCTATATCCATTGCAATGTGTTTGAAATTGTATAACATCATTGAAATAAACCGCAAATGATTTTTCCCCATAGACCGTCCTGTAACGGAATTCTTTTGAGTGTCCCTGTAAAAAAAAGTATAAGTGCTACACACTTCAGTTGAAATAGGGAACATGCTATAGATAACGACAATAACATATAAAAATTGCAAGGCAATCCGAGTCTATTGACGGGAGTTAGAGCACGGACTGACGGCTTACGGCCAGACAAACCGAAGTCATAAACACTTTTCAACTAGGTTGGAAAGTGTTAAAAATAAATATAGTCCATTATATCTTCTGTAATATCTTCTATATATGTATTACACTATCGTACGTGGGACAGAAGTTGCGATTATTTATCATTTGCCGATGGCAACAAGAGGTTTGTTTTCACTAATTTACGAATATTAAGAAAAGTATTTGAGGTATCAATTCTAACTCAAGATGGAATTCATTTATCGAAAAATGAAACAAATTGTTCGATACCAACGAACTGCATCATCGGAAAACTGATGTTATAAAATTTTGTACAACGAGAGATGCAGTAACAACATAACAAGTGTTGAAATGTGTTGCTATCAATGCGTCTAAATGCATAGAATCACTGAAATGCATCTTGATGCAATATAAAGATTAAATTTTATAAACTTTTATATCAAAGGTTCCCAGGAGCCGTTCTATTCCTATGCAAAAAAAAAAAAAATAAGCTATTCTATTCTCTCTTAAAGTTGTGACCCTATTTCCTGTGATACCCTGTATGCAGATGTCAATAGTATACCTGGTTCTAAATTTATGTATGCATACAATAGGTATGAAAGCACAATTCGCGATAAATTTGTATGGGACTCCCTGAATAACGCTGGCATCGGGCTTATTCGGGCTAATTGCTAAATCGGGCCCCGGGTGTCTATCGAATTGCATAAGATTCTTCCCCTCCCCTCATTTGATAATAGGTATTCTCTTTTTTTTCTGTTCGTGGGGATACTTACACATTAAAAAATCAAGCAACGCAGAACTAATTGACTGAATAAAAAAATCTAAATAGAAAACTTATTGAATATATTACTATTATTTTTTTTTTTTTCTGTATTTTCTCTAGTTCTTTTGGTAAGCAAGTAGCAACTAGCAAAAGCATACACTTTTGCCAACGAAACACTCTCCTCTGATGGCACGATTTCCGCCTAGGGCTACTAGATTTACTAATTAGTAATTCTCTTCCCGCCAAGAAATGTCTCTTTGCTCTAACCAATCAGAATACGTGACCCGATATGTAGATTGGGGGAGAAATCATCGGCACGGGTCTTTTTCACTGTTTGGGTGGCAGAAACATCATCGTTCTTCGTTTGTCATTTAAATCCATAGAAATCTCCTCGATATAATGTCTTTTTTATCCGACCACGATTGCTCTCCCCCTTTGCCCCACTAATATGTAAAACAATTTATAATGTTTATTTTTTTAAAATTTCTATAGCATAAAAATTCTGCCCTATTTGCTGCTTTCTAGTGATAATAAATCAATAACCAATCATGTAAATTATCCCTTTTTGTCAAAATTTACACTTTCCCCTTTCGCCCATATCGTACGGAGTTTCATATCTTTAAAACCTTTTATTTAAAAAAAAAAAATCTACCCTATTTGTTTCTCGTTAATAACCCCCCTCCCCCCGTATACAAAGAAGTTTAAAATATTTTAAAATCTTTGATTTTGTATTAAAAAAATCTTGTTGCTCTCCAGTGACAATAAATAATCAATCGTATAAATTGTCCTCCTACTCCCGAAATTTCTACTTCCACCTTTGTCCCCTCCCCGTCCAGCATGCAGAGTTTCAAATCTTTAAAACTCTATTTAAAAAAAATAATCTCCAATATTCTTTGCTCCTAATAAAAATAAATAAATCATCATCTAAATTAAACCCTCTTTTTAAACTCTCTAACCACCGCTTTTTTTCCCTTTGTCCTCCCCCAGCATACAAAAGAATGTAAAATATTTTTAAATCTTTATTTTTATATTAAACAAATCTTCTACTCTATTTATTGCTCTCTAGCGGCAATAAATACTCAATCCTATAAATTATCCCCTATTCCCGAAATTCCCGCTCACCCCCCTCCAGCTTACAAAGTTTCAAATATTTAAAATCTTTATTTAAAAATAAAAATTTACTCAATACTAAAAATATAATCATCTAAACCTCTCAAATTGACGCTTCAACACCCTAACTGGTTCTGTCTCAGTGCAAGATAAAATTTTCTATTTTTCCATTTACACAACCCCACCCGATGGAGCTATTCAGAATCTCACTTGAAAAATTGTACTTTTAGCTCATTGCAATTAACATTCTAATCATTAGATAAGAGCCAACATTCCTAATCATTTCATCTGATTGATAATAAAACACAATAGGCACACATTCTCTGTCCTATACTTTGGAATGTGTTTATTCAAGGTTTTCTGAAAATTGTATGTATTCAGTAGAAAAGTATAAGGTTTTCTTCTACGCGTACCTGCATGCTTTTAAATGGTTCTTAATACTTGTTGTCAGTTCGCAATACTTTATACAAATATATACTTTCACTTACAGCCTCTGTCGATTCATCTAACAGATTAAAAAGAAATGCTAAGCTTTTAAAAAAAAAAAAAAACTGCTAAAATCCGCTTTAAGTTACTAAAGATTTACAGATAATAAATGTTAAAATCGTATGAAAGTTGTTTCTAAAATTAATTTTTCCGAAGGGAATCAAAAGATATAATGCTAACCTATAAAATAAGCATTTTATTTGATTAATTTCTATATTTATGATATAACTTATATTGTTTTACTGGGTCTATTATTTCTTCTGATGTCCAGTATTGTCTCATTTGTATATGTTTTATTATTTATTATCCTTGAACTCTAAAACAATAAACTTTTGAATAATCATCTTTAATAAAAAGCTACGTGTTGCTGAGGACTGGGTTTTTCGCTCATCGTTGCCACAGATTAATCTCGGAAAATGAGACATTTGAAGTGACTGAAAATATCAATAGCTGGAAAAGTATTTGTCAGAAAATTGTTAGACAAACTGCGTTAGAAAGGTAAAAAATTGTATTTTTCGTGATATAAATTTCAAATCTAATGATGATGCCGTTTTTCAAATATTGAATTTCAAAAATGACCCAGTTTCACAATGCAGTACCCTAGCGAAACCTTCACGCGTTAAAAGATAATGATAATGGCTAATAGCACGAGTCACAAATTATAGTAGCTTTATTATATAAAAGTGAATTATGATGTCAGGAGTGCATGATTTTTATTTAATTCTCGACAAATACTAGATGCGCCATTTCTTTTTAATTGTGAATAATATAGGTTAATTCGTTAAATGTGATAAAGAGTTGGTTAATGACATATGTTTTTAATTATCGGGGGTGATATGTTTTCCTTAATGCATTTATTTTTCTTTTGATGTTAAAGCTAGTTTGGAATAAAGTAGGTCACGGCATTGACAATTTAAAGGAAAAGTCCTGTCAAGGTTTCAAAAAAAGCCTTTCCTTCATTTTTTCATACAATGAAATGAGATATCGAAATAAAACTCACTTCAAATCGATTTTATTAGTTACTGTTAAATGCTATCGATATCTAACTGCCACCTCAGTGATTCCTATCAATTTCATTCTCTTATGAACCGTCGTCCTACCGTCTCTTATTCGTCCTACTTAAATATATATAATTTCATAATTGAGGTAAATATATAATCATATTCTTTAGCAATGTTTTGGCTAATAGGATGATGAAACCTCTCATTTCATTTTACTTGGTGGTATTTAGGCATTTGGGACTTGAAAATTCTGTCTAAATTCCACAAATTTCATTTCATTCATTCCATTCCATTTATTCAATTTTTAATTTAATTTCTTATTCTTTTAAATACGTTTTTGGTATCCATATTCAATGTGTTGGGGAATACTTTCATTGACAACTAATTATTACATACCTTATCATTATTTCATAGTTTAAGTTGGTGTTATGGTAATGTTTCATTTATGGTTATATATGTATATATATATATATATATAAACGGAAACAATAATAGTCAGTTTTAAAAAATGACATACCTAGGCATAAATTAGTTCATAAATTAGGACATTCGTCAACAAAAATACCAGTTTTAAAATTTCATGAAAAATTCGTAAACGTGTTTTTTAATACAAAAAAGTTTACAGCTGCATAATTGATAACTGTGCTTAAAACTTGTAACGTGTCAAAAATACAATATTAATTAAAACAGAAGAAAGTCACAAGATGCGATCGACGAAGTCCACATACTGAAAGCTAAAACTAATGGGTAATTTCTCAAAAACTAAAGGCCCATTTGAAGGAAACCTGAATAGTTAGGGGTCATCAAAATCTGTGCGCATCTCCTTGTAAGATAAATTTGTGGAATATAAATAAATTCATATACAGGACTACGCAACGTACAAGATGCATTGCCGTTTTGGTTGGTAGTTGCTGGAAGTGAGTTTTAAGTTGCCTTAAACGTTTTTTATCCGAATTAAATTTTAGATTAATATCTGGTGTGTACAAAAGAATTCAGATAATATACAAGGCTGTACAAAAGATTCCAAATGCATGATTGGCGAAAATTGCTGAATGTAAATTTTCTAACAACTAAATTCTATCATGCTATGCAGTATATAGTGAAATCTATATCTCATATACAGGGCTGCACAAAATATTTCGACTCCTTTTTTTGACTGTGAAAAATAATTGCTAAAAGTGGAATTTTAAATATTTTCTAAACTATTTACTTCCAAATCTTCTTTCCCCTTATTTAACAGTGAAGTTTCGTTACAGGTATTGGAAAGTGTTATATAATCTATGCTTGACGCATGATTTTTCGTTCTTACGATAGATAGACGAGGTCGATGTCTTTTTTTACTTTTTCGATTTTCGTTGCAGATTTTTTTTCCGAAAGTAATAGGCAACCAAAAACGAAAAAGTAAAAAAAGACACGGTTAGAGATCCACTTCAGCTATCCTACGCATAATATACATACATATATTGAAAGGCAAACGAGAATTTTGAAAAGAAGTAACTCGCGTATAAAATCGATAAACCGATTTCTTTTCCAAAAACAATTCTCGCCCATTTGTTCCACGACTCTTGTACTGATTCTAATGTTTGTACTTTTAAAGTAGGGTGGGGTTCATGTCTTTATCTAAATAGGTGGTATATTTTTCTCTTAAAATATTGAATCCAAAATATGATTTACATTCTTATTTGCCTCTTTATGTTCCGAAATTTGTTAAAAACAAAGCTATTAACAATTCTTTTAACATTTTGCTTTGCTGAAACATCGATTTTATAAAAACTGCAACGAATCCGTTTGTTATTAATTTATTGAATCGGGGAAGATTCCGAAAAAGTGATTGCATTTTTTCTGCACTCAACCTTGGAAAGAGCGTGACTGAATTTCCGTGTCCTGTACCGACAACAGATGTCTTTCTACTTTTGTTCATCTACAGGTGTTAATCGAAAACTACATCCGTTTCAAACTGAAAATTTTGAAACGTTCCGTTTGCACTAGGATTATCCATAAAGTTACAAGCTATTGTTGTCAGTTTTGGACGAATTCGAAGGTTTTACCGAAAAATGGAATTCTTCCAATTTCATTCATTTGAAATCAAAATGAATTCCAGTTTGGAAATACCCTATTTATAAAAATCTTCCAGGAAGTTCGATATTGTTTTCTAGAATTTTATGCGGGAAGAGAAATGATTATTTTGATATTTTTTATTTGTTATATGTAAGAGGAATTCAATTGGCTCGGTCTATTTTTGCATTTTTAAAAGATAACATGGGAATTTTGTACTATTCTATTCAGGGTTGGGTTTTTGACGTCAAAAAGTGGTTTTTGACATGACATGTCAAAAACATGTCGAAAAGTGTCAAAAACTGTCGAAAAGTGTCAAGAACTGTCGAAAAGTGTCAAAAACCTTTTATACTTTTATTTAGCAATAGTATAGTTTAATAATAGTAATATTTTATATTAAATCAGTCTAAAAACTGATTAAATAATAATTTATATGTTATATAAATAATTTTTATTTATTTATGCTATATGTTATAATAAAATTATATATCATCATTCAAATTATTTCTCAATTGTCATGCTAAGAAAAATAGCCTTATTGAAACTACTATTAAATGCATTTTTCAAAGTACTATTTGTATCTTTATTACTATTAAGTGTTCAGTTTATTATAATCTAATTTATGCTTTTAAAAAATAAATAAATAAAGGCTTGTGTAAAGCAGCTAAAATGGCCACTACTCAATGACTGATCATAAGTTACCTAGACTTTTAATGATTCTAAATGTTTGTTTTTGCACATAAACATTAGATATAAAGCACAATTGCAACACAAATGTTCTCTGAGTTATTAAATGAATTATAATATGAAATTAGTATAACTAAACGTTCTTTAAATCAATAACTTAAAAGACGATGTTTGTTATTTTCAATATTTTCACATATATCACGTTCTACGCTGTTTAGTAAATTGATAATTTACATGCTTTGTATTTCATTAATTTTCAGCGTAATTTCAGCTCTGCTGAAAAATTAATTAGTATATATATATATATAATTATTTAGAACAATTTGTTTATGTTAAATTTAATTTTTATACATTATAAAATAGTGCCTTTTTATTTATTTATTGGAGCATATTATTTCAAGTTTGTAGCTGTAAGTCATTAATCATTTGTTTGTGGAATATGAATTTGCAAGCAAAGAGCAGCTGCAACATTTTTTTTTTTTTTTTAATTCTATTAACCTGGGACAAACATTAAAACAATATACAAATTATATGAAATTTTATACAAGTATTTAATAGTTTGATTAGTTTATATTTTTAATGTAACAATACTTGTAATTATTTTTTATTCTGTATTTATAGCTTACAATTGTTTTCTATTTTCTAAGAAACTTGTTAAACCAAAATAATGTTTTGAGTTTTCAGGGGTCGATGAAGATTTTCGTTCTTGGGGCCCATTTTGTGAAAAATAAAAATTATTTTTGTGAAATTTATCATATTTTTGTGAAAATTAACAATTAGTTGTGAAAGATGGAAGCTGCTCAAATTCAAACCAAGCATTCAATAATAACTTCTTTAAGTCCTACTAAAGTTTTCCTTTCTTGTGCATTGGTTTTCTTTGTAAATTATACATTTTAAAACCTAACAAAATAAAAATAATCCATTGAGATTATGTTTTTATGGAATAGAATTTTGTGAAGGGACCTGTCTTATTAAGAGGAATTTTTATGAAAGGGCCTGATTTATTAAATCGATTTTTGTGAAGAAAACCTAGATAGGTCCCAACTTTTTCCTGGATCGACCCCTGGTTTTATACAGGATTTTTATACTGATTTTACTGTCTAAAACTGTCAGAAAGTTTACCCATGTGTCTAACACTAAAAATTATGAAAAATTGTAAATTTAATTATGTTGTAAAAATAATTTTAAACTGTTTTTTGACTCAATTTTAGGTTTTTGACAGTCGTTGTCAAAAACTATGTCAAAAAGGGGTTTTTGACATGATGGTTATAACCATGGTTAAAACCGTCACACTGTCAAAAACTTGGCAACCCTGATTCTATTACATTTCACATTTATTAAATATCGATTCTATTATTTTTTATGACTATTTTAATAACTATTTTATTGAATAGTATTCTACAAGTAGAATGGGGTCGAAAGGGCCTATCCAAAAGAGCTTTCCTAATCCCTAGACAATGAAATCCAAATGCAACTGTTTTCATTTTCGACACTTCGAGAAAATCATTTCAAAGTAAGGTTAGAAAATCCACCTTTTCCTCACGATTTTTTAAAAAATAATTATTTTATTTCTATTTTTGCCTTTTCTAGTTTAGCTACTTTGCCTTTTAAAGAAGATTTATTAATTCTAGAGCTGACACTCTACTTAGATTATTTAGATATCTAATAGATGCATTTCAGGTATGAAAGTGCAAATCTCAACTCTAAAATGATCCCAATATTAACACGGTAGAAGATCGTTCTCTAAAACAGTCAGAGAGGCATTGAAAACAATTACTTATGAAATTCATAGAATGTCCAAAATCACTCAATAGGATACACCATTATTTAATAAGCACCATTCTATTGACATTCCTTTATCTCCTTTATGGAAACGATTTTCACAATTAATTTAGGAACATATAGGCCATATTCTTTGCGACAATTTAACTCTTGATTAGAACTCTATTTTTATCATATCGATTTTAGACTATATATATTTTGACACACTATTCAAATTGGCAAAGAAATCATATCCCATAACTGGGCGAAAAAGTCCGGATTCGAACCCATTCGATAAGTTCAGCCCTGTTCGTCCGGGGTAGAGCATTGCAGCTTCAGCCAAGGAATCCCGGGTTCGAATCCTTTTTCACCCAGTTGGGAAGATTGCATCTCATATCATATCCCCTTGGAAAACTTTCCAAAGTCTTCCAATGGGTTGTGGATGATTCTGCCCGAATTTAGCTAAAATCTCCTGTGGTGTAAATCTCTCCATCATTATCAATCAAGTACTTTTCCTTTGATGAATTTTAGTATTAAAAATACCAAACCGCCATTTTGATGCTTAGAAGCTTACGTATTTGTATAACCGGTGTCAGGGAAACTGACCCCCAGTAAACATAATCCATTAGCAAAAGCAAACAGGAAATGAACAGCCATTAAATAGGTGAACGTTTCAAATCAACAATCAATCTTTTCTCCCTTTTTTTTTTTCCTTCTTGTAAAAAGGATTTCGCATTTCTCTAACTATTTATATAAAGAATTATAAAAAAAAAAAAAAAAAAAGCTGAAACACTGCTTTGCTTTCTTTTTGAAGTAAAATACGGTTAAAATTTTTTAACATACAAATAGTCAATTACATAAAATAAATTAACGTTTTATTTATTACAAATGTTTTTCCGTCTCAACAATGCTAAACTGAAGAAAAACTGGAACGAAAACTCGTGCATGGGTTATAGATTATGAAACATTTTCCAACATTATTTGAATACTGTTAAGAAATTTCCTTCTTTCATATAATGTAATGAGACATCCAAATAAACAATTTAAAAACACAGAACGCAGTTAAAAATCCATTTTCAAGAATTGCTGTCCATAGCAGTTAATGTATGAGAATCCTTTCGTGTAAACCTGTATATGATCTAACAGAATTTTAAACATACTACATAATGAAACTAAAATTTCAATGAGCTAGAAAACGTATAGAGCAACTAAAAAAGTTTTTTTTTTTTTTTTTAAGAGAAATGCTACTTATACTAGATGATTATGTATCAGTATTCTTTAGAGCAGCCATGTGTATGAATGATACAGCAAAATATGGTTGAGCTAAAAAAACATGTAAACTGGTTAAAAGTGCATTTTCAGAAAACCTTTCAATATATATATATATATATTTTTTTTTTTTTTGGGGGGGGGAGTAACCTGTATCTTATACGTTTTATACACATCACGTAATGTACTAATATTTAATTCCTGAAAACTAAAAATGCACCTACAGCAATTACAATCCATAAGTGGAAATATATCTAAATTATTTTACGCAGCCATATGAATTTATTTCTATTCTACAAGAACCTTTTAACATAATAAAATATAGTTCAGCTGGAAATGCTTAACACAGTTAAAAACACACTTGGGGAATTCACTCCCATAAACTGAAATGCTTATGATTTCTTTCGTGCAGCTCTGCATATGATCTATAGAATTCATACTCACCCCGTAATGCACTAAAATTTTGTTAAATTTAAAAATGCATACAAGAGCTGAAAACGCACATCCAACAATTATGCTTCATAATTCTATAAACGAATTACATGTATGCTACTTACTTCATACTCTATAATAGTTACTTCATACTCTATATGACTGTTGCCCACGTCAGGGACACATACCAATTCCATCATATTTGATGTTTCATAACATCACTAAAATGTACTGCAAATGATTTTTTTTCCACAGACCATAATGTAATCGAAAACTTTTGTCTATCCCTGTAAACGAGCTATAACAGCTACCTACCTCATTTTGAATATCAATAGGGAATATGTAGCGTCGAAAACGTATATTTAAATCGTGGAAATTCAAGTCTATTTACGAGAGTCAGAGTGTGGACAAACCGCTAAAAAGATGGAGGGACAAAGATAAGTCATAAATACTTTTAAATTATGTTGAAAAGTGTTAAAAACTATATTGATTATATTTCTTTTTAAAACTTTATATTATCAAACATTACCTAATGTTTCTTGAAACACAATATTGTGAGTTTTATTAACAAGATAAGTTAATTTTTTCATAAAACAGCTTAATTTGGTTTCCAAAAACAGTTACCGTATATACTCGTGTAAAGTCGACCCCCCCCCCCCCCCCCCAAATCTTACGCAAAATTTTGGAAAAAAATTGAATTTTCGTGTATAAGTCGAACAACATTTTTGGTAGTATATGTTGAAAAATAATTTGTAATCGAGGATGAAAAAAAAAAATAATAATAAATTTTCATTAAATTAGTAAACTTTTTACGTTTCTAATCAGACTTCATCTTTTTGAAAGCTATTCACATCAATTTAATGATTACTTGCTTTTTTTTGAAAAATCTATTCAAGTCTTATTTACAAGGGTAAACAACTTTTTAAACTGCTATAATATAGTACTTCTTTGTATTGTAGTACTCTTAGGAGAGAAATCTAGAAGCAATCTCAAGTTAAACTCTTTTTAAAAAAGGGATTAAAATGTTGAAAGGGATGCCCCTGTATGGAAGGGAATTCTATCCCAAGAGAAAATGAGTGCAGAACAATTACAGAAACATTATTGTTGAGATTTTTTTTTTATCAATCACCATTGTCCGCTTTTATCTCTCTCCAACCTAGACCCACATGTGATTAATTAAAAGACTTGCACATTCACCAATTATCTGTGAAAAAAATATGACTCCGGTATTTCACTGCTGTATTTTTTTTTTTTTTACTTACTCGTGTATAAGTCGACCCCCCATTTTCAGCTTCCAAATTTTGTCTAAAATTCTTCGACTTATACACGAGTATATACTACTTCATAAGCTTTAAATCTAAACAGTTTCAAGTATTATTTGGTTTAGTAAGCAACATAAAAAAAAATACATACTATACCAAGACTTTCATGCTTTAACAAATTAAATTACATTTAAATAATTGTAATAAAAAAATAATAAGAAAAAATTAATTTTTTACAAATTTTTCATTAAATTTCTAAATAATTTAAAAATAATGATTATCATAAGGCAGTTCTCAAAAAAATATTTTTCCCGCTCAACAAACGCAAAACTTGTGACACACCTACCGACATATTTTACATACTTGCATAATGATATTTGCAAGTATGTTTATTAAAATGGTTTGTAATCATACAGTTTTTATAATTTTCCGATAACTGAATTACATCTTGAGCTATTATTGTCTCAGGACGGACAGTTTGTTTTCGTTCCTGCGCTGTCGCATCCCAAAATTCAGTTAAAAATACCCACTTTGGCAGCATTATCTGAAAAATCTTTTGCCTTTATCGAAATGAAAAACAAGTTCGATTAGATAGTTACTTAATAAGAGCACTTGCCAGTTTGATATTGCGAACAAAAATTAATTAAAAAATGCTTCCAAAAGAATCTAGTTTGGATTTGAGAACAGCCTTAATAAAAATCATGCTCCTAAAAGTACACACATATATATATATTCGTTTTGATGTATTTCAATTATTATTTAGAAATATAAGATACGTTTTCCGTAAATTGGGCGACCTTTCTTGATATTTTCCGTTAATATTGCATTTGACAAGTATAACTTTGATACTTATTCCTTGTGTTTCATATGGATATCTATTTATTTTTAGACAATGAAGAAGTTAACATACTTGAGAAATATGGAAGGAGTTGAAAGTAGAAATTATTTGTATCCTATAATTTAAAGCACTTAAAATACTAAAAAAAAAGTGTGTGTGTGTGTGTTGGGGGGGGGGGGGGGATACTGTAATCAGTTGTTCTAAAATGTTGGTTTTATTAAAAAAAAAAAACCGGGGAGGGGGATACTGTAATTAGAGTTGTTCTAAAAAATTGTTTTATTAAGAAGAAAGAAAAAGAAGAAGAAAAGTTGATTTAAGTTATATCGAGCATAAAGTATGAGGTACTTTCTAATAATTAGCAGTATATGAATTACAACTCTTAGACCGGATTCTGTTACTATTAAAATATTACACTCTTCGTAATACCATTATTATGCGCGAAACAATTCTGATAATAGCTATTTGTACACTGATATAAGGTAAAGCCAGGAGAGATGGCGCGGTCGGAGAGATTGCGCTCATAGAGGTTCGGGGGGAAGGAGTAGAGTGAGAGTGCCGCGACTCCAGGTGGTTGTTCAACAACAGAGTGGAGTGTCTACTTGAAAGTACACGTTGATTGCTTTGAACGTCTAAGGTAAAGTATTGCTATTTTGTTTTGTTTTCCCAAAGTAAATGCTTGAATTTTCATAGCTATTCATCAGAATTTCTGTACAATATCAATAGTACAAAATATTTTTAACTTAAACGATTTCTCATAAGCTACTCATCTATACTAACAATGTAAAACATCAACGGTTCATTTTAGTAGCGGCCATGTTTAAATAAAAGGACACGCAATCTCTCCTACCAAAATTGGAGAGTTTGCGCATCTGCTATTTAGGAGAGATGGCGCATTGTTCCCATTAGTTTCCATACTAGGAGAGATTACGCAGCTTATTGGTAAATTTGCATAAAAAATGAAAATGGACTAATTTTACGTTAAACGTGTTATTAAGTTGCATAATTTTATTTTGTAATTTTATCTGGACTTGCTTTTTGAAATTCTTTAATTTTTTCCCCTTTAATTAAAATTTTTTAATCGTTTTTAAAATTATTTCCTTTTTCTGATTCTTTAAGCATTAGGTTGAAATATTCACTCCCAATACAATAAAATGTGTGCACAAAAACCTTACAGCAATGTCATTTAAGTGTAATTATTATTGTTAACAATTTAATTGTAGTTATTATTAGTAACAATCTCTCTTACCCATGTGCGCAATCACACCAACCCTGTAAGGAGAGATTGTGCAAAATAACTTTCTTCGTTTTATTACAACTGTTCTATTAAATTGCAACATAACAACAAAATAGCAATGGAAATGCATAAAAAACAAATGAAGTAAAAAATATTCATGGATAGTTTTGCAAAAAATTAATATTTAAATTTTTTATTGCTATTCTTTTGAATTTTGCGCAGACTATCCTAGCTTTACCTTTTCAGTAATATATTAGTATATGCTACTTTAAAAAATTTTTATTTTTTTCAAATGCTTTACCCTAGAATTTGAAAGTCTATACAATACTATAACACTTAAGGCGTTAACAAAAATATTTCCCCCAACTCAGCAAATCAAGACAAATATTCACGGACTCCTTTTTTTAAATAAATGTTAAATAAAATGTTTAATAGTTTGCAGTCCCGACTGTTAAAGTAATTTGAAATCGAATAGCATTTTGCGTTTTCTATTACTGTATATCATATTGAATTAGAATTTATTGTTATCTCAAGACAACCTTTCCTGGGCTATAAAATCCCGATAATTGACTTAAAGCGCCAACTTGGACAGAATTTTCTGAACCATTTTTTGTCATAGTCAAAATATGGAAAATGCTATTCGATTCCTTAGTTTATGAATAAGGAAGTTGCATATTTTGGGCATTTAAAAATAATAATAACTTCGTGAATATGCCAGAAAGCACCCAATCTGAATTTCACTGTTACAGTAATTTTTCATTTTTTAAAATAATGTTTCATTTCCCCAAAAATATATTCTCTGTATCACCTCGCTTTTAATAACCTTAGAAAAATGAAATTAATTGCAATGAAAATTTGATGAGAACGAGACTTAATTTGCTTTGTGCGAAATTCGATAACATATAGGCAAGTGCTAGAAATTTTCACTTTCCGCGCACAACGGACAGTCCAAACTGAACATTGTTGCTATTTTATGTTGCATCACTGATTAAATTATTGTGCTTTTCCAGCATTTTTCGTGATTTAGATTTCAAACAAAGTAACACTTGTTTCATATTTTCAGTACAATATATTTACTATTATTAATTATTTAATAAAAATTTCTTCAGTTTTTTTTTCTAATAAAATTATTTAGACCTTTTTCTATAAATTTCCTTAAATACTAATAAATGTATGAAGATTAGCAATTTGGCAACTTTTTTTTTTTTTGTTAACACTATTTATATTTACAGTATTTACAGTAATTGTTACAAAATGAGATTTCAACAATAACAGATAATTTATTTTCCATTATGGAATTTAAAATATGAAAAATCAAAATGGTTGCTTAATATATATGTGACAGCTACTTATTCGAAGTTTGTATATGAAAACATTTATAATTGTTCCAAGTTAAGATCCACCCATACCTTTATTTGAAAGAGTGCATTTGTTTGGATTCAGATATATTTTCAACAAACAAAAATAAAATACACACCAATCCTTGTTTTCTGTTTCAGTACTCAATTATTGGCCTCTGCTCAATCACAGCCGAATCACCTTATATTTAAATATAGATAACATTTAGCTAGAACGCCCGGCTTTAGATCGAATTTATGTTCTTTTAAATTATTTTATGACGTGTTTTATTATTATTAATGCCATTTTATTATTATTATTATTATGTGACGTTATAAAAACGATAAATTCTGTTAAAATGTTTACTTGATAATAAGCATTAATTTAAACTTCTCTAAAGTAGGTATACATAAAAAATGCTATTTTAAAAATAATTTCATCGTTAAGTATTTATTAGATATGTATAAAAAGTTCAGTAAGCTTAAAAATACATATTTCTTTTTGTAAATATGAAACACACATCTGACAGTAAGGCCGATTTTTTGCATTCTTTGTTTTTTCTAGAAACGTGTCATTAATTGGATTTTTTTTTCAGCATTTATTTAATCTGAAGAAAATAATATGAATAATAATAATTATATTAATAATGAATTTATGCATCAAATATGCGAGATACAAATATTTCTTAATTCTTTTAGCAAATTAGATTGTTACTAATTGATTATTAATTGTCAGAAAATTATACCAATTTCTTACCTATCTTGGAAATAAAGCATATAAAATACAAGCATTTAAAAATAAATTTTTGTGTTTCTGTAAAAAAAAATTATATTTGCAAGATAAAACTAAGCAACTTGTAACACTTTTTTGCTGAAAAAGTACAATTTCTGGGAATATCAATAGTTTGGGAGCCATAATTAACTGATAAGAAACAGTTTCTCTTTGATCACTTAATGGTTTTAGAAATGTCAACCGGACATCGTTAAATGTAATTACCGGTCAGTTTTTCAGAGGAGAATCTTTTTTTTTTATAAACAGCTCAAAAATGACGTATTTTTGGAGATCAGCTTTTGGGATCAATGTTTAACTTTCACCGTACTTGTCAACCTTGTTACATCGATTATCTACCGTCGGTTAGTAGGGGTCACGACGGGACATTTTAGCTGAATCAGGATTACCCCGTTGTGGATAGCGCTTTCTAACGCTCGCTTTAGCCCTTTCCGGCACAGGCAAATTCTGTTCGTAAAATGCGAAATTGCTGACTGACACCGGAATTTACAAACGACTTTTTTTAGAAAATAAGAATTCCTTATTTTAAGCTTTCATTGTAAAAGCAAAATTTTAGTAAAATATTCTTGGTGCCGAATGCAAGTTTTGAAATAAAATTATGTGTGCCCGGAGTGGGTTAACAAACTTTGTGGTGATAAGTAACACTGAATGAAACATGGCTTTATTTAAGTGAAGAGCCATTTTTATCAATAAATAGAAAAAAAAAAAGGTTTGTGAATGTAAAGAAAAATTTCCAAAACAATTGATGATGGCTGCTGAATTTTGTTAAGAAATGAAATGAAAGGTAAAAAATGCAGTCAAGCTAAGGTGATTTCACTTTATGAAAAATACATTCATTGAGCTTCCTATGAACAAAGTCTTCCGGAACAAAGTCTCAACGGATGCCTATTTAGCAAAGAAAGAATCCCAAACGGAAATAAATTATGTCTCCATTGAAGAAATGTGTGTCAAATAACCTGGTCTCCCTCATCCATGGTCTTTTTATGCATTTAGATTGTTTAAATGCATTCACAAACATTGAAAAGACTTTGGAAAGTTTTCCGAGAGGTATCGGGAAAAATTGACATGACTGTAACACGGAAATTGTATTATCCTAAAAATTTCGAGCCCAAAATGAAATGGTTGCAAAGAATAGGTCATTTATGCGTAGAAATTAACTTTGAAAATCGTTTCCATAAAGTGGGGAACGACCTTTGTATTGTTTTAAGTGCAACTTTTGTAATCGGGCTGACAGGTTTAATAACGAATTCATGCTTGAAAACTGTAAAAAATGAGTGGATTCAGATACAGTTTTCAAAGAAATTGTATTTGAAAAACACTTTGATTTCCTAAGAATTGTTTAGATTTAGAAGTTAAAAAAATTTGCAGTAAAAGAGAAATTTCATATATACTTTATTGTTGAGAAAATAATTTTTATACCTAGTAAAAAAGTCAATGAATAAAAGATAAACAACTCTGTCAAATCACAATTTCTTTTCATTGATTTTTAGGGTTTCGTTCATCTCACGAAACCCTATTACTCCCGCTCCGTTGTCTGTCTGTCACAGAATCATTCTCAAAAACTAGGTAACTTACAGAGTTGAAACTTTGTGTATATAGCTCCTTTAAAAACAACCTCTTGGAAGTTTAACGGATTTTTCAAATGTTTCAGAATAATACAAAGTGAGTATGAATATGAGTAATAGAGAATAGTATAACTATATGAGTTTTTGAGAATACCAGCTATAAAGAGCTCAAAATATTAAAATTTGAAAATTTCGTATTATTTTAATAAATAGAGATAAAAAACCAAAATTCTAACAACCTTTTCCTATTCAATTGAAACATTTTTCGTTAGAGCAGATGCCAAAAATTAAAAATCCACACTGAAATTCTTTCTACAATAATTAATTTTCTATCAGACGATTTCCACGTGAAAATTGAAAATGAAATAAAAAGTTTCACCCATTGAAAAAAAGATTAATATGAAATAAAAATGACTGACGTCATAGTGGTAATGAAGCGGAAAGATTTCTCAATAATACAAGGAGTATGAGTATGTGTATGTACACAAAGCAGATTAATATCACGCCATTAGAGAATTAAAAAGAAAATCTGACGTCCTATCGGAAGTTTAACGTATATATTTCAAATGTTTCAGAATAATACAAATCCAGTATGAATATGAGTAATAGAGAATAGTAAATATATGAGTTTGAGAAACATATTGAATCGTGATAAAATCCGATTATGGAAATATTCGCATATTTTAACATTTTGAAGTGTACAACATGTTTAATTTTGAAATTATTTTTTTAAATATCGCATTGAGTCCGCATGACGGATATTATTATGACAGAATATAATAGCGGGCTGGTTTAGATATTCGAAAAAATGAAAAAAATAGACGGGTAAATTTTTACTTTATAAAAAACATGACTTTTTTTTTTTTTTTGCTAAATGAAATTTATTTGGATTTATGAAAGTATGGATTTGGATAAAGTGTTTTGAAAGGAATATGAAACGAAACCCTTTGAGCGACCTTCGATCACACTTACCCACTTGTTTGACTAGCTCTCAAAAAACTTTTGCCATAAGATATTATTACTTAATAGAGTGAGTAAAAAAAAACAAAAAAAAAAAAAACAATGTATAACAATATTTGTTAACAGCAAAAGTTTATTCTATTAATTAATGTTGTAATGCTTTTTGATTCCTATCTTTTTCGTTCCTAAATATTGGTTTAAAATGTTTCTTTTAATGAATGTGTTCAATTAATGTTTCTGATTTATTTAAATAAACACTGTTATATATATTTGCGGTATATCTCATCTCTTAAATAATGAGAAATGTTCTGTAAGCTTTGTGAAAAAAGAGCCTAATTTAAAAAGGACTGGATATACTTTCTACTAATTGCCGAAACGTCAGTGAAGGCTCACTGTGGAGACGCGAAAAGTTTTTGGTTTCCGTCTGTTTGTTTATCTGTTCATTTGTCTAGCTGTTCCGCGATAACTGCCGTAAAAAGCGCCCGATTAAGTTGATTTTTGGTGGGTATGTTGGTGAGGCACCCGGAATGAGCTGTATAGTTTTTAGTTAAATTGGGTTCATTCGTTCGCAAAATAGAGAACATTTCGTTTTAGGTCTTCATTCTTTCCTATGGGAATGCAGACGATTTTCAAATTTCAGTTTTAACTGAAATGAAAATCACCTATTTGAATAATGGATTTAAACGTAAAATTACTGATAATAAATTTTCAATATAGAGGTTTTAAATATGTCCAATAATTTTGAAAATTTGCCGATACATTCATTAGAATTTAGAAATGAATTGTTTAAATTATTGGAACATTTTTTGCATCTGTTCGGGAAATATCAAACAATTTGTTTTTCTATTTTTTACACATTTTAAAAGGCGTTTCTTTTTACTTTGCTCTTTAATTTAACAGTTGCTTAGCAACCCTATTTCAAAGAATATCAAAATCCTAAAATTCAACTGTTTTGCTGCCATATTTTATTAGCCAACTTAATTATTTTCGGGAGATTTTAGTATTCTATTGACATAAATGAGAATTTATTTTGACACAAGTTTATTTTGTTATCTAAAAAATTGCATAAATAAGAAGTTCATAAGAATTTCAGAATATCGTTGATTAAACCGTGTTTCATTGAACACTTCTCATTTCTGAAACCTCCGAAGTATTCTATAAATATGTATGTAATATAAGAAAAATAAATTGCGAGGCTCAATAATAGGAAAAGGGAGATTATAAAACAGTGACTTTTAGAGCTCCTGATCTGCAGATTCACTAGTTGTATTCATGAATAGAATTTAATTTTATGCCATAAATAATCATTTAAAGATGAATTATTTATTTTCTTAATGGAAGTGGTTACAGACATTACCTCAAACATACTAGGGTAGATGTGCCAGTAATGGGCCACCTTCAACGTTTTTGGATTATAAAAAAACAACCAATAAAAATTCAGTTTTTTTTAATTCCATTAATATGTTTTCTTTAAATTCTAGTTTTAAATACAATCATAACATCTATCAATTATCTATTACTTTTTGTGGGGTGTCCATTACTGGAATTTAGGGTGTTTTGATTTATTTCTGTTATTTACAATTAAATTTCGATTCACATTGGGAAATGTGACTATGAGCATGGTTAAATATTGTTGGTAGATTGATATAATATTAAAAAATATGGAATATAACAATTATAACTATTAATTAAAAAATAATTTTTAAAGAAATTCCTTAAGGGTGTCCATTACTGGCACATCTACCCTATAATAGTTATGCCACTGATTTTATACTTTTAGAAAAAAGGGTCCATGACAACTTTTTTTCAATTTGTTTTAAAAAAAAAGTTACTGGATACAATTCATTCTATTTTTGTGACGAAATATTAAATTCGAATTCAAATGAAGTATTTAAAGTTTTTACACATTCCAAATGAAAGCAAATAAAAAAGTTATGGCATTTTGTGAAGTGATGTACTTACATCGGATCCAGGAAAATCGTAGCATTCCGATATCTTCTGATATAACTCCTTAATGTTAGTAAATCCCGATATGATGCCTGTCGGACTTCCTTGGGCTTGTTGACAATGAAACACTAGTTTTGGTTTATGCACCGGAAGCTCCCGAACCCCTACGGGACTAGTCTGTCCGTTCTGCTGCAAATTATTCGGTGTATTGGATCGTTCGGGAGTTCCGGGAGAATTGGGAGTCGAAGTACCGTTCCCATTCCTTCCGTCTTCTTTCTTCTTTTTGCCGCTAAAAAGAGGCATGCTGACAGACTAGATTTCAATCCAAACTTTCACAAGTCCAATTTTACATACTCATCACGCAACGGCACGCCCCGAAACTATTTTCAAAGAACTTTAGCCAGCATTGTCGACGTGTCTGCAGATAACACGAAGCAGGTACACGTATTTTTGAATGACGCTAAAGTAAATCTTAACACAAAACAGGTACGCGTATTTTTGAATGACGCTAAAACTCAGCTTGAATCCAAAAGAATCGAATATCCAAACTTTCCGAAGAACGGCGAATATTTTAGCGGCCCGCAATGATGGAAGCGGTCAACTGACTCAACAAACCGTGAAGATCAACCACCTGATGGGAGAAAAAAAAGCAAGCTCTCTGATTGGTCGATACCTTCACAGGTGATGTCTTGCTCAATTCATCTACGTTTTAAAAGGGAAATCAAGATTCGAGATACAACCTGTTTTTCATACATATCAATATATTTGTTGATATGTTCTGTTTATCAGTTTTATTATCAAAAATTACAGATGCATCACTTTTTTATTGTTTTTTTTTATTCATTTATTCTGTTTTTTTTTTTTTATTAAGTTTGACTGTTTTAAAAAGATAGGGGAGGGGGTGTTTCTTTAAATTAATTATTAGTATCATTAGATAAGTAAAATGCGTGCCTGTTTGCTGGTATAGCCCTTAATTTCAATGAAAATTTGTACCGTTCTTTATCTAAAAAATTGAATGTTATAATTTTTGTGAAAAATGACAGTTGCATTTATTTATTTTTTCAAATGTTTTCAACATGAAAGCAATAGTTAAAAGCGGATTCGACATTTCTGTATTTTTTTTTAATTATTAGTAATTTATTAATATTATTAGAAAAATACGTTAGGAGGAAAATGTACCTTTTTATTAATTTATTAGTATTATTAGATGGATAAAGTGTTTGAATGTTTTAAAAGATATATATTTTGAAAGTGTCGAACTAACCAAAATGACAGTAGTTTTTAACACTTTCCAACCTAGTTTGAAAGTGTTTATGACTTCGCTTTGTCTGGCCGTGCTCTAACTCCCTTAAATAGGTTCGGATTGCCCTGCAATTTTTATATGTTATTGATGTCGTTATCTATAGCATGTTCCCTATTTCAACTAAAGTGTGTAGCACTTATAGTTTTTTTTTTTTTTTTTTTTTTTTTTTTTTTTACAGGGACACTCAAAAGAATTCCGTTACATGATGGTCTATGGCAGGCATGTCAAACTCGTTTACCGCGGAGGGCCAAATTAAGTATTATACACAAATCCACGGACCACATTTAAAATATATATATATATACCGTATATTCCGACGTATAACGCACAGATAAAAAAATTACATTTCAACCTCGAAATTTTATTTAATTAAATATTACTTATTGCTTCGTCGTAATTATTTAATTTTATTTAAGAAATAAAATGTCGGAGTCCAAATAGTTTGATCTGCGTGCTATACACCTGAATACACGGTATATGTTATTACCAACGCAGCGAATAAAATGTGTACATACAAAATACAACCCTGTTAAAGAAATATTTATTCAAATTTCCAAAGTTATTATTCATAGTTTATTGTCATTAAATCTCTATTCAAATAATAAAATTTTGAATAAAAATGAAAAAAAAAATGCTAGACAAATTTAAAAAATGATTGGACACTGCAAAACACAACCTAGTCCAGCATGTGTCTGCGAAAGATGGTGGAATTGCTACACATAGTTTTTTTTAATCCTAATGAAACCTTTTTAAATGAACAATTTTAGCCGATTTCAACATTAAATAGCATTTAAAATAATCCTTCGATTTAAAATTTATCTGCTGCAGCGTGTTTATCATACATTGATCTATAAAACCAGCAGTTTTCATACTTTTATATGCAATAGTTTTCTTCATATAAGCCAAGAAAGAGCCCTGGTGAAAATAAATTTAATTACAGCAGCGGCAGCGTTAGTTAGAAGAGTTCCTAGTTGCTGAGCAACTTTACCTTCAGGCGACGCACAGTGGTGGACAAAATTCATTTTTCCGATTATCTCGGAATTTAACAAGACCGCGTATACTGGTAGTTGAATGTCTCTTTTGTCGAGATCCGTACGAGTTTTGTCAAAAAAACCCGATGTGTCGATTAACTACGACCGTAAAGAAGGCAGTTGATTTGAGAGACTTTCAACCGTTGCATTATTTTTCTGTAAATACTACGTTCAGATCGGATAGTTAAGATATCTTAGAACGCTGAACTCACTGAGTGAGTTCCAGAAACTCACTTAGTGAGTTCGAACTTTCCATTGCTAGATACAGTCAGTACCGCTCACTCTGATTGGCTCTGGAGGCCGATTGGCTGTTGAGTTTGCTTTTAACATATGCGCATGCGCGCTGGACACGGTGATGTTGAGTGAGTTATCTTAAATGCGTTTGGCGGTGTGGACAGGTATTCAATTCCGGGGAGGTACCACCTCAAAAATGGCGGTCTAAGATATCTTAAATGTCCGATGTGAACCACTGAGCTATATATAACAATATATTTATTCTATATATATAACAATATATTTATTCTATATAGCTCAGTGATGTGAACAGGGTATAAGTTCGAAAGCAAGTCGTGACTTTTCTGTTTTATTTGAAAGCAGGAGTTTACTGATGTCATATGTCACATGTTTGTCACACGATTTAACCTATTGTTGTTTGAAAATAAGCGCCATCTTGTTTTCAAACTTCATCTTGACTTTTAATACTGTATTAATTAAGCATTATTAAGCAATAAGCATTTTTTAAAATCAAAGTGCCAGTCCTAAAGTATTGAAAACTTAAGAGAGCTCCTGCGAAAGTTTGCGAATCATTAAGTTATATTAACTTGAAGTGTGCGTCTGTGTGTTTAATTCAAATCTTGCAAGTCAATTTTCACCACTTTTCTCAATGGACCATGATATCCGATTGAGCTGAAACTGAATACATGTGTAGTTTCAATGACAATACAATATTATAATTAAAAAAATAATAATAATATAAGTAATAATATAATAATAATATAAATAATTAAATAAGTCAAATATTTATCACTGTTTGATTATTTTATTACTGATAGATTCGAAATCCCAGCAAAACCTAATTAAACTTGAACGCAATAATTTTGTCCACCTATATCCTCCAAACGCCCCACTGTGCGACGTGTAAGCAATTTGCAGAAACAGACATTAAAAAAGTTTAACTGTTGTAAAAACTACACGAATGAAAGTATAAATAGAGAAATTTAAAAAAAAATAATAAAATAAAATAAAATAAAAATAAAAGGAAAACTATCAAAAATGTAAAAGCATATTTTAGAAAATCGGGCGACTGATAAATACAGATATTGGAAAACCCCACATCTGGGCTATTATTCTTTCAATATGAAATTACATCGAGTTTCGATTGAATGCAATAATAAAGTCTAAACAGCAATTTCAACATCAGTTATTAGTAACTACAATAAATGATTGTTTTTCACATTCTTTGACAGACATTTTTCTTTTAATTCCGTAATTCTCCATTTTATAAAACCTTTTGCATGTGCAATGAGATTTTTTTTTTTTTTTTAATGAAAAACCGTATTCAACCATAATTTTGACGAATGAGTCAAAAATATCAGCTACGGTTAGTTGTACCGAGCATAGGAGTAATTTTCAGAAACTCCTCACTTATTTTCAAGTTCACTTGGAATAAAAACAAGCAGCTAAGTGGAATTCCGTGCTTCTGTACTTTCATGGATTACAATGTGACAGGCATCAAATAATGAAATTATATAACATTTCTGTTGATTCTTAAAATTCCCTGTTATATATAAATCTTTCTAGCAATGGCACTTATATTTATATAGTATTTTCAAAAAATTTTAACTACACTGGGTATTATTTCTTTCATTTCGTAGTGGAAAGTATTGCAAGCAATTCATTGTATTAAAGCAGCTGTATTCCTTTCAATAGGATAATAAAAAATACTTTTTTCTTTTCTTTTCTTTTTTAGGAAGTATTAGCTTATAATCTGACTACAGTATATTTCCGATGCTTGGAAATATTTTTGTAATTATCTTATACGTTGTACTATAGTGCCAAGTAATGTTGCATTCATTAAAAACTCCAACAGAGTTTCTACGTATCAAATTCAAATTTTTCACTTTTTCGAGTACTATAAACCACTTTTTAAAAAAAATCTACAAAAGTTCTGTTCATCTTCAGTTAATATATTTATTCTTATTGCTAAAGAGCTTTAACGTAATTTTTATAAATACTGAAGTATGTGTGAGTAAGATTATACCAGTAATAAAAAGAAAGATTCATTATCATTCATCATGCAAGATTAATTAACAATAACACGTGTAAACTAACCTAATGAAACAATGAATATATTAAATAATAAATAATAAAATATTAAATATCTTAAATCTAAAATCCATATGTTCGACAAGGGCCATAACGAAGACGCTGGATGACATTTTAGAGGATTTTCTTGCACGAAAACCATAATTTGTGTCACTTTCAATGCTATACTCAATTAAAAGTCCTGCAATTTTGATGCTTTTAAATGTTCTTAATTAGCGCGTTTTTTATTAATTTTAGAATACGTTTTTTAGCATTTAATAAACGCAGGATATTATGTCGTAATAGGATGTAAAATCGAAGAGAGTAGCAAAATAAAGTATTTGTTTCGAAATAAAACACACCCAAAAATAAATTTTAAGAAAAATACTATACAAATTTGATAAAATTTTAAACTTTCATCAGATTCAAGATTCTGCGCTTTACTATGTTCAGATTAGTTATCTTCGTAGCCATAAATTCTTAAAGATTTATTTTAGAATAGAGTTAGATCTGTCTGTATAAAACAGTGTTACAGGTTGAGCGGTTTTTTAAGTTTATTAAGTCTTGTACTTTTCTGAAGAGAAATATTCGTATTATTTAGTGAAGAATTAAATAAGGCTCATATTGTTAACCAAAAATAGTGGTAGCATTCTGAATTTACAAAAAAAAACCGCCCAAGTGGTAGTACTGATATGTGTATACTTTTTTGTTTACCATTTCTAGGACTACAGTTGGTCAGAATTAAACACATGTACAATTCCAAAGGCTTGGCGGGCCACAGATAAGTTCTCGATGGGCCAATTGTGGCCCTCGGGCCACGTGTTTGACATGCCTGGTCTATGGGGAAAAATCATTTGCGGTTTATTTTAATGATGTTACACAATTTCAAACACATTGTAATGGATATATATTAGTAAGGGGTATTACAAGAAGCTTAATATAGAATATGCTGTGCATAGCACTTATAGTTACTTTACAGGGACAGTCAAAAGAAATCCGTTACATGACGTCTATGGAGAAAAATCGTTTGCAGTTTATTTAAATAATGTTTCACTCTTTTAAACGCATTGAAATTTATATAGATCACTAAGGTGCATTACAAGAGGCTTACTACAGAATAGTGTGTGCAGAGCAGTCATCGTTCATTTACAGGGACACACAAAAGAATTCTCTACTGTCTGTTAACAATCATTCAAGGAAGTGCGTTTTAAGTTAATGAACGCGATTTTAAATTGAACTCACTTTTTGCTATTACTGGGTGTGTATAAATTCTGTAGATCCTATACAGGGCAGCACAAAAGTTTGTGAACCCATTTCCGTTTATGGACAGAAACTCCAGAAGGAGAATTTTAAACTGTGCTACGCGTTTCCTAACTGAACTAAAATTGAGCATCCTATGTAGTCTATATACAAATCTATCGATGCTATACAGGGCTGAATAAAAGTATTCGGATATTTTTCCGAATATTGTATAGGTTGGGAATTCCTGAAATGACGTTTTTAAATAGGTTATGCGTTGTCCAAATTGTTTACTTAGATGTTATCCTTCAGCTTATTAAACGGTCATGATTTGTAAAATTATTTTGGAAGCGTTGGAAAGTGTTGCATAATCTATGCTTGACGTATGATTTTTCGTTCTTGTAGAGTTATTGTAATGACGGGAAATCAGTAAGTTTCTTTTCTTATCATGTTTCTTTTCTAAATCATCTTATCTTCATGAGTTCATGTTAAGGTGAATGTGTCGTCGAAATCACTTTCAACCACTGCAACCACACTAACTTTGCTCTGTATCACTCAAGTGAAATATTTAAAATGAAAAATTTGATGAACATTTTTAAGTTTTAATGTAGGAAAACGATCCCATTAAATTATTACTAATCGAATGGTATCAGTCACTATCTTTCGTGCCTGAAAATAACAAATAAATAAAACCTACCGTTGGACTTGTTGGATTTATTCTTTCTTCACAAAATTGAACTTATGACAGCTTTGAAAAATACGTAACTAAAAAAATAGTTTTCACCTTTCTTTGGCACCAAATTCTAATTGTTTTTCATTTAAGACTAGTCTGTTAAATGAGAAAAAGTTTTAAAATATTTATTTTGAAAAATTGTTTTTGATTTCAGAATATAATCTGTTCAAAGAAAGAAAAATTATTCTTTAACGATTAAAAATGTAATCTGATTAAGAATACTTGAAAATTAAATAAATGAATTGTTGAAAGATTTTTTAATTCGGTTCAAGTTCTGTTCAAAATCGTTTTTGATTTCAATGAAATTCTTTTAAAAATGACACTATACAGTCAGTTATTTAAGAATATTAAAAATTTAAATAAACGATTTAAAAATTTCTGTTCAATGTCTTTATTAATATATCGTCAGATATTTTCAATCTGATTAAGGATATTTGAAAATTCCAGATCATCTCAAGTCGTCTGAATAGTCTGTTAAATAAAAACAAATTCTTTCTTAATCCGACCAACAAACCATAGCGGAATTCTTTCCCACTCCATCCAGGTAAAAGGATTCCGATTGAACCGAAAATGAACCTTGGTTGAGTAAACAATATGTTGACAGGAATCCTCAAGCCACTTATTGGTGTACAGGAGTTTCTGATAAATTCATTTGTGGAACAAGAAGTCATTTTTTTTTTTTTTTTTTGTGTGTTTTTCAAGATAAGAACTATTTCATGCCACACTGTTAAAACTGCCCGTATACCATTTTGACGTCACATTATGACTTTGTGACCGTCGATGTGAATTCGTTAGGCCTTTTTAGCCGTTTTGTGACGTCACTCTGTGACCCCTTTGGGAAGTCACAGTATGACCAATTTGTAAAACGTGTGACATTTGTGACGATTCTGCATCTGGTCAAATGAACTGATTCTACCCAAACGCGATCCTACCTTATTGGGCCGATTGTTTTTAGGGTTTCGTTTATCTGACGAAACCCTATTCGTTTCACTCCTGTCTGTCTGTCTGTGCGTCAGAGAGTTCGTACTCCGAAACTGTATAAGTTAGAAACTTGAAATGTTGCGTATGTCGTGTGACAGGAGGTATTCAGCTATAAAGCTGAATACCTCCTGTCACACGACAAATCATAAAATTTTGAAAAAGTCTTATATCTATATTATAAAGGACAAACGTGTCCGTGCGTAACGCTGACGTCATTTTGCGAATAGCAATACTTAACGATGAAATTTCGGTTTTGCGATTTTTGCTAGAGCATTTTTAAAAATTTACAATCATCGGATATTTTAAATTTGTACACAGTTTTATAGAAGAAAAAATCTACTTTAAAATGCAATTTGTTTGAAAACTGTACCACAATTTACTCATTTAAGTAGATGATAAAAGAGAGTTCTACATCAGCGGCGTACGCGGCGTATGACCTCTGAAGGTGAAGTTCAAGGTTACCGGAAGTGGCAGGTGTGGACACCGGAAGTCGCAGGTAGGGATAACAGGCATGTTGAGACAGGAAGTGAACAGGAAGTATGATCGGAAACGCGACAGGAAGTGAATGCGATAAGGAGAGAGGGGGAGGGCTTATTTTTGTGGGGGGCTTATGCTAACCTGAAATAAAAATGGAATTATTTCTTACTTTGTAAAAATTTAACATAAAATGTATCTTTTTTTTTTTTTTTTCACCTGAAATAAAAATTTTATTTGCTAACTAACACCTAATATAAAAATGGAAATCTTTCTGACTTTGTTTTACTTTCTAAAAGTTTTACATGAAATTTATTTTAAGACTGGAAACGCGACAGGAAGTAAGACCTGAAACCGGATTAGACATGCTTTTTCCAAAAAGGGTTTTCAGGAAGCAGTAAACATGTTTTGGGAACATGTTTGGGAGCTTGTTGCAACAGGAAAGGCAGTTTAAAAGACTGGAAGTGATTAAGCGATAAGAAAAGTACAGGAATATACACGTAGATTTTGTTCTTTGTAGAGGGTGAAATTTTATTTTATTTTTTATTTAAAGAGTTTTCTTTTTCTTTTTCTTTTCTTTTCTTTTTTTTTTTTTCATTTAAAGCGTTTCAAATTATTTTTTATTTTATTATTATTATTATTTTTTTTTTGTAGTGGTTTACGTATTATTTTAATTTTTAGTGACGTTAGAACCTGCAATGTTCTGTACCACACATGTCTTATCTTAGGTGTGTTGTTATCTCTTTAAATGCGAGAGATGGGGCTTCAGACCTGCGTTGAGATATCTTTATCATAGTTTTAATGAACTGCAGGAAATTGTCTTTCCCTATTGAGTAATTCGCGAGTTTTGGTTTAATATGAATGCTATTACATCTGTTTGTTTAATTTACAAGCACATTTCTCTTACAACATTCTGTCAACAGATCATTTCTATATTCGGAATAATAATTTAGAAGGAAAATTTTTATATGAAAATACTATGAATTGTCATTTATAGAGATTGACAAAAATAGCATGCTTGATTCTTTCTTGTATTAACCTTATAATCATTTATTTTAGAAATATAGGTTTATAGTTTTGTTACGAAAAATAACGTGTTTACATATTTTAAAAACGAAAGCAAAGTGATTTTTACAAATGTAACTAACCCACGCATTTGTGTTATTGAATTAAATTACAATGCTTAACCGTACGTATGTATTCACCGTACTATTTTCCTGCAAAAGCCGTTTCACAAACTTGTGTACTGAAATTAATGTGGCATTTTTAGGGAAAAATTAATTCAAGTCTTTGAGACTAATCTTTCAAAGGAAAAAAAGATTTGTCATACTTTCTCTTACATTATATCTTCCGTTTTTTAAGTTTACAAATTTGTGGACTAACTTAAATAATCGTTTTTAGGATACTTAAACAATATATTTTTTTAATTATATGTTTTTTTTTTAATTGATTTGTAATATAGCTTTTTTTTCTTTTTTTTTTCTTAAAAGGGTACTGTAGAATAACTTATGTCACAAATGCTACATCCTTCTTTAGTTAAATATGTTTCACTTAAGACATGACAAAGTGTCTTAGAAACATTTCATTTTGGAGTTAAGTGATTAAACAAGAAAAATATTATTTATAAAAACACAACACATAAGACCAGTGACTGAGAGGTTCTGGTTTTAAAGCTACTAGACGTTTGGGTTTAAACTTCTCTCGCGCTCGTCGACCTAACCGTTCGGAGTTTTCTTCGAACCTTGTCAATACGAGTTAGGAGCCCTTAGAAAGACCCCTAGAGTGACCTATATCCCAAACGTAGATAATCGGTTTTAACAAATAACCAAACATCCACAACACATAAGACATTTTAGATCATTTTAGATCATTCCATTTAGTTAATAAGTGATTTAACGAGCAAAATATTATTCATAAATCATACAATAAGAGAATTTTAAAGAATTTTTTCTTTCAAATGAACAATTTTTAGTGACTGTTTAACTTATTAAAGAGAGCGGGTATTTTGTTTAGATTTATACGATTAAAATAAATTTTCAATAGATTTGACTTTATACAACCAACATTTTTAAAAAAGAGAATGGAATCTAGTTTTTATAAATTAACGTATTTCAATTTTACAAATACTTCACACCCCTCTCTTTTTCCCCTATTTTGGTAGATTTTATACACATAAGACATAAAAGGCGTTTTAGAATACATCATTTAGAAATTAAGCGACTTGATAAGTAAAATATTATTTATAAAAGCAATAGACACGAAAGTAATAAGGATTTTTACTTACAAATGTACGAACTTCTGATAGGTAAGACTGTCTAAATCATTGTGCAAGAATTAAGTGATTATTGAACTCATAAGATTGTATGATAAAATAATCATGTGTCATTTTAAACAAATAAAATGTTAGTATTTTTAAACCAATAAAATGTCAGTATTTTTAAACCAATAAAATGCTAGTATTTTTTACAGGAGCGCCCTCTATCATTATATATATTTCACTGAAACGAGTTCATAACATTATACTGTACCCTGAAATCGTTGTAGTAGCTTGTGTTTTTTTTTTTAAGTTAGTTTTCGTTTAAGTTATTATGGAACGAATTTTAGATTCTTGTGTTGGTGATGTGACCTTGGAGTGTCAACACTCATCACCAAAGTTAAATAATCAAGAGATGGATTCTACACTTTTATCCAAAGAAGGACTCGTTTCGAAGTATGAAGTGAAACCCACCTCATCAGGACTAAAGAAACAGAAGTTACCCCATATGTGTAAGATGTGTAACAAAGCATTTCCTCGAAAAGTTAACTTAGTGTTTCATATGAAAACTCATCTAATTGAAAAATCTTTTCGTTGTGAGGTGTGTGCTGAAGTTTTTTCACAAAAGAGTGATTTACGTAATCATCAAAAGATTCACAAATCGCCCAAACAATACAAGTGTAGGGATTGCAACGAGATATTGTCAAGAATGGCTGACTTATTGAAACATAAGAAGACTCACAAGTCACGAAAACAACATTCATGTGTAAAGTGTTGTGAAATTTTTAATTGTGAATCGGATTTAGTACAACATTGTGATACTTTACATAAAGTTGTGAAATCGCCTGATTTATTATTTGAAAAAGTGAAGCATTTTAAAAGACAACATGATGTGCGAAATATTTTTACTAAAACTATTATCATGTCTAATGAGAGGAATCAAAAAGACTTTCGTTTGTTTTTTAACAGTATTCGAACGGATGTTTTAAACGAATTAAATTACCAATTGCAAATGAAAAAGTCAATAAAATGGTATGCAGCTGTTAAAGTGGATGTCTATCGTGAAACACAAGATGCAGACTTGGAGAATGCGACGCCCTTTTTTATTTCCAAAAGTGAATTGGAATTAACAGACCAAAACATACCTGTACATGTTGAGAATGCCTTTTTAAAGTTGTACAACGGCTTTGAAGATTTTACAGAACGTGTGTTTAATTGGACATTACAAAAAATTTTGAAATTAGAATTGATTACAGCTCAATATGACAGGCTTATTTGATTTGTATTACTTTAAATGATTAATAAATAGTTTTAATATGAAAAAGTATAGTGGTTTTTTGTTTTTTTTTAGTTGATGTAAATTACTTTGAACAATTTGACAATGCAACATAAACTACTGTTTAACATTTTGAATGTCTTAGACAAAATGGGAATGAATTTGTTGAAATTATGTAAAACATGATGAAATAAATGTGAGGTATTTATTATGTTACTTAAACTACAAGAGAAATGATTGGAAATGTGTTATTTTAAATCTATGATACTTTTAATCACTAACAAAGTAAGACGTGACGTTATGAATCATCGATGGATCTTCCTTAATCTTACTTATTGATAAGAAAGTTGAATTTTTCTCTTCGTTTAAACAATGACACTTCATGTTTTGATAATTTTCTCTCAACAGTCAACATCAATGTTTTTAACCTAGTTAAGAAAATTTTTAACTTAAACCGTCACTGAGTTTATCCTAGATAAGTAAATTTTTATATTTAACCTACATATAAATTAAATGATTAACTATAACCATGACTGTTTTTAAAATCTAGATAAGTAGACGTTTTTATGAAACACATCCAGTGTTCTGCTGACTTTTATCGAGATTACATCAGTTAGTGAAGCAAATTAAATTGTATAAAAATATTTTATGAAATGAATATGCGATCCCACGAAGAAGTGTTTCAACCTTCAAAGCGTCCACGCTTAGAAAAAGCTATGGAAAAATCAAATACTTGTGAGAAGGAGTTAAAAGACCCAAGATTAAAACTTTCTAAAATGGACAATGACTGTGTAACTATATCACGTGATATCTCCTCTACTAAGAACTTACCAGATGTGAAACCTGAGATCGCTATGAATTTTTCAAACTTTACCGGTGGTTACGATACAACATCTTTCGAGAATCCACATCAAGAGTCAGTTTTTGCCCAGGACTATTTAAATACATTTTTCAAAGACATGAATTTTGAAAATTTAGATTGTTCTACCCCCATAACCTCGCTAAAGGATGAACCCTTTCAAGAACCTACGAATAATATCTTACAGACTACTGTTAAACATGAGATGAACGAGCTACAAGCAAACAGCCTTTCGCAAGCAAGTGGTGAAATACAAAGCATCACTACACCTACATTTGCAACTAAAAGTGACAAATTATACAATTCCAATGTGTTTCACAAAGAACTAAGTGACTGTTTCTACTTAACTTTGAAGTTAAAAAATAAACAATATTCTATACATATACGAGAATTTAAACGCAATGTATCTACTAATGAAGAAATCCCAACCAAAAACGGAGTTAATATGGATATTCATAGCTGGTATGAGTTTCAATATAAAATCCTTGCATTTAATTTAAGATACAAAAGTGCATCCTTTGTTTCTAATAACACGATTTTAGTGTTAAATCAAGATTCTATGATGCGAATTAAAAATTTGAAGAATTTTTCTCATGTTGACTTAAACGAACAACAAATGGAAAAATTAAAAGAAAGTACCTCACACTTAAATACTGTACTTTTACAACATATGTACACAAAACTATTACCCTTTCTCATTAAACAGAAATGTGTGGTGAGTAACAGATCCACAGAAAAAGAACCTGTGTTATGGTCTAAACTTAATACGTGTATCGAGAATAATATGGTAACAATACTTAACCAGTTGTATGAATGTACAGGATGTATTTTTCGACATGCAAGTCAAAGCCTTCACTCATGCTTCGCATTTAATAATAAGGAAAAATTTAATCAACTAGGTGAAGCTTTGTTAATGCTCATCGATTTCGATTATGTAATTTCAACGTTTTTGAATGGAGTTTATAGTGTTAGTGAACACTTTTTACATAAGCTTCATGAACAAACTGTTTATAATGAATTGTTTAAGACAAAATAAATGATTTGTTTTGTTAAAGATCTGTGTGTGTTTATTTCTACAAAGTGTCTCTGTGTGAATTTATTAGTTTTTTATCTAATCGAACTTTTAAGTGAAGAGATGTAATTTAATTTTTTTGTATATTCCAATTCAAAAATTTCAACAATTGCAAAAAAGATTAAACTATTGAAAAAAAAATATTCACGTTAGAAAAAAATTTTGAAAAAATTATTAGTTAACAAAAATAAAATAAAATAAAATAAAATAAAATAAAGTTAACAAAACAGCTTAAAAACATTAAAGTTAACAAAAAGTTTATAAATGTTAAAAGTTAACAAAAAAAAAAATAAGTTATGTTGAAAATTTAAGAAAACAATGAAAAGTAAACAAAAATATAGTTTTTAAATTAAAAATTTTTAAAGTCTTCAAGTTAATCAAAATTAACTTTTTACTTTTAACTATTGAGAGACTATGATCTAACTGTTTATCCTCGCAACCAACTGGTGCATATCAACTATATACTCTATATCTGCATATGCGCAGAAAAACATAGACATTTACACTAACGACTTTAAATTCGACTTTAAATTCGTTAAATTTGTTCGACTTTAAATTCTTTGCCAACTTTTAAGTTTAATTACTATACACAACTCGATTACCTTTCCCACAAAACACCTTTCAGAAACAAAACAGAAATTAACACTTACCAAAAAACACGTCCATTTTGGGTGTTAGTCTTCACTCAACTAACGTTTCTCCCTTATCTTTGCTAGGGTGCGCTGCAATCGCCGCTAGAGGCGTTAGTAGTCTTCAGGTGTGTGATAAGAATAAACATTAAATCCAACTTACACTCGCTCAGTCATTCTTGCTTCTCTCTACCTTGCTAACAACCGTTTGCTGCTGGCTCATTGTTTGGTTGTTTAAACTTGTTGAATGACGTCATCATGTGTTTGTCTAAACTTGTCCAGTCTTGTTTTTATGCAGTACGTCTATTTAGATGAGTCATCACTCGCTTATCTTGGTTGACTTGTCCAAACTTGTTTTTGTGTGGCACGTCTATTTGGGTGAGTCACCGTTCGCTTATCTTGCTTTACTTGTTTGAACTTGTCTAGTATCCACCACCTCATGTCTTTTGTCATAGCTTGAATATACTTTACACCAATCACTTAAATATAAAAGTCTTGTCACAACTTACTTAAACTTTGATAAAAATATTAATTATTTATAAATTTCATCAAATTCTTATTTTTCTGATACATTTACTATGTAATTTTCGTTCAAAAATATGGTAAAGCCCGATTTTAAATCGAAGTCTAAGATAAATTCCCCAAATTTGTAACATTTTAACACTAATAATAAATATTGTAAGCACCCAGTACATACAAGTTTTGTAAAAATAATATTACTTATAGCTAACTCGTTATGTCCCATGATACAAAACTTCAATATAACTAAAATCAGTGTTAAGCGAAAATCTAATCACGTGTCTTTATATATTATTTTGAAATGCAAAGCATTATATCTAAACGAATGATATAAGGAGTAGTTAGAATAGTTCTTATATTTTTGTTAGTAAAAAATTTATACACATTATCTTACAAGGTTACTTACAAGGTTACAAAATCTTACAATTATCTTACAAGGTTACAAAAATACTTAAGTATTTATAATTGTTTATTTATAAAAATATGTTTTAATTTAAATTTATAAATTTAAAATATGTTACTAAGTTTTTAAATCATGGTGAATCGTTTTTAAATATGGTGAACCGTGTGTTGAATATTGCAACCTTGTAGAATAATGTGTATAAATTTTTTACTAACAAAAATATAAGAACTATTCTAACTACTCCTTATATCATTCGTTTAGATATAATGCTTTGCATTTCAAAATAATATATAAAGACACGTGATTAGATTTTCGCTTAACACTGATTTTAGTTATATTGAAGTTTTGTATCATGGGACATAACGAGTTAGCTATAAGTAATATTATTTTTACAAAACTTGTATGTACTGGGTGCTTACAATATTTATTATTAGTGTTAAAATGTTACAAATTTGGGGAATTTATCTTAGACTTCGATTTAAAATCGGGCTTTACCATATTTTTGAACGAAAATTACATAGTAAATGTATCAGAAAAATAAGAATTTGATGAAATTTATAAATAATTAATATTTTTATCAAAGTTTAAGTAAGTTGTGACAAGACTTTTATATTTAAGTGATTGGTGTAAAGTATATTCAAGCTATGACAAAAGACATGAGGTGGTGGATACTAGACAAGTTCAAACAAGTAAAGCAAGATAAGCGAACGGTGACTCACCCAAATAGACGTGCCACACAAAAACAAGTTTGGACAAGTCAACCAAGATAAGCGAGTGATGACTCATCTAAATAGACGTACTGCATAAAAACAAGACTGGACAAGTTTAGACAAACACATGATGACGTCATTCAACAAGTTTAAACAACCAAACAATGAGCCAGCAGCAAACGGTTGTTAGCAAGGTAGAGAGAAGCAAGAATGACTGAGCGAGTGTAAGTTGGATTTAATGTTTATTCTTATCACACACCTGAAGACTACTAACGCCTCTAGCGGCGATTGCAGCGCACCCTAGCAAAGATAAGGGAGAAACGTTAGTTGAGTGAAGACTAACACCCAAAATGGACGTGTTTTTTGGTAAGTGTTAATTTCTGTTTTGTTTCTGAAAGGTGTTTTGTGGGAAAGGTAATCGAGTTGTGTATAGTAATTAAACTTAAAAGTTGGCAAAGAATTTAAAGTCGAACAAATTTAACGAATTTAAAGTCGAATTTAAAGTCGTTAGTGTAAATGTCTATGTTTTTCTGCGCATATGCAGATATAGAGTATATAGTTGATATGCACCAGTTGGTTGCGAGGATAAACAGTTAGATCATAGTCTCTCAATAGTTAAAAGTAAAAAGTTAATTTTGATTAACTTGAAGACTTTAAAAATTTTTAATTTAAAAACTATATTTTTGTTTACTTTTCATTGTTTTCTTAAATTTTCAACATAACTTATTTTTTTTTTGTTAACTTTTAACATTTATAAACTTTTTGTTAACTTTAATGTTTTTAAGCTGTTTTGTTAACTTTATTTTATTTTATTTTATTTTATTTTATTTTTGTTAACTAATAATTTTTTCAAAATTTTTTTCTAACGTGAATATTTTTTTTTTCAATAGTTTAATCTTTTTTGCAATTGTTGAAATTTTTGAATTGGAATATACAAAAAAATTAAATTACATCTCTTCACTTAAAAGTTCGATTAGATAAAAAACTAATAAATTCACACAGAGACACTTTGTAGAAATAAACACACACAGATCTTTAACAAAACAAATCATTTATTTTGTCTTAAACAATTCATTATAAACAGTTTGTTCATGAAGCTTATGTAAAAAGTGTTCACTAACACTATAAACTCCATTCAAAAACGTTGAAATTACATAATCGAAATCGATGAGCATTAACAAAGCTTCACCTAGTTGATTAAATTTTTCCTTATTATTAAATGCGAAGCATGAGTGAAGGCTTTGACTTGCATGTCGAAAAATACATCCTGTACATTCATACAACTGGTTAAGTATTGTTACCATATTATTCTCGATACACGTATTAAGTTTAGACCATAACACAGGTTCTTTTTCTGTGGATCTGTTACTCACCACACATTTCTGTTTAATGAGAAAGGGTAATAGTTTTGTGTACATATGTTGTAAAAGTACAGTATTTAAGTGTGAGGTACTTTCTTTTAATTTTTCCATTTGTTGTTCGTTTAAGTCAACATGAGAAAAATTCTTCAAATTTTTAATTCGCATCATAGAATCTTGATTTAACACTAAAATCGTGTTATTAGAAACAAAGGATGCACTTTTGTATCTTAAATTAAATGCAAGGATTTTATATAGAAACTCATACCAGCTATGAATATCCATATTAACTCCGTTTTTGGTTGGGATTTCTTCATTAGTAGATACATTGCGTTTAAATTCTCGTATATGTATAGAATATTGTTTATTTTTTAACTTCAAAGTTAAGTAGAAACAGTCACTTAGTTCTTTGTGAAACACATTGGAATTGTATAATTTGTCACTTTTAGTTGCAAATGTAGGTGTAGTGATGCTTTGTATTTCACCACTTGCTTGCGAAAGGCTGTTTGCTTGTAGCTCGTTCATCTCATGTTTAACAGTAGTCTGTAAGATATTATTCGTAGGTTCTTGAAAGGGTTCATCCTTTAGCGAGGTTATGGGGGTAGAACAATCTAAATTTTCAAAATTCATGTCTTTGAAAAATGTATTTAAATAGTCCTGGGCAAAAACTGACTCTTGATGTGGATTCTCGAAAGATGTTGTATCGTAACCACCGGTAAAGTTTGAAAAATTCATAGCGATCTCAGGTTTCACATCTGGTAAGTTCTTAGTAGAGGAGATATCACGTGATATAGTTACACAGTCATTGTCCATTTTAGAAAGTTTTAATCTTGGGTCTTTTAACTCCTTCTCACAAGTATTTGATTTTTCCATAGCTTTTTCTAAGCGTGGACGCTTTGAAGGTTGAAACACTTCTTCGTGGGATCGCATATTCATTTCATAAAATATTTTTATACAATTTAATTTGCTTCACTAACTGATGTAATCTCGATAAAAGTCAGCAGAACACTGGATGTGTTTCATAAAAACGTCTACTTATCTAGATTTTAAAAACAGTCATGGTTATAGTTAATCATTTAATTTATATGTAGGTTAAATATAAAAATTTACTTATCTAGGATAAACTCAGTGACGGTTTAAGTTAAAAATTTTCTTAACTAGGTTAAAAACATTGATGTTGACTGTTGAGAGAAAATTATCAAAACATGAAGTGTCATTGTTTAAACGAAGAGAAAAATTCAACTTTCTTATCAATAAGTAAGATTAAGGAAGATCCATCGATGATTCATAACGTCACGTCTTACTTTGTTAGTGATTAAAAGTATCATAGATTTAAAATAACACATTTCCAATCATTTCTCTTGTAGTTTAAGTAACATAATAAATACCTCACATTTATTTCATCATGTTTTACATAATTTCAACAAATTCATTCCCATTTTGTCTAAGACATTCAAAATGTTAAACAGTAGTTTATGTTGCATTGTCAAATTGTTCAAAGTAATTTACATCAACTAAAAAAAAACAAAAAACCACTATACTTTTTCATATTAAAACTATTTATTAATCATTTAAAGTAATACAAATCAAATAAGCCTGTCATATTGAGCTGTAATCAATTCTAATTTCAAAATTTTTTGTAATGTCCAATTAAACACACGTTCTGTAAAATCTTCAAAGCCGTTGTACAACTTTAAAAAGGCATTCTCAACATGTACAGGTATGTTTTGGTCTGTTAATTCCAATTCACTTTTGGAAATAAAAAAGGGCGTCGCATTCTCCAAGTCTGCATCTTGTGTTTCACGATAGACATCCACTTTAACAGCTGCATACCATTTTATTGACTTTTTCATTTGCAATTGGTAATTTAATTCGTTTAAAACATCCGTTCGAATACTGTTAAAAAACAAACGAAAGTCTTTTTGATTCCTCTCATTAGACATGATAATAGTTTTAGTAAAAATATTTCGCACATCATGTTGTCTTTTAAAATGCTTCACTTTTTCAAATAATAAATCAGGCGATTTCACAACTTTATGTAAAGTATCACAATGTTGTACTAAATCCGATTCACAATTAAAAATTTCACAACACTTTACACATGAATGTTGTTTTCGTGACTTGTGAGTCTTCTTATGTTTCAATAAGTCAGCCATTCTTGACAATATCTCGTTGCAATCCCTACACTTGTATTGTTTGGGCGATTTGTGAATCTTTTGATGATTACGTAAATCACTCTTTTGTGAAAAAACTTCAGCACACACCTCACAACGAAAAGATTTTTCAATTAGATGAGTTTTCATATGAAACACTAAGTTAACTTTTCGAGGAAATGCTTTGTTACACATCTTACACATATGGGGTAACTTCTGTTTCTTTAGTCCTGATGAGGTGGGTTTCACTTCATACTTCGAAACGAGTCCTTCTTTGGATAAAAGTGTAGAATCCATCTCTTGATTATTTAACTTTGGTGATGAGTGTTGACACTCCAAGGTCACATCACCAACACAAGAATCTAAAATTCGTTCCATAATAACTTAAACGAAAACTAACTTAAAAAAAAAACACAAGCTACTACAACGATTTCAGGGTACAGTATAATGTTATGAACTCGTTTCAGTGAAATATATATAATGATAGAGGGCGCTCCTGTAAAAAATACTAGCATTTTATTGGTTTAAAAATACTGACATTTTATTGGTTTAAAAATACTAACATTTTATTTGTTTAAAATGACACATGATTATTTTATCATACAATCTTATGAGTTCAATAATCACTTAATTCTTGCACAATGATTTAGACAGTCTTACCTATCAGAAGTTCGTACATTTGTAAGTAAAAATCCTTATTACTTTCGTGTCTATTGCTTTTATAAATAATATTTTACTTATCAAGTCGCTTAATTTCTAAATGATGTATTCTAAAACGCCTTTTATGTCTTATGTGTATAAAATCTACCAAAATAGGGGAAAAAGAGAGGGGTGTGAAGTATTTGTAAAATTGAAATACGTTAATTTATAAAAACTAGATTCCATTCTCTTTTTTAAAAATGTTGGTTGTATAAAGTCAAATCTATTGAAAATTTATTTTAATCGTATAACTCTAAACAAAATACCCGCTCTCTTTAATAAGTTAAACAGTCACTAAAAATTGTTCATTTGAAAGAAAAAATTCTTTAAAATTCTCTTATTGTATGATTTATGAATAATATTTTGCTCGTTAAATCACTTATTAACTAAATGGAATGATCTAAAATGATCTAAAATGTCTTATGTGTTGTGGATGTTTGGTTATTTGTTAAAACCGATTATCTACGTTTGGGATATAGGTCACTCTAGGGGTCTTTCTAAGGGCTCCTAACTCGTATTGACAAGGTTCGAAGAAAACTCCGAACGGTTAGGTCGACGAGCGCGAGAGAAGTTTAAACCCAAACGTCTAGTAGCTTTAAAACCAGAACCTCTCAGTCACTGGTCTTATGTGTTGTGTTTTTATAAATAATATTTTTCTTGTTTAATCACTTAACTCCAAAATGAAATGTTTCTAAGACACTTTGTCATGTCTTAAGTGGAACATATTTAACTAAAGAAGGATGTAGCATTTGTGACATAAGTTATTCTACAGTACCCTTTTAAGAAAAAAAAAAGAAAAAAAAGCTATATTACAAATCAATTAAAAAAAAAACATATAATTAAAAAAATATATTGTTTAAGTATCCTAAAAACGATTATTTAAGTTAGTCCACAAATTTGTAAACTTAAAAAACGGAAGATATAATGTAAGAGAAAGTATGACAAATCTTTTTTTCCTTTGAAAGATTAGTCTCAAAGACTTGAATTAATTTTTCCCTAAAAATGCCACATTAATTTCAGTACACAAGTTTGTGAAACGGCTTTTGCAGGAAAATAGTACGGTGAATACATACGTACGGTTAAGCATTGTAATTTAATTCAATAACACAAATGCGTGGGTTAGTTACATTTGTAAAAATCACTTTGCTTTCGTTTTTAAAATATGTAAACACGTTATTTTTCGTAACAAAACAATAAACCTATATTTCTAAAATAAATGATTATAAGGTTAATACAAGAAAGAATCAAGCATGCTATTTTTGTCAATCTCTATAAATGACATTTCATAGTATTTTCATATAAAAATTTTCCTTCTAAATTATTATTCCGAATATAGAAATGATCTGTTGACAGAATGTTGTAAGAGAAATGTGCTTGTAAATTAAACAAACAGATGTAATAGCATTCATATTAAACCAAAACTCGCGAATTACTCAATAGGGAAAGACAATTTCCTGCAGTTCATTAAAACTATGATAAAGATATCTCAACGCAGGTCTGAAGCCCCATCTCTCGCATTTAAAGAGATAACAACACACCTAAGATAAGACATGTGTGGTACAGAACATTGCAGGTTCTAACGTCACTAAAAATTAAAATAATACGTAAACCACTACAAAAAAAAAAAAATAATAATAATAAAATAAAAAATAATTTGAAACGCTTTAAATGAAAAAAAAAAAAAAGAAAAGAAAAGAAAAAGAAAAAGAAAACTCTTTAAATAAAAAATAAAATAAAATTTCACCCTCTACAAAGAACAAAATCTACGTGTATATTCCTGTACTTTTCTTATCGCTTAATCACTTCCAGTCTTTTAAACTGCCTTTCCTGTTGCAACAAGCTCCCAAACATGTTCCCAAAACATGTTTACTGCTTCCTGAAAACCCTTTTTGGAAAAAGCATGTCTAATCCGGTTTCAGGTCTTACTTCCTGTCGCGTTTCCAGTCTTAAAATAAATTTCATGTAAAACTTTTAGAAAGTAAAACAAAGTCAGAAAGATTTCCATTTTTATATTAGGTGTTAGTTAGCAAATAAAATTTTTATTTCAGGTGAAAAAAAAAAAAAAGATACATTTTATGTTAAATTTTTACAAAGTAAGAAATAATTCCATTTTTATTTCAGGTTAGCATAAGCCCCCCACAAAAATAAGCCCTCCCCCTCTCTCCTTATCGCATTCACTTCCTGTCGCGTTTCCGATCATACTTCCTGTTCACTTCCTGTCTCAACATGCCTGTTATCCCTACCTGCGACTTCCGGTGTCCACACCTGCCACTTCCGGTAACCTTGAACTTCACCTTCAGAGGTCATACGCCGCGTACGCCGCTGATGTAGAACTCTCTTTTATCATCTACTCATTTATGCATTTAATCCACAATTTACGCTTTTAAATTAAATTTCAAGCATGAAAATTTAAAATTATCTATCGCTATCGTTTGCAGACGATTACAAAATATGAATCCGTTTTCACTGTAAAAAGTTCAGCATTTGTTTCCAGCTAATATGCCATAACGAAGTTAAAATTTCATTAAGCAATAAATAAAATAGTGTATAAATAAAGCAGAAATGTAATTGAAATACGTACTTAAAACCGCTGAAATTATCAGAATAATAATAAACATCTTTAGCGATTTGTTTGGCTATAAACTTCTGGCAAGAGGCCAATAAAAAATGATCGCTTTTAATAAATATTAAAATTTTATTTGAATATATAACTGACATATTTCATAGCAAAATGCTCTTTGATGTTGTTAAGGGGCAATCTAAAAAAATTATTAAATGTAAAAAATCTATTGAGTTTTCAATTTAAAAAAAAAAAATGGTTTTCACATATATTCTCTATCCCGGGAAGCCCGGGTTGGATGCCCTAGTTATTTTAATTATTACAAAACTCATTAAAATTTTCCTGAAATTTCACTCTTTTCTAAAAAAAGGAATTGCTTTCGTACCCCCGGCGATCTAATCAATACGACGTATTGTACGAGACACACAGGGGCTAGTTTTTAATAAAGATTTTCACACTCAAAGTAATAAAACCGCAGATAATACCAGTAGTGGCATATTTTAGGCTTTACAAAATTATGAAAATTATTTTATTTATCAATTTGAAAACTATTTATATATACATTTAGAAAAAATCTAAATCCGAAATTCCGATTTTCGTAAAAATCGGTCCATAATTTGCTAAGATATTAATTAAAAATTCATTCAATTCCCAATCGAAAAAGATTTATTTTATGTCAAAAGAACATCTGCTTCCTAAAACGAGATCGTATTGAAATTACTTCCGCTTCTGGTGTCCTTCTACTCATTTACTTTCCGATGAGAAAGAAAAAAATCAAAATTTTAAAACTATTTCAAGTAGGGATTTGAAAATGTATACTTATAAAAGAGTAGCTGGATTTTCTCATAATCAACGCCGAGCCTCAACCGTTTGTCCTATAACAATGAAATTTGGAAGACATGTTCTTTACACCCACTAAGAAAGGATTTTTGCAAATTCACGCCCTAATGGGGGTCGAAAGTTTTAGATAATTTCGTCTTTTCGGCATATCTCAGCAGGAGTTTTAAGTAGGAGCCTGAAATTCGGGGTAACAATTCTACTAAAGACTAGTTAAACATGTATTTCAGACGATTTTACAAATGCAAGCACTAAGTGGGTTAAATGGGGGGGGGGGGGCTAGAAAATTTTCGATGATTTCACATTTTCAACCTATTTCATTAGCAGTTTTAAGTAAGAGCGTGAAATTCAAGATAAGAAATCTACTAAAAAAGTAATTAAACACGTATTTCAGTGATTTTAGGAATTCTACCACTAAGGGGGTTAAATGGGGGGTCTAAAGTTTTAGGTCATTTTACCTTTTCGAAATATCGCAACAACAGTTTTAGTTAAAATCGCGAAATTCAGGATAACAAATGTACTAAAAGTTAGTTAACCCTATCGCTATGTCCTATCGAAACATGCCCTGTTGTGACCCGGGGTCTTCACGGACCCCGGGTGCTAGAATGCAAATGTTTAATATGGTTTAAATATCTTATAAATGACTTTTTTCATTTATTTAGTTAGATTAAAAATAATTAACGCTTATTCTGATGTTTTCATAATAAACTTTATTATTTATACCCAAAAATATTAAATTTACATTAATTTTAACCTATTCTAAATATTGGCTGAGCATACCTCACAAAAAGGGATATGGCAATTAGAACAGCGGGTCTTCACTTTTCTATCCATAGAACGTGCACATATAGCTGGCACCTAGCTCTTTTATTTGTTTCTTGAAATCCAGATCGTGTAGTTTCCGAAATTCGATCCCTAATGATTTGAGTGAAAGGCGAACTCCAGATTGCAGCGTTTGAAAATTCTGAAGTCTTCTCTGAATTGGATAATTTACTAATTCTCTCCCGAGGTCTTTCATTTATAAGCGTCGTCGATGGAAGGGCCGGTGAGAGGGGGGGGGGCACAGGGGGCCACTGCCCAGGGGCCCGGGAGCAAAGGGGGCCCGGACCAAATAAAGAAATTATATTATATTGTAAATCTGAACTTGCACGCACATTTTCTTTCTTTTACAAGCTAACTGAAAAAAAAAAATATCCTAACTAGGCGGCCTACCACCTGCGAGCTACGCTCGCCAACCCCCGCTCAGACTTCGAGGCCTCTAAAAACATGACAGCGTGCTTTATTTTAAAAATATTGGTAAATCTGTAATTGGGTTGCCATGCTTTTAACGTTTTAATGGGGCATTTTTTTATTATCATGGCCTCATACACAGCTGTTGCGACAATTGACGACTGTTTTCGGGATTGATAAGTAAAATCAATTACACCTTGAAAAACCAGCTTGTATAAAATGGTTAGTTTTAAATTGTGGCTACCTCTCGGACTTTTATAACAACGATCTGTATTCTATTCTTCCTTTGCCTTTAAGGATGAGAAAAATTCCATCCGCTTGTGAATAACATTAAGAATCACGGTATTGAAAAGTACTATGTTATAGACATTTTCAGTAACAGGTTTTAATTTTATCTCTATTTTAGTGCACCATCATGCATATTTTCATGTTATTTTAAATATGTAAATTATTTATTTTAATTAATATGTATATACGAATTTTCTAATAATTATTTATCATACAAAATTAATTAAATATTTTGTGCATGTATGCCTGCATTTATTCGGCATGAGATATTTAAACAAATTTGCTATCCGCGATAATTTTACACCATGTTATGTCACTTGAATATTGTCCATAAGAAAATCGGGTACTTTTCCAGTATAGGATCCTTTGCTTTTAGGTTTGGCGTCATTCGAGTTTAAAAAACGAATAGATTCGTTAATATACATATATTTGTTACCAAAAGTTATGAAAACAAACCCAGTGAACTTTTGGTGCTTTTCTATTATACGCTTTTTGAGCTATCTGATTTCTATTATACGCTTGACGCTTTTTTAAAAAGCTTGGCGCAATTCGGGCATCAGAAAGTGAGATTTGGTGCCAAATGACATAAAGAGCCATGGAAACAAACTCGACGATTTTTTTTGTTTATATGCGTATTTTAATTATACGTATAATATTATTGTTTTTTCTATACAAATTACTTCTGATTATATATAAAATAGGATAAATGACATTTTACGCTAAACAAATTGTATAAATATTGAAAAAATGCTTCTGTATACAAAATGACAAAGTGAATAGGTTGACAGAAAGTATGTTGCCAAATTTTCCTTTTCCGCCAAGGCTGTTTTCTCTGTTTCGTCAAGGCCCCATATACTGGAAAAGCACCGAATTTTTATGCTTGTTTATACATGTATTTATATGCATACAATTTATTTATAATTGTCTTTCAATTTACCTCTTTTTGTACATAAAAGTTCATAAATGGCTTCTTTATATTAAATAAATTGTATAAACATAAATGACGTCATTTGGACGAATGTATTCAAAATATTTTCAGTTTATAAATTAAATTAAATGCTGACAGAGACGATTGAATCCTGACGATAGAAATGTGATTTTTTTTTTTCAAATTTTCATGAAAAACATAATTTAATCACAATCTTGTCTTCATTATCGATTGAAATAAAAGATAAATTCAATTTCAATTTGAAAATGACGAATAAAAAGAAATCAATAATCCCTATCGGGATCCTTTTCGATTTTTTTCCCTTTTTTGTCACAAAAAAACTGAGTAATTAGTTGCCATCATTACAGAAATGTCATTAAAATTAGAAAAAAATTAATATCTCGAAAACTAATTCCAATTTTAAAAATCTATTACCAGTTTTGACATCCGCGGATTTTTATGGACAGTTGGTATTAATTTCACCATCAAGCGTTTAATATTTTATTAAAAATAGCCCTCAAACATAATCAGTCGTTTAATCAGTCGTTTCATAAAATCGTTTCATAAATTCGTTTCATAAAATCGTTTCACAAATTCGTTTCATTAGGATTTTATATATATAGGGTAGATATTTTAGAAGCTTTTAACAAAGTCATTGAAAACTCTGGTCTTATATACACAACCAGACTTATATACTCCTTCCCTAGGACTCGATGATCGGAAGTTGCGATACAGTAATGGGTCACTGGGATGGTTCGACATTGGTCTAGGACCCGGTTCCTTCTTTGGGGTTCCGGCTACGAATCCGTCAGATTACCTTGGTGTCCGCCCAAGTGTTTTGCGGTTGTGTCCTCTAATTTTGGGCTCCACCGCATGTTTCAACGACCTCTGACGTCACCTCATTTGGGAAAGGGTCGAGGAGGCGCAGGAGCCTCATGCCTCCGGCCGAAGAGCACTACCTAGGAGGTGCACCGGGTAAACCGGCCCTCCCTGGTGGTGATCTCGTATGGATTCACGATAATCTGGATTCGACAGTGAAGTACGACTGCCTTCAACAGCCGTAGCTTGTCATACCCGCAGATGATGTGACATAGGGCTACTATAATCGCGACCTACGTTATACACGGCCGGTGCATGACGTTTAAAACGTCACATGGAGTGGATCATTTTTACACGGCGATTGGTGTAAAATGGGGGACGTGCAGGTTTGCACCAATCGCCATTTAAAAATGATCCACTCCATGTGATGTTTTAAAAGTCATCCACTGGCCGTGTATAACGTAGGTCGATCTATAATACAGGCTGAATCATCAAGCATTTTGATGCCCACTTAGACAATCAGCGATTGTTGCCCATGCGGCGTGGCAATCGTTCTCCTCCTATGGTCAATTAAATGGCGGCGTGAGTCAGCCCTGATTGTATACGCCGCTGAAGTGTGACTTTTCAACATGGCGCTGGGCAGAAACAGATCGAAGTGCCCATTGAAATAACATGGACGTAAAAAATAAAATCATCTAGGAATAATAATTTTCATATTTAAGAACTTTCAGGCACTGTTCTGCAAAGTTTAAGGTACGCTTTTCATTAGGAATTCACCAAACTTCTGATTTTGTGATTTAAATTTGATCAATTTATTAAAAACTCATTAGCTTCTGCGATGTTTATATTTACATTCATGTCTGTCAAGATGTATTTATCTCTCTTTACTTATAAGTAATTTGATGTTTTAATTATAAGTAAAAAGAAAATCATATTAAAAAATTATTGGATTATTTTTAATAATTTTTATATTATAATATTTTATATATTTAATATATTAAAATTTAGTACCTTAATTTAATATATTATATTATTAATTTAATGTAGTATTAATTTAATATAATTCATTATAATATTATTTATATATATAATATTAATTATTTATTAAGATTAATACTAATTAAAATTATAAATATTTTATTAATATTAAATAATTATTTTAAAATATTAAATATAATTATTAAATAATTAATATTTTAGTTCATATTATTATATTATAATTATTTTTAATTAATAATAATTTAATTATTGTACTATCATAATTTAAATTTATAATTCGTAATATTATTATTTATGTTATTAATTTATGTTAAATATAAATATATTAATATAATTATAAATATTGATAATAATGTAATATAAAATTATAATATAATCTATAATATATAATAATATGATATATATATATATATATATATATATATATATATATATGGCATTTTGACGAAGAGGAGACATTACGAGAAATATTATTCCATGAGAAAAGGGTAGTCTGTTAAATAACTAACATATTGCAGTTGATATTCACGATCATGGCGTAGAGGTAAGGTAATGAAATGAGTCCACAAGAGCTTCTCCAGTAAATGCTCGCCAAATTTCAGACAAATAGTTTATTTAGAATACGAGCGATGCAACGATAATTCCCACAGGTTAAAACATATAGCCCTCGGGCTTCACGTTGGTACTCCATTGATTTAAAGGTGTTTAATGGCCGAAATAAATATTCTACGATAATAAAACACCAGATACATATTTGTTTACGTCAACGTGTTCGTGTCACTTTCAGATACGTCGAAAATCTAGTGCTCCGACCGATGCGGGCGAGTTTTGTTCTCTCCGCGGAGACATACAGAAATTTACGTCACGAGCGAACAACCCAATGAGTGAGAAGCTAGTTCCAGCCCAGCGAATGAGGCGCGAAGGAGAAGCTAAGACAGTAAAGAATTCCGAACTTGGTCGCGGATAAATTTTGAAGATAAAATCCCAAGCGCGCGAAAAAATCAGAGCAATAATAATAATAATAGTAAAAAGAAAATGGCTTTTAAAAAACATTCGAAATGAGAACGCGTCTCGGAATTTTATAGATTGGGGAGCTGATAAAAGCGACGAATGAACTTAAAATTTTAGATTAAGATTTGGAATAAAATAATTATTAATATACGGATATTTACTTTTAAAAGGACTTTAAATAGGAATAGATATTATTAAGAATTAAGGAAATACTGACTATGACAGAAGTTAGATTAAATTTAAAAGATTAATGCGAATAAAATGGAAGGATACGAAGGAAATAAATTTTTTATATAACACACACACACACACACACACACACACACACACACACACACATATATATATATATATATATATAATTAAATAATTATTAATTAAAATTTTTAATAATTAATTTTATATTATTTATTAATATCAATTACATTTATTAGTCATTTAAAATTATTTATTATGAGTATTAATTATTCATAATATTAATATTGTTGTGAGCTCGGGGTTCGAAAGGACTGATGCCAATATATAAGAACAATAAAAAGGCTTTATTCACTATAAACAGTGCAATACGATCACAAATATCTTCTGAAAATTACAAGATATTCAGTAATCTTCAAATCCAATAAAAGCACAGCAAAATTTCACACAGAAACAATGCGTTCAATACGACGTATCAACGACAAAATCGATCCGAGAAACACAGTTCTCAATGCAAAGCCTCTCGTATGAATTCAATCGCAGTTGACAGACAACTAACTCAACTGAACTGATGGAGGTCCTTATATAGGTTTCAGAGATCTTTCCAGATTATTCCAGAGCCTTCAGATGCTAGAAATTACCAGAAAGTGCTTTAACTTTCGATAGAGAACCCAAGCAAGAAAGGATCCCAATGTATAGGTATAAGGGGGTGGTTGCACAAAAAGTCGCCAAATCCGTCGCCAACTTGGCGACATTTGGCGATATATCGCCAAATTTGGCGCCAAAAATAAGTCGCCAAAACCATCGCCAACTTGGCGATAAACCCATTCCTTGGCGATTTTCCAATAGAGCTCCATTATAAAACCGATGCTGTAAGGTTGTTTTTCTTGCAAACCACCTGAGGCCTTTAGCATTGAGTTACATGATGCTCAATAGGAAATACATTAATAATACTGCAATTTTCACAATAATAAAATAAAATAAATTTAAACAAATGGAATATTTACAGGTATATACAAAATTCATAACATTGCCCCCCTCTCAAGGACTGCACGTCCCGGGCAGTTCAACCTTTGATCGGAAAGCAAACCCGTTACCAACAAATGCTATACTATTCAAAGCACTTAAAGCAAACATGGAAAATAACAATTAAACACATTCATAATGCTGAATTATACAAAATATACAAGTATTTAAATAATAATAACATTAATAATGATAATGCTAAGCAAAAGAAATTATTACATTAACTTATATACAAGACCATGGTCATACTAATTTACATTATTTACATTACACTATTTACAATCAATGAACTAAGTACTATGGCCATAGTATGAAGCCAGCCTGTCGTAATGAACGACTCTAGGCTTCGAACTTGGTGACTTTCGGATCCGAATTACGACATCGTTCAGTCTGTTTAGGACTGTATAAGGACCGTCCCAGTGCGATTGCAGTTTGGGAGAAAGTCCTTTACGTCGAGTCGGATTATAAAACCAAACCTTGTCACCTTCTTTGAATTGATGTCCCGTGGCTTTCGTGTCGTACCTGGTCTTCATCTTCTCCGTCTGTATATTGATCCGCTCTCGAGCCAAGTTGTGGACGTCTTCAAATCGTGCCTGGAGATTCTGCACGTATCCCTCTGGCGATGAAGGCGCATCTGGAGGACGACCAAAAATCAGATCACAAGGTAGACGAAGATCACGACCGAAAAGCATCTGAGACGGGGAATAGCCGGTTGTTTCATGGACGGCGCTGCGATAGGCGAGAAGAAACAAGGGAAGTTTTTGGTCCCAGTCTTGTTGGTTTCTTGAGACTAGCAGTGAGAGATTGTTGAGGATGGTACGATTAAACCTCTCAACCATGCCATCCGACTGTGGATGTAAAGGCGTCGTCCTAGTTTTGTCCATTCCGAGAAGTTGACAGAGACCCTCAATCACAGCAGAGATAAAATTTCTCCCCTGGTCCGAATGCATTTGGAGAGGGACTCCATACCTTGATATCCACTGGTGTACCAAGGCATCCGCAACAGTAGAAGCTTCTTGATCAGGGATGGCATAAACTTCAGGCCATTTTGTGAAATAGTCCATGACAACAAGGAGGTATTTGTTGCCATCAGCACTTCTTGGCAGAGGACCTAGGATGTCAAGGGCGATGCGTTCAAAAGGTGCTCCTACATTGTAGAGATGTAGTCTTCCTCGGCTACGTTTCTTTGGTCCTTTCCGAGCTGCACATGCATCGCAAGATTTGCACCATTGTTCGACGTCAGCTCTCGCTTTTCCCCAGAAGAAGCGCTCTCGGACTCTGTGTAATGTTTTCATGACTCCAAAATGGCCACCAGTGGGACTGCCATGTAATTCTTCGAGGACCTCTGGGATTCGAGATCGAGGAAGTACCAACTGCCACCGAGATGTTTTCCCATCTTCCGATTCGAATTTTCGGAACAGGACACCATTCTTGACGTGGAGGGAGTTCCAAAGAGCCCAATATTGCTTTGTCGTAGGACTGTAAGTCGAGATGTCTTTCCAACTGGGCTTCGTGCTAGAAGATTCTAATAACTCCAAGATTGGTTTGATGCAGTGGTGTAGTCCTGGGGGAAAAGTGGGGGGACGCTCATAGTCTCGATCATTAGGGTCTGTATCTGTATCACCCATAGGGCAAACTTGATTATGAATCTTGCTTTTCATTTTGAATTGCAGAGAAAAGTAATTGAAAAATTAAATTTTAAAATTTATTTAAATTAAATTGATTAAAGCTTTTTATCTGTTGGTCGTTCATAGCTTCCCATAAATAAAATATTGTTAACCTTATTTCATGTGTGAAAATATTTGAAATAGAATTTGTAATTTAATAACACTAATTCATGCGACGAGACTTTTGTTAGACATTGTTTATTTTTGAGATAGTCATAGAATAACTATTGTATACTAAGAGCATTGAAAATTATTGCACTTTTACATTACGGACACGTATAGTGTAAGGAAAATATCGTAATCATGACAAGAAAAAAGACTATGAAATTTATATCTTTACTTTTATAGGTTCCCTGAATCCGCTTTTCCCATTTCTGTAACAATTCTCTATGTATGTGCGTATGCATGTGTGCGGGTCGGTATTTTCTTTAAGATTCCCAAAGTCTGTGTTTGGTGATTTTGCAATGAGTCAATATGTGTATGTGTCTGAGCGGGATAGCATTTAAACGGTGTTTTCGGCTGAGATTAAATTTCGCAGGTATGTTATATATGATGAAAAGATTATTTTAACATTCTGGATTATATATGCCACTGCCCAAACTCTGTACAAAATTTTGAACAACGTGTTTCGTGTCTAGACAATTTTTAAGCCATTTTTTGACCAGAAGTAGAAATATGTGCAGTTTCTGTGAAAAAAAAATTAAAATATGTGACTGATGCCGAGGATAACCCATAAATAATACTTTTTATTGACACAAAGACTATCTTTAGGATTCAGATGATAGCGCACATCGGATTTTTAAAAAATATTGGGTTGTTCGGAAAGTTTCTTCCGTTTGGGAAAACTAATTCGTACCGGAAAATTCTATCATTTAATTATTAGACATTAATTTCAATATCTAATGTCAATTGACGGGCAGAATTTTCCGGTACGAATTGGTTTTCCCAAATGGAAGAAACTTTTCGAACATCCCAATACGAATTTGAAAGGGGTGAAATAGACCAGTATCCTTATAAAGAAAATTTCTGAAAATCGCGTTTCATCAAGATTTTTGTAGAATTAGTAACTCTTTAAATCAGTAACTAGGTTAATTCTAATCTGTAAGTATCGAATTTTTACGGGATGAAATGGAGAAAGACGTTCAAAAATATTGGTTTCATCATGATTTGTGTGGAAATATTCGAGCACTGACTTCAAACTTGCCACACATGTACTTTCAGGACTTACATGCTCGTAAAATATTATTTATTATTTTTTTTTGTTTACATTTTAAAAGGATGAATTGTCTAGGGCTCCCAAATGGTTCACAAACTGAATACCAATATTTTTTTAACAGAAAATTTCTTAGTAGGTTTCTAAAACTTTTCTGCAAAAATTTACTTCCGAAGGTTGTTTCTGCAAAATTTACAAGAAAAATCTAAAAATAAAATTTTCTAAGAAAATACTGGTTTTCAAAAAGCGGACCATTTGGGAGCCCTGATTGTTAAGTAAATCTTCTAAACTCGTTTCATCACGATTTATCTGGTAGCTATTAACATGCAGATGCTCACGAAGAATGGCTTTTAAAATATTCGAAATTTTAAGTGCTGAAATAAGCCGAAAACTTTTTAAAGTTGTTATTCTTCTGAAACTATCAGTGCTAGAAACTTCAAATTTGACATAAAAGTTATTTAACTCGTAGATATTCTCTACGATGAATTGAAATTTTAATGTGGGAATCGTCTCAGTGAATGTTACCACACTATTAATAGTGATATAAAAGTCTACTCTAGTTATAAATTGATTTGAATCCATGCCATTCTATAAGTGTTTAAAGAATTGAGCGGAAATTTCTTAAAGATATAATTTTAGAGTTTCTCTGGCAAATAATATTTATGCTTGTGCCAGATGACTTATTTAAGAAACACTTTCCTAATAAAATTACTTTTAACGTTAATAAAAATAAATTAAATATAGAAAAAAAACCATACTTTCATTAAAATTCACAAAAAGTCAACTTATATTATAAAGCACAAATGTGTGCGTCGCTCAATGATGTCATACTGATGCGGGCAGCAATGTGGTGAAAATGGATGAATTTTGAAACAATGGAGCTATTTTTTTCAATTAAACAATCGTAATGTTATTTCTATGGAGTTAAATGCCATTTTTGTGCCGACGTTGAACCACCCCCCCCCCCCTTAGGGATCTAATTTTTAAAAAATGAATGTCAAATTCATGTATTTTCCTCAGGTATACATATATATATTCCAAATTTCAAAGCTCTACGTCAACAGGAAGTGGGTGAAAAATGAGTCACAAGACTTGACTGTCACATACATACAGAAATGTAAGATAAAAGAAAGCGGGGAAAAAAGTGGCGCAAATTAATTTCTTTTATTTATTAAATATTTAAATAAAAGGGGGAAAATGGGTTGAAAACAACAGCAATATATTTAATTCTCCCACAGTTTAATAATATGTATTATTTTCCCTCTTTCAATGAACTTTACAGAAATACTTATTTAAAAAAAAAAAAAAAAAAAAAAAAAAAAAAAATCACCTCTTTATATTTTCTAGATTTTGTGTCAGTAGCCATTCTATGATTTACCGCTTTCCAAATTTTGAGTAAGGCTGTAGTTTTCACTTAGATAAGGATGAATCGTTGAAGATTAGAATTAGAAGATTAAACAGATTATTATTCATTAAAGTTAAATTACTATTATAAATTAAAAGCATCAAGTTTTGTCACTAAAAACCACTTTGAACCACGTTGCTATCAAAGTATTGCATTTTTTTGACAAAGTCTTCAAGTTTGAGCTAAGGTCGACTTTTACAGGGCGTCCGAAAAAATTTAAACTTGAAGATAAGTAGTCAATGTAAGATGCAAAAAAGTTTAAAATAAGGTAGGAAATATGCAGGGGGGAGGAAGGGGACAACGACTATATATCAAATTAGAAAAGCTATGAGGTATTACAAGAAGGTAACAGTAACATGGATGATAATAAACATGTGCGGTTGACCCCCAGTTATGTACTGCAGCTGACGGACAATACATAGAGTATGCTTAGCCAATTCTTCTTATTTATTTTTTTATTATTATTATTATTTGTAAGTTTTAAAACTACACTGTCTCTTTACATGATTTCTGCCCGTGCAGCTTTTTATTTAGATACACTTGCGATGCATTTTTTTTTCTTTTTACACTTATCTATATATTTAAAACGCTAAGCGTTTTGTTTCGACAATCCGTGAGAACTAACTACTACATCAAATTACATCATTCTTTTTTTAAATGAAAGATATTTGGTCACAGATTTGTTATTGTACATTCGTTTGTTCGAAAATTTAATTAATTAGCCGTAATCTTGAATTAAAATTTTACTTCTGCTTATGACATCATAAAGTCGGCAATCGGATTAACGCCCACTGTTGCGACGTACAGAGTTTATTTTCTGAACTCAATGATTGCGAGCATAAAAAATAAATATTAAATATTAAAAGCACGTGACTTTTAGGCCGAATTTTTTAATTTGTAAGTTAAAATATAGTTAAAATGTTTAAGTATTTCGGTAAAAATATTTATCCGTGTGTTTTACAAGCAAATAAAAATTCATATTTACTGTGATGTCACGGAAATATTGTCCATTGGGTTCATTTTATCATTAAGCATTATAACTTTGTTGATGCCATTTTTTTCATTACAATTAAATGCAAAATATATCTTTATTTGTATGCATGGTGCTTAAGCATAAATGTACGTGTGAAAAGTTTGTACCGGTGAAAATGACGTTATGCTTAGCTTGAAATGCATTTTAACATTGATAAAACTAAAAAGAAAAATTTATATGATTGTGTCAACATGGCGTAATATTAACTGATATTTCAATTTTTAATTTTAAAGATCAGAACTGGAGCCTTTATTGGTTGCTTCATCTTGATTGCATACCTTGATTACACGTTACCAATTACTTTTTTTTAATAATAGGATTAAGTTATAGGAATTACAGGATTTAAATTATTAAGATTTCCTTTTTTAATAAAAAAAATTCACAAGTAAAGAATTTCAGGAAAAAAAAAACTTGAAATAATGATTGTATTTTTAGCTAGAATAAACAATGTAAAGCTAATATTTTATAAGAATTATTTTGGTAGGTTTGTTATAAGTTCATTTAACAGTTCCTTATTAGCGGCAAAGTCTTATTTCTTTCACTGTGAATTTTTCTTTCGATGTCAAAAAATGGTAGTCTACTTTTGGACGCCAACCAAAACACAGTGGCAATATTTAGAAATGTATAACGGTTGTGAAACCAAACGGCACTATCGCTTTAGCTTTCATCGCGCTTACATCACTTCTAAATACTAAAAATTTAATTTTTTTACTACATTTTACAATTTCAATTCTTACATCCTCAATTAGAAAAAAAAATTAGCTTTCGATTGAAATTTATTTGAAATCTGCCGCTTAATTTAACGACTTTTAAATAATTTTCAAGCATGAAATATTTTTCAATTTTATCTCAACAATGACCATCCGTTTGTTTTAATAATGTAAAATAGCCCCTTGGAAAGTTGCAACAATTGAAAATAGGTATCCCTAACCTTCAAGAAAAGTGAAAAAAAAAATTAAAAAAACCTGATAAATCATAAGATCAGATTATCCATAAGATAGAGTATTTTGGCGCTAATATAAAATCTGTCAAAAGAAAAAAAAACTATTTTTAGTTTATGATTAACATAAAATTGATATGTTGAATTCGTTGATGTATATGTTGAATCAGAATATGCTAGGAACTGTTATTTATTATTTTTTTAAAGATCCATTGGATATTTAACTGTATAAGAGACCGACTGTGAATGGAAAAGAATAATCATCCTGATTATGTAAAGGGATAGAAGAAACCATACAAATAAATTACAATTGAAAACATTAAAATTCTCCATCTGCATATTAATTTATTATTTTTAACAACAATTCTTAATTTTTACATAAAAATTGATTAGCTTAAAACAATGGATGCGTTTTAGAAGATATGGATTTGAAACAAACAATGATTAAAGAGGACATTTTATAACTTTTAATTTAAACATTTTAAAACTTTTTTTAACGTCGAATTTCAACGGTGCCTTTGGGCAGATGCAATACATATGCGCATAGGAGCTCATTCGATTGCATTATCACAGGGGAGGGGTGCTTATACTATGTTCTTTTATTTACTGAATATGAGATAAAAGTAGGAAATTTGTATTATACTTTATGATAGGACTATTTGTATGATACTTTATAGCTCCATGACCTTTTTTTTTTGTCCTGGGGAATATGGTGGTAATGTCAAACTGATTTGCATTACACATTTGTTTACGGAGTGTTCATTTGGAGTTTGCATCGGAAATAGCATTTCACTGAGAGGGGGGGGGGGGGGATTTTTTAAAATAAAATATTTGAAAGACTGTTTCATACGAAGCCCTACTGAAATAATAAAAAAGCTTATTTTACTGATATTTTTATAGTATTTTTTTCCGTCACGTTTTGACGGGTTCCATCTAGTTAATATTTAATTTTGTTCTAAAAATGCTATTGCCAATATGTGCACAGGGCCATTTTCACTGATAAAGTAATATTTAAATAGTTCGAAAAGGTTTTATAAGTCAGCTTTCTTCCTTCATTTTTTAAATTTAATTTTAAATATATAGGTATGCAGATTTTTAATGATTTTATTGCAGCAAAAAGGATAATTTTTCTGACTGACAAATATGGAATAGAAGAGTCGCATAAAGAGTTATTGTATAAATGTTTGAAAATTAAAAAGATAATTATTTCATTGACAATATTATTACAATATTATTTTTTTTTACTTTATTTTAAACTTTTTTATAATTTACGTTATCTACTTATCTCCAGCAGGTAACAAATTAAAGTGCGTGTCATCTTTTATAATACACAGACACACTGTGTACCGGCCAATATATATTATATTCATTACACACAAATGTTTGTAAAATTAATTTGGTGCAACAATGTGTGAAGGAAAAGCATGTCTAGCGTTTTTTTTTAATCGAAAATATAATTTCATTCAGTTTAAACACATACCAAGCAATAATTATCTATAAATGGTAACGTATTCATTCGAATTATTTTGAGTGGTCATGTATAGAAATTAATGATCATATGCTCATCACATAACACACTAAAATATAAACCAGCTGCAAAACGCATTTCAAGAAATATCCGGCCATGACGGTAGTGTATTTGGATTATTTTTGTGTGGCCCTGTATACGAATATCATTTACGTATCACTTAGAAAATGGATATTTCCTTCAGCTGAAAAATACAAAATATAACCGAAAACACGTTTCGAGCAACTGAACCCACGTCTGACAATGTGTCCGGATTCTTTGGCCTTGTAAAATAACTATAAATGTTGCGTGCACCGTTTTCCATGCATTGCAAACAATTACTGTTAATAGCTCATGGTGTTTTGGTGTTTCGAAATATTTTTTAACGTCCCTGTAAACGAACGATAAATGCTATTTTTGATAGGGAATATGTTGTAACGAATTTCAATACCATATGGCATTACTTCATTTATGTGTATTTCAAACAATCTCCGCCCAGTAAACAGTAATATGAAAGAACTCTTTTTTGATCATTCGTAAACGAAATACTGATGCTATACACATAATTCACAATAGTGATAAGGCTACATTGAAAAAATATACATAAAATTTTGTCGAAATTCAAGCAAACTTTTGGAAGTTACAAGTAGAATGCGAACAGATGGAGACAGACAAGCGATATGACACCGTAAACACTTTCCATGTTGTTGAAAAGTATTAAAAATCAATACCTTATTTCTTAAAATTGTTAATTTATTGGTGTGCTCATAATTTAAAAAAATTAGTAAGTTTGAAAACATGGCGTCCTCTCGCGTCTCTAGCGTCCCCCTTGAAAATAAAAAGTAAGGGGACGCTCTACACAAAATAAAAAAGTGAGGGGACGCCGTCCCCCCGCGTCCCCCTTCGACTACACCACTGGTTTGATGTCAGAGTCTGCCATTTGATCTTCTCGAATCTTCTCATCACTCCAGGGATCTGGTGGCGTCAATAGTGAAGTCTTCGTCTGGCGTATGACATATTCGGGATTATACTTGCTCTCCGCTCTGGAACAATAGCGACAGCTCTCGGGACACGGTCTTCTTGATAAGGCATCAGCATTTCCATGCGATGAGCCTTTACGATGCCTGATGTCAAATTCGTATTCCTGGAGTCGTTGTATCCATCTGGCTACTTGGCCCTCTGGGTTCTTAAAATTCATCAGCCATGTTAGGGATGCGTGATCAGTACGAAGGAGAAATTTCCTGCCATAGAGATAGTGATGGAAGTGTTCTATGGCTTTCACAATAGCTAATAACTCCTTACGAGTTACGCAATAATTCCGTTCCGGTTTCGATAAACATTTGCTCCAGTATGCTACGACTCGTTCTTGGCCATCTATTTCTTGGGAAAGTACAGCGCCGACACTTTCCTGACTGGCATCCGTGTCCACAATGAATTGTTTGTCGGGGTCTGGATAGGTAAGGACTGGAGAGGATGTGAGAGCTTCTTTCAGCCGCTGGAAGGAATTGTCGCATTCTTGTGTCCATAGAAACTTCTGTTTGCTTTCAGTGAGCCTATGCAAGGGTCTTGCGATGTTGGAGAACCCCTGTACAAACTTTCTGTAATAAGTACATAGTCCCAGAAAGCTTCGCAACTGATGGACATTTTCCGGACGTTTCCAGTGCTTTACTGCAGACACTTTTTCAGGATCTGTTTGAACACCTTCAGCTGAGATGATGTGTCCTAAATAATTTACTTCGCGTTGGAAGAACTTGCATTTCAGAGGGTTCAGCTTTAAATTCGCCGCTCTTAGCTTCGTTAACACTTTTCGAATATTTCCAAGATGTTCTTCAAACGTGCGGCCACCAATGATGACGTCATCTAGGTAGATGAGACAAGCTTCAAAAGTCAGGCCTTTTAACACTGTCTCCATGAGGCGCTCGAACGTTGCTGGGGCATTGCAGAGCCCGAACGGCATAACTTTAAATTGCCAAAGTCCTTGTCCAGTAGTAAATGCGGTCTTCTCTTTGTCATCAGGATGGATCTCTACTTGCCAATATCCACTCTTCAAATCCAGTGTGGAAAACCATTTATGTCCTGAAAGAGTATCTAGCGTGTCGTCTATTCTTGGTAGAGGATAGCTGTCCTTCTTCGTGATGTCGTTAAGTTTACGATAATCCACACAAAATCTTGTGGAGCCATCTTTCTTTCGGACCAACACGATGGGAGAGGCCCACGGACTTGATGACGGTTCGATGATGTCACTATCCTGCATCTGTTGTAAGAGCTTAGACACCTCTTCTTGTTTAGCGAACGGCAAACGTCTGGGATGCTGTTTAATCGGTGGATGGCCGGCAGTATCAATTCTATGCCGTGTCAGTGAAGTGCGACCAATATCACTCTCGTTTTGAGAAAACACATCCTTAAATTCCTGGAACAGTCTTTCTGCGGCATGTCTCTGTTCAGGAGATAAATTTTCATTTCGTCCAATTTCAGGTGTTAAACTTGTAGGCGGCTCCGACAACATCAAGCTCGGGTCTTTGCATACACAGGTGACTGGAGCACAGGTTGCAAGCACTTCACCCTTCTGGATAATTCTAGACTTTTCACTTACGTTTGCAATTCTCACGGGTATCACATCTCTCGACAGATCTACCAGCGCTGATGCTATTAGCACTCCCTTTGGGCTCTTCTCAGGATATCCAGTCAAGCCATACTGGAAAATTCTTTCGTTTCCAGTTACTCCAGGTATCATCATTTCGGTTCGAGGAGGGATGGTAACATCTGCCTTGGCTGTGATCCGTTGAATGGACCCGGACTCATTTCCAAGTTTGAAAATAGTGACATCTTCTTGAGCAGAGCGTAACTCATTATTCTTAAAATCCAGTGTAAATCCATGCTCTTTTAAAAAGTCCAGTCCGAGTATGAAAGGATCTGAAATATCGGCCACATAGACTGTATGATGGTAAGCGGCGTTCCCAAACTTTATTTCCAGTGTCATTCTTCCAAATATGTCGATCTTATCTCCGGTCACAGTTTGAAGGATAACACGTGGCGGGGTCCAGGAGAGTTTTTCTTTCAGCCGCTGAGCTAGATCTTTCCGAATGATGGTCACATTGGCTCCTGTATCGATGATCATATTACAGGGCAAATCATTCACACTTCCGACTAGAAAAACTCCGTTTTCGCCGCAACTTCTTGCAGAAATTTCACATACTTGAAAATGAGGCTTCTTAAGATCTGGCAACCTCCACCCCGTCAGATGACCATTAATCAGTTTTCCTGCTCCTCCGTTCGCGGGTGAGCTATTACCTTCAGTGCTGGGTCGTCTTGGGCAGTCGATTTGGATATGGCCTTCTCCACCGCATTTCCAGCACTTGATCTTTCTTCCAGGTTTGTTGTCCATCAAGGAGTTTATATGTCTCATCACGTCCTTCATCTGCTGCTGTAAACGCTCCACAGCTGTATCCGACGTCTCAGGTATGTTGGCTACTAGCACAAAGTGCCGATCTTTCCTTGTAGCTTGCTGGGCTGCCTCGAATTTCAGGGCATAAACTGAAGCCCCTTTTAAGTCACTGAGATCTGCAATCCGGAGTTGTTTCTGGATCTCAAAGTCACGCACACCATCGATGAAATGTTGCAGAGCTAAACTTTCTCTAGTTTCAGTCGGGCAGTCAGGATAAGCAAGATGGGAAAGTCTCTCGACATCCGTAGCAAGCTCTTGCAGGGATTCAGTGGATTTCTGCTGTCGAGATTTGAGCTGGAGTCTGCTATATTCCTTCATGCATTTCTCGCCAAAGCGCAATTCTAAGGCACTGACGAGCGTTTCAAAATCCAGCGGTTCATTTGCAGGCAATGTCTGTAGGACGTCGGCAGCATCAGCTCGTAGAGAAGCAGCTAACTGGCAAGCCTTTGTCTGGGAATCCCATCCATTGGCGTCCGCTACGATCCCAAATTGTGTCTTAAAAACTGGCCAGGAGGATTTGCCGTCATAGGTCGAAAGTTTAATAAAGGCCCGAGGAAGCATATCTGGATACTTGAAATCTTCGGAAAAGTTTACGGCAGTTATCTTCTGTTTCTTGACTTTTTCCAAATCTTTTTTTACATTCTCTATGCTTTCTTCAACGGTCTTAGCGATCTTTTGAACTTTTTCTTCTACTCTTTCTTCTACGGTTTTCGCTGTCATTTGAACTTCTTCTATGGTTTTGGCTGCCATTTGAACACTTTCTTCTATTTCTTGAAACCTTCCTTCAAATTTATTTTCCACGGAGTCAATTCTTTCATTTAAAGATGTTATTTTATCCTCTATCAGATCTTTCAACTCACCAAGGTTGGTTGACATATCTTTTTTTATTTCTTCCGACATTTCCTTCATTTCAGCCTGATTCGCAGTCATTTTCTCATCCATCGCTGACATTTCCTCCTTCATTTCAGCCTGGTTCGCAGTCATTTTCTTATCTATTGCTGACATTTCCTTCTTCATTTCTTCCGACATTTCCTTCATTTCAGCCTGGTTCGCAGTCATTTTCTCATCCATCGCTGACATTTCCTTCTTCACCGCTTCCTTCAACTCGCCAAGGTTGGTTGACATATCCTTCTTCATTTCTTCTTTCAACACGCCAAGGTTGGTTGACATCTCAGCCTGATTCGCAGCCAATTTCTCCAATAATTGTTTCAGTTCACTCTCCATTGCTCTGGTGATCGGCATTCAATCCCACTTCTGACACCAAATGTTGTGAGCTCGGGGTTCGAAAGGACTGATGCCAATATATAAGAACAATAAAAAGGCTTTATTCACTATAAACAGTGCAATACGATCACAAATATCTTCTGAAAATTACAAGATATTCAGTAATCTTCAAATCCAATAAAAGCACAGCAAAATTTCACACAGAAACAATGCGTTCAATACGACGTATCAACGACAAAATCGATCCGAGAAACACAGTTCTCAATGCAAAGCCTCTCGTATGAATTCAATCGCAGTTGACAGACAACTAACTCAACTGAACTGATGGAGGTCCTTATATAGGTTTCAGAGATCTTTCCAGATTATATATAAATCCAGATTATATTTAAATATAAATATATTAATATAATTATAAATATTGATAATAATGTAATATAAAATTATAATATAATCTATAATATATAATAATATGATATATATATATATATATATATATATTAAGCCTTGCGCGGCAGCGCAAGGCTTATTTATTTCCAGTGTGACATCCTAATGTTAATTTAACACAGGAAATCCCATTGAACGAGTTAATTTACTAGAGTTTTTCCCACTTTTTGTACGCGCTTCCACAAATTTTCTTCAAAACACCTAATTCTGTAAAAAAATAAATCCTCCAATCAAAAAACTCTAAATGTAGTAAACGTGGAGTCTTTAAATTAAAGTCCAAATACTGATTAAAGTGATAAAAACATAACACGGAATATTTAAAATAATTAGCTAAAATTTGGCACGCGATGATCGATAGATTGAAGAAGCAATAAAAATAAAAACAAATAATAATTTTTCACGTTTCCCAGTTTTGGCCAATTTAAGCACCTGCTAGCCTTGGACATGCGATCTCGTGGTATATGTTTACTATTTCAAAAATATACGAGAATATTGTATTTATCTTTAAGATCCGAAGATGTCACCAATAGTTGTGAACGATCTACATTAAAAAGGTATTTTAAATATTCCGTGTTATGTTTTTATCACTTTAAGCAGTATTTGGACTTTAATTTAGATGTTACTGTCTTTATCAAAATTGGATGAATGTTCGATATTTACTTATCTAGTGATACTGTGATGTTACGAAATGCGTTTTTAAATTTCTCTCTTAATCGATGATTACTAAAATTCAACATGGTGAAAAAATGCAAATTTTCTGGTTGCAAGAGTGATGCACGATACTTTTACAAAGACTATATGCTGGGAGTTTTGTTTTTCCCTTTTCCTAAACCACAGAAAAACTTGAGTAAATGTAACGAATGGCTTTCTGCTTGTGGTATAACAAATAAGGAAAGGGCATGTTTACAAACAAACAGTTCCATCAACCAATCTACCACTGCATTTTTGTCGAAGCTATCATTGCAGGAATCGTCATGGCGACGTAGGCCAATCATATCATAGACCAGTTTAACATAGACCAATCAAATCCCACCATCTCATGTGTATTGTAGGAGAACGAACAGGTTTTTCTGCCAAACCAACAGTAGTTTAACCAACAGTGACGTCAGATGCCCTTTCCTTATACAGAAACGATGACTAGAGACTGGTATGTTTGCTCTCGGCATTTCATTGATTTAAATGGCCCAACTGAAGAGTATCCTAACCCTATACAAAGAGTATCTCTGTCTGAACCGTTAAGTGATACATCAAATAAATATTCACGATATTATCGAGGAAATCGTGAAATTATCAAAAATAAAAGAGCCGCATACTATAAAAAATGTAAAAGCCAGATACAGAAGCGTAATACTTCATATTGTTTGCGAAATAAATCAAAGGCTAATAAATATAAGCTAAAATACTGGAAAAAAAATACTCAAATCATAATAGGATTCTCACCTCTAAGAAAATTAATCCTTCAAGATATCGACAGCTTGCTTTAGTGAAAAATCTGCTAGAGAGTTATAAATCAAACATAGCTCAGCAAAGCAGAAGAACAAATATTCAATTTCTAAAAACTCAAATAAAAGCTCAATTACTTGCGCGTAAAGCTATTCATACTAAAAATGTTTTGTATGCAAAGAGTTCATCGGCTTCAGAAAATTTTTCAAACAAATTTCAACAGATGTTATCAAAATCAACTCAAAATATCACTGCAGAAAATTTATGTGAAATAATTGGTGGCGAAAGAATTCACAACTCCAATGCAGAACCCTATTTTTGGGAAATAGCATATCACCCATTAGTTCACATACATTTAGATCATAATTATAGTAGTCATTCCAATTCTAAAATAGAACATATTCCTTTAGGTGATTTACATTTCGAGAAAAACATTGATGGTCATCATCCCAAAACTCTAATGTAGAAATGTGGACCTCTCTGTAACATTTGAGAGAATTCAGTTCGAAGGTTATTGCATATTCTTCATATATTTGCTTCTTCTCAGGGCAGTTTTACAAAGGAATTATTTTCAAACATAGATTGTTGTGAGTATAAATCGTATTACATAAAAGAAGATCAAATGTGTGCTGTTAATGAAATTATTGTTATGAAATTATTGTAACAAATGAAAACGAGATCAATAAATGGACTGTTTGTGACGATAAGAAAATAACAGATCGTACACGTTTTGTAAAAAATCTTGCAGATGTTTACATTTTGCTTCTACAGAAATGTTAAATTAAGAAATTGTCAATATAAGGTAAAATATTTATTCAGCTACAAAAAGAAATATTTTGCTGAAAATTTCATCCTCCATAACTACACATTTTATAACAAAATCAGAATACAGTTGTTTCATATATGCTCATTATTATTTTTTTGCTTCTTATGTGATAAAACAACATAAGATGTTATTAATAGCTTTCACACACGCTTACTAGTGTCTCTTTCCAAAGTGGTTGCAAATGTATTTTACACTATGGCATAAAATTATTTGCAAAAATGAACATGATTCGTTTTATTATTATCATTATAAAGATGAGAAACAATCCGTTAAAGTCCGTTATATACATTTTTTTGTTAAAAATTACTTTTATTATTTTAATTGTTTACAGAATAATCAGTGTTTGAACTGTATATTTCATATTACCAATACTGATTTTGATACGTGCAGTCTTTTACATACTTGCCTCGTTTGAATCTTGTCTGCTTCATATTAAATTGTTATTAAAAAACTTGAGATATTAAAAAAAAGGAACCTGCAAAGCAAATTAAAAAAATAAATTTATTTCCATTTTGTTAAGCCCGAGAAGGGACAGATATTAAAATTATTTTATTTAGTCAATGCTACAATAATGTTGCATTTTTATATTAAATCTTGCTCAGTCTATTTAATCTTAAAAAATTAAATTTAAATTTGAAAAATGATATTAAAGCAACTTTAAAACATTTCATTTAGAAATCTAAATAAATCTTCAACTTTTTTTCAGTTTTACATGCATTATACAAAATTTGTATTGTAGCAAATTCTAACAGACAAGAAACATGAGAAGTTCAAATAATTTTAAAAAGTTGAAGATTTATTTAGATTTCTAAATGAAATGTTTTAAAGTTGCTTTAATATCATGTTTCAAATTTAAATTTAATTTTTTAAGATTAAATAGACTGAGCAAGATTTAATATAAAAATGCAACATTATTGTAGCATTGACTAAATAAAATAATTTTAATATCTGTCCCTTCTCGGGCTTAACAAAATGGAAATAAATTTATTTTTTTAATTTGCTTTGCAGGTTCCTTTTTTTTAATATATATATATATATGGCATTTTGACGAAGAGGAGACATTACGAGAAATATTATTCCATGAGAAAAGGGTAGTCTGTTAAATAACTAACATATTGCAGTTGATATTCACGATCATGGCGTAGAGGTAAGGTAATGAAATGAGTCCACAAGAGCTTCTCCAGTAAATGCTCGCCAAATTTCAGACAAATAGTTTATTTAGAATACGAGCGATGCAACGATAATTCCCACAGGTTAAAACATATAGCCCTCGGGCTTCACGTTGGTACTCCATTGATTTAAAGGTGTTTAATGGCCGAAATAAATATTCTACGATAATAAAACACCAGATACATATTTGTTTACGTCAACGTGTTCGTGTCACTTTCAGATACGTCGAAAATCTAGTGCTCCGACCGATGCGGGCGAGTTTTGTTCTCTCCGCGGAGACATACAGAAATTTACGTCACGAGCGAACAACCCAATGAGTGAGAAGCTAGTTCCAGCCCAGTGAATGAGGCGCGAAGGAGAAGCTAAGACAGTAAAGAATTCCGAACTTGGTCGCGGATAAATTTTGAAGATAAAATCCCAAGCGCGCGAAAAAATCAGAGCAATAATAATAATAATAGTAAAAAGAAAATGGCTTTTAAAAAACATTCGAAATGAGAACGCGTCTCGGAATTTTATAGATTGGGGAGCTGATAAAAGCGACGAATGAACTTAAAATTTTAGATTAAGATTTGGAATAAAATAATTATTAATATACGGATATTTACTTTTAAAAGGACTTTAAATAGGAATAGATATTATTAAGAATTAAGGAAATACTGACTATGACAGAAGTTAGATTAAATTTAAAAGATTAATGCGAATAAAATGGAAGGATACGAAGGAAATAAATTTTTTATATAACACACACACACACACACACACACACATATATATATATATATATATAATTAAATAATTATTAATTAAAATTTTTAATAATTAATTTTATATTATTTATTAATATCAATTACATTTATTAGTCATTTAAAATTATTTATTATGAGTATTAATTATTCATAATATTAATATTGTTGTGAGCTCGGGGTTCGAAAGGACTGATGCCAATATATAAGAACAATAAAAAGGCTTTATTCACTATAAACAGTGCAATACGATCACAAATATCTTCTGAAAATTACAAGATATTCAGTAATCTTCAAATCCAATAAAAGCACAGCAAAATTTCACACAGAAACAATGCGTTCAATACGACGTATCAACGACAAAATCGATCCGAGAAACACAGTTCTCAATGCAAAGCCTCTCGTATGAATTCAATCGCAGTTGACAGACAACTAACTCAACTGAACTGATGGAGGTCCTTATATAGGTTTCAGAGATCTTTCCAGATTATTCCAGAGCCTTCAGATGCTAGAAATTACCAGAAAGTGCTTTAACTTTCGATAGAGAACCCAAGCAAGAAAGGATCCCAATGTATAGGTATAAGGGTCGCCAAATCCGTCGCCAACTTGGCGACATTTGGCGATATATCGCCAAATTTGGCGACAAAAATAAGTCGCCAAAACCATCGCCAACTTGGCGATAAACCCATTCCTTGGCGATTTTCCAATAGAGCTCCATTATAAAACCGATGCTGTAAGGTTGTTTTTCTTGCAAACCACCTGAGGCCTTTAGCATTGAGTTACATGATGCTCAATAGGAAATACATTAATAATACTGCAATTTTCACAATAATAAAATAAAATAAATTTAAACAAATGGAATATTTACAGGTATATACAAAATTCATAACAATATATTACTATAATTATAAATATTGATAATAATATAATATAAAATTATAATATAATCTATAATATATAATAATATATATATGTTGCAGAATATTTCACAAATCCTTAATTTCTAACTTTATTAGCATAACCCTTCATTTCCCTAAATTTTCAGTTCATTTTTTTTTCACTTTCTTTATTTATTAAATATATATTTTAGTAAATAATAAAATTCCTTCTTCCAAATTCTAAATAAATGTCTTCTTTTTTTTTTTCTCCTTTTCTAAATATCAACCCGGGTGTATGTTGTTGTGACCTTGTTGTTCAACTGCACTTATACCAGGAATAAGCCCCGTTGATGAGAGTTTAACCTTGGAGGACATGTGTATACGAACGGTCATACTCCCCCCAAAATTTTCGGTCAGAAAAGACCACTGTGTGACCCTCTTTTTTTAAAGTTTCCTGTTGCCATGCGGGTATCGCATAGCAACAGAGGCGATAGGCTCACGTTCCCCTATATTTTTAAAATGGCTAGGTTCCATATAGGGTCGAGGAGAAAGAGGTGATACAAGAAGGTCAGTCGGTGAGTAGAAAACCAACGAGAAATGTAGGTGTGAGGACCAGTAATTCGGTGCGGGCTCGGGGGTTCTTTTTGGCGGGAAAATGCTCCCACCCCTACCCCTGAGAGCCGAAGGGTGAGCGTAAAAAGAAAGGCATGGCAATTACTACAGAAGAGGCCAACTGAAAAGGCTGCCGTTCCTATAAGTGCTGTATTCTTTGCTAAATCCATTATTGAAAATTTTAAGAGATATAGGCTCCCTCAACTTTGGGATAAATTAATACATCCAAGGTCGGAGTGTATTGAATGAGGAATGAATTAAAGAGCAGAAGGTGGAATTAATGTTATACTTCGAGTTATCCTGCTGTTACATTGAAACGTAATTAGTATAAGCTGAAGTTCTCTCGACATCATCGTCACGAATGCCATCGGTACTACGACGACCAACCCCGAAATAGCATTTAAGAGCAGTATGCTACCAGGGAGATGAGGTTTTAAATGATGAAAATTTTGCTCGCATCTAAGTGAGGACTGCCAATGAAATGAAAGCCACCTCCAACGATAATTCAATAGTGGAAGTGATTTGCTGAAAAAATTGTGGTCAAAATTTACATCCTGACGCAATGTATCTATATGTGAGATATTCTCCGATAGCTGTTATGGTCGAAAAAAAAAATGTGTGAGTAAATTTTTTTTATTTTTTATAATGTCATAATCAGGGCTTAACAAACATAATACAATCATAGTATTCTTTTTAGTACTGCATATGAAACTGTTTATTTGTAAATAAACCAACAGTTAACCAAGAATGTGCTTTTCCCTTATTAATATGCATCTATTATTCTGATTAATTTAAACAGATTTCTCATGTGTAATAACAATAGATTAAAATATTTTATTCAAGTAATCAAACTTTAAATGTTAATGTTAAATTCTACAATAATAACACTATGCTCGAATATAGTAACAGCAAATAGATATGTGTAATTTGAATTTAGAATTCTGTTATTGTTGCATTTAAATATGTTTATAAATATTATTTTAGGAGTAATTCTTTTCTACACTTAAGTTTAAAATCTGCATTTAATAGTAAAATAACCCACCCTTTTATCTATTTGCTGTCCCTTATACTTTTTGTTCTTGTATAAAAGTTGACTTTCATTGGTATTCTTAATTGATAACAGAATTCATAAGGAGTGAAATTCAATTACACATGTTTTCTTTAAAAAAAATAATTCTGTAAGAAATATATATGAATGAGAAGTATAATTCTAAATTAATGTTGATTTAACATGGAACATTGTGGAATGAGAAAATCTAATTTATATATCTAAATAAAGATAGGACCTAAAAGTTTTATAGATGATAATAAAATCTAATAAATTAAAGTTTTTCATGCACTTAAAGTAATTTGTTTATTTTGTTTTAAGTCAATTGTTTAGTTTTGCATGTTTTAAAAAGAGTTAGTAAATTTGAGAATTATTAAGTGAAGTATTATTTTTTGAGATAATTAAAAGTATGTCCATCAGTTTTTGAAATGATTTACTGAATACGTTTTGTACTCAACTATCCCTAAATTTTGAAAATGTCATTTTGGTTCTAATTTACAAAATTTCTGAGTTTTATCCTCTCAAATATGAGAGTTTGTTTTCCTTCGGTTATTCGAAATTGGTTTAATTTTTAATTTTATTCTTGCATTATTTGTGAATGCTTTATGCTTTTGAGATTTAGAAGTATTGGGTGTTTTTCCTTTATTTTTAGGTTGTGAAAGATATGAGAATATTGTTACCTCCTTTCATTTTATGTAAAAGTAAAAATTTAAAGTTAACTTGTGTTAACTTGTACTAAATTTTGGAGCCCCTTCTTAAATCTAATTACTTGGTGTTTGTAATATATTTATGGTAACAATATTCAGTTGGTGGTATGTCTTTCTCACCTGGTGTAATGTTAAATTTAAATCCTTGTATAATTTGATTGAAGTTAGATATGGTGGAGTAAAAGAATTTAAGAAGATATTAATTAGATGTATTAAAGTAAATATTCTTAAAAAAGGAACACCTAATATATATATATATATATATATATATATATATATATATATATATATATATATATATATATATATATATATATATATATATATAATTAAATAATCATTAATTACATTTTTTAATAATTAATTTTATATTATTTATTAATATCAATTATATTTATTAATCATTTAAAATTATTTATTATTAGTATTAATTATTCATAATATTAATTGAATGTGATATATAATTTATTTAATATGTTTAAATTGATTTAATATTTAATTTCATCATTTTAGTATTATAATTTAATATATTATATTTATTTCTATTATAATATATCATATTTTATATATTTAATATATAATTTACTAGCTGTTACCCGTGACTTCGTTCACGTATCATTAAAAGAACAATAAATGCATTAATTAAGCAAAATATTTCATTCCCGATAATTAGAAACGTAAATAATTAACTAACTCTTTATCACATTCCATAGGAGACAATACAGTATTTCTATGTTAAGGCCTTGACATAACTAAGTTTTTAAAAAGTGAAATTTTGTGACAAATAATCACGAAAAGGAAACTGCAACCAATGCAAAAAGGCGGGCCAAATAAAATTGTGTAAATCGGCGAATTATATAAAAACATATGTCAAGTTTACCTGGTAAACCATTTTACTTTTAACGCCTTTGTGAAACGTTTTAATAGCAATCCTTCAAAGATAATGGAAATAGTATATTCTTTATCATTAAATTCAATTCTTGTGAATAGGGAGAAATTATTGTAGACCTAAATGCATGGAGCTTAAATTTGCCTCCTTGATTTAATCTATAACTGAAAACAAATCTTTATTTCTAATGAAAATATGTTGACAGACGATTTTTGTTCTCCAGAATAAATTGATTCATGAAGTTTGAATATGTGAAGATACGTTTTTATTTTTCAAAAAATTTACTGTAATCAAGATTTTTTTTCTTTCACCACCTATTCAAATTGAAAATAAATTCCTTTTTTTTTTTTCAGTTTTAATGAGAAAAAATATATTAATCCGTTTTATTTCTTCTTTCTTATCCACAAAAATGGAATAATTTAGTTGCCATTTTTAGAGAAACTTCGTTAAAATTTTAAATAAATAAATAAATAATAATAATAATAATAATATCTCGGAATTTAAATCATTTTTTTTAAATTCTGAGAGTTTATGACATCCTCGGATGAATGATAACCGGTGTTAAGTAAATCGCGTTGCGTTCGACAATCTGAAAAGAGTAGTTGTGAAATACAAACAGGCGGTCAGATTTTAATATAATATATTCGTATTTATTTTTATTTTTCTAATAATCATGGTGTGGTTTTTGGCAAAAAACTCTCATCTGTATGTAACTGATATTCATGCTTAACAATCGGTTTAGATAAAAAAACATTTCACTTTCTCGTTTTAAATATGTCGTGAAACTAATCTACTTTTTATACTTACTGATCCTTGTGTTATTAATGTACGGAATTAATTCCCGCTCCTCGTAAAACACATTTGAAAATTCCCGTTTTATTCCAAATAGGACGTCACATTTTCCTCAGAGAAATATCTTTTTAATGCCATAATTCTTGTTAATTTTCTTTTTCTGGCAATCAGGACGTCAATTTTAGCGGAAAACTCACATTTGTATGTAACTGGTACTCAAGCTAATTATTAATCGGTATCGATAAAAAATATTTCAGTTTTTCATCTTAAATATTACGTCCATCATCTATCTACTTTCATTATACATTGATATTCATGCTCCTTGTATTATTACTTGTATTTGAAAATACATGTTTTATTTATGACGTCATATTTGTCCAAGCCGAGGAGGATCCTTTTCATAGTTCCATGGTCCAAGTAAAATCTATTTTTAAGAATATAATTATTGTTCATTTTTCCTTCTAATTATAACGCAGTTTTTTGACAGAAAAAGATCTTTTTAATGTAACCGATATTCATACTTCATGTATAATAACAAATACTCCATATTTTTGTTTCAAATATCACGGAAATTCATCTTCTTTAGAATTCTTTTTCATTTTCATTTTTCACGTGAAAATCGTTCAATTGAAAATTAATTGTTGATGAAATTTTTTTTTCGTGTTTTTATTTATTGGCAACGATCAAAGCCCTAGCAACGATAAAGTAAAATGGTTAAATTTTATGGAAAAATGTCCATTTATTCTCTATGAAAATAACGAAAATTTTAAACTATTAAGAAAAATATTTGAATAAAATGAACAAAAACCAGCCTATGTTCAAATGAGGATTATAATCAACGTATATGCAAAGATACAGGAACATTAAATGCTCCATTTTGACGCTGGCTTCAGCCTAACATTTGCACACAATCAGATTTATAATATTACTAGCTGTTACCCGTGACTTCGTTCACGTAACATTAAAAAAAGAATAAATGCATTAATTTAGCAAAACATTTCACTTGATAATTAACAACATATATAATTAACCAAAGCTTTATCACATTTTATAGGAGACCATACGGTATTTCTTTGCTATAGGGGCCTTGACATAACACAGTCTTAAAAAAGTGAAATTTCATGCCAAATAATATATACAATCCCGAAAATGAAACTGCAACTAATGAAAAAAGGAGGACCCAGTAAAATCGTGAGAATCGAGGAATTCCTCTTCGTAAAACGAAAAACAACACTGGCAGAATTCTTCTATACAACAGTGCATTTTAGGTGGTATTTGGTGTACAATTTGTATATGTGTGCATTGCTAAATGGGGTTTATTTGCATAGACATACGTTATATATTTCTTACTACATTATCTTGTTTATGTATATATTAAATTAAGTGCTTCACGCTAAGTGGTGTAAATAGTGAACAAACTGCTTGTGGATTTTATACATTGATAGATATTTCACAAAGATATAACAATCTGATGCGATTCTAAAATGTAAATAAAGGTTGCTGGAAAGTACTTTAAATTCTGCCCAATTTAACCTCGATATTTTCTCTATCGCGTCAAGAACACTATAAGCAAATAAATACCGACGACACAAATCTGATGATCTAAATTTACATATTTTTGTTAGTACATATAGGATTATTTTGATTTATTTCATGCGCTTGAAATTTTTTACGCTTTCTGTAGGGTTATGTGTCGAATAAATGTACTTTCTTGTTATTTTATTTTGCCATTTCTATTTATTCTATTTTCCATTCATTCCATTTATGGATATAGATTTAATTTACATATTCGTGTCGAAGAATATTCTTTACAGTTATTATCAGGATTAGGATAGGATACGATTAGGGTTAGTATTAGGAATAAAAATTGAACGATAATGGCATGACCGATTCATGTTTAAAGTATGAACCAGGAAGTCTATTTACATCATGAAGCTATAAGAAAATTAGAAAATTATCGGTTAATATTTTTTAATATGTTTTACAGTCATAGTTGGCATCAAAGGTGAGCGGGGAAATGATCATCTAAAATACCATTAAGTGTTTACCACGCAAAAAACAAATCTGGTTACAACAATGTATTTAATTTTGCGCCAAATTTCACTTGATAAAAAAAAAAAAAGCGAATTGACTATGGACTTAATTACAGACCCCTAACCTTCCTATTCTCGGAAATGTTCTACCTATATGTAAAAAAAATTCTACTATATAGAACGCGCTTTCACGTTTATAATGTTATGAATTGGCACGATCGGCTTGTTCAAGTTTACACAATTCGGCTGGAAGAAAAGATTCATTACTTTTGGATTTCTTCTTTGCTTTTGCATTACGCGAATTTGTTGGTAAAATCGATTTTCTTTTCGATAACATTGTTGTTTTTTAAGTTTAAAAAATATTGTAATTTTACTTAAACATTGCTTTAAAATCTATGCAATTTTTCTTATCCTACAAGACTTTACAAAAATCTATGATGAAACAACTTTAAAAAAAGCTATATTTAAAAAAGACAACAAAGTTTTTTTTTTATTTTAAAACTAAAAGAAATGTAAAATTAAATTCTGGTTCGAAACGACGATTTACAAATGTGTTTCGATTGTGGGAAAATGATAGAGGAAAAATGCTGTTATTTCGACACAATCAAATTAAATCTTTAGCTTTTATGAGAAAAGCAACTTTCTTTTAAAAAATATAGTTATTTTTATTAAGATTTTCTGATTTTCGATACGGATAATTTTGCGATGCATATCATTGACATTTGCCATCCAATATATATATATATATATATATATATATATATTACTTTTTAAAATTTAAATTAAAAATATGGTATCTTTATGTTAGCCGTGTGCAGACGATAAATCGCCAACCTATCCCATCATTCTTATTGAATTCATTAAAAATATAAATATTTCACTCATTTCATTTAAAACACAGAACTTTAATTTACAACACATACATTTAAAATACATATATTACGTACATTTAAAATAATTCCTTTCATGTGAACAGAAAAAGAAAAAAAAAAGAGAAATTAATCACAAATAATTTGATAATCCAAGATCATTTTATTTCAACATCAAAACAAATCTGTTTTATTTTTCTATATATGACATCATATTCGCTTGCTTTCCATACTTACTCGTATTTGTGCACTTTGTATTATTATCAAATATTTGAAAACGCACGTTTTATTTCTAATATGACATCATTTCATTTTCTGTTTCATTCTTAAATAATTCATTTCCTTTTCATTTTTCACGTGGAAAATTTTCACTTGAAAATAAATTGTTGATTAAAAATTATTACTCAGGGGTTTTATTTTATATTGGCAACGATAAAGTATTAGCAACGGTAAAATAAATTTAACCATTTAAAAAAAAAAAAGCTGCAAAACCGGGCCCTTTGGGCCAAACCAACCAACCATTTTAAAATATACGAAAAAATGTCCATTTATTCTGTATGAAAATAATGAAATTTTTAATTTTTTAACCGACTTAAAAAAAGGAGGAGGTTATCAATTCGACCCGTATGTATGTATTTTGTTGTTCACGCATAACTCTCGTAAATGTGCATCGATTTTGATAATTTTTACTTTGTTTGAAAGAGCAAGGGTCCAAGGTGATCCCATTTCAATTTCGTCAAAATCTGATCATTAGAACAAATTATTTTATTCAAATTTCCATTATTTTGATAATTTAATTTATATTTCAAAAAGTTCATTATTTGAATTGTTGCCAATTTGTAAAATAGCGCACATAATAATATTCCCTTTCAATTAAAAAACGTATTTACACGTGACTATCAAAAACAGAAATAAAACTTTAAAACAATAATTAAATGATCACGTGTTAAAAGCAGTAAATGTAGAAAAATACGTTATAAAAAATATACTTGCGCGTGAATATTAATACACGTTCAAAACATTAAATGGGAAAACTTACGTCATATTTAAAATGCTCAAATAACATTACTTCCAAACAGTTTCAATTTAAAAACATATTTATACGAGAGATTAATTTATTTGTAGCTGATATATTATGTATACTAAACTACGAAAAGTCCTTCGGGTCTATACCGGCAGGAAAAGACAGCCTACCTATTCCTTGGTTTTAAGATTTTAGCTAATTTTACTGCAAAACACCAAGCTATAAAAATGGATGGAACCCGATTATAGAAGATTCAGTCGCAGTTCTCGTCAATATTCAATTTGAATCAGAATTTCGCCAAATATGCTAGCTATAGCCAAGTTGGCTTTATTTATGGCAACTTGTTTTTGTCGCCAAATTTGTTGATATTTCGCCAAATATTGCCTAGCTTGGAGAGAATTTAACGCTGGCGAACATGAATATATAGTGTTGAGAATGTGAGAGTTAGAACGATGGTTACAACAATGAAATAAAACTTGCGAGATAGCATGTTCACTAAAACTCTTAAATTAAAACCGTTTATGGAGGTATCCTTCTGTCTTGTTTCAAAATGTCAGCCACTCTAAAATTTCAAAATGCTATATCTCAGGCATTTTTTAAGGTAGAGGCAAAACAAAAATTGTTCCGGTATCCTTGGATCAAGGCTGAACATTCAATTGAAAAAAACCTTTAGGATTTCTAATATTTTTAACGACTTTGTACATCCTTTTGAATTTGAAATCTTTAACCCTTTCCGGCGCGGAGTAAGTCTGTTTGTAAAATGATGAAATAATGGACTGACACCAGAAATAACAAACGAATTCATTAGCAAATATAAACTTGCTCATTTTCCGTTACAGTGTTGCCAGATTGGGGAATTTTTCCCCATTTTGGGGAATTTTGAACCGTCTGGGGATTTTTTTGGGGAGAAGTAATTCGTGGGGAAATTGTTGGGGAAGATTAACATTTCTGGGGAAAACTTGGGGATTTTTTTTTTTTTTATTGTTTCACGTTTCACGAGTCATCCGTCATCGGAGAACAATGGATCTGTTTCAAACTTGATTTTCATTATGATTTCGGAAAAAGAAAATAATCGGAAATAATAGGATAAATGTTGTTTTTAATTTGTATTTTTTGTTAAAAGAAATTTTACCACAGAAAGTAATAGATTAAAGTAAAAATGTCAGTTCGCAAGTATAAAACAGACTGGGAAAACATACCAGAATTTAAAGGTAAGTGAAAATTTAAAATCTTATTATTGTTTTCTTTAATCAAAAAGGAGCATATTTCTAAATTTGAAGGGGTTAATGCATGCTTTTTTTCCCTTGGATACTCCCATACTAAAATAAAAAAATGTTTTTTTTTTTTTTTTTTTTTTTTTTTTCAGAAAATTATTATATTTTTCAGAAAATTACAATTTTGAAACAAAAAAAAAATACTGTAATTAAAACCAAACGTTTATGATTTATTAAGTTTATATACTTTATTAACTGTAAGTTCAAGTTCTCCTGCTGATAATTTCTGTTCTGGTAAGCTTGTTTTGTTTTCGGATTGCATATTTCGAATTCTAGCAAAGTTTGAATAATTAATGGAAAGGAATTTTGTGACAAAAAGGTCTCTTATTACGAGAAATTTTGTAAAGGGGCCTGTTTTATTAAAAGGAATTTTGTGAACGGGCTATTTTTATTAAATAGAATTTCGTCAAGGGACCCTAAACAGAGCCAGTTTCTGTCTGGATCGACCCTTGATTTTATTTTAAAGTTACTTAATTTTTTAAATATCTAAATGAAATGTTTTTTCTGTGGACTTTTATATGCTATTTCAACAACCGTTATTTAAATGCTTCTTTTAATTTAGGGATGCACAACCTGCGGTCCGTGGGCCAAAAGTGGCCCGCAATCGGATTACCGATGGCCCGCGGATCAATTTCGCCGATCGGATGCGAAAAAATCGTGAATTTCACCGATCGGGTGCGTGAAAACCGCGAATTTTGACAAATTTCGCCGATCGGACGCGTAGAAATCGCGAATTTCGCCCATTGGGTGCGTAAAAATCGTAAATTTTGCCGATTGGGCGTGTAAAAATCGCGAATTTTCCAATCGGGGCCGTAAAAATCGTGAATTGTGCCGATCAGGTACGTGTAAATCACGAATTTTGCCGATCGGGTGCGTATAAATCGTAAATTTCACCGATCGTCTGCGTAAAAATTGCAAATTTTGCCGATCGGGCCCGTAAAAATCGCGAATTTTACCGATCAGGTACGTATAA